>CM077636.1:13755000-15005000 GCA_039660915.1 Euphorbia tirucalli | reverse complement strand
GGCAGACTACAATCCTTCCATAACAAGAGGATTATATCCTAATCAAGGTATAATTCTCCCTTACTTGCCTATCTAGGAATCTGAATCCTATTCAGGATAGAACTCTACAAAGGTACTATTTTACCCCAATAAGGAATCTTTCCTATTGGTCAAATAAGAATATCAATCCTAGTCTAATTAGGACAGTTTGGAGCCTATATAAAGGTCTCTCTACCTCAAAAGGTACGGGGATTCTCTTATTTTTACTCTACTGCTTCTTGATCTCTTACTGACTTGAGCGTTGGAGTATCTTTGTCTTGTTTTGCAGGTCCTGACCTAGTCTTCCTCACAACGAGAAGTCTCCTAGAGCGTATGAATTTTTCACATAATTCATCATTGGTGCGGTGGGCGTGGACTCGTTGAATCAATATCTTTATCGGGTTCAGAACAGGCAAAACCCTACAAACTTGAAAGGAAAAACCTATAGCAGGTTCTTAAAAATGGTGGGTCTGTTTATGTGAAGGACCTTGGCCTGGTCCCAAACAGAGCAGTGCAGGAAAGTTTAAGACACAACAATGCTGGAAACCAAATCAAAATCCTTAACAAGGAAAATTGCTCTTCATTCAGTCAAACACATACCACATGTGGATCGAACCCCTTTCGGTTTGGATTAACTTTCAACCTTAAAAGGCTTGAACCAGACTGAGGGGGGACTTCTGATGGCATAATGGAAAATTTCCTATGAAGCGAAGAATCCAGTATTAGGCAGACTACAATCCTTCCATAACAAGGGGACTATATCCTAATCAAGGTATAATTCTCCCTTACTTGCTTATCTAGGAGTCTGAATCCTATTCAGGATAGAACTCTGCAAAGGTACTATTTTACCCCAATTAGGAATCTTTCCTATTGGTCAAATAAGAATATCAATCCTAATCTAATTAGGACAGTTTGGAGCCTATATAAAGGTCTCTCTACCTCAAAAGGTACTGGAGATTCTCTTATTTTTACTCTATTGCTTCTTGATCTCTTACTGATGTTAGTGTCGGAGTATCTTTGTCTTGTTTTGCAGGTCCTGACCTAGTCTTCCTCAAAACGAGAAGCCTCCTAGAGGGTATGAATTTTTCACATAATTCATCAATGCCTTTATTTAAATGACACAAAATATGTATAATTCATAAATCCAATAAATGTACAATACAAATACAAGGTCTAATACCTCGGGACTAGGGCATATCCAACAGCTCAGAATATGTTTTGCATTGTATTTTATAATTAATACTCCTATCTATGAATTATATACTTGGTTGTTTCTTGATCAACTGCAATATTTATTTATATTTTTTTTTAGAATATACCAAACTCATCATCCTCATTAGAGAGTTTCATACTATTCTTGGTCTATATGCACTGGGCCAATCACAAATGGATAAAAAATGGATATATAGCACCGGGCTAATTAGAAACATATAAGGTGCTATTTCCATTTCTGATTGGCTCCATGCATATTGTGATGTGCACAACTTCTTGCCATTTGTGGCATGTAGCACTAGTAATACAACCTCTCACATGTGTTACTAGTCAGCTTTCATAAACAAGCTAACAAGTGTGCTAGCAAAGACTAGGCATGTGGCAAAGAATGCAAGGATTATGAATTAAGAGAAAGCTTTTATTAACACCAAAGAATGCTTACAATTTTTGGATGGCTTGTACAAATGAGTTCTAAGGGCTATTTATAGTCATCCCACCTCCTTAAGGCGTGCCTTGCATCTATTTGGAATATTCTTCGCATATACTAGCTCAATAATTCACAAAATTTTTTCTAGAGACGGTTTAAAACTTTAAAGGGATGTTTCAAGATGTTTACCTACGGAACTGGAATGGACTAGAAGCTTTTATCGTCCAAATTCGAAAATGATGGATCTGATTTGACCCAATGATGAATATAGCACCTTCTTGGATGGATCTAGATTTCCAACCCAAACTTGAATCTTCTGGAACAAGACAGTAACTGACCAGCGACGGAAACTCCGTTGGTAACACGCTGGGTTGGGCCTGTTTTGGCCCAAAAGGCATTCGTATGCCATTTTGAACTTAAATTGGGCCTTATTGGAAGGATTTTTACCGCAATCGTGATAATTTACGCTAGAGAAGTATAGAATTTTTGTTCAGAGTTATTTTATTACACTTCTAGTTTATATAAATCTTTCTAATGGAACTTAATAAAAAAATGAACACAAATTTAGGCTCTGTTTGTTTGATGGAAAGAAAATAAATATTTTTGTTTGTTTGAGATGTAATATGGAAGTATGTAAAATAAAGATATTACTATAAATGGTAAGTAGAGACAAATTAATATTGATTGTATTCCTTTCGATAAATAAGTTCCTATCTGCAAAATGGAAAATTGTTTTCACTTATTTTATCAAAAAATTTCCTTTGATCTGGAAAATATTTTTCTTTTTATATTACAAACATTGGAAAGTAAAGAAAATATTTTCTATACAACAAATGCAACCCTATTATAATTTAATTTCTTAACACTAATCATACTCATAAAATTATATATAAAAGTTTATTTGTTTCAATTAATTGATTTGTTAACGGGATGCACTTATCCAATACTATATAGTATATATTTTCATTTGGCATATTTGCTTCATTTCCTATGGCATTGCTGTAAACTCGGGTTCTTTAATTGGGAAATCTCACTCTCCTTGTCATTGAGGAGATGATATGTATTTATAGAAGTGTTTGTACAAGGAGTCTACAAGGAGTCCTAAGCCGTGTAGGACTAGAATTACAATTGAGGATACAAAAACATAATTACAATTTTAGATAAATACAACTACTCTAACACGCCCCCGCAAGTTGGGTAGGGGTGGGAACCACAGCCAACTTGGAACGAAGCTCTTGGAAGCGATTGCGAGGCAAAGGCTTGGTAAGGGCATCGGCAACCTAATTAGCCGTGGAGATGTAGCGGACAAACAGCTGTTTGGACGCAACACGCTCTCAGACAAAATGGAAATCCAACTCCAGATGTTTGGTCTGCGTATGGAAGATCGGGTTGGCCGTCAGATAAGTGGCACTGAGATTATCACACCACAAGGTAGGAGCAGATGACAACGGGAAGCCAATGTCGAGCAAGAGCATGCTCAGCCAAGACAATTCAGATGTGGTAGTGGCTAAGGCACGGTACTTAGCCTCAGTGGAACTGCGAGACACAGTACGAGAAGCCCAAGAAATAAGATTAGTACCATGATAAATACCAAACCCAGACGTAGACCGACGATCATCAACATCTCCTGCCCAATCAGAGTCTGAAAAACCATGGAGCTGAATTAATTGCTGAGGCTGAAAACGAAGGCCAAAGGTGTGCGTGGCCTTGAGGTAGCGAAGAATCCTCTTTAATGCTTGCCAATGTAAAACCGTGGGGGCATTCATATATTGTGCTACTTTGTGAACAACAAAAGCAATGTCGGGGCGAGTGATAGTCAAGTATTGAAGTCCCCCAACCAAACTCCTATAGTGGGTCACATCATCAAACAAAGAACCACCTGAAGTGGACAGCTTATCAGACGTGCTAGCAGGTGTAGCAACGGGTTTGGAGTCTGCCATCTTCGACTTAGCCAATAAATCTGAAATATACTTCTTCTGAGATAAAAACAAGGAGCCATGCTGATGAGAGAACTCAATACCCAAGAAATAATGTACATCCCCCAATTTTTTAATAGCAAACTGAGATTGCAAATATTGAATTAAATGAGCTGCCTGAGTTCTATCACTGCCCAACAGTAAAAGATCATCCACATAGATTAAGCAAAACAATACGCAAGACTCCTTCCGCAAAAAATAAAGAGAGACATCAGCCCGGGAACAGCTAAAACCATAAGACAACAATGCATGAGAGAGGCGTTTATGCCACATTCGGGGAGACTGCTTCAGCCCATAGAGAGACTTGCGTAAACGACACACATGATGAGGGAAAGAAGGATCCACAAAGCCAGGGGGTTGTGTCATATAGACCGGTTCATCAAGGTCCCCGTGGAGGAAGGCATTGGACACATCCAAATGCGTAATAAACCAAGAGAAACTAACAGCCAAAGATAGCAGTAAACGAATTGTAGTAGGTTTAACAACAGGACTAAATGTCTCATGAAAATCCATACCCGGTCGTTGATGAAACCCCTTAGCAACAAGACGGGCCTTATGGCGTTCAATAGATCCATCAGCATGCAATTTAGTCTTGAATACCCATTTACATCCAATAACATTTTGAGCATGAGAAGCTGGTACCAATTCCCATGTACCATTTTTAATTAAAGCTGTAAATTCCTCGACCATAGCTGTATGCCAGTGGGAACTCTTCGCTGCCTCAGAATAACAAGTGGGATCACGGGATGCCAGGCTGATGTAGAGAGCACGAGGACCCATTTTGCGTGCTCTAGCTCGAGTTATCATACGGTGCGGCTCAGGCTTAGCAGGGACTGATGGTGCATGTGGCTGTATCCCAAATTTCTGATGGTCGACAACCAGAGGCAACCCAGGTGAGGATGAAGGAGATGGCTGGTGGTGAGGAGAGGGTGGGTGCGGAGGCGGGTGGGTGGACGGTGCTGGTTCGGGGTCAGGCGCAGTGGACAGGTGTTCTGGGCTCGGGTTTGACATAGGCGGAGGGGGAAGAGCTGGATTCGGGTGTGGTGTTTGTGTGGGAAAATAAACTGAAGGCAGTGGCGGAGAGGATGTGCTTGGATCAGGAAGAGAGAGGCGCTGCAGCTCCGGAAAAGGAAATACCTATTCGTCAAAAACAACATGACGTGAGACAAAAAATTTACCCGAAACCGGATCCAAACAACGGTAACCCTTATGACTCTTGCTGTAACCCACAAAAACACAAGGTCTAGAACGATAATTGAGTTTATGAGATGCATAAGGATGCAACCAAGGATAGCACAGACACCCAAAGATAAGCAACAAAGAATAATCCGGTTGAACAGAAAATAAACGAACATAAGGAGATATAAAATTAAGAGCAGATGATGGCATGCGATTAATGAGATATACAGTAGTATCAAAGGCATGAGACCAGAATTTCAAAGGTAAACGAGCACGATGCAACAAAGACAATCCTGTTTCAACAATATGACGATGCTTGCGTTCAGCATTGCCATTTTGTTCAGGTGTATATGGGCAGGACATGCGATGCTGAATACCATTAGTAGATAAATAAGATTGTATAGCCTTGAATTCCCCACCCCCATCAGATTGGAAAAGTTTAATGGGACGCCCAAAATATTTCTCAACTAGAGTATGAAATTTCATAAAGACATTCAAGGCATCAGACTTATATTCCAGAAAATAAATCCAACTGTATTTGCTATAATAATCATAAAATAGAATGTAATAAGAATAGCCATCATGAGATTGAACCGGGGCAGGACCCCATAAATCCGAACAAATTAAATCCAGAGGACCAGAAACAACAGACTCAGAGATATTGAAAGGTAAACGATGACTTTTACTGACTGCACAACTAGAGCAAAAAGTACAATAAGCACTACTATCTAAACACTTTATATGGTTTTGCTTGAGCACACGTCCAACAAGAGGAAGAGATGGACGACCAAGCCGCTCATGCCAGATTGAAAGAGATGTGAGGTGAGATTGAACTGGGTGGAGCGGTTGTACTGGGAGAGCATACAGTCCATTCTTATTCAGGTCTCGAAGGATCACCTGCTTGGAATTCAGGTCCTTAACAACAAAAAATTTATCAAAGAATTCAACAGAGACATCGTTAGCTTTTGTTAGTGCACTAACAGAAATCAAATTGGAGTGAGAACTTGGAACATGTAAAACAGTGGATAATTTCAAAGAAGTATCAGGAATAACAAAGGAACCAACATGTTTAATTGGGAGACGAGAACCATTACCTAGATGAACTTCTTCGGGACCGCTATACTCAGAGTGGAGGTTCAGGTTTCCCAATTCCGAAGTGAGGTGATGCGTAGCCCCACTATCCATGATCCAAGCGTGGTTGTTTGGGTTAGTGGTGGTAAAATTTGAGATGGGTGGGGAGGGGTTCCTCTGATTGTTCAACCGTGGAGAGGGACATTGCCTTGCGTAGTGTCCTAAGCCTTTGCAATTGTGACAAACAATATTAGAAACATTAAGAGGAGCAGCTTGTGTTACCTGGGGCTGCTGAAACTGTCGACTAACATGAGGCTGAAACTGATTCTGATCAGCCGCTCCATACACGCCTTGCCTGCGCTGATACGGCTGGTGCTGCTGTTGATAGTGCGGCTGGCCATGTTGCTGATGGCAGCCGCGACCGCGTCCCCTTGACCTTGATGAGGATTGCTTTACCGTGACATGGGCAGCCGGTAAATTGAGATCTTCTACAGGACTCCGTTCCTTTTTAAGTTGTCTCTCTTCCGTCAACAGCAACCCAAACAAATCATCGAATGAAACTGCAGTCATTCGAGCTTCAAGGGACCGACAAAAATCACGGTATGGGCTCTGTGGACCATTCAACCCATCCAAAATAGCATCAACTAAATCATTGTTATGCCTACTATTTTGGGAATTTTATTGGCTATTTATCCCTTTTTCCTATTTAGGTTTTCTTTATTTTGGGGTAAATATATCAGACTTTGTATTTTTGGTTGTTCAGGAGCTATTTGGGAAATTCACAACTGTTGGAGCAAAAGTAGCAGTATTTTCGGGCTGGAGTCAAGTGTTCAGCTAATTGTGGGAACTGCAAGCTTAGCCTTGCCCAAGGCTAAGCGCCGGATTCAGTCACAGCTCAGCTTTCCTTATTTTGAAATTCGAATTTTATTTTAGGATAGCATTTACTGGTCTTATCTAGCTAGGTCGAAATTTGTATAAAGAGGGTAGGAGGAGAACTCTTTAGGAATGAATTCTTTTACTTCTTTATTTCTTATTTTTGGGGATTGTTAACCCTAGCCTCCATTCTTTTTATTTTCAGCATTTTTCTTTTAGCTTGTAAGTGGTTACTCAAACAATGAGTAACTAACTTCTTTTCTTTTTCAATTGAAAGTTTCGTTTGGTTTATCATCGATTGTTTGTGAGATTTATTGTTCTTAACCATTTAATTTCGAAATTCTATATTTTGTTTTCTTGCCTAAGAGAAATCCGATCTCTAATATCAAGTTTTCTAATTAATCAAAAGGCCAATTGATTTAATTAGGGTTTGATATTCAGTTGAATAACAAGAAGTAAATACGCAATCGTTTATTTCTTTTATTTGCTAGAACATTCAAAAGAAAACAAGATTTAAGTTTGAATCAATATCACGAAGAATTGATTAACTTAATTTGGGTTTTTCTAGATCTTAAAGTTTTCAACAAATTGAATCCTAAACCACGAAGGAAGGATTATTTGATTTGGAAAAGAAACTTAATTAAGTCGTCTTGTTCTGTTTCACTTAAGGAAAAACTGGTTCGAAAGCACGAAGCCTAGAACTTTAACCGAATTGGAATTTTGAGATTTGAATCCGCTTGTCGAGTCTATGATCAAACAATGATGAGATGCCATCGAAGAAACTTTCAATTGAATTGTTAATTAATTGTTTTATCTCCTGATTTTTACTTTGGCTCAATTGCACTTTTAAATAATTTTATTTTTCTGCATCATCTTCACTAAAACCCCCCTTTTTTATCTTTTACAAATTTTGAAATAAACCGATTGGTTATTTTTGAGAAGCAAATTAAATCGCTAATCCTTTGGGACACGACCTCGACTTACCACCTACTACAAATAAATTGTTTTAGGAAAAGATGAGATTATAAAATTATATTTGACGGATTCGGCACCTGTCAAATTTTGGCGCCGTTGCCGGGGATTAACTAATTTGATTTTTTTTCTCTTGATGACCAGGTCTGAAACATCGGGAAATCTACTCTTTGATACAGAAATCGAAAAGACAGCAAAAAGAATTCGCAAGGAGACCCGATTACGACGAGAGCAAATCAATACAGCCTCTAGCTCAAACGAATCCTCTTCTGACGAATCAGAAAATTCACCCAACGAAACAGAGATGGCAGAAAGGACGTTGCGAGAACTTCAAACCCCAGAAGTGGTTCAGCAACCATTGTGCATAAATTGTCCGCAAGCTGACGCGAACTTTGAATTGAAATCAGGTTTAATCCACTTATTGCCAAAGTTCCATGGAATGGAGAGTGAGAATCCTCACATGCACCTAAAAGAATTCCATGTGGTGTGTTCAGGTATGAAACCGAATGGAGTTTCAGAGGAATTGATAAAACTAAAAGCTTTCCCTTTTTCCCTGCAGGATACAGCCAAGTCTTGGTTATTCCATCTTCGACCCGGTTCAGTAAATACATGGACGGATATGGCACGTTTATTTCTGGATCGATTCTTCCCTGCCACTAGAGCAGCCGCCATTCGCAGTGAGATAAGTGGAATCAAACAGAGAGAAGGAGAAACACTGCACGAATATTGGGAAAGATTTAAACGCTTGTGTGAAAATTGCCCACAGCATGGAATAACTGAGCAATCTCTGCTGCAGTATTTTTACCAAGGAATGTTGCCCATGGAAAGACGTATGATTAATGCAGCAAGTGGAGGAAGCTTGATTAATAAAACACCAACTGAAGCACGTGCCTTGATCCAGAGCATGGCGGATGATTCCCAACAATTCGGAGTCTGTTCTGAACCGTCCAGGAAAGTTCACCAGGTAAGCACTTCTTCCTTAGAAGAAAAGATTAATAAATTGACAAATCTTGTGCAAAATATGTCAGTCGGAAGGGACAATCAGCAATCTGTTTGTGGAATATGTACCTCACCGAGCCATCATACCGATTCTTGCCCAACATTTCAAGTGGAGACCACAGAACAAGTAAGCGCAATGGGATTCCAGCAAAACAACCAGCAAAGATACAATCCGTATTCCAGTACATATAATCCCGGTTGGCGCGACCACCCCAACTTCAGTTATGGTAATCGGAATCAGCATTACCAAACTAACCAGAAAATTCAGCAACCAACAACTTCAGCTCCGCCCAAACCAGGTTTGTCTCTTGAGGAAATTGTTCATTCTCTTGCTTCTAATGTTCAGCAATTTCAGCAGGACATGAGAACAAGTCACCAAAACCTTGAGAAAAGAATGGACACCATGGCATCATCAATAAGCGAATTACAGTCAAAAGGAAAATTACCGTCTCAAACGGTTGATAATCCTAAACAAAACGCAAGTGCCATAACATTGAGAAGCGGTAAACAGCTGCAAGATACAAAGAAGACAAGTGTGGATCATGAAGAAAAGGAATTGGAAATAGGGCAGTCCGGTTCAGCCAGCAAGGAGCAAGAAGAAATTATAGCCGAGACCCAAAGGGAAATCTCACAACCAACTATCACAGTCCAGCCACCTTTTCCCGAAAGGCTTTCAAAGTCAAAGAAGGTAAAAGAAGACAAAGACATCCTTGAAACATTCCGCAAAGTAGAGGTAAACATTCCTTTATTAGATGCAATAAAACAAATTCCAAGGTATGCCAAGTTTCTCAAAGAATTATGTGTGAATAGAACAAAGTTGACTGGTTGTGGTAAAGTTTTGGTTGGTGCTAATGTGTCGGCTGTTTTGCAGAAAACGATGCCCCAAAAATGTCAAGATAAAGGTATGTTTGCAATTTCGTGTAGAATAGGTGATACTCGCATAAAGAGGGCTATGTGTGACTTAGGTGCTTCAATCAATGTGATGCCTAAATCAATTTATAATTCTCTTAATGCTGGTCCATTAGAAAAAACAGGTATAATAATCCAACTTGCAAACCGATCCTTGGTTTACCCACTTGGTATCTTGGAAGATGTTTTAGTTCAGGTTAATGATTTGGTTTTTCCAGCAGATTTTTACATATTGGATATGGAGGATGATTCATCTCCCGAATCCACTGAAATTTTATTAGGAAGACCGTTTTTAACCACTGCAAGAACTAAAATTGATGTTCATACCGGAGTTCTTTCTATGGAATTCGATGGAAAAACAGTTAAATTTAATGTTTATGATGCAATGAAATTTCCATCGGAAGTATCCAATGTATGTTGTGTTGATATAATTGAACCTTTATCTCAAAAATTGCTGCAAAGAAT
The DNA here is from genome assembly GCA_039660915.1 of Euphorbia tirucalli. NCBI lineage: Eukaryota > Viridiplantae > Streptophyta > Magnoliopsida > Malpighiales > Euphorbiaceae > Euphorbia > Euphorbia tirucalli. The sequence continues at coordinate 14,994,899 of CM077636.1, read as the reverse complement.
TGGGTGTGATAAATTGCAGGCTGTTCTTAGTGGAATTGTAGACCCGGAAGAAGAAAGTGATGCTGAATTGTTGGAAATTTGTTCAAATTTAACAGTTCATAATCAGCAGGTGGGTACTGCCTCTAACGCACCACTTTCAGCTACTAATTCCCGTCAATTACCATCTGTTTTGCAGGCACCAAGCGTAGAACTAAAGGAGCTGCCAACGCACTTGAAATATGCCTTCTTGGGGGACAACCAGACGCTTCCAGTCATAATTTCGAGTAAGTTGAAACCTGAAGAAGAAGATCAGCTCGTGACTGCACTTCGGAGTCATAAATCAGCAATAGGATGGACAATAGCGGATATAAAAGGAATCAGCCCCACAACTTGTATGCACAGAATTCATTTGGAAGAAGGAGCAGTTCCAAAAAGACAGGGTCAGAGAAGATTGAACCCACCGATGATGGAAGTTGTCAAAAAGGAAATTCAGAAGATGTTGGATGCAAATGTGATTTTTCCTATCTCAGACAGCAATTGGGTGAGCCCAATCCATGTGGTTCCTAAAAAAACGGGGATAACCGTTATCAAAAATGAGCAAGGTGAAATGGTTCCCACCCGTGTTCAAAATGGGTGGAGGGTTTGTATTGATTATAGGAAGCTAAACTCTTTAACTAGAAAAGACCATTTTCCGCTTCCCTTTTTGGATCAAATGTTGGAAAGATTAGCTGGTAAACATTTTTACTGTTGTCTTGATGGATATACAGGTTTTTACCAAATTCCAATCGCTGCCGAAGATCAAGAAAAGACGACCTTCACATGTCCATTCGGAACTTTTGCATTTAGAAGGATGCCCTTTGGCCTTTGCAATGCACCCGCAACCTTCCAAAGGTGCATGGTAAGTATATTTTCTGATTACGTTGAGAAAATTATTGAGGTATTCATGGACGATTTTACTGTATATGGGAACTCATTCACTGAAAGCCTTGAAAATTTGATCAAAGTATTGGTAAGATGTAGAGAGTCTAACTTGGTTTTGAATTATGAGAAATGTCACTTCATGGTAGACCAAGGGCTGGTTCTTGGGCATATAGTTTCATCCAAAGGAATTCAAGTGGACCAATCAAAAATTGATGTCATTAAATCTATTCCTTACCCCAAAAATGTTCGGGAGATTCGGTCTTTTCTTGGACATGCAGGATTTTACAGGCGTTTTATCAAAGATTTCTCCAAGATCACTCAACCACTTTGTAATCTATTAAAAAATGATGTTCGATTTGAGATGGATGATGCGTGTAAACAAGCTTTTGATGAATTAAAAGAGAAGCTTATCACTGCTCCAGTGATTCAGCCCCCGAACTGGGAATATCCTTTCGAAATCATGTGTGATGCAAGCGACTTTGCGGTAGGGGCTGTACTTGGACAAAGAATTGATAAGAAGCCCCATGTTGTGTGTTACGCCTCAAGAACCTTGGATTCAGCTCAAAGCCATTATTCGACAACAGAAAAAGAACTTTTGGCTATAGTTTTTGCTTTAGAAAAATTCCGTCAATATTTATTGGGCACTAAAGTAATAATTTTTTCTGATCATGCAGCTCTAAAATATTTGCTGAACAAGAAGGAATCGAAGCCACGTTTGATACGTTGGATTTTACAACTTCAGGAGTTTGACATTGAAATTCGGGACAAGAAAGGCAGCGAAAATTTGGTGGCTGACCATTTGAGTCGAATAATGTCTAAACAGGAAGATTGCCCTTTATATGATCAATTTCCAGATGAAAATTTATTTGCTGTAGACACTATAATTCCTTGGTATGCTGATTTGGTAAATTATTTGGTTACAGGACTTTTTCCGGAGGAATTTTCAGCCCATGACAGAGATAAACTTAGACGGGATGCCAAGTACTATGTATGGGACGACCCCTATCTATGGAAGCAGTGCTCAGACCAAATCATACGCAGATGTGTTCCCGAAAGTGAAGTGCAATCTGTTTTGCAATTTTGCCATACCGAAGCCTGTGGAGGACATTTTGGACCTAAACGTACAGCTAGGAAAATTCTTGAGTGCGGTTTGTTCTGGCCAACAATATTCAAAGACTCATACCTGTATTGTAAGTCATGTTTTAATTGCCAGAAAACAGGTAACTTAAGTCAGAAAAACCAAATGCCTCTTACTCCAATTATTTCTTGCGAAATATTTGATGTATGGGGAATTGATTTCATGGGTCCTTTTCCTAATTCCTTTGGCAATTCCTATATTCTGTTGGCTGTTGATTATGTTTCAAAGTGGATTGAAGCAAAGGCCACAAGAAAAGATGATGCTGCAACTGTGATTAAATTTGTCAAAGCTAACATTTTTTGTAGATTTGGAACGCCAAGAATTCTTATCAGTGATCGTGGGACGCATTTTTGCAATAAAATCATGACAGCACTATTAAAGAAATATGGAGTGAGTCACCGGATGTCAACAGCTTATCATCCACAGACTAATGGTCAAGCAGAAGTTTCCAACAGAGAAATTAAAACCATTCTGGAGAAAACGGTGAATTTCACAAGGACTGATTGGAGCACTAAGTTGGAAGATGCATTGTGGGCATACAGGACCGCCTTTAAAACTCCGATCGGCATGTCACCGTATCGATTGGTGTTTGGTAAACCATGCCATCTACCGGTCGAATTGGAACACAAAGCTTTTTGGGCAGTTCGGAAATGTAATTTATCCTACGACATGGCAGGGGAGCAAAGGAAGTTACAGCTGATGGAACTAGAGGAATTACGGAATGAGGCGTATGAAAGCTCCTACATTTACAAAAAGAAAGTTAAACAACTTCATGACCAAATGATCAGCAGGAAACAATTTCAAATTGGTCAGAAAGTGCTGCTTTTTCAATCTAGACTCAGATTGTTTCCAGGGAAATTGCGCTCGCGATGGATAGGCCCTTTCGTGGTGCAAAAGATATATGATCACGGTGCAGTAGAAATTTGCAGTCTTGAAACCGGAAAAATTTTTAAAGTGAACGGACATCGGTTGAAACCGTTTTATGAAGGATTTGAGGCTCACAGTGCGGAAGAGGTACAATTAATGGCACCAGAGCAGCGGGGTTAAGTAATGTACATTGTCTGGCCATAGACGTTAACTAGAGGCGCTAACGGGAGGCAACCCAAGATTAGCCTTGCCCAAGGCTGATGACCAGGCTTTTTCTTTCTTTTAGTTTGAATTATTTTCTTTATTTTCTTTATTTTCTTCTCATCTTCTACCTTATTTTTTTCTGACTTTCTGCTAAATCTGGGTTTTCAGGGGCTTATTAAGGAGAAAAGAGTTCAGTTGATTTAAAGCTTGTTTTGGGCCTGGAGATATAAAGCTCTATGTGTGGAGATATTTCAAGTTTTACCATCACTTAAAAGGGTAATTATTTTGGATAAAAGAAAAAAATTTTAAAGCCCTTTTTAATGTACAGCCGGCCCATTATCTCTACCCTTTACACACCCATCTCCATCTCACCCTCTCACCTCTCTGCAAATCAATCGCACAAATCCCTAAGCCCTCTTTCTTTTTCCCTTTTCGCAAGAATCTCTGCTATTCCAAACCAACCATGGCTCGTTCGAAATCGACGGCCAAAAGAGATTCCAGCCGTCCAGCACCGATCGCAGACCCCCAACCACCCAGTCCGCCACCTCCAGCCTCCTCGCCGTCTCCCCTTCCTGAAGCAGAACAGGCCGCCGTTGAGACAGAGCCGCAGCTCTCTAATCGCCCGCCACCAGTACAGCCGGCGAATAGAAGAAGGCGCGCCACCATCGAAAGAACAGGGGATATCGAAGATCTGACCTTGGGTGATCACCAGGACGAAAGCACGCATCCCGAGAACGAACACAGTGAACGAGGCGTTGAGGAAGAAACGCAGCACGAAGAAGGAAGTTTAGAACCAGTCCAAGCTCCATCACCGCCAAAAAGGAAGAAGAAGCGGCCGTCACAACCTGAGGCCAAGCAATCCAAACCTCCAAGCAGAAAGCTTCCCGCCTCTTCAACCAGCAAGCAGGTGACGATACCTTCCAGAGCAAAAGGGAAGCGGATAATTTCTGAATCCTCCTCAACCGAATCCAACTTGAATCTGTCCTCTGAATCAGACAACGATTCTTCCAAGGAGTCTGCACCTCCTCCAAAGAAAACAAAGAAAACCAGGGCTGGGATGCAGGGAGGAAAATCCCATTTTCGACCAAGAGCCAATCTTCAATTCAACAACACTGAACATGCTACCAGGTACACTTCTCTACTTAACGCTCAATTCGTTTCTGCAAGATCATTGCATGTTCCCACTTTAAATGCACTGAATGTTAGGGAAGAAGTCTTTAATTTTCTGTTCAACATTGGATGGATGAAATTTGTAGCTTTTAATCAACCAATTTTTGATGCACTGACTCTGGAGTTCTATAGTAGTTTCAATTTTGACATGCGTGAGGCACACTTTTCTGTGAGGGATCCATGCATCACTTTCCAACTGTTTGGTGTGCTTCACAATCTGTCTATTGCACAATTCACATCAGCCCTAGGATTAATGAGTACTGATCTAATTGCTTCACAAGAATTTGATAACTTACTCTGTGATTACCCTGCTGATTTCAATGCCTCTCTAGTCTTTAACCAATTATGTGCAGATGATAGTGTTGAATTTAAGCCCGGCAAATCTAAAGCCAATTTGATTATTAGTCCTGCCCTTAGACTAATCCATAGGTTTCTCGCCTACACCTACTCTGGTAGGAATGATGACACAACTGTTATTACAAAGGCAGAATTATTTTTTCTTTGGTGTATGGAAAACAGGAAAGCAGTAAACATAGGTTACTGGATAGCTTTGAAATTCAAGAAATTAGTCAAAAACCCAAAGAAGCTATACCTCGGTTCTTATATTACTGCCTTAGCTGTCAATTTGCACAATTTCGATGTTAAAAATAACAATTTTTGTAAAGTGGCTGATATGCTTCTGTTGGACATACGTATGCTTTGTGAGATGCGTTTAATCGCCAAGGGCGAGGATGGTACTTTTTCTTTTGTAGATGCAGGAAAACTCCATGATGCTCCTACAAGCACTAGAGCAGCTATACCCTCGGTTCCATCCACTTCTCAAACACCTCCAGCCGCGGCAAATGAGATTCAGCACTTGCAGGACAGCATCGATTCCTTGACCCGAATGGTACAGCAAATCCAAACTCAAATCCAAGCTTGGTTTGCCCATGTTGGGTTTGAACCGCCTACTCCACCACCATAAAAATTTTTGGGCAGCCAAGCAGTCCCTCCAGGTCGTCTTCTTTCCCTCTTATCTTTTAAAGCTTTATTTTATCTCCTTGGGGGCAAGTAGATTCTAGGTGTGGGGGAGGGATTAAGTTGTGGTTTGCTGGAAAAGGTTGATTATGACTGAAGTAGGTAGGATTTTCTGTTCTGTTCTTGCATCTTTCTTTCTATATACTGTGGTTTGCTGGAATGGGTCATTGTTTCTCTTTGCTTGGCTGATTTTGCAAAAACATTTAGCCTTAGGAGATTGTATTTGTCCTATGATAGAAAATTCTGGTTTTCTGTTTTTTTTTTATTGCACTCCATTAACTCTTGCAAAAACACCATCACTTATTGCTAAATTTTTCCTTGATATAGCATTTTATAAAGAAAGTCCTAGCTTAGGTAATTAGGGACTCAAAAATTTTTATATGCATCTTGCATTCTTGCTTTGACCAAAGAAAGCCTGATTCTAACTGTTCTTGTTTTAAATTGCTTTGAGAGACAATAATTGTAGCATGCTGCCTTTATGCACTGGTCCCGCTGTCCAAAATGGTTAAGGGCCGAGCTAGTAGCCGTTAGGAAGAGTAATGTGGTCGGGGGTACTCGGCTCAGTAACCGGGAATGCCTCGATATGCATACTCTCCGAAATAAGACAACTTTTGCATAAAAAAAAAAAAAAAAAAATAATAATAAAATAAAAAAAAGCTGCTGCATATCTATAAAATTTTAATTTCTCTTTAGCTTTGACAAACAAGGATTTGGTTAGTGATTAAGGTCTAATTGATGTTAAGTAAGAATGCAAGAACAATTGATTGTGATTGAGGAGTCCCGAAATTGCCTTGGTATGATGATTAAATATAAGTGTTTATCTTGAGTTTTATGAAGCAATGCAGTGTGTGGTGGGTAATCATGGTTCGGAGTGTCGATTCAAGTCATGAAAACTTAGAAATTCTTGCTGGGGTGAATTACTTTAGAGAGGGCTGAATTTTTCCAAATCAGTTTTTAGCACTTGAGGACAAGTTTGGTTTAGGTGTGGGGGTATTTGTTATGCCTACTATTTTGGGAATTTTATTGGCTATTTATCCCTTTTTCCTATTTAGGTTTTCTTTATTTTGGGGTAAATATATCAGACTTTGTATTTTTGGTTGTTCAGGAGCTATTTGGGAAATTCACAACTGTTGGAGCAAAAGTAGCAGCATTTTCGGGCTGGAGTCAAGTGTTCAGCTAATTGTGGGAACTGCAAGCTTAGCCTTGCCCAAGGCTAAGCGCCGGATTCAGTCACAGCTCAGCTTTCCTTATTTTGAAATTCGAATTTTATTTTAGGATAGCATTTACTGGTCTTATCTAGCTAGGTCGAAATTTGTATAAAGAGGGTAGGAGGAGAACTCTTTAGGAATGAATTCTTTTACTTCTTTATTTCTTATTTTTGGGGATTGTTAACCCTAGCCTCCATTCTTTTTATTTTCAGCATTTTTCTTTTAGCTTGTAAGTGGTTACTCAAACAATGAGTAACTAACTTCTTTTCTTTTTCAATTGAAAGTTTCGTTTGGTTTATCATCGATTGTTTGTGAGATTTATTGTTCTTAACCATTTAATTTCGAAATTCTATATTTTGTTTTCTTGCCTAAGAGAAATCCGATCTCTAATATCAAGTTTTCTAATTAATCAAAAGGCCAATTGATTTAATTAGGGTTTGATATTCAGTTGAATAACAAGAAGTAAATACGCAATCGTTTATTTCTTTTATTTGCTAGAACATTCAAAAGAAAACAAGATTTAAGTTTGAATCAATATCACGAAGAATTGATTAACTTAATTTGGGTTTTTCTAGATCTTAAAGTTTTCAACAAATTGAATCCTAAACCACGAAGGAAGGATTATTTGATTTGGAAAAGAAACTTAATTAAGTCGTCTTGTTCTGTTTCACTTAAGGAAAAACTGGTTCGAAAGCACGAAGCCTAGAACTTTAACCGAATTGGAATTTTGAGATTTGAATCCGCTTGTCGAGTCTATGATCAAACAATGATGAGATGCCATCGAAGAAACTTTCAATTGAATTGTTAATTAATTGTTTTATCTCCTGATTTTTACTTTGGCTCAATTGCACTTTTAAATAATTTTATTTTTCTGCATCATCTTCACTAAAACCCCCCTTTTTTATCTTTTACAAATTTTGAAATAAACCGATTGGTTATTTTTGAGAAGCAAATTAAATCGCTAATCCTTTGGGACACGACCTCGACTTACCACCTACTACAAATAAATTGTTTTAGGAAAAGACGAGATTATAAAATTATATTTGACGGATTCGGCACCTGTCAATCATCCTCAAGAACTGGATATTGTAGAGAAATTAACCGGTCTGCAATAATCTTAGCACGTTGCATATACTCAGCAACTGATTCGGTTCCCTTCTTCAAAGAATGTAACTGTTGCTTCAGGTCGCGTACCTGCGCCCTGGACCCAGATGCATAGGTGTTTTCCAACTTTACCCATGCCTCTCTTGCCGTCTTGACTCTGACAACTTGCGGCAAAATTGAAGGCGAGATTGATGCCAAAATCCAGCCAAGAACTTGCTGATCTTGGCGAATCCATACCTTGAACGCTGGATTGATAGTATTATCGGCTAGTCTTTCAGCCGGTATTGCCACTGTTCCGTTGATGTGATTAAGAAGTTCACAGCCAGCTAACATTGGAGTGATTAGGGTTTTCCAGAGAATGTAATTTGTGGAATCTAGTTTTAGAGGGAGGTGGTGAGTGAGACTCGGTGTGGAGGACAGCACCGAAGACTCGGCTGTGGAGGAGAGGGCGTCGGTCTTGTTGCTGGTGGTGGACATGTTGCCGGCGGCTAGGCTTTTCTCTCTTTCTTTCTTTAATTCGGCAGTTTTGCCCTAGGGCTCTGATACCATGTAAACTCGGGTTCTTTAATTGGGAAATCTCACTCTTCTTGTCATTGAGGAGATGATATGTATTTATAGAAGTGTTTGTACAAGGAGTCTACAAGGAGTCCTTAGCCGTGTAGGACTAGAATTACAATTGAGGATACAAAAACATAATTACAATTTTAGATAAATACAACTACTCTAACAATTGCCTTATAAATTATATTTGTTAATACCTTGTCTATTTTGCAAATAAATGTGCAAGAGAATAAAAAGTGCATATATTCCTAAAACAAAAATGGAAAAACAAGAGAAAGGAGCTGCAGCTAGAGCACATGTCCATGTACTGATATTGCCATTTCCAATTCAAGGTCACGTTAACCCAATGCTTCAATTCTCAAAACGTTTAGCCTCAAAAGGTCTAAAAGTGACAGTAATTTCCTCAACCTCCATAGCCAAATCCCTCCAAACATCTGAAGACAATTCAATCAATGTAGAAACCATTTTCGACGGCCTCAAAGAAGGCGAAAAAGCAGCAAATCCTGACGAATTTATTCAACTATACAACGCCACAGTCCCCAATAGCTTAAGAAAGCTGATTGAGAAATATGGTAGCTCTTCAAATCCAGTTAAGTGTGTGATATATGACTCTATCTTGCCCTGGGTTTTCGATGTGGCTCGCAACTTTGGCATATATTGTGCTTCTTTTTTCACTCAATCCTGTGCCGTTACTGGTTTATATTACAATGGTGTTCAAGGGGGACTCACATTTCCTTTGAAGGAGGATGTGGTGTCTCTGCCTTGTTTTCCGGAATTGGAATGTGATGATCTTCCATCTTTCATTAGAGGCCCTGGTTCATATCCATCTATTTATGATATTGTTTTGAGCCAGTTTTATAAGATTGATGAGGTTGATTGGCTGCTCTGGAATACTTTTAATGATCTTGAAGATGAGGTACATAATTAATATTTAAGCTTTTCTTCAATTACATACTTATTTTGGATATATTAACTTTACAATTCTCAAATATCTAGCCATTAATTATGTGTAGAGAGCATATTGCTTTGAGAGTATGAATTAAATGTGTGTGGTCTAGGTCCAATACAACCCACCAATGAAAATATTCATTGCATATCAACACATTTGAGAATTATTAATTTGTATTAAAAAATGAATGATACACACATGTGACACCTTAGTAGTAGTGAGGTCTATTGATTCCGGACCATTGCAGAATTTTTCATAACGAGGGTTATCTATAGGCATGTGTAGTCTAGCTCATAAAATCAACAAATTAGATTGCAATTCCTGATCTGGATTTTTGGGTGCTAGGGTGCTAAAAATCAATAAAAGTTTGAAGGAAATGAAATAAAAATTATGTTGATCAAATTCAAAAATATCAATTTTAATTGTAAAATTAATAATGACAATTGACCTTTAATCTATTAAAATTGTATATATGTTCTCTGCCTCTAATTTGGTTGTCCAAATGAAATGGGGATGTCATGATCTATATGGAGGTTGATTTACAGCACAATGTAGTAGGATAGGGTTAAAACCCTTGTGTGGTTGAGAAATCTCAGGAATCAAAGGCCAGCCTTGAACTGATCATTAGATAAAACAAGACCTTTTGTTTTACATATATTGAACAATTGAGAAAGAACTGAAAGCAGAAAATCAAAATTAATGGAGAATAGTAAAGGCCATGTGTTAGTAATTCCATATCCAGCTCAAGGTCATATAAACCCAATGCTCCAATTCAGTAGACGCCTTGCCTCTAGAGCCCTCAAAGTCACTCTACTTATCCTCCATCCTGAGCAGTTGCCGGAGAAACTAGCCCACGGTTCAGTGACTGTAGCCACAGTTTGTGATACTATTGGACAAGGAAAAGACATTGCAAGTATCCAAGAATATCTTGCATACTTCAAAACCATTATGTTGCCAAAAGTGTCTGAAATGATTGGGAATGGTGTGTACCCAGTGAGTTGTGTGGTGTATGACTCGTTTGTTCCGTGGGTCGGAGACGTAGCCAAAGAGGTAGGGCTAAGTGTAGCTCCATTTTTCACACAGTCATGTGCTGTTGGCAGCATTTATTGCAGTGTGCATGAAGGGAGGCTAGGCATTAATCCTGTAGAAGCAGATTCTTCAATTGTCCTTCCCGCTCTGCCAACACTTTGTAGTAGTGATTTACCCTCTTTTGTCAATGACTCAGAAGTTTATCCAGGTGCTTTAGGATTAGTAATTGACCAGTTCTGTAATCTTGATAATGCGGATTGGATCTTTTTTAACACCTTCAACGCCTTGGAAAATGAGGTACATTCTTAATTACTTCCAATGCCTAATTCAAAATTTATTATTATTATTATCTAATTATTAGCTACATGTGGAATGTGTAAGTTATACTTCAAACTTGATTTCAATGAGTTATGACTTGCTCATTGTTTGTTCTGTTTTGTGGGTTATGTTATGTAAGGTGAAGCAACGGTGTATATTTGTGTTGAGGTGTAAATATATTACCTTTTATTTTTTATTTTTATTTCCACGTTTTTATCTTCTTACAGAGAGTAAAATTGTAATTTTACATATACCATCATCCTCGTTGCACTCAAATCAAACACAACATCGTTCTTTTTTTTTTTTTTCTAAAATCAAATTGGTCCAAAAGCAAAACATATTAGCATATGTTTTGCTGTTTGGTAACTAATAAATTTTAGTGTCAACACGTCGTCAATTAAAATTGATTTGAAAAAGAATACCAAGTTCAATTTGGTAATCAAAGTTGCTTATATACCAACTTGACAATATCTCTGCAATTTTTATAGAAGACTAAATTATATGCAACTAATGAGAAACTATTTTTTTAAGTTGCGGAAGAAACCACCTAGAAAGTATATCATAATTTTTGACCTTGTCTTTCTTCTTTTTCTCTAATGTTTTTGTTATCAGGTAGTGAATTGGATGGCGAGCAAATGGGCAATCAAGGCAATAGGACCAACAATTCCATCAATGTTCTTGGACAAACGGTTGGTAGATGACAAAGACTATGGGCTCAGCCTCTTCAAACCCAATTCAGAAACTTGTATGGAATGGCTAGACTCAAAGCAACAAAGCTCAGTCATTTACATCTCATTCGGGAGCCTGGCTGCCCTTGGAGAATACCAAATGGAACAAGTTGCATTGGGTCTAAAAGGAACCAACAGAAGCTTCCTATGGGTAGTCAGAGAATCAGAAGTGACAAAACTTCCTGAAAATTTCATACAAGAAACTAAAGAAATTGGTCTAATTGTGCATTGGAGCCCTCAATTACAAGTCCTAGCTCACAAATCTGTAGGCTGCTTTGTAACTCATTGCGGGTGGAATTCAACGCTGGAGGCATTGAGCTTAGGAGTGCCAATGGTGGCAATGCCACAGTGGACTGATCAGCCTACAAATGCCAAGTATGTTGCAGATGTATGGGGTGTGGCAGTTAGAGTAAAGAAAGATGAAAATGGGATTGTAACAAAAGACGAGATAGAGAGATGTATAAGTGAAGTGATGGAGGGTGAAAGAGGGGATGAGATGAGGAGGAATTGTAAGAAATGGAAGAAATTGGCTAAATTGGCAGTAGATGAAGGTGGAAGTTCTGATGGGAACATTGACGAATTTGTACAAAAACTTGTACCCAACTCCTCTACTGCGAAAGAGTGATGCCCCTTTACAGTTGGTCTAAAATTATTGCATTTTAGTTTTAGTTTTTGGTTGAATTTGCTCTATTGACCAAGTCATATATATAATTCAGTCAAATTATGAAACATCAGAATTGAGTAAGGTACGACCCGTTGTCGGTTGATAGATATATTTTAGGAGATTATTACTTATTAAGGTCTGCACAATGCAGATCATGTTTATCTATATGTGTTCTGCAGCCAATCAATGTTAACATATATATATATATATTAGCCTGTTTAGTTATAATATAGTGGTAAATACATTTCATCCTAAACGGGAGATCTAGGATTCAAATTTTATTGAAATCTTTAGTTCAAAATCTGATAGGATTGTCAAAGACGGGCTTCGTCCGAAAAGGGACGATGATTTCTCGTTTAGAATCCTCATAGGGAGATGAAAATAAATTTGTCCCTAAATGTCAAACGGAGAGGGAGATGAGATTATCTTTTCCCACCCCGCAGGTCTCGTCCCCGTTTAGTCCACGCGGGGATCCCGTTAAAATTCTCTTTTAATTATATATATATATATATATATATATATATATATATATATATATAATTATATTTTATAATAATAAAATAAAACTAAAACTATTTTTATTTGAAAATTAAGGTGTAATAACTTGAAAAGATTTTATGTTTTGTTTAATGTACTTTTTTTTTTTTTTACTTATTTTTATATAAAATTAAATTTTACTTAATTTTTTTTAAAACAATTGTTTTAATGCGGATAGAGATCCCTTAAGGGAATCCGTTCCCCACAGGATCAGGGACGAGAATTAAGATTATCCCCATTTACTAAATGGAGATGGGGACGGGGATCCTCACCTAGCGGGAAAACGGGATTGGATTGTTAATCCCTACCCCCGCCCGCCCTATTTACATATCTAGAATCTAAATAGTTAAAAAAAAAAATCCTCATAAAATAATTTCTCAATATCTATTTCGCATTGAAACTTTGATTTTGAAGTGTTTTCTAATTTTTAAGTTTTGAAAATCAGAAACTTTTTGAAATTAATAAAAAAAATGTTTCGGATCACTTTCCTATAATTTTAGAAAAATAAAAACTCATCGTTTAAATTGTAGAAAATTAAAAATTCATTATATAAAAAATAAAAGATATTCCTATAGTTTTTGAATTTATAAATATACCTTAATATTTTTTATTATTTACACGTTTCTCTTATTTTTTTTATTATAAATTTCTTACAAATATCTTTTCATGATGTCGGTTTCCATGCAACATAGCTGAATATCAATATTAATAACTAATTACCACTTACTTGTATCACGGGAGTCAATCAATAGGAAAAATAAAATCCAAACTACGAATTAATAAAATCAAATCATATAAAGTAATGAAATAAACATTTAATTCTTAAAAAGAACATTAAAGGAAAAATTAAAATTGAAATAGGAAAAACCATCATAATTCAAATAAAGCAAAGAAAAAAGAATTAATGATACACCTAACTCAAATCGTTAAAAAGCCGAAATACTTAAAATAGGAAAAAATGTTTGATTTTTGCGATTACAAAACCACAGATTTGTTAAATCCAAAAAAAAAAAAAAAAAAAAAAAAACCATTTAAACGGATATAAGGAGATGAAAGTCCAAGTTGGAATCAGGCAGGCCATACTTAGATCAGACAAGTATGAATTTGTTTTAATCTTCTGAAAGGTTCATTTACTCAATTAGTCAATTTTGATGTCAACTGTTTGCTGCTTGGCAAGTTTGAATTTTCCTTTTGCCATTAGATGATGAAGAGCAGAAGACCATAAAATAATAACAATAATTTGTCATATGCATGTTTTGTCTTTTTGAACCAATTCTTCGCACTCAATAATTGTACTTTTTGACCGTTCTTAATGACTTTATATGAGACAGAAAACATCAACTTTGACATTCATTTAAGGATGGAAAAGATGGTGTCATAAATATTGGAAAACATCAGCCGTCTTTTATTACCAATTTGGCATTATCTTTTTGTCATTAATAGACCTCAAATGATTCCTCCATTCTTCATATATATCTCAAACTGTGGGAGAGGGTGCAAAATTAAGAGATAATAATAATAATAATAATAATAATAATAATAATATTGAATTTGATTTGCAGAAAACAATATGGATATTATTGCCTTTCCTTTCCCAGCACAAGGCCATATTAACCCAATGTTCCAATTCTGTAAACGTTTAGCTTCTAGAGGAATCCAAGTAACTCTCATCACCTACGTTGCTGAAGAATTCATCACAAATAATTATGCCAAACACACCTCAATTAAAATGGAGTCTATTTGCAGTTGCAATAGCAGTGAAGATGAAATCCTTACGATTTCCACAGTGGAAGATTATTGGAAGGATTTCAGGTCCAAATTACGTCGAAAATTGTCAGAAATTGTAGCAAAAGAGAGCAATAGGGCAATAAGTTGCCTTGTGTATGATTCAATAATGCCATGGGCATTGGAAGTAGCCAGAGAATTTGGGTTAAAGGGAGCTTCATTTTTTACCCAGTCATGTGCTGTTTCTTCGATTTATTACCAAATTCATCAAGGGATGATGCAAATTCCTGATGAAGAAGACGGTGAGTGTGTTACAGTTGGAGGGATGCCATTAATGGTGTGCAGAGACCTTCCCACTTCAGTTCAATATAATTTGAAATGTCCGTACGTTTTAAGCCTAATGAGTAGCCAGTTTTCCAATGTTGAGGAAGCTGATTGGATCTTCTTCAACTCTTTCAATGCCTTGGAACATCAGGTACTTCATAATTTCGACTTTACCCCTCCTTTGCTTTTTTGTGCAATTTGTCAACACTATTCCCACTACTTTAATTGTGTCAGTTTCGGTCTTTATACTTGCACTTTACTTATTTCGATTCTCATTTTGTGATTGTCATACATCAAAGCCATTTACTTTGTGCAATTTTATCAATTTAGTCCCTAATTAGTTTTAACTGGATAAGCTTCGAAAATATCTCTTTTTTTTCAACTCAAGTTTAAAAATATCGCTTTCACAAAATATATTTCTACCATATTAAATGATTCAATTAAGCTCAATTAAACGTCAATTGTGTAAAACTTAGCCACATTAATGCTTGTGATTACCAAACTAATTAAGATTAGTTATATAGCAAAGGAACATATGTATTCTCTCTGATCTTTCCTCTAATTATGTCTCGCATGAAATTCATAATGGAAGATTAGTCAAATCACCACTTTGGTTAAGTCATTTTTCTAATATTCTTATAATTTAGTTAATTTGGTAATAATAATGCATTGATGTGACTAAATATCAACAAAAGTAACAAACTAGTGACGAATTATGCTATGATAACGTTTGGTCTTTGATAGAGCTTTTTAGTATATTAAGAGTAAAATTGTACTTTTCTATAAATGCCAAGTGTATTTTTCAATCTAATCCTTAATTTTGACTGTCACATTTAGTCTTCTCTAACTAACGGTGAGTGTTGTAATTGTGTCATTACTCATTAGAAAAACATATATATCATATTATTTTGAGGGTGTGAATATATTATATTTTTACATAGCTGATAAATTGGGCCAATCAGAATAACAGAACTAGGGGCTAAACAATTAAATAGAATCGATAAATTGCTTATAATAAATTGACTGAATATGCACCATTCGGATATAGTCCAATTGGTACATCCATCAATAGTAGATAGAGAGATTTAGGTTTGAATCTCATTAGCTCTCTAAAAACAATAATCCAAAAATCGACTGAATATACTAAAATTGAATTTAAAATTCAAGGGCTATATTAACAAATTGCGCTAATCACAAGCACAATACAATACATTCATTAGGTGATGACATGGATGGAAGGCCATTGGCCATTGAAGCTAGTGGGACCTGCAATCCCATCAAGCAACATAGACAAAAGGGTGGAAGACAACAAAGAGCATGGCCTCAACCTCTTCAAACCCAACAACAACACTTGCATAGATTGGCTAGACTCAAAACCAACATCCTCAGTAGTATATGTTTCATTTGGAAGCTTGGCTGCCTTAGGACAAAACCAGATGGAACAATTAGCAATTGCCTTAAAAATGACCAATTACAATTTCTTATGGGTAGTGAGAGAATCCGAAGAAAACAAACTCCCAACCACATTTTTGGAGGAAACATCACAAAAAGGACTCGTAGTGAGTTGGTGTTCACAGCCACAGGTTCTGTCCCACAACTCAATTGGGTGCTTCATGACTCATTGCGGGTGGAATTCGACGCTTGAGGCCTTGAGCTTAGGGGTTCCAATGGTTGCTATGCCACAATGGTCGGATCAATTAACCAATGCCAAATTCATTGATGATGTTTGGAAGGTTGGAATTAGGGTTAAGGCTGATGCAGAAGGGATTGTAACCAAGGAAGAAATTGAACTTTGTATAAGGGAAGTCATGGAAGGAGATATAGCGAATGAGATTAGAAAGAATTGTGATAAATGGAAGAAATTTGCTGAAGAAGCTGTAGAGGAAGGTGGAAGTTCTGATAAGAATATTGAAGAATTTGTTGCAAAACTCAAATGCAATTAATTACTGAATATTATATAGTCAAATTGTTATTTTCAATTAAAACCATATTTCCTACAATATATATATAGATATTGTACGTTTAATAATGTCAAGTTCTATTGCTTGATTTTAATATGTAACAAATATTTTGTATTGTACATAAGCAGTTTGAAAAACATTATTGTTTAAAATTAATTAATGCGAAATTAATGATCATGTTTAAAACATTTTTTTTCCAAAACGCATCCCGAGTTACTAATTTTTTTATTAAAATCATAATTAACTCGCTTATTAATTTTTTGATCATATTAAATATCCAATTTTTTTATTTTAATATTATTAGTTCCAAACATAACCTATTTTTTGTTATGTGTAATACGTTTTGTGGAACTATGAAACAAACGCTTCCAAATACATTTAAGAATATATGGTTTTATCACTTAAAACTGTGAAACAAACGCTTCTAACTAATCTGTTTTCTTATGAAGATAATTATCTGAAATCATGTTACGTGCTAAAATATTATTAGTTAAGCCATTTAACATAGCATGTTACATACACACATAAAATAAAGTCAAGTCTGGGGTTAATGATATTAAAATGAAAAGATTAAGTATTTAATGTGTTCAAAAATTGATCAGGGGGTCAATTGTGATTTTGAAAAAAAATTCAGCGGGTTATTTTGCCTTTTTTTTTTTTTAAGATTACGATGATGATTTAATAATTGGCGTCCTGGTGATCAACTTTGCTGATTTGGAAAGCAATTTGATTGTGATACTAGCTATATTAAGGTGTTTTAACTTGATTTTGGAACTTCACTGCTTTAATTCTTTTTTAATGTTGATATACTTTATGTATGAATTTGTTAGGAAGTTATTTGGTTGGGTTGACCTGATTTTCCAACAAAGCAGTTTGAACACCAAAATCACATAAAATTTCGAAAGCATGTAGACCAGCTGTTCATTTTTCATGCATGTTTCCTTCATCTTTTCTTTGGAATTTGAGGTAAGTGATCAACTCAAAAATAAACTTCATTTTTGTATAACAATGAAGTTTATTTTTATATTAACCATGACACATATTTTTTCCGTAAATATTATAATGGAGATTGGTTATGTTAGAAAGACATTTTATATATAGCGCCAGATTGAAATTACAACAAAGATTTGCTTTTAATTTACAATTAGAACAGATTTAACATATGAGGAAAATTATTTCTAAAATACATATTGGAATCATAAGATGAGATTATATGAATTTATAATTATGAAAGTACTATGACATCATTTTACTAGTTAGGAACTGAAATATGAATGCAATAAATTGTACGTTAATTTATAAATGAAAGAAATTCTACTGTGACAAATTAAGTATATAATCTTATCAAGCTATATGGTAGAAAAAAAAAACAAAAAAAAAAAAAAATCCTAACCTTTAGTAAAGTATGAGTTGGTCCCTTATCACTTAGGGCTTTCCTTGTATTTTCGTGAACCTAGTTTTGAGTTTGGAGAGATTTTCACTGGAATAAAGTTCTTTTAATTATTATTATTTTCATACTTAATCAACAACTTATTAGGTTTTTCAACAATTTTTTTTTTTTTTTGCAATATTTTAAACAACTTATTAGTTATTAGTACATAGTAACTAATTATTAGGAGAAAAATTTTAGAATGATCCGGTATTATCATGTGATTTGTAGGTGTCAACAAAAAAAAAAAAAAATAAATAAATAAATAATATAACATTAGATTCACTATCAAAGCAAAGGCTGTATGTATATGTTGTCGAAGTAAAGGACAAACTATATTAATTGAATTCAGTAGCATTGATTTATATCAGTCCAAAAACGTTGATTAATAACATATAAATGCAAATAAAAAACGACATTTCAGCCCATGTGCCCAATCCCTCTCTGGCTCATATACACTCCTTTCGGCCGATGGAATCGTAATATTTGAGCGTACCACGTCTGCTTCTTCTGGAACAATTTACACACAACTGCAATGACAAGGAAAGATTTAATATTTTTAAAGACACATTTTCTTTTTTTTCCATTCAACATATCCCCATAGAAAAAAATACTGAACTTGAATCGTGACTAAATCTTGAAGAAAATTAATTTTACTCTTCTTTTTTTTTTTTTTTTTTTTTTTTTTTTGGGGGGGGGGGGGGGGGGGGGGGGGTGGGGTAAAAGAGAGGCTTAGGAAGCCCCAAGGAGAAAAAAAACAAAAAGAACTAGCCTGGATCAACTCTAGGAAAAGAGGTGCTGTAATTGTCTTCATAGAGGATATCCTGCATGCCTATAGGAGGCTCAACATACTCGTGATAGCCCAAAGTATAAGATCCTGCGAAGATCGTCATTCAGTCCGCTGCCCTGTTTCCATCAGGGTAGGTATGAAGAAAGAGAACAACCCAGTCCCTGGCTCTAATATTACAAATCCTAGCTTATGTAGGAATTTCTTAAATATAAAGATCATTAAAATAAGTAAGGGTGTCAAATGTAGATCAATTTTAAACTATGAGTTAATGCTACTCAACTCTAATCTCAAATTACATAATATAATATATTAATTTAATTTGTTAAATTTTTTTCTAATTAATGTGTTGTTTTAGGTGAATGATGACCAATTAGTTAAGGAGAAATTTTATTATATGTTTTCTGCCCAAATGAAGCGAAATGCAATGAAAATGAAAAAGAAAACATACGTATCTTTCGGTTTCTCAATATTTATATTTCCTATATACATAAAATTTTTCCTATCAGGATTGATCGGTTTCCATCTTGGATTGTCCTACAGAGATTTTTATGTCACTAGCTAGCCTCTAGATAAGGTTGTGCTGAGAAACCAGCATCATGATGCAGCGGAAAATTTAGAACGATAATACAAAGATCCATTGATCGTATATAATGTCGGAAATTAGCTTTATACTAATTGAATTTCGCAAAATTCATAAAAGTAAGGACTTATAATTAATTTCGAAAATATTATTAATCAAGAAAAACTCCTACAACTGAAAATAAAGTCTATTTATAGGCTGCAAGTAAACCGACTCTAAATAAGAAATCCCATCCTAAACAGAGTTCTAGGCAAATAAAGAAACCAAAACAAAAAGGAAAAAAAAGAAATAAAACCAGAAAACTACCCGAAAAAGGCCTAAAATTAGTAAATCGTGATTTTGTGGCCCTAAACGACTTTTTTGGCCGAAAAGCGAGGGACATGACAGGCATAGGCGTGAGTTTTGCTCGTTGGTCCGATTCCAAAAAAGTTAGGCTCAAGAATCACTAAAATCGATCAATTTTTCGGATTTTATTATTCACCATAAAATTTGCTCAAAAAGGCTAAAGCTTGTTATTCTACGTCAATTAATATATCAGCGATTGCAAAACCATTACGTAATTACAAAACACATTAATTAATAATATAGACATGCACTGGAAGTTACTTTAAATACTGGATGTGGGTATGATTTAGATATTGATAGAAAGTAAAAACTGAAAATGGGGAGTGAGCAACCTCATATAATAGCAGTCCCTTTGCCTTTCCAAGGGCACATGAGCCCAATGCTCCAGCTCTCAAAACGACTAGCCTCCAAAGGACTCAAAGTTACCCTTCTCATCCTCTCTCAAACGGAGATGACAAAATCCCCAAATAATACCTCTATTAATCTCCAATTCATTTCTGATCATGATCTTGACAACACCTCACCTCACTTTTTTCAGAAACTAACAAATACCCTTTCCCGTAAGTTACCAGAAGTCGTTGCCAGATCACCTGCAGTAAGTTGCCTGGTTTATGACTCGTTGCTGCATGGGGCTTTAGACATAGCTAAAAAGCTTGGACTTGCTGCAGCTCCACTTTTCACTATGTCTTGTTCTGTTAGCAAAATATTCCATGCAGCTTATGAAGGGAAGCTGAATATTCCTGTTGTTGAGCAGATGCCTGTGTTAATAGATGGTTTGCCTCCATTTGATCTCTTTGATCTGCCTAGTTTCTTTTTCGACTTGGTCAATTATCCAACCACCTTACAATTCCTGCGTGATCAGTTTTT
The DNA here is from genome assembly GCA_039660915.1 of Euphorbia tirucalli. Taxonomy (NCBI): domain Eukaryota; kingdom Viridiplantae; phylum Streptophyta; class Magnoliopsida; order Malpighiales; family Euphorbiaceae; genus Euphorbia; species Euphorbia tirucalli. The sequence goes on along the minus strand of CM077636.1, from coordinate 14,974,484 downwards.
GAATGTTTCTGATGCTGATTGGGTTTTCTTCAACACCTTCAACGCCTTGGAAAACCAGGTATATTCATATATCTCTTATTTACACAACTCTATTTGTTGTTGAAATGCCGTCCTAGCCAATTGGAAAATGATGTGATCGGTTGGGAGTAACTCCCTACATATAGTACAACTTTCATATTATAGGAGTGTTTTATTTCCCATTCAAGGTCCTTTTTGGCTGAATGGAATTCAAAAAGCTAATAATAGTGAAATACAAGAAAGAAAAAACTGTCATTTTCAAGCTCCTTTTTCCTTATCATATTGAAAACAAATAATTACTTTTGTAAAATTTCATAGGTGTTGAAGTTAATGGAAAGACGATGCAAAATAATAACGATAGGTCCAACAATTCCATCACAATACATAGACAGAAGAATAGAGAACAACAAAGAGTATGGGTTAAGCCTGTTCAAGCCTGAAATAGAAAACTGCAAGAAGTGGCTAGACTCTAAGGAAACTTGCTCGGTTGTTTATGTTTCCTATGGAAGCTTGACGGTAATGTCAGAAAAGCAGATGGAGGAAATAGCAAATGGGCTGAAAAACAGCAACCATTATTTCTTATGGGCAGTAAGAGAATCAGAATTCAAAACACTTCCAACCAATTTTGTGGAAGAGACATTGGAAAAGGGATTAGTGGTGAGTTGGTGTCATCAGCTGGAAGTTCTATCACATGGTTCTGTTGGGTGCTTTGTGAGCCATTGTGGGTGGAACTCGACGATGGAGGCTTTGAGTTTGGGAGTGCCAATTGTGGGAATGCCGCAATGGGCTGATCAAACAACTAATGCGAAATGTATTGCTGATGTGTGGAAGATTGGGGTTAGGGTTAAGAGAGATGAAGAAGGAATTGTTACAAAGGAGGAAATTGAAATGTGTATAAGGGAAGTTATGGAAGGGGAGAAGGCTAAGGAAATTAGAAAGAATTCTGAGAAATGGAAGAAACTGGCTAAAGAAGCCGTTGATGAAGGTGGGACTTCCGAAAGGAATATCCAAGAATTTGTGGCAAAACTCATGTATTGACTATTTGATCAAATGAAAATATTGTCAAGTTTTTAAAAGCAAATTTAAAAATAACCAAGTGATGATCAAATGATATGAGACGAGTAATTAAAAGATCAGAAAGTCTTTAAATTTAAAGAGGAAAAAAAAAACTATATTGAAATCTTGGTGACACTATATATAAAAATTTATGTATTTAATTTAAATATATATTAGTGGCAAGCACCAATTAAGGTCTTCTTATATAGAATTCTGATAAAGATGTATTGTTTGATCTTACGGAGATTTGAATATGGACCTCCCATTTAGAGAGACGCACTTATCACCAAGACGTATTTAGGTTATTTTAAATGGTAATGACTTAAATTAACCATTTAAGTAAATCTCAAGTTCAAATATTAATATATATAATAGACTTTAATCGAGAGAAGGGACACTTAAAAGGGTGCTTGAATAACATCAAGCTAATTAATTGAATCTGAACACAAGTAACAAACTCGTGGGATGTGCGAGATAGATAACAATTCAATTTATTTTGTTCATGCATAAAGTGTCAACAAATTAATTTGTTATGTAATAAAATGAAATATTAAAAAGTTATAAGATCCACTTCTAATACTATTTTTTTTTTTTTATAATTTTTTTTTTTATGAAACCTCAGATGATACGAGAGAAGTGAGAATTAATTTCTCTTAAATATGCCTTTTAAGAAGACAATTAGAAGTAAATAATAGTTATATTTTATCCTTCAATTAACTGAACCTATTTGCAAATGCGTTTTTAAGGAGTCATATACTTCATGAGTACTCTAAAATTCCTCCGTAGAGAGGGAGAGCTAGAAGTGGTAAACAAACTAAAGAAAACTGTAGGCATGAGAGGTGATACGGTACGGGCTTTACCTTGTTGGTTTCAATCCTAAGCCCACACTCCTACAAATGACACGAAAGGGATCAACCTCACCCATAAACCCAAGGTTACTTGGCCCACTAGATCAACACTACTGCAACTCCATAACCTATGAAAAGTACAAAGGAAGGGCTCCCTACAAAAGGTGGGACTTTAATTATGGTACTAAGCTAGCTTTATCTCTCTGTCTCTCTCTCTTAATTCTCATTCCCTTCCATTCACTACAGAGTCTTTACCCCAATACAGCTCTGCCCACCAAAAGGGTGCTCTTACGCCAAGGCATCATCAAGAGGAAAATAGGGAAAACTGAAATTAGCAAATACAAGGAGGTAGTATTGGGAAGTCTTTTGATTACAAATGATTTATATATAGCAAATTAAGGTTCAATGACCAAGCATTTCTAATCGCTTAAATTATGTCTAAAATTTGATTTCTAATGTTTACAAAAATATTGAACTTGCAAAAAAAAAACCATTTAAAAAGTGCATCAAGCGACAATCGAATTAATTAAAGAAAGAAATGATACAAAATTGGAAGTTAAAATTTAAAAAATAGCATCAAACCTAATCAGGAAACCTGAAAAATTAGTCTTTATAATTTTTTTTTTCTTTTTTTTTTTTTTTTTTGGAAAATGAAACTTCATTAAACACAAAACAGACGGATGCACCTCTTCTATGGGAACTGACATCAGCAGGGGGGTGGATCCCAATGTGCCAGATCATGAGCTGGTTTGTCATATTTTAATTAGCAAAATAATTAATATTGATTGAACTGACATTTTAATCTAATAATGACGACTCTCCTAGTGTGTCCTTCCATCTTGGATCTATTGATCTTTGTCGCGTTTTATTGATCATCAACAATGAAACTAGATAAGATTATGATTGCCAAACCAATTACCAACTGTCCACAAAATTATTGACACCAAAAGGATAATGGATCGAAATAATATCCATTTAAAAAAAAAATCCAATTATAATATTTAGTTAGTAAAAAATTTCTTGAATAGTGCTAGTTCAACTAGGATTCTTTTCGGAATCAAAAGTTCCGAAATTTGATTGAACCATTTTTTGAACTTTTGGTTTCGAAAATTTTTATTTTTTTATTTTAAAATAAATTGAGTCTGTTCCGAAATTGGGACATCAATGCACTGCTCTCTTGGGGGCAGTGTATTATATACATAAAGCCATGGTATATGTATGTGTGTGTGTGTATATATGTATATATATATATATATATATATATTTGAAAAAATAAAAAAATTATTTAATTATTTTGCATAAAAATAAAATGAATATTAAAATTTGTAAAAATAATAATAAAATTAAAATATATTGTTATTTCATATTTTCAACCCAAGGTTAATTAATTAATGCTTGAACAAAGGATCCTAAAATTGTAATAATAACTATACTTTTTTTTTTTTTTTTGTAATACCACCAGTTTCCGGATACCACATTGGATACCGACTAATTCGGTTTCATGGTAATAGTTCGGTAGATTATGATATTAAGATCTCTCCTAATGTTGATATTGGGACTCGAACACCTATTCTGTTTTTAACTCAGCCCACCATCTACCATCTGAGCTACCAAATATTGGTAACAATAACCATTCTTAAAAGATTGAATGTTGTCACAAAAATTGGTCCTTTTGGTTTTATTACAAACCGTTGCACATAATAAACTATTCTTAAACATGTCACTCCCTGCATTTATAGTATAAAAATTTAATTTTAAATAGATTATTGATCGGAGGTTAATTGCAAAATCCATAAAAATTTAAAAACTTAGAATGTATCTTCGAAGAAAAAAAAAAGTTACTTACATATATTAAAAAGGCCAAAAGTATAATTTTCACAAATTATATGGAGTTTATGACTTGATACAAAATAATAAAATAATTTATTTTATCAAAAAAAAAAAATGTTTACCATAAAATATTAAGTCCATAAAAAATTAATGTACGATTTTTTTACTCTATATACGCACGTTCGAAATGTTAATTAATTAATATTGAGTTGAAAATAAATGTATTTTTAATTTTATTTTTGCAATTTTAATTTTAATTTCATACAAAAAAATTAAATAATTTATTATTTTTTAAAAAATTTACCCAAAAGGGACAAGTAGTGAATGAGAAATTGTTGCAACTCCTAACCTTGAGCCTTCAAAAGCACAATGCGCACCCGCACAACATGGGCGTCGCGAATGCCGGACCAATTAATTCCCTTAAATGTCATTAATCCAATTAATTCCCTTAATTAGCCTATTTCTTCTTGCTCTCTATCAGTTGCAGAAACATTAGAATTTCGAAATTTCTTTCCTCCTGCTCAGCAATTTTGATTCTTTCATAATAGGCTTCCCAATTTTGTTCTTTCCGATGATAGTTTGTCTTACACAGTTAAGTTCGCTTTTGACAGCGGTTGTATCCTGGGAGACAAATCGCCAACTATAGGCAGATAATTGTCTTAAGGAGACTATGATTTCAGGCCTCGATTCTATTGCTTATTTGGTTGTTAAGATTGAAAAGTATTTTGGTCTTATTTCTGTTCTTAAATTTATTTCATTTCCAGTTTCTTGTAATCTGCAATTTACTTATATAAATTGTATTTGTGTTTACTGTTTCTAACATTCTTAAGACAATTATACGTAGTACTTGGTTAAGTTTTGCAGGATTACCTTGATATTCTGGATATTTAATATCTTGACATTCTGGATATTTTATACCTAGACATTTGGAGAAATTCTTTGGAGATATTACTGGATTCTGTTGGACTGTTCGAACATTTGTTGTTCTATATTAACAGTTCTTATTTTGTGATTTATTTTTTATATTTGATTTGTTAATTCTGGAATTTCACTAACTTTGTCTAATTCCCTTAATTAGCCAATTTCTTCTTGCTCTCTATCAGTTGCAGAAACACTAGAATTGCAAAATTTCTTTCCTCCTGCTCTGCAATTTTGATTCTTTCATAATAGGCTTCCCAATTTTGTTCTTTCCGATGATAGTTTGTCTTGCACAGTTAAGTTCGCTTTTGATAGCTGTTGTATCCTGGGAGATAAATCGCCAACTATGGGCAGATAATTGTCTTAAGGAGACTACGATTTCAGGCCTCGGTTCTATTGCTTATTTGGTTGTTAAGATTGAAAAGTATTTTGGTCTTATTTCTGTTCTTAAATTTATTTCATTTCCAGTTTCTTGTAATCTGCAATTTACTTATATAAATTGTATTTGTGTTTACTGTTTCTAACATTCTTAAGACAATTATACGTAGTACTTGGTTAAGTTTTGCAGGATTACCTTGATATTCTGGATATTTAATACCTTGACATTCTGGATATTTTATACCTAGACATTTGGAGAAATTACTGGATTCTGTTGGACTGTTCGAACATTTGTTGTTCTATATTAACAGTTCTTATTTTGTGATTTATTTTTTGTATTTGATTTGTTAATTCTGGAATTTCACTAACTTTGTTTGTTTGAAATTTCAAATTGAAAAATGGCTGATATTGTCCCACCTATTGGAGGCAATGGTTTTGAAACTGGCCAATGCCAGAATAACCAACATAGACAAAATGGTCCTAGTGGTTCTGGGCTTGTGATGTCTAACGGTCCTGTAGCTGGTTCGGGTTCATACCCAATAACAATACCTGAAATACCAGAAAAATTTTAAGATGTGGTAGCAGAAAATGCTTTTCTACTTGATTAGCATGCAATATCATAGGTTGCTGAAAGAAGATCCTCCTGTTGTACCCGAGGGTGTGATGGATGCTTCTATTTAGTTAGCTGTTGATGGTTGGAATCATTTGGATTTCCTTTGCAGAAGCCACTTTCTGAATGGATTGGCTCCTGATTTGTATGAGATTTACACTGTTAAACGAACTGCAAAGGAATTGTGAGACTACTTGGATAGGAAGTACAGAACTGAGGATGCTAGTGCTAAGAAATACTTAGTAGGCCAATTCCTTAATTACAAAATGATTGATTCCAAATCTGTTGTGAGTCAAGTGCAAGAAATCCAACTTTTGATCCATGGGATGCAAGCTGAAAGGATGGAGACTATTGAAACCTTCCAAGTGGCTGCAATCATTGAGAAATTGCCACCTAGTTGGAGTGATTTCAAAAACTATCTCAAGCATAAACGGAAAGAGATGTCTGTTGAGGATCTGATTGTCCAACTTCGTATTGAGGAAGACAATAAAAGACCAGAGAGGAAACCTTCTGTTGTTGCTAATCAAGCTGTGGCTAGAGCCAATGTTGTGGAGGTCAAGAAAGATCCCAAGAAGGGCAAACAGCCTACTGGATCTAAGTCCAAATTGGGACCTAAAGGGGGCATTTTCAAGAAACCAAAGTTTAATAGGAAATGCTTCAATTGCAACAAAACGGGACACAAGTCCTCTGATTATAGGCTGCCAAAAAGGGTCAACAAAAATGAGGCAAATGCTATGGAAGAAATTGCTAAAGATGTGTCTGACCTCAATCTGTGTGCAGTGATTTCTAAAGTCAACCTGGTTGACTCGAACCCACGAGAATGGTGGCTAGATACTAGTGCTACACGCTACATTTGCTGTGACAAAGGGTCTTTTACTGGATTGACTCTTAAAAAGAAAGGAGAGAATCTCTACGTGGGCAATTCTGCTACTTCAAAGATCAAGGGACATGGAACTGTCATTCTGAAAATGACTTCTGGGAAAGAAGTGAAGCTGCAAAATGTCTTGTATGTTCCTGAAATGAGGAAGAATCTGGTTTCTGGGAGCCTATTGAGCTCACATGGCTTCAAGATGGTTTTTGAGTCTCAGAAAATTATTTTGTCTAAAGGGGGTATGTATGTGGGCAAGGGATATGAGTGTAATGGGATGTTCAAATTTAATTGTATCTCTTGTAAATCAAATTCAATTGAAATGAATAAGAATAACGTTTCTTCTGCTTATATTATTGAGTCTTCTAACTATATATATATGCATTAAGTCCAAACAATTAATATTGAAATTAGTCAAGTATTTTAATTACTAAATTCCACCATCAGGTATTGAAATCAATGGAAAGTCAATGCAAAATTAATAGTGGTAGGACCAATAATTCCATCAGAATACTTGGAGTGGACACAAGGATAGAGAATAACAAGTATGGGTTAGGCCTGTTCAAGCCTAAAACACAGAATTGCAACAATTGGCTTGACTCTAAGGAAACTTGCTTGGTTGTTTATGTTTCCTATGGAAGCTTGACTATAATCTCACAAAAGTAGATGGAAGAAATAGCAAACGGGCTAAAAAGCAGCAACCATTATTTCCTATGGATAGCAAGAGAAATTGAAAAGCTTCCAACCAATTTTGTGGAAGAGACATTGGAGAAGGGATTAGTGGTGAGTTGGTGTCATCAGCTGGAAGTTCTATCACATACTTCTATTGGGTGCTTTGTGAGTCATTGTGGGTGGAAGTCAACGATGGAGGCTTTGAGTTTGGGAGTACCCATTGTGGGAATGCCACAAGGTTTTGATCAAACAACCAATGCGAAATGTATTGCTGATGTGTGGAAGATTGGGGTTAGGATTAAGATAGATGAAGATGGAATTGTTACGAAGGAGGAAATTGAGACGTGTATAAGGGAAGTTATGGAAGGGGAGAAGGCTATGGAAATCACAAAGAATTCCCAGAAATGGAAGAAACTGGCTAAAGAAGCCGTTGGTGAAGGTGGAACTTCCGACAGGAATATTCAGGAATTTGAGGCAAAACTTAAACTCATCCACTGACTAATCAAGTTCAGGGATCACACTCAAGGATTAGGTTAAATGTATAAATATTATGTGGGTTAGGCCGATTTAAATGGACAATCTCTAAACACGCTTGCTAGACTCTAGTTTAATGTGAGAACTTTTATAAAATACCCGGTCTATATGGACTGTTTTAATGAAAAATCAACACATGTATTTTTAAGTTTTTCAACATATATATAAATTTTCATTTCCCAACAGCTATATTGCATATGTGTTATTATTTCATTAAAATGGACTGAGTGCATTTTAAAGTTTCTTGGTTTAGTGCACCTGATATATGTCTACAGAGTCTTGAAATTAATTCTTAGGCTTAATTTAACCTAACTTAGGATTTTTTTTTTTTTTTTCCAACAAAGAAAAGGCTTGCATTAAGATGAAATAACATCAAATTCAATACAAGGCAAAAAGCTAGATGGAAACTCTACTAAAAGAATTAATCTAACTTATTTAATTTAATAAACATTAAATTGAGCACTTAATTAATCATATATTGGCATATGAATTATTAATTAACAAGACATTTAGTTGTTAATATTAATTCTCGATTAGTTAAAAGTGCATAACTCATTGCATCTAAAATTGCGGTATCATATAATTCAAAATGAGAGTTTTAAAATGTTCTCAAAAAATAAAATTTTACTTTCGAATTGTAAAAATTGCAAATTATAAGATGTTAACTGCTAATTTTCATATTAGCTACAATAACATTGTACATTTCGAGATTTATGGAACTTTGAGTGAGCATTGAGTAAATTATTTTTTTGGATTGAAATCATCTATAATATCTTTTATTTAGAAAGTAGTCTACTTAGAATTTCAGAATTGAAGTAGAAATTGGAATCGGATTACTCCTTGTAACCATTTATATGGCAGATATATTTATAACCACTTTTCTTTTTTATTTTCCTCGATACGAGGATAAATTAAGAAGTTAGGTTTTTAAAAGATTTCTGAACCCGAGTAAACAAAACAATAAATATATTTTTAATATTAAGATTTAACCATCAATTCCATATTCTTTTTCTCCATTTATTAGATTGAAATATATATATATATATATATACACTAAGGGGAGGATACACGGTGGGAGCTACTTTTCAATTTTTCATATTGACCTAATTATTTTAATTAGTATATATTAATTAAACTATGCCTCTATGATATATATTATGTTAGTCCCAATTAGGCTTTGAGGTACACTAGAAGGGGGTGAATAGTATAATTACCTAAATAAAAATCTTTCGTGGAAGCTTTTAAAATCAAAAGCAATTTTGCCTAGAAATAAATTTTACTTTAAAAATGCGGAATAAAGTAATTTGTAAAACTTATAAATATAATTGCTTTTCAATAACTAGAATAAAATCTTTAAGAGGCTATTACTGTGAAATATAAATCACAGTAATTAAAAAGAGTAGTGATAAAGAAATTTGTGATGCAGAGATCTATACAGATTCGGCTAACTGTCCTACTCATGTCCCTAAGTGAACTACTTGAAATTTTCTACTATAATTCTTTTAACTGTAGGAATTAAATCAAGTGATCTTTCTTCTGTCCAAGATCGGGAAAACTAATCTTACTTCGGTTTAGGATTAAGACTATGATCGTTCTTCTGTCTAGGAGCGAGACTGCCAATGTTTTTTTACAAGCTTAAACACCAAACTTTTACAACTTGTTGTTTTTCAAAGATTAACAACAAACTTTTACAAAACTTTGTTGGTAGAATTTTAACAACAAAGCTTCCCCTCACACTAATATCCCTTAGTGTGAATTTTCAATTCACTCAAAAATATTGGAGTTGAAAGAATATGAAATTACTTTGATGAAGACTTGATTTCTTTTGATTGCTTTCTTTGAAGATTGTTGGAAAGACTACTCAAGAATTCTTTGTATGCTTTGATTGCTTTGAATCTATTATAAACTTTGTAATTTGTCTTCCCAAGTTGAAATAGTTGTAATTGTCTTCTATTTATAGGCATTGGAGAAGTGGTTTGGAGAAGAAATTCAAATTATGTTTAGGTCTCTGAAACTAGATATTGTAGTGTATTCAGACCTCTGAAACTTTAATACTGATTTTCTTCAGGTCTCTGAATCCGTTATACAGTATTCAGGTCTCTGAAGATTTGAATTGAACTTCTTCGGGTCTCTGAATATGACCGTTATACAACGGTCAAGACTCTGAATATTTGTAGTTGACTTCTTTAGGTCTCTGAATGTGGCCGTTATACAGTGTTCATGACTCTGAATATTTGAACTTGACTTCTTCAGGTCTCTGAATGTGGCCGTTATACAGCGTTTAGGCCTCTGAAGATATGTAACTAAATTTCTTAAGTCCTTAGCCGCCTAAAGCAAAATGTGTATTATATCTCCAAACTTTTTATTCTCTTTTTGTATTATTCTTCCAATGTCCTTATTGAAAGCTTTCATCTTTATACTTTATTCAATTAATTAAAAATAAAATAAAATTTATCTTTAATTAATTTTAAAGTATTTATTTAATTTTATCTTATTCAAATATAAAGTTATTTTCATCAAAACAAGGTTCAACATATCCAATGAATTCATTATTTCTCAATATAATGTTGTTAATTAATGATGGCATAATGGAAAATTCCCTAGCAAGGGAAGAATCTAGTATTTGGCAAACTACAATCCTTCCCTAACAAGGAGACTATATCCTAACCAAGGTATAATTCTCCCTTACTTGCCTATCAAGGACTCTATATCCTAATCAGGATAAAACTCTGCAAAGGTACTATTTTACCCCAATTAGGAATCTTTCCTATTGGTCAAATAAGAATATCAATCCTAATCTAATTACGACAGTTTGAAGCCTATATGAAGGCCTCTCTACCTCAAAAGGTAAAAAAGAAAAATTCTCTTATTTTTACTCTACCGCTTCTTGATCTCATACTAACTTGAGCGTCGGATTATCTTTGTTTTGTGTTGCAGGTCCTGACCTAGTTTTCTTCAAAAAGAGAAACCTCCTAACGGGTATGAACTTTCACATAATTCATCATTGGTGCGGTAAACGTGGACTCGTTGAAACAAAGACTTCATCGAGACAGACAATAGTACCTTCGGGTTAATTTGACAAACACAAAATATCTTAATGGGAGTAATTTATCCGCAAACCAAAATTGCATTTGGCGAAATTCATCAGATAAGTAAAACCTTTATGCTTAATAATTTGATGAATAAATTATCAAGTGCGTGAACCATTCACTGATTTCTCCATGAATATACTTTATAGTTTCGTCAATTATTGATTTTCTCATTATTCGTATATACATATATATGTGTGCAGAATTGTTAATTATGTTAATTAGGTGCACATGTATTGTTATCCTGCCATAAACTGTTAATGTGTATTCGTATATCATGTGATAAAATTGATCAAGGCATGACAGAATTGCAATTAATTGTTTCTACTTGTAGCATATCGTTTGATGATCGAATTTCTTCTACTGCTCATGACTAATTAATTAGTCATCTCTAATTGTATGGATAATGAGGCCGAAAATGTATCAATTTGATACTTACTTTTCTTTGATGCAAATTGCCGATCTAAGTGAATGAATAACTTGATTAGTATGTTTAGCATTATATATAGCGAATTACACATCTTAATTATATTTTTCACCCATTAGGCTAAGACATAGTCACATGAGAAGATTTAATTAAATATTTGTACATGTACATGTTTATTCAGGCATTAGCACTAGGCATGTTATTTACTTAATCAATATTGTTATGTTCATGAAAGGTGTTATGACCATCCAAGGTTAATATTATGCCTTTAATTATTAAGATATTATTGTAGCCCCTCAATGTTTCAATAAGCATAATTTTGACAGCTGTATGGCTTTGCTTGTTATGCATATATGATACATTGATTATTATGTTTTACATTCTAAACTAATTGCTAAAAATCTTAATATGACTAACACAACTTTATATAGAGCTGTATGGGCAAAATCCTTTTTCTTTTTTTAGCTTGATGAATTTCAGGTCAAAAGTAAGAAAGAAGGAATATATCCTAATTTCCATGGAATCCATTTGTTCATGTCAAAGAATTGATTCAATAAAAACACAACAGCTTGGTAAATTCCAGATAGATGGAATCCAATACATAGCCTACAAGAAAGAGAAAAATTCATCATGAAATCAAGAACAAGAAAAGTGATTTAATTTGGTGTCAACATCGTATCCCACTATGAAGAGGACGGAGAAAGCAGTGTGATAAAGAACTCATCTGTTCACATCAAACTCGGCCAAATAGATAAGTCCTTTTTATTTGATTTTAATCGTAGCAAGAGCTAATTAAATTCACACAATTGAGCACATTACACATATAGATGATCATACTAACCATGTGTTATGTATGCTCTTGTTTGAACTAATATGATGATAAACAATATGGCATAATTCAACAAGTAGCAGAAATCTGCACAAATGATGCAACTATGATACCTTGCACTTCACCATCGTAGAGAAAGCCATTTCCTGGAGTTGGAGTGCACAAAACCTTCGAATAAATCATACGCTTATAAGCAAAGACTGATTTATTCGACTTTACCAAACACTATCCGGCTATGAAGAAAATCTGAAAAAGAGTAGCTCTGGAAGAAGACATAAAGTACTATTTGGACGCAAAGATCTCTAAAATGAGTAGCTCCGGAAGTACTAGAAACGGATGCCAAGATCTCTCATAGAGTAGCACCGAAATCAAATAGCATATCTGGTACAGTCAGATGAAATGAAAGACCCTTGACAAAGGGCAATGTTACAAAAACCCTACAAACTTGAAAGGAAAAACCTATAGCAGGTTCCTAAAAGTGGTGGGTCTGTTCATGTGAAGGACCTTGGCCTGGTCCCAAACGGAGTAGTGCAGGAAAGGTTAAGGCACAACAATGCTGAAAACCGAATCAAATCCTTAACAAGGAAAATTGCTCTTCATCTAGTCAAACACATACCTCATGTGGACCAAACCCCATTCGGCTTGGAGTAACTTTCAACCTTAAAAGGCTTGAACCAGACTGAGGGGGGACTTCTGATGGCATAATGGAAAATTCCCTAGCAAGCGAAGAATCCAGTATTTGGCAAACTACAATCCTTCCATAACAATGGGACTATATCCTAATCAAGGTATAATTCTCCCTTACTTACTTATCAAGGACTCTATATCCTAATCAGGATAAAACTCTGCAAAGGTACTATTTTATCCCAATTAGGAATCTTTCCTATTGGTCAAATAAGAATATCAATCATAATCTAATTAGGACAGTTTGAAGCCTATATGAAGGCCTCTCTACCTCAAAAGGTAAAAAAGAAAAATTCTCTTATTTTTACTCAACCGCTTCTTGATCTTATACTAACTTGAGTGTCGGAGTATCTTTATTTTGTTTTGCAGATCCTGACCTAGTCTTCTTCAAAAGGAGAAACCTCCTAACGGGTATGAATTTTCACATAATAATATATTATCCAGTTAGTTTTTTAAAAGATTATTGACCCATCTAATTCAATTTTGACAATTAACTTATAAATTTATTATTAATATGTATCTTATGTGCTATTAAAATACTTGTTATCAAATTGTATTATCTAATTATATCATGATGCATGTATTTTGAAACCTTTTGTCAAGAAATAATATTTACAAAAAGAATATTAAAGTAGAAGGATTAAATATGATATAAATTATACCAAATACATTAGAACTCTAGCATGTAATTTTGATCGCCCATTGTAATGCTAAACACGGCCTCTCTTCCAATGCTTTTTGTGGTAATGATTTTGCTTTCTTTGGATTTGCTTATTATAGAAGATTTTCTTTTAATATTGATGTAACCTCTTATTCTGCGGAAGGATCATTTTCTTCTCGCTATATATATATATATACACACTATATTATGGATATAGAATTTGATGATCATTTTCTCAAAATTAAAAAAAGATTATTGATATTACAGATAAATTTGGTTGAAAAAACAATGTTGTGGATCGTTTGATGTTGTGTATTAAATTTGTTAAATGTATTAACTAATTTCTTATAGTTAACTTAAAAACTGTTATATAATAAGAAAATCTTTTATTAAACAAACAAATCATATATGCGATTGTCGGATGTGTAACTTTACCCCACTATACACAAATCCTGGATGCTGAGAAGTAAGGCCCAGCACAAAAGCCCACAAGATGCCCAAGCAGGCAAGATAAGCAAGCGCCCAAATAAGGAGGCAGGCAAGATAGGAGTCCAATCAGGCAAGATAGGCAGGCAAGATGAAATGAAGATATAAGGCAGGAGGCAGGCAGCAGGCAAGATAAGAAAGCAAGCGTGAGGAATAAGCTGAGGTGGCAAACATTTGTTATTAGTTTGTTATTTTTTGCCAACTAATCTAACAAACTTCCCACCTTTTTCCCTCTCTTTTCACCTTCAATTTTGTATTTCTCCCTCTATAAATAGAGGTATATTTCAGCTTGTAAATCAATAAGAAGTAATAAGCAATAAAACAAATTATTGTTTCAATTGTTTTCTCATGGTATCAGAGCCATGGTGAGAAGAAATGCAAATCGTTATGAGGTGTTTCATGAAGAAGAAGCTGCTGCAAACAATAATGAAGGAGAACAGAGCAACCGGACTGTGCAGATAAATCAGCCGAAAAATCCAGGTATTTCCCTGGTTAATGCAGTGCTTACAGGGACAGATCATCTGCCGTGGAGCAGAGCCATTAGAAGAGCTTTTAACATCTAAAAAGAAGTTAAAATACATTCTTGAAGATAATCTCAAGCCAGAAGCAGACACACCAGAGTATGAAAGATGGGAGAAAATTGACTGCTTAGTATCATCGTGGATTCTCAATTCCATGTCTAAAGAATTATGTGAAGATTTTCTTTATGCAGAAACAGCAAGAGATTTGTGGCAAGAATTAGAACAGTGTTTTGGTGATAGCAATGGCCCTCTGCTTTATCAAATAAAGAGAAGTATCAGTCTCTTCACTCAAGGTAACATGTCTGTAATGCAGTATTATACAAAGCTCAAGAGGTTGTGGATTGAGCTAAATTTGTTGAGAGCGAATCTTATGTGTCACTGTGGAGTCTCAAAGAACTGTGTTTGTGACTCATTTAAGAGGATTTCAGATTTACAAGAAGAAGACATGCTTATTCAATTTCTGATGGGACTGAATGATAACTACGAGCATGTGAAGAATCAGATTCTCCTTATGGATCCACTGCCTTTTTTAAATAAGGCTTATTTAATGCTCACAAGAGTTGAAAAATAACATGAAGTATCTGCTGATAATGTGATTGAAATTGCTAATCTATCACAGAATCAATTCCATCGATCTAGCTCAAAACTTCCTCAAAGTTTTGGATCTGGTTTCAACAAGAAGAAGAAAGATGATAGAGGAAAAAGGAATTTTACTTGTACACATTATGATGCTTCTGGTCATACTAGAGAATCGTGTTTCCAATTAATTGGATATCCGGATTGGTATATGGATTTGAAGAAGAAACAGACTCAGGCGCATATGGCTGAAGCAGACTCAGATTCCACAACCAGTGAAGAAGAATACATCAGTAAAAAGCACATGGCTAACATGATTGAGGAGATTTACAAACAATACAGAGAGAAAGGGAAGGCATCAGGAGAAAAGCATAAACTAAAACAACATTTTGATACACCTATCGACACAACTGATCTTTCAGCTTCTGCAGGATCAGCAGGTTTTCTTGAGTCAAGGCCTTTAGCAAATTCTAGATCTAGTTCTGGTGAGCATATTTCTACGTCCTTTTCATTTCACTCTTTTGATACAAGATTGAATGAATGGATTGTGGATAGTGGAGCAAGTCCTTATATGACTTCTCAAATCAACCTGTTTATAAAGAAATCTTATCCAGCTGGAAATCAAGTGGTTTTACTTCCTGATGGATCAAAACAAAATGTACATCATCTAGGAAATGTAGTTTTAACATCAAAACTGATCCTAAAGAATGTTCTTCACATTCCTACTTTTCGATACAATTTATTATCTGTTGGGAAGTTGCTGGAAGAAGACAATGTGAAAATTATTTTCAGTACTGACCATTGTTATTTACAGGATCAAAATACCAGTGAATTATTGGCAGTAGGATGGAAGATTGGTGGATTATACAAGCTGGACATAAGATCTTTTGATTCTAATGTGTTACAATCAGCAATTTGTTTCAGTAGTGTAAATGCATTGGAAACAGAATTGAATAAGCCAAATATTTGGCATTTAAGATTAGGCCATGTTTCTTTAAAAACTTTACTTCATATCCCTGAAATACAATTCAAATGTAATAATCATGTATGTTCAATCTGTCCTATAGCTACTCAGAGTAGACTTCCTTTTCATCGCAGTTGTATTTCTTCTACAAGTTCTTTTCAGCTAATACACATTGATCTTTGGGGCCCCTATTCTATTCCTTCTAAGAGTGGAGGAAAATATTTCCTGACAATTGTTGATGACTTTTCTAGATACACTTGGGTTATTATGCTACAACATAAAACACAAACTGCTTCTGCATTGAATATCTTTCTTACTATGATACAGACTCAATTTGAGACAAATGTGAATATAGTTAGATCTGACAATGGAAGTGAGTTTTTGAATCACAATGTTACCAAACTGTTCCATGACAGGGGCATTTTACATCACAGAAGTTGTGTATATACACCACAGCAGAATGGTGTAGTGGAAAGAAAGCACAGACACTTGTTGAATATGGCTAGGTCTGTTTTATTTTAGGCTTCTTTGCCAAATGAATGTTGGGGAGAGGCTATATTGTATGCTACTGCAGTAATAAATGTTTTACCTAGTAAGGTCTTACAATGGCAGACTCCTCATGCCATATTATATCATACTTCTCCAGATTATACAAGGTTTAAAGTTTTTGGATGTCAAAGCTTTTATACAAACACTCAGCCTCACAAAAATAAGTTTGCTCCCAGGGCCTTTTCTGGTGTATTCATGGGTTTTTCCCCAGGACAAAAGGGGTACAAATTATGGGATCTTGCAGCAAACAAGTTTGTAGTGTCCAGAGATGTGCAGTTTTCTGAAGATATTTTTCCCTTTGCTGCTTCATCAGTTACTTTGCCATCTTCTACTTCAATTCCTTATTTTACTCCTCCTGCTGTCTCAAACCCTTTTGATGTTCCTCGCAGGTCTACACGAGTAACTCATCCTCCTCTATGGCTTTCTGATAATTTTACTGCTACTGCTCATGCTGTTTCTCATCCATTGCCAGAAATTTCTATTTCTGAGCAACAATTAGCTTTTCTCAGCAATGTTATGCAGGAAAAATTACCTCGCAACTACAAAGAGGCCAGTACAGATGATAGATGAGTTGCTGTAATGCAACAGGAGCTCTCAGCTCTTGAAGCCAATCAGACTTGGCAGGTTACTACTTTACCTCCAGGAAAGTGTGCCCTTGCCTCCAAATGGGTCTACCGTATTAAATATAAACCAACAGGGGAAATTGACAAGTTCAAAGCCAGGTTGGTTGCTAAAGGCTACAACCAGACTTTTGGCATTGATTACAATGACTGCTTCAGCCCTGTTGCCCGCATTGTCACTGTTAGACTTCTCATTGCTATTGCTGCAACTAAACAGTGGGAAATTCATCCAGTTGATGTCAACAATGCTTATCTCCATGGTTTTCTTGATGAAGAAATATATCTTCAAATACCTGAAGGATATTCTCCTGCTGCCCCCTCATCAGGTATGCAAACTTACCAAGTCCTTATATGGGCTTAAGCAGGCTGGTCGCCAATGGCATAAGGAACTCGCTAGCAAACTTCTTTAATTTGGTTTACAGAGATCCTACCATGATACTTATCTTTATACTATGACTCAAGATGGCCATTTTCTTATGGTAGCAATATATGTTGATGACATCCTCATTTGTGGTTCCAATCCTTTACATATTCAGCAGTTCAAGGATTTTTTACACAAATTGTACACTATCAAAGATCTCGGCCTCACCCACTTTTTCCTTGGTGTTGAACTTTCTCGCACAAAAGAGGGTATTTTGCTTTCCCAAACCAAATACATTCTGGATATGCTTACTGATGTAGGCTACCAAGAGGTTACCCCTGCTCCTAGTCCCTTCTTCTTAGGCATTCTTCTTTCTGATCCTGGCACACCTATTGATGATCCAGAGATATATAGAAGACTTGTGGGCCGTTTACTCTATCTGGGCTTCACTGTCCAGATATTTCTTTCATCACACAACAACTTAGCCAGTTTATGCAGACTCTATGCCTGCATCATTTACAGGCAGCTCTTCATGTTCTTCGCTACCTTAAAGGGACTCTGCATTATGGTCTCTTCTATTTTTCTAACTCAAATTTTCAACTTCAAGGGTACTGTGATTCTGATTGGGCCACCTGCAAAACAAGTAGAAGATCTATCACTGGATTTTGTGTCTTGTTGGGTTCATCTCTCATTTCATGGAAGACTAAGAAACAGTCCACTGTTAGTTGCTCTTCTGCCGAAGCCGAATATCGGAGTATGGGGTCAGCAACTTGCGAATTAAAATGGATTAGTTATCTTCTCAAAGACCTGCACATTCCAGTTACTCTTCCCATTCCTCTTTATTGTGATAATGTTACTGCTATTGCTATTGCCGAAGACCCAGTTTTCCATGAGCGCACCAAACACATTGAAATCGATTGCCATCTGGTTCGTGATTGTGTTGACTCTGGTTTTCTTTCTACCCCTTACCTTTCCTCTACAAATCAGTTAGCTGATCTCTTTACCAAAGCCAAAACACACAACACCATGATCTCAGCTTGGTCTCAGTTAGGGCTGGTTTCTATTTGCCACGATGATGCTCCTCGTGAGGGGGGGATGAGAAGTAAGGCCCAGCACAAAAGCCCACAAGATGCCTAAGCAAGCAAGATAAGCAGGCGCCCAAATAAGGAGGCAAGCAAGATAGGCGTCCAAGCAGGCAAGATAGGTAGGCAAGATGAAATGAAGATATAAGGCAGGAGGCAGGCAGCAGGCAAGATAAGAAAGCAAGCGTGAGGAATAAGCTGAGGTGGCAAAAGTTTGTTATTAGTTTGTTATTTTTTGCCAACTAATCTAACAGGCTTCCCACCTTGTTCCCTCTCTTTTCACCTTCAATTTTGTATTTCTCTCTCTATAAATAGAGGTATATTTCAGCTTGTAAATCAATAAGAAGTAATAAGCAATAAAACAAATTATTGTTTCAATTGTTTTCTCAGATGCACCCCTACATACACACATGAAAACTGAAATTCATGTCCCTTAATTAGTTAAACGAACCAAGTCACTGGTTAATTAGTTAAACGAACCAAGTCACTGGTAGGAAAAAGATTTTATCATAGGAAACTATATTCTATATAAGCATGTCCTTGCCGTACTATATGTAATAGAAGTATGTTGTTTCAAAAAGACTATAGGCTTGGGATTTGTAATATAAAAAAAATATGTTATAAAATGACTTTAATATATAAAGCTTATAATAATAAGGAGACTATAACAACAATAGAACTGAGATAGAGAGAATATGAGAATATAAACTTTCTATTATTGAATCTGAGTTATATCTTTATAGGAAAATTTCATGGGCATTTGGGTAATTGCACAGCCTTAAATAATTGAGGCTGCGCAGCCTCCTTTGACATCAATATTCAACACTTCTCCTTTGATGTCCATCATTGCGAATGGGACACTGCCTCATTAAAAACCTTACCAAGGGAAATCCAGTGAGACAAAACCGTTGGTCAAGGAAAAAAGAGTACAGTGTTTACTCCCCTTGTTCGTAATATTATTAAAGATCTTTGAAACGATGCATTCCAATACAATAAGCAGATGACCTAAAAGCGGAATGGAACGCGGCGAATCGAACCGGGGAAAAGGAAATTTGGAAAATGTGTGTTGGGGTTTTTGGAAAACGGGATTTTGATTATCTTGTTTTAGAAAACGATTGATTTTATTTTGGAAATCTATAGAAAACCCTTTCCCATTTAATTGACTTAAAGACCTCGAAACCTAAATTTCAAGATCAATGATAGAGTCGCCATCTGGATCAGCTCATCTAGGAAATTCCGGTACAGCTCTCTACCAAGGGTAGACTACCATACATAATCCAGAGATTCAAGGTCCGGGCAACTTACCTATTCAACCTCTAGCTTGCATTCACTTTATAGTTTATATTACCATATTTTGTTCGCTTTATTATCTTTTCCTATCCGATTTTGTTTTGTATTTACTTAACCCATGGTCATACGAAAAAACTGGAATAAATTGCGGAATAAATAAATTATACATCCAGACAGTTCAAAAGAATAAAAATAAAGGCTACTTATACAACCAGATCGAATAAAAAGAAAAACTCTCGTTCTCATATTATAAGCGCCTAATATACACAAGTATCTAGAAAATTTACAATTCCCTAGAATACAAGATAATCTATAAATTACATGAGAAATAGAAATTAAAAGCTGCAAAACAAATGGTTAGCACAATTTAATTATAAACACACATAGGACTTAAACAAGACAGAACGGGATTTCAAGGAATTTGGGGACCTACCATTGGGGGGTACCCCGGTCCACTCGGCCAGTTGGTCCAGCTAGACCTGGAAAACAATTTTGAAACGCCCTGTAGCTTTTTATGAGAAATACATTTTTGAAAATATTTTATTTTTCTAGTTTAATTTCATTTAGCATGCAACAGTGAGTCAGTTTTCAGGAGATTTGGATCTCCGTTTTTGTTCTGTTCTAAGTGCAATAACTTCAAAAATTAAATCTAAGGTCGTGAATGCATGAGATAAATTCATTTTTTATGATTTTCTGATTTTTATGCGTTTTTACAATTTTTTATTGCTGATAAAAAACTACAGCCGTGCGGCTGTAATGCATTTCTGATCAAAAAAGTTGAAATTATTTCAATGGGCAGGATTTAAAGCCAAGGAGCAAGAACAGTAGTGTGACTGTAATTATAGCCGTACGGCTGTTCATCCTGTCCAGAACCAGAATACCTTTATTTTTAAATTTTATCCTGAGGTGATGCAATATGGAAGGATTTATAGCTGTGGAAACCAACTACAGTGGTACGACCACATTTATAGTCACACGACTATAATTATGGCCGTACGGCTGTTCATCCTACCCAGAAACAACAGGTTTACATTTTTAAATTTTATGCACGAAATCAAACCAAAACACACAGAAGATGAAACAAATCACAAGTCTTAAGTGTAATTACCCTTGTAGCACTGATCCACTATCAATTTGGCCCGGAAAACACCTTGAATTGGCTCGAAATTGCTTCTCCTCCTCTGTATGTCAAGGTACCAAAATGAAGTCCAAAAATTATAGAAAGTTACGGATTTGAGTTCTTGGATGATTTATGTGTATTTGTCAAGTTTAAACCTATGATTTCTAACAATTTTTAGTTAACAAATTGAAGAATTGAAAGAAAAAGAAGAAGAAAGAGATGGTGGTTTTTATGGTTTTCTTTCCTTTTTCTCTCAATCTTAAGAGCTCCCCTTAATCCCAAATTTCTATCCCTCTTCTCTGCTTTTTTCTCCTTCTTTCTTTTCTAACCCCCCTTTTTTTCTTCTGGCTGCAGGTGGCATTAAATGCCCCTCAAATCAAGCTTTCTTTTCTCTCTCTCGCGGTATAGGCTGCTGCACCTGCTGCGATCTTACAGTCGTATGACTGTAATTTCAATTACAGTCGCACGATTGTAAATACAGTCGCATGACTGTAATTATAGTCGTGTGGCTCAAGTCTCTTTTTTTTTTTTTAGGCTGGAAAAATCCGGCGCTTACAAATACCTTAAACCAACTTCATGAAATTTGCAGTTGGTAATGGTTTGGTGAACAAATCTGCCAAATTGCACTGGAACAAATTTGTTGAATACTGATTTCATTATTCTTTTGTACATCGTTAGTAAAGAAAAATTTTGGTGAAATATGTTTTATTTCATCTCCTTTAAAGTAGCATTCCTTCAATTGAGCAATGCAAGCGGCATTATCTTCATATATTATTGTTGGAATTTCTTTATCTGATGACATATTACATGTCTCTCGTATATGCTTGATTAATGATTTTGGCCAAACATATGCACCACTGGCTTCATGAATAGCTATTAACGTTGTTTGATTAGAAGAGGTCACAGTGATATTTTGCTTTGTTAAGTGCCAAGATATAGTTGTACCTTCATATGTGAATAAACAGCATGTTTGAGATCGAGCTTTATGTGGATCAGACAAATAACATGTATTTACATATCCAACTAATTTTGGATGTAGACTAATATGATAAAATAAACCCAATTAATAATTCCTCGAAGATAGCATAATATATATGCTTAATTCCATTCTATGTAGGTGTGGAGCTGCATCTTAATAATAAATTAACAGAAAAAGGCAATCAAATTACATTAGTGCACCAATTGCACTGAAATATAAAATAAACCCAATTAATAATTCCTCGAAGATAGCATAATATATATGCTTAATTCCATTCTATGTAGGTGTGGAGCTGCATCTTAATAATAAATTAATAGAAAAAGGCAATCAAATTACATTAGTGCACCAATTGCACTGAAATATGATACTTCAGGACCAAGAACTTCATCACTATCTTCTCGAGGATGGAAAGGACTATTATTTACATTGAGTGATCGAACTACTATTAGGTTACTCAATGGATGTGCTTTGTCCATATTGAATCATATAGTAATTTTTTCTGTGTAACTAAATCAACGAACGAAAATTCTCCTGTCTAGGTTATCAATTTGTTATCCTAGATAAAATTTCATTTTTTAAAAATCCTTCTTTTCAAATTCTTCTTTTAAAGAAATTATTGCTTTTGGAATCTCTTCTGGAGTCTCAATGATATTTAAATCATTCACATAAATAAAAATGATAGTAAATCCAGATTATTATTTCTTTATAACAATGCATGGACAAATTTAATGATTTTTGTAACATTCTTTCATCAAATATTCACTTAGCCGATTGTATCACATGTGCTCAGATTATTTTAGTCCATATAAAAATCTTGGTAACTTTTATCAAATAAAATTCACATTTGCTATATTTTCTAGCAATTTAAATCCTTCAGGGATTTTTATATAAATTTTATTATCAAGTGAATCATATAAATAAGTTGTAACTGCATCCATTAGATGCATACTCAAATTTTCTTGTACTACCAAACTAATGAGATATCAAAAAAAAAAAAAAAAATCATTGCATTCAACTAGGGCTGGGCACAGTTCGGTCCAATCCGGGGATTTAGAAATCTCCATAATTGGATTGGAGGAATAAATCTCCAGAATTGGATTGTTCAAAAAATTTCGGTCCAGTCCAGTTCGGTTATTCGGGAATTCGGTTCCGGTCCTATCCGGTTATGGAGTCCGGGGATTCAGTTCGGTCCAATCCTAATATAAAAAATAAATCCTAAAAATAAAAAAGCACAGATATTTTCTTATATAATTTCAACTAAAAAATATAAATTCTAATAATATCTTTCTAAATATTATATATTAAGTTGACTAAGTGGTTAGAAAGATTATAAATTATTATTTTTACATGTATTATAAAATTTTAAAATTAAATAATCCTTTATATATATTTAATACTAATAAATTCTCGGTTCTATCAGTCCGGTTCTCGGTCCAATCTAATTCAATCCGGTCCTCGGTCCGGTCCTAGATAAATTACGGTCCAGTCCAGTCCAATTCTTTTTTTAAAAAAAGTCAACAGTTCGGTCCAATTCTGGATATTTTTCCTCGGATATTCGGTCCAATCCAGTATATCCGGTTCTTATGCCCAGCCCTACATTCAACACAGGAGAATATGTCTCCACAAAATCAAGCCCAAGTCTTTGGGAAAATTTGTGCAACAAGCCTTGCTTTATATCTTATTATTTCATTTTTCTCATTTCTTTTTCTCTTAAGTACCTATTTGTATGCTATGGGTTATACACCTTATGGCCTTCGGACTGCTGGACCAAAAATTTCACATTTTTCTAGAGAATTTAATTCTGCTTAGATTGCATCTTTCCATTTTAGCTAATCCTTCTCTAGTTTGACATTCTTTAACAGATTGTGATTCATTTTCCATATTTTCATTCACAATATTCATTGCCACAATATATGCAAATATATAACCCACATCTATTACATCTCGATTCCATCTTCTTTCAGAACTAATATAATTTATTTTAATTTCTTCATTTTCAACAACTTCATGTGCTTATACTTCTTCAGGAAGTGGATTCATATTCATATCTTTTTCCTTAATAAGATCATCTTTATTATTTACACCTTTTATAAAGGATTTTTATCCTTTTAAGCATTATGTTTTCCACACTTCAGGCGTGTTTGAGAACTATTATTAAGTTATTCTTCAAGAATTTCAATATAGATTGACGCATTTACTGCTGGTATATGCGATTTTGTTACTCAAGATTATAACACGAATAAATAAAATTGCACATATAGAATAAAATATAATTAAGAGAAAATCATATTTCTTCATTATCACATACTACCAACCACTTAATTAATTTTGTTATTTTGTTAAATCTGCCAACATATAATTTCTCAATACATTTAAAAATATGTCTGTTCACACGCATGGCTTATAGAGGATTTTCAACTCCATGATATATGTATAGATCCACAAACTATTTTTAAATCAAAATAGAATTTATTTATTTTGACATTATTCATATATAAAAATTTTAAGAACAATTATTATAGCAACTACACGTATACATAAAATTATGTATACCAACACATGTATTGAATATATGAAGATTCAAATATATATTACAGATAGTATGGGTCCATAAATTAATTATATTCATTAATAAGTACTATTTAGAATCACGCCTAACAGTTTCCTAATAAAATCATATCTCATCAATTAATCGAATTACGTCGGTTGTATACCTATAACAGTTAATCAATTACAGATCATAAAAATGTCTATTCTACTAACAACTTCTTATATAAGCCTACTCATTCTGCATTTTTCTTCATTCTCTACATATCTATTTATTTTTCTTTATATATTCTACTTAATTTCTAAGTATTTGAAATAAGTAATGGCTTGTAATATCTTAGAAAGTAGTAGAATTCCTTCCTCATCTGAAACTCTTACTTTCTCACCAATGAAGCTAAAAGAAAATTCAACAGATTACAGAAACGTCTGTTGGATATGCCCTAGTCCCGAGGCATTAGACCTTATATTTGTATCGTACATTTATTGGATTCATGTATTATACATATTTTTTGTCATTAATAAAGGCATTAATTCATTTATTATATATCTTGTGCTGTATTTTAAATGAAGTATCCAATGAACATATCCATATTCATGTTATCAAGTGTCATGCACCTGGCAGTAAGACTATGGATAGGGAAAACAATATGACCATAAAGAGATCTATAGTCTGTACCAGTCGTGGGAATGAATGGAACTAGAGACTATCATTAACCTGGTTGTATGGCGATGTCTTACCGGCCATTGGACATGGGATGTCAACCAAGTTAATGGGTACATGCAAAAGGGTATGGTACTGGATAGATCCACTAAACGAAAAATCCACATGGTAAAACATCACAAGTGATTCTCGGGTAGTACTTGTATGGATCCTTCGACCTGACCATATGATGGTACCGCGTGCGAAGTCGCATACTTTGGTGTACGCCTAAAGGGCTTGTAAAAGGGTGCCAAGTATGGGTACGTTCGGCTATGTCCACTGAGCATGGTAGTATTATGGATATGCAGAAGGGAAATGTCACTCAGTAGTCCACTGAGAAGATATCACCGGCCTCTTGATGAATGTGACTGATACAAGTGTGGCCACACCCAAACAAGTTGGAACTTGTTTGTGAGCTTCAGTACATTCGAGATCAAGTAAATGTTCGGACATAAAAGAGGGTGATCAATCCATGTCTCTGTGTTGGACACCGATATCGATGACATGGGATATACAAGTTTAAACTACAGGGTTATGATTTCAGTTGGACTGCCATCTCCATCTTAATTAGGGGCTGCAGTGGCTTGCAAGAGCCCGTCTACAGTCTATGGGCCATAGGTCCACTGCCAACATAAAGATGGGTCCATATGATCGTAAACATTGAAAGTCTGAACATAGGGATCACCTGTATACTTAGAGTATACACACCGGAGAGAGAGGATTATATTTATTATATTATAAAGATCAATTGGATTGATCAAAATAATAAAATTAATATTTGCATTGGCCTTCTCATAATTAATTCAATGAATTAATTTATGAGATTATTTCCTAGGTGGAAATATTTTACATGTATAGGTTTACATGTGTCCTAATTTTATGAGTGTCAATATTAATTCCATGGTGAAATTAATTAATCAAATTAATTTTAATTTAAATGTATCAAATATATTATATGGTATAATATGTCGGAATACATGTTGAATAAAATTAAGTTTAACAATGAATTGGACCAAGAGAATTAATACTGACCTGGGCTTTAAAAGGGAGAAAAGCCCGCATAAGATGTAGGAGGGAATGGGCCGAAATTTTTGGTAAAAATTTCAGCCCACTAGGTTAAACATAACCTAGAGAATTCGGCCAAGGTGAGATAGAGGAGCGATAGCCGAAATTTTGAGCCACAACTCACACTCTCTCATTTGATTCCATCGTTAACACGGGTCGTGTTCCACATCCGTTTGTGTATGTGAACGCGGAGGGAATCTAAATTGATTTCTACAGCCATCTCTAGAAGAGATATCTCGGGTGACAAATATTTTCTTTGTTATTTAATTTTGATTTTTACAATTTTCATATCAATTGCTCCTGGGCAAGGATTTGAGAAAATCACCGTGTTCTTCCGCTTTTATCGGGTAATTTCCGGTGAAAAATCCCAACAACATCAAATAGTAATTCCAAGGTATATAGATGATATATCATTTTTTATTGATAAAGGAATTATGAAAATTTTTTAATATCAACAATGGATTCATTTACTTATCGAAAATTTTCCATATTTTCCTATTTTAACATATCAGTTTTATGCAAATCTCGAATTTAATCTTCAACCATTATCTATTAGTTCTTTTGTTAAAGATAAACATATTTCTTTTGATTCTCATCTACTAGCTGAAAATTCTCCAAATTCCTTGTGAAGGAGTATCTCTTCAGTATTTAAAAGATTGGTCTACCAATCACTATTTTCCTGAAGTCCAAATTAAAGCCTTAAGAAAAGGTTATGATTCCTTTAATAAGGGTATTACTACTCCTCATCAATTACATCAATATACACAACTAATTAATTATATAATTTGTAACACCTTTTCTCCCAGGAAAACAAAACCAAAAAGTTTAAGTTTCCTGAAATATTTTACCTTTCAACGTTTTTATTAGGAGAAAAGATAGATCTTTCTGGTTCAATAATAACACATATGTCTCAGGTATATAGTTATTCAGCAAAAATAGTTCCTTTTGGGAATATCCTTACTTGTATATTTTAGTATTTTCAAATAGATCTATCTAATGAGTTAAGATATAATGCAATACATTTTGATAAAATTGCATTATCCAAAATAATTCAAAATCTCTCATATGCTGAGTTGAAAATACCTCATATGGATGAAGAAATTTCGGAGGATCAAATACATACTGAAGCGTCTACAAAAGTTCCAAGAATAAAATACTAGTTGAACAACAAAATCTTCAAGATTTTCAAATGGTGGCTCTTTTACAAGAGATTAAAGACGATCTGAAGAAAACTACACAAGCTCAAGAAGAAACTACTCAACAATTAAATCAGATTTAATCAAATCAACAATTAATTCTTCAAAAACAACAATTATTATATCAAACTATTGAAATAAATAGTATCATGTTGCAGGAGTTATTATCTATTATAAAAAAAATAATTTTGTGATGCAGTTCAACCAAAATGTAATAAATCATTAAGGAATTTTGTTTATCTATTTATTCGATTACTAATTTAAATCTTAGCCTTTGATGGCTTTATAATTAATTTTCCTCGCGAATAAGAACACAAAAGAATTTACTACCTTGAAGAAACTTATTGATTTACAACCAAAATGGTTCTTCAATGGATGCCATTTGCATTTTAATAATTTTTCTCATCGTTATTGATTCAAAATGACTTCATCAATCATTCCAAATTTTACAACTATCTGAATCTGTAAACTTTTGGTTTACAATAAAATTTGCTTCAATCACATTTATAAATTTGTAATACAAACCAGATGGAAAAATATAAAATTTTTCAAGTATAAATTTCTTCCCTGAATTTATTTTTTGTAATGTAAATATATTCTTGATTATTTTCATTTATAATCTCAATATGATATCCATTTCTGCGAATATTTTTAAATTTCTTATGAGACCTTGGGAAAAAAAATAATGCCTTATCTATAATAAATTTTGTTCCGCTTGACAAAATTGTACTAGCTCTTCCGGAGCCATTATAATAAATTTTGTTACGATTTGCAAAATTATACCAGCTCTTCTAGAGCTATCAATTATTTTTTATGTTACTAGATATTATAGTAACAACTGTTTCACCCTTTATTAAAAGTAGAAAAATATTTTGTATCCTTAAAAATAGTATATATGATGGCACTATCTGTGATATATATATTTTCTTCATATACCTTGAAGTCAATTAAAACCGGAAAAGAATCCATATCCTTCATTAAAAGGAAATAAAAATTAAAAATCACAACTTACTTTGGATGAACAAATAAGGGATTAATATTATCATATCTGCAAACTTGTACTTACATTGAATGAGCAAAACTCATGCTGATAACGTATTATAAAATAGCTTTAATATATAAAGCTTATAAGAATAACAAAGAAATTATAACAATAATAGAACTGAGATAGAGAGAATGTTAAAATAGAAACTTTCTCTTATTGAATATAAATTATATGAAATAACAAAAACTAACATCTATTTGTAGGAAAATTTCAGGAGCATTTGAATAATTGCATAACCTTAAATAATTGAGGCTGCTCGGCCTCCTTTCACATCAATATTATAAACAAAAATAATTATACTAATATTGACATGAGCAATAAAGGATAAAAAGCTTTCCAGACAAAATGTAAAATCCATATGCTTAAAGTTTCCATTCAATCATTCAATTAGAGAAGGTTATGAACAAAGTAATTATAGTAATGTCCACTCCGAGAAATTTTATAGTAGAGCGGGTCTATGTGTACCGTTCCACTGAAAAACTGACACGTAAGCAATAAGACCATTTTAAAAATAAAAATTATTTATATGTTAATTTTTCATTGAGAAGGTCCACATAAACCCGATCCATTGTATAATTTCTATGTCCACTAGATTATTATTTAAAACACAGCCCAATTATTGGAATGAGAATTGAGGCGGTTACTATACTGAACAGCTGTTCAACATATCTCCACAATATTCCACAGAGAGAGAGAGAGACTGAGAAAGAAAAAGAAAAAGAGTTGAGGTTGATTTGGTAGCTAAAAATGGAGAATGAAGAAATTATAATGAAAAAGTGCAACGTAATAGCAATTCCATTTCCTGTTCAGGGCCACATTAATCCACTTCTCCATTTCTGCAACCGCTTAACCTTCAAAGGACTCAATATCACATTACTTATCTTCTCCAACAAACACATCTATCAAACACACCATTCTAATTCCTCTCTAAATATACGCACCATTTCTCTTAATCTTGAACAAAGCTCTACTGACCTCCTTCAAATCATCCAAGCTCTGGTTTCCGATCAATTGACACAAATCCTATCTAAACAGGAAACAAATGTAAGTTGCCTTTTGTATGATTCGGTCATGCCTTGGGTTCTAGACATAGCCAGACAGTTTGGAATAGCTGGAGCTTCATTCTTCACTCAGCCATGTGCAGTTTCTGCACTCTATTATCATGTCCATCAAGTCTACCTCAAACTTCCTGTGGAGGACCACACTGTTTTATTGCCAGCCCTGCCACTGTTAAAAACTTCGGAACTACCTTCATTTCTCTACAACATCCATAGTTATCCATCCCTCACAACCTTATCGGTCAATCAGTTCTCCAACTTCAAAGACATTGATTGGGTGTTTTTTAACAGCTTCAATGCCCTTGAGGAAGAGGTAAACTGAACTAGCTACTTAGCCGACCATTTGTATCAATTGTATGAAAATCTTTTGACAATTTGCTGCATCAGGTAATCAACTGGCTAACGAGTCAAGTTAGGAAGATAATGCCTATAGGACCGACAATTTCATCAGCTCATCTGGAGAACCGTGTAGAGGATAACAATGAAAATGGAGTCGGCCTTTTTAAACCTGAAGTTGACAGTTGCATAAAGTGGCTAGACTCGAAGGAAAGCGGATCGGTGGTCTATGTATCTTTTGGAAGCTTGGCTGCTCTGAGTGAAGAGCAAATGGAAGAAATTGCTTGGGGTCTAAAGGGGAGCAACAGCTACTTCTTGTGGGTAGTAAGAGAAGAAGAGAGGGCAAAGCTGCCGAGGAATTTTGTGGAAGAGACAGCAGAGAAAGGTCTGATTGTGGGTTGGTGCCATCAATTGGATGTTCTGGCTCACAAGTCTGTTGGGTGCTTTGTGACCCATTGTGGCTGGAACTCAACTATAGAGGCACTTAGCTTGGGTGTTCCATTGATAGCATTTCCACAATGGGCAGATCAAACAACCAATGCTAAGTTCATTGCTGATGTTTGGCAGACAGGGATTAGGGCAACAACTGATGAAAAGGGTTTGGTAACAAAGCAAGAGGTAGAGCTTTGTATAAATGAAATCATGGTAGGAGCAAAACGAACTCGTATCAGACAGAATTCACTGAAATGGAAGAAATTAGCAATTGAAGCAGTGAATAAAGGTGGAAGTTCTGCCATAAACATCGACGAGTTTGTTGCAAAATTTGTAAGCACTTGTAAATGATTGTTTTAGAATTACCAAATAAGAACAGAAATTCGTTTTGTACTCGAGATGTAATAACATGATACAAACTTTTGGAGATGCACTAAAAGCAACCAAGCAGTTAAAATTTCAAATATTCATTGCAAGTGTGGTTAGTTTCCGGGAAAGGCAGGATGGAGCAAACATCAACACCGAACACATTTATAGAAGACATTAAAAAGAATAATAACAAAAATGTGAAACATGGTTGTATGTATAAGAAAAAGCTTTAAGAGATGTCCACCATATGTTTTCTTGCAGTAATGAACTCAATTCCGGGCAGTAAATTCAACTAGATTCAATAAAGATTAGTAAGGACAAAGTTTCCATAATTACATATATGCAAGTGGAAAGTCCAAGAAAAAGGCTTCAAGGTCATTCCTGTATCCATATATATATTTTTGCCTGTCGGAACTAATTTTTACAGATGATGCTAAGAGAACCTAAACTTGAATCTATGGCACTGTAAGTACCAAATATCAAGACCAACATCCCAAAATAGACAATTAGAACTTAATGCAGCGAACACTGGTCTAACCATATCACCTGCCAAGCACTGATTAGGTAGATATCAAATGAATGGAAGTAAATCAGAGATCTTTCCCCTACCCCTACTCGGCTGTATTGGTATCTTCCATCCGACTGCCCAATCGGACTATGTCTTCAACAAGAATCTTCCCTTCTGTTCAATGGAAGTTAATGAAACTACAGTTACATTGGATAGAAATATATGACGACAGACCAACAAGTGGCTATACAGAATGAGTAAAAGTATCATAATTTAGAGATAACAGAGACTTGTACTGCCAGATTATGCGAAGATTGCAAGTTTTCAACAATGCTTCTTGCCCCTCTCAATTCTACTTTACTTTTACATAATCAATAATTTTTTACCATCTGATTGAAAATTTTCTTGACATACAATATATAATAGCTAATTAGTTCTTAAGAAAGAATATGTGTGCGTGTGTAAACAGCACTCAATACCATATTTTTTTATGTGGAAGAAAAGTAGTCAGAAACTTATTAAGGAGCAACAAACTGTGTCTATGACACAAAGATCATACAAAAAGAATGAAAGATAAACTACAAAATGCAAGAGTATTCATGCCCAGTTGGCCATGTATAAACATTATCACTACAGGATTAGACTTAAGAGAGAGAGAGAGAGAGAACATAGACTAGATAGCTGACCTCCATCTTTGGAAAGATTACTTATGAGTTCTTGAACACCATCCTTCCCTAATGTATCCTTTAAGTAAATAGCAGCAGCAGCGACCTCTTCAGGCGTAACTTTGCCATCATAATCCCTGCCAACAATCAACATAAATTAATCTAAGTCTGCGAATCCAGCTGCATGAAAGAAGGGGCTAGAAGTGTGTATTAACACCCTGAACATCAAACAAATCAAAATTTTCGCATAACAGGCATGGACACTTGCCATCAGTTGCCCTTTTCAATAACAAGATTTGCTAGAGTTTGACTAAGTCAAACTGAATATGAACACAAAATGTGGTCATAATTCATACGCATTACTTATCAACCAAGCTTAAAGCTTGTAAACAAAGGAACCAAAAACATTTACGCGACTAAACTTGCATTCTGCACACAACACACAGAGAGGTTAAAAAAAGGTCTTGTTTCTGAGCACGGATTTAGCTTTGCAATGCACAGGAAGTAACTCCAAGAACCAACGAGAGCACTTTAGGTCTTTTAAGCATGCATTAAAATAGTGTCATACAGAACAAAGAAGAATTTAGATAATTTAAAGGCTCAACAGATACCATTCACTACCCAAACTTTTCAGGTAATGTCAAAGAATAAAATTTAGAAAAAACATAAAAAAAAAAAAAAAAAAAAAGAAAAGCTTCAAGGATCAACTTGACCATAGTTATTAAGGGCGCAAGGGGTCTTGGAGCCCAGGTGCAAGGGCACACCTCGACACACGGAACACTAAAGAATAGAATTATATAAAAACCAAAATTAAGAAAGTCAACACTTAAGAAGTGATAAATCCTAGGGATAAGAGTCAACTAGGCCTCCAAAGTTATTGGGAAAAATCAATTGTACCATTATCGTACAAAACGCGCCAATGTTTTCCATAGTTGAAATCCTAATTCAATTTCACTTTTTTCTCACGGTATTTTGTGAATTTTTGTCAGTATTTACTCAGAAAAAGATAAATGAGCTAGGGTCTCTATCATGGAGGTACAATTGAACTAGGATTTCTACCACAGATATGACATTGAGCCATTTCATACGTTAAGGATAAAAATTAGCCATTTCATACGTTAAGGATAAAAATGAACTTCCCTAATCCCTAACAAGAAATAACCTTAGGGGAAAACTTAAGGTTTATCCCTACATTCTAAAGTACAATAAATACTAAATTATTTATAATTAGTAAATTCTAAGTTAACTATCATTATTATTTATATATAAGCAGAATATAGATTAGAGGATATTATGAATTTTGAGTTGGTGGCCTTGCTTTTTTCACCACCACCATTAACATTCCACGTAATTTTGTTCTTCCCTTCAACCACCACCTGTCCACCCATTTCTCCTGCTAATAAATTATTTTCCTTTTCTTTCCATATCCTTCATCTGGACCACCTTCAATAATTCTCAACAACTTTTTTAACCTTATGGTCTCTTCTCTTTGCTCAAAGCACAAGGCATACTTGATTACTAAGTCTCAAACACCAAGTAAAAAGGCGTACTTGACTATCAAGAAAGGGTCTATTCGTAACTAGAACTGTCAAAGAGAGAGATAAGCTAAGAAAAAAAAGGAAAAAATGACACCCAAAGCTAAGAGATATAGACAAGCAGCAACAGTCATTATTCCTAGTATACAAACATACATTAGTGGCAGCTTCAGCCATTTCAATTTTGATTTCAAAAAGGACCATAACAAGGCTGTAAGCCTAAAAAGTTCATCCCTGAGTTACTTTCATGCCCCAAAGAACAATCCTAACCTTTAACACCATCAAAAATATCTCCTCCAATTGATGGTCAACTATGACGCTACATATATGGAGAATATGTTTTGCATATCTTTTACTTGAGTAGATGATATGAAAGCATGGCATACTAAAACTAGAGCAACAAAAGGACAATCAGAGAATTATTATCTATATAAAGAATGATCCACCTGTCTAGTATTTGCCAACGGTCACCGATTTCAGCGTCAACAAGATCAATTTCCTGCTCAAGATTTTGCAGCATTGCATCAACCTGGAGTACAATCAGTGACCCATAATATAGCAGGTAAGTGCCCAATATGCAAATGGGAGCTTAAAGGCAATGGAATCTTCAAAATGAAATGGTGATAGCATCTTCCAATTGTTACCCTTTCTATTAGAGTGGAGGAAACATCATCACGATCATCTACTTCAGAAGCATGATAACTGTCCTCCCGGGCAGCTCTATATGCTCTCATGGCCTCTTGTTCACCATCTGTGCCTTCCTTATCTACCATACTGTTGTAAAGCTCTATCTGAAAATATACTTCTCCATTAGATACCTAACAATCTTTCCAAGCCTAAAGTAACATCTATTCCCTAAAAACCAGTTAGTTGAATTCCTGAGCAGATTAATAGTCAAATCTTAGCACATATAGAGTAGGCTTTGCTTATAATAGGAAAAATACAACAAAATCTGCACAGAGTTGATAATTCAAGGTTCATTATACCTCCTTATTGACAAGGCTTAAGAATGCTTCACGTTCTCTGCTTACTGACTGCAAGATTGGAAAAAAAATAGGAATCAACCAGTGTACTTCAAAACTTCTATTACTAAAATTAAGCAATAAAAAAGGCCTCTTTTTCTTTTTCTTTTAGGTTCTAAAATACAATCTTGAACCAGAAAATCAAATTGGGCTTTCATTTGTAAGTCATGGGAAGCAGGGTTTATACCACCTGAGTCCCAGAATGCGGCTGCCTCCAAAAATTAACAAAAAAATCTACCATTAAATTAAATCCCAGCCCTTACAGATGCTGAAGCTAAAACTGCAAGTGCACGACTGAGTTCACAGAGCTGCTCTTGTTTATCCACTGTTCTTGCTCTAGCTAGTTTTTGTGCCTCATGCACTCCTGGTGTGGTCATTTCTTTCAATGCTACATCCTCTTCACTGCCTTTAGATTCCTTCTTCTTGGCAAGCTCTTCTTCCTCTTTCTCTTCCTCCTCCTAAAAATTATCAGTTTGACTTAGCAAATAAAACAATGATGCGGCTCGTTCTTAAAAAGAGAAACATGCAGGTCAAATCATCCCCTGTTATAGCTCACACATGGAGTACCATTAATGCATCAAGATAAAAAACAAAAATATCTAACATAGACCAAAAAAATGGAAAACTCATCAGTCATCACAGTGTATTCTCTGAAATTAAGAGAGCAATTAAAGAGGCTATTGTGTTCCCAAGAACAAGAATTAAGAAACATAAATAACCTTGATGAGCTCTTCCTGCATCTCAAGATACTCCAATTTCCTCCTCCTTTCAGAGATAGAATCTTCTGATGGTAAAGAGGTAACACCAACAGTATCTACAACCTCATCAGGCAGAGAAGATAGCGTTGCTTGAACAGCTTCCTCTGGTTTCAGCTTACCAGACACAGTGAAGGCCCTGCATAAGGTTTCCGACCAGAAGAATTTCACGTGGAATTGAAATCCAACATCTACAGGTGATGCATTTAATCTTGCAGAAAAAGGAGGCAATTAATAGTGGGGCACCAGATTACCTTGAAAGGATCAAAAGAGAAGATGGAACAGAGTGATTGAGAGAAAGATCCAGCCAGTCACGAAGCTGCACTTAAAATTCAAGAAGCTGACAAATTAACACATTGAACTTCATATACCAACCCCTAACACAAAGTCCATGTCTGAAGTTCCATTAACTAATTGCAAATTACATCTTTTTTACCAAAAAAAAAAAAAAAAGGGAAGAAAAATCACTTCTTTCTATTTACCCTCCATTTGCAGAAGAGAGATGCTTGAAGGATATAAAATTATGCAGTAACAGATGAACATTAGCAGACACCAATGTAAGATTTAACTGGTCAATATGAGAGAACATCACAATCTGGAAAATCATCTACAGAAACAAAAATACGCAAAAAGGTCTAATCTGAGAACCTGTTGCCGCATTTCTTCAACAGATAACAGACCAAGCATGCCACGTTCCCTACAATCTTCACGAAGCTCAGCCTCTGAAAGAGACTCCACACCCTCGGCTTGAATTAATTTATCATCATTCTTGATACTGAAAGCAAATTAGCACGATAAACAACAGCCAATTACACAAGATCTCACCAAAAAATAGAATAAATAAGAACTAAGGTATGGTAAGCCTCAATTCCGAATGTTTGTCGTTGTCAAATGTTTTAATAAAAAAGAAAGAAGTTTACAGAAAATCACAACAATGGAAAAAAGAATACAAACATAGACAGTAAGGTACACTCACAAATGAAAAGCATATATCCTTATAAAACTTAATTGAATGGAATTCATTGACTTCTACAAATTAAATGAATTTTTTAAAATTCTAAAGCACAAGCCATTCAAGAACCCAGAAGACATCCCCCTATACTTTGCAAGCAGTATCATGAAAATAACTTGAGAATTCTCTTTGAACCAACACTATAAAGCTTCACATACAATCATGCAAAGCATGAGTAACTTGGAAGAAGTTTAATACAGCCAAGCGTGAAACAACAT
Organism: Euphorbia tirucalli; assembly: GCA_039660915.1. Classification (NCBI taxonomy): domain Eukaryota; kingdom Viridiplantae; phylum Streptophyta; class Magnoliopsida; order Malpighiales; family Euphorbiaceae; genus Euphorbia; species Euphorbia tirucalli. The sequence continues at coordinate 14,938,051 of CM077636.1, read as the reverse complement.
CTCCTACCATCTCAACCATAAATCCATCAATCTTAGAACAGAAGTCAAGAGATCATTAAGCATGTCTAATAAAAAGACAATCCCACCTTTGGAGTCTCTTACGAAGCATAAAGCGTAAGTATGTATCTGTTCCAAATGGACTGATTCCCATATACTTGCACATGCTGACCAACCTAGACCTGAAAAAATATGTCACTTAACAAAAAGACAGAATAGTATTGACAAATAACAATCTGCCTTTGCACAGAAAAATCAACCAGAATTGACACCAACCTGCCAATGTTATCCAAAGTAAGTTCATCATTAAACAGCTTAGCAAAGCCCAAAATCTCTTCATTAGAGACTCTGGCACCTCTTCTAACCTACACGAGTATTCCATGTCACATGAAGAGAATTAAAAACAAAAGTAAAAAAGATACAGCTAAGTAATGTGTAATAGTTTGAAAGCTAATTCTAACCTTGTTCAAAAACCCATCAAGGTCCTCAGCAGTTTTCTTAATTTCTCCACTCCGCGTGTTCTGGACTTCCTTAGCCATTTCTTTCACTGTATCTTGGAGGAATTTAGCATATTCTATTCTTGCATTCAACCTCCTTTTCAGTGCTTCCTACTTATTGAACAATTCACAAGAAAACATCAATTTATATCAAAAGAGCCAAAACAGTAAAACAATCCAAGCTACATGATGTATTGTGCGCATGGAGCACATCAACAAACAATTGAAACCAAGCAAACTTCAGCATGTTTCAGCTTTAACTTGGAATTGAGCTCGAACAGCACAAAATGAGCTTCAACATGCCTTATCTTATGTTCCCAGGCTAACAAGCCATGCTTGAACTCATTATTTCAACCCTTCAATGAATGAAGTACCACCCAAAAAGATAAATGAAAATAAGGCTAAACAAATTTCATGCCATCATAAAATTACTATTCAACCCAATAGCAAAATCCATAGAAATAAAGAACATAAACTTCGAGTTCCAAGCAGAAATATTTATGCTAGAGAAAATAATGAATTAGACATATCTGATAAATAAAAACATACTCAAGAATTATCTTAAGTTCGTTCTAGCCTAAACAAAACACCGTGATTCAGATTGGATTGTTAAAAAAAAAAAGGTAGATACCAAACTTGAGATCATTCCCCAAAAATGTCCTCACTTCAAAAAAAAAAAAAAGAAAAAATGTTTTCAGTACCAATTAAAGAATATTTGCCAACGGGTACATGTCAAGCATACATAGAGGCAAATGCAAGTCAGATTGCATAGTTCAGAGTTTGTTTAAAAAGAAAATAATGCACCTGCATAGAAGTTTCCACACACAAGGCTTTATATGAGTCATATTTTCTTGTAAGCGAACTATGAAACAACTTGATTTCATTACTAAATTAAACACAAGAAAACTGTAGCGTTTATTGGAGGATGGACAATCATTTGGACAGAAAAATATACCAAAAAGTTATTGCTGAACATAGATCATAACCCTCAGAACTATTTCAATCATAATGCATTAAATTCAAAACAATTAGTATTAGTATATTATATAACAAACAAAAATTTATTTATGTAAATCTCATTATCTATGAAACAAAATGAAATGCATAACATTGTAGGACCAATACAAGATTGGGCAAAAAAACAAAAGAAAGTCATTAATATTAAAATGCTACTAATTAGTTTTACTACACACAAACCATACGTACCTAATATTTAGAATATGAATTAAAATAGTAACAAAACTTATTTATTTTTCTAAAATAATTAATCAATTCAATCACAAAGAAAAAAAGAGTTTGCATAGTGCATGGACAAAAAAATATATTGACCAAATAAAAACATAACTCCCTCTTCAATGCAGGATTAAAGCTATAATAGCAAACTCAGTTTCTCTATAGGTCGGATTGTTTGTAAGATTATAGTTATAACATTATCATATTATACTTTAATAGGTCAATGAAGAAATAAAGATTATCCACAGCATAAAATTTCCAATAAAAGTACACAAGTTAAGATCATATGCAACACATGTAAAAGTGTTACTAGCTGTAGTGAAAAAGCAACTACAATTGAAATGTACCTGCTCTTTCATTTTATCCTGAAACGTAGATGGCAACATGTTGGGGAACAATTTTAGGAATACCGGTAGCAAAAATTCCATGAATGGTACGATGATAAAAACTGCAAAAGGAACTAGTCTAAAAATGTCTGCAGTGGTTCGAGTCAGCTGTTGCCTCTCTCTTCTGGATAGACTCTTGCCACCTGCAAGTTTTAATAGCAATCTTGAACTGATCCTCACATCAGCCCACAGAAGCTTAAAACCTAACCAATAATGTTTCAATGTTGAGACAAATTCATGCTTCCAGTGAGTAAGTTTATTGGCCCAGTCCTCTCTGGAGAAAAAATACGTTCCAAATAAGCAATTCATGGGGAAATAGTGACTGAAGATTGTTATTATAATCAGAGCAGTGTAAGAGTAAACTTTTTGACCTGCTCATAGAAGCTACAGCCCTCAAAGCAGGACCGATCCCCAGAAGCATAGTCCATGTTTTTCGCAAAATGGATTTAGCAACTTTTTGAGATTCATTCAACTGTTTGGCTTTCACTTTAGCTTTTGCAGTACTTAAACCTTCAACAGCTTGATCACACTCTTCAGGAGATGCTTCCTTTCTCTTTTTACCAACAATTTCTGCTTTGTCCTCATCATCACTGCCCAAGTCAGGTTCCCTAGCTGTAGCTGTTGATGCATGGTGAACATGAAGAGGCATCAACCGCATTGGATTGACAAACTCAGATCGAGCATGTCTTAGACCCAACCCTGCTGTGCTATAAAATCTGCTGGTAATCTGACCTACACCTGAAAAGCCTAGTAATTCTGCTCTTGCCACTAAATTTTTGTCTGGTTCCTTCCAATTATTAAAATCTGAGAAGAATTGTTTTGTGGCATAGCTATAGCTGTCTAGATACAAATACTGAGCTCCATGCCCGAGACATTGGAAGGTCTGAATTGAGCGAGTGGAGGCATTCAGATAATAAAAAATGAATCTTTTCCGTCTCAAAATTGCCCTGGAAGCCATTTTTCAGATATTTCCCTCCTCACAAAGAGATTCGCATTGACACTTCTTAGCAACCACTCAAAATTGCTGGCAAAGAGGGAATTCACCAAAGAATTTAACCCAAAAAAGAAACAAAAAAAAAAAAACACATGTACAAGGAACACTGTAGCTACTGCAACTTGACAGTTTCCACATATGCCGTATCAAACTAATTTCTCAAAATACACTATATATACATTACGCATCGCTTGATCAAATGAAGCAAGAAAGTTAAAATTCAAAAGCAAAAGTTTCAACTGAAGGGGGATTCTTGTGGGAAGAGAATCAAAGAAAAATGAAGAAACAACGGAACAACAATAAGAAAATACAATATCGGTATTAATTTGATAAAATTTGAAGGGGGGAAAAGAAAAAGGCTACAAAATCATAGAATGACGAACGAAAAGAACTTTCCAAGAAAGGCAGCTACTGCAAAATGGCAACAAAGAAAATCTGAAACAGCACAACTAAATCCTAATTAAGCCGAAAAATGATAAGAAATTGAAATGATATACTTACAGTTTAAACCAGAACTGAATTATCGATTGATTGAAGTAAAATAGAATTGGGAGAGAAAAAGATTTGAATTCTTGACGCGCAAGTGTAGTTGAAGAAAAAGAAACAGAATGTAAAAATAAAAACAGAATGTAAAAATAAACGGCATGGGGTTTAAGAAGGGTTCATGTGTAGTAAAGCGTTACTCTGTTATCAACCGTCCGATAAGCAGAGAATTCCTCTGTTCTGAAGCTTATGCTGATGATGTGTTATGAACCGTCGGATCAGCAGATATTGTGCTATTGAGGTTTTGCGAGTCAGAATTCGCAAGTTAACCAGTAAAATTTATCGGATAACGGATTGCTTGATTTGGTCTTAAACAGATTGGTAAGATTTCATTTTACAAAAAACTAATTGGTAAGATCAATTTGCCCCGAGTTAATTTGGTTAAACAATTTATTAGTGTTTGTATTTCTATCAGTACATAAATATATTTTAAAATTCTTAACTTTTTTTTCAATAAACTCTTTATTTATACATATAAAAACACAAAATTATCTTAAAAGTAAAAATTTATCTTTTAATTTTCAAATTTAATTAAAGTATTTCTAATAAAATCTTTCGAAATACACATACATGCATCAACATTTCAAATTTAATTATAGCTAACTTAGTTTTTCTTATGATTATTTATCTTTAACACTTTAGTTTAGACCGGGCTTACGATCTAGGTTGGTTTTCCTTATGATTGTTTATCTTTAACACTTTAGTTTAGACCGGGCTTACGATCTAGGTTTTTGGCACTTTGGTCAAAGAGACTTTTTTTTTTCTTTTAAATGTTTTCAAAATTTAAAAAAAAAATAAATAAATAAATATATATATATATATAACAAGTGATTTAGCAACCACGTGATAAGTTAATAAAATAAAAATTATGAAGATTCTGAAAAGAAAAGACTAAATAATTTTTTAGAAAGGGAAGATGAAAATTAAATACTTAAAAAAGAAAAATAAAGAAAAGACGAAATGCTTTTTGTAAAATATTTATTTCGATAATGATATTAACGTCGTATTTAATTCCGTTGATGTGCTCATTAGATAGAATGGTTGAATCATTGAGATTCTGATTTTGCACTGTTGGTGAAAGTAGTAGCTATAAATAAAATTACCTCCGCACCGAGAAAAAGATCAACATTTAATTGAATCATTATTTTAATTCTAGCTAAAATCCGGTTTTGATCGAAATTCTCGAGATAAGAATAGGAATTTGGCTGAAGGTAATGGTGTGTTTGCTTTGGGTGATTGAGGGGAGGGAATCTCTTTTTTGAGGCATGTATTTGGACACAACACTTTAGCATACCTTGACGACAATTTGGATGATTGAACAATACAACCTTCTACAACAAAAAAGAAATACAACAGGAGACTAAAAGCACAAAAACAAATTAAACACTCGCAATGGACAAAAATGAAAGGCTATTCAATTATTTTGGGAGTAAACAATTGACTGATTGTTAACTTTCATCAACTGTTTCCCCATTTGAAGTAGTGATAAATAAGAGTATCCCAAATTGCATAATAGTATATTCCATTTGCTATATACATATGGAAATGAACTGTACCAAAAAAAAAAAAGGCATAAGTTTGTGCACAATATGTGTGAAAACGAACTTGAGAAAACAAAAAAGAAGGGATAACACTCATTTTCATTTTCTTTTAAATATGCATCCCCCAAAATACCTCTCTGTCTTTTGTTCTATATTTAAGAATGTCGTGCATGAAGCTCAAAATCTGCTAAGCCGACGGAGATTTCCTATCTTTCTCCTATACTGGATACTGAAATGACAATGACTTCTCTTATAGCCTGCACAAGATCATATAAACAATAAAATCCCAACAACAATGAAAAGTTGTACTAATTCTGACCAATTTTGTCTTGCAATATCTTTGACAGAAAATTCTAACTTCTATAAGGCCTCTCAGTGCTAATTTAGTTGAATTACTCCCTGAAAATTCGATGGTCTATGTATTTTCTCTATGCTAGAAAGATAATATTTTGAGTGGATTGACATTAATGATTAGATAAAGGTGAAGCACTCCATCTATTGGAAGTCCTTCACATCATAAATTAGTTTCTGGAATACAACCTTGAAATTCCAGTCCTGTGTCTACTGAGCTAAATACAACACTTGTATTTGCATCTATTGATCATTGATGCAATAGAAGAAATATGCTTACATTCTCATGCTTGACCAATAAAGAATCTTATACATGACCAACAAGATCAATGAATCAAGTCCCCCCAACTCCCCCTTCTTTCTAGGAAAAGGGGGAGATGTTACTAAAGAAAAGAAAAGTCCACTTTAGTAGATTTTTTCATAAAAAAGTTCCATGGAAGGCCAAAAAGCTAGGGTGGCAGGTTTTCTTTTTTTTTTTTTTATACCAGTCCAGCAAAAAATGCTTGACTTGGATATTTAAAAGACATATGTCAAGAATATTAGAGAAGATATCTCTTTCATCAATCTAAACTGAATCGAACTGAATTTGCAATTTACAAGAATTTTTGGTGAAGAAGCATACCAAGGGAGCTTAAAGGCGTCCTTCCACCATCCTTGTTTAGCACACTGGGCCACGATTCTGTCCAATCTTACAATGATCTCTGAAAAAGATGGCCTAGCAACAGGATCTGGATGCCAACATTCATCGATCAACCTGTATGTGGATCATGGATTGCAGCCAAAACCAATAGGTTCCCATTCAGGGAAACAGTTGATATGAAGGTAATAAAATATCTCACCACTTTGTTGAAATATACGTGCACACAAGTAACAAAAGAATAACTACATAATTTAAGAAATCTGAAATCCCTCACTAGCTCTAGAAATATCAAATTTTTAGCAGTGAGAAGTCAGGTCAACAGACGGGCATAAAAGTAATACATCCTTCTATGGAGGACATGTGTTGTGAAGAAACCAGAAATTTCATCAACTCCATAGAATATACAACGAACGAGTCGTGACATCACTCTATCTCTAGCTGGTTTTAGGCAATCAGCCCTGGTTAATTAAATTAAGCATCTTGTTATACTATTTTTAAACATTTAGGCTTAAATGCCATGAGATAATCCATATTTCTGCAAGAGCTCATCTGGAAAATAAGTAAACTGTTAAAACGATAACCACGAATACCTAAAGGTTAAGGAGCAACAACAAACCAAAAATTCAAAAACAAGTAGCGACTGTATCCAATACACTAAAAACTAAAAAATAGAAAAAAAAAAATAGAAACATTACTAGCCCCTGCAATCTAAAACAACTTTGTAATCCTATCAACATCCACAACATCTATGAAGAAAAAATATATATAAATATATATATATATTCCATACTGAAATGGTGTTTGACTCAGATACTTACTCTCTTAGATCTGGAGGGTAACTTCTTAATTTGGACTTGAAATGCGGTCTCTTTTGTTCCACACACATCAAATTCACGGCATCTTCAGGAGACTTGGGATGGAAAGGCAATACTCCTTCAACCATCTAGGGCAAAACCAAAAAAACAAATGTTTAACTCTAAATCAAGTTCCTACTATTAAATGACTATCTTTATATAATGTCTGCAAACTGGAACAGTACAAGATATATTCTTCCTTGTTGGAATTTGTTAAGCTAATTTAACTTTGTAAATCTAAACCCTGCCACTAACCCAGTCTATGAGATATTTTAAAAAAGAAATTTACCTCAAATAGAATAACACCAAAAGAGTATATGTCCACAGTCCTATCAAATATTTCACCTTTAAGAACCTCGGGTGCCAAATATATATCTACAAATCAATAAACCAACACTATTACTTCTATTCAACTCAAGAACACAATCAATTTTCTCCTTTTTTTTTAAATAACAAAAATGTACTACTCAATAAGCTTAGTTTGAATATGAAGAAGGCTTCCTAACAAATCAAATTGCAGTAAATATGTTAGATGTGTCTTTTACTTTATAAATATTGTGTGATCCAAGGTACAAGAAATATCCAGTAAAATTTATCAATAGCACTGGCAAGAACTTACTTAAAGGGTCAATGGGAGAACCAGGTATTATTTTTGCTTTCTCCTGCGATATTTTTGACAACTTTATCAGACCAAACCCAGCAACCTTCAACTGACCACCACTATCCAGCAAAATATTTCTGGCACCTTACAAAAATTTCAAATATTAAAGAACCGTACACCAAATAGGTATTTTGGTTTTCATTCATTTCTGCATCTCTTTGCCTTACTTTGGCTTTAAATCGCAATGGATTATTGGATCTGGTTTGCATTCGTGAAGATAGTTCATACCCCTGATAAAAAACATATGAAGCTATCTTAAAAATCAGAACCTGGAAATTTGTACCAGATTAAATGGACTGAAAATTTCATGAAATCCTTAGTTGTTCTGCGTGTGGGTTGCATACAGTATTAATCTGAATTCAATAATTCAGAAAGCATCATTTATTTTATTCAGAAAGTAGCACGCACCTAGCAATATCAATAGAAAACCTCAATGCTTTTGACGGAGAGAGACGCCCCTTCTTCTGAAGATAGCATCCCAAGTCACCCTGAAATATGCAAATTTTACAGTTAAAAATTTGAACCAAAGTAACATACAGTTGCTTCCTACAAAAGTATTCGTTGCATGAAGTTTCCAAAAATACAATAGATTGAAATTTGAAATATAAAAACAAACAGTTAAAAAAAATTAAAACAGGAGTCCTGATTTAATTATCTGGTGTCAGGCAATTATTGATTCCAGTCACCCAGCTTAGTTCTTTACTGAGATGAAGACACTAGAAGTTATAGTAAGAGCATGCTTCAGTTTCCATACCAAATTATCAAACAGAGTTTCAAATTTATAAGACTATAAATGGCAATTGTGAAATTAAAAAAAAAAAAAAAAACATTTCTCAAATATAGCACAAGAATTACATTTCTACGGACGTTACCAAAGAAAATGATTTGGTTCACTCCTGGACCACATCAAGCTTTATAACAGTTCTGAATTCCATTAACGTTAAGTAACTATTTGCACATCAATGTCAGAGAATCGTGTGCTAAGTTTGATAGGGACATATAAGCTGTCTAATGCTTTTAACTTGGAGCTTGTAGTTTTTAACTCTATTATAATTTATAACCATATCTGTCCTTTTATCTTCTTTTTTCTGGAAAACCTGTGCATGCGATGAGATTACCTTCTATATTGCCAGCAATACACAACATTACAAAACATTAATGTGTTTAAAGATAGTGCATGTGTCTTACTTTTGGATGATACTCTGAAACAATCATCATGGGCACATTTTGGGTAACAGCTCCAACAAACTGTACCACATTAGGATGCCTGACCTTCTCTAATAAGGTTAGCTCATGTTTGAAACCATTTCTGTCATATAAGAACAAAAAAAAAATAATAATAACAATAACAATACAAAGATGGAAAAGAAGAAAAAGAAAAAAGACAAGTAGGAGAGAAATAGAGAATAATGAGATCAGATATGAAATGTTAGAACCATGAACAATGAATTCTACAACTTTAAACAGAAAATCTGAAATTAAGAGGCTTCATAGAAACTCTAACAGCAAAAGCAACATTCAATAGGACCGTAGCATAGATAAATTGAAACAATTTCAACTGCTGACAGGTCATCTAGCAATATTCTAAGGTTACAGAGCAATAAAAATGATGTCCACTTCTCTGAGAATGTAATCTGTAAATCCACATTTACTAGTAAGCATAATCATTGGGATCATATGCAGTAGAATTTAAAAAAAAAAAAGACAAAACAAAACAGGACTCGGTGTGCTAGTAAGCTGAAAAAAAGTCAGTCTAAAGTGCATTTTCATTTACATTGTACATAAGGAAACACAAATAAAACTCTAAACTTATGTATCATCAAGTAGTTGATCACAAGCCATCAAAACCAAACAGATGACTTCCATTTTTTTTTATAGGTTCCTGGGGAAAGAGGTTGCGAACTAGAATTACCATAACATTGAACATTCAAAACATTAATGCAAGAGAAAAGAAGGTTAAATGGTACTTGCCTACAAAATATACCTGATTTCTGTAATACTTATAAAGTAGAACCATCAATAATACTTAACAAGAGAAAAAATCAAAAACAGAAAACAGTTCCAGTCATCCTCTGATGTAATTGTGGAGGACAAAGTGCACATGTAAATATGCCGAAAGATGTTTAATAGAATACAAGCACACAAATGATGATAATGATAAATATGCTAATAAAGGAAGAAACTAAAAAAATTTGCATCATGACATCATATACACATGAAACAGAGCCTAGAATAGAGGCCTTTCAATGAAACAAAAATAATTCATAGCAAGATATGAATGTGTTGAGATCTAAACAACTAGGATAGGGAAAACAACAAAAGAAGAAGTAGAAGAACTCAGACAGACCTAACAGCTACTTTCAGAAATGATAAACTCACATGGTTCTTCGAACCTAACATAGCTTCTTATGGAATAAGAAAAGTTTGGTTACATACATGCTTTCTGGGTCTGAATAGCTATCCTTATCCAGAATCTTCACGGTGACCTTGGTGCCATTCCATTTGGCCACTTGATATGAACCCTGGCATGCGAAATATCCATTAAGAAGTAATAATTCTGACAGGGCATTGTATGAAAAATAAGAAAGTCAACCCCAGCTAGAGAAAATTCCATTTATGATGTATTATCGGGACCTAAGAATTATTCAAAAACTGGTTGAAACATCAGATCACTCCCATTCTCATATGCAAATGAAAATAGCTAGCGGCTTCAAAAAAAAAAATTCATTTGTTTTTCTCTAATTTTAAGACTTTGTAGCACACTCAAGAAATAAAATGGTGAAAAGATAATAAAATGCAGGAACAGCAGACAGTATGGAAAACATAAGCAGTAAAAAATTGTAGTGATTAAAGAAATTGTGATCCTACATTTCCATGAAAATTAATTCAAACAAAACTGGAATGCATAGACTAATAAGTTTATGAGGAGCAGATTAATCCTAGAAGTTCATGCTGCACGCCTAGTATAAGTCTTAAAGCAGAAAAAGTATACTACATATTCAGTGGAAAACAAGTACAAAAGAACTGCAATTTTGAACATTATAGCAGAATGAAGTTCAACTCAATTTTACCAAGCCTCAACAGCAACAGACTAGATACCCTCTTACTAGTAATGAAGCTATTGACAGCCAGATTTCAAGAGCCCAAGATGATATGTGAAGATATGTAGCATATTCAAGTTTAACAGAAAAAAAAAAAGAGTAATGCCAGACGAAGGAAGGACGAAAAAACAACCCTCGTCTGTAACTACGTGTTCTGGAAACAAAATGCCATTCTTCTAGAAGAATTCTGCCTCCAGGAGAGAGCATTAATTTAGAAACTAAGAAGAGAAGCATATCACAAATTAAGAAGAGTTGATAATTATTCTATAACGAACTGAAGCAGAAGATCGTGTCAGGGGATATGGAAGTTAAATTTCATGGGAACAGTTGGAGCATACCTTTGAGATGCCGTCGCATTTTCGAACTTGCAGCTCCAATGGATTAAGCTCATATTCTGGGACTTCTCGAGGATTCGCAACAACCATTGGAGTCTTCCTCGTTTTCTATAATAAAAATAGGAAAACAAAAGTACGTAGAAAATCAACAATCATCTTGCCTTCAACCAATAAGGGAAAGAGTCAAGAAAAATAATTAATGCTCCAAACGAAGAAAGACAAGAAAATTTGATTTTTGTACCGGTGCTCTAGCTCCTCGCGCCTTCAAAATATTGTAAACTTCTACATTTCCGTAGTACTTAGCATCAGCACATGCCTGTTCAAAAGAGGCGTGGAGTTATCAATTGCAGGAACTGACTTTATTAGGTACGGAATTGGAAATGGATCCCAGTTAACTGTTAGAAAGAAAAGGACAGAAAGGAACCAATGACTTTAATTTCATAGTTTTGCAGACGGAAGGTAAATTACCGTACTCCCCCAGCGATCACGAGCATCCATATTAGCCTTTCTACTCAACAACAATTTGACGACCTCCACGTGTCCTTCACAAGCTGCAATATGCAACGCAGTCCTTCCATCCAAATCAATACTATTAACATCAATTCCTTCATTTAACAAATCCTCAACGCCTTTGACATCGCCTCTACTCGCCATAAACAAAAGCTGCATCGTGCAATCAAGATTCTCCGGCACCATCGACGGTTCATTGCGTACGGGGCTCCTCCGTATAGGATCGAGCGAGGATTGTCTGCCGAAGCTGAATCTGAGATTATTCCTCCTCGGATCGAGAGATGACTGCCTTGAGAACTGCTTGCTCAAGGTTTTCCTCAACGAACCCGTGGAAAACTGGCGAGAAATTCCTCGCTTCAACTGCGACGTGATTCCGTCCATATCGTTGTTTTTCTTATAAAAGATATTGAATAATCAATGTTATGATCTTCCTATTGTTCTTTCCAGTTCGAGCAAATAACGAATTCTTCAAATTTCTTCTCCAGAATTGTTTTTGTTTGTAAAATGCAGAAACCTGCGATGAAAATGATAAACAAGAGATCCACGAATCTCTCTCCTTCCAGCAAGGCTCGAGGGATCGAGAGGCTACAGAGTGGAAAACTGAGCTCTCGATTTCAAGCGATGGAAAGAGAGAGGAGGGAGGAGAGGGAAAGAGAAAGAAAAGAAAGGAGCGAGATACAAAAATAGAAGTGGGAAATGCAGAGAATGAATGAATGAATGGATGGGTTTTCGAGATCCGAGCGAATCGCATGGGAAAAAAATAGTGGGACACAACACAAGCACAAAGACAGGAACGTCAGGAATCCGAGAAAAAGCTGTTATTTTTTTAATTTTTTTTAATCTTTTTAAATATTTTGTTACACTGTTCGCTATTCTGCAGTAGATGACAGATGAGCTTCGTTCTCAAGAGTCAAAGTCAACTAAATTATACAAACACTTGTGACTTGCTCAAACTGTACCTGAGGTGTACAAAATAATTTAGATTTCCATCAATACGTATTTTGGTTTATTTTCTAATTAGAAATACCTAACTTCATGTTTCAGCAAATAAATTTGACTAAGACTTAGAGTGTAAATATACTCTAATCCTTTGAGCTGGATCTTGAATTTATTTTATATATAAATATGAATTTTATTTAAGTGGATGGAAAGATATTCAATCCACAATCTCTTGCTTCACGAAATGGAAATGTATCAAGTTAGCTATACTTTATTGGTACATGTTAATTTTAATTTATAGCATATGTGTAAAATTTAATATTATGTTTGCTTTTAGAGTTATTATGGTAAGGCAAGGTAAAGTAGGTCTAGAAATATGCTCATTCTGGTTTAAAGTGTAAATGAAAGGGTATGGAAACTTATTATAAATTCATGAGTTGAAGGTTGTGATTTTTTAAATCCCTCAAATTGGGGTGTTTCATTTTGTAATTTTGTCTTTAATTATATATGTGAATGTTATAATTGTAATTTTCATAGAACTTTACATTATTAAATTATGAGTTTAGCTTACTATGAATCCAAATGATTAATGACATTTTTTGCTATTGTTGTGTCACTTGATTGGCCTTTTAGTCCCATCATTTCAAAATTACCTTTTGAACCCTTGTAATATACAAAATTACATCTATGAGAACCATAATTGACTATTTTATCCTCATAATAAATAGAAAATGAAAGGTAAATTGGTCAATTATTGTTCACTTGGGTATGGTTTTGAATATAAAAGGAAGGCTAAAAGAACAACTTTAAAATGACAAGAACTAAAAAGGGCAATTATTGGATAGCACAAGAGCTAAAAAGTTATTTTTATCTAAATCCAAATTTAATATAGTATTTCATGGAGCATTACTATATCACACCCCATTGATCATGCCTTGTTATACTTTATCAACTCTTAATCAAAGTAAGATTGACTTGTACTTAGACGGTAGTGTAAATAGTCTCTCATTCTTAAAGCTAGATCTTGAATTTTTTTTAACATAAATAAAGATTATTTTTAAGATGCTATATAGTGAATCCATAACTTCCCACCTCATGAAGTAAAAGCATACCAAGCTATGCTCCTTTGGCACATGTTGATTTTAATTTCTAGCATATATGTATTTATTTATTTTTTTTTTTTAAGAAATGGTATTTCATTAAAATAAAGATGAACTACACAAGGAGTAATAGATGTACACCTACTCCAATGCCCTGGAATATGTCTTACTTAGGTAATGAGCAGTCTTATTGACTTGTATTTAAACAACAAAAGAACAACAAGAATATTCACATACACTGGTGGAAAGAAAAACTTAAAATAAACTTATTAAAGCAATAAAAAAAAAATTACATTCTACATTTTATCAAGATTCACCAAACAATATCGAAGATCTATGACTACAATAGCTTCTATTTTTCGCATAACACAATATAGGTTATTAAATCTAAATATATCTTCTAGATCTTTTATAAACATTATAAATTTTGGTAACTAAAGTGTAAAATTTTTAATTGAAGAAAAACTATTTAAAAACGCAATGCTTACACTCCAAGAACCATTTTGATTGTGAATTCAATATCCACGAGTGAGTGTGTTAAATACTTTGAATAATATACAATTGCATTATTTAAATTTAGTCTAATATCATTTAATCAAGGTGAAGAAAAGGTAAATAATTTGAATGATAATATAATTTACGTGTAAGCTTGCAATTGGGTTAAGCAAAAATAATATTTGTATGAAAAGGAATTGGGGGTGGATGGAATGCTTTTGTCATTATGTCAAAATCAAAATGTGAACAAAATAAAAAAAAAAGCAAAAAAAGGCAAAGGCAAAAGATTGCCCAAAATGATAATGATGAGGATGTGTTGCCCATGCAAAACCAGCGCCTAATAAACATCTCTACTTTACTATGGACAAGTGGAAATTTAAGAGGATATCCATATAGGCCCACATCTGCAAGACAGCGACACTTCACTCATTGTCCTATATATAAAAATTAATTGATCATCACTTGATTAGATATTAATTAAATTAATTCTTTGCTCAGCTTACCAATTTTGGAGTACATTATAAGCAACTTCACTAATTATAAAATTTAGACTTTAAAATAAATGAATAACTCAAAGTTTTAAAAAATTTCTTTGTAATTCTGAATTTCCATCCTTCAAATAAAATTAATTTGGAATTCAATTCCTAAAATTAAATAGCTAAACTGAATTTTCATCTTTCAAATAAAAATAATTCGGATTCAATTCTTAAAATTGAATTACATGGAATTATACCACAAGAAAAATTCCATTAAAATAGACAAAATATACAAATAAATTTCAAAAATCATATTTTATATAAAAAAAATGTTTTATAATAATCCTACATTCATTCTACCTTTGTTTTTGTTCTCCCATATATATATATATATTATTTATTTCAACATTGATTATGAACAATAAATAATTATTATTTATATTTTTTGATTTCTATTTAAATACTGTGAAAGACGTGACAAAAAAAAAAAAAAAAAAACTACTATTTGAACTATGTATACAATATGACACAAACAAAAGGCATAATTCAATCTAGTTATGACATTTTAAAAATGTTAAGCTTCTGTTAGTTAATTATATATTCATAGTACATTATTAGATCGTTATTCTGATCATCAAATTTTATTACTAAAAGTAATCCAAAAAAAAAAAATAAGAATAAATAAAATATTTTTATTATATTTTTGTAGAATCTATTTTAATTTTTTAATTTAAATTATCTTATTTTAAATATGAAAATTTATTTACAAATAAATTATACATGATTCTAAAGTCTAAACAGCATTGATAATGCATTTTATATTTTTATGCATAAATGCAAAGACAACACGTAATAAAGTTTATCAATAATTTACAATCATTTTTGCATTCCCACCATACCACTACCCTTATTTACTTGTATGTCTCATATACCAGTATACAGTGGGTCTGCCTGTTTTTATGAAAATCACATGTTCATTGTAATTTTCCTATTCATGATAAGATTAAAGAAAGGTACTCAACCCAATCATCAATAATTACTTTTTTTTTTTTTTTTTTTTTTGTTATGGCATATTAGCTTTTCTTTTATGGGTTATGTCATAATGCTTTAATTAAGGGTCAATGTCTAATTATTTAAAGAAGTACTGAGCTTAATATGCTTGGCAACTTGTTAGTATATAATTAGCGGTGAATAAATAATACTTCCATAATAAAAATAAATAATATTAAAGAGTGATATAAAAGTGTTGTAAATTGAGTTTTGACACATGTCAATTAATTTTGTATTAGTTTGGCTCAAGTTGTAAATATGCTTATTTTGTTATATTCAATCTCAACACTTTCACAACTTATATAGTTTTTTCATATATAGTATTGAAGCAGAAAAAGCCTAATAATTGAAAGATCTTAAGCATTTACCAAAACATCTTGAGAAGTTTGAACTACCGGAGACTATTGATAGACCAAGAATTAATGTTTGACATATGGGAATTGGTCCGAACTTAATTGCACATAGGAGAGGGTAATAGTCTTACATTAGAAATAAACAAAATTAAGGAGTCATATATATACAAGAGTGCATTGATAAACTAATTGGTTTTGTGTTACATGGGTAACTCCATGTATGTGCTTACTTAATGATTTGATATAGTTAGTAGTACAAGATACTCCTATATACATTAGATTAAAATTTTACCAATTCAATTAAGAACTTAGAAATTCAAAACGAGAATCAATATGCCTATTCAGTTATAGTTTAGTGATTAAAGCATCTCTCCCTAACTGGAAGGTTCAGATTTGAGTGTCATATTGAAACTATATAATTTGCCTTTAATTAATAATAAGAATAAAAAAAAGGATTTACACATGGTCACGTATGTTAAAAGTATTTGAACAATTCATTAAAAAAAATGATTTATTATTTTCAACATGATAGATAATTTCATGAATAAATTGTATAAAAAGGAAAGAAAATGCAAAAATTATATCAATTAAAGCATAGGTTCATAGTTTGTTGATGGTAATAGAGAAAGACAAATATCTGGTTTGGAGTAATAATGATTGCCGACAGGGGGAAACGGAGACTTTATTTAGTGTGTTAGGTAAGGAATTGGTCGATTGGTTTGGGTTGCTTTATTTCATAGTATTGAGTATTGACAAAGCCTTAATTCCTTGGAACAACATCTGAGCTAAATGGCTGGCATTGAATTCCCTTTTTTCTGTCTATTTCAACGTAAAAAAAATATAGAATTTATCAATTCCAATTTTTAAAAGAAAAAATTTTATATATATACATATATATGTTTTTTTGATACAATCAAATCTTACTGGCAACTGGTGGCAACAATTAATCACATTTGCACTTGTACAACATTTGAAAATGTGGATTATGGTTTTATACATGACAACTTGATATATTATTTCATAAAATTCATCCTCTGGACTTTACTATCTATGCATAAAGTATATTATCAATTATTTTCAACTAGTCATTCACTAGTAGTTTTGTTGTAATTGTATTTCATACTCCATCAAAGACGCATAAGTAATATCCTAATCAATTGTTCGATATAATATTGTTAGTAAAAGACTTATTATTATTGAAAATTAATTCATTAAATAATATGATCTATTTCTTTTGTGCTATAATATGTAAAAAAACTCATAATCATTAGTTCAAAATATTGTTCATACACTTTTGTCGAAACAAGGAGTTTTATTGCGGCAAAACTATTAGTAGACGATTAACTAATGCCAAATAATTGATCAACAGCTTAAGGGATAAAACACTAAGGGGTGGTATTCGATTGAGATTTTTATAGACTCTTTTTAAATGAATGATTTTTGTAGACTTTGATAACTTATAGTACTTTTAATTACTTTTATACAGTTTTTAAAAATATTGATGACTTTTAAAAAGTTTATTCCATAGATTTTCATAAACTTTTAAAGATTTTTATAAACTTTTTAAAATACTAAAATATAATAATCTTCATATATTCAATGATAATACACCAAAACATAAATAACTACAAAAATCTACAAGCATAAAATATAAAATAATAACACTAAAATTGAATAGTAATATTAATTAAAAAAATTATAATTTAACTATAAAATTTCTAATCTTCATTATCATTCATATGCTCAACATTATTCTACATGTAAGTAGCAATTATAACTTTCCATTCATTAGCATAATTTCTATGTTGCTCTTGCGTTCTAACAAATGGTTTAAAATATTTTTCTTGGTTAATTGATATTGGTGTAGATGAAAAAGTTTCACCATTTGGTTCAATTGGAAACTCAATTGATTAACACGCTTTTCTAAGAAAATTATACATTTAAGTGTAAGTAATTTTATGAATATAGAATAACCACATACCTGAGTAATGAAGTATCAAATAGAATTTACAAAAATTCATTAAGAGAATATCTCATTCAAAAGAGTATGCTATCGGAGCATAAATTATAAAGATAATCTATCTAAACAAAGTATAGAACCAGCTCAAATAATAAAAATCATCTCAAAACGCATACTTATTTGAATTCTATTTCAAACCACCATAAGAAAATATTTAAGCCAGACTTAAGGGTTGATTTGCTTGTGGTTGATCAATTTCAAGGAGATTCAACAAAGAAAGCAAAGAATTGAGGATGAGACTAAACAAATATCTCGTTAAAAAAATGGCAGGTGGCTTGCAAAGGAAGAGCAGTGGAACAGAGTGGTGGTGGGAGGAGAGCAGTCAATCAGCAATGGAAAGCGAGGACAGAGTGGAGGTTGTGATAGGATGGAGGAAAGAGAGGAGGTGGAGGAAGAGTGGGGAGAGTAGAGAGAGGCAGTGAAGGAGGGAGGGTTATGAAAAATCACGATTGAAAGTGAAAATAAAAAGTCTTCCATCAAAAGGAAAAGTTTTTTCATCAATATGCATGATTTTTTCAATTGTGTTTTGAATTAAAAAATTATAAAAAAGTATATAAAAGTCATTGTCATCAATTGTTAATGTTTTTGAATACATAATTACTTTTATAGACTCTATAAAATTATTAATTGAATGCCTGATGAGCCTTAAAAATTCTTAAAAAGTCTTACTTGAATACATGATGACATTTAAAGGCTCATAAAAAGTCTTAATTGAATATCACTGGATTTTAAAAGTCTTTAAAAATCTATAAAAGTTTTAATTGAATACACCCCTGTAAAAATTTTGGAGGTCAATATAATAAGTAATTGACTAGGGACCTAATTCATATATATATATATAATAACTATAGACTTAGGTAAAATAATTGTTCAAATATTTTATGCATAAAATAGTAAAAAATTTTTCTTTGTGAAATCATTATGATTTTAAATTTATTTATCGTACAGTGTCATATTTGAACTAGACTTGTTCACGGGTTGTCCGAGCCTAACTTTCATGGGTCAGGCTTGATAACGACATTTTCAATTAAGGCAGGTCTGAGCCTGAGCTTGAGCTTGCTAAAGCCCAATGTTCAATGAATTTGGCTTGAGATTTTGCTAAATATGCAAGCCTGGTCCAATCAATATATAATTTTATTAATTATAAATTTATTTTAATTATAATTTTATTATTTGCTAAATATGCAACTTTGTCATTTTATTTTTTTTCTTACTTGATTTGTCATTTGATTAGCTTATTTTAGAACAAATATATCTGTGATTTGTTATTTCTTTTTTCGTTTTTAATTAATAGTTTCCTTTTTTTTAATTTTAAGCAAGGAGAATTAAAAAAAGACATTAAACTGAGCTTGGTTTTGATATTTTTAGGTGGATACTGGGCCTGGACAAGTATTTTTATAGTTTAACCTGTCTAGGCCCGGACTGAATCCGGCCCACCCTGTCGATGAAGATGTCTAATTTGAATATATTTGTTTCGTTTTTCTTTAGTATTTTCTTTTTACTTTTTTTTTTTTTTTTTTTTTGGGTCTGGCGTCATCTCTATATCTCTTCTCTACTCAGCTCTGTTTGAACTCCCTCATGGCCGCCACAACAATTCAACCCTTCAAACCACCTTCTTTTCCTTCTGTATCTCCTGCTTCCAGTGCTTCTCTGGGTAGAGGCAACTCGGTTGCTATACCCATCTCAAAATTCACTTTTGAGCATTGCCTTTCTAAAAGGTTTCTCAAGGTCTCTGCTGCAGCTGCTGATAATGTTGGCAACATATCTCATACTCCTTTCCCCAACAATGGCTCTGCTCCTCCAAGGGCCGTATCAAAGTATGTTAATCACTAATTCTGTCTCCATAAAGCTTGTTTCTTTCTGAACGTATGGTTTAATTTGGTTTTCTGCTGCCGAACTTGAGCTTATAAAAATGAGGGCTGATTAAGTTAAACTTATGGATTACGCGATTTCCCATATATTGTAGATTATTTAGTATCTGAGACGTATTTTCAAGTGATTCTTCATTATTGATCAATTATGTTCTGTTGCATGTTCTGTTGCCCTTTATAATGGATTTTTAGGGTGAGGCGGCATACAATTTCTGTGTTTGTTGGGGATGAAAGTGGAATGATCAATCGCATTGCTGGGGTTTTTGCGAGAAGGGGATTTAACATTGAGTCGCTTGCTGTTGGTCTTAATAAGGACAAGGCACTTTTCACCATAGTTGTCTCTGGAACTGATAGGGTGTTGCAACAAGTTGTGGAGCAATTGCAGAAACTTGTTAATGTTTTGAAGGTTGTAATCTCATCCCTACACTTTATGCATTCATGCCGGCATTTTATCTGTTTTTTGTTTTCTTCTTTTATTGTGGAGTCTTTTTATCTACACTTTATGCCTTTTGGTAATTTCTACGAATTCTAATTTCTCCATATGGCATTCTTTCTTATGATATCCAGGTTGAAGATCTATCTTCTGAGCCACAAGTAGAACGCGAGCTAATGCTTATTAAACTAAATGCGGATGCTAATAACCGAGCTGAGGTAAATATATTTTCATCCTATGCTTTGCGAGTTTCAGTGTGAGTCGCTTATTTCCTCTTCCTGCATTTTGTTCGTTGGTTTAATTTTCAGATCATGTGGTTGGTGGACATTTTTAGAGCAAAGATAGTGGATATCTCTGAGCACTCGGTAACAATTGAGGTAAATGATTTGTGAACTCATAACCATTCTGGAAAAATAAAACATCCAGGAACCCTGAAGCATTAGAGATTTTTAATGGTTGTTAAGTTATCTCGATAAATGAATGAAAGTGAACATAATACTGATGGAAAGTTCCCAAACATTTGTGAAGGTAAATGTGCATATTGATAAATAAATTTAAGTATTGTGTAAATGTTGTAGCTTATCATTATGCTAGTAATTTGGTTTTAATGATAGTAATACATGGTATGTGCAAATTTTTATACGCTTTTAACATGTAATATTTTTTACTTTTACCAGCCAAAGACGTGATTGCATTTTCATGTTTGCTCTCTATTTTCTGACCATTCAATTTGAAGTTTGGGTGGTTTAATTAGTTCAAATTTTGTTATATATTTCTATGGTTCGATTATTCTATTGCTTAAATAATATGAAACATTGTGTAGTATGCAATTTGGTGGTTTTAAAGAGATATTTTAAGGCCTTTCCCTAGTTCCTGTCTTCTTTCAATAGGGAATGGTATCTTTAACTCTTAGAATGCTCTCCAAGATCTATGCTTCCCCAGTTCCTATTTAGTTACAGTTGGAAATCAAAGCATTAAGTTGTAGATCGTTAAATGTTATGATTTGTGATCAGTGATTTCCAGTTGCTGGAAGCCTCCAAAATATTAAATTGTTTACCGTCTCACTAAAAATTTAGGTCGTGGCAGTGTATGGCATCTCAAGAGTATTTTTAAGCAATTGGAGCTCTTGGATGTGCATAATTGTTCTAATTTGGGATATATGAATTATAGTTGTGTGTTATGTTCTACTTAGTTCTGGGATCTTCTCAACTTTTTTAGGAGGAGAAGTATTACTTACATGGTGCCTTTTCGGTTAGTATTATACTAGAATATGAATAATTCACTTGTTCAGTTGCCTATCTACATTGTTTATCGCAAGGGCTGCATATCTTAGGTTTATGTAGGATAATTAGCACATTCAGAGGAGAGAGCAAAAATATGTTGCTGTATCTATTTTTTCATCAGTGGTCTTCATTTATGATGCTTGAATTGGTAATTATGCTTTTCATGGCATGCTACAGTTCCCTATTTGTCTTTCCAGTAATTTTCCATGTAAAATTTTTTAATGGTTCCAAGATAATTAGTTTGGTGAGCTTGGTGAACCTCCATATGTTCTGTTGTGAGCAACTTGGCCTGATTGTTTGTGGTTTATGGCTATTTTCCTGATGCCCAATCATATTGCATAGTGGATACCTTAGATGCTTGAACAGATTTCTAGTTTATGAACTGTACTTTTGAGAATGATGAGATTACATGACCAAAACTCACACATTTTGGGTGAGTTGTATTTTATGTGCATTGAAAGTGTAGTTCAAATTTCAAATCAACTGTTTGCACTTTGTGAAATTCCTAAAGGACAAGTTTATTGTTATTGGTTTAGGTGACTGGAGATCCAGGGAAGATGGTTGCTGTCGAGAGAAACTTAAGCAAGTTTGGAATCAAAGAAATTGCCAGAACTGGAAAGGTTGTGTTTGGTTTTTCTTTTCATTGGTTGTGTTGTTGGTTTCTGCCTGCCTGCCTGCAGGTTTGGTGCTAATTCTTGAGCCCGTTGTTCTTAATAGATTGCACTGAGAAGGGAAAAAATGGGTGCTTGTGCTCCATTTTGGCGATTTTCAGCTGCTTCATATCCTGATCTTGGAGAAACTAGGTCTGATGATGCTCTTTTGGAATCTAAAAGTATAGCAGTCATAGGTGAAGACAACACATCTTCAGGGGTATGCAAATTCAAAGATATGTATTTTGTGCTTGCTGTTTCTTCTGGACTATCTCTGAACAGTTACAACTTAATCAGCAATATTGTGCATGAGTGTGGCAGTTAATCCATTTGACAATTTATAATCTAACTTGTTATATTGCAGAAGTGAGGGTATCACTCACATATCTGATATATCAATGAGTTAGCTAAACTGGTTTTATTGCATTGTTCATTGCATTCTAGTATCTTAAGTGACAATATTATAATTTGAATTAATTGTTTCCACATGATTTATTGACATTCGTTTGACCCCTTTTTTTTATTATTTTCATTGTTATTCTTATGGTCATTACTCCTGTGCAATCCAACAAAATTAATTAAAGTTTATATATATATGGATTATGCATTTACACCTTTTCCTTTCCTGCAAATCCAGGGGGATGTCTATCCAGTGGAATCGTCCGACAGCTTTATAGTAACTCGAGTTCTTGATGCTCATTGGGGTGTTCTCAATGAGGAAGACGTAAGAGTGCTTATTTCTTCTTGTAATTTTTATTTCAGATCCATCTTTTTTTAAGGCTTTTATTCACAGCAAAGAGACGATGGAGCTACTATATTGATCTGATGCAAAAACTGATATGATAGTGTTGGCTGAAACGTAGACTTATTTTTTGGTCTGTGGTTTACGATTTTATGCCTAGTTGCTTGCTGCTAGCAGTTTCAACAGCAGAACTATCTTACTTTTTTAAGTCTTATGTAAAATCTAACTCATTAATGATATTGGGTTAAAGGCACTGGAGAAGATGTATTTCTTTTTTCTTGTCTTTTTGAGTGCATATTAATTTGTCAAGTATTTCAGACAACTGGACTTCGATCTCACACTCTTTCCATGCTTGTAAATGACTCCCCTGGAGTTCTCAACATTATCACTGGGGTATTTGCTCGAAGGGGCTATAACATTCAGGTAAGTCTGGTGCCCTTCTTCTCTCCTGTCTCCTGATCCCCCAACCGACTGAAAAAACAAAGTATTTTCTCATCTTTGGTGGCAGAGTTTGGCAGTTGGGCATTCAGAAATTGAGGGACGCTCACGAATTACAACTGTTGTGCCTGGTACAGATGAATCAATTAGCAAGTTGGCACAGCAACTTTACAAGCTAATAGACCTGCATGAGGTCAGAAAATTTCACCAACAAGTGCCATTTAACACGTTGGACGATTATATAATATTTCTATGATTTCATCATGTGTTTTGTATTGTTATCTAATGTTCTCTTGTTCACAGAACTGAGAAGACAATCTATGATTAAATAATGAACTTTGAAACAAAACAGCTGTATCACCAATCCTATGTCTCAGACCTTCACCCATCAACCAAAACACACGATAAATCATAAAAGTAGAATCATGTATTCTGTTTAAGCATCACACTGTACAGACAAATCAATTTTTGTTTATCTATGTTTTCTAAATGTTAGAAGTACATAAATTGGATGACATTGCTTTCATTGTTTGTTAAGCTGTTTGATCTCGTAATTGATGGCGACTCCTTCAGGTTCGGGATCTTACCCACTTGCCATTTGCTGAACGCGAATTGATGTTGATAAAAATTGCTGTGAATGCTGCTGCACGACGCGATGTCCTTGACATTGCTAGCATATTCAGGGCTAGGGCCATTGATGTATCGGACCACACAATAACTCTTGAGGTAACCTTCACATGATTTTGTCGTCGGTAATAGCTGCTAAGATGTCACATTTGATAATTTTGGTTCCTTATGTGCTGCATCTGCTTTGTGTCAACTTCCACGGCCTATAGTCTTGTGGTTGGCTGTCCTGCTGTATATTTAGTTCAAAGTTTTATCTTTCATTTTATTTTTCATCCGTGTCTGATGACTTTGCTTTGAAATGCTGTTTGCAGCTTACAGGAGATCTGGACAAGATGGTTGCACTGCAGAGGTTATTGGAACCATATGGCATTTGCGAGGTTTGTTTTCAGGACATCATATTTCAATGCAGCTTAGCTAATCATAAAATGAGCTTCTTCACACAGGCTCCTCCAGAGGGCAAGCCTGTTTCTGCAATTGGTTTACTGCTACCTTAATCATATATGATTCATTACTAATGATATTTCTGTTTATTCTCCCTATAATGTAAATGAGGAGGGGTCTCGCTGATATATGCTTGTAGCTCTTGTATTCTTCATGATGCCATCACAGTTCTTTTGAAAAATATGTATATTTGTTTTCTCTTTTATAGGTTGCGAGAACAGGGCGGATAGCATTGGTTCGAGAGTCAGGTGTAGATTCTAATTATCTCCGTGGATATTCATTTCCTATATAATGACGTGGCGAGTATTGTTCTGGTGACGCAAAACTTTGCTTATGTGTATTAACAGTGATGTGCGTTTGTGTAGCTGTTGGTACTCGGTACACATGTTTCCTTTTACTTCTTTGCCTGCACAACATTGCAGTTTTTGTCAATTTTGTTTAGGAAGTTAATTGGCTTTTTCGTGAACATATCGGTACGTATATAAAAGGGCTGCAAATTTGTTTTGAATGAGCAAACATCTGAATGGTTTAATGGTCACTTCTACCGATTTTAACCAGCAGTACGTCATTCTAATGTTCCGTTGGATACACTAAACATATTTTTCAATAATATCAGAAATAACTAAAACACGAAATCGTCATATAAAATAAAGTAATAAACCAATTCATCTTTTAGAAAAAAACAGAGAAGCCTTTCACATATAAACCCATTCTGCTCAAGTGCACATACTTCATGGCTAAATTGGGGTAATTGATCGCAAAGCTACGTTCTCTTTAACTCTCTAAAGTCTAAAGTTTCCGATTTACGGTAAAATAACTATGATATCATTCACGAGCTACAACCACCAACTGTTTCCCAACATTGCGGCCTGAAAATATTCCTATAAGAGCTTTTGGAGCACTCTCCAGGCCTTCTGCTGCATCTTCAACGTATACAATCTTTCCCTCCTTGATGTTAGGGATAAACAACTCAAGGAACTTTGGATAAAGGTGATAGAAGTCATTAGCTATGAATCCTTCCATGCGAATTCGTTTCCAAATTAAAGAGCTTAGGTTATATATGCCTTCAGGATTTTCAAGATTATACTGAGAAATCATTCCACACACCGCAATCCGGCCCCGAATCCTCATGTTGAGGAGCACAGCATCCAGCATTTTGCCCCCAACATTCTCGAAGTATATATCAATGCCTTCAGGAAAATACCTGCAATACCAATTACAAGAAAGTCAAGCTATCAATCACTATATTCGAAACATTGACGCTTGACAGATGCACAGAATGCTAGAGGACAGCTTTTAAGGAAAATATTACCAATGAAATGTAAGCTTAGAGAAAAAGCTTAGTTAAACCATCCATTTGTTTTGAAGACTTCAACAGAATGAGCATTGGCATTAAGTTCAAATTAATGAAGGAGAGTATATATACACTTAATATTACTGAAACTGCAGCTGATGATTTGCAGTGAGACAAATTAGAGTTTGAGATATTACTGAAACTGCAGCTGATGATTTGCAGTGAGACAAATTAGAGTTTGAGAAGGATGCTTAATCCTTACCTTTTGAGTGCTGCATCCAAGTCAGGCTCTTCCTTGTAATTGAAAGCTTCATCGTACCCGAACTTGTTCTTCAGAAGATCAACCTTGTGTCAAGATAACCATAGGAAAAGCAAATCAGCAAAACTAGCTCCAATAAGGAGCAAAGGGTATAGCAAGAAATTTGCATAACATATTGAAAAGGGATGAGAAGGCGGGTTGGGTCACCTTTTCCTTAGAGCCAGCACTTCCAACTACATAGCAACCTGCTAATTTTGCCAATTGCCCAACAATCTGACCAACTGCACCAGAAGCTGCTGATACATAGACATATTCTCCTTTTTTAGGAGAACAAACCTCATGGAAACCAGCATATGCAGTCATACCAGGCATACCTACCACCCCGTCCAACATTAATCTCATCAGTTTTCAAAGTCACATCACAAGTCCTCAGTTTCTCACAACTAAACTTTACAGTATCTAAAAGTAATAGAACTGACCTAGAATTCCAGTGTAGTAGGAAAGAGGCAAATCAGTATGCTCAATTTTTATTAGCAGCTGTGGAGATACAATGAGACTGTACTCTTCCCACTGTGTAAAACCCCACGCCAAATCTCCTTTCTTGTAATTTGGATGTGTAGACTCCAGGATTTTCACAACACCATATCCACTAATTGGCTGCATAATTCAAACATCCCAAATAAACAACTGGTAACCAAAAAAAAAAAAAAAAAAATGGGTGACCAAAAAGACAATTTTTGTTCCTGGCAGTTAAATTCCAACATTTTTCTTAACATGGTGGAATTGAAGAAATGAAACAGAATACCCATCAAATTTTAGTCAAGAGAGGTTAACTTCGGAAAAATTATACAAATACTCAGAGATTACATATTTATATATTTTTTTTATTATACTGTAAAAGACATGCATTTGTCCTTTTTACTAATGTATTATCCTTTTTACAGTATTCTAAAATTTTTCCAACTTATTGAGTACTGAAATTGCGAAAAAAGAAAAAGAATCATATCTCAAAACCAACCTAGAAAAACATAAATACGAAAACAAAGAAGAAAAAAACCAGAAATGAGAATGGCAAACCTGTCCAGGATTGAAGGAAGAAACAAATGAAGGAGTGTCAAGCTTGGACATGCGGCCACGCATATAAGGATCACAAGACAAGTAAAGATTCTTGACCAAGACAGCATCTTTAGTATATTCTGGGATCTTGAGCTTAATAGAAGAGGTAACAATTTCCATGTCGGACTCTTTGGGAAATCCAGTTACATAGTTTTTCAATAGAACCTGCTTGTTGCTCACTTCGTCGGCCATGGTAGAAATTGTGATTAGCTGATTGATTGTTAGTTAGATAATGGGTTGTTTCGGCAAGTTAAGGAAGGAGAGTATATATAGGCTTGTTGCAGCGCTGATCAAGTGGGAAAAGAGTAGCTCTGGTCAAATTGGATTGCACAAAGAGCGGCAATAAAAATGTGGAAATGGAATTGCAGCTTTTCTATCTCATATTCAGATAAGAATTCTGTCCCCTTTATCTTTAGGATGGTGATCAATGGATGATTCTAGCATATTACAGCTATGACTTCTAGAAAAATCGTCCACGTGTATAATAGTTCATATGGTTTGGGAAATATTACTTCTATTTTTGGGAAAAAAACATGAAATTCACCGCAAAAGAGGTTATTGATATAATTATCATTAGGCCAAATACATACGCGGCGCTTTCAATTTTAATTTTTGAGCTGTTTGGTTCTTTCAACTATTTTATCGATCTATTTAACCCCTCATTTAAAGATAAAATACATACATAGTCCTTTCAATTTTTATTTTTGAGCCGTTTGATCCCCTCAACTATTTTAGCAACCTATCTAACCCCTCATCTATTTTAAAATAAATTTTTAAACCATTGAGTGAACATAACCAAACACAACAGAGTACCATGCATTACACGCGTCCAACACTAAAGACATGTAGGACAAACGCTGGAAACTATCTTCTATCTAATTAATATTACAAACTATTATAAAGTGAAGATTTCCCAGCAATTAATTAAACTCAAGAGGAGGAAAAAATACAACACATCAGTATTCAAATGTCTAAAAATACCACTTTAAAATAGATGAGGGGTTAGATAGGTCGCTAAAATAGTTAAGGGGGCCAAGCGGCTCAAAAATAAAAGTTGAAGGGGCTGTGTATGTATTTGGCTTTTAGATAAGGGGTTAGATAGATCGTTAAAATCGTTTAGAGGGCCAAACGGTTCAAAAATTAAAGTTGAAGGTGGACATGTGTTTGCGATCATTACTGTATAGTGTCTTATCGATATGAAGCATAATGGCATAAAGTAGACACAGGATTTTGTAGTGAGAAAATAAATGAGAGAATGACGCATTTGATGACGTAATCTAGGACAGGAAAACTGCGATATGCAACGAGAAGCATGTTTTGTACTGGGAGTATGGATAAAAAGAGATAGCCACTGAATTGGGTTTTGCATATATCAAATTGCACACCTTTGCTTTTTCGGATGTTTAGTTAAACCTATAATCTTTTGATTAACATATTACTACATAATTTGAGTTGATTTGTAATAAAATAGTTACCATTCAACGTTAAATTTGGTTAGAGGTATAAGAATTTTTTTTATCCGTGCTTAAAATTCTACCATGGACGGGTGGAGAGAAGTTATACATTATATCTGGTATACCATGTTATCTGTATGCCAAACCAGTAGCATTATGATAGGTTATACTTCAACCAATAAAAAAAATATGTTGTAATTAATTAATTAATTATTTAAATAAAATTCTAAACCCTAAAATAAAAACTCTAGACTCTAAAATATAAACTTTAGATGCTAAGTTATCAACCCTAACTCCAAAATATATGACGTGGCGTAATTTTATTAACTTGTTATTTTCTAACCAGTAAAAAATAACATGTTGTAATTAATTATTTATTTATTTAATAGTTGATTATTTAAATAAGATTCTAAACCCTAAAATATAAACCCTAAACCTTAAAATATAAACCTTAGAAGCTAATTTATCAATCCCAGATGCTAAAATATATGACATGGCGTGATTTTATTGGTTTGGCACACAGATGACGTGGTGTGTCGGATATATTCTATAATTTCTCAATATTATTATTCATAATTTTTCTCCACGAAATAATAGACAATTTAAGAAAAAAAAACTTTATATAAAATATATCCTAAAATAAAATAAAATTATACTCTATTTATTAATTAAAAGCTTAACTTTTGCGTTAGATTCTCTTAGATAAATTAATATATACAATCAATCCAAAAAGTGGCATATTTGTTGAAAACCTTCCCCAATTAATTACAATACAAAAATTTATAAGCTACACATTTATGCGGAATAGGGGAGCTATGGAAAATGTAGTACTAGTATAAGTGATGTAGTAGAACAACAAGTACTTTTGTTTTTGGAGAAGTGTCATTTCCGTAATTATAAACAAATTCGGGTTGTCGGTTTTTCGTATTTTCAGACCCTAATTTTATTGGAATTGTGCCAACGATTCAAAATGATCAACTTTGTTTATGTGGTTCGTCGCTTTTTGGCCAAATTCCATCGTTTAAGGTCTTAATTTTACCTTTTTATAATTTTTTGGTCTTTTTTGTAATTTTTCTTTTTTGTTTTCCCTTTTCGTTTTGGATTCTAACTAGGGTTTTGGTATTTAAGCTGTACTATGATTTTTTGGGAGAGTTTTGATAATTAATGAATTTTCCGGATTTATTTTAATTTCCTACTCTTGAGAATTTTACAAAATTATAATTGTAGAATGCTAACTTCTGGTATCGTACGCAATCAACGGATTTTAGTATTATACCACTGCATCAAGAGCAAATCAACTTTCTTATATGTGAAAGAGTGTTAATACATTCTCATGTTATTACAAAGTAAAAACAAATTAACTTTTTTTGATGAGGATTTCATAACCTTCACATAACCAACAACCAACTTGCTTAGTATTTATTCAACCTGCACCACATATATATCTTAATATCCATATCCATATATATATATATATATATATATATATATATATATATGTATATATATATATATATATATATATATATAACAAATGATTTTGGAATGTAGAAATATAAATCAACCATTAGCAAACACAAATTTTAACACTGTAAATATATTCTAGCCAAATACTTTTCACTAAACTAAAAGACCAATCATATGCTATTGAGAAGACTTTTAAATACCATTTTTTTTTTCAAATACCTCAAGTCCAATAGAGCTAAACCAAATTTTTTAATAGAAAGAACTCTCCAAACAAACTCTAATGCGTGAGAAGTCCAACACTAATAAGTAAAAATTCAAAAGCCACATAACATGTAATCTTTTAAAATAAATAAAAGAAATAGTAGTATAAAGCAACAATTTTGTTGCCACCTTATTCTTTTATTCAATGTTAAACCATAAAACTAAAATAAAATTAGTAGCAAAAGTCCGGTTACCTACATTATCAAAACTACACGCATGTTAACTAGAAAACTGAAAAACATAAGCATAAACAAAAACATTAACATCAACATCAATATTCAACAGAGTAGAATAGAATAGAATTAGAAACATTGGTTTAACAAAATGGAGTATGAGAAAGTAGCAAAAATAAAAAACCCATAAATAAAACAAATTCATGAATGTAAAGATAATAATAAAAGCAATAATTGGACTTTACCCATTAGCTTAAGCTTTTAGGTTAAATGGTTTCATGACATGATATCAGAGCAGGAGAAGGTTTGATAGCCGAAAAGATCATGCTCATGTTTAAAGTCTTGGTGGAGTTTAGACTAGTAGTGAAGACTAAACCCGTTGATGACCATGGGTCTCAAAGTAAATAGACCAAGAAATGTTTGCGAGTGATTACTGGTCCACGCCTAGTTGTACTTGAGGGAGAGTATTGGAGATGTTGGAGAATAAATCTCACATCGGAAATAAATGAGATCAAAGAGTACTATATAAGTGATTTAGATTGGGCCTTAACATAAACCAATTGGTTTTGTGTTATATGGGTTCATCTCCATATATATACTGACTCATTAATCAAGCACAGTACTCTTAAAACCCACGTAGTTTATTTATGGTATTGGGGCAGGAGAAGACATGACATCTCCATATATATACTGACTCATTAATCAAGCACAATACTCTTAAAACCCACGTAGTTTATTTATAGTATTGGGGCAGGAGAAGACATGACAGTCGAAAAGATCCTGAGCCCATATTTTATAACTAGGTTAATAACCTAACTTGATTTTTTTTTTTCAATTCAAACAAAACCATTTTACTATTTGAAATAAGCAATTGGGAAAGATAGCAAAAATCTGACATAGTATATTCAAACCTATTGCAGAGCTTTGAAAACTCTTGCAGAGCTTTGAAAACTCATCATCGTCAGATTTATATTATGCAAAGAACTGGAAGTAATTTAATCCAATACCATCTAAAGATTAAATTAAGATGACAATAAGAAAATAAGGTACAAATGATTTGAATAAGCCTGTGTGCTGGGAGATAGAAATTAGGCATTACAAATTCTCGTTGCAATTGAATGACGCATTTCTTATTCTTGTCATAAGTAGATTTAATATCATGTTACTTAGACCTAAAAATAATTAATTAGAGCTAAAATAAATTAATTTATGTGGAAAATGTTTAAAAAGTAAAATTTTGTAGGTTTTGATGCATTGGAACACAAAATGGGTAGAATTATGGAGCTTTAATGTGCGAAAAGCTAAAAAAAGTAGCTGCAAAGGACAAAAGCTGTAGGGAACAGTGTAAAAGCAGATAGAACAGTCCAGTCATTGCTCAAAAATCATCTTTGCACGTGAGATAAAGCACAAAAGTCTTTTGAATAGTTGATGGATGCAGAAAGACCAGTTTTGGACGTGTAGAAAGTAAAAAGTTGCTAAAGGAGGCTTCTTCAATCAGAACACCCTGTTTTCAGTCCCTAATTCCTTTGCAAAGTCAATTCAAGTACCCGTAAGGTGGAGGAGAGATTCAAATCGATCACCAGCTATGCTAAAGTCTTTTCCCCTTTTTATTTAATCCTAGAATCATGTGGTTGGGATGTAATATCGTTTTTAGCTTTTGAACAGTTGTTTCGGGATCTGTTTTACAACTTTAGTAGCCAAGTATTAGCTATTTATTCTTCTCTTTTATGGGTTGTTAGGATAATTATCTCTGGTAGTTTTTTAGGCTCTTCTAACTCTTAGTTCCTTGGTATTAATGAAGTATCTTTCTATCATGAAGTGTGAGTAGTTCCTTTTTGCAAGCTTGGCCAGCTGGGCCTAGCTTTAGTAAGCTCTCTTTTTCATTTATGTCATGAATGATACATTTGTTGGATGTTTAATGATGCTTCTAATGCTTTATGAGCTTGATCAACTCATTGTTAGTGGTTTAAATACAAGTAGACTTTGTTTAAATCATGGATTTGTCATTAAACACTTGTATGCTATGGTTGGAGACACGATTAGCTGCAGGTTAGGGGTTTTTACTTTTGCTGTAAAATGCTTCTTTGTACTTATGCTTAAAAATGATGTCTATACAAGGAGACTTAGTAGAATAGTTTTTAAAGAATCTCTTGTGCAAGGAGACTTGGCTTGAGTAATAAATAAGTAGAAGATGCCCTAGTCCTATGTGCTTTAATATCATTCATGTTTGTAAGTCAAGATTGAGTGCCGAACAACCTGCTCCAGTTGAACCAAGCTTGTGTTTTTAATATTATTTGTGAAAATCATCACTTTACATTTTTACTACTAGATCTACTGTTTGCATTTAATTTTTATACTTCTTTCATCATCTTTAGCTATAAACACTTTAAAAAAGAATCATTAAACTCAATTCTGCATGTTCTTTGAGAGTTCTGTTATTTTCAAACTTTTGCAATCCTTGAGCACGATATTTTGGACTTTTTACTTATTACTTACAGATCTAGTGCACTAGCTAGTGTTACTTTAGGGACAACATCTTGCTGTTTTTATATGTATTGAAAAATAAAATCAAAACAAGGTGTATGGTACTGATTATTTGGATAGAATGATACGAAAGAATGAGTTATCAATGAAGTAATTAGCTAAAAGTGAAATCTGTCAGTTATAAATGAGAAGAAAAGAAAACAGAGCATCAATTAACCACATCTTTGTGTTTAATTAGAAACTGAAGAGAGGTTAAAGTCACGAGAAATTAAATTGAAGATAGAGTGAGAGAAAAGTACTGAAGAATTCTATAAGAACACAATAAAATCAATAGTCGAGAAATTTTACAGTACTTCGGGAGTATATATTTCCTTAGTCGTAAGATTTGTACTTTTTAATTATACCCTAAAAGGTTATACATCAAACTTTTTTTGTGAATGTATTTTAAAGGAGTATTATAGTTGCGGAGTATTTTAAAATTTTTCAAATACAAATTTAATAATCTTGATGAAAGTAGTTTTGTCAACCTCAATACCTAATTATAGAAACTCATTTGAGATAAAGCGATGTTATGGATTAATCTTAACAGAACACTAATAAAGAAATAATAAAAACTTTTAAATACGAACTTTCAATGATTTAAATGGTCTAAATTTATATATAATTAATTTCTGGCTATTTTTCTATTTTTATTAATTAATCAAAATATAAGTGATTTCTAAAAAATTTCAAGTTTCGACACTAAGATCAATCGTATATTAATAAGGTAATTTGCAAAATTTCAAGTGAATATTTGAATAAGAGAGTTTTTAGAAAGGTGTGTATTGTTTGATAGACTTATGTTGTTAACACTGTGAAACCAGGTACGACAATTAAAGACAAGGATGGAAATATTTTGATTTTGGTTGGAAGGGAGGGAACAAACCAAATGATTGTGTAGAATTTTAAGGGAACGGCTTCAACATCGGGAGAGGGAAGCCAAACAGAATATGAAGTTGAATCAGGCATTAGCAATCACAACTAATTTCTTGCCAACATTTTGTCCAGAAAACAAGCCAACCAAGGCAGCTGCTCCATTTTCTAGGCCTTCAGCTTTGTCTTCAACGTATACAATTTTGCCTTGTCTGATTTTAGGCAAAACCATTTCCAACAACTTCGGATAGAGGTGATAGAAATCAAAAACAAGGAATCCTTGGATTCTGATACTCTTCAGAATAACATTCCCCAGACAGTATATTCCTTCGGGTTGGTCAAGGTTGTACTGAGATATAAGACCACATACACTTACTCTTCCATTCTTTCTCATGTTTACTAGCACTGCATCCAGCATTTTTCCTCCTACATTTTCGAAGTATATATCTATCCCTTTCGGGAAGTACCTGCATGCATTTTACTTAACTTTAGGAGTTTCAACTTTAAAAAATAAATAAATAAATAAAAATTACAGGGTCAAAATTGCCCAGAAGTTGCATTGTTTCTTATGATTAATTGCTAGTTTCTGACTGACCTTTTCAAAGCCGCATTGAGGTCTCCTTCTTCTTTATAATTGAAAGCCTCATCATATCCGAATTTGTTCTTCAACAAATCAACCTGAATTGGAGTAGAGGATGAAAGTAGACATACAGGCAAAGAAAAAGAATAACAAAATTAGCCAATGAAGCTTTTTTTTTTTAAGGGTAAATTAAAAAAAAAAAATCCTGTGGTTTCACTTTTTTACAAATAAAGGACTGTAGTTTTTTTTTTTTTTGTTAAAAAAGAAAGATTGTGTTTTAAACTGTTAATAAAAAAAAAGGACAACTAATATTTTTCCGTTAAAAATGATGATATAGCGGAGAGTATTTTTGGTTATTTAACGTACCAATAATTTATGTATATTATTTAAAAATTTTACACCAAGATTTGAATATTTTTCAAAGATTTTTCAATTTCTTATGATGTTTTTAAAGTAATATCATTATTTAATTTAGAAAAATATTTGTGCTTTTCCAAAATTTTTAAAATTTATCATTAATATCTATTATATTTTTATTAACCAACTTGAAAATTTTGAGTTCAAATTGAACAAAAATACCTTATATAATATCATGATTTAATTTTAGTTGTCCTTCTTTGTTAACATTTTAAAACACAATCCTCCATTTTTAACAAAAAAAAACCCACAGTCCTTTGTTTGCATAAAAGTGAAACCACATGGTTTTTTTTTTTTTTTTTTTTTGGTTTGTAATTTACCTTTTTTTTTTAATGGAAATAATTAGAAACAGTACTTTATTTTAACGTACCAATCTTTCTCGTGCATAACAAAAAAATCCTTATAAATCAATTTATCTTAAACACAATAGAATCAAAGATTAAGAGAAACTAATTACTTTCTGTTGAGTTCCAGCAGATCCAACAACATAGCAACCAGATAATTTAGCAAACTGACCAACAAGCTGACCAACTGCACCAGATGCTGCTGAAACAAACACATACTCTCCCTCTTTAGGACAGCATAGCTCATAGAACCCTGCATAGGCTGTAAGTCCAGGCATCCCTACAATTTCCCATTTTCAGCATTATTAATGGGCTGATTTCAATATTAATCAATGATTAAGCAGTGCTTACCAAGAATCCCAGTATAATAGGAAAGTGGTAAATCATGAGTGTCTTCAATCTTAAAGAGAGTTTCAGTTTGAGTAATGAGGCTATACTCCTCCCAGTTAGTTATTCCCCATATCAAGTCTCCTACCTTGAAGTTTGTATGTGAAGATTCTATAACTTTTGAAACTCCATATCCACTTATTACCTGTAAAGTACATTGTGAATAATTTAATTTGTATCTTTAAAAGTAATAAAAAGCAGACAGTGTGAGTAATGATATACGCACGGAGCCAAGCTGGAACGCGCCAACGTATCCATCAGTTTGGAAGTTAGCCATTCTGGCTCTCATATAAGGATCACAAGAGAGGTAGAGATTTTTGACAACAAGTGCATTATCACAACCTTTTGGAATGTTGAGTCGGATGGTCGAAGTAGTGAGTTGCAGGTCTGACTCTTTGGGAAAACCAGTCACGTATTCCTTCATTAGAACCTGCTTATTGCTCACCATTACTTCACCATCCCCACCCATTCTTTAATTCCCTCCAAATTTAATTGCTTAACTAGTTTCTTGCACTATTTTATAGAAATTGGTCTGCTATAGTTTTCTCCGAGAGGCTTTTGTCTTTCTTCTTTGGAAGCTATCAAGAGGCTTTTGTCCTTTTCTTCTATGAACTGGAATGAAAAGGATGAAACTTTCTTGGAATTTACGTGTGTCTTGAGTAGGAGAGACTCGCAGAGAGTACCAAGTGCATTTTCTGCCTTCCCCCATATTTATGCCTAAATTTGTCTTTTGAGATGAAATTCATCTCTAATTCCAAAATTAAGACTCATTAATTAGTATTGATCTAAGGTTTTTATCATCGGATGACACGTCTGCATTTTCTAGCTTGTCATATGATCATTTGTTTTTCTTTGAAAGGATTAATTTAATCATGTAAATTTAATATTCTAGAAAATTGCAAGGTTGGTTCATTAAAGAGCGATAGATCGAAGAAAAAAGCAAAGGCGAAACTGGGGGAGGTGCAGCAGGGTCCACGGCACCTCCCATTTTTCTTCTGGCAAAAGAGACTTTCTGGCTGTCCACCGCAGGCTGCTACAGCAAATCACGATTGCAGCAGGCCTGGCGGGGGTTGAAGAAGAGAACCCCCTGATCTTTTCTTCTTTAATGTAAGGTATTACAAGCTCCAAAAAACTTGGGATATAGATGATTATAATCGTAAACCAAAAAGCCATCCATTTGGATTCTGTTATAAACAATGTGCACACCCTTGCAATAGAAGGAAATATGGATTTTAATATCGAATGTGGATAGCCTTGCAATAACCAATGATACATGAATTTCCAGTGTCCTTTAGCGACTACACACTGACAGTACCTGGGAAGTTTAAAAAAAAAACTTCAGTAGCATAAGCTTTTTCCTGCTTTGAGAATTCAATATTATGCACTAAATTCCCTTTTCCTGATGATGGTTTAGTCATCAAATTTCCAATGCTTCAACAATTATGTTTGCTTTGTATGTATTAAAAGATTGGATAAGATTCTCTTAGGCAGGTAGCTAGCGGTGGTGACTAAAATGTGACCCTTAGTAAGATCTAGATAAAACACAAGCAGAAATTGTTGCTCAAAGATTGCTTGTGAACTAGTAGCAAGATGGGAAATAATTAAAAAGTACAACTGCCTCACAACAGTATTCAGATGAAATAAATATAATCATAAAGCTATTTGTATTTGCAATGTCCTATTTCGTTATCAAAGACTGGACCAATCATTCATGTACCTTTGCTCGTTATGATGAAATCAACATTTATTCTGAAATTTTAGTCCACACGGACCTGGCTTATAAAAAAGTAATACATTTCAATGAGTTACTTATATAGGTCCGAAATGTAGATAATAGGTTGCAGATTACTCATGGGAAACTACAACCATTTGTTTTCCGACATTTCGACCAGTGAACAAACCTACAAGAGCAGCAGGCCCATTCTCTAAACCTTCCACAATGTCCTCCACATAGTTTATTTTTCCTTTTTTGATGTTTGGCAATACAATATCCAAGAATTTTCCATATTGGGAATAATAGTCAGAGGCTACAAATCCTTGTATGCGAACCCTTTTATAAACTATACTCAGCAAGTTACAGACCCCTTCAGGCTGGGCGAGATTGTACTGTGAGATCATTCCACACACAGCGATGCGTCCATGGGTTCTCATGTTGAGAAGAACTGCATCTAACATTTTTCCCCCAACATTTTCAAAATATATGTCTATTCCTTCTGGGAAGTATCTGTATTTATGTGATCAATTTCATGAGCATTAGCTCACCAATGCTTCTGAAATTTAGCATTTGCATATGTAATGCAATGAAGCAATCATGCATACTGACCTTTTCAAAGCAGCATTCAAGTCAGGTTCCTCTTTGTAATTGAATGCTTCATCAAACCCAAATTTGTTCCTCAATAAATCTACCTGAACATGATTTAAAATAAGTTGAGATTCATAGTTCAATTGATAACTAATTAATAAGGGGATTAATGAATGTACCTTTTGTTGAGTTCCAGCACTTCCAACAACATAGCAGCCCATCAATTTTGCGAATTGGCCAACAAGCTGACCCACTGCACCAGCCGCTGCTGAAACATATTCATATTCTCCTTCCTTTGGACAGCATACCTCATAAAATCCACCATATGCAGTCATTCCAGGCATGCCTACAACAAATTAACGTATATATTATGGAATCAGAAACTTGGATAAGGGATTTGAAATTGTTTGAATCATTTGTTTAAGAACAAAGAAACTATAAAAATATTTATATAAATGAATCTAACAAAAATGAAACAGAAAACAAACTGACCTAGAATTCCAGTGTAGTAGGAAAGGGGCAAATCAGTATGCTCTATTTTTACAAGAAGCTCTGGCGATATAATGAGAGTGTACTCTTCCCACACTGTAAAACCCCATGCCAAATCTCCTTTCTTGTAATTTTGATGTGTAGACTCCAAAACTTTAACCACTCCGAATCCCCTAAGAGGCTGCATAATTTTATCTAATCTTTGATCTGATTAATTAATTTGTCAATAATCATGACTGGTAACAGGATTAAAGAAATGAAATCGAATTCCCTATTTTTATCTATTCTTGGTCAGTCAAAAGGTTTTCGAACATGGATACTAATTGATATCGTAATCACAGCAACCATAAATTAATTAACCCAATAAAATATATAATTAAGCACAAACTAACCTTTCCTGGTTGGTAGCTAGGATTCGGGGAAGAATTAGCAGGAGCGTTCATGAAACTACGCATATAAGGATCACAGGACAAGTAAAGATTCTTGACCAAGACAGCATCTTTAGTAGATTCTGGGATCTTTAGCTTAATAGAAGAGGTAACAATTTCCATGTCAGACTCTTCGGGAAACCCAGGTACATAGTTTTTCAGCAGCACCTGCTTGTTGCCCATCAGTTGTTCCTCCTCCGCCATTGTTCCTTGATGGTTTTGTTAGCTTCTGCTTGTTTCTATTCAGAGGCAGTGGAAATGAAATTTCTGCTTAAACTGTTATATGGAAAGTCAAAGTCTTCGCCACATAATTACTTGACTGTTAATTAGATTTTTATTTTTTATTTTTTATTTTCACTAAGACTGTTAATTAGGTTAATCATTTGAAGGAGCCGCCTATCTACAATCTGACATATTAATTTAGTTTTTTGGCAGCTGAATTATGGGAAAACATTTAATATTTAATTTATATAAATAGAAAACATTGTTGTCGTCAGAAAATCACTGAGATAACTATAATAA
This sequence comes from Euphorbia tirucalli, assembly GCA_039660915.1. Taxonomy (NCBI): domain Eukaryota; kingdom Viridiplantae; phylum Streptophyta; class Magnoliopsida; order Malpighiales; family Euphorbiaceae; genus Euphorbia; species Euphorbia tirucalli. The sequence continues at coordinate 14,898,601 of CM077636.1, read as the reverse complement.
CTTCCATATTTACTTTTAATACATTATTACAATAGATAAATCATCTTTTTTGTGCATTGCTACTTTTGAAACTATTAATATCTTTAATTTTATTAAATTGTATTGTCTATGTACTAAGTATTTTCGAAATCTATAGGTTAGATATTAAGGGCCAAATCAATAAGTTAAGCACTAAATAGACAGATTATGAATAAGTCAGGTTTCAAAAATGTGACAATGTGTTGGGTGATTTGGTTTATGTCAGATTTATAGGATTGGTTGGTAGGAGCTCCATTGTCTATTGGACAATACATGTTGTCGGATCAGTGGATCAATTATCCACATCGGATGATGCCGTGGACAAGTAACAGTTGATATGGAAAGTTTAACAGAATCTGCGTTTAACCCCATTAAGGAGTACCAAAATGAAACCTTAGAGGCTTAATTGTACCATATTTAATCTAAGAGACAAAACCATAACTGCCCAAAAACGTTAGGAGCAATTTGTTACCTTATCCCTGTAAAAAAAAAACATAGTTGTTGTGTAGACCAATCTTATCAAAAGCCCCAAGCATAATTTTGAAAGTGATTTATTTTAGTGTTAAATATTGTAAGATTTCAATTAGAAAAGTTGGTAGGAGCCAACCGAGGCTCCTGTAGGCCAATGCACTTCAACTTCTAGCAAAAAAGCATCTTTTCAATATATGTTTATTCCTTATGGGAAGTGTCAGTATCCAAATAGATTTTGTAAAACTTCGACGCAGATCTAATAGGTTGAAAACCGAAGGATATATATTTCAAATTACAGACTAAAAGTCGAAAAGGGAGAAAGATGAAAGCAAGAGAAGGAGAAATTGAAAGATGAAGATGGGTTGGAGGACAAAAATGAAGCTTTTGAGAGAGAGTTGCATCATATTAATAACTAGAATTGAATTAACTAGTTTCATGGCCGTTTACTTTTCAGGTTGAGGTTGAGGTTTGAACCCAAGAACTCGCACCTCTACATTATCGATGTTAAGCTACACCCAATTGATTTCGTATAAATTTGACTTGCAATGAACTAATGAATTTTTCCATTCAATATTTGGAGGATATATTTTTGTGGTCCTTGCTCTGTTTTTCCTCTGTTCTGTATCAGAGGAAAACAGAGCTGCTTTCCTAACCAAAAGAGCAATTCTGCATCAGCAACTTGTACCACGGTAAAGAAGTCATCCTTAAGAGGAAGACCAAAACCAGGAACCACCAGTTGGATATATGTGGTAAGCACAAATAAAAGAATCATCTATCAGTTGTGAAATCATCAGCGCATGCCAAATGATTTTATTCATATTAATATTCATTGAAGATAAAATCTATTGAATAATGACATTTATATATATTGGAAATTTTTTTACTGCAAATTAGAAAGGCACACATTCATACATTATTTATACATGTTTCTCTTTTATTAGTCGAGTCTAATATGGATATGTGAGAGAGATGTCAGTAGTAGGTTTGTAGATTATTCGCGAGAAACTAAAACAACTTGTTTTCCAACATTTCGACCAGCAAACAAACCTACAAGAGCAGCAGGCCCATTCTCTAAACCTTCCACAATGTCTTCCACATATTTTATCTTTCCTTCTTTGATGTTAGGCAATACAATATCCAAGAGTTTGCCATATTGGGAATAATAGACAGGGGCTGTAAATCCTTGTATGCGAATCATTTTGTTCACTATGTGCATTAGATTACAGATACCTTCAGGCTGGGCACGGCTGTGCTGTGAGATCATTCCACACACAGCGATGCGTCCATGTGTTCTCATATTGAGAAGAACTGCGTCTAGCATTTTGCCCCCAACACTTTCAAAATATATGTCAATTCCTTCTGGGAAATATCTGCATGGATATGATCAATTTCATAAGTACTAATTCAAAGCAACATATTAATGGAATTAGACCATATATTACATACCTTTTTAAAGCTGCATTAAAGTCAGGTGCATCTTTGTAATTGAATGCCTCATCAAATCCTAATTCTTTCTTCAATATATCTACCTGAATATAGATTTTTTAATTAGCAAAAATACAGAAATTGAGACTCATTAGTTGAGGTGAAGGATCATTTGACAATTGATTAATATGGGGATTAATGAATGTTACTTTTTGTTAAGTTCCAGCACTTCCAACAACATAGCAACCCATCAATTTTGCGAATTGGCCAACAAGCTGACCGATTGCACCAGATGCTGCTGAAACATATACATATTCTCCTTCCTTTGGATTACATACATGATAAAATCCACCATATGCGGTTATTCCAGGCATGCCTATTAGATATTTTATATGAAGTTAATATATAATATTGCAAATAGCCAAAAAATAAAAAAAAAACAAGTATTTATAAGTTGAGGAATGTAATTTTTTTTTTTACAAACAAATCTTGTGATTTATAACATTAGCAAAGTAAGGAATTTGACTATTAGCGTTAGTTTTTACTAAAGTAGCATGTTGACTTTAATGATATGACACGTTGACTTAGTGTAAAAAACATATGGTCGTTGCTCAAAAAAAAAAAAAAAAAGTTTCATATTCATTTGCTTGCAAATGAATGAAACCATGCAGTTTTTTTTTTTTTTAATATTCTCTATAATATTTGTTCTTTCTGTGAAATAAAGAAATATCAATGATTGGAAACTAGTTTGAATCATTTGTTTTGGACAAAAAATGGAGAAATTTTATAATAGACTGAATCTATTGGATCCCACCAATGAAATGTTGTTTTTAACACTAATTAATTTCTCTCGAGTGATATGTATTTTTTTTTTCTTTTCATTAATTGGGTTAATCGCATATGCTTCACCATAAAATTTGTCAAATGGAATTATATATATATATATATATCAAGTTTTCTAGGAGCCTAAATGAAAAAAAAAAAAAAAAGAAAAAGAAAAAACTAACCCAAAATTCCAGTGTAGTAGGAAAGGGGCAAATCGGTATGCTCAATTTTTATTAGAAGCTGTGGAGATACAATGAGCGTGTACTCTTCCCACTCTGTAAAACCCCATGCCAAAATCTCCTTTCTTGTAATTTTGATGTGTTGACTCTAAAACTTTGACCACACCAAATCCTTTTAGAGCCTGCATTTTTCAACCCATATCATATCTTAATTCATTCGATTAATTTGTCAATCATCATGAATGGGGCCATCAGAGTAGCAAGAAATTGATACATAAAATTAATAAAATCCAGTAAAACAAAACAAAAAGCACAAAGAGAGCGTACCTTTCCTGGATGGTAGGAAGGAATCTGGGCAGAAGAATTAGGATGATGGTTTTTCATGAAGGCACCGATATATGGATCACATGGCAAGTAAAGATTCTTGACCAACACAGCATCTTTTGTAGATTCTGGGAAGAGTTGGCTATTTCCAGGTCGGACTCTTTAGGTAATTCAGTTACATTGTTCTTCAATACCACCTGCTTGTTGCTCACCACTTGTTCCCCCTCCGCCATTCTTAACTTCACCTAATAAAAGTCGTCGGAGATGAGTTTCTGATCCATCTGTTTTATATTGAAACTCTGTTAAATATAACAAATTCACTCCTGATTAGATTAATCATTTTTATATAATTTATCAATGTTTAATGTCATCTTCTTAAGTTTGTTGGTTGACTTTTCAAACTTCCCTACGTATATTATTATTATTATTGAAAAAGCACAAATTAAAGCTTACTGGAAAATATAAGTCACTGTCAAAGTTTAAGAGAAATTATGAAAACAATAGAGGGAGAAGTGATAGCGGTGGATTTGTCATTTTAAACATTGATAAATTATATAAAATAGTTGTCATTTTAGAAAATTAAGACAAGTTGAAATTTCTCTTTTCTCTTTTATCTTTTTATTTATTCTCTGTAATAATTACTTTACACAAACAAGAAAAAACGAATAAAACATTAATATCTCTTGATTCCGCTTATTATGAACTAGGTAGAATTCAAATATCATGATGAAATAAATTTCAAAATGAAATTTAATAAGGTTATTTTAGTAAAAAAGTATTATTTTATAGACATATTAATTATTTTTTTTTACGTGTATATAAATGCTACAAGACATCTATTAGAAACCGGAGACTAGTAATCAATTTGATGATATTAGTATTTGATTTTTTTTTTAAAAAAAATGAGGGAATAGTATAAGAAAGTTAATATGGTCTTGCACATTAATCTAGGGAGGTAAAAAAATAAGATTTTTTTTTTCTTTTAAAAGAAGATTATATCACGTGGCAAACTGAGTTACCATTCCCATTTTAGAGAGGTGAAGAAGAATACAATAGTAAGAAACCAGCAAAATTCAGTTAATATGGTCTCGCATATTAATTTAGGGAGGTAAAAAAAAGGGTAAATAATTATAACCTCCCTGAGGTTTGTACAAATATATTATTACCTCCCTATATTTTACCGATATAATTTATGCTTCCCTGTAATTTACCTACGTCCAATTATAACCTCCCTTCGTTAGATTTCAGCTGTTCTCCGTTTAAATGAATCACTAGATTTATTTTTTTGGACAAAACTGCCCTTGTCTTCTCATCTTCTTCGTTAACCTTATTTCAAGACTGCTTTATCAGATGATGATTTACAATTTCTCTTCATCTCTCTTGCTTTCTCCATCCCTCTAATTTCTTGATTTAATTCATTGATTATTCCATCATTAATTTTGCAAATGATGATTCCTCTGCAACTAGTGTGTTGATTGAAGAGGAACAGCTAATTTTTGAAGGCATCTGAATTTACAAGGTAAGAAGATAAGGGTTTAATGTGTAGATTTAATTTCCTAATTTTTGAAAAATGAACTTCACAAGTTTTGGTTGAGAGAAAGAATTGATGTTCAATTTAATTCTGCAGCTTGGTTTGTGTTTTTTTTCCCTTTTTTTGCTGCAATTTTTTTTTTCATATTTAGCTGTATTTTGTTGTCTTGATTGTTGGTAGACAACTGCAACCTTTCTTGTTTTTTCCTCTGAACAGTTGCTTTGCTAGGCATGGCTCTCTCTTGTATTGGTTTAAGGTCTTCTTAATAAAAATTTCAACACTATTGTTTCTCAAATTTTGACAATATTATTTCTCAAATAAAAAATAGAAAGATAAGAAGATGAAAAGCTTTTATATGAAAACATGTTCTTTGCAGGTTAAGAAACTCTGATGGACATAGATGATGGAATCATCGATTGTACCCTACCAGTCCCTTTTAACCCAACCAGTGGTCTTGTTGTTGCTTCGACAAGTTCCATTGATTCTTTTCAACACAGAAGACAAGTGGAAGAAGTGCTTGGTAGAAACATCTTCCCAACTTTGCCCGATGATAATTTTTACAAAAGAAGAGGAAGACCTGTAAAACTAAATGTATCAAGAGGAGGGAGTAGAGGAATAGACATGGGAGGAAGGGGCAGAGGGATAAGCATGGGAGGAAGGGGCATAAGTGATGACAACGAAAATAGTGAGACCGATAGTGATGAGGAATATATTTTATCTGACACTGATGAAGATGAAGATAAGTTGGATTACGAAGGGCTTGTAAATGAGGATAATCTGGATCAAGATACTGGTGTTCATAGTGAAAATGCGCATGAAGAAAATAATAATGTAGAATCTGATGAGAATGACTTAAGTGATGCATCAACAGACAATGAAAAAGACAAATTAGATGAAAGCGAATATGAATGTGATATTGATGGACTGTTGGGGCATCAAAATAGAAGGCGAAAATGGAAGGATCCTTTTGAAGGTATGTATGATAACCCGTTCAATGATCCCAGTGATGGTAATATAACATTCGTAGAAGGGCAAACATTTGGGGATGTGAATATTTTTAGAGGTGCATTAAGGGATTATGCGGTTAATGGAGGGTATTTGTTGAATAGGATAAAGAATGACCCAAAAAGGGTTACTGCTATATGTAATGGAGAAGATTGTCAATGGAGGATCCATGCTTCCATTTTACAAGATGGGAAAACATTTATGGTTAAAACTTTGTACGATGTTCATGCATGTGTGAGGCCTACAAACAATAAGAATTCAAATGCAAGGACAAAATGGATTGCTGAAAAAGTACAACAGTTCCTCCCTGGTGACACAAATGCATCGTATGATACTATGCAAGCCACATTGACAAAAGTTTGGGGAGTTGAAGTGCCAATATGGCAGATGTATAAAGCTCGAAACATTATTCGATATGGAAATCAGGGCTCCCATGCTGAATCATATAAACAACTTCACAAGTGGATTGTAGATGTTCAAAAATACAATCCTGACACAGTGATTAAGTTAGAGTATCAACCAAGAGAAGATTTTAACCAACCGCCGCAATTCAAAAGCATATTTGTTTGCTTTGAGGCTATGAGAAAAGGTTTTCTTGAAGGTTGTAGGCCATTTATTGGCCTTGATGGATGTCATTTAAAGGGTCCATATGGTGGATGTTTATTGGCCGCTGTTTCAATGGATGCAAACAAAGGAATATTTCCACTTGCAATTGCTATAGTGGAGAATGAAAGTTACATGTCATGGGAGTTTTTTTTAGATAGCTTGAAGCAATGCATCGATCGTGGTACTGAGGACAAACATTTTACTTTCATGTCTGATAGACAAAAGGTAATTTCTTTTTGTATAAAAAGTGAGTGAATATTATGTCCGATAGGTAGAATTTTATTGTTGCATATTCTGTTTGTTACACATGTATGGTAGTATTTTGTTCTCATTAGGAAATAGTCTGATCTATGGCATTATTTGCCTTATTTAAAGCTTATGTATCTTCATTTGCAGGGTCTTATTGAAGCTGTCAAAAATCTGTTCCCAAATGCTGACCATAGATATTGTGCCATGCACATATGGATGAATTTTAAACAAAAGTTTCCTGGTTCAGGGTTGAAAAAAGAGTTTTGGTCTGCTGTGAAGGCAACAAGTGGCTTTCAGTTTTGGGCAGTAATGCGATCTATGAAAGATAAACTAGAAGGAAAGCCATATGAATGGTTGATGAAAATTCCTGTGTCGCAATGGAGTAGACATGCATACAGCCCAGATTCAAAGTCTGAACACACCACTAATAACATGACTGAAACGTTTAATGCTTGGATATTGAAGATAAGAGGGCGTCCAATTATACAACTACTTGAGGCATATAGGCAAAAATGTATGATTCGAGTTCATAAAAGACATGCAAAAGGTTGTCAAATGGAAGGGAAGTTAGTGCCTAAAGCAAAAAAGACCATCAATGAAACAATTAAAAGTGCTAGGCTATGCACCTTGGTTCCAGGTAGAAATGGTGAATTTGAGATCAAAGATGGCAAAGCAAAGTATTTTGTTAACTTGGAAAAACAAATCTGTAATTGCCAATGGTGGAAGATTAGTGGCATGCCTTGCAAGCATGCTATATTGTGCATTGGGTATAAGCGGGGGAAGATTGAAGAATATGTATCTAATTGTTTCACTGTCGATGCATACATGAGGACCTATGATGAAGGTATTCACCCTGTACCAGATGCAGGGATTGATATTGACAATCCATTGCAAGTCATCTTACCACCTCCACTTAAAAGGATGCCTGGTAGACCAAGGATATCAAGAAGAAGACAAGCGGGAGAGGAGGCAGCATCAAACATAAGAAAAAGATCTTATACTGTGAGATGCTCAATTTGTAAGATGCCAGGACACAACAAGATAAGATGTCAACGTGATACAAATGATCCAAGAGTAATATTCTTCTTACCATATTATATGCTTCTTACCACGAAATTGCTTTCTCTTAAATGTTTTTGCCATTTGATTGAGTTATAATAATCTCAATTATGCCTATTATAGTTCTGTTTTGAGTGAATCAAGTTGTTGAGGATGTGAACTGTCTCCTCAATAGCTTATGTTTGATATGCAGGCACCTAGGCAAGCAACAAGTGATAATGAAAGAGGGAGAGGCAGAGGCAGAGGTCAGAGAAGTGAAATAAGGAGAGGTGCAAATAATGAAAATACTAACCTATTCTACTCCCAACCAGCACCAACAGCTTCACAGCCTGCAACCTCTACAAGAGGTGCAATGAGGTATTCACAACCTATGAGAAGATCTGGATTGAGCAGTGGAAGAATGGGTAGAAGAGGTGAATCTTATATCGGCAGCAGCAATGGGGGTGCATCTGATTTAGGAAGAAGTGATATATGATGAAACGTATGGGTTTATAATTAACTATATATATATTTGGTGGGGTGCCATTATCTATGACATTGTTAAGTGGCTTTTTTTGGGACCATTACTTTGTTTTGTCTTCCCACTTGCATTTCAATTAAATTAATTTTTTGGCAGCATGTAGCTCAAGTATGTATGGCACTGGGTAAGTAACAGTTTCTAGACTATATATTATGGAGGACCCTTTTATATCCATTGATTTTCGTCTCATTATAGTTCTGGACAAATTAATTTTGTGGAAATAAACAAAGCCACTCTGATTGTGGTACAACAGAAAACTTCAACATCTAAACATCTCAAAAAGTAAGGATCTGTGTATAATTGAGCAAAAATCTATTCTATTGTTTCATTAATTTTAGAAAAAAGTTGTTAATAAAAGGTTATCAATTGCCAAGCTCCAACAGGATCTGTGTATAATTGAGTAAAGATATGAAAGAATTTCTCATTTCACCTATTTTTACCAAACTCAAAATGAGGTTCTCTATAACTTAATTTGTAGAAGAGATAAATATCGCGCCAAAAAAGAAAAGATAGAAGCAAAAAAAACCTGCAATGGTAGAAGCACTAATTAATCCATGCTAAGAGGTACCAAACTTTAAATAGATTATTTTACAGTCGCTTGCAAGGTGAAAATGGAATAGATTTAATTATTCCAAGTTTCATGTATTAGAAAGGAATCTTCTTTAAGCATAAAGTTCACGATTGGAATGTTAATCTTCTGTCAAGTCTTATAAATACAATAACAAATATTCTTACCCAAGTATTCAATATATGAGATTAATCTAATAAAATAAAAGAAAGAAAAACAAAGGCATGTAAAATTTAGGCAGAGTTTTGCCATTATGTAAAATAAGGTTTTAAGGTGTGAGATGAGGTAGAAGGGCAGTTTTGTCAACAAAAATAAGTCTAGTGATCCATTTTAACAGAAAAGAGCTGAAATCTAACGGAGGGAGGTCATAATTGGATGTAGGTAAAACACAGGGAGGCATAAATTATATACGCAAAACATAGGGAGGTAATAATATATTTGTACAAACATCAGGGAGGTTATAATTATTTACCCTAAAAAAAAATATATATTTTTTTCCTTTTGCAAAAAAGACTTTATCCCGTGGCAAACTCAGTTGCCATTCCCTGGTTAGAGAGGTGAAGAAGAAGAGATTAGTAAGCAAACGGCAAAATTTATATTTTGGTCTCTCTAAACGGCTAAATTTTATTAAAATTTTGAAAATTTAAAATTGAATTCAAAGGTCACAAATTAAAAATATAATTAGATCCCGAGCCTAAAAATATTGTATTTTAAAAGAGGAAATCTGTAAACCTTATAATTTATTTACTTTACAACTAGAAGAACGAAGAATGCAATTTATTCGTTGACAATTTACAAGTCAATTTAATTAATTATAGAAACTGTGTAAAATATAAATTTGATGTGGCCATTCTCCAAAATTGATTGATAATGTGTTATTTAAGCATCAAAATTATATATACCTATGGATTACTGTAAACATGTAGGATTTTGGATAGCAAACTCATTTGCATCTTTCTAGTTCTTGCCAATTAGATTTCATATCTTGATTTGTATATATATTTCAGTCCTGATTTTTTTATCCAAAAAAAAAATTCAGTCCTGATTCAACAAGTACTTAAAAATTACAGATAACGAAATAATTGAATCCGTAAAATTCTTAAGTAAAAATTGGGGATTAGAAAAGGTGGGTATGTAAAATATAGATGGGGTAGAATGGTCACTAATTTTAAGTGATAGGAGGTTTACTCGTGGGTATAATTCCTCTTCCTACCATATCAATTAACCAAACGTGAGAAACATGTCTAACGAACTTGTTAAATCAAAGGCTACATCATTTGATGATTAGAAATACTAACCGAACCTAAATCCACATATAAAAACTTATTAATCTAAAATATGAATTTGACTATGTCTAGGCCACTTTCGAACCAAAAAAAAAAAAAAAAAAAGGAGAGCTTTGCTGGTTCAGTGGGCTAAAATTTCCAGTTTGAAAACAATTACACAACATAAATCATCCGTTGACTAACAATCCAAAAAGTAAAATAGAGTACATAATTGATGTTGGTTCAAATATGTTAGTACCTTTCTGAGTTTTATCTATCTAATTTATACTTTTTTGAAGTTTGTCTCTATCACATTATTTTATTCCTCGATTCATTATTAAACATTTTCTTTCAAAATTATTAATATTGTTAAGATTTGTGACTAAGATTAACCTTGTCTCCTATCTAATGTTGATTTTGTAAGGTCATTTGTCATAAAATTATTATTATTTTTTTCACTTATTATAAAACTTTTTCCATTCCCTTTAAGTTGTGATTACATTTGAAAAAATACATTAAAGGGATCTAATTAAGAAAAACTTGAATGTAGAACGTTAGAAATTTTGATAGGAAACCAAACAATAATAAATAGAGGAATAATGTAATAGATGCAAAATACAGGGAAATATAAATTATATATGTAAAACACATAGAGGTACTAGTATATTTGACCAAACTTTAGAGAGGTTATAATTATTTATCAGTAAAAATATTACCCATCCACTAGAATTTGCAGTCTTAAAAAGAAAATTAAATGTAAATATCATAATAACCACACGAGGTAAATTCTATTGTAGGATGAAGTAGTAATTTCATGGGAGATGTGGAAGGGTTTGGTTTAGATCATTCATGGGAAACTACAACCACTTGTTTTCCCACATTTCGACCTCTGAAAAGGCCTATAAGAGCAGCTGGTCCATTCTCTAGACCTTCTACAATGTCCTCCACATAATTTATCTTCCCTTCCTTAATGTAAGGCACCACCACATCCAAGTACTTCTTGTAGTCATAATCAAAAACGAAAAATCCTTGTATGCGTACCCTTTTATATACTATACTCATCAAATTACAAATTCCTTCAGGCTGAGCTAGATTGTATTGTGAGATCATTCCACACACAGCGATGCGTCCATGGGTTCTCATGTTCAGAAGAACTGCTTCTAACATTTTCCCCCCAACATTTTCAAAATATATGTCTATTCCCTCAGGGAAGTATCTGTGTATATACCAAGCATTAGTTCACCAATTCTTCTCAAACTAAGCATTGGAATATGCCTATGGAACAGTGCAAAATCATACTGACCTTTTCAAAGCACTATTCAAGTCAGGTTCTTCTTTGTAATTGAATGCTTCATCATACCCAAATTTGTTCTTTAATAAATCTACCTGAACACAAGTTAAATAAGCAAAACAGACATTCAGATTCATTAATTGAACTGAAAGATTAATTAATCGTATTCAAATTAATTAAATGTTACCTTTTCTTGAGTTCCAGCACTTCCAACAACATAGCAGCCCATCAATTTTGCGAATTGGCCGACAAGCTGACCCACTGCACCAGATGCTGCTGACACATAAACATACTCTCCTTCCTTTGGACTACAAACCTCATAAAATCCGCCATATGCAGTCAATCCAGGCATCCCTAAGAACACAAAATGTGCTGCTAATCAAACACAGAAACATATAGCATAGGAGATTACACCAAAACCACAACCACACATATATGATACTCTCATTTGTATAGGTAGGACGTACCAAGAAGTCCGGTATAGTAAGAAAGAGGAACATCAGTGTGGTGAATTTTGAAGAGGGCTTCAGGCGATGTGATGACAGAGTACTCTTCCCATCCAGTTGTTCCCCATACTAATTCTCCTTCTTTGAAATTTGGGTTTCTTGATTCCACAACTTTTGCCACTCCAAACCCAGTAATTGGCTTCATATTTTCACCAACAAAAGATTTTCATCAGTTGAAGTTATTTCAAAGTTATGCATGAAAACCTGTGCAATTTTAGAGTATGCATCCTATTTCCTATATCCTCTTTTTTAATGAAGAAGCTAGTGCTTTAATCTTGCTGCCTACAAAAATTATGCATTAGCTTCTTTATTTTTTAATTCTAAGTAGCAACATATCAATAATTAATGAAATAGTGGAATTAATGAATAAGAAAAAGCAAAACAGAAGAGAAGAGAAGGAAGAGTTTACAGAGCCTGGAGAGTAGGAACTGAAGATGCTTGAAGACTGTTCATTGGTCTTCATCAGTATTCTCATATAGGGATCACAAGAGAGATAGAGAATCTTCACAAGAATCCCATTTGAATCTTGAGGTAATTTCAGCTTAATGCTACTAACTTTCACTTCCATATCAGATTCCTCTGGGAAACCAGAAACGTAATTTTTGAGAATAACCTGCTTGTTACTCACAACTACTTCATCGCTGCTTGCCATTGTCAATCTCTTCCTTATTTTCTTCTTTTTTGATTCAACTATAGTTCCGTTTTATTGTCTCAAGATATATATACCTGTGTGTGTGAGAGAGAGTAAAGGTGAGATGATATATTCATTATTGATATATATTGTTTAATTAACCGAATTTAATAACTGTTTAAGCATGTGACAAATTTCAAACGTGCTCAATAATTCAATTGCCACACCAAGTTGAAGTAAAATAAAACAAAAACAAAATTCCGTGTACATAGTACCATATATACAAATGAAAGGTTCCATTGAATTTGAGGCCCACAGCAGACCTAGTGCTAGCTGGATACAAAAAGTGAAGTGCCTTTTGGGACGTATGAGCCACACAGAATTACCAATGCATCCCAACATAAATATCAGAATATTCTCCAGTCCAGTCTGAACAAGTTCTCCTCTTTTCCCTTTTTAACATTTATTTTTTTAACATTCATAATGTTCTCACCAGTAAGTTCTATTTCAGTCAAAAACATCTCCACAATGCAAGTTTTAACAATAACTGCAGCCCTATTATTAAATTGAAGAGTTCGCGATACAACTTTGGTGTTCAATCTTTTGTTTTGCTGATAGACTGTTCAATCATCAATTTCAAATTTAAACCATCTTTAAAATGTTTCCCTGTATATCTTGAAGATTCATTCACCTATAAGTTTTATAATTAGTTCAGGCAGATCAAACTTCGACGTAGAAAAAATCATTACGAAAAGAACCTTAATTAATAAAAATGACACTGAGAATAATTACTAATTAATTTACATAACTAAGAGATAATTACTTGTGGGCTAATCTCCTTATACATGTAGTTTAGCCAGATTTTAAGTTAAGCTTACCGCGGAATCACTCTTCCAAAAATTAGCACTGGTCATAATCCTAGATGGGATTGTATGTGCATAACAGTGTTGCTAAAGCTCTCAATAGCATATTCGCACGATGTATTTCATATTAAAAAATTGCAACATTTGAAGATCAACGGAAAATTCGTCACTAAACTGAAAATACTGTCATTAATAAAACTAAGGGCACATTACCAAAAAAAAAAAAAAAAAAAAAACTTGTGGTTTCATTTTTTTCCAAATAAAGGACTGTGGTTTTTTTTGTTTAAAAAAGAGGATTGTGTTTTAAAATATTAACAAAAAAAAGATAACTAAAATTAAATCATAACATTACACAGGGTATTCTTGTTCATTTTGAACTCAAAATTTTCAAGTTGGTTAATAAAAATACAATACATATGAATGATAAATTTTGAAAATTTTTGAAAAGCGCAAATATTTTTATAAATTAAATAATGATAATAGATTTAAAAAAAATCATAACAAATTGAAAATTTTTTGAAAAATATTTAAATTTTGATGTAAAATTCTTAAATAATATACATAAATTATTGGTATGTTAAATACTAAAAATATCCTCCGTTATATCATCATTTTTAACGGAAAAATGTTAGTTATCCTTTTTTTGTTAACATTTTAAAACATAATCCTCTTTTTTAAACAAAAAAAAAAAACCCAAAAAAAACCACAGTCCTTTATTTGCAAAAAAAGTGATACCACAGGGTTTTTTTTTTTTTTTTTTTTTTTTGTAATTTGCCCTAAAAATAAAACTCAAAATTGGTGGGTTGAATCAGAAAGAGATGGGAAGACAACAGCCCTCCATCTGGTGCGAGTAAACAAACAAGTGGTGGATTAGCTATTTCATTCGGTGCTTGTAGAGACGATCAAATGGCTGCAGATACTAATGTAAGTGATTTAACAGTATGAAATGGTATTTTATTTTGGACAAGAAGAAAACAGAAATTATTTGGTTGAATTTGCAGGCATTTACCCCAGCAGATATGAAGATGAGTGGAGCACTGACATTAACATTAACAAGAAGCGTTGAAAAGAAAGGAAAAGAAATAACTTACGGAGAATTACTTGATGATATCTATGATGAGATTGATAGGGCTGACCAACAAGGTTGCCTTTTTCTCAAGGTTTTTAAAAAGCTACTCAATCAAAGATTATTACAGGGAATTAATTTACCCCTAATTCTTCTTTCTTTCTTTTTTTTTTTTTTTCTCTTAATCAACAAATGCCCCTGCCTGCATTTATCTAATAATCATAAAAGACCTAAACAGGCAAATTGAGCCAGTTCAATTTGTAAAATCATATGTTATGCCTTTCTAATATTATCTTACAAGGTATTACAAATTAAAATATAGTAATAGTGAAAATATTCCAAACCATTCATATTATATTATAATATAATAGAGTGGCTAATTCAAATATTGTTTGCAGAAGCCTCAACTTTCAGCTTCAAATAGAGTGGTCCGCACCATTGGAATGTGTGGGTTTTTTATTTTCGATAAGTTGTGTGTAAGGGCGAGACCCCAAAGTGCTCGTATTTCAACAATAATTATAGGGATATGTTAGTAAAATAACATATAATTAAGATAAATTAATGATTTTCTTAATTTATATGCTAAATTCTTACAGGACGTTCTTTCAAAACGGTAGGGAATATTTATTTGTTAGTCAATATTAATTATTTGTGAAAATTTAAGTGTTATTATATTCCATATTGACTTTTTTTTTTTTAAATATAAAGTTTTGCACCCCAATTATTATCCTTATGTTTGATTAGCCTAATTAATCTCCAATCAACAAAATGAAGAAGCAAATGCAAACATGTTTGATTAGTCTATTTCGTTGATCGACCTTCAATTTGCATAAACTATTTATGGATTTTATTGCCATGCAAACATGTTTTCTGCAAAATTCCAATATACAGTGTGAGAGTAAACAATAATAAATGTATTCTTCACTGGTTAATAAACCGTCCCAATCCAGTAAGATACGATTAAAAAGATCACCATTCCAATGTTTAGATTATACTGAATCCAAATAATATAACATCAGGACTTAATTATGCAAAGTGAAATTTATTGTAGGATGGAGTCTAATTTCAGTAACAAGTTCTGCTATAGCTGGAATCTGATCATTGAGATGCACTGTATATATACCAACACCAGAAAAAGGGAAATTTAAGAAATAAAAGGTTAGCCAGTGTCATCTAGTTAGTCATAGGGTCCAATGAACTTCCACAACTATGGAATTTCCCAATTTCATGGGAGATCTAGTAAGCTGCAGATCATCAGCCGGAGGTTAAAAATTCTAGTGATCCAAGTCTATTAGAATATATCAAAGATGTCAATTGTACACTTTTATTTCTTAACACCATCCTTTCTTTCCTCGCACAACGCGGATAATACTATCAGGGTTGGGAAACCACAACCACTTGTTTTCCGATATTTCGACCAGTGAAAAGACCTACAAGAGCTGCAGGCCCATTCTCTAAACCTTCTACAATGTCCTCCACATATCTTATCTTCCCTTCTCTAATGTAAGGTAGAACAAGCTCCAAGAACTTTCCATATTCCGAAAAATAGTCAAACACTGCAAATCCTTGTATGCGAACTCTTTTATAAACTACACTCATCAAGTTACAGACCCCTTCAGGCTGGGCAAGATTGTACTGTGAGATCATTCCACACACAGCGATGCGTCCATGGGTTCTCATGTTGAGAAGAACTGCATCTAGCATCTTCCCCCCAACATTTTCAAAATATATGTCTATTCCTTCTGGGAAGTATCTGTATTTATATGATCAATTTCATAATTCTTCTGAAATTTAGCATTTGCATATGCAATGGAATTGATGTTGCAGAACGTACTGACCTTTTCAAAGCAGCATTCAAGTCAGGTTCTTCTTTGTAATTGAATGCCTCATCAAATCCAAGTTTGTTCTTCAATAAATCTACCTGAACATGATAAATGAGCAAAAGAGAGTTGAGATCAGATCATATGTAGAATAAGTATTCATTAAGAAGGATGAATGAATGTACCTTTTGTTGAGTTCCAGCACTTCCAACAACATAGCAACCCATCAATTTCGCAAATTGGCCAACAAGCTGACCCACTGCACCAGCCGCTGATGAAACATAAACAAATTCCCCTTTCTTGGGACTACAAACTTCATAAAATCCAGCGTATGCAGTCATTCCAGGCATCCCTAATCAATCAAACACAGAAATACAGAGGATATTACTCCAATTACAACTTAATTTTGGAAATTAAATAATGATATTTGAGTGGATCAATTTGATTAAACAGAAAGACAAACATATAAATAATTTTGTGTAGGTAGACCTACCAAGAAGTCCAGTATAGTAAGAAAGAGGAAGATCAGTATGGTGAATTTTGAAGAGGCCTTCAGTTGATGTGATGATGGAGTACTCTTCCCATCCGGTTGTTCCCCATACCAAATCTCCTTCCTTGAAATTTGGGTTTCTTGATTCCACCACTTTTGCCACGCCATACCCAGTAATTGGCTACATTTTTTACCATCAAAATTAATCATGTAGGAGGTGGAATTTATAAAATTGAAAAAGGGAAACAGAATTAAGAGAAGGAAGAGTTTACAGAGCCTGGAGTGTAGGAACTGAGGATGCTTGAAGACTCTTGATTGGTCTTCATCAGTATTCGCATATAGGGATCACAGGAGAGATAGAGATTCTTCACAAGAATCCCATTTGAATCTTGAGGTAATTTTAGCTTAATGCTACTGACTTTCACTTCCATATCTGATTCCTTCGGGAAACCAGAAACATAATTTTTGAGAATAATCTGCTTGTTACTCACAACTGCTTCACCGCTGCTCGCCATTGATAGAATTATTTAGGATGTAAATTTCTTTTTGACGATATACAGCACAACCCCACAGCAAATTAACATTTGTGAAATGAGATCAAATATTGCATAAAATGTGCGTAGCGGGGTCCATGTATTCCAAAATTTTACAATCTACCATCTTCGAGTAGCGTCTCTTTTGGAATAACAATGAGTGGTCGCAATTAATTCGGATCTTTAAATGTTCTCTTGTCGTCTAGAAATTCCCCTCTCCTTTTAATAATCTGTTTACCGGTTACCTGCAGGGAATGGCCATGGGATACACATTTCTTCCAGTTTGCTAATGGAGAACGGCGACAGAGATCTCCGTCTAGCTGGTGAACAGGGATGGGAGTTCTAATCTCTACCCAGCCCCACCCTATTTACAACCCTAGTTTTAAGTCATAATATTAACAATGTTGCAAAATTACTATCCAACTCTTCATCTATCTCCGGTGAGGAAGAGTCAAGATATCCAATTTTCCTTTTACCCTTCTCATATATTGTTCACTCCCTTTTTTTTTTAATTTTTTTTTTAATTTTTTTTTTTTTAATTTTGCTCTCTACTTTGCTTGAACTTTTTTTTTTCTTTGTTTTTCAATTTCTTCCCGTTAGAACTATCTTTGTATTTTAACGGTTGCTCCGTTCTCTCATTTTCAAGTTTAACACGCATAATTTTTCAAAACATCTTAATGTCATAGCTCCGTATATCATTATATATATGAGATTTCGTAAAAGAATTTTCAAATCTATTTACCCAAAAAGATTTTAAGGCTCAAGACTGTCCTAGAGTGATACTTGTACATCTATGAATTTCTAACAAGGATGACTATTTCTTCCGATGTCTAAACTTTATAGTTTTTAGTGTTGTTATATTTTATGTGTTGAGAGTTTATTTATTTTAATGGATATGGAGTTTTTATATAAAACAAAGATCTAAATGATACAAAATTTTATATAAAGACTAGCATGGAACTCATGCTATTTAGTAGTATTAGAGATTTATTATGAATAGTGATATGTCATATCATATTAATTAACAATACATCAATTCCATTCGCAAATCTAATATAATATGTAAGTCAAAAGAAGGAAAAAAAAAATGTCAGCAAACGCATAACTAAAATAGAGGAAGAAGGATGGAAAGGGGTGGAATCCAGTGCATGTATCTAGCACAACACTGTTCTACATTCATGCATTGAAATTTAAGTCCTCCATCCTTTCCCCTCTCCTTCCTATCAAACACTAATAACTTCTTTATCACCTTGTTTTTCTATGATTATTTCTGTTTTTTTATAAATATAAAATTTTTATAAATATTATTTAAGAGGGAATGATACATAATTAGTGAACTAATTAACCATTCCATATGAATAATATTCATAAAAAAAAAAAAAAATTCATTTATCCACAAGGTATTAGTTGGAAAAGTAAGAATCTCATTAGCCATTCTATATAAGAAGTCTTACGTTCGAACCTTATAAATGAAAAAATAGTTGTTGAGATAGTTTCACTTTTTAAAAGATTAATTTGGCTGAAATCCAAATTTAACTAGATCTTAAAAACAAAAAAATTAAATGGTTCATTTTTATGTGTCAATTCCACAAAGTTAAAGCATATTATGTAATTACAAGGAAAATTATGTTCTATACATTGATTAAACATGTAGTATTATAATATTATGGACCGTAACTAGTGTGAATAAACAAAGTTGCAATAGATAGGAAAACAGCATCATTATTTGCACCATTATTGATGGATGGCTCTGTAATGTTATTAAGCAGGGGAGCATTGAAAGCTAGAAGCCATTGAAAAGGGTGATAGGAATTCAGTGATGGGCAATTGCCACAACTTGTTTACCTACATTTCTTCCACTGAAAAGGCCAACAAGAGCAGCTGGACAACTCTCTATCCCTTCAGCTATGTCTTCCACATAATTTATCTTCCCTTCTGTAACATAAGGCAAAACAAACTCCAAGAATTTTGAGTACTGAGAAAAGTAATCAAAAGCTGCAAATCCTTGTATGCGGATCCTGTTATAAACAATGCTCGTTAAGTTGTAAATTCCTTCTGGTTGCTGCAGATTGTACTGAGATATCATTTCACACGCAGCGATTCGGCCTCGAGGTCTCATGTTGGCCAGTACTGCATCAAGCATTTTGCCTCCTACATTCTCAAAGTATATATCTATGCCTTCAGGAAAATACATCTTCAAAGCTGCAACCCAATCTTTCTCCTCTTTGTAATTGAAAGCACCATCAAAACCGAACTTTTTCTTCATTAGATCAACCTTAATCACAAGAAACAGACCAAAAAAAAAAAAAGATAATTAAGCAAAATCTAATACAAAAACTGAGTAATGATTGACAAGAAAATTAACCTTATCTGGAGTTCCAGCACTTCCAACAACATAGCAACCCATCAATTTAGCGAATTGGCCGACAAGCTGACCAACCGCACCAGATGCTGCTGAAACATATACTCTTTCTCCACTCTTAGGTGAACATATATCGTGTAGCCCAAAGTACGCTGTGATCCCTGGCATACCTTTTTAAAACAATATACCAACATGTTTAACACTAAAAATTGCTGTATCTTTCTTTTTAAAATTTCAATTACTTGTAAATTAGTTCAAAATTTCAAATAATTGAATGATGTAGAGATGAAGAAATGAACAAACCAAGTAGTCCAGTATAGTAAGAAAGAGGTATATCAGCATCATGGATTTTAAAAAGCGACTCAGGAGCAGTTATAAGAGCATATTCTTCCCAGCTGGTTGTGCCCCATACAAGATCCCCTTGCTTGAAATCAGGATGCCCAGAATCCACCACTTTACCCACTCCGAACCCAACTATTGGCTGTTGATTAATTTAACAATTAATGTATGATTAGCCTTTAACAATCAACATTAACATAGAATTAATTAGTGCACAATTAAAGCAAGAGAGAGAGAGAGAGAGAGAGAGATTACAGAGCCTGGAGTGAAGGGTGAAAAACCAGGAGAATTGTTGGACATGCGACCGCGCATTTAAGGATCGCAGGACAAGTAGAGATTCTTCAACAAAACACCATTACTACCTGCTGGTACTTTAAGGTTAGTAGTACAAGCCATTAATTGCATGTCTGATTCTTTAGGAAAGCCATTTACATAATCCTTCAATATCACCTGCTTATTGCTAACTACTACCTCTCCCCCACTCGCCATATCTGCGGATCCTTTTTTCTCTTCTTTGCTTTCCCTCTGCTATATTGTTGTCTATTGATGATGATGGATAATTAACTAGCAGTGTCACGTAAAATGACCTAGTCAAACATTCATAAACAATATATATATGGTATTTTTTTTAAACGCTTTATGATTATGGGAGATTCAGCCCATGTATAGAAAGAGACATGCTTGGTTAGATTCAGCCCATGTATCGAAAGAGACATGCTTGGTTAAAAAAAAAAAAAAAAAGGAAGAGATTGAGTCGGTCATCATTTAGTATGACAAGTGTATTCTAAAATTTCTCATTTAGCATAAGGAAAAAATGAAAGGAACAACAAATGAAAATGTTGTCTCTGTTTGTACAAAAGAAAGAAGATACACATC
The DNA here is from genome assembly GCA_039660915.1 of Euphorbia tirucalli. Classification (NCBI taxonomy): domain Eukaryota; kingdom Viridiplantae; phylum Streptophyta; class Magnoliopsida; order Malpighiales; family Euphorbiaceae; genus Euphorbia; species Euphorbia tirucalli. Next base: position 14,877,779 of record CM077636.1, on the reverse strand, counting down.
CACTCTTCTAATAAAATATCTAACACATGTGCAAAATGAGTAATTAATGATTACATTAGAAAAATAAAAACTACATATTCACTATTACAAGAATATTATATTTGACAGCAAAAATATTTTTTCGTGAAATTAAATTTTGCTGTCAAAAAATTAATATAACAACAATATATACAAAAGTTATACGATATGATATATATATATATCTTAGAAAAATATTCGCTCAATGCATACAAATTAAAATAAAATAAGAATAGGAAAAACCTTAATCATGCTTATCTATATGTTAAAGCATTATAGGAAAAGCAAAGACTGGTCCAAAGTGATATCTTCTTCAATTATTGTAACTAAATTAATCGATTAATGCTTGGGATTTTGACCAATATTGGGGTAAGAAAAAAAAGAAAAGACAATTCATGAGTCAATAATTGATTTAAACTGGGTCTGAGTCAATGAACACCATAGACGTTATCATGAATTAGTTAATTATGATCCCATTTTTCTTTTTTTTGTTGGAAATTATGGTTCCAATTAATCTTAACCCTCAGGACAATTTTATCCTTTTTTTTACTTTTTTCGAGTCTCAAGACTAAAACAGCAGAAGGCCTATTTGATCAAAATCAGATGTACTCTCATTAGGTACGTCTTTAAAATCTGAATGTGAAAACTGAAAATGATTAACTTGGATTTGACGTACCAATTTATTGACAATTTTTCACATACAGTTGTGCTGCATACTATAACAAGTATTTGAGGAAACATATAAATTACGGCTAAAGCCACACACATAGTTGCCTCATCTTACTGCGTTAGGCCTCAAGCAGTTGAATCTCACCAGTTTCGACTGCTGAAGAAGTTTCAGGCTCCATTAGTAACTCAGCATCAACTATCCCACATTTCTCAGCTACCAGTTTGAGGCGTTGGTACACTTGGACCATTGTTGGTCTTTGCTCTGGAATGGACTCAACGCATTCAAATGCAACTTTAAGAAGCTCATAAATTTCAGCATCAAATCCTTTCCCAATTATAGACATATCAATCATGTCATAATAATTACCAAAAGATTCACTCAAAATCTTTTTAATCCATTCATTCGAATCAGTCATTTTACTCGCATCAATCTTCGTGATCAACTCAAGAAGCACAATACCAAAGCTAAACACATCCTCTCTCATAAAATCCATTTCCAAAACCAATTCCCTATCCACCTGATTAATGCAATCTGAACCAATAAGCATAGCAGCCCCAAAATTGGATATCTTGGGTTCGAAATCCTCATCAAGCAACACACTTTTTAGAGCAGAAATCGAGATGTATAATTCGGATGTTAGTGCCCTCATGCAACCATGCCAAGCCTCTTGCTAAGCCAATGGCAACTTTAACTCTTCCAGGCCATTCCATGACTTTCACTTCTCCTTCAATGTTAGGATGTAGCCAGTCATAAAGGTTGCCATTAGGCATGTATTTGTAAACCAGAAGCTTGTCCGTGGATGTTGTGCAGAATCCAAGTAGTGGAAGTAAGTTGATATGCCTTAATGAACCAAGTATCCTCAATTCTGATATAAATCGTTCTCCAAGTGAGCCATAGTTATGCAACTTTTTGACAACAAATAAATGGCCATGGGGGAGTGTGGCCTTATACATTGTCCCTGTCTTTCCCACCCCAATCACAGTATTGTCGCTGAAGTTATCTGTTGCTCTGCTCATATCTGCGTACTGCAATCTTTGGACCATCACTCCCATCTGTTCCAAACTAAGAATCTGTGACAAAGCTTTCAATGTTAGGTTCACAATTTTAAGATATTTTTAACTTTTATGTACAGTGACATACTGATATATATGACAGAGCATTGAATTATATCCTAGTCTGAATTCATAAATTAATAGCACCAAGTAGTATTGAAAAAAAAGGAAAAAAATGAAGTCGGATACCTGCGTGTCCAAGATTCCGTCGGTGGATAAATTAACCAACTGGTGAACTTCTCCTTTCTTAATTTTCCTCCTCCTCATGATCAGCAGTAACATAGCAGCAATTGTTATCTTGTTATGTTTGTCAAATTTCAGCCATGGCACAAAATAGGATGCATACACGACCATAACTGTACACACAGAAACTCCGTACCCAACGGCAAAACCACCTGCAAATGATCGTCTTGGTGAACATTTTTCTAAAGGACCGCCACAGAGTCCATTGTTATCCACATAGGATTCTTTTGAAAAATTAGTGTTCACAAAGTTTGGAATCTGTCCTGATAACATATTATTAGCCACGCTGAACTCCTTCAACCGTCGGAGTTTACCAATTTTTGCCGGAATTTCACCAGTCAAATAGTTGTCGTTCAATTTCAGAACATTTAGATAATTGCAATTGGCAATACTTGCCGGGATTGTTCCTGTGAAACTGTTGAAGGAAAGATCAATTTCTACAAGATAGGATAGTTCAAATAATGCATATGGAATTGATCCGTGGAGCTCATTAGCGGAAAGATCTAAGGATTGTAAGCTTGTACAATTTCCAATCCCCGAAGGCAATTGGCCTTTGAGCCCCATGCTAAACAATTTGAGGTTAATGACTCTGTTCTCCATACCATTCCAGCATTCTACTCCATCAAAACGACAGACGAAACCTGGCGTATTGTCGTTGAAGTCCCAGGAAGAGCTCAAATAACCGTTAGGATCTTCCAATGAATCTTTAATTGACTTTAAACAATCAATATCCGGTTCACCAGACACAGTTGCAGTAATAGTACCCAACATCAAGATGCAGAGATAAACTGCATAATTATCTTTTCTTTTATGTGACATTGGATTTTGGTTGAGAAATTTGCACCTGTAGGATGAGGAGATAGATTTTCAACTTAACTGGTTGTACAACATGGAGGAAATATGAGAGTCCACAAATTCACATTTAAACACATTTACACATTGAATTGAAGACCAGTTCCAACATGAAAGCTCTTGTACTATTATATTGTTCAACGAATTATTGACTGATCTATAATAAATAAATTCAAGATATAGGCATATATAGCCTGGAAGTCAAAGAAAATGCAGGCCACGAATAAACTAGATTAAAAATTCAATTCAACAACCCAAACGTACAAGGCAAGGCCTTGAAAAATTGGGGCCCACAGCCTATTCATGAATTCTACAACCCGGTCCATCCCAGTCTTCTCAATTATTTTTTAATAAAAATTTAGATCTTTTGTTTTGTAATATATATGGCTAGCAACCAATATATACATATACATATTGGCCACCATATCAAGTTAAATAATATATATATATATATATATATATATATACATATTGGCCACCATACTCTACATTTTCAAATTACTTTTCTACATTTTTTTTTGCATAATTATTGAATTGCTTTTTTTTCTTAATTCATATCTTTTATACATTTTCCCTTTTAAACATCCCTTTCATCCTTTTCAAATTTACTCAAATAGATAAGTCTACTTTGTCCACATTTCTCTCTCATCTTTTCATAATTTTAATTTAATTTCGTATTTATTTCTCAATCCGTTTATTATTTTGTCATGCGACTTTAGAAAGTTTTTTTTTTTTTTCTCTTCGAAACTGGATCCATATGTATATATTTTTTCCGACATCTTTTTTTACTAAGGTATAACTAAATATATCTTTATATCTTAAAGAATAATCAATGTAATAGTGTATCTTAAGATATAACTAAAGTATAATCACTGTAATAGTATATCTTAAGATACAATTAAGGTATAACTAAGATAGAATCACCGTAATTGTGTTTCTTAATGTATAACTAAGGTACATTTAAGATACATTATTATACCTTAATTATATCTTAAGTTACAAAGGTATAATGAGTTATACTTTAGTAAAAAAAAATGTCAGAAAGAATATATACATATGAATCTTGTTTTGAAGAGAAAAAAAAAAAATCTAAAGTCGCGTGATAAAAAAATAAATGGATTAAGAAATAAATGCGAAATTAAATTAAAATTATTTGAGTAATTTTGAAAAGTTTAAAAGGGATTTTGACAAAACTTTACTGTTCACGTATAAAAGAAAAAGGGTATCAAAATGTAAAAATTTTTGTGAAATTCCCTTAATTAAATGAGTACCTATTGGGCGTAACTTAATTGATACATCTCCTTAGGTAGAGGTGAGAGGTCATAGGTTCATTACCCAAGCCCTTCAAAATTCATATACAAAAAAAAAAAAAAAAAAAAGAAGAGCAAGGCTTGTCATAGTTGCCTATGATATTTCACAAGTCACAGCTCCATTAAATAAAATTGAATAAAAACATGCAATAATTTGAACAAAATAAGAGTCCAACGTGCAATTTCTTTCCAAAGATCAACAACGTGTGAGAAACTTGACCACGAAAAATCTTATTGACAATCTACCATTGCGTTCTCAATGACACTTCACAAATTCAAAGATAAACTTCATGCACAGGGAGAAAAAAGTAAATGAATTGCTACTTATTAAAAAATATTTTGAAACTACACTTACTAGATTTTTCATACTTGATTACAGAATTTGTAACAATTCTGTAACACTTCAACTGATAGCTAAGAGCTGGTCTTCCCTACCGTACCACATGACAATTTACTAGCAGATCTTAATTCTTATTTAGCCTTAGCTATATTCTGCTACTAATTTCACCAGCGCATTTGAATTCACCTTTTTGCGTAGCACTTGAATAGCCTGTGGAGAACATCTTGGGATGCACAACAGATTTTTGTAATGCTCAAGTACAAAATCCGGCCTACATCTACAGCCTCGAAACAAAGTCATCTCTTGTTGAAATATAAAACCATTTTTTTCTAACACCCAGGCATTCTTGAGCAGAAATTCCAAAAATTTAAGAATATGTTCATACTCTTTACATCTTAATTCATTCAGCCCAACAATCTCAATAGTCTTAAGATGTGTCCCCAAACAACTGAAAACATTCTCACGAGAATTCCAGTACTTTTCTCCAAAATCATACGACTCGAAAAATTCTTTAGGCATAAGAATTCAATGAACATTACCTCCACTCCAGTAAGTGTACTGTCAACTTGTCAAGTTATAGAATTGCATTTTCATTGTACAATTCCTTTCTTAAAAGGAACTGAAATGTTAAACCTTTGGAAAGCAAATAGCAACTCATGCCTGTCTGCAAACTTTAGATCAACAAGGCCTAGAATCCATATATCACTGTAATAATAAACACTAACAAATTTAATTTGAATCTTTAAAATCAGTTTCAGTAAACTTTACCTGAACAGGTTCAGATATGCTGAACTTTATAACTAATTTCTCAAGCACAGGTGAATTTCGAAGCAAACAAGCAATTCCAGGAAGACTCTTATCAAAGCTGTAAATATCCAACGTCAAGCATTTGCTGTTTAGAAATGGAGAAGAGAGACCGGCCCCTCACCACCTCCAAAGCTGATAGTCCTCCAATGAAATTCAGAAATGATACTCTAAAATGCAGCATAAAAACAGCTAGAATGAAATCGGATTCTAAATTTCTAATACTTAGCTATCATTATATTTTCATAACTAAAATTACCTTCACAAAGCATTGCCCAATTTATAGCAGATCAACATCTTGAACCGGCTGGAGAATCTCTTTCACCAAACTTTCAGCAAACACCTCCAGATTATCAATGAAAATATTATTAAAATCAAGAGCAACACAAGCTGAAGATGGCGACTTCATTAATTTATAACTTTCAAAACATAGTGCATAGAAGTTTTAATTCCTCGAGATTAGGGCAAGAAATCTCAAGAGCTGATCCATGACAGAACGCAACTACTTCTCTCAACAACCAATCTTCTCAAAGATTTTGAAGCAATAACAATGTGAGAACACAAATGACAGTCCTTTCCCAAGGATTCAAGTAAAGGACTACCAGAAATAACATTTTCAATAGCTCCAATAAATAAAGCACAAGGACCTATAAACAAAACCTTAAGCGATCGCCAACGTACTTTGACATAAGGCGCAAAATCTCAACCGATTGTCTTCAATGTGATCAGCGAATCATTGTTGAACAGAAATTGGGGCAACAGACACTTTATCTTAGTATCAGCCCCAAGGTCCAAAATTAGCTCCTTCCCCTGTTTTCTTGTTGCAAATCGGATCCACGCAGGCAATAAGAGAGGATTAAGGAATGTCGAAGAGGCTATTGGATCAAGGTTTGCCAGATCGACATTGTCTATTTGGATGAAAAATTCATGATCGTGGGGGAATTACATAGAAGTAGGGTGCTATCAACGAGCCTGGAGAAAAAATAAGTTGGGCATAGAAGAAGAATCGAAGATGAGGACTGACTGGGACATGAGTCCATTGATACTGCCAGCGTTTGGATAAAACACAGGCCTTAACGGCGGCTATGGTTGAGGGCAAAAAGGAGCGAATGTGGTGGACTATGGAATCAGCTCGTGAACTGATGTGATCTTTTTTCTCTTTCGACTTGTTTCCTGTTCTTCTCTGGTTTAGCTCCCATTTCCATTTGAGTGCAGGGGAAAGCCGAAGAACAAAATCACGGTTACAATGAACACTTTCTTTCGTTTGCCCTTAATTTTAATTTTGGCAAAATACAAGTAGTCTATATATTAATCACCTTTTTTTTTTTTAACACATTAAATACATAATTTTTATTTTATTTTGGATAATATTATTCATCTGTCTTATATGAACTGCATTATCTATTAATTAGTACGTGATACAATTTTTATGAAAACTTTACTAGAAGAATCTGAATTACACTTTTTATCTATGCGTTCCATCGGTATATATGTAAAATATACATCTATTTTCCGTTAATTAATAAATTTTATAGTCTATGTTAGACAAATATGTCAAAATTTAGCTAATACTATCAAAATAGAAAAATAATATACGTTAATAAAAATAGATCGGAAGACTAATTCAAAATCTATATTAAAAGCTTAGGATGTGTTTTGTATTTAGTTTTTAAGCAAGATTGTCTCTTTTATTAATTTCCAAAACTATTTAAGTATTCTCTAATTAATAATTAAAAAATTCCATCCCACTCAAAAATAATAAATGAATGAATAGATTTTCTCTTTACTCTTTTAATTTTTTTAAAATTATATTAGCATTATAACCTACTAAAAAAAGTTTAATAGATTTTTTCCTTTGTATTATATTTAAAAAATAAAATAAAATTATATTAGCATTATAACCTACTAAAAAAAAGTTTTACATAGAGAATACGTTTTTGTTTATAGACTATTAACAATTAAGGGTTATCCATTGTCCTTGTAAATTTACTAATAGCATTACCAATAGGGATAATTGATATGCTTTAGCAGACATTCTTCAATATGTTCTTCCAAGTTTTTTACTTGATCTTAACAATGCATAGATAGACATAATAAATACAGTGGTACAAAAATCCAAATTAGTAACCATGAAATTGTATCCATAATTTCTATTAAAAACTCTAATTAGTGAAGCAAATTTGTTAAGGCATCAAATTGCACTCTTCCGTATCAGTCTAAACAAGTTACTGTAGATTTTGAGTTTAGTTTAGAGATGAAGTTGGAGTTTATTTATTCTAATTAGATAAATCAGAATAGCACTGTAATTACAATGCAAACAGATCTTAGAGAATCCCTGTTGAATGTCTTAATGGCCGAATTTGTCTCTAATAATGCTAATTCTAGTGTAAACATCAAGCATGCTTGGCCTTTGCTCAGGAAAGGGCTGCACACATTTATATGCAATTCTGATGCACTCAGTGACCTCATCCTCATATCCTTCTCCTATCAGAAGCTCATCCATGGCATCATATTTGCAGCATTTGGAAGAAGCACCACTTAACGAAGCATCAAAGCTTATACCTGCAATGTCTAAAGAGGTAACCTTGTGTCCTGTTATCAACTCGAGAAGAACGACTCCAAAGTTGAAAACATCTTCTTTAACGAAACATTGATCCCAAAATTCCATATCCATCACGAAACCCCTGCTTGAATTGTTGATCTCGTTTGGATTCACAAGTATTGCCATTCTGAAGTTTGACAACTTGGGCTCATAATTCTGATTTGGTTGGTGATGGTGTTCAAGTACAAGTGATGGCTGATGCAAGGTACTGTAAATAGCTTGTTTCCTTAAAGCGTTTATTATGTGTTTCGTTTGTATTCTCTATTTCTTGTTTTATCCTTTTTTCTGTCTGAGATTAATCATCATTTTATTCACTTTTGGTTTGGTGGATTACCGGTCTTGGGTTACTGTCGCCTAAGTATTTGATTGAGGGTACAATGTTTCATTTAGAGTTCTATGAAGTAACCAGTTTTAGTAATTTCCATGGTCCCTAACAGTTTTCAAAGCCTAACTATTCTGTATATCTTATCCTCCTCATTTTATTTGCATATTATATATTTTCTTTCTTGTTTTTGATGGACTTATGTTTCTTGCTTTCTGTAATTTCAGCAAGTCCGGCATGGATGAAGCTGAATTTTCAAGGTTCCACTCTAATGTCAAGCGTGGTGATAGTGTTGGTGCCACTGGATTTCCAGGTTGGAGATATTATTTGATGTCATACTCTTTTAATCCATTATTCCTTTTTGTTATGCTCCTTTTAGTATATATATCCATGTTCTGTTTTTTGCTGAATCCTTGTACCATTTTTTGCCACTTGACAAGTCTTCATTTAGCATGTAGTTGATGGGCCCATAGGAGTAACAACTTCAAGTGTAAAGGTTCATTTGAGGTTGATTGTTCTTTTTGATAGTGATTGAGGTGAAATAATTGAGATTCTGCTTTGGGGCTTTGTGGGTGGCAGTAGTGTAAAATTAGAATATAATTCCTATATAGCAGTCAACTTCTTCATAAAGTATACCCTGACTGTCTTGTGCATTTTTGGGATTGCAGGGTAGTCGAAGGCGCATCATTTTTATTTCTGTTTTTTCTTTGAGGAGCTATAGGACTCCATTTTTTAGGTTAAGAAAAGTGATGATTGTCTTGTTTGATTTACTAGCAGAACAGTCAATGATTTCATCTGACTAAAAGATATTGTTTTTAGTTTAGCATTACTTTCTTGTTTGTCCAATGAAAATTTCCTCTGCTTCATGCTACATTTGATTTTTCTTGAAACCTTTTCTGTACTTTTCTCTGGCATACAGTCATGTATGCTGCACAAAGTTTTTCGTTTACGTGAACTATGATTTAAAAATAAATCTCTTGTTATTGTAATCTTGTCTCCTCATAATATGACTTTGGATTCTTTCCATCTATTAGGGAAAACTAAAAGAGGAGAACTGAGTATCTTCCCATCATCATTTACTGTTTTATCACATTGTCTTCATATGATGCCGCAAAGTGTCACGGGGTCACTCCTCGGACACCGTGGGGCGCTTATGTCTACGTCTAGAAGTAAGCAAGCCAACACACTTTATATGCTAATCCTGCATTAGGAGCAAGCATGAGGTTAGATCAAATCATAACATTCGTTTATAATAGGCTCAAAGACCATTCCACATTCTATACGGAACTATCGGCACATTAGAAGGGCATAATCAATGATAAGCATCCATCCACACATACACAAACATACATGAGGCACATATGAAAAGTGATGCGCAAGACTTTCATTCATATATGGATAACAAGTACATCAAACAAGTCCACACCCGTAGTAGTAGGGGGTCCTACTACGGATGGGGCAATCACAAGCACCCACGTGCGGCTGACACTGGTCTCACAAGCAACACCGTGCAACTGACACTCATTGAGACCTGCCACACCCCCCTATAGTAGTCCTTATACCAATTTCAGGGTTGGGAGGAACAACCATCAAGATGTCTCACCTATCACACTTTCACTATTCATGCTACTATTACAAAGTACTCCCCCCCTTTACACTCTCCCCCTCTCAAAGGGTTGACGTCCTCGTCGACCTTGTCTTCTGGAATTCTTCAATCTTTTTCTTGAAGGCTTGTAGATCGTCTTCTTTCTCCCAGCTGGTTTCTTCTTCTCCTTCGGCTCTCCATCGAACGAGGTACTCCTTGTAAGTTCTCCTGGTTGTTGACGCCGTACAATCTGCTAAAATCTCCTCTACTTCTCTGCTGGCTGGTGCTTTTTTCGTGATTGCAGGTCTTGTACTCCTGTTCCGCTTGTCGTCGATGGGATCTGGATGATACTGCTTCAAGTTGCTGACTTGGAAGACAGGATGGACCGACATCCATTCGGGCAAGTCCAGTTTATATGATACTGGACCTACCTTTTTGACGACTGGAATCGGTCCTTCATATTTCCTCACCAGCCTGTTGTCTCTGTTGCGGAAGAATCGTAGTTGCTATGGCAGAAGTTTCACCAACACCAGGTCACCAGCTTTGAACTCCATTGGTCGACGATCTGTATCAGCCCATTTCTTTATCCACCTGGATGCCTTCTCCAAATGTGCTCTCGCTATCTCCTCGTTCTGCTTCCATTCCTTTGTGAAAAGATATGCTTTGTGATTCTTGCCTTTGTAAGGCATCTCGATGGAATGGGGCACCAAGGGCTGTTGACCTGTCACAATTTCAAAAGGGGTTTTGTTAGTAGCAGAGGACTTCTGGCTGTTAAAGCAAAATTGGGCAACATCTAAGAGGGATGCCCAGTTCAGATGAAATATTCCTCTTTTTAAAAAGTGCAAATACTTATATAATTTGAAAAGCTGATTCATGTAGTTTTTTTTTATGTCGTTGGCTTTGCATATATTTTGAGTTTTAATTTATTCATTTTCATGATGCTAGGAAACACGTTTTTGACAATGCTATCTAGATCTAACGTTGAATAAGGAAGTTCGACAGATTTTTAAGACCAAAAGTAAGATCTTATCTTACATTAGAAATTTTCTTGACAACCAAGATTTTGTGGAGGCAAACTATTGTTGTTGAATATTATTTTTGGTTTTTTTCCCCATTTCCATAGAACATAACTCTTTTTGTTTGGTAATGTCAATTTTTGTCTTAGGTTGCAACTCCTATGATGAACAACACGATTTATGGTGGAGTTAATGCTCACCCATTTGTAACCTATCACCTAAACTTCATCTTAAACAATTAGTTATTGGCGGTTTAGAACGTGTTTATGAGATAGGACAGCGGTTTGGAAATGAGGGCGTTGATTTGACTCATGATCCTGAGTTCACAACCTGTGAGTTTTATAAGGCTTATGTTGACTACTATGACTTGATGGAAACCACTGAGAATTTATTGAGTGGTATTGAAGTATATGCTTAATTATGATATTGTTGTTATTGTTAGATATTTTGTGTTAATAAGTCTCTAGAATGTCTCTATAAAATATCTTAATATTTACTTTTAGTTAGCTCTAGAAACTTGTTGTAGCAAACTCTAGAACAATCCATTGAGCCTATAAATATGTATGCTATGGTGTTTGATGAATGTAGAACATATTCACCATAATACTCTTGATTTCCTTCTCATCATACCATAACTTCTCTAAACTAATGTCCATTAAACCACCATTTGGTATCAGAGCCCTACACCAACAAAAACACCGAAAAACCAAAATCACGTAAACACTAGATTACCCAAAATCTAAAACACCAAAACTATTTCATCAAGATCCTTCAATGGCAACCTCAAGCAAGATTTCAAGCATAACACCTCCCGTTTTCAATGGTGAAAACTACAATATTTGGGCATTCAAAATGAAAGCTCACCTCAAGGGTTTGCTGCTATGGGAAGCTGTAGAAATAGAGATGGAACCCAACCTTCCTGACAATGCGACATTGAATCAATTGAAGGTTTATGAAGAAAAAGTCTCTAGAAAGTACAGACCTCTTAGTATACTTCATGCTACTGTAGATGAAACCATTTTCACAAGGATCATGGCTTGTGAATCAGCCAAGCAAGTCTGGGACAAGCTGAAAATAGAGTTTCAAGGAAGTGATAAAACAAGGCAAATGCAGGTTTTCAATTTAAGGAAAGAATTTGAGCTATTGAGGATGAAGGAGACTGAAAACGTGAAAGAATACATTGATAGAGTCATGAAGTTTGTGAATCAAATTAGGTTGCTTGGTGAGGAACTACCGGAGAAGAGGATTGTAGAGAAGGCGATGGTGACTCTTCCTGAGAGATTCGAGTCAAAAATCTCATCCCTTGAAGATACCTGGGACATTGGACACTCACTTTGCCTAAGTTGGTGAATGCTCTTCAAGCTGTAGAGCAAAGAAAGCTTTGAGAGAGGAAGAAAAAGCAGCAGAGAAGGCACTTCTTGCATCCCAAAAATCTTCTTCTCAATTAGAAAGTAGTAGGAACAAGAATTCTAATGAAAGAAAAAGTAAGGAAAAGAAAGACCAACAAAGTTTCAGAGGGAAATATAGAAGAGTTTCGCCTACTCCATGTCCCCATTGTAAGAAAACAAATCATACTGAAAACTACTGTTGGTTCAGACCAGGGATTCAGTGCAAGGTTTGCAGACACTTTGTAAAAGTTATGTCCAAAGAATATAAATAATCAACCTCCATCACAATCGGCTCATGTCATAGAAGGGGCTGAAATAAAGGAGGAGGATGCCTTTGTTGCAACAGTAGTTGAAGAATGTTATGCTGCAACTGAAGATGCTAGTATGTGGCTCATTGATAGTGGCTGCACGAATCATATGACTTCAAATATTCAGTGTTTCAAAACCATTGATAAAGGATGCCGCTCTAAAGTGAAGATTGGTGATGGAAGATGGCTTGAAGTGCATGGGAAAGGAAATGTTACAATACAGACTCCATCAGGTAACAAACTGATCACTGATGTTCTTTTTGTGCCTGAACTAAATCATAATCTCTTGAGTGTTGGTCAGCTACTAGACAAGAATTATGCACTTTCTTTTAAAAGTAACTGTTGTGAAGTAGTTGATCCAAATGGAGTTAAGTTGTTCACTGTTAGAATGCAAAATAGAAGTTTTCCTTTAGAATGGAGTGTTGTGATAGCTAAAGCCCTCACCAGTGTTGCTGATGAGACAAATCTCTAGCATAAGAGATTTGGGCACACAAATTATATTTATTTGGGAGAGGCTTCATGCTAAGAACATGGTTTTAAATATGCCTACTGTCCATACTCAATCAACTATATGCGGCACATGTCAAATGGGGAAGTTAAGTCAATCTCCATTTCCTATCAATCAAGCTTTTAGAGCCACTGAAAAGTTGCAGCTGGTGCACACAGATGTGTGTGGTCCTACGAGGACTTCCTCTATTAATGGAAGTATATATTTCTTGTTGTTTATTGATGATTTAACTAGATATTGCTGGATCTATTTTTTGAAGCAAAAATCAGAGGTATTCTCTTGCTTCCAGTAATTCAAAGCAGAGGTGGAAAATCAAAGTGCTCATATTATCAAGACTTTGAGGTCTAATAATGGCACCGAATTCACATCTCATTAGTTTTAAGAATTTCTTCAACAAGCAAGAATTCACCATCAGCTCACTGTCACTTACACCCCTCAACAAAATGGTGTGAGTGAGAGGAAAAACCAATCAATTATGAATATGGCCAGTGCTTGATGATTGAAAAAAAACTTCCGAAGAAGTTTTGGGTAGAAGCAGCTAATACTACAGTACAATTGCATAATAGATTGCCTAACAAAGCACTTGAAGACAAAACACCATTTGAAGCCTGGTTTGGTGTCAAGCCTTCAGTAGCTCATCTTCGAGTTTTTAGGAGTATTTGCTACTCATTGGTGCCTGATGTGAAAAGAGATAAGTTAGATTAAAGAGTTGATATAGGAATATTGGTGGGATATAGTAGCTTGTCAAAAGGCTATAGAATCTTTAATCTTGCAACAGAGAAAGAATTGGTTAATAGAAGTGTGAAGATTGGTGAAGAAAGCAGCTGGAATTGGGAAAGCATATCTGTGAAGAGTAACAGACAATGAGAAAGCTACTCTTGATCAGGATGAAGAACTTGAGCTTGACACAGATGATGAAGACTATGCTATCAGAGGCACTAGAACGTTGGAAGACATTTATAACAGGTGCAATTTGGCTTTATCAGAACCTGCAAGTATAGAAGAAGCCTTGAGAATTCCAACATGGAAAGTAGCCATGGAGGAGTTGAAGATGATAGAGAAAATGGGAACTTGGGTTCTTATGGATAAACCCATTGATAAACAAGTTATTTGTTTGAAATGGGTCTTTAAATTGAAGCTCAATCCTGATGGAACCATCAACAAATACAAGGCAAGATTGGTCATGAAAGGATATGCTTAGCAAGCTGGAATTGACTTTTCAGAAACATTCGCACCTGTGGCAGGATTTGACACTGTAAGAATTTTGCTCGTACTCTCTGCTCAACTAAATTGGGAAGTATATCAGCTTGATGTAAATCAACATTTCTTAATGGAGTGCTTCAAGAAGAAATTTATGTGGCACAACCTGAAGGCTTCACAAATGAAAAGGCTCCTAACAAAGTTTATCTGTTGAAGAAGGCCTTGTATGGTTTGAAGCAAGCGCCAAGGGCCTGGTATGCACGAATTAATGATTTCTTATTGGATTTGAAATTTAAAAGAAGCTGCAATGAAGCGACTTTGTATATCAAAGAAGAAGGGCGAGACATCCTCATTGTATCCATTTATGTGGATGATATCCTTGTGACTGGCAGCAACACTAATTTGGTTAAGGAGTTCAGAGACAAGATGAAAGAGGTATTTGAAATGAATGATTTGGGAAAGATGACTTTCTTTCTTGGTATGCAGGTCTAACAATGTCAACAAGGGATCTTCATTTCACAAAGCAAGTACGCTAATAAAATATTAAAAAGGTTTGGCCTCTCAAACTGCAACTTTGTGAGCACACCAGCAGTACATGGAGAAAAATTTAAGAAAGAAGATGGTTTGGGTCCTGTTGATGCTACTATGTATAGAAGCTTGATTGGAGGATTGTTGTTCTTATGCTCAACAAGGCCTGAAATAATGTCTATCACTGGAGTCCTATCCAGATTCATGAATTTTCTAACCAAAAACCATTTTGAAGCAGCCAAGAGAGTGTTAAGGTACATTCATGGTACTATTCACTATGGCATATTTTATAGGAGGAGCACTTTTGCCAAACTTCTTGGATTTACGGATAGCGATCATGCTGGTGCTTCTGAAGAAATGAAAAGTACTACTGGATATTGTTTTACACTTGGTTGTGGAGTTGTTTGTTGGAGCTCTAAGAAGCAAAGTACAATAGCACAATCAACCGCTAAAGCAGAATATATGGCAACTTGTGCAGCTGTAAATCAAGCACTTTGGATGAGAAAAATCTTGGAGGATTTGAAGTTTGTGTAGGATAAACCTACAAAAATTCTTTGTGATAACAAGTCAGCCATAACAGTGGTCAAGAATCCTATTTTTCATGGAAAAACAAATCATATCAAAGTCAAGTATCATGCCATATGAGATGCTGAAAGAGAGAACCAAATCAAAGTGTTGCATTGCGGCACTAATGACCAACTGGCAGATATATTTACAAAGGCTTTGCAGAAGGAAAAGTTTGAAGCATTAAGGAAAAAACTTGGAGTCATGAATAGCACCAACATCAAGGAGGAGTATTGAAGTATATGCTTAATTATGATATTGTTGCTATTGTTAGATATTTTGTGTTAATAAGTCTCTAGAATGTGTCTAGAATATCTCCATAAAATATCTCTATAAAATATCTATATATTTAATTGTAGTTGTGTGAGCATGGGATTTTCCTGACCTCTGTGATGAGAACTCTTTGTTACCTTTGTTAAGCAGTCGGACCCAGAAAAGAGCAAAATGTCGTGTGGAACACCTCGATTTTTCCGAAAACCGGACAATTCTTGATCTGAAACCCTGAGAACGGTCCCTCGAGTAGTTTTATAGTTTTTATGGCGCACATCGGGATTTTACGATTTTACCCCCGGCTCTAGAGGGTTGGACAAGTTGCTCTGTTGTCCTAAAGCAGAGCGAATTTGATGAAATTGAAAAAATCGAAGACGGTGCAATTAATTCGTGAAATGATTTCTTCG
The DNA here is from genome assembly GCA_039660915.1 of Euphorbia tirucalli. Lineage (NCBI taxonomy): Eukaryota > Viridiplantae > Streptophyta > Magnoliopsida > Malpighiales > Euphorbiaceae > Euphorbia > Euphorbia tirucalli. Next base: position 14,861,792 of record CM077636.1, on the reverse strand, counting down.
ATTGTGAGATATAAAAAGGAAATTAAAATCATTTGAAAAAAAGAAAAAATTGGTTTTGCCGAAAGGAGCAAAGGTGAAGAAAAATAAGTTACAGAAGGAAACAAAAGGTGAAGAAGAAGAAGAGAGAAAGAGGGAAAAGGAGACTTTGATTTTCAAACCCGAAACTCATAACCTAATCGTTCTATAACGCGTCCCGATCGTTACTCATTGGTTCGTACACATTTTCGGATTCGTTCGGATTTGTTTTCAGGTTTTCGGAATATTCGAGGATTTAAATCACATTCTTGATTTCCAATCCGTTTCTGCATATCCAATACACTGGAACAACATCAAGGTAAACTCTGAGAGGCCTTAAACTTGTGTTCATTACATTTTCCGTGTGATTTTTCTCTATTTTCTCAATTTTCAGAAAACCGGTTACCCGGGTATTACCGTATGGCTCTGTCTCTCTAGAACAGAGCCATGCGGCTCTAACCCTAGAGCTGCGCGGCTCTGTTCCTCCGGGGCAAAAACCCGAAAATGCCCGATTAGCCGAAAATAGCCCGTTTTCCATTTTTATGCATTCTGTTGTGATATTTTTCAGCCCAAAAATATTCATACGATTATTAAGCTTCGGGTTTCGGATTTCTGTACGTATGGATATTAGATTTTTGGTTTTCCCCGGATTTTATTTTCTGATTTCGGGGTCGTTCGATCCGATTCAGATCCGTAGTCCAGCATCAACGGACCCCCGAACCATATAAAATCTTCGGGAAACACTGAAAACGAGCAAAATAATGATTTTTTTAAAAACGAGAAGGTATTACAGCCGCCGGCTCTAGTTACAGCAGCACGGCTGTAGTTCCCAGAAAAGACAGAATCGCGGAATGACCCGTACGGATGTCGTTGCGTGATGCTGTTTTCGAATTCAAACTGTTTTTGGCATATTTATTGCTTTTCAGACCCTAGATGTTTGTAAAAATTTGGAAAACCCGCACGAACTGAACTCCGAGTTTCGGGATAACAGACCCGCTGAAATCTGAAAATTTGCATGAAACAAAGCCAAATGTTTTTGAAAAATTATTTTCAGCACAAAAATCTACGGGGGCGTTTCAAAACCGTTTTCCAGGTCTAACCAGTTTGACCAGTCGGGTCGACCTAGTTACCCCCTAAATGCATGCCCCCGATCCTAAAAATCCCAATTTCGTCCTGATTTGAGTCTTATCTGTATTGTACTGCAAACTATGCTAACCGTTTATTTTGCAGCATTTATTTTCCTTTTTATTATTTTTACTGTAATTAATAGAATAATTCGTGTATTTAGGCGTTTGTAATTTTTAGATTCTCGTGTATTCTAGGCGCTTGTAAATGTGAGGATGAAAGTTTTTGTTTTTATTCAATTTGGTTGTATAAGCGGGCTCTGTTATCCTTTTGTATAACTTGTGTGTATGATTTATTTTTCCGCAATTTAATTCTGTCATTTGCTTGAGCACGGGCTAATAAAATAAACGAAATTGGGTAGGGAAAAGATAATAACTTGAATAAATATGGTAATATAAATTATAAATTGAATACAAGCTCGAGGTTGAATAGGTAAGTTGCCTGAACCCTGAATCTCTGGATTAGGTACAGTAGTCTGCGCTCGGTAGGGAGCTATACTGGAATTTCTTGGATGAGCTAATCCGGGTGGCAACTCTGTTACTGATCTTGAAATTCAAGTTTCGATGTCTTTAAGTAATAAAACGGGAAAACGTTTTCTATAAAATGAATTTCCAAAACAAATAAACGATTTTTCCTAAAAGAAGATAAACAAAAAACCGCTTTTTCCAAAACATCACCGAAACCAGTTTTCGAAAATCCCCGGTTCGCTTTGCCGCATCCCGCTTTTTAGTCGTCCGCTCACAGTGGCGACTTTGCTGGGGACTTCTAAAAAAGTTTTCTTAAAAGTTTTCATAAAAACTTAAGGAACTTAGGCAGCTACTGAAATATAACCTTGCTTGTATTCATTTGTAGATTTATAAATGCCATATTTATTCGTACATTGCATATCATGCATTTTCTTCTTCTCAACCCCGGTTTATCCAAGAAGGTGGACTACCTCTACCACCAGGATTGGAGACACCCGACGGGGTAAACCACTCATAGCATCGCATGACCTTATATCGTGTTCTACGATGAGGAGTGTATTTTCGCTATGGGAACCTGTACGACCCTTGGTTTTGACTTTGACCCACATATAATGGCTTAGTAACTTCCCCTAGGATTACCAAAACATACAATTAAAATTGAACAATTGAGTGTGCTCCTTTGGTATCCCCCGTTGATGCCAAAGAGACCCAATACCTAGGAAGAATGAGAGACCAATCGAAAGGAGAAATAAGGTTGGAAGGGATAGCATGTTTTTACGTGTGCTAACGTTTGTTCCATGGTGATTTTCTTTTTACCTTTTCACAAAGCATAAAAATGCATAATCATTCGTGTGCCATTTCTAATCACATTTTCGTGCAGCCATTTTCAACACATATACATATGTATGGCATTTGCGCTAACCGCATCTTCGTGCAGCCATGACATTTTGTTCGCATGCCGTATACATCTCGTGTGCCAACATTTTCATAGAACACACACGACATCATTCCGTGTGACATTCCTAACCACGTTTTCTATAGCCATTAGCATTTTTGCATGATATACACATCCGTGACATTTCATTCCATTCCATCTAATAAGGGACATTCTGAGAATACCTGTCATGACCATTTCATTTCATACCATATCGGGTACCCCAAAACTACCCACAGTTCGCCTGTGCGCCGATTTGCACTCGGCCATTCCACTATATCATATCATTCACTAGAGGATCATAAAGATTTTAGGTTTAGTTGTGTGGCAAGTCACACGACAACATAACACTGTGTCATCTCCATTGCATGTCCATTCGTTCTTGGTATCACTGTGATGCCGAAATCTTGCTTGTGTGTCACAATCCACATCGGTTTTGTTCTATGACATTAATAACTCATTCGAGGTACTCCACAAGTGCCGAATTTTTATGCACATGAGAACATTTCATAACATTAATAATTCATGCAAGGTTTTCCATAAACGCTGAACCTCCATCTGTGTTCCTGCTTACATATGACCTATTTGCAACATCATTCCATATTTGATGTCCCAAAAGCATCGAAACTCTATCCGCGGAACTGCTTCCACGTGACCACTTCACGCCATTTTATTTTGACCTATGAAGCATCAAACCTCTGTCCGTGTACCGGTACATATGTGGCCATTTCATAACATTCATTAGGTGTCCCAAAGGCGCCGAACCTCTGTCCGTGTGACAGTCCACACGTGATGATTCTTGCATTGTCTTTTGCATAGTTTTGGGCATTTTCGGAAAGTCTAAAATAGGAACAAAGGAAACCACATTCATTATCATCTTCATTCACAAAACATCATCTAACCACGATCATCCCACGACCATACCATACATGCCATTTAGTATGTCATGTCTAGGGCATAACATTCATCCGTGACACAAACCCTATGCCGAATGTGCAGTTTGGAGTCGAACTTCAAAATGACTAGTACGGGCCGGTTCAGGGTCTGGTCAATCAGTTCAGTCAGTTCAGAAAGAGTCAAACACCATGGAAGAGGTTAGGGTCAGTTCAGATTCAGATTCAGAATAAGAGTTTAGGGGACAGTTAATTTCCTTACCAGTTGACAATCAGTTTGTGTTGGAAGAAACAAGCAGAACATAAATGGCTCAAGGTGGGAATGGTGGAAATCCACCTTTTGACAAGAATGCATTCATGACTGCTTTTCTGAATTCGGATCAGTTCAAGGCTACCATCAGAGAGCAAGTGCAGACCGCGGTAACTGCTGCTGTGGGCCAGACTATTCAGCAGGCCCAAGCCCCAATCGAGAATGAAGGGAATGTCATTCAGGGGGGTCCTAATTCAGGAAGGAACATCCCTGGCATCAGCAGGGTGGTCATCCCACATCGGGAAACTGACCATCATTTGGAGGAGGACGAGGCCTTTGAAAGGGCTAGAGAGGCCTCAATTGAGACAGTCGCAGAAAGGCGCCTTAAGGAGAAATTCTCTGATTTTGAAGCACTGTTGCCAAAGCTAAAGGAGATGGTACATTATCAGCCTGTTAAGTGCACGGATCCATCTACTTTATTGGCAGAGGGGGGAGAGCCACTCCCAGTTGGGTTTCAGAGGCCGTATTTGCCCCTGTACACTGGGGAAGGTCCGCCGGAAGCTCACCTGGATAGCTATGTGAGAATTATGTCTTGCTTGGGGATCAGAAAGGTCTATTTGTTGAATGTGTTTCCAACCACCTTGCGAGGTGCAGCAGCCAAGTGGTATCTAAAGACACCAATCCATACCCGTTCCACCTGGGAGGATCTGTCTGAGGCATTTGTGAAACAATATGCCTACAATACTCAAGTTGAAACTGCACTGGAGGATCTGGAGAGAATTTGTCAGAGGCCTAATGAATCCTTCTCAGCATATTACAAGAGATGGGTGGATGTGCAAGTATTATTGGAGGGGGCTCCTAAACTGGAATCTCTCATTGTGAAGCTTGTTGATGGTAGCTTACAGCCTTACAATGAGAAAATGAAGCTGAAGAGATTCCATTCCTTTAATGATGTCATGGATTTTCCTAAGTGCATTGAGAGGAATGCCAAAGAAGACCAGATAAACAGACAGGGTTCAGGCACTTATCGAGGCAGCCGGGGATATACTCAGTGGTACAAGGCCAGTAGTTCCACAACCACCCCGTCAGGGTCTAGTTCAAAACCAGCCCAGACTGCAGTGACAGATCGGGTGCGAAAGATAGATGTAGCAGCAGTAGCCCAGGGCGGACAGCCAAGGGTCCCTCCAAGACTCACAAACCCATGGGTCAACACCTTAGGCCGTATTTTTGCCAAATGCAGAAAGGCTAGTTTGTTATAGAGTGTAAAGCCATATGTTCCTCCTTCTAAAGTAGATAAAGACAATTACTGTGCCTACCATGTGACAGCAGGTCACCGCACCAATGAATGTATCGGTCTGATAAGGGCTATTCAGCGACTGGTTACTGAAGGGAAGATTGTAGAGCTTGCATTGAAACCGAATGTTCAGAAAAACCCATTACCTAATTTCGGGGGTTAGGTGAGCATGGTTCAATCTGGGATACCGGCCAACAGTGTGTTTGCTCAGATAGTTAAGGCCAATCCGCGTGTCCAAGCAGTTACAGCTGAAGAAGGGGAGGAAGAGCCAGAGGAAACCGAAGTGGAGACATCTGTGGTACAAACAAGGAAGGTCCAATTGAATTTGATGACATTGATTTAGGGGATAATGACAAAGACTTTGGGTTTGAGGAACCGAAGCTGATATACCCAGTGGAGACACGACAGGGGACAGTGGTCTCAAAAGATAGCCCAGTCATGCACATCACCCGAAGTGGCAGGGTTTACCAGCCTGTTAATATGGCTCCTTAGGCGCCACCCAGAAGGAACAACCCAGTTGTAGAAATAGACACCATTGCTTAGGGGTTAAAAAGTAAGGAAGAGGATCTGGTAGTTATGCAACTAAAGAGAACGCCCGCCCGGGATAGCATCTGGCACCTTTTTATGGAGTCCAAAAGACACCGTGAGGTGGTAGTAAAGCAAGTAATGGAAATGGAAGCAAACCCTACTATGTGTCCAGACAAAGAATGTGCAGTGATCAAAGGGGTTGATCTGAAGGCCAACCGGGCCCAAGAGATCAGTTTTGAAGTATCTGACTTGCCGCCAGAGGGTGTGAATCATAATCGAGCTTTGTATTTGAAAGTAGAAATCATGGATAGGGTAATGCCCTGTGTGATGGTCGACGATGGTTTGGCCCTGAACATCTGCCCCTCCAAAGTCTTGCCATATTTGGGTATTAGCATAGAAGCACTTTGTAAGTCTGGTACTGTGATCAGGGCCTCTGACGACAGTAAGAGATTAGTGATAGGCACATTTAAAGCCAAAGTAAGTCTGGGGGATGTTAGATCCAATGTGTTTTTTACGGTCATCGATATCCCGATTACGTTTTCCTTGCTCCTAGAAAGGCCGTGGTTTCATGCCTTGGGAGGAGTGCCTTCCACTTTGCATTAGAAGGTGAAGTTCCTGATAGGTGGAAAGATGGTGACTGTAGAGGCAGACGAGCCATCGGTAATAGCTGCTTTAAACGCTATGGAGCAGCCAATAATAGGTTTTCAGGTGGTAGTTGTGGCAGAGGGAAGCGGTGATGAACCAAAGTTTCCGGAGTGGATATATAAATACTTCGCCAAGTAGAAATTTGAGCCCGGCAAGGGCCTGGGGGCAAGAGAACAGGGTGTCCCTAAATTTGACATTGAACCAGGAAAGTACCGTCAGCACGGACTTCGCTACTGTGAGAAGGGAGATGGGCCGAGTAGGAGATCTATGAATTTGGTTGACACGTTTGTGCGTCCAACTGAGAAAGTGTACGATGGGGCTCCGGAGCCGGTAGAAGTCGAGGGGGGTCAACTCCCAGGATTTGAAATCTTTTCTGATGTTATGGATTTCAAGAAGTACGGGGTCGAGCCAGTTGCAATATGCTGCGTATTGAGGCTAAGGATGATAAGGGAAAAGTTTTAAAAAAGCAAGGACCAGTAGTTAGCCGAGTCAGTGTTGAGTTTAGAAACAAAGGGGAATCTGCTGAGAAGATAAACCCAGGAAGTGGGGAAGCTGAGGTGGCCATGGAAGCTATCACCAAGGCATTGGCCGCACTAATGAAAGTCAACACAGGTTTTGATTAGAAGCAAGCAGCTAAGCCAAAGACTCAGGAAGAACTGATGGATCAAGCAGTGAAGCAATTGGCTAAGCTAATGATGGCTGGAAAGGCTAAGATGACCAAGGAAGAACTATCTGCTGACTAGGAAGAAGCCTTTGAGGGTGACCTGGGGGACCTGTTTGAGGAATTTAAAGAGGCTGCAACAGGAGAAGACCCCGTATATGGAGGATGATAATCATTTTAATGTATCTACTTTTTTTTGTCTTTGATGTAAACAACTCAGCCTACAAGGCTTTTAATGCAATGAAATCTAATTTCGCTTACTTGTGTGATGTTTTTCCGGATGGAACTGTGCATACATACAAACATTCATTTAATGTCTTTAGCATACATGATGCATCATTACATGAAATGAATCTAGGCACAGATAATGATCCAAAAACGGTATCCGTCTGCAAAGACCTCACGCTTGAAGAGAGAAAAGAAATTATGAATGTGCTCCTAAAACACGTGCATGGTCCTACGATGACATGCCCAGGGTTTATAGGAAAATTGCAGAACATAGAATCCCGATGGATCCGAAAATGAAGCCCATCAAACAGAAACTCCAAAGACTCAGACCGGAATGGGCAGAAAAGGTTAAGGAGGAACTGGCCAAGCAGATAAAAGCAAAGTTTCTGGAAGTGGTAGAGTCAGGGTTTATATGGATTATAAAGATCTGAACAAGGCTTCTCCCAAGGATGACTTCCCGTTGCCATATATTGATGTTTTGATCAACATTGCCACCAGGGCCACAATGTACTCATTTATGGGGGTATAACTAGATCCTTATGGACATAGTTGACAAGGTAAACGCAGCCTTCATCACGGAATGGGGGTTCTACTGTTACAGAGTTATGTCGTTCGGTCTGAAGAATGCAGGAGCCACTTACCAAAGGGCTGTCACAACATTGTTACACGACATGATTCATAAAGAGGTTGAGGTTTATGTGGACGACATGCTAGTCAAATCAATGACTGGAGAAGAGCACCCTGCTATCTTGGATAGATTCCTGACTAGGGTCAAAAAGTACAACCTCTGCCTCAATCCCAAGAAGTGTGTGTTCGGGGTAACTTAAGGAAAGCTCCTCGGCCATGTGGTAAGTCAGAGGGGAATTGAAATGGACCCAGATAAGATCAACACTATCAGTGATATGCCCACACCAAAGACAGAGAAGGAAGTAAGATCATTTTTGGGGTCGCTATAGTATGTCAGTCGGTTCATTGCAAGGTTGACAACAGTCTGTGAACCCATCTTCAAGCTCCTAAGGAAGAATCATCAGGCAAAGTGGAATGATCAGTGTCAGTTAGCCTTCGACAGGATCAAGGCTTAATTGATGAATCCACCAGTCCTGAAGCCTCCAATGCCGAATAAGCCTTTGGTCCTGTACTTGGCTATTAAAGATGCTTCAGTAGGGGCAATGTTGGTTCAAGAACAGGAAGACGGGCGAGAGCACGCAATCTACTACCTGAGTAAGAAGCTGCTTGACTACGAGGTCAAATATACTGTAGTAGAAAAGACCTGTGCTACTATGGTATGGCTGACTAAGAAGCTAAGGCATTACTTCCAGTCGTACAAGGTTTAGGCAGTGGCAAAGGTTGATCCGATGAAATACTTTTGTCAGACCCATGCATTGGCCCGGAAGTTATCAAGGTGGCTACTCCTGTTATCTGAATTCGACATTGAATATGTGACCAAGAAGACAATCAAAGGAAAGGTTGTGGTAGAATTTCTGGCCACCAACCTCTGGAGTCAGATTATGTCGAGAATTTAGAATTTCTTGCTGAACAGTTGGCTGTAATAGAGATAGAACCGAGTAGATGGATAATGTACTTTGACGGGGCTGTAAACAAGCATGAGGCAGGACTAGGAGTAATCATTGGCATACCTGATGGAGAAATCATCCCCCTAGCTAAACGCCTTGAATTCCCGGTGACCAACAACGGGGCAGTGTATGAAGCTTGCCTATTCGGGATTGATGCTCTGATCACACTAGGGGCACACGAAGTATTGATAATTGGTGATTTGGCACTGGTAATTCATCAGATCACCGGCAAATGGGAGGTAAAAGAAGGGTTGCTCTGGCCATATCTCCAGTTAGTTTGGGATAAGGTGGAAGCATTTGGACTGTGTGAGTTTAGGCACGTGCCGGGGGAGGAGAATCAGATGGCAGACTCTTTAGCCACACTCTCGTCAATGTGGGAGGAGCCTCGGAAACACCCTATCTAGCTAGTGGTAGTGGAGATTGCACAGAATCCTTGCTACTTGTTGGTCAGTGTTATAGCATCGGCGGAAGAACGTCCTTGGTATCATGATATTCTACAGTTTATTCAAAATGGTCAGTACCCTGAAGATGCCAGGGAGTCAGATAAGATTTCTCTCAGGAGGTTAGCGGCGCAGTTTAAATTATTTGAGGTTCAGATCTTCAAGAGAACCGCCAACGGCCTGCTCCTGAAGTGCTTAACAGAAAAGGAAGCCAAGGAAGTCATGAGGCAGATCCACGTAGGGACTTATGGGCCACACATGAATGGGTTAGCCCTAGCTAAGAAAGTGTTAAGGCTGGGCTACTTCTGGCTTACGCTGCAAGCAGATTGTATTGCAGAGGTGAAAAGATGTCATAAATGTCAAGTGTACGGAGACCTCAATCATCTCCCACCGCTTGAACTTCAGATATCATCGACTCCATGGCCATTCTCTGCTTGGGGGATAGATCTCATCGGAGAAATAAGCACTGGTAATTCATCAGATCACCGACAAATGGGAGGTAAAAAAAGGGTCGCTCTGGCCATATCTCCAGTTGGTTTGGGACAAGGTGGAAGCATTTGGACTGTGTGAGTTTAGGCACGTGCCGAGGGAGGAGAATCAGATGGCAGACTCTTTAGCCACACTCTCGTCAATGTGGGAGGAGCCTCAGAAACACCCTATCTAGCTAGTGGTAGTGGAGATTGCACAGAATCCTTGCTACTTGTTGGTCAGTGTTATAGCATCGGCGGAAGAAAGTCCTTGGTATCATGATATTCTACAGTTTATTCAAAATGGTCAGTACCCTGAAGATGCCAGCGAGTCAGATAAGATTTCTCTCAGGAGGTTAGCGGCGCAGTTTAAATTATTTAAGGTTCAGATCTTCAAGAGAACCGCCAACGGCCTACTCCTGAAGTGCTTAACAGAAAAGGAAGCCAAGGAAGTCATGAGGCAGATCCACGTAGGGACTTACGGGCCACACATGAATGGGTTAGCCCTAGCTAAGAAAGTGTTAAGGCTGGGCTACTTTTGGCTTACGCTGCAAGCGGATTGTATTGCAGAGGTGAAAAGATGTCATAAATGTCAAGTGTACGGAGACCTCAATCATCTCCCACCACTTGAACTTCAGATATCATCGACTCCATGGCCATTCTCTGCTTGGGGGATAGATCTCATCGGAGAAATAAGGCCGCCTACATCAAACGGACACCGGTTTATAGTTGTGGCTGTTGATTATTTCTCGAAGTGGGTGGAAGTGTAGTCATTTGCATATGTTACTGCCAAGAAAATGGCCAAGTTCATTGAAAAGAGTATTTTCACACGGTATGAGATTCCACATCATGTTGTCACAGATAATGGGATACAATTTCAAGGGGCCATGGCACAGTTGTTTTAAGATAAGGGGATTGAGCACCACAAGTCATCTCCGTACCGCCCACAAGCCAATGGTGCAGTAGAAGCGGCCAACAAATCCATTAAGAAGATTCTGTCAAAAATGATGGTTACATATAGGGATTGGGCTGATATGTTGCCGTTTGCTCTATGGGGTTACAGAACTAGTGTCATAACCCCCACCGGAGAAACACCGTACTCCCTAGTCTACGGAATGGAAGCTGTACTGCCAGTGGAAACCGAGATTAGGTCACTAAGAATTGTTATGGAAGCATAATTACTAGAATCAGAATGGGTTCAATCAAGATATGAACAGTTGGCATTGATTGATGAGAAGCATCTCCGGGCACTGGATCACTTACAGATATATCAGTAGAGAATGGCTAGGGCTTACAACAGCAAAGTCCACCACTAGGAACAACCACTCAAGGCTGGGGATTCAGTACTAAAGTAGATGAAACAGGTCAACACTGACGTGAGGGGAAAATTCAGACCCAATTGGGAAGGTCCGTATGTGGTAAAAAAGGTACTTTCGAAGGGGGCTGTGAAGATTATGGATATAGACGGAAACGAGTTCATCAACCCCATCAATCAAGACAAGCTCAGACGGTACTACGTGTAAAAAAAAGTCCGGTGGGTCGAAAACTGAAAAGGCGGTCCACGCAAAAGTTAGGACAGTCCGATGGATCGAAAACCGAAAAGGCGGTCCATGCAAAAGTTAGGACAGAGAGGTGAGCACCATCGGCCAAAAAATCTGCAAAGATCAGCTGGTGGTAGTCGCGGGTTTGATCGAGACGGATACCATTGTTGACTCCATTCTTAGCTTCATTTCATTATTGATACACATTATACTAAAACATTATTAATGAATAAATGAATGAATGCTTTTTCTGTTCGCTTAAATGTCTTGAGTTTACCCGAAATCGGATTTTGTTATACATATTTATGTGATTGTGCACATTCTATGTTTCGCATGCATCGTATTCTAAAAAAAAAGGGTCTGCTGGGTCGAAAACCCGAAAGGGCGGTCCAGGCAAAAGTTAAGATAGTCCGATAGAGTGAAAACCCACAAGGGCAGTCTATGCAAAAGTAAGGACATAAAAAAAAGTAGCAAAATAAAAATCATCTAGCAATAACTCTATACAACATGAAAGAAATCTACAAGCTGAGATACCTCAAGGTCAGGATCTCATGCTCGCGTATTATAGGATAGGTCATTAAGTCAGCCAGCCAGGCCCTATAACAACCATCCGTCTCTGCCAAAGCTATATTGCCATATCTCAAAACCTCAAAATGAATGGGGTTCATCCACTGCTGCTGCACATGTCGGGGCCACCGTTGTGTGAATTCCCCGCACTCGGTCGTGCATAAGAAACGAGGCACCCCCTGCACTTACCCGTATTATCTGCATAACCGGGTAGGAGAGTAAAATGTCACTTTGGACAGTCCAAGGAGCTGCACACCTCTTACCCAAGTCTCCGTAGTCATATGCGAAATGTCCCACCAGGGGCAAATCCAACGGATGGATGCATCTGTCATCTCTCTCATCCAACTGAGCCACACCTCTGTAGTCCGGGTGGCAAAGCCTGTAGTTTCGACACATCGGGCCTAAAAACATTTCGAGACGTATCTCGATTGAGGTGGAGGAACGCTCAGGAGATTCAGTTTTTCCAGCAGCCAAATCTGCAAGAAAAGCAGCCAATCAATGGGGTACAGAATTAATCAGAATGTCAAACATAAGTTAGGGACAAACCTGAAGTAGAAGGGGAGACCTGTTGGTCTCGACCGGGTGACCAGTATGGACAGAATCAGATAAATCAGTGTTTCAGCCAAAATGATCCCCATGGGTGAAGCACCGTCGGTCATTTGGGCCACCACCGGGACTAACCGGAAGTCACAGGTTTCATCTCTTGACTCGCATAGGTAAAGGGACATCAGCACCAGAATCATTAGAAAGGCCCAACTAGGGGAAGAGGTGTCCAAGGTAGAACACAGGTCCATAACAGCAGACAGGTTGAGACTCCTAGTGGCAGCCCCGCCAGGAAGCAAGCGGTCTAAATGTACCGTGTCCAGTGCAGTTAGCCTCTAAAGTGTCTGTAGGTTTTCTGAACCGGGTTCAGGGACAGCTAACCTGACTCCACTTGGGTGAGGAACGTAGAGGATGGCCCTGAATTCCTCAACCATGGGGCATAGCTCTTGCCCGAAAAATTGGTAGACATAATCCATCGGATCCCAGAACCTGGTTGCAGCCACCAGAAAGGTCCGGTTCAGAGTCAAATTCATATAGAACAGTATGGAATACAGACTGTAGGGCGCCAATAAGGTCCAGTTGGAAGAGCGGGAAGTTCCACAATAATCTCTGAGGCGGTCATGGAGTTGATCCATTCGAAAAGGGGCACAAAAAGGAGAAGAAATGGCTGAAATGCAGTAAGAACCGGGCAGCTCTGGTTTGGGTCAGGAGGCTCTAGTTTGAATCGGACGGCTCTGGTTTGAGTTGGACGGCTCTGGTTTGGGTCGGGCGGTTTGAGCCGGACAGTTCTAGTCTAAACCGGGCGGCTCTGGTTTAGGTCGGGCGGCTCTGGTTTGGCAACAGCATGCACTATATACTTTCATACAGAATTTTGAATCTAGAGCCGCGGGGCCGTGTTACCTAAAATTAGTATCCGACCGAAATCAAACCAAGAATCGGGGAATAAAGCCTCGGGGAAGCATAAGTCATGTCAGATGGCGATAAAAACGATTGAAAATAGATATAATGCACTCAGAAAAGCAAATCTAGGAAGGGTAAGTAACAGAACAGCAAAGTGGGTAAAGAGTTCCATAAAATATCAACACAAACAGTACACCAGTTCCAACCGTCAACAGTCACATAACCAGAAGTGGGCAACATGTCTAATAATATCAAGTCTAAGCCCACAAACGGGCTGCATCAATACAAACTACAAAAGCTACAAAAGAAGGACTACAGCTATCCCTCATCATTCGAGTCATCATGCTCCTCCTCATCCTCCGCCCCGCCATCATCACTGAAGATACGCCGGCCGGTCTCCTAATCATCTAACTGAGTGCGGAGAGTCCCATTCATGAATCTGAGGTACGCAATAGTCCTTTGCAGCTCCTTTATCTCCGCCCTCATATGGGCCTCCTCAAGCCGGAGGGCGCCGACTGTAGCCTACATCAGAATAAAACAACATAGATCTCATGTTATACATATACATACATCTGCAACATACATACACGCATATGTACATGTTGGCAAAGGTACTTACCGCCATCGCCCTGTTATCTCGAAGCGAGAGGGATCTGAGGGTAGAATTCACCTGGCATAGAGCCATCCCCTGTGTCATCAAATTCTGCATAAAGAACAACGCACAGGTCAGACCAGAGGCAATAGTGATGGCAAAAAATAAGCAGGGGCAAGGATACCCACATGTGTCACATCAGAAGGAATAGCAGTAGGAAGGGGGTGTGTCTCGATGTATAGGTCAGCCCGATAAAGTTGCCCAGTCTCATTATGCAGCATGACTCATGGCTCCACTAGATACTCCAGATGGTCGAAAATAAAGCCAGCAGGAGGAACCACTGGAGGCACTACTGGGGGAATAGGCTCAGTGTACCCTGCCTCGGTGTCGGCACCAGGCACACCCATATGTGCTGAAGAACCTCCATCTCCCTGGCCGGCGGTGGTCCCAGACCTGCGGCCACTGGAACGCTTGCCCGATGACGTGCGAGGGCGTTTACCCCTCTCAGACGGCTGTAAAAAAAATAGGTCAGGAAGTAGCAGAATAGTCCGAACAAGCAAAGATAAAAACGGAACAAAGATGTAGCCCAGCTGGCGTATCCTCTGTCGGTGCAGTCTCGGTGGGAGGAAGAAGCTGTGTGCTGATAAACTGGGGGTAGTCGCCGTTATCCCCCATAACTATGTACCCAGACCCGAACAGATCCATGTGGTCCTCTTCTGACAGCAGGTGCAGCCAGAATAACCCGAATAGAGGAGCGGGCGGGATCCTACGCTCCCTAGGGCCGACACGCCAGTCGGTGACCGTCTCTCTAAGGTACCACTCGAAGCTGACCGGGCTCTCCATCACGAACTATATGGGCATCAGCCTTCGAGCATCTATCAGCTTCGGGGACCACTCAGCGTTCCCCCATGGCTCCTTTATGACCTGCAACCAGAATGTTATTAAAAAAAAGAAAGGGGTTTACCTGTTCGAAACTCATACCCGCCAAGAGTTGGCGGCAGATCCAGGGGTTGGTGTCCATCTCACTCCAACCGAAGCCCAGCCAGTGCCGCAGCCGAGGGAAATCAGGAAGCTCAGCATTGGCCGGTATGGCCAATTTCGACTGAGGAATAAAGATGTACTCATACGCCTAAATCTGCATAATGAGAAAACCAGTTAAAAAAAAAAAAAACTCACATGAAGGACTATCCACGCTCCCTTCACCTCTCGGTGCCTCCCGTGGGCACAGATGTCAAGGCCATAGTATAGCTATGCCAACCCGACTCATCCCCAGTTTAAGCTCCCTACGTCCTCCAGCTGTATCAGTGAAGGGAGCACTGCCAGGTTCAAGTCACTCTGACCCGTAAGGAACAGCAGAGTACTTAGGGCGTACAACAGAAACGCCCGAGCATAACACCTCACCTCCTGAGGAGAGAACGTGGAACCCTCAGGAAGGCCGTTCTGCCTAGTCAACCAGTGATCCTACAATGTGCTCCCCTGGACCCGCTTGCCCAGAGGAGTCAGGCCGATCAAGATGGCGATGAGATCTGGACTGAAGCCTCTTTGCTCCAGGGTCTGATTAAACTCTATGGTGCGCTCGCTAAAAGATAGCCCCGTGATGGCCACGAAGTCCTCGGGCATGATAGTAAACTCGTCGATGGGGAAGTGGAAAGTGTGGGTGGAATCTATCCACCGCTCCAGAAGCGCCATCAAAAATCCCCTGCTCGGCCGGGGCGGGACCTCACACATAGAGCAGACAAACTAGTCTAAACCGGTCGAGTCAACAATCTCCCACACCTCGTCAGGGGACCGGTCGAGTCAACAATCTCCCACTCCTCGTTAGGGAGCCTCTGGTACCAAGCCAGCGCATCGGACACAGATCCGGCCCTCCGGTTGTGGGTTCGACCCTGCAAAACAATAAATAGGGAGTTTTATGAGTTATTTATGTTGTGCATTATTCGAATAAATTGACTGAAAACATTTAGAATAAAATTAAAACACAAAAATCTCATTTCTGTCGAACCAGAGCAGCCCGGCTGTGGTCAGAGCCGCCCGGCCCTAACCACAGCCACCCAGCTCTATTCTAGGAAGAACAGAGCCCCAGAGCCGCCCGGCTCTAACGTTGAGCCGTGCGGCTCTATTCGGGAAACCGGCAGTTTTGGTTCCTAAACCTAGGTTTTGTAATTTTTCACCCTAAAATCGATTCTAATTAACTTTAAATCATCAATTAAGGTTTCTATGGGAAAAATCTACTCTAAACATGCATCAATTTCATGTAATTTTGCCTAATTTTGTCTATTTTGTAGAAATTTAAAAATGGAGAAAAAAAAGGAAGTTGGAAAAACTAACCAAATCCTGAATGATATGTGTAGACGGCTTTAAAGTCATAGGTACAGGATCATTTCTCCGAACCCCACAATATGGAACCATCTCCCGTAATCCATACACATCCACTGTAGACTCAGTGGGTAGAAAAAGCTCCCCTTCAGGTAACACGTATCTCACATCAGGAGAGGGTTGTGCGGGAGCATTTGGGAGTAGTGCCTTTTGCATTTTCCTCATTTTGGCGGAAAGGTTCTAGAGAGAATTTTTCAAAGCTAAAGTTGCTGAAGGAAAAGAATGTTGTGGGTAAAGGAAAAGAAGGGGCGCTGGCCCTTTTATTCTTCTTTCCCCACCCGCTAGAGCCGGGCGGCTCTAGCCCTGAGCCGGGCGGCTCTAACCCTGAGCCGTCGACTCTGATTCTCTAGGTATTGCATTTTTCTCCATTTTTCATAATTTCCGTTTATTCCAATTTAATCCCAAGAAGGGTATTTCTCGCTTTTTGCAGATATCTCGGAGTAAAAATAAGCAAGCCGTATTTATTCTTGATCGAAAGGGCAAAAATTTTTGTTTCCAAAATTGTAAATCAAGGAATAAATACGCGCTTTCGACTCAACTTCAACGGGTACTCCACCACACAGAGAATCATTCCTATTGGGTACTCCGCCACACGGAGGAAAAAGGAAAATTTTTTGTTCGTGTACTCCACCATACGGAGAATCATTCTTATCAGGTACTCCACCACACTGAGAATCATTCTTATCGGGTACTCCACTAGGCGGAGGAAAAAGAAAAGTTTAGTTCGTGTACTCCACCACACGGGGAACCGAATTCCACGGGCAACACTCCACCACAGTGAGTCGACACCAGGGGCAATACTCCACCATAGCGAGTCAGTATCACAGGCACACTCCAACATAGTGAGTCAGTTCGAGACCAAACCAGCACCCCCAACGAGGGGCATCAGGTGCGTCTTCTTATCCTTTCTCACCGCTCTCCCAATCGCGAGACCAAACTCGATCTAGGCTTCATAGCCGACCATGAGTGGACTTTGGTCCTGCTACGGGCAGCCTATGAGCATGGGTTTTCCTGACCTCTATGATGAGAACTCTTTTGTTACCTCTGTTAAGTATTCAGACCCAGAAAAGAGCAGAAGGTCACCTGGAACACCTCGATTTTTCAGAAAATCGGATAATCCTCGATGCGAAACCTGAGAAAGGTCCCCTGGGTAGTTTAGGGTTTTTAGGGCGCATGTTAGGATTTTACAATTTTGCCCCCGGCTCTAGAGGGTTGGACAAGTTGCTCTACAAAGTATAGCAACTTGCCCTGAAGCAGAGCAAATTCGGCGAAATTGAAAAAATTGAAGACGGCGTAATTAATTCGTGAAATGATTTCTTCGATTGAGAGATATAAAAAAGAAATTAAAATCATTTGAAAAAACGAAAAAATTGGTTCGCCGAAAAGGAGCAAAGGTGAAGAAAAAAAAATTTACAGAAGGAAACAAAAGGTGAAGAAGAAGAAGAGAGAAAGAGGGAAAGGGAGACTTTGATTTTCAAACCTGGAACTCATAACCTAATCGTTCTATAACCTGTCCCGATCGTTACTCATTGGTTTGTATACATTTTCGTTTTCGTTTCAGATTCGTTCGGATTAGTTTTCGGGTTTTTGAAATATTCAAGGATTCAAGTCGCATTCTTGATTTTCAATCCGTTTCTGCATATCCAATACACTGGAACAGTATCAAGGTAAACTCTGAGAGGCCTTAAACTTATGTTCATTGCATTTTCCGTGTGATTTTTCTCTGTTTTCTCAATTTTCAGAAAACCGGCTACCCGGATATAGCCGTACGCTCTGGTCTCTAAGAACAAAGCAGCATGGCTCTGTCTTTCTAGAACAGAGCCACGTGGCTCTAACCCTAGAGCCGCGCGGCTCTGTTCCTCTCGGGCGAAAACCCGAAAATGCCTGATCGGCTGAAAATTGCTCGTTTTCCATTTTTATGCATTCTGTTGTGATATTTTTTGGTCCAAAAATATTCGTACAATTATTAAGCTTCGGTTTTCGGATTTCTGTACGTGCGGATATTAGATTTTCGGTTTTTTCCGTATTTTATTTTCTGATTTCGGGGTCGTTCGATCCGATTCGGATCCGTAGTCCAGCATCAGCCGACCCCCGAACCCTATAAAATATTCGGGAAATACTGAAAACGAGCAAAATAATGATTTTTTGAAAAACGAGAAAACTAGTTTGGGTCCGGGTATTACAGCAGCCCGGTTGGGTTTAGAGCCGGCAGGCTCTAGTTACAGCCGTGCGGCTGTAGTTCCCGGAAAAGACAGAATCACGGAACGACCCGTACGGACGTCGTTACGCAATGCTGTTTTCGGATTCAAACTGTTTTTGACATGTTTATTGCTTTTTAGACCTTAGAGGTTTGTGAAAATTAGGAAAACCCGCACGAACGGAACCTCGAGTTCCGAGATAACAGACCCGCTGAAATCTAAAAATTTGCATGAAACCTAGCCAAATGTTTTCAAAAAATTGTTTTCAGTACAAAAATCTACGGGGCGTTTCAAAATCGTTTTCCAGGTCTAACCAGTCCGACCGGTTGGGTCAACCCGGTTACCCCCCTAAATGCATGCCCCCAATCCTAAAAATCCCAATTCTATCATGATTTGAATCCTATCTGTGTTGTGCAGTAAACTGTGCTAACCATCCGTTTTGCCGTATTTATTTTTGCTATTTATTATTTTTACTGTAATTAATAGATTAATTCATGTATTTAGGCGTTTGTAATTTTTAGATCCTCGTGTATTCTAGGCGCTTGTAAATGTGAGGATGAGAGTTTTTGTTTTTATTCAATTTGGTTGTATATGCGGCCTCTGTTATTCTTTTGTATAATTTGTGTGTATGATTTATTTTTCCGCAATTTAATTCTGTCATTTGCTTGAGCACGGGCTAATAAAATAAACAAAATTGGGTAAGGAAAAGATAATAACTTGAATAAATATGGTAATATAAATTATAAATTGAGTACAAGCTTGAGGTTGAACAGGTAAGTTGCCCGAACCTTGAATCCCTGGATTAGGTACAATAGTCTGCGCTCGGTAGGGAGCTGTACCGGAATTTCCGGGATGAGCTGATCCGGGTGGCGACTCTGTCACTGATATTGAAATTCTGGTTTCGAGGTCTTTAAGTAATAAAACAGGAAAACATTTTCTATAAAAAGAATTTCCAAAATAAATAAACGATTTTTCCTAAAACAAGATAAACAAAAAACCCGTTTTTTCCAAAACATCACCGAAACCAGTTTTCGAAAATCCCCGGTTTGCTTCGTCGCGTCCCGCTTTTTAGGTCGTCCGCTCACAAGTTGGCTCTAGAAACTTGTTGTAGCAAACTCTAGATAATCCATTAAGCCTATAAATATGTATGCTATGGTGTTTGTTGAATGTAGAGCATATTCAACACAATACTCTTGATTTCCTTCTTATCATACCATAACCTCTCTAAACTAAGTCCATTAAACCAACAAGTGGCAAGGCTCATGAATGCAGCCAAATTTGTTTACTTTCATATCTTCTACAGTTTCTTGGGAAAAGGATAGACTTTTTTCTTACCTAGGAATGGTCAAGCAACTTACAGGAGGGGTACAAAGTTAAATATCATGCAAATGGTCTAGACAAGGATGCAATTGAGATCGACTTTGCACCACCTTTTAGGTAAATGGAGTTGTATGGTGTGCTCATACGTGATATATATTCTTTCATTATCTGCAGAATAATATATTGCAGCAGAAACAACAAGTCATGAATTTGTTGTTGCAGATGGATTGAGTTGATAGAGGAGCTAGAGAAGATGGCCAATCTGAGCATACCAAAGGATCTTTCCAACGAAGAAACTAACAAATATCTAGTGGCCGCATGTGAGAGGTTCAAGGTCAAGTGCCCCCCGCATCAAACAAACTCTCGTCTGTTGGATAAGGTAACCTTCATTTTCATGCCTTTTTCCTCTAAGTGTTTAAAGATGCAAACCTGAATTAGCGGAAAGAACTCCTGGTGGGAACAAATGGTTCCAGTTTTTTTTTTTTTTTTTTTGGTCAAAAATATTAATATGTTCATTTACAGCTGGTGGGGACACTTTCTGGAAGAAACTTGTGTCAATTCTACTTTTATTATCAATCATCCTGAGATTATGAGTCCCTTAGGAAAGTGGCATAGATCAAAACCAGGCTTGACTAAATGTTTTGAGTTGTTTGTGAACAAGCATGAGGTATCATTTCTTCACTTTGGAATTTTGGTTGTTATTTTCACTAAATTCTTTTTGTTTGCTTGTTTTTCTTTTCCTACTACTTATGTTTAATGTTCTTTGACTGATTAGATTCGCAATGCGTACACAGAATTGAATGACCCGATGGTACAACATGAACTATTTGCTGAACAACTCAAGGTATGACATCATTTCGAAGAGTTCATTTTTAACAAATTGCATTGAAGTTTCCTTAACGCAATTTTTTCCCCAACATTAGGATCGGCAATGCCTTTTGATGGGACATATTGCACAGCTCGAGTATGGTTTGCCTCCGATGGCTGGCTGGAGAATGGGAATAGATCAATTGGCAATGTTGTTAAACTGACTCACAGAATATCAAGGTTTATACTTGCTCTCTGTGTGTGTGATATGGTGTACGAGAATTTTAGTAGTTGCTTACTTTATTTTCTATACTTTTGGGGAGAACAGGAGGTGATTCTCTTTCCAGCCATGAAGCCTCTTGATGAACCTCCTGCCAAAGGTACCCAATTTGCTATTTGTTTAAGTTATGTGGCATGAACTTTAGATTCTAAGCTGGTCTTGGTTTCTGATTCCGATTCCAATTGATTTCCCATTTCAACTTGGTTACACAAATAGGGGTTAATTGCACATATGATCACTAAAGCTTGATCAATGTCTTGATATGGTCGCTAAAATTTATTTTGTCTCAATAAATTAACTAATCATTCCAATTGTACCATTCAAGTCTTTTTGAACATTTTCAAGACAGTAGCTAGTCGGAAATGTTGAATAGGCGCAATAACAAAAATAATCTTCGTCATCTAAGCGCCACATGTAAAAGCTAACTGCCGCTTGGCACTCTCTTGGTGTAACATCCTAACCTTAGCTCCTAATTTTAATACATAAACCTAGTAAATAAATTAACCTAACCTTTCTCCTTACTGAAAAACACAATTCACACCCAAACCACGACTGAAATTTTCTTTTTCTTCTCCCACTCCCCTAAAACACAGTATGCAGAACTTAAATGCCTAAATCTCAATCTAAAATCCTCGTCTCATTAGTCGATAAATTCCCACCTATAACTATCTGCTAGATGAATTCCATCACTTCATTTTGAAATTGCAAATTTTCTTCTTTAATAATCAGTCATGTCTTGTTTTACAGGCCTGAAGAAGAATATTGAGAAGCTTGAAAGTGAAATGAAGTTGAAAGCTATAGAAGTAGTGAACTGCAGAGGGCATTGGACGATGCCCATAAGATGTTAGCTGAGAAGGAAATGGAGTTAGAAGAGAAACTAAGGGCCAGTTTGGAGCTGCTTTCCGCAGCTCTGAAAGCAGTCTTAAATGCACAATTGGTAAAAGTCAGATTGTATTCAGGAAAGTACTTGAAAAACATTTAAAACTACTTTTAAAAAAAGCAATAAAACCCAGCTTTCCGTGACAGCATTTTCACTGACAGCAATCCCGAACTGCTTTCCGTGATAGCACTTTCACTGACAGCAATCCTTGCCCTAAGAGAATTAGATGATAAACAAAGGGAAATAGAACTTTTAGAGAAAATGCGGAGCTGAAATTGGCGTTAAATACATGAGAGAATTGAGCACAAGATGGGCAAGGCTTTCTCGGACGCTGTAGCATCCGTATGATGAAAGCACATAAAGCTCTGCTTATGGAAAGAGATTGTAATACAGAGCACTTGAGCTTTTAGTTATTTGAACTAAAGCTTTTTGTTCAAGTTTACTAATTTTATCTATTTTGAGGCATTCATCTATATTAGTGTTTTTTGAGCCCCTTGATTATGTGATTAGTAGGCCTCATGTATTACAGCCATTTTAAATTAGCAAAGTTTATTATGTCCAAGTTCTCATCTTTTGATACTTTAGAAAGCATATACCAATTGGCAAATACCAGTTGCATCTACTTTCTCTCCATTTTCACCTTTTAACCTATACTTCCACCCTGGCAATATTACACAACAAATGGTTTAATTCTCCGCAATTCTTTTTATAACTTTTTCACATATGTATCTGTACTCAAACTTTGAATTGGATTACATATAGTGTCCAACCAGCTACAAACATAACTACTAATCTATTCAATCTGCAACAGAAGAGGTCCTAGTTTTTTTTTTTTTTTTTTTTTTTTTTTTTTGTGATGTTGTTAATTGAATGTGCATAGCATTATTACAAGGCAAATATTATTCTTTCAGAATCCCTCTTAATTGATTGTCTAAGTTAATGGCCAGACCTCTCTCTAATGATGGTAATTCTTGTGTAGACATCAAGCATGCTTGGCCTTTGCTCTGGAAAGGGCTGCATACAACTATGTGCAATTCTGATGCATTCAAACATCTCATTCTCGTATCCTTCTCCTTTCATAAGTTTGTCGATGGCATCCTCTTCACCACCATAGCTTCCGCCTCTCATGTTTAAAAATGCTGCCTTCTTCCCTGTAATCAACTCAAGCAGAACAACTCCAAAGTTGAAAACATCTTCTTTGACAAAACATTGCTCCCAAAATTCCATATCCATCACGAAACCACTGCTTGAATTATCAATCTCATTTGGATTCACAAGTGTTGCTGTCCCAAAGTTTGACAACTTGGGTTCCCAATTCAGATCAAGTAAAATAGACTTGGAGCTTACATTGAGATGAGCAACACAGAAATCGCAGCAATGGTGTAGCCATGCCAAGCCTCTCGCTAAACCAACAGCAATTTTCATCCGTATAGGCCATGTCAGAACATTCATCTTCTCAACATCCACTGAATGCAACCAATCAGAAATGTTCCCATTTGATGCATAGTTATAAACAAGAAGCCTTTTCCTCGACTCTTTGCAGAATCCAATGAGTGGATTTATATTGTTGTGTCTTAGCCTCCCAAGTATCTTCAACTCAGTTACGAACTGATCTTCAGAATGTTGAGAATTGGAAAATTTCTTGACAGCAAGAGACCAGCCATTGGGAAGGGTAGCCTTGTAGATTGTCCCTGTTTCTCCATACCCAACAATATTGTCTGGGCTGAAATTTTCAGTTGCTTTAAGAAGATCCTTGAATCTCGTTCTTGTAACGAAGTTCTCTGAGTTTGTAACCTGTTGACATATTTTTGCTTATTACTAATAACAAATCGGAAAATAGAAATTACTGTCTATGTATTAATGGAAATAAAAATCCCAAACAGAAAAGTTCAAAACTGAAATCGGATGACTCAAAACTTTGGCCATTTTTATGTATAGAAATGGTGAAAATTTACCTCTTTCTCAAGTAGGAACTCCAACGAAGATAAGGTAGCAAATTGGTCAAACTCTGCATATTTGTTCTTGTTCTTCTTCGACATCAACAATACCATTGCAGGGATTGTCATCATTTGGTTCCTGTTTCCAATATACACCCAGTACGATGCATATAAAACCACAGTTGAAACTGCAAATACTACATAGCCTATAGCAAACCCACCTTTGAATGAATAATCAAATCTCCATTTCCATTTCATTGGACGTTCTCTGCATTTTTTCAAAGGACCTCCGCATAGTCCAATGTTGTTTACATAGCTGTCAGCTGAAATTGAAGCGTTAATAGAAAAATTTGGCACTGACCCTGATAATAGATTATTAGCCACACTAAACTGTTTGATCCTACTGAGGAAACCAAGTTCTGGTGGAATTCGACCAGTTAGGCGGTTGTGGTCGAGTTTAAGAACATTTAGATGAGTGCAATTGGCAATTGTCGAGGGTATTTCACCAGATAAATTTTTGGAAGAAAGATCAAGGGTGGTAATATATGGTAACATTTTGTCGATGCCAAATGGAATACGCCCCTGAATTTCATTATTTGACAGGTCCAATCCTGTTAAACTTGAGCAATTCCGAAGCCCCAGAGGGAAGTTGCCCTTTAGCCCCATGTCAGAGATTCTGAGATTTAGAACCTTATTCTCATTAGGATGCCAACATTCCACTCCAGCAAATCGACAGATGTAGCCTTCTGTATTATTGTTGAAGTCCCATGAATTTAAATACCGGAAAGGATCATGGATTGAAACTTTGACTGATTTTAAGCAAGCAATATCTGTTGCAGTACTGATGGTTGTGGTAAATGCAGCCATCAACGAGGAGACAAAAATGTGGAGAAAAACTGCATCAGCTCTTGATTTAACTTCGATTGATTTTGAGCTTGCTTTGTGAAGAATGATAATTAAAGAGAGAAATAGAATGATTCAAGTGGGATGATTAATAAGAGAATTTTAAATTCCAAGTAAATGACTGAACGTTAAAAGCTTCAGTGGACAGTACTAAATACAAATATTGAAGTAGACAAGTTTAAGTTTTACAATAGTCAGCAATGTGTGTAGCACAAAAGTATGGTAAATGACCCGTTAGACAAGTGCAAACTGGTTCGTTTTCCTTATCCTCGTTTAAACACTAATTAATTTGACGTTAAGATGTACCCTACTACCGAGAATGAGTATGATGAGTATAAGTCATGTTTACCTTTTATTTCGGATTGGTGTTTACCTTCTCTAATTAATTAATATTTAGTCTTGGCTTTGGTACTATGCATTTAAGCATGGGTATAACTGTAATGAGGGATATTGGGCTCTCATGGCTGCTACTCTAAGGTGGTTATGGAACACATCATTGACAGCATCAAGTCAAGTCCAACGCTAGCTGTATCCCTCCTTTTCTTCAAGATATTATCCCCCACTTCTAAAATTGTTCATTCAACCATCTCAAGACATCTTGTAATTAGATGCCTTATTTTGTAGCCAACCAACTACTTATCTCTCATTGTTTTTTTTTATTTTTTATGAAGAGAATACAATAGGCTAGAACACAGAGATGCTGCATAAACAGCTAAGTGATGCATTGTTTGTGTTGCCTTAATTTCACTAGGAGACATAATGATGAGTGAAAATATTACCAAATAATTTGGCAAGAATTCAACAGATAATTGATTAAAATTCTATTGGGAATTGAGAAATCATGGCTAATAGTGAACTTTTCCAGGTCTGATTGCCTATTTCAGAGAGATTGCTTAAATTGGGAAGTCTCAGGGTGAAGAAACAGAAGAAGAAGAAAGTGTAGCGGGCTGCGGCTTGGATGGGCCAGAATTGAAAGAGTGGGGCGAGGCTCAGCAAGAGGAGGAGATATTTTTTTCTTGTGGAAATTCCTGAACTTACCTTAGCTTCTCAAGGAAGCTATTATATTTTGTGGTTGTAAAATTTTAGCTATTATTTTAATTGGGAACATGTCTCTAGGTTGATTAGATCTTACTTTTGAGGGATTATATATAGTTTACAATTTTTGGGGAGGTGGAGGGAATTGAATGCTCTTCCAACTACTTTTATTTTTTTATTTTTTTTGTTTTAATTTGAGTTTTTATTGATCATTCTTCTTTCAAGTTTTCTGGTTAGGAAATCTCGTCTGAAAGTTGATTATGTGTTGTGAGTAGGTTTCTTAGCAAGCGGAAGCCAGCTTAGGCTGGTGATCTTAGGAAGTCTTTCTTCTTTTAATTATGAATATTATATTGAGATGATTGTGTTGTGATGAGCTTAACAAAATTGCAAAGGAGCCTCTTTGTATGTATAGTATTCCTAATGAGACCGAGAGGAGATTTAGAAATGTGGAAAAATCACACACACACACACACTTACCATGAGACCGAGAGGAGATTGGGGTAAGGGTTTCCATTTATTGTGGAATGCTTGCTTGACTTAATGCATGATTTCCTATGCTAAGTGAGGTCGAAAGATAAACTTAGTTGTGGGTCATAGATCCAAGTGAGGTCGAGAGATAAGCTTGGTGGGTAGAGAGCAAGAGACCTTAGATCTACGTTCCCTAATATATTCATAATAAATTCTAAAGAAAGATATCTTGAGATTGCCTGTCTAACTGGTGGAAGTCCGTGTTTTTATTATTGTTGTTTTATATTATATTGTTCACGCAATCTTATATTTCCTGCCTTTCATGTTTTATGCTTTTAGCGTATATAAATTCTTTGTACACTTTTAACTGGAAAACCTTATTATCTGGTGATTTATTAGGAAATCTTAGAGTTTTCCCTTATTCCCTGTGGAAACGATACTTGTCTTGCCACTACTACAATTGACCTAGTATACTTGCTAGTGCAATATCTCAAGGCAACAAGTTTTTGGCACCGTTGCCAGGGAATAACGGTTGAAAATTTTTAAAGATTTCTTGTAAATTTATGTGCTTGATTTGGTGTTTTGTGTTTTGTGCAGAAATTCTCTGTTTAAGCAATCTCCTGGTGCATGCGAAAAGCAGGTATTCCTTTAATTCCTATAGATCCAGAGATCGAGAGGACTTGTAGGAGAAGAAGTGGTGCTGCCATAAGAGGTCGCAGAAGACAGAGAATGGCTGAACAAAATCCACCAACTCCACCACCAGAAGGAGAGGAAGAGGTTCACCTTCCCCCTCCAAGGCAAAGACTCAAGGAATATTCGAGACCTATCACTGAGGGACACTCTTTTTGTATTGTGATACCCAATGAAGGGGACAATGTTTTTAAGATCAAAGCCTTTATGATTCAAATGCTTCAAGCTACTGTTCAGTTTGGAGCGTTGCCCGGAGAAGATCCAAATGCTCATATCCAAGATTTTTGTGACTATGTGTAATACTTTCCGTACCAATCGTGGAGTCTCGGATGATATGACAAGATTGAAGCTTTTTCCTTTTTCACTTCGGGATAAGGCGAAAAGCTGGCTGAAAAATCTTCAACCAAGTTCAGTTACAACCTGGGATGAGATGGCACAAGTCTTTCTAACTAAGTATTTCCCGCCTAGACAAGCAATCAAGCTAAGGAACGAGGTTACTCATTTTTGCCAGCAACATGATGAATCCTTGTCAAAAGCTTGGGAAAGATACAAGGAACTCCTGAGAAAAGTACCAAACCATGGATTTCCTATGTGGATGCAAATTCAGAATTTCTACAATGGTTTGACTAAAGCATATAAGATTCAAATTGAATCCACAGCAAATGGAGACCCAGAAGAACTTGCACCGGAAGAGCTTTATGAGCTGGTAGAAAGGTTGGTCAATACCAGTTATAAGTGGCACTCAGCACGTGAAGATCGAGAAAAGACGGCTGAATCAGGCGCTATTGCCAAGCTTTCCGACAAAGTAAACCTGATTCTTAAGCAGTTGGCAAAACAAAATATCTCAGTTATTACAAGCTCAAAGCTTTCTTGTGAATTCTGTGGAGGTGACCATAGAAATATTGACTGTGACATTTCACTTACTCAGGAGCAATGTGATTACATTGGGAACAATCCAAGGCAGAACAATCCATTTTCCAACACTTATAATCCAGGATGGCACAATCACCCTAATTTTTCTTGGAATCAGCAACCTGGCAAGCAACCTCAAGCACCTTTCCAGCAGACTCACAGCAATTTCCAACCACATCAGCATCCTAATAATGTTCAACAAGCTGGATCGTCCTATACTTCTAAAAAATCCGAGGTTCAGGAGATGAAGGAAATGATGTCTCAATTTATGAAGTAGACTCAAGCCTACATGAAGAATATGGAGACTCAGCTTCAGCAACTTACAAATATTGTCACTCCAAAGAACAAGGGAGTCATTCTGAGCAACACCGGACCCAATCCAAGAGAGGAGTGCAAAGCTATTACTCTCCGGAGTGGTAACAATGTTGAGCAACCTTATAAGATGAGCATTGTTGATAAGAACAAAGATTCAGGAGAGAAGACTACTGAGAAGCATGAGCAACCTGAGACTGCCCACGTTAAGCAACCTCAGACTGCCCATATCACTGAGCAGCCTGCTGATACAGTCAAGCAATCTCAAGCTCAACCAGAGAATGCTCAAGTGGAGCAGAGTCAAACAACATCAGATCCTATTCAAAGTACTTTTGTTCCATATAGGCAACCTTTACCTGCTTATCAACTAAAGATACCTTATCCACAAAGAGCCAAGCAACATGACATGGCCAAGTAGTTTGACAAGTTTTTGGAAGTCTTCAAGAAGCTTCACATCAACATACCCTTTGCTAAAGCACTCATTCAAATGCCTTTATATGTGAGATTCTTGAAAGAACTTCTGGCTAATAGGAAGAAATTGGAGAATGTAGCAATGGTGCAACTTGACAGAGATTGCTCATCAATTCTTCAGAGCAAGCAACCTTTGCCAACCAAGTTCAAATATCCAGGGAGTTTTTCTATACCTTGCTCTATTGGCAATCTTAATATTGAAAATGCATTGTGTAATTTAGGAGCAAGTATCAATCTTATGCCATATTACATCTATAAACAACTAGGGTTAGGAGAACCTTAACCTACTAGGGTTTCTATACAACTTGCTGATAGAACTGTAAGGTATGCTAAGGGAATAATTAAGGATGTTTTGGTTAAAGTAGGAAAGTTTATACTTCCTGTTGATTTTATTGCGATGCATATGGATGAAGACTTGCATGTTCCTATTATTTTAGGAAGACCTTTCCTAGCAACAAGCCGTGCATTGATTGATGTTCATAATGGTCAGCTAATTTTGAAATTTCATGATGAGGAAGTAGTCTTTTAGATGAATGAAGCTATGAAATATCCTCCTGCTTGTGATGATCATTGTTATTTCATTGATGCTACTAATGTGAATTTAAACCCATTTTTCATGCAGGAATTTAAGGAAGCAGACTTTGAAAATAAAGAAGAAGATATGGAAAAGCAAATTGAAGCTGAAATTGGATGTCCAACAATCTTAGGAAGCAGGCAATTCATTGAACCTTTGAACTACACACCTACACTGCATTCTAAACCTTCCATTGAAGAGCCTCCCACTTTAGAATTGAAACCATTACCCTCTCACTTAGAATATGCATTCCTTGATCCACCAAGCAAACTGCCTGTAATTATATCTTCCAAACTTACCCAAGAGTAGAAAACTCAATTGCTCTGTGTTTTGAGAAAGAACAAGGAAGCAATGGCATAGACAATCTCAGATATAAAAGGAATTAGCCTTTCTGTTTGTGTCCACTGTATTCTAATGGAGGAACATCATAAGCCTGTTATACAACCTCATAGGAGACTGAATCCTAACATGAAAGAAGTTGTGAAAAAAGAGGTGATTAAGCTACTTAATGCTGGTATTATCTACCCCATTTCTGATTCAGTATGGACCAGCCCTGTTCAGGTAGTGCCCAAGAAAGGTGGGATTACTGTCATTCAGAACAAGCAAAATGAACTTATTCCTATTAGAACAGTCACCGGATGGAGAGTTTGTATTAACTACCAGAAGCTCAATGATGCTACTAGAAAAGATCATTTTCTGATGCCATTCATTGATCAGATGCTAGAAAGACTTTCTGGTTATGCATTTTATTGTTTTCTTGACGGCTATTCAAGGTACAATCAGATTCCTATTCATCCACAAGATCAAGAAAAGACAACTTTTACCTGTCAATATGGCACCTATGCTTATATAAGGATGCCATTTGGATTGTGTAATGCTCCAGCAACTTTCCAGAGATGCATGATGGCAATTTTCCATGATATGGCAGAAAAGACGGTAGAAAACTTCATGGATGATTTCTCAGTATATGGCAAGACTTTTCAATCCTGTCTCAACAATCTTGAAGCAGTCCTGACCAGATGCAGGGAGACCAACCTTGTATTGAACTGGGAAAAATGCCACTTTATGGTTGATGAAGGAATTGTTCTCGGCTATAAGATCTCTTCAAGAGGCATGGAGGTTGACAAAGCAAAGGTGGAAGTCATAGAAAAGCTAGCTGCTCCTACTTCTGTTAAAGAAATTTGAAGTTTTCTTGGTCACGCCGGCTTCTATAGAAGATTCATAAAAGACTTTTCTAAGATCGCCCAGCCGCTTACAGCACTCTTACACAAGGATGTTCAATTCTGTTTTGATGAAGCCTGTGAAAAAGCTTTTGAAACTCTTAAAGCAAGATTGGTGAATGCCCCAATTCTGATTGCTCCTAATTGGAATCTTCCATTTGAGCTTATGTGTGATGCGAGTGATACTTGCATTGGAGCTGTGTTAGGACAACGGATAGACAAGCATCTCTGCCCAATCTACTACGCAAGCAAAACCTTGACAGAAACTCAACAAAATTACACTACCACAAAAAAAGAGTTGCTTGCAGTTATCTATGCTTTTGATAAATTTAGATCTTATTTTATTTTATCTAAGATTACTGTTTTTACTGATCATGCAGCATTGAAATACTTATTGGCTAAAAAGGATGTGAAACCTCGTCTTATACGATGGCTCTTTCTTATCCAAGAATTTGACCTTGAGATCAAAGACAAGAAGGGTTTAGAGAACGTGGCTATGGACCATCTTTCCAGAATTCCATTAAGCAACCTTGGTAAGCAAGCTGAGATTGCTGACACTTTTCCTGATTAGCAACTTTATACGGTACATTCTATACCTTGGTTCGCTGATATTACAAATTATTTAGCTTATGGTATTGTGCCTCGCTCTCTGTCTTCTCACCAAAGAAAGAAATTCTTTTCGGATTCAAAATATTATTTTCGGGAGGAACCCTTTCTGTTTAAGTTGTGTGCAGATCAGATTATCAGAAGGTGTGCTTCGCAAGAAGAAGTCCCAGCAATCTTGTCAATGTGTCACACTCAGGAAGCTGGAGGGCATTTTGGTGCAAATCGAACAGCCTCAAAAGTTTTGGAGTGTGGATTCTTTTGGCCCACAATTTTTAAGGATTCCCACAGGTTTGTCTTGGAATGTAATGAATGCCAAAAAAAAGGTAATATTTCTGCCAAGAATGCTATGCCTCTGCACAATATCATTGTTTGTGAAATTTTTGATGTATAGGGTATTGATTTTATGGGACCTTTTCCAAGCTCACATGGTAATAAATATATTCTGGTTGCTCTGGATTATGTGAGTAACTAGGTAGAAGCCATTGCAAGTCCTACTAATGACGCTCTAGTTGTGGTAAGATTTCTGAAGAAATTATTTACAAGACTTGGAGTTCCTAGAGCTATAATCAGTGATCAAGGTACTCATATCTATAACAATCAATTTGAAAGGCTTCTTGCTAAATATGGAATCACTCATAGAATTGCTACACTTTATCACCCACAAACCAGTGGGCAAGTTGAGATCTCTAATAGAGAGATCAAGAGAATTCTTGAGAAAACTTTTAGTAATTCTAGGAGGGATTGGTCAAGAAAGCTTGATAATGCTCTTTGGGTATATCGAATAGCCTTCAAGACGCCCATTGGCATGCCACCTTTTAGATTGCTTTATGGAAAAGCTTGTCATTTACCTGTTGAATTAGAATTCAAGGCTCTATGGGCTCTAACATATTTGAATTTTGACAGGAACTTGGTTGGGGAAAAAAGGAAACTGCAACTCAATGAGCTAGAAGAGTTCAGATTGTTCAGTTATGAAAATGCCGTAAACTATAAAGAGAAAATCAAGAAATGGCATGACAAGAAAATTCAAGAGAAGACTTTCTATAAAGGTCAGAAAGTCTTGTTGTATAATTCAAAGCTTTGATTGTTCCTAGGAAAGCTTAAATCAAGATGGACTAGACCCTATACAGTAAATCAAATCTTCTCACATGGGGCAATTGAGATAATGAATCAGAATGGTGAAATATTTAAAGTCAATGGTCAAAGATTAAAACCTTATCTTGCGCAGGAATCATTAGAGGGTGTTCGAAGTCTCCAATATCTTAAACCACCTTAAGCAACCACAGATTGCTCAGTGTCCGCTTTAAACACTAATCGAAGCAATTTTGTTCAAAAATTCCTAAATCCCTCCATTATTTTGAAATTTCTCTTATAACTTCTTGGTGTGCAAAATTTATTGTTAAATTTTTGTTTTGTTTTGTTTTGTTTTGTTTTGTTTTGTTTTTTTTTTTTTTGCAAGGCTATAATTGAAGTCAGTATGGAAAGTAACATCAAGTTTAAAATTTCTTTTCCCTTCTTGTTATAATCCATACTTGCTTTTGTTTTCATTGCAACCACAAGATTTTTTTTAAGAAATTAAAATTTACCAAATCTGGCTATATAATTTTTGGGAAGTGGAGTAATAATGGGAGTGTAAAAGATAATTATGGAGAAATATGTAACCGTCCCATCAGCCATAATTTTTATCTCTTCCTTCCTGTTTTGACTCTCACGTTTCCCTCCTCTCTCTCCTTGTGTCAGTTTTATTTTGAATTTTAAATTGGTAACTACCCTCCATTCTTTCACGTTTCGATTTTTTTAAGCCTTTTCCTCTTCTCTCTCCTCATTCATCTGTTGATAACTTCTTACGATTTCTTTTCTTTTTCTCAAATTCTCTGTATCTTCTCACCATCAAATTTTGGTTAAGATTGTTCATATGGCCAGGGAGAAGTGCTAAGCGAGCTCCTAGTGCATCCCGCCCAAAACCATCCTCGTCATCAATTAGCGTTCAGGCTTCTAGTTCTGAAACCAGTATTGTGGAGAAGACACTAGCCAAAATGAAGACCTTCGACTCCAGGGAGAACAAGCGCTACGAGCAATTCAACAGTTTACCCTTTGCCGCTTCAAGAACATTCGACTGGAACATTCTAGCCACTTTGGGGCTTGATGATGAAATTCGCCAGTTACTACAAAACGGGGGTTTTGAATTTTACGCCTAAATAAATGAGCCAGCCTATAGAGAATTAACATTGGAGTTTATCAGCACTTTTACCCATAATCTAGAGATCACAGAACTTGATGACCAGCGCAAATATAGTTTCAGAGTGATGGGAAAGAGAAAAGCTTGCTCTTTAATTGAACTGAACCAATACTTGGGGGTGGCGGGCACCGCCTTTCTGGAATCCGAGGAATTCGCCCAGGCATACACAGACTTTGCACCAAAGTTTAACCCTACTGCCTTTTGGAAGGAGATCATCGGCAGAAATGAGTATTCTTCAACAACCTCCTCTGCCACCTACATCAAGAAATACAACAATAAAAATCTTCAAAAATTCATCGCAAGCTCGGTATTTGGAAGGAACAATCAATCGCATGTTCCAAATCAAGATCTCTTTGGTTTATGGTGTATGATTGAAGGTAAGAGGATGAATGTTGGTGCCTGGTTTGCTAACTATAATGAGAGCAGTAAGCCGTAAGGGAAAATTCTGTGTGGATCGTATGTAACCAGAATTGCCAAGGCATGTTTGGCGGAATTCCCGGAAGGTCTTGCTTTGGAGTGTCATCCAGCGCCCTTTAAGTTTGTCAATCTTAATCAAATGGGAGTATGCAAGAAAGTGGTAGGTAAGTGGATGTTGTTGGATTATGCTCATCAGTTGGAGAAAGATCTTGCAGCGAAATCAGCCTCGAAGCAACCTTCAGAGCCTCCAGCAAAGAGAAGATGTCCTGCTACTCTCTCCACCACCTCATCCCAGCCTCAGATCATTAAAGACCTTACCCTGAATGATCAAGAAAAATTGAAGCTCTTTTAAAGAATCTCCAAGATGACAATGGCAGAGTTGGTGAATCTGATTGACCGTCTTTGGGCCAGGAAAATTAAGGATAGGGCCAAGATTGCTGTTTTGGAAAATAAGCTTGCTCGCCTTGAAGCCAAATTGGAAAAGCAAAATGATAGTTCTGACACCGTTGAAGAGGTGCAGAATGAGCAAGCAGAGGCCAGCCAGCCCAAAGGGGTTGAGAAGATTTTGATGGAGATTCCTGAAGTAGAGGAAGATGAAGATTCTGCTAAGGAAGAGCTCAAGGATGAGCCAGAGGAAGAAGAAGAGGAGCAAGTCTCCTTCAAGCCTATTGAGTGATAGCTCTCCCTCTCCTGCTCAATCAACTCTGATATGTTTCTTTTCAATGATTGCTCTCAACATTTCTCTGTTGCCATGAAATAGGTGGTTATCTTTTGCCCTGTTTTGATTTCTTTATTTGCATGAATTTGATGCTTTGAGGGCAAAGCATGATCTAAGTGTGGGGGAGAAGATATTGCCTAGTGGAATTTAAATTAAAAATGCTGATAATCCTTGGTATTGCATGATTAATAGTTAAATGCTTGATAATTGATAAGTTGCTGATTGAGAATCCCTGTTTGAATATTTGCTGTTTTAAGTAATCTTAAGTTTTATTTGTGAATTTGTAAAGTTTTCTGTGGGAT
Source organism: Euphorbia tirucalli (assembly GCA_039660915.1). NCBI lineage: Eukaryota > Viridiplantae > Streptophyta > Magnoliopsida > Malpighiales > Euphorbiaceae > Euphorbia > Euphorbia tirucalli. Next base: position 14,827,466 of record CM077636.1, on the reverse strand, counting down.
TTTATAAACTTTTGTGTTGGTTTAGTTTTCTAAGCATTCTTTAAAAGTTTGTCCAAAATTTTTCAATTTCTTTGTGTTTAATTATGTTGCAGCAGCCAATGAGATTTTCTAATCCTGAGGATGCAAGAAGTCTGTATAAAACACTTAAAAATTGATTGCCTGTTGATTAGAAAAGACTTTAAGTAATGCTGGTTTTTGTTGATTAAGCAGCCTAGGCTTCGAGACCTTAAAGTTTGTTTCACTGAGATAGCTTGAATTAGGCCAATTGCATTAACCCTTCATTTCTCTGTGAGGTTTTCGAGCCTACTTTCTTTGATATAAATATGAATATTTACTTGAATTCCTTGCGGAGAGGGCATGCATATTCAGTTTTGAGCTAGAGCTTGGTGGATTTTCTTTGTCAAAACCACAAGGTTTTTCACAAGCATAAAGTGATTAAGGAAGTTGTATTTAACCGCTCTCTGTTTTTAATCCCAAAAAGCCTCCCTAATAGTTTTCCCCCTTTTTTTTAGCCCCTTGAGCCTTTAAGCCTGTTATTTTTGTTCAACCCATTATGTGTTTTTCCTTAACCAATTCACATTATGTTGTCCAAAAACACCCCAGGAATGCCATAGCAATAAATCAAATTGTTTGTAGCAAGCAGTCTAATCCGATTGAATTTGTGCAACCTGCCCTTCTAGAAATTCTCATGGTCCCCAAAACAAGTGTTCTTATGATAAGTTTCTTTGAAGCTATAGCTTGCAATTCTTTTCCAAATCTCTGTCAAAATGCAGTTAGAATTTTCACCCTCCTTTAAAAACTGCTTGAAATTGAAAGTCTTGAGAAAGCTCAGTCTTATCTCATATCATATCATTAATGCTTGCCTTCAATTGTATTAATTGTTCTTAAAAAAAATTAAAAAAATTTTTTTTTTCCTTTTCAAGATTGTATGTAATTTCTGAAAAACTTATAATTCTTTATCAAATTGCTTGATATTCCTTCCTTTGTTCAATCTTTTAGCTCATAAGAATGCATCTGAATTCTTAAGTTTTCCTATCCCCAATCTGTTCAAGGTTGCTTAAGTTCTTTTAGGATAAATTGCTTGTTATTCTGTCATGATTGAGATGGTATTCCTTTAGCCTAAAAAGCCTATTTAACACACCCTTAACCTAAGCCTTACATTACAACCCTTTGTTAAGACCTTTTGATTGTACATGTGTCAGATTGAGTGGTAGCGACAAGATGTTTGCTAAGTTTTTGGTTTAAGGCTAATGTGTGTTGCTGCTGAGAGTTCTTATAAAATCGCCCAAACACTTGAGAGTGAGTGAACTCTTTTAGAGAGAAAAATTAGGTCTAATCTTTTGCTAACTTGCTGAAATTTACGGTTTGGTTTCGCTGCTTTAGGATGTTTCTGAAGCTAAGCTAGGTTTCTTGAGAATGCTCTGATTAATTTGGCTATCTCAATTTTCGTGTTTTGCATGGAAATCTTGTTGTTTAAAGGTGATGAATTGATCATTGCTTGCTGTTCAAGTTAAGTTAAGAAAAGTTTTTGAAAGTATTTAAGTGTGTTTTTCATTTAAGTTTTTCTTTCTTTAAAAGCTTTTTTTTTTCTGTTTTCTTCTAAGATTGCTTGAGTACAAGCAATGTTCAAGTGTGGGGGTTCTTGATGAGTGAAAATATTACCAAGTAATTTGGCAAGAATTCAGCAGATAATTGATTAAAATTCTATTGAGAATTGAGAAATCATGGCTAATAGTGAGCTTTTCCAGGTCTGATTGCCTATTTCAGAGAGATTGCTTAAATTGGGAAGTCTCAAGGTGAAGAAGCAGAAGAAGAAGAAGAAGAAGAAAGTGTAGCGGGCTGCAGCTTGGATGGGCCAGAGTTAAAAGAGTGGGGCGCGGCCCAGCAAGAGGAGGAGGTATTTTTTTTCTTGTGGAAATTTCTGAACTAACCTTAGCTTCTCAAGGAAGCTATTATATTTTGTGGTTGTAAAATTTTAGCTATTATTTTAATTGGGAACATGTCTCTAGGTTGATTAGATCTTACTTTTGAGGGATTATATATAGTTTACTATTTTTGGGGGGGTGGAGGGAATTGAATGCTCTTCCAACTACTTTTATTTTTTTGCTTTAATTTTAGTTTTAATTGATCATTCGTCTTTCAAGCTTTCTGGTTAGGAAATCTTATCTAAAAGTTGATTATGTGTTGTGAGTAGGTTTCTTAGCAGGCAGAAGCCAGCTTAGGCTGGTGATCTTGGGAGGTCTTTCTTGTTTTAATTATGAATATCATGTTGAGATGATTGTGTTGTGATGAGCTTAACAAAATTGCAAAGAGGCCTCTTTGTATGTATAGTATTCCTAATGAGATCGAGAGGAGATTTAGGAATACGGAAAAATCACACACACACACACTTACCATGAGATCGAGAGGAGATTGGGGGCTTGCTAAGGGTTTCCATTTATTGTGGAATGCTTGCTTGACTTAATGCATGATTTCCTATGCTAAGTGAGGTCGAAAGATAAACTTAGTTGTGGGTCATAGATCCAAGTGAGGTCGAGAGATAAGCTTGGTGGGTAGAGAGCAAAAGACCTTAGATCTACGTTCCCTAATATATTCATAATAAATTCTAAAGAAAGATATCTTGAGATTGCCTATCTAACTGGTGGAAGTCTGTGTTTTTATTGTTGTTTTATATTATTTTGTTCACGCAATCTTATATTTCCTGCCTTTCATTTTTTATGTTTTTAGCATATATAAATTCTTTGTACACTTTTAACTGGAAAACCTTACTATCTGGTGATTTATTAGGAAATCTTAGAGTTTTCCCTTATTCCCTGTGGAAACGATACTTGTCTTGCCACTACTACAATTGATCTAGTATACTTGCTAATGCAATATCTCAAGGCAACACATAACAATAAAGTGGTAGATATGCTTTATGATAAGGGGAAAATATCTTGATATTTTACCATGTAATTAGGCTTAAAAGAATTAATTTTGTTAATTCATTATTAAAACAGTTTAAAATAGAGATGATTATGACTTATTATGTGATTAAACCTTATTTGCAGCAAATTGTGAATATCAACGCTAAAAACTACGCTTTGGAGCCATCTAGATGTTAAATCTGTCAACATCAACGGCAAAAAGGGCTTAAAAGGAGGAAAAGTAGCTGAAATAACATGCTTTTGTGAAAATTTATTGCAAAAGTATATAAAGCTTAACTCTAATTGGCTGGAGCTGGAGATGTTTTGTAAAAGTAACTTTAGTTAGTATTTTTTGGGTCTTTAACTGCTGGATATCGCTGTCTTTGAAAGACACTCCTTATGTAAACTGTTTTGGGGTCTTTACTCTTACTTTGTTTTGAGCTCCGTTAAATACTGCTCCTAATCAGTATTGAGGACGTGCGTAGAAGTTCATCTTCTTCATTTTACCTTCACCTAGTTCTTATTCTAGTTGTTTTTCTTGTATGCCTTCCATGGCAGAAGTCGTTCTGACCATGGAGGAGTAGTCTATTGGTGGCCAGAATTATGTAAGTATTTCTTATTTTAATTTAAGTGTGTTTCAATTTAAGCATTTATGCCTACCTTGTGGTTGTCTTGTTAGATAAGTTTGATAAACTCTTGCATAATATGTTGAGTATAATGTTTATTTGCTTTGCATTTGGAAAATACAAGGCTAGATATATATGTTGACTTAGCAATGACTCTGCTGCATGTGATTAATATTCATGTTGGGAATGCTCACGTTGATGTTTACTGTTCTTCATGCATGTTTTTAAGTGTTAATTGTGGAGAATGTTCCAATTAATTATTTGGTTTATAAGAATTAATTGCGGAGAATACTCCGGTTAAACTAATTATAATAGCTGTCGTGAAAGAGATTCTTTTGCATGCTAAACTAAAACTACTTAGGTTATATAAAAGTACAAGTTGTTTCCATATCTCGTTGTTGCTTATTCTGCCTATTATCATTATTAATCCAGATTTGTATTCAAGTTGTTTTCTTTTTATGAAATTTTCTAGATCTGGTTATTTTTAGGAGATTTTAGACTTAAAACACAAACTTGATAAAACGACCATGTTTTTGCCTCAAGCTGTTTCAGATCAGGGACCATTTTTATTGTAACTTGTACTAAGACCCAGATCCCTGTGAGAATAATAGTCGAACTTAGATCACTCACTACTTATTGACCTAGTACACTTGTTAGGATATTTTGTATGCTAATTCTAACCCTCAACACTTTAAAAGTAGAATTAGCAAATACAAATTCTCGTAGTTGTTGCCTCTTTCGGAAATCACTGATGTGCGCCCTCAATTCGGACTTCATACAATAATTTCTTTTTCAGTAAAAGAAAAAATACACTAACGTAAAGGGAAAATTCATTAAAAGTCACAAATGGACACATTAGTTAAGATAATGGAAGTTAACATCAATAATACTAATAATGTATATATATATTAGCTAATTATATACTAATTAGCTACATATCACAAAGAAACATGAAAGGAAACTAGCAAATTATTGAAAAAGAATGTGTAATCAATCGAATATAAAAAAAATTATAGAAACCGAAATTTATTTTGATAAAGAAAATGAACTGGAGTTTAGGTCAATTAAATGATTATTGAATAAATATTAGACTAGATTGGTAATTATTATAAATAGTGTTGATATTGAGTTAATTGGAATCTAATTCATGACTCTTTTACTAATTAAAAAATTTTACAACAGCTTCCGTCTAGTTTCAAATTCTTTAAGAGGAAATTACACCATAAATCAAAATTTTAAGACTATCTATAATTAAGTCAATTAATATTTTGAAATTTGTTAAGTCAACACAAACACATCAAACTACTATATCTCTGTTCAATATTTGTCACTTGCAAATAATTTTTAAAAATAAAAATATCCATTATCCTATGAGTAATTTATCAAAATTTCTATTATCATGGCGATTAATCCCTTAATTATCTCCTACTTTTTCTCCATTTCTTACTGATAAGTGATAAATATACTAATAATTTCAGATATTAATTAGAATTAAATTGAGTTTTATTGAATTAAATTTAGCTAATTAGAGATAATTTCAGCTTACAAAGAAATTGGAGTGAAACCATGAAAAATCTCGGCAAGTAGGCTCAGGAAACAGGCTAGAAGAAGCTGAAAAAGAGTTTTGGAAGAGAGAGAAAAAGATGGGTAGAAATTAATCCTTGTCGTGGGCTCTTTAGAGGGATAGATGAGAAGATATAACTTGTTTTGGGAAAAATTTTACATGCAAATCTAGATTAACTTTAGTGGTTGAACTTTATATTATTTTAATTTGTGGTTATCTTGAGCCACCATGCTAAGTACTTTATTATTATTTCAATTTTTAGTGTATTTTAGTCTTTTAGAGAGTGCTATATATATTCCCTTAGTGTTTATAGTAGAGAGCTTTTGACTCTTGACTTATTTTTCTCTCTTGTATTCAAATTCTTTAGTTTAATATAATTAGTAGCAATTTCTCTTTATTTATTTTTATTATTTATTTTTATGTTGATGCTGCTCATGTGTTATAAGTAGTCCGTTTCAAGCAGGCTTGAGCTAGCTCGGCTGGCAGTAGTAAGTACTCCTTCTCCTTCTTTATTATGGGTATTATGTATGTGATGATTGTTTCTTGGTGTGCGCTTCATCTTTCTTTGAGACTGATAAACTCATATGCTAGTGGCTAGTGGCTAGGATGAGACTGCGAGGAAATTCTTAACCATGGAAATGCCTTGAAACACATACATGTTTATTACTGAAGAAATTCGAATAGACTACATGCTAGGGGTTTTTATCTTTGATAAAATACTTGCAAGATCTTAATGCATGATTAAATAATCTTTTGCTGAAAAAATTCGGTTAGGTTTCTTGTTATAGAATGAACAAGTCCGGAGGTTCCTAGTGTGGTGATTTGAGAGTGAGATACCCTAGATTTATGTTTTGTAACCCTGCTCATAATGGTTAAGGAAAGGAATGTACTGAAATTACTTGCTTGTTCTTAGTTTGGGTCTACTGAATTTTTATTATTGCTGTTGTTATTTTTATTCTTTGCCATCTTGAATTTGTTAATGCTAGAATCTGTTTTAGTTTACTTAGTCTGCTTAAATTCTCATTTTTATTATGAAAAATATCAGATCTGCCCCGTTTGCTAGAAAATTAAGGTTATTCGCACAGATTTCTTAGGAAACGATACTTAGTCTTGCCTAAATATTACAATTGACCTAGTGCACTTGCTAGAGTCCAATCTTTTAGGCAACACTTACTTTTTTTCTTATCTTTTCCAATACTTTTTCTTAATTCCTATTAAGTTCCATAATCACTTCTACATATTTTTTTTTCTTCTTCTTCTTTTGATAAGTTTAATTTATTCTTATTTATTTATGGATAAAACAATTAATTTTGGTGCCAAAAAGGACCAAAGAGGTAATTTTCCATGCTAATTTGGACTAAAATAGCAGGTGTTCTTATTTGGAGGAGTGGGACGAGTTTTGGTGTTTAAGAAGTCCAAGGTAAAACGAACGAGCTGGGTGTGTCGAGGAAGCAAGGAGCTGAAAAGTAAAGTAGATTCAGCTGTTCTCCATAATTTCCATTTGTGGTTAATATTTGTATGGACAAAAATTAGATCTGAGTTTTAATTAAAAATCAGAGTGAGTAATCTGCTCCACTTGTTTTTGTAACCCTAATTCACTCTAGAGGAGTATATAAACTTCCTTGACTTGGGCTATTGAGAGAGACTTAATGTCTCACCTTCCACCATTAATATAGCAGTAGTATTCTTTTGTTTTTCTCTTCTTCTCTTCTTTAAAATTTTTGTAAATTGTTCATGGTATTTATTGGTGTTGAATGTATAAGGATGTGTGAGTAGTCAGGTTGAGACCAACCATGGGCCGGTGGTTGTAAGTCTTCTCTTTTTTTTTTTTTATATATGGAAAAAATCAATTGCATTAAGAATCAAGAAGTAATAGCTCTTGAATTACAGAAGGGGTGAATAAACCCAAACCTTTGGTCCAGACATAGAATTAGAAGCCCTGGCTAAAGGCATGAGCAACAGAATTCACTAAGTGACGAACAAAAAAATAAATAAATAAATAAATAGATAAATAAAAATACAACTCTGGAATTATAATGATAAAGCCAGAATATCTTGAAACAAAGCCTCTAGATAAGTCAAATCCTGAATGGAACCTTGAAGAGCTTGAATGAGAATTTGAGAATCTGACTCCAGTACAATCCTTGGATACCCATTGTCTTTGAGCCAAGATAATGCCTCCTTGCAAGAAAGGGCATCCACTAAAGTAGGATTAAGCTGAAAGCAACATGTCTTGGAACCTACAACTACAAACATAGATGATGCACTAGCCCACACCAACTACACCAACTAAATAATGTCAACTATTTATGGATTTTATTGCCATGCAAACATGTTTTCGGCAAAATTTCAATAGTAAACAATAATTAATGTCCCAATCCAGTAAGATACAATTAAAAAGATCACCATTCCAATGTTTCTATTATACTGAATCCAAATAATATAACATCAGGACTTAATTATGCCTAGTAAAATTTGTTGTAGGATGGAGTCTAATTTCAGTAACAAGTTCTGCTTTAGCTGGAATCTGATCATAGAGATGCACTATATACATACCAACACAACAAAAGCGAAATTTAAGAAATAAAAGGTTAGCAAGTGTCATGCAGTCAATGATAGGCCAACGAACTTCTACAACTATGGAATTTCGCAATTTCATGGGAGATGTAGTAAGTTGTAGATCATCAGTGGGAGGTTAAATATTCTATAGTGATGCATCAGTGACTATCTAAGCACCACCATAAAATTACAGAACAAACTGTAGTTTGACTATTAGAATATATCAAAGATGTCACTTGTACGCTTTTATTTCTTAACACAATCCTTTATACAATGTCCTCCACATATCTTACCTTCCTTTCTCTAATGTAAGGTAGGACAACCTCCAAGGACTTTCTATATTCCGAAAAATAGTCAAACACTGCAAATCCTTGTATGCGAACCCTTTTATAAACTACACTCATCAAGTTACAGACCCCTTATGGCTGGGCGAGATTGTACTGTGAGATCATTCCACAGACAGCAATGCGTCCATGGATTCTCATGTTGAGAAGAACTGCATCTAGCATTTTTCCCCCAACATTTTCAAAATATATGTCTATTCCTGCTGGGAAGTATCTGTATTTATATGATCAATTTCATCAGCATTACTTCACCCAATCCTTCTGAAATTTAGCACTTGCATATGTAATGGAATTGATGTTGCAGATCATACTGACCTTTTCAAAGCAGCATTCAAGTCAGGTTCTTCTTTGTAATTGAATGCTTCATCAAATCCAAGTTTGTTCTTCAATAAATCTACGTGAACATGATAAATGAGCAAAAGAGAATTGAGATCAGAATCAGATCATATGTAGAATAAGTATTCATTAAGAAGGATGAATGAATGTACCTTTTGTTGAGTTCCAGCACTTCCAACAACATAGCAACCCACCAATTTCGCAAATTGGCCAACAAGCTGACCCACTGCACCAGCCGCTGATGAAACATAAACATATTCCCCTTTCTTGGGACTACAAACTTCTTAAAATCCAGCGTATGCAGTCATTCCAGGCATCCCTAATCAATCAACACAGAAATACAGAGGATATTACTTCAATTACAACTTAATTTTGGAAATTAAATAATGATATTTGAGTGGATCAATTTGATTAAACAGAAAGACAAACGTATCAATAATTTTGTGTAGGTAGACCTACCAAGAAGTCCAGTATAGTAAGAAAGGGGAAGATCAGTATGGTGAATTTTGAAGAGGCCTTCAGTTGATGTGATGATGGAGTACTCTTCCCATCCGGTTGTTCCCCATACGAAATCTCCTTCTTTGAAATTTGGGTTTCTTGATTCCACTACTTCTGCCACTCCAAAGCCAGTAATTGGCTACATTTTTCACCATCAAAATTAATCATGTAGGAGGTGGAATTAATAAAATTGAAAAAGGGAAACAGAATTAAGAGAAGGAAGAATTTACAGAGCCTGGAGTGTAGGAACTGAAGATGCTTGAAGACTCTTGATTGGTCTTCATCAGTATTCGCATATAGGGATCACAGGAGAGATAGGGATTCTTCACAAGAATCCCATTTGAATCTTGAGGTAATTTTAGCTTAATGCTACTAACTTTCACTTCCATATCTGATTCCTTCGGGAAACCAGAAACATAATTTTTGAGAATAATCTGCTTGTTACTCACAACTGCTTCACCGCTGCTCGCCATTGATAAAATTATTTAGGATGTAAATTTCTTTTTGACGATATACAGCACAACGCCACAGCAAATTAACATTTGTGAAATGAGATCAAATATTGCATAAAATGAGCATAGTGGGTCCATGTATTCAAAAATTTTACACTCTACCATCTTATCTATGCAATGATGCAATTAATGCATCAATTATGTAAATTAGGAGTAAAATAAAAACCAACCGACTTGCAACATATGTGAGCTGAAAATTGTAATTAGCAAGGAGACTCAGGTACAACCTCTCTCTCTCTCTCTCCATCTAAATTAGGATCATTACTGGCTTTGCACTTTGAAGTATATGAAAAGGATGACTTACATGAGGTGTTTCAATATTTCAGCTCTTAACTTCTTGATCATTGGGTCATCCACACAACAGCTGTTGCTTTGGGTAAGCTTTTATCTGCATAAGTCAATGGTTAAATGCATTACTGCACTATCAACAGATAAAAGCAGCAGGAAATTAATTAGAGATAAAGTCCGAGAAAAATGAAACATACATCTCCATTGATAGAAACCGCAGACAATGAACATAAAGCATTCAGTAAAATTAATCGATATTTGTCTTCTCCATGTACATTATGGAAGACCATTAGTTCATAATTCACTCACAATATACATTTACTTGAACATAGTATAGATTTCCAAATGGTTTATCAATTAGCCAAATCTCTAAATCAAATTATAAATCAAATATAATTGATACGAGTGACAAAGTGCTAGAAAATAATGCAAGTTTTGGAGTTTGGCAGTTGGCTAGGGATTATCAAAGTAAAAATTGAGTATATGGTATCCTCTTTTTTTTGTAAAATATGTTCCTAATATCATTGAAGTTTTAATAGAAAGCATAAAAGTTATAAACCAAAATTGACAAATTCTAAGACATCTCCGCCAATTTTTAATAAAATACCAAGTTAATCGTAACACAAATTGCAATCTGAACAAATAAAATCATACAAAGATATGTAATGACTTATTAACAATCATCATTTTGAAAATATCACTCCTTTTGTCTCTTTCCTTTGTCAATGACAAGAATACATTCCCTTGCATAGTTCTGATCGAGATATGAATATATGATCAATTTCAAGTTAATGTAAAAGCAAGGTGAGGTTACATCACATGAGCAAGAAAAAAAAAAAGCACCATGTATCAAGACTATAAGACATACAATAATGACAAATAAACTTCATGAAGATTTTCTTCAACTTCCTGGGGACATCAGATATGACAGACTCTTTTCTTTATAAGGAATGGCCTGAAGAACGGTAAAACGGCCTTGCCTGCGTTATTCACTTAGAAATATATTAACAACTACATTAGCTTTTGATACCAAAGAAAAGGGACTACGCATAACAACCAACTACAAAGATGGAATAAGCCCAGTACATTAGAAATTGATTCTCATGAACGAGTACAGGTTCATGCCTATTTTCTGTACCTAGCACCAAATCATACCATACCTTATCATTAAGCATCTGATCATAATTGAATCTATAATTCACCAATCTGTTGTTTTCCAAATCAGCATACCTGGAAACCAACAATACAAAAAAGTTAAAATATATACGTTATTCAGATGGTACGTATGCAGCTTAGTCAATATGAGCCCTCGTAAACTAAGCCTCTAGTTTAACACAATACAATGACATCAGCATCGTTTAACCAACTAAAGAAGAGAATTCATCACAATTTCAACAAAATGAGAGTGAAATGCACGATTGCGCCTTCAATAAAGGCTCAGCCATGAAAAGAACCTACTATTTATGATACATGAACTTGAATCAAAATTGTTCATGGAAAAATTAGTTTTTAACAAAAGATAGAAGAATAGTTACTCATCATAGAATAGCATCTAGAAAGAGAGAAAATAGCTCAGAATATTAAGACAAGTACAATCAAGGCTAAACAACACCAAGCTTTCCATGTACAAAGAAAATTGAAATAATTCGTACTGCTTGAGATTTATCCATCCTAAATTCCAATCCCAGATCAGAACCGCAACATTATAGTATCTGTATCGAAGACCCGAAGACGTTCACAGAGCAATCTGTAAATACTCGATTATCCAATAATATTCGTAGCCAAATCCAAATTAATGGGCAAATTCCACACGCCGTCCAATCCAAACCCTTTTATTCTTCAAGAAAGTTTCATTGGTCCTGAATTCAGATTACCAAACATCGAATCTACATTAAAAACTTCTCAAATCAAAATTAAAAACCCAATGTACCACTCTTAAATTTGGTCAAGACCCAATCAGACAGCATCTCTCTTGAGCTCTTACCCATAATCTACAAATAATCTACAAATGGTCCCTTCAAAATCCTAAATGCCCAATTCAAAACCCTACATTCTACGAAAATTACCTTAAAATGCAAGCTGAAGAGAGGATGGAAGGCATTGGAACGGCGAGACCCCAAGGGCGAACGACGGCAGGGTCCTAACAGAGAGGAGTAAGGTCGGCAAAGGAAGCAAACAAGCTGCAAACGACAGCGAAGGAAGCGCACGGTACTCACAGTTTCTTGCAGTCGAAAGACGAACCAGAAGGAATTTCAAATTTCCACTCCGATTAAGCACAAGGTAACAGCTTGCTTGGATTGAGGTTCTGGGGTTAACTACAAGTTGAAATTAAAATTCAATAACGACAAAAACGTAACTAAATTAGGAGAATTTAGAGTGTAAGAGCCAATTTGGGAAAGTTAGGTTTTATTGCTTTTAGTTTTAAGTGTTTTTCTAATGTTTTTGTGAATACAATTTTACTTTTACCAATTGTGCATTTGAGGCTGCTTTCTGCTGCTCCAAAAGCATGTAAGACTGTTTTCCGCAGCTCTAAAAGCAGCTTTCAGCTAAAGTAAGGTTTCCCTTATTTTGGCTGAAAGCTGCTTTCGGAGCTACAGAAAGCAGCCCCAAACTAGTCCCAACTTAATTTTTATTTTCGATAAGTTGTGTGTAAAGGCGAGACCCCAAAGTGCTCGTATTTCAACAATAGTTATAGGGATATGTTAGTAAAATAACATATAATTAAGATAAATTAATGATTTTCTTAATTTATATGCTAAATTCTTACAGGCCTTTCTTTCAAAACGGGAGCGAGTATTTATTTGTTAGTCAATATTAATTATTTGTGAAAATTTAAGTGTTATTATATTCCATATTGAGCTTTGTTTTTTTATATAAAGTTTTGCACCTCAGTTATTATACTTATGTTTGATTAGCCTAATTAATCTCCATAAACTATTTATGGATTTTATTGCCATGCAAACATGTTTTCTGCAAAATTCCGATATGCAGTGTGAAAGTAAACAATAATTAATATATTCTTCACTGGTTAATAAACCGTCCCAGTCAGTAAGATACAATTAAAAAGATCACCATTCCAATGTTTAGATTTTACTGAATCCAAATAATAAAACATCAGGACTTAATTATGCAAAGTGAAATTTATAGTAGGATGGAGTCTAATTTCAGTAACAAGTTCTGCTATAGTTGGAATCTGATAATTGAGATGCACTATATATATACCAACACCAGAAAAAGGGAAATTTAAGAAATAAAAGGTTAGCCAGTGTCATCTAGTTAGTCATAGGGTCCAATGAACTTCCACAACTATGGAATTTCCCAATTTCATGGGAGATGTAGTACGTTGCAGATCATCAGTCGGAGGTTAAATAAATGACAGATCATCAGTCGGAACTTTAACATATTATCATGATATATATGACAGAGCATTGAATTATATCCTAGTCTGAATTCATAAATTAATAGCACCAAGTAGTATTGAAAAAAAAGGAAAAAAATGAAGTTGGATACCTGCGTGTCCAAGATTCCGTCGGTGGATAAATTAACCAACTGGTGAACTTCTGCTTTCTTAATTTTCCTCCTCCTCATCATCAGCAGTAACATAGCAGCAATTGTTATCTTGTTATGTTTGTCAAATTTCAGCCATGGCACAAAATAGGATGCATACACGACCATAACTGTACACGCAGAAACTCCATACCCAACGGCAAACCCACCTGCAAATGATCTTCTTGGTGAACATTTTTCTAAAGGACCGCCACAGAGTCCATTGTTATCCACATAGGATTCTTTTGAAAAATTAGTGTTCACAAAGTTTGGAATCTGTCCTGATAACATATTATTAGCCACGCTGAACTCCTTCAACCGTCGGAGGTTACCAATTTTTGCCGGAATTTCACCAGTCAAATAGTTGTCGTTCAATTTCAGAACATTTAGAAAAGTGCAATTGGCAATACTTGCCGGGATTGTTCCTGTGAAACTGTTGAAGGAAAGATAAATTTCTACAAGATAGGGTAGTTCAAATAATGCATATGGAATTGATCCGTGGAGCTCATTAGCGGAAAGATCTAAGGATTGTAAGGTTGTACAATTTCCAATCCCCAAAGGCAATTGGCCTTTGAGCCCCATGCTAAACAATTTGAGGTTAATGACTCTGTTCTCTTTATCATTCCAGCATTCTACTCCATCAAAACGACAGATGAAACCTGGCGTATTGTCGTTGAAGTTCCAGGAAGAACTTAAATAACCATAAGGATCTTCCAATGAATCTTTAATTGACTTTAAGCATTCAATATCCGGTTCAGCAGACATAGTTGCAGTAATAGTACCCAACATCAAGATGCACACAAAAACTGCATAATCATTTCTTCTTTTATGTGACATTGGGTTTTGATTTTTAAGTTAAGAAACTTGTACCTGTAGGATGAATTGATGAGATAGACTTTCAACTTAATTGGCTGTACAACATTAAGGAAAGGAGAGAACAAAATCATATTTCATTTGAAAACATTGAAATAGTTGTTGACGGCACGTGCATCTATATGGGAATAGATGAGAGCAGTGACGGAGCCTTTCCAAAACAAGAAATCTAAAAAAGGTGGAAACTATAATTAGGATTAAAGAGATAAATCTTAAATAGAATAGGCGAATTATAAAAATAAGAGAAATCAATTGGAAAGACTTTTAACTCATTTTTCTTTTAGAAATTCACAGTTCCTTTAGGTTCACTAGTAAGGTTGGTCCAATTGACAATTTTAGCTCAAATTCTTCAGTTTTAACTTTCTATAATGTATGACAATGCCCTAGGACTACTCCACTACTGATTTAAGCTCCTATTACTCTAAAATACAGCACTTTACGCTCCTCTTTCTTCAAATTTCCAAAATAACTAAAAATAATAAAAACAATGTGAATCATAACTCTTATGAAAATGAATAAATTTTGAAAAAAAAGTATAAAATTCTGAAGTTCACCGGAAAGGTTTAGACAATACCTCCTATGCAGGTATGTTATAGCTACGGATGTGAATCATACTTCTAATTTAGTTTAACGTATCCTAAAAAATTATGTCATGCGCCATTAACGGATACCATAGCCCATGTGTGAAAAACATGTCAAGCTTGGAGCTAATACCATCAAAACTGAAAGATCATGTATCCCATGTGTTGAAAAAATTGATTAGGGAGCTAATTACAAAATCCATAAAAGTTTAAAAGGCTCAAAATGTGTTTTCCCATTTACCATTTTTGTAAATCTTCTTTGTTTAAATTACTCTGCACATTGCTAGAAATTCTAAATTAGGAGCCTTTTTAGTCTATGAATTTGATTTATGTTGGAAAATATTTGAATTAAATTACTAGCCGATTTAGCATCATAGAAATCTTTACATCGTAGATACTCAGATTTATATCTTTTAAGCACAATTTGGTCGGATCTACAAAATTGCTTAGTATTATATGGTGCGTTCATACCTCATGATATAGCTTAGCAAAAATGCAGTTTGTAGTGTTGTTTTATTATTTTTTAGTATACTTTTTGCAATTCCTATTAGTCTTGTAATGAGTTTATGTTACTTCGAGTATCATCGGAGAAATTAGTGGATTTAAATAGTTTCCTTTTACTAATGGTAACTTACAATCACCAAACAGCACTTAAATTATGAATTGATAGAAAACAGATCACATCAGCACCATGCTTACAAGGGACTCTAATTTATAAAACCAGCTCATGAAATTTATTAGAGACATGAAGCTAATGAAGTAACATGAATCAAAATGACAGCAACTATGTTTCAATCAACTATCATCATTTTCTTCCACTGGCATCTTTGGAGAGGTCCGCCACAGAGTCCGCTGTTATTTGCATAGCTTTCTTTCGAGAAGTTAACATTCACAAATTCTGGAACTTTCCCTGATAGCTGATTATTAGCCACACTGAACTCCTTCAACCGTTTGAGCTTCCCAATTTGTCCCGGAATTTGACCACTCAGACGGTTGTTGTTCAGCTCAAGAACATTCAGATAAGAGCAATTGGCAATGCTTGATGGGATTTCTCCAGACAAATTATTGAAGGAAAGATCGAGAACTGTAACAAATCTAAGCCTTTCTGCTATGTCAATTGGAATTGATCCATACAGCTGATTGCTGGAAAAATTTAAGCCTGTTAAGGTTGTACAATTTGCTATCCCCAAAGGGAATTGACCTTTAAGGCCCATGTTATAGAGATTGAGATTTAAAACTCTGTTCTCACGAGCATTCCAGCAATCTACTCCAGTAAAACGACACACAAATCCTGGAACTGTAATGTTGTTGTTGTTGAAGTCCCAGGAAGAGCTCAAATAACCGTTAGGATCTTCCAATGAATCTTTAATTGACTTTAAACAATCAATATCCGGTTCACCAGACACAGTTGCAGTAATAGTACCCAACATCAAGATGCAGAGATAAACTGCATAATTATCTTTTCTTTTATGTGACATTGGATTTTGGTTGAGAAATTTGCACCTGTAGGATGAGGAGATAGATTTTCAACTTAACTGGTTGTACAACATGGAGGAAATATGAGAGTCCACAAATTCACATTTAAACACATTTACACATTGAATTGAAGACCAGTTCCAACATGAAAGCTCTTGTACTATTATATTGTTCAACGAATTATTGACTGATCTATAATAAATAAATTCAAGATATAGGCATATATAGCCTGGAAGTCAAAGAAAATGCAGGCCACGAATAAACTAGATTAAAAATTCAATTCAACAACCCAAACGTACAAGGCAAGGCGTTGAAAAATTGGGGCCCACAGCCTATTCATGAATTCTGCAACCCGGTCCATCCCAGTCTTCTCAATTATTTTTTAATAAAAATTTGGATCTTTTGTTTTGTAATATATATATACTAGATTTCCACCCGCACAACACGCAGTCTATATAAATTACATTTCAAAATAAAATTTATCCCGATCAGTGATTAATTTATGGAAATAAAAATGACAACCATACATAAAAAGAATTTTATTTAAAAGCAATTTGTGAAAAATAATTCAACTTTTAAATAAATATGTTTCCTTTCGAGAAAAAAAAAAGTTGGCTCCCTAAAATTTTTTATTTTATTAATTAAGAATTTGAAAGTTCGAATTCAATAATCTTACAAATTGATAAAAAGAAGTATTCAAAAAATTACATGAATGATATGATAGAAAGAAGAAATAATATAGTAAGGGATAATAGCTAGGAAATATTTTCTGAGCGGATGAATAAGCCTAAAACATTTTGCAATCAACAGAGAGCCATTGGGGACTTCTCATGAGATCAGAGTAGTAATTGTAAATCATGGAATTCTTTTAAACCATTGAAGCCTTTCTTGACTTGTTGAATGCAACTCTTGTGATAGACATGAATTTGAATTATATTTAGTTCCATAAGAATTTGCTCCATTTGAGACAACATAAGCATTTTGAGCACCGAAATTCCTATAAGAAGCAATGATTAGTGCATGAGACCAGTCAATCTTGACCAATTCATCTCTAGTGGCCCGATCAACTACATTCCAAAGGTTAGAGTAAATCCTCATTGGTTGGTTCTTTGGAATTGTAACTCCCTTTGTTTCCATGTTCTTGAATTCTCTAATTGGTGTACCATCTACTGATAATCTGAAATTCGAGAGAAGAAAGGAACAAAAGAATTAAAGTTAAGTATAATAATTAAAAAAAAACAATTCCAGAGGATGAAATAGGTGTGAAACCATCAGTTAGATCAAACCAAATATAGAACTATGCTATATATTGCCTACTTGCCTTTGCCTTGGCTAAACACATTAGTATGAAGAATGTAAGGATCACCACTCAAGACTTATAAGTCTATCTCATCCCAAAAAGGCAAGGATTGATGCCAACTTGAAAGCAATTGTCTAAATTTCTTTTTCAAGCTTTGTGAATATGCTAATTATTTCTAGGAAAATGAGACTATAACAACCAGGTACTGATTATTATTATAAATAACGTACAAAAAAGATATACTATAGAAGTCTCATCAAGTAACTTCGTTGCTTATGTACTTAAAAAATAACATGTAGAGCATGAGTAGATTTCCTAGAATTAAAAATCTCCATAACACGACCCTGTAGAATTAAATCCAAGGATTCCATGATCTTAAGGGAGTACATTAACATAACACTAAATATCAGACTATGGCAGCATTTCTTTACACATTTTAACAACAGTGTTACTGTAAAGTGTAAACTAATTCAGCAAGAGATACAGACTTCTAATGCACCAAAAGCTCATAAATTTTTGAATAAAAAACCAGAACTTATGTTGAAATCTAAAAACATTACCATTTAAGTCACAAAATAAGTAAGCATATCACCAAAAAGAGATGCATTGCACTTCAATGTCTTAGTAACTTTACCATAATTAAATAAGGATAATAACAATAATCAATAACAGAGATTCATAATGCTTTTTGATAGACAAAATTTCCTCTCTAATTGCAAAAAGTGCATCAGCACAGTAATTGCAAATAGCAACTTCTTTCATTTGCCTTTGAATCATCTTTGCATCAATTGGGAGTAGCTTTGGTTCCTTCAAATAACCAAATGATAAAAAAAAAAAAATCATTGAGAACTCAAGAAATCCTTACAAATTGAAGAATAGAATAAAGAGAAGAGCTTGCATAATTTACTTCAAAATTCCCAACTTTTAAAGTAATAGATGAATTATTAGTATCATAAAAGTCTACATCCTACTTTCTCTCTATAATAACTTCACAACTGAACTAAACAGAGATTGGATTATCAAACCATTCTCACCTTATTATGATAATAAAAAAAAGTGTTAAGCATATGTACAACATTCACATGGACAATAGAAAGAAAGCTTCTTATAACTACTGATTCACTATACAAAAAAATAGAAAATTTATTCAAAGAATCATATAAATTTCAATTAATGATAACATTAAAATCCCAACATCTCGCTTTTCAATCAATGGTAACAATTTAAAGCTATGTCAGATCAGTAAATCGAGTTAACAATTGAAAGTATGACATGGAAGTGAAAAGTCAAAATCAAGAACTCTTAGAATAAAATACAGAGTGATCTAATGAGTTACTGAATATTTACCTTTAGAAGAAACAAATGAGCCTATCACAACAAAAGAGATGAATTGAAGAAAGACCCCTATATTTTTCTTCCTTTAAACGTTTTATGCCTATAACTCACAACTAAAAATAAATTAGACTAATTAGCACAATACAATACTTGATAAAATGGATTACCTGATTATTCCACAACACTTGTTCCTTCCATCTAGTAAGAAAATAGAACAAAAAATATAAAAAGTAAAATAGCTAGGAAAAAAAAGTAGGAAAAGATACACAAAAAAAGGGAATAATTACCAATAATGATACAAAAAGCCCTGCAAGAACATGAGCAATCCTGCGAAGAAACCATTCTCAACAATAACACATTGGTAAAGTAATTTAAAAGAATAACACAAGGAAAGTGACAATAAACTTTCACCAAGAACAACCATGAGATCAATCTTGTAGAAGCACCAAAATTTGGCGTCCGAAGACTGGTGGTATTACAAAAAAAAAAAAGCACAGCATAATACAACACTTGATAAAATTGAATTACTAGATTATTCTATTAATCTCCTAGAGCACCTATTGCATAACTCCATAGTTAAAGAGGCAATCATGAGCTGCAGTTGAAAAAGAAAAAGATCAGGTAATAGGGGAGTGAAGTGTACTGAAAGGGAGTGGCGCAGAGAGAATCCTTAAAAAAGGAGAAATGAGTGGCAATTGAAAGATAATTGCTAATTCAAAATTTGAAAGCGGATAATCAGTGGATTATTTTTAATTAACAAATAATAATTACATGATAATATAAAAAGTAAATAAGAATTAATTGAAAATTAGGAGAGTATGACACGTGGACTTTGAGTACTCACTTTTAGTATATATAATGATGATTGGCCACCATATCAAGGTAAATAATTATTTTACTACATTTTGTGGTTATAATTTTATTATACTTCATAGTTTTCTATTTTATAATAGATTTAATATATATATACATATATCTTATTTAACAGTACATATAACTTCGGGTCGACCCAGCTTCTATTTTCAATCTCAAGCCCAATCCATTAAATAATCAAGTTTGATCGGATTCTAACCGGGCTGGTCACATAGACAAATTATGTGTCCAACTCGGGTTTTTCATGCACGAACTTAGTAGACTGGCCGAACCACAAAACTATATATATATAATTAATTTCTTAGTTTTGTGTTACCTATAGTCTAAATTAATTAAAGGGAAATTGTTAAAAAAACCTTTGTTTTGGAACTCTAAATTTTCAAATTACTTTTCTAACTTTTTTTTTTTCATAATTATTGAATTGCCTTTTTTTTTTTTCTTAATTCATATCTTTTATATATTTTCCCTTTTAATGATCCCTTTCATCTTTTTCAAATTTACTCAAATAGGTAAGTCTACTTTGTCCACATTTCTCTCTCATCTTTTCATAATTTTAATCTAATTTCGTATTTATTTTTTCAATCCGTTTATTTTTTTGTCATGCGACTTTAGAAAGTTTGTTTTTCTCTTTGAAACAGGATCCATATGTATATAGTTTTTCCGATATTTTTTTTCACTAAGGTATAACTAAATATATCTTTGTATCTTAAAGTATAATTAATGTAATAGTGTATCTTAAGGTATAACTAAAAAATAATCACTGTAATAGTATATCTTAAGATACAATTAAGGTATAACTAAGATAGAATCACTGTAATTGTGTTTTTTAAGGTATAACTAAGGTACATTTAAGATATATTATTATACCTTAATTATACCTTAAGTTATAAAGGTATAATGAGTTATACTTTAGTGAAAAAAATGTCGGAAAAAATATATACATATGGATCTTGTTTTGAAGAGCAAAAAAAAAAAATCTAAAGTAGCATGACAAAAAAATAAACTGATTAAGAGACAAATGCGAAATTAGATTAAAATCATTTGAATAATTTTAAAAAGTTTAAAATGGATTTTGACAAAACTTTACTGTTCACATATAAAAGAAAAAGGATATCAAAATGTAAATATTTTTG
This sequence comes from Euphorbia tirucalli, assembly GCA_039660915.1. Lineage (NCBI taxonomy): Eukaryota > Viridiplantae > Streptophyta > Magnoliopsida > Malpighiales > Euphorbiaceae > Euphorbia > Euphorbia tirucalli. The sequence goes on along the minus strand of CM077636.1, from coordinate 14,806,716 downwards.
AAAAATTTCCTTAATTAAATGAGTACCTATTGAGTGTAACTTAATTGGTACATCTCCTTAGGTGGAGGTGAGAGGTTATAGATTCATTACCCAACCTCTTCAAAATCCATATACATTAAAAAAAAAAAAAAAAAAAAAAAAAAAAAAAAAAAGAAAAAGAGCAATGCTCGTCATAGTTGCCTATGATATTTCACAAGTCACAGCTCCATTAAATAAAATTGAATAAAAACATGCAATAATTTGAACAAAATTAGAGTCCAACATGCAATTTCTTTCCAAAGATCAACTATGTGTGAGAAACTTGGAACACCAAAAATCTTATTGACAATCTACCATTGCGTTCTCAATGACACTTCACAAATTCAAAGATAAACTTCATGCACAGGGAGAAAAAAGTAAATGAATTGCTACTTATTAAAAAATATTTTGAAACTACACTTACTAGATTTTTCATACTTGATTACAGAATTTGTAACAATTCTGTAAGACTTCAACTGATAGTTAAAAGCTGGTCTCCCCTACCCTACCACATGACAAGTGACTAGCAGATCTTAATTCTTATTTAGCCTTAGCTATATTCTGCTACTAATTTCACCAGCGCATTTGAATTCACCTTTTTGCCTAGCACTTGAATAGCCTGTGGAGAACATCTAGGGATGCACAACAAATTTTTGTAATGCTCAAGTACAAAATCCGGCCTACATCTACAGCCTCGAAACAAAGTCATCTCTTGTTGAAATATAAAACTATTTTTTCTAACACCCTGTCGTTCTTGAGCAGAAATTCCAAAAATTTAAGAATATGTTCATACTCTTTACATCTTAATTCATTCAGCCCAACAATCTCAATAGTCTTAAGATGTGTCCCCAAACAACTGAAAACATTCTCACGAGAATTCCAGTACTTCTCTCCAAAATCATACGACTCGAAAAGTTCTTTAGGCATAAGAATTCAATGAACATTACCTCCACACCAGTAAGTGTACTGTCAAGTTATAGAATTGCATTTTCATTGTACAATTCCTTTCTTAAAAGGAACTGAAATGTTAAACCTTTGGAAAGCAAAAAGCAAGTCATGCCTGTCTGCAAACTTTAGATCAACAAGGCCTAGAATCCATATATCACTGTAATAATAAACACTAACATATTTAATTTGAATCTTTAAAATCAGTTTCAGTAAACTTTACCTGAACAGGTTCAGATATGCTGAACTTTATAACTAATTTCTCAAGCACAGGTGAATTTCGAAGCAAACAAGCAATTCCAGGAAGACTCTTATCAAAGCTGTAAATATCCAACGTCAAGCATTTGCTGTTTAGAAATGGAGAAGAGAGACTGGCCCCTCACCACCTCCAAAGCTGATAGTCCTCCAATGAAATTCAGAAATGATAAAATGCAGCATAAAAAGAGCTAGAATGAAATCGGATTCTAAATTTCTAATACTTAGCTATCATTATATTTTCATAACTAAAATTACCTTCACAAAGCATTGCCCAATTTATAGCACCTCAACATGTTGAACCGGCTGGAGAATCTCTTTCACCAAACTTTCAGCAAACACCTCCAGATTCTCAATGAAAATATTATTAAAATCAAGAGCAACACAAGCTGAAGATGGCGACTTCATTAATTTATAACTTTCAAAACATAGTGCATAGAAGTTTTAATTCCTCGAGGTTAGTGCAAGAAATCTCAAGAGCAGATCCATGACAGAACGCAACTGCTTCTCTCAACAACCAATCTTCTCAAAGATTTTGAAGCAATAACAATGTGAGAACACAAATGACGGTCCTTTCCCAAGGATTCAAGTAAAGGACTACCAGAAATAACATTTTTAATAGCTCCAATAAATAAAGCACAAGGACCTATATACAAAACCATAAGCGATCGCCAATGTACTTTTACATAAGGCGCAAAATCTCAACCGATTGTCTTCAATGTGATCAGCGAATCATTGTTGAACAGAAATTGGGGCAACAGACACTTTATCTTAGTATCAGCCCCAAGGTCCAAAATTAGCTCCTTCACCTGTTTTCTTGTTGCAAATCGGATCCACACAGGCAATAAGAGAGGATTAAGGAATGTCGAAGAGGCTATTGGATCAAGGTTTGCCAAATCGATATTGTCTATTTGGATGAAAAATTCATGATCGCGTGGGAATTACATAGAAGTAGGGTGCTGTCAACGAGCCTGGAGAAAAAATACGTTGGGCATAGAAGAAGAATCGAAGATGAGGACTGACTGGGACATGAGTCCATTGATACTGCCAGCGTTTGGATAAAACACAGGCCTTAACGGCGGCTACGGCTGAGGGCAAAAAGGAGCGAATGTGGTGGACTATGGAATCAGGTAGCGAACTGATGTGATCTTTTTTCTTTCGACTTGTTTCCATTTGAGTGCAGGGGAAGGCGAAGAACAAAATCACGGTTACAATACAATGAATACTTTCTTTCGTTTGCCCTTAATTTTAATTTTGGCAAAATACAAGTAGTCTATATATTAATCACTTTTTCTTTTCAACACATTAAATAAATATTTTTTTTATATTTTGGATAATATTATTCCCTTGTATCAGATCAACTGCATTATCTATTAATTAGTACGTGATGCAATTTTTATGGAAAATTTACTAGAATGATCTGAATTACATTTTCTATATATGCATTCCATCGGTACATATGTAAACTATACCTCTGTTTTAATCTTAAGTGTCTGTCAGCAAATAAATATTATGGTCAATGTTAGACAAATATGTCAAAATTTAGTTGATACTATCAAAATAGAAAAATCATATACGTTTGCCTTTAGTTTTTAAGCAAGATTTTCTCTTTTATTAATTTCCAAAACTATTTAAATATTTTTCTAATTAATAATTAAAAAATACTATCCCACTCAAAAATAATAAATGAATGAATAGTTTTTCTCTTTTCTCTTTTAATTTTTTAAAAATTATATTAGCATTATAACCTACTAAAGAAATTTTAATAGATTTTCTCTTTTGTAGTTTTTATTATTATTATTATTATTATTATTATTATTATTTTAAATTATATTAGCATTATAACCTACTAAAAAAAAAGTTTTAAGTAGAGAATACGTTTTTTTTTTTATAAAATAGACTATTAACAATTAAGGGTTATCCATTGTCCATGTAAATTTACTAATAGCATACTCATAGGGATAATTGATATGTTTTAGCAGACATTCTTCAATATGTTCTTCCAAGTTTTTTACTTGATCTTAACAATGCATGGATAGACATAATAAATTCAGGGGTACAAAAATCCAAATTAGTAGCCATGAAATTGTATCCATAATTTCTATTAAAAACTCTTATTAGTGAAGCAAATATGTTAAAGCATCAAATTGCACTCTTCCGTATCGGTCTAAACAAATTACTGTAGATTTTGAGTTTAGTTTAGAGATGAAGTTGGAGTTTACTTACTCTAATTAGATAAATCAGTATAGCACTGTAATTACAATGCAAACAAATCTTAGAGAATCCCTGTTAATTCAATGTCTTAATGGCCGAATCTGTCTCTAATAATGCTAATTCTAGTGTAAACATCAAGCATGCTTGGCCTTTGCTCAGGAAAGGGCTCCACACATTTATATGCAATTCTGATGCACTCAGCGACCTCATCCTCATATCCTTCTCCTATCAGAAGCTCATCCATGGCATCATATTCGCAACATTTGGAAGAAGCACCACTTGTCGAAGCATCAAAGCTTATACCTGCAATGTCTAAAGAGGTAACCTTGTGTCCTGTAATCAACTCGAGAAGAACGACTCCAAAGTTGAAAACATCTTCTTTAACGAAACATTGATCCCAAAATTCCATATCCATCACGAAAACCCTGCTTGAATTGTTGACTTCGTTTGGATTCACAAGTAAGATGCATTTGGAGCTTACATTGAGATGAGCAACACGAAAATCGCAGCAATGGTGCAGCCATGCCAAGCCTCTTGCCAAACCAACTGCAATTTTCATTCTCATTGGCCATTTCAGAACATTCTTCTTCTCTCCATCCCCAGAATGTAACCAATCAGAAAGGTTCCCTTTTGAGGCATAGTTATACACTAGAAGCCTTTTCGTCGACTCTTTGCAGAATCCAATGAGTGGAATTATGTTGTAGTGTCTCAGTTTTCCTAAAATCTTTAACTCGGTTATGAACTGGTCTTCGGAATGTTGAGAATTGCAAAATTTCTTGACTGCAAGAGACCAGCCATTAGGAAGGGTAGCCATGTAGATTGTCCCTCTTTCTCCAGATCCAATAATATTGTTTGCTTTAAGCAGATCCTTGAATCTCATTCTCGTAATAAACTTCTCTGAGGTAGAAATCTGTGAAAATATACATTGTTCTTATTATACTGGAATTTGTTTCCAAGTTATTATTTATGAGAAAAATTCATGTACAAGAAGAGGGAGAGGGAGTACCTCATTCTCTAGGAGAAACTCCAGAGTGGATAAGCTGTTGAATTGATCAAAATCAGGTTGGTTTTTCTCTCTCTGAATCATCAACATTACCAACTGTGGAACTGTAATCATGTCATTGCTCTTCCCCATTGGCAGCCACGGTACACCATAGGATGCATGCACAACTATTGTTGAAATCACGAAAGCCACATAGGCAATCACAAACCCGCTTTTGAATGAATAGTCGAACTTTCCTGGATGATCTTCCTCTGTGCATCTTTCCAAAGGCCCTCCACAGAGTCCAAGGTTATTTGCGTAGTTTTCGGCTGCAATTGTAGCATTCGCAAACACTGGAACTGGCCCTGACAACATATTGTTAGTGACACTGAACGTCTTGATCCGACTAAGTAGACCGATTTCTGGTGGAATGTGACCAGTTAGACTATTGTTGGCAAGATTCAGAAGACTTAAATAAGAACAATTGGCAATATCTGAAGGGATATTACCGGTGAATTTGTTGGAAGAAAGATCTAGAGTGGTAAGAAATTGGAGTCTTGTTGAGATGTCAGATGGAATTGGTCCCTGAAGCTCATTATTTGAAAGGCTAAGGTCTGTAATGGATTTACAATTCTCAATCCCCTTAGGGAATTGACCCTTGAGCCCCATGTTAGAGAGTTCAAGATTTAAGACCTTTCCACCCATATCATTCCAACATTCTACTCCTTGAAATGCACACAAGTACCAGTCCCCGAGATCTCTTCCTACACTCCAGTTCCATGAAGAGCTCAATTTACCAAAAGGATCTTCCAATGAATCTTGAATAGATTTTAAACAAGATATATCGGTTTTTGTACCAGTAATTGCTGTACAGAAAGTAAGCAGTAACCACCACTGAATTCTGAACAATTGCATCTTTTCTGAACCAATTAGAAAAGAATTCATCAATTATTCTGTTTTATTGATCAGGAAATCGATTGACAAGTTCAAGTCAACAATTGAAGCTTCGATTACAAGTTAATTGTTTATGCTGCTATGGGATTTTTTGTCAAGTTGACCATTTGTATTTTAGTATTTTTCACAAGTTCACAGTCAGACAAATATTAGTTTAGTACATTAGGCCTGTTGTTTGATATTGATTTCCTTTTGACTATAATTTATATACATAAAACTCCTAAGCTCTTGATGGAGTGGACGAGGTGGCGCTGACTTATTTGGAGAAAAAATTCGACAATCGGTAAAAAAAATCGGCAAAACGGCGATGAAGGCAAATTTCACCCAAAACACGCCGTGCAATGGTTGCATGCCGGCGAGTTGTCTACTGGAAGGCAAATTTCATCCAAAACACGCCGTGCAATGGTTGCACGCCGGCGAGTTGTCCACTGGAATTCAGCGCCTATTGTTCGATTTTGTCCTGAAAAAAATATCATCCGATTTGGTCCCAAAAATAGTCAAATTTTATTGGAATCGGCCTGGTGAACAGGACCCACTACTTTGTTGTGGGCACCACCATAATTTTGCAAAAAAATTCTGTTTAGACCTTTAATTTTGCGTTTTTATATTTTTAGGGACTTAATTGCAAATTTTTAAAAGTTTCTGTATTATTCGGTTTGTTCCGAAATTTTTACCCTAGCTCTATAAACCTATAAATAGGGCTTTTATGTAGGAACAACGTAGTTTTGAATAAGAATTCTTTTGAGTTAATTTGTTTTTTCCTATTCCTAGTTTTTGTGAAAAATTAGGTTTTAGAAGCCTAAATTCCGGTATCGTGCGCGATCAACGGAGTTTGGTAGAATTGTTTCCGGTATCTTGCGAGATCAATGGATTCAATTGGTTCGAGTTTAACTTTCGCTGCATCAGTTTGGTATCAGAGCCTAAACCCTAAGCCGAAACGATGCCGCCGCGAAGAGAACGGAGGGTAGAAGAAATTGTGGCTGAGGAGGACGGTTTAGAGAATCGACTTGAGCAACGACTGCATCGAGTGATTGACCAGCGCCTACAAGAGGCTGTCGATCAACTCACGGAGAGGGTGGCAGGATTGCTTGCGAATCAAAATAGGGCAAACGAAGGGCGCAATCGCGCGAGACCACAGTTTCGTGGAGAGGAAGAAAATCCTTTTGTCGCTGATGAGGATGAGGATTACGAGATTGATATAGGGAGAAATCGAAGGCGGAGACCGGAACCAGAGGATAGACGTTGGGAGAGTGGAATTCGAACGGAAATCCCAGAGTTCCAAGGAATCCTTCAACCTGAGGAGTTCATTGATTGGTTGACGACTGTTGAGGAAGTAATGGAATTCAAAGGGGTTCCTGAGGACAGAAAGGTGCAGTTGGTGGTGACTAGGTTGAGAGGACGCGCCATGGCCTGGTGGCAGCAGCTCAAACAGACTCGGCTGAGGCTGGGAAAACCGAAGATTGCCGCCTGGGAGAAGATGAAGAAACACATGCGGACTGCGTTTTTGCCCTACAATTACCAGCGGTTAATGTATCAACGCTTGCAGAATCTAAGACAGGGTAATCGGACAGTGGATGAATATACCACTGATTTTTACCAATTGATTGCCCGGAACGATGTTCAGGAGACCGAAGATCAGTTGGTTTCAAGGTATATCGGAGGATTGAGGGAACAAATCCGAGATTTAGTTAATGATTTTGATCCATTAACGGTATCTGAAGCACATCAGCGAGCAGTCAGGATGGAGAGGAGACCCCGTACTGTTGGCTTTACCAATACGATCGGTGGTGGTGCAAATCGACCCTCCAATACAGCAGCAGCCCCTGCCAATAGAGTTGCCGCTTCACAACCAGCCAATAACCCTGTCAGACGAGTCAGTGGTAATAATGTTAAGTGCTTTTCCTGTGGAGAGGTTGGACATGTCAGGTCTGAATGTAAGAAAGCAGGAAAGCGGGCGATGTTTATGGAAGCAGAAGAGGAGGATGAAGAGACCCAGTTACCGGAGGATGAAGAAGAAGTTAACAGTGAGGAAGAGGAGATAGTCGCCGGAGATACTGGAACTGCCCTAGTGGTTCGGAGGTTCTGTTTTACTCCTCGGGTAGTGGAAGATAACTGGCTGCGAAACAATATTTTCCAGTCCACATGCACGATCAAAGACAAGGTCTGTAAGTTTATTATAGATTCTGGATGTTGTGAAAATATTATCTCTCCTGAGGCTGTTAAGAAGTTAGAATTAGTGACAGAAAAACACCCAAAACCGTATAAATTGTCTTGGTTGAAACAAGGGGGTGAAGTAATTGTGTCAAGGAGGGTATTGGTTCCTTTTTCTGTTGGTAGTAAATACAAGGATGAAGTATGGTGTGATGTAGTTGAGATGGATGCATGTCATCTGTTATTAGGACGACCATGGCAGTATGATAGGGAAACATCGCATGACGGGAAGAAAAATAGCTATAGCTTCTTGTTTGAAGGAGTGAGAATAGTTCTGGTCCCGAAGAAGGAGGAGAGCAAGGGTATGGTGATTATGTTGTCCCTAGCTCAGTTTGAAGAAGAATTTCAAGAAGCGGATTTGGCCTTTGCATTAGTAAGTAAAGAAGTTGGGGAAAATAAACCGATTGCTGGAGCAGTCCAGCCCTTGTTGAAAGAGTTTGCTGACCTGTTTCCAGAGGAGCTACCGGCTGGTTTACCTCCCCTACGTGATATCCAGCACCGAATTGATCTTGAGCCCGGTGCAGCCCTACCTAATCGGCCCCATTACCGAATGAGTCCAGCGGAACATGAGGAGCTGAGGAGACAAGTGGAGGAGCTGTTAGAGAAAGGATACATAAGGGAGAGCATTAGCCCTTGTGCGGTTCCAGCCTTACTGATACCAAAGAAGGATGGGTCGTGGAGGATGTGCGTTGACAGTCGAGCAGTCAATAAGATAACAGTCAGGTATCGCTTTCCTATCCCTCGACTTGATGATTTACTTGATCAAATCAGTGGGGCTACTATCTTCAGTAAACTGGACTTGAAAAGCGGATATTACCACATCAGAATCCGACCCGGAGATGAGTGGAAAACGGCTTTTAAAACCAGAGAGGGTCTGTATGAGTGGTTAGTAATGCCGTTTGGGCTTTCTAATGCGCCGAGTACCTTTATGAGAGTGATGAACCAGGTGTTGAGGCCTTTCATAGGCAAATTTGTGGTAGTTTATTTTGATGACATTCTGATATTTAGTGCCACCGAAGCTGAACATTTACAGCACTTGAGAGCTGTCTTAGAGGTTCTGAGGAGGGAGAGATTATTTGCTGCCTTGAAGAAGTGTGAATTTATGGCAAGGAGCATGCTGTTTCTGGGTTATGTGGTGTCGGCAGAGGGATTGCAGGTGGATGAATCGAAGATTCAAGCTGTCCAGCAGTGGCCCAGACCCCGGACTGTGACTGAGGTGCGGAGTTTTCATGGACTGGCATCGTTTTATAGGCGATTTATTCCCCACTTCAGTACTATCATGGCACCAATAACAGAGTGTATGAAGCAGAAGGATAGATTTGAATGGTCAGAGGCAGCAGAGGAGGCCTTCAAGGCAATCAAGTATAAACTGACTAATGCACCTATCCTAGTTCTGCCCGATTTCCATCAACCATTTGAGTTACACTCAGATGCTTCAAAACTGGGTATAGGAGCAGTCCTCAGTCAGAATAGCAGACCAGTGGCGTATTATAGTGAGAAGTTGTCAGGGGCAAAGCTTCGGTACAGCACGTACGATGTAGAGTTCTATGCAGTGGTGCAAGCCGTGAAGCATTGGAGGCACTACCTATTTCAGAAGGAGTTTGTGCTCTATACAGATCATGATGCCCTTAGACATCTGCATAGTCAAGATAAAATTTCAGCTAGGCATGCAAGCTGGGTGGCATATTTGCAGCAATTTACCTTTGTTGTGAAACACAAATCCGGAGTGACAAATAAAGTGGCAGATGCCCTCAGCCGGCGAAAGGCGTTCTTAACTGCCATGACTGTTAAGGTTCCGGGATTCGACTCTTTTGCTGAGCTATTACGGACTGATCCTTATTTTTCTACTGTAATAGAAAAGGTTGAGATGGGGGAGCAATCTGATTATCATATACAGCAGGGATTTCTATTTAAGGGTAACCAGTTGTGTGTTCCGGAAAGCAGTTTGAGGCTACAAATTATAACTGAACTCCACAATGAAGGGCATGTGGGCCGAGATCGCACTTTGCAGCTTGTACAGTCCAGTTACTACTGGCCTTCCATGCGAAGAGAGGTGGAAAAATTTGTGAAACGGTGTGCTGTTTGCCAAGTCTCTAAAGGGTCGGCCACTAATGCCGGTTTATACATGCCGTTGCCTGTCCCTACACACCCATGGTCTGACATCAGTATGGATTTTGTTTTGGGGTTGCCAAGGACTCAGAGGGGCAATGATTCTGTTTTTGTAGTGGTAGATCGATTTTCGAAGATGGCACACTTCATACCGTGTAAGAAAACTACCGATGCTGTCAAGGTGGCGCAATTGTTCTTCCGAGAGGTCTATAAGCTGCATGGACTGCCCGAATCAATTGTTTCAGATAGGGACACTCGGTTCTTGAGCCATTTCTGGAGGAGTTTGTGGAAAATGGTGAACACGCAATTGAACTTCAGTAGTGCTTACCATCCGCAAACTGACAGACAAACTGAGGTAGTCAATCGGTCGTTGGGAAATCTGTTGCGGAGTCTGGTGGGAGAGCATGTGAAGAGCTGGGATGTGAAGATCTGTTTGGCTGAGTTTGCGCACAACCACGCAGTAAATCGAAGCACGGGTTTCAGCCCGTTTGCGGTTGTCTACTCAGTAGTTCCCAAAGGTCCACTGGATCTGTTACCCATCCCGTCCAAAAGCAAGCACCATGGAAAGGCTGAAGATTTTGTGGATAGCCTGCAGGAGGTACATGCTGCAGTAAGGCACAATTTGCAGGTTTCCAATGCCAAGTACAAGCAGTTTGCCGATACGAAGCGTAGACATGTCGAATACGACGTGGGAGACTTCGTGTGGGCGATTATGACCAAAGATAGGTTTTCTGTGGGTGACTACAACAAACTTTCAGCCAGGAAAATTGGGCCAGTGGAGATCATTGAGAAGATAAATGCTAATGCTTACCGGTTGAAGTTGCCTAGTTCGGTTCGCACCCACGACGTCTTCAATATAAAGCATCTTCTACCTTATGTCAGTGATTCTTCCGAGGACGAAAATTCGAGGGCGAATTCTTTCCAACCCGGGGAGAATGATGGAGTGGACGAGGTGGCGCTGACTTATTTGGAGAAAAAATTCGACAATCGGTAAAAAAAATCGGCAAAACGGCGATGAAGGCAAATTTCACCCAAAACACGCCGTGCAATGGTTGCACGCCGGCGAGTTGTCTACTGGAAGGCAAATTTCATCCAAAACACGCCGTGCAATGGTTGCACGCCGGCGAGTTGTCCACTGGAATTCAGCGCCTATTGTTCGATTTTGTCCTGAAAAAAATATCATCCGATTTGGTCCCAAAAATAGTCAAATTTTATTGGAATCGGCCTGGTGAACAGGACCCACTACTTTGTTGTGGGCACCACCATAATTTTGCAAAAAAATTCTGTTTAGACCTTTAATTTTGCGTTTTTATATTTTTAGGGACTTAATTGCAAATTTTTAAAAGTTTCTGTATTATTCGGTTTGTTCCGAAATTTTTACCCTAGCTCTATAAACCTATAAATAGGGCTTTTTTGTAGGAACAACGTAGTTTTGAATAAGAATTCTTTTGAGTTAATTTGTTTTTTTCCTATTCCTAGTTTTTGTGAAAAATTAGGTTTTAGAAGCCTAAATTCCGGTATCGTGCGCGATCAACGGAGTTTGGTAGAATTGTTTCCGGTATCTTGCGAGATCAACGGATTCAATTGGTTCGAGTTTAACTTTCGCTGCATCAGCTCTTCAAGTAAGAATTTATATCTGCAAGCAATACTTCCTAATTAAAATTTTTATTATTTTACTTGGTTTATATTTTCTATGTAACTTCTTGCTTAAGCTAATAGGTGAGGTCTAATCCGTGTACAACACAGGATCACTCTACCAACACAGGATCACTCTGCCATTGTGGAGTTGTCAGGATTCGAATTTCGAACCCTCAATCTATAGGTCTAAGATAAGATTCAATTATAACTTTTATTATTATCTCCGACATAGCTAAATCACCTTGGAATACTACAACTCATATACACTATTAATACACATATTTTGTTAATTTATCATTATCGTGACTCATGTATCTGTCCATTATATGTCTTAATAATGTACATTCACTTTTAAATTCAAATTGACAATAAGATGGGATTCATAATTCAATATTTTCAAACTATTTGAACAACTGAGGAGCAATGTAAAGTAGAAGAATTAGCCTAATGTTAGATGCAAAGTATTGCTACGACGTTCTTATGTGGAGTTTACAAGAATAAAATTTCGGATTTTCATCGAGCAGAATCTATATATCCACCTAATGTGAACGAGAATTAAAACACATCCTGCAGTTACATGGACCCATTTTGAATACATCATGATCAATAAAAGAAATATATATATTAATGGTAATAACAAATTCTAACATTTTTCACACTTCTGATAATCCAAAAGTTGATATTATGTTCTAAACAGGGTTTTGAAAACCGGATAGGACCTATCAGTCGGACCGATTCAACCGAAACTGAAGGTTAGTTTGATCCAATTTAATCCTGGTTATTTTTGGTTCATATTGTCTTTTTTTCTGGTTCAACTCTTATTTTATGAACCAGCAATTCTATAGGTTTTTTTTGACTGGTTTTGACCTGTCCAATTCAGAAAACCATGGTTCTAAATAATTTTTGAATTCTGGATGCCTCTTATCCAGTAATGTTTGTGTTAACTTGACTATTAAATTTAGAGGCTCAAATTAAAGAGATAACACATAAACAATGTGTACTGGAAACAAAGAGGTATGTAAAAAAAAAAAAAAAAAAAAACTTCATAATACAAATTGTAAAAAAAAAAAAAGTTTCACTTTCCGAGAAAGCCAGAGACTTGCGAAGCAAGCCTTGTTTAGGGTTTGAATTGCCCAATCCCTCTCCTGCATTTACTCATAGCTTTTTGTTTGATTATTTTACGCGCAGCCAAAGCAGTTTCCTGTCTTTCAATGGCATTCCGGTGAAACTTTCAGCAAAAAGTTTGTATCTTTTCCTAATAACTATTGGGTTCCCTTGACGTTTGTGTCAGTGTTTCTGGTATCCAGTTATAAAGTTAGTTTACCAACTGCGATTCGAGATTTTAAGTAGAACAGTGGGCATTATTGATGATTTGTTTGGATGTTTGTTTTTGGCCAGTGCACGCAAGAAGGGGTTGAAGAATAAACAGGAGGAAGAGAGACGCTGCAAGGGGGAAGAGAAGGCCAAACTGGTAATTTGCTTTCCGTAAGACGAATTTATTCATCGTTATTATTGCAAATTTTGATTCTTTGTGTTTGGCACTAATTACTCTTTAAGTATGTACAATTTGGATGATAAGAAGTTATTTGTTTGTGGATACATGTTAGCTTCTGCTTATTTCAGGTTATGTAGTTCATTATCGGATAGGACTGTGATTATTTTTAACTATGCTGTATCATATCGTTTTTCTGATAACCAAAATAATGAATGTGCCTCTTGTCCAGGCTGCCGCCAAGGCCAGCTGTCCCCCAGGTTCAGAAACCTTCTGCAGCAGTTGATGATGGTGATGATGAGATGGACCCAACGGTATGACCATTCTTATTTTAATCATGGAGATATTTGAAAATGATAGCTGTTGACTATTCGATGCACCTTTTCATGTATATCTCCTTTATCTTGCAGCAATATTGCGAGAATCGGCGGAAATATATTGCTTCCTTGAAAGCTGAAGGGGGAAATCCATATCCTCACAATTTCAGAGTTTCATTGATGTCCATTTCAGATTACATAAAGAATTATGGAAGCTTAGGCAATGGAGGGCACCTTGAGAATGAGTCTATTGCAATAGCTGGTAAGTAAACCAGGGAATTTTATCTTACATTATAAAATATGTGGCCATATCCATTTGGTTGAAGTCTTTTATCCTTATTCTCTTCAAGGGAAAATCCTGAGATCTTCCTCTTCAAAGCTGTTCTTTTATGATTTGGTTGGTGATGGTGTTCAAGTACAAGTGATGGCTGATGCAAGGTACTGTAAATAGCTTGTTTCCTTAAAGCGTTTATTATGTGTTTCGTTTGTATTCTCTATTTCTTGTTTTATCCTTTTTTCTGTCTGAGATTAATCATCATTTTATTCACTTTTGGTTTGGTGGATTACCGGTCTTGGGTTACTGTCGCCTAAGTATTTGATTGAGGGTACAATGTTTCATTTAGAGTTCTATGAAGTAACCAGTTTTAGTAATTTCCATGGTCCCTAACAGTTTTCAAAGCCTAACTATTCTGTATATCTTATCCTCCTCATTTTATTTGCATATTATATATTTTCTTTCTTGTTTTTGATGGACTTATGTTTCTTGCTTTCTGTAATTTCAGCAAGTCCGGCATGGATGAAGCTGAATTTTCAAGGTTCCACTCTAATGTCAAGCGTGGTGATAGTGTTGGTGCCACTGGATTTCCAGGTTGGAGATATTATTTGATGTCATACTCTTTTAATCCATTATTCCTTTTTGTTATGCTCCTTTTAGTATATATATCCATGTTCTGTTTTTTGCTGAATCCTTGTACCATTTTTTGCCACTTGACAAGTCTTCATTTAGCATGTAGTTGATGGGCCCATAGGAGTAACAACTTCAAGTGTAAAGGTTCATTTGAGGTTAATTGTTCTTTTTGATAGTGATTGAGGTGAAATAATTGAGATTCTGCTTTGGGGCTTTGTGGATGGCAGTAGTGTAAAATTAGAATATAATTCCTATATAGCAGTCAACTTCTTCATAAAGTATACCCTGACTGTCTTGTGCATTTTTGGGATTGCAGGGTAGTCGAAGGCGCATCATTTTTATTTCTGTTTTTTCTTTGAGGAGCTATAGGACTCCATTTTTTAGGTTAAGAAAAGTGATGATTGTCTTGTTTGATTTACTAGCAGAACAGTCAATGATTTCATCTGACTAAAAGATATTGTTTTTAGTTTAGCATTACTTTCTTGTTTGTCCAATGAAAATTTCCTCTGCTTCATGCTACATTTGATTTTTCTTGAAACCTTTTCTGTACTTTTCTCTGGCATACAGTCATGTATGCTGCACAAAGTTTTTCATTTACGTGAACTATGATTTAAAAATAAATCTCTTGTTATTGTAATCTTGTCTCCTCATAATATGACTTTGGATTCTTTCCATCTATTAGGGAAAACTAAAAGAGGAGAACTGAGTATCTTCCCATCATCATTTACTGTTTTATCACATTGTCTTCATATGATGCCGCAAAGTGTCACGGGGTCACTCCTCGGACACCGTGGGGCGCTTACGTCTACGTCTAGAAGTAAGCCAGCCAACACACTTTATATGCTAATCCTGCATTAGGAGCAAGCATGAGGTTAGATCAAATCATAACATTCGTTTATAATAGGCTCAAAGACCATTCCACATTCTATACGAGAACTATCGGCACATTAGAAGGGCATAATCAATGATAAGCATCCATCCACACATACACAAACATACATGAGGCACATATGAAAAGTTATGCGCAAGGCTTTCATTCATATATGGATAACAAGGACATCAAACAAGTCCACACCCGTAGTAGTAGGGGGTCCTACTACGGATGGGGCAATCACAAGCACCCACGTGCGGCTGACACTGGTCTCACAAGCAACCCCGTGCAACTGACACTCATTGAGACCTGCCACACCCTCCTATAGTAGTCCTTATACCAATTTCAGGGTTGGGAGGAACAACCATCAAGATGTCTCACCTATCACACTTTCACTATTCATGCTACTATTACAAAGTATTCCCCCCCTTTACACTCTCCCCCACTCAGAGGGTTGACGTCCTCGTCGACCTTGTCTTTTGGAATTCTTCAATCTTTTTCTTGAAGGCTTGTAGATCGTCTTCTTTCTCCCAGCTGGTTTCTTCTTCTCCTTCGGCTCTCCATCGAACGAGGTACTCCTTATAAGTTCTCCTGGTTGTTGACGCCGTACGATCTGCTAAAATCTCCTCTACTTCTCTGCTGGCTGGTGCTTTTTTCTTGATTGCAGGTCTTGTACTCCTGTTCCGCTTGTCGTCGATGGGATCTGGATGATACTGCTTCAAGTTACTGACGTGGAAGACAGGATGGACCGACATCCATTCGGGCAAGTCCAATTTATATGATACTGGACCTACCTTATTGACTACTGGAATCGGTCCTTCATATTTCCTCACCAGCCTGTTGTCTCTGTTGCGGAAGAATCGTAGTTGCTCTGGCAGAAGTTTCACCAACACCAGGTCACCAGCTTTGAACTCCATTGGTCGACGATTTGTATCAGCCCATTTCTTCATCCGCCTGGATGCCTTCTCCAAATGTGCTCTCTCTATCTCCTCGTTCTGCTTCCATTCCTTTGTGAAAAGATATGCTTTGGGATTCTTGCCTTGTAAGGCATCTCGATGGAATGGGGCACCAAGGGCTGTTGACCTGTCACAATTTCAAAAGGGATTTTGTTAGTAGCAGAGGACTTCTAGCTGTTAAAGCAAAATTGGGCAACATCTAAGAGGGATGCCCAATTCCGTTGACTGGCACAGACAAAGTGTCGCAAATACTCCTCAAGCATGCTATTGAATCTCTCTGTCTGACCATCAGTCTGAGAGTGATAACTGGTGGACATATTCAAGTTACTCCCCAGCAGACGAAAAAGCTCTGTCCAAAAACTCCCCAAAAATCGCCCATCCCTATCACTGACAATATTCTTCGGAAGACCCCAATATTTGACCACATGTTTGAAGAAGGCCCTGGCCGTTGTTTCTGCTGAACTGTATTTTGGCATTGGAATAAAGGTTCCATATTTGGAGAACCTATCAACAACCACCAGAATGGAATCAAAATATTCAACCCTGAGCAATCCTGTGATAAAATCCATTGACACACTCTCCCAAGGGCGTTGCGGTACTGGAAGTGGTTGAAGTAGCCCAGCAGATTTTCGCCTCTCAACTTTGTCCTGCTGACATACCAAGCATGTTTTAGTGTACTCTCTCACCTCTCCATCTTGGGCCAGTAGTAGTGCTGTTGAAGCAGAGCCAACATCCGATGCCACCCTGGATGTCCCGCCCAGAGAGTATCATGACATTCCTACATCAACATCTTCTGCAAATTAGCAGCCTTTGGCACGTACACTCTTTGCTTAGTAGTCATTAATAGCTCATCACTTATCCAAAATCGCCGAGTCTTCCCCTGCTTCACCAGGTCCATTATTGCCACTGCCTGGGGGTCCTTTGAGAGCTTCTCCCGAATTAACCGTCGCACAGAGGTAGATAGCTGGCTGCTAGACAAATGGGCTATCTGTTTTAGGACTGCTAGATCTGCCTTACGACTCAGCGCATCTGCCACTTGATTTGACTTTCCTGCATGGTACTCCAATACAAAATCGAATTCGGCCAAGAATTCCTGCCAGCGAGCTTGCTTTCGGGACAAAGTCTATTGGGAAAGGAAGTGGCTCACTGCTGCATTGTCTGTCTTCACCACAAACCTAGATCCCAGCAAATAATGTCTCCAAACTCGTAAGCAATGAACGACGGCCAGTAACTCTTTTTCATGCGTGGAATACCGCCGTTCGGCATCATTCAACTTCCAGCTCTCAAAGGCAATAGGGTGTCCCTCCTGCATGATGACTCCCCCCAGAGCAAAATCTGATGCATCCGTCTGAACTTCGAACGGTTTGGCCATGTCAGGCAGGGCTAGTATTGGTTCTTCTAGGATTGCTTTCTTCAGCTTGTCAAAAGCTTCTTGGCATTCTTCTGTCCAGAGCCATTTCTTCTCTTTCTTTAACAAGTCAGTGAGGGAGACCACCTTCCGCGAGTACCCTTCAACAAATCTCCTGTAGTAATTAGCCAGTCCCAAAAAGGATCTCAATTCTGGAACATTCTCAGGTGTCTGCCATTCTGAAATAGCTTTCACCTTAGTTTGATCCATGCGAATCCTACCTTGTTCGATCACGTGGCCAAGAAACTTGATGCTTGTCTGCCCAAAAGCACACTTTTCTCTCTTCAGAAAAAGCTGGTTCTCCCTCAGCTTCATGAACACTAGCTTCAAGTGTTCTCGGTGCTACTCCAGGGTGGTACTGTATACCGCGATGTCATCCAGATACACCACCACGAACTGATCTAAATATTCCCTGAATACCTGGTTCATGAGAATACAAAAGGTGGCTGGAGCATTTGTTAGTCCAAAGGGCATAACCAAAAATTCAAATGAGCCATACCGGGTGACACATGTGGTTTTGAATACGTCTTCCTCTTTCACTCGCACCTGGTAATATCCAGAACGCAGATCAAGCTTGGTGAAGTACTTTGCCCTACTAAGTTGATCGAACAAATCAGCTACCAGGGGAATAGGATACTTGTTGCGCACTGTGATCTTGTTGAGGGCTCGATAATCGACACACAGTCTTAAACTCTCATCCGCCTTCTTCTGAAATAACACAGGGGCGCCAAAGGGAGAGTTTGAAGGTCGAATAAACCCTGCCTCCAAGAGTTCACCTAATTGCTTCCGTAGTTCTGCCAACTCGGGAGGGGCCATTCTGTAAGGAGCCCTTGCTGACGGCTTCATTCCCGGAAGCAACTCTATTTCATGATCTACTCCCCTCTTTAGTGGCAAAGTCTGTGGCAAGTTCTCTAGCATGTCTTGGAATTCCCTCATCACTTCTTCAAGCATTTTGGGAACACTAGCGTCCTCATCAGGATGACTGCCTAGAGGGACTACCACATAAGATCTTTCCTCCTTTTTCACTCCCTTCTTGAACTGGAGTGCCGAAATACACTTCTTCTCGGATATGGGACTCATGGTCACCGGCACGACACAAGGATTCTGGTTCATGAAGAGGAGGCAACTGGCGGAGACCATTGGAACCGCAAAACTCTCCTTCAAGAAGTCCATTCCTAGGACCACATCAAAATCATCCATCGGTACCACTGTGAAGTCCATCGTGCCAGACCAGGGTCCCAACTTGCAAGATATGTTCTGCGCTACTCCCAGTATCTCTCGGGCTGGAGAGTTGACAGCTTTGAGCCTCCCTACTTCCTTTCTGACGGGTAGACCCAACCGAGAGGACTCAGCTCCTGACACAAAGTTATCTGTGGCTCCTGTGTCAATCATGGCCCTGGTGGCCTTCCCATTGATGGTCAACTCCACATACATCAGCCCCTTTTTCTCTCCTCTGACTCGTGGCCTTCACCTGCTTCTCAAGGGCTGAGAGGAATCGTAAAGACCCCATGGCCGAAGGTTCTGATCCTTCAGGCCCAGCATCGGCCTTGTTCTCCTCTTCGGTCCGCTCCGAAACCAAAGCACTGACAGCACTTCGATGCGGGCACTCTGCCATCTTGTGAGGCCCCTTACATAAAAAACAAGAGATGTTCCGACTACCGAAAGCAGGTTGTTTAGACATAAAGTTCTTCGAAGGGCCACCTAACTCATTGTTGAACGGGGTATTTCTCCTTTCACCCCAGCTCCGACCATTGCTCCCCTCCAACACTGGAGTTGGACGGCCTCCTGACAAAGAACTACTACGTTCACTTCCTGCCCCCAATGGTTTTGTCCACTTACTCGGCCTAGACTCGGATCCAGAGTTAGGAGGTTGCTTTCGCTTTCCAAGGTTATCTGAGAAGTCGTCTAGGCTCTACGCTACCATAATAGCAGTAGCATGATCTCTGACATTCCTTCGACTTACCTCATTCTTCGCCCATGGCTTCAATCCCTTTGTGAAGTGATATAGCTTATCATACTCGTGCATCTCTGGGCACTCCAGGATAAGCTTTTGATAAGCCCGAACGTAATCTCATATGGAGCCAGTTTGTTGAAGTTCAGCAAGCTGACGTCTGGCCACATGGTGGACATTCTCTGGATAAAAATGGGCTTTAAACTCTTTCTTAAACTCATCCCAGTTGAGATTGTAGTCAGAGAAGCTTTATGGTGCCACCACAACTTGGCGTCGCCTTCCAAATACATCGGGATCAACTCCAAACGATGGGCATCTGTCCGGGCCCTGGTCGCACTGAAGAAGGCTTCTACATCAAAGAGGAAGTTCTCAACTTCGCTAGCATCTCTCACTCCATCGTAGGACTTTGGATCTTTAATTTTATATTTGGAGGAGTCCTGGGGCCTCAACTCTCCCCGCTCGTAAAGGTCAGTTAGCATCTTGACCTTGAGCTTCACCTCGTCTAGTTCTCCCTTCATGCTATCATATTCTTCTATTGTCTCTCCCTGGAATTGTTCAACCACCTCGCATAACTTTTTATGCTTGGTTTGAAGTCTCTCCACCCCCTCTGCGATGTGTAGATTGCTCAATTTCTCATTTAAATCTACTATCTCGTCAACATTAGAAGTACCACCTCCTCGGGATGTCCCTGTCTCAAGGGTCCTCTCCCTTCGGTCAGACTTCTTAGCCATCATCTCTCTAATGGCAGCAGAATTTGTCACCACAAATTCAAAAATGTCAAGATTGGCCATCACGGCCTGAAAGATTTCTGCCTTCTCATTCAAGGCCTTTATCAACTCACTTTGTCCATTCGTGGCTTCTTCCACTTCGCTACGAACAAAGGTCCCTACATTTTCACGAAGGTCTCGGACATCACGGCGGAGCATTTTGACTACCCCTAGTGATTCCTCAACCCTTTTGCCACATTCAAATACCGTAGCCGAAAGGCGCTCAGGAACTATTTCAGCCCACTGTCTCTCTAGGGCCTCAATGCGCTTCAACGCATCATGGTTAGACATCTTGCTTTTCACCCAATGGAACCACGCTCTGATACCAAATGTCACGGGGTCACTCCTCGGACACCGTGGGGCGCTTATGTCTACGTCTAGAAGTAAGCCAGCCAATACACTTTATATGCTAATCATGCATTAGGAGCAAGCATGAGGTTAGATCAAATTATAACATTCGTTTATAATAGGCTCAAAGACCATTCCACATTCTATACGAGAACTATCGGTACATTAGAAGGGCATAATCAATGATAAGCATCCATCCACACATACACAAACATACACGAGACACATATGAAACGTGATGCGCAAGGCTTTCATTCATATATGGATAACAAGTACATCAAACAAGTCCACACCCGTAGTAGTAGGGGGTTCTACTACGGATGGGGCAATCACAAGCACCCACGTGCAACTGACACTGGTCTTACAAGCAACACCGTGCAACTGACACTCGTTGAGACTTGCCACACCCCCCTATAGTAGTCCTTATACCAACTTCAGGGTTGGGAGGAACAACCATCAAGATGTCTCACCTATCACACTTTCACTATTCATGCTACTATTACAAAGTATTCCCCCCCTTTACACAAAGCAGACCTGGTCCTTCTAGCACAGAAAATGCTATTGTGAGAGTGGAGAACGTTACGACTGAATTGATGATTTCTGATATAGCTTTTTAACTCGATGTGTATTTTGTTGTGCGGAAAACTGACGATTGGCTTCCAGGATGTCCTAGAAATCCAGGAGCTTATATTTTGAAAGATCAGGTGTTTAGCCAGATTGAAAAATTAAGTTTAAATCTGTTAGATAACTGGTTGGCTTTTAGCTACAGTTTATTTATTTTGTAACATAAATTAGTCGATTTGCTCATATCAAGCACTGCATAGCTAACTCTTAGATTTTCTGTACTAGGATAGATTTCTGAATGTAGATAAATCCTGTGAGGGATTGATATTGAAAACTGAAAAGGTTTAATTAATTTGGAGTTCAATTTCTTTTTTTCCTTCTGGCTGTAAAAGTCCAAGTTTCTATCCATTCCAATTATTCTGAGACCTGAATTTTTAATTTTAAAAGTTCCTTTCCCTTAACAGGATTTTGATCAAAATATTGAGTTTGAAAATGTTTTAACGGGGAGATAAAAAGGAATATTATATAGTTATCATGAATATGCAAAGAATTGGTTTATAGTAGTATCTTGTACGTTGAATTTTATAAAAAAAAAAGGTCATCTAAATTTAATTTTCTTATATGTTGTGAGATCACACTTAATGCTCTGTTGGTTTATGTTAAAATCATTGGATTATTTTTAGAGTTGGGTTCGACAATGAGTAATTTTCATTGTCTGGTTGGATTCATTGGATGTCCAGTTCATCACTTAACAAGGAACTTCAATAAACCTGAAATAGATTTATTTGACGCAGACTTTTTGAATTTGATTGATGAAATATTCCTCTTTTTAACAAGTGCAAATACTTATATAATTTGAAAAGCTGATTCATGCAGTTTTATTTATGTCGTTGGCTTTGCATATATTTTGAGTTTTAATTTACTCATTTTATGATGCTGGGAAACACGTTTTCGACAACGCTATCTGGATCTAATGTTGAATAAGGAGGTTCGACAGGTTTTTAAGACCAAAAATAAGAACTTATCTTACATTAGAAATTTTCTTGACAACCAGGATTTTGTGGAGGTAAACTATTGTTGTTGAATATTATTTTTGTTTTTTTCCCCATTTCCATAGAATATAACTCTTTTTGTTTGGTAATGTCAATTTTTGTCTTAGGTTGCAACTCCTATGATGAACACGATTTCTGGTGGTGTTAATGCTCACCCATTTGTGACCCACCTGAACTTCATCTTAAGCAATTAGTTATTGGTGGTTTACAACGTGTTTATGAGATAGGACAGCAATTTAGAAATAAGGGCGTTGATTTGACTCATAATCCTGAGTTCACAACCTGTGAGTTTTATAAGGCTTATGCTGACTACTATGACTTGATGGAAACCACTGAGAATTTATTTAGTAAGGCTTATGAATGCAGCCAAATTTGTTTTACTTTCATATCTCCTGCATTTTCTTGGGAAAAGGATCTGACTTTTTTCTTATCTAGGAACGGTCAAGGAACTTACAGGAGGGTACAAAGTTAAATATCATGCAAATGGGCCAGACAGGGATGCAATCGAGATCGACTTTACACCACCTTTTAGGTAAATGGAGTTGTATTGTGTGCTCATATGTGATATGGATTCTTTCATTATTTGCAGAATAATATATTGCAGCAGAACCAAGAAGTCATGAATTTTTTGTTGCAGATGGATTGAGTTGATAGAGGAGCTAGAGAAGATGGCCAATCTGAGCATACCAAAGGATCTCTCCAGCGAAGAAACTAACAGATATCTAGTGGCCTCATGTGAGAGGTTCAAGGCCAAGTGTCCCCCTCCTCAAACAACCTCTCGTCTGTTCGATAAGGTAATCTTCATTTCATGCTTTTTTCCTCTAAGTGTCTAAAGATGCAAACCTGAATTAGGGGCAAGAAGTCCTCCTGGTGGGAACAAATGGTTCCATTTTTTTCTTTTTTTTTTTTTTTTTTTTTTGGCAAAAATATTAATATGTTCATTTACAGCTGGTGGGGCACTTTCTGGAAGAAACTTGTGTCGATCCTACTTTTGTTATCAATCATCCTGAGATTATGAGTCCCTTAGCAAAGTGGCATAGATCAAAACCAGGCTTGACCATACGTTTTGAGTTTTTTGTGAACAAGCATGAGGTATCATTTCTTCACTTAGGAATTTTGGCTATCATTTTCTCTAAATTCTTTTTGTTTGCTTGTTGCTTTATTCCTACTACTTATGTTTAATGTTCTTTGACTGATTAGATTTGCAATGCGTACACTGAATTGAATGACCCGATGGTACAACGTTAACTATTTGCTGAACAACTCAAGGTAAGACATAATTTCGAAGTTCCCTTGAGGCGATTTTTTTTCCCAATATTAGGGGGTGATGAGGAAGCAATGCCTTTTGATAAGCCATATTGCACAGCTCTTTGAGTATGGTTTGCCCCCAACAGCTGGCTGGGGAATGGGTATCGATCATTTGGCAATGTTGTTAACTGACTCACAGAATATCAAGGTTTGTACTTGCTCTCTGTGTGTGCGATATGGTGTACGAGAATTTTAGTAGTTGCTTACTTTATTTTCTATACTTTTGGGGAGAACAGGAGGTGAATTAGATGATAAACAAAGGGAAATAGAACTTCTTTTAGAGAAAAAGCGGAGCTGAAATTGGCGTTAAATACATGAGAGAATTGATCACGTGATGGGCAAGGCTTTCTTGGACGCTGCAGCATCCGTATGATGAAAGCACATAAAGCTCTGCTTATTGAAAGAGATTGTAATACAGAGCAGTTGAGCTTTTAGTTATTTGAACTAAAGCTTTTTGTTCAACTTTACTGATTTTATATATTTTGAGGCATTCATCTTTTTATTTGTGTTTTTTGAACCCCTTGATTATGTGATTAGTTGGCCTCATGTATTACAGCCATTTTAAATTAGCAAAGTTTATTATGTCCAAGTTCTCATCTTTTGATACTTTAGAAAGCATGTACCAATTGGCAAATACCAGTTGCATCTACTTTCTCTCCATTTTCACCTTTTAACCTATGCTTCCACCCTGGCAATATTATAACAAATGGTTTAATTCCGCGATTCTTTTTATAGCTTTTTCACATAAATAATCCGTACTCAAACTTTGAATTGGATTACATAGTGTCCAACCAGCTACAAACATAACTACTAATTTATTCAATCTGCAACAGAAGAGGTCCTAGTTTTTTTTTTTTTTTTTTTTTTTTTTTTTGTGATTTTTGTGCATAGCATTATTACAAGGCAAATATTATTCTTTCAGAATCCCTCTTAATAGATTGTCTAAGTTAATGGCCAGACCTATCTCTAATGATGCTAATTCTTGTGTAGACATCAAGCATGCTTGGCCTTTGCTCTGGAAAGGGCTGCATACAACTATGTGCAATTCTGATGCATTCAAACATCTCATTCTCATATCCTTCTCCTTTCGTAAGTTTGTCGATGGCATCCTCTTCACCACCATAGCTTCCGCCTCTCATGTTTAAAAAAGCAGCCTTCTTCCCTGTAATCAACTCAAGCAGAACAACTCCAAAGTTGAAAACATCTTCTTTGACAAAACATTGCTCCCAAAATTCCATATCCATCACGAAACCACTGCTTGAATTATCAATCCCATTTGGATTCACAAGTGTTGCTCTCCCAAAGTTTGACAACTTGGGTTCCCAATTCAGATCAAGTAAAATAGACTTGGAGCTTACATTGAGATGAGCAACAAGGAAATCGCAGCAATGGTGTAGCCATGCCAAGCCTCTCGCTAAACCAACTGCAATTTTCATCCGTATAGGCCAAGTCAGAACGTTCATCTTCTCAACATCCACTGAATGCAACCAATCAGAAAGGTTCCCATTTGATGCATAGTTATACACAAGAAGCCTTTTCCTCGACTCTTTGCAGAATCCAATGAGTGGATTTATATTGTTGTGTCTTAGCCTTCCAAGTATCTTTAACTCAGTTACGAACTGGTCTTCAGAATGTTGAGAATTGGAAAATTTCTTGACAGCAAGAGACCAGCCATTGGGAAGGGTAGCCTTATAGATTGTCCCTGTTTCTCCATAACCAACAGTAGTGTCTGGGCTGAAATTTTCGGTTGCTTTAAGAAGATCCTTGAATCTCATTCTTGTAACGAAGTTCTCCGAGTTTGTAACCTGTTGACATATTTTTGATTATTGCTTCTAACAAATCGGAAAATAGAAATTACTGTCTATGTATTAATGAAATAAAAATCCCAAACAGAAAAGTTCAAAACTGAAATCGGATGACTCAAAACTTTGGCCATTTTTATGTATAGAAATGGTGACGGAATTTACCTCTTTCTCGACTAGGAACTCCAACGAAGATAAGGTAGCAAATTGGTCAAACTCTGCATATTTGTCCTTGTTCTTCTTCAACATCAACAATACCATTGCAGGGATTGTCATCATTTGGTTCCTGTTTCCAATATACACCCAAGGTACACAATACGAGGCATATAAAACCACAGTTGAAACTGCAAATACTACATAGCCTATAGCAAACCCACCTTTGAATGAATAATCAAATCTCCATTTCCATTTCATTGGAAGTTCTCTGCATTTTTCCAAAGGACCTCCGCATAGTCCAATGTTGGTTACATAGCTGTCAGCTGAAATTATAACGTTCGTAGAAAAATTTGGCACTGGCCCTGATAATAGATTATTAGACACATTAAACTGTTTGATCCTACTGAGGAAAACAAGTTCTGGTGGAATTCGACCAGTTAGGCGGTTGTGGTCGAGTTTAAGAAAATTTAGATTACTGCAATTGGCAATTGTTGAGGGTATTTCACCAGATAAATTGTTGGAAGAAAGATCAAGGGTGGTAATATATGGTAACATTTTGTCGATGCCAAATGGAATATGCCCCTGAATATCATTATTTGAAAGGTCCAATCCTGTTAAACTTGTGCAATTCCGAAGCCCCTCAGGGAAGTTGCCCTTTAGCCCCATGTCAGACAATCTGAGATTTAGAACCTTATTCTCATCAGGATGCCAACATTCCACTCCAGCAAATCGACAGATGCAGCCTTCTGCATTATTGTTGAAGTCCCATGAATTTAAATAATAGAAAGGATCTTGGAATGAAGCTTTGATTGATTTTAAGCAAGCAATATCTGTTGCAGTACTGATGGTTGTGGTAAATGCAGCCATCAACGAGGAGAGAAAAATGTGGTGAAAAACTGCATCAGCTTTTGATTTAACTTCCATTGATTTTGAGCTTGCTTTGTGAAGAATGATAATTAAAGAGAGAAATAGAATGATTCAAGTGAGATGATTAATAAGAGAATTTTATATTCCAAGTAAATGACTGAACGTTAAAAGCTTCAGTGGACAGTACGAAATACAAATATTGAAGTAGACAAGTTCAAGTTTTACAATAGTCAGTCAATGCGTGTAGCACAAAAGTAAGGTAAATGACCCGTTAGACACTTTCAAACTGGTTCGTTTTCCTTATCCTCGTTTATAATAATGATGAAAATTACAAGAAATAATAAAATTCAAACTGATTTGTGGAGCAGCTTGAAGAAAAGCTAAATTAGCATACAATTAGTATTCACATGGAAAGAAAATGGGTGGATAATGAAAAAGGGCAGAAATTGTGATTGATGACTTGATGAACAGTAGGCAATAAATACATGTATGTAAGTCGTTTATCACGTCAAACACTAATTAATTTGACTTTAAGATGGACCGTACTACCGAGTATGATTATGATGAGTATTTGTCATGTTTAACTATTTCGGGAAAATTTTTACACTGAGCCTGGTCCATGTGGACAGTTCCACTGAAAAACTAATACGTAAGCAATATTAATATTGGAAAAGTAAAAAACGCTTATGTGTCAATTTTTCATTGGAAAGGTCCATATGGACCGGGTCCATTGTAAAATTTCGGACTGGTGTTTACCTTCTCTAATTAATTAATATTTAGTCTTGGCTTTGGTACTATGCATTTAAGCATGGATATAACTGTAACGAGGGATATTTGAGAAATTTTATAGTGTACCGGGTCCATATGGACCGTTCCACTGAAAAACTGACATGTAAGCAACATAAGCATTGAAAAAATAAAAAATATTTATGTGTCAATTTTTCATTAGGAAGGTCCACATGGACCGGATCCATTGTATAATTTCCCGGGATATTGGACACTCATGGCTACTACTCTAGGGTGGTTATGGAACACATCATTGACAGCATCAAGTCAAGTCCAACTCTAGCTGTATCCCCTTTTCTTCCAGATTTTATCTCCCACTTCTAAAATTGTTCGTTCAACCATCTCAAGACATCTTGTAATTGGGTGCCTCATTTTGTAGCCAAGCAACTACTTATCTCTCATTGATTTTTTTATTTTTTATTTTATGAAGAGAAAAAACCTACAATAGGCTAGAACACATAGATGCTGCATAAACACCCAAGGTGATGCATTGTTTGTGTTGCCTTAATTTCACTAGGAGACATAACAATAAAGTGGTTGATATGCTTTATGATAAGGGGAAAATATCTTATATTTTTGTTCGGATTTTTCATCGGAAATTACCCAATTAAATATGGAAGAACGCGGTAATCTCCTCAAATCTGTGCCCAGGAGCAATTGGAATGGAAATTGCAAAAACATAAAATTTTTCCAGCAAGAGATAAATCTCTTACCCCGATTATCTCTTCAAGAGATGGATGCAGACTGCAGGAATCAATATAGACTCCCTCCTCGTTCACGTACACGAACGCCTCTTGAACACCACCCGTACTAGCATTGGAAAAACACAAACTTTGGAGAGGGAGAGTGTTGGTTTAGTGGACTTAGTTTAGAGAGGTTATGGTATGATGAGAAGGAAATCAAGAGTATTGTGGTGAATATGTTCTTCATTCATCAAACACCATAGCATACATTTTTATAGGCTCATTGGAATGTTCTAGAGTTTGCTACAACAAATAGTTTCTAGAGCCAACTACAAGTAAATATCTAGATATTTTATGGAGATATTTTATAGGGATATTTTATAGAGACATTCTAGACACATTCTAGAGACGTCTAGACATATTCTAGAGACTTATTAAAACAAAATATCTAACAATAGCAAAAATATCATAATTAAGCATATACTTCAATAGAGAGGATAAGAATTTCGGCTATGGTGGCTTAGTTTTTTCTCTTAGCCGAAATACCTAGGGTTGTTCAACCCTAGGTGGCCGAAATTCTGTGTGGGCATCATTTCTGCTCTTGAGGCCAAAATCTATTTTAATTTATTTGGTTTAAATTAATTTCAAGCACAACTTTAATTTTAACATGCATATAATATATTACACCATGTAACATATTATTTACATTTAATAAAAATTGGTTTGACTAATTAATTTAATCCACGAAATTAAAATTAGATCTTCACAAAATAAATTCATATGTAAACCTATACATATGAATATTTCCACCTAGGAATAATCTCATAAATTAATCCAATTAATTATGAAAAAGCCAATCAAATATTAATCTTATTATTATGATCAATCCAATTGATCTTTATAATGTAATTAATATAATCCTCTCTCTCCAGAGTGTATACTCGAAGTACACAGGTGATTCCTTAAGTCTGTGTTCAGTCGCTCAGTGTGTACGATCCCATGGGCCCATATTTATGTTGGCAGTGGGCCTGTGGCCCATAGACTGCAGTTGGGCTCTAGCAAGCCACTGCAGCCCCCAATTAAGATGGAGATGGCAGTCCAACTGTAATCATAACCCTGTAGTTTGAACTTGTATATCCCATGTCATTGATATCGGTATCCAACACAGAGGCATGGATTGATCACTCTCTTTTGTGTCCGGACATTTACTTGATCCCGAATGTACTGATGCTCACAAACAAGTTCCAACTTGTTTGGGTGTGGCCACACTCTTATCAGTCACATTCATCAAGAGGCCGATGATATCTTCTCAGTGGACTACTGAGTGACAAATCCCTTCTGCATATCCGTAGCATTGCCATGCTAAGTGACATACCCAAAAGTACCCATACTTGGCACCCTATTACAGGCCCTTTAGGTGTACCCCTAAGTATGCGACCTTACATGCAATACCATCATATGGCCAGGTCAAAGGATCCATACAAGTACTACACGAGAATCACTTGTGATACTATATCATGTGGATTTCTCGTTTAGTGGATCTATCCAGTACCATGCCCTTTTTACATGTACCCATTAACTTGGTTAACATTCCATGCCCAATGACAGGTACGACACCGCCATACAACCAGGTTAATGATAGTCTCTAGTTCCATTCATTCCCATGACTGGAACAGACTACGGATCTCTTTATGGTCATATCGTTTACCAGATCCATGGTCTTACTGCCAAGTGCATGACACTTGTCATCATGGATATGGATATGTCCATTGGATACATCATTTAAGATATTGCACAAGATATATATAATAAATGAATTAATAACTTTATTAATAACACAAAATAAGTATAATACATAAATCCAATAAATGTAAAATACAAATACAAGGTCCAATGCCTCAGGACTAGGGCATATCCAATAATCTCCCACTTGCACTAGTTCTAACTAGGCATGGGCCTAATCCCTATGATCTAATATGACCCTCGTGCTTGGGCTGAGCCAGCCCCTTGGTCAAAGGATCTACGACATTATCCTCGGTGTCCACTCTGTGTAATGCAATGTCACCCCTCCCCGCGATCTCTCGTATGAGGTGAAACTTTCTGAGCACGTGCTTTGTGTTCTTGTGTGACCGGGGCTTCTTAGCTTGTGCAACGGTCCCATTGTTGTCACAGAAGATATCAACTGGGTCCTGGATAGTTGGTACTACTCCCAACTCAGTGATAAACTTCCTTATCCGTACAGCTTCCTTATCTGCATCACACGCCGTGATGTACTCAGCTTCTGTTGTAGAGTCCACGATGGTTGGTTGCTTTGAGCTCCTCCAGCTTACAGCACCACCATTTAGCAAAAACACATACCCAGACTGCGACTGGTACTCATCCTGGTCGGTTTGGAAGCTTGCATCAATGTACCCAGTAACTGATAGTACTTCCTGACCTCCATACACTAAGAAGCTATCCTTAGTCCAGTTAAGGTACTTGAGGATTGCCTTGACAGCCTTTCAGTGACCCTCCCTGGGATCCTGCTGGTACCGGCTTATCATACTTATTGCAAAGGCGAAATTAGGTCTCGTACATAGCATGGAGTACATAATCGATCCTATAGCCGAAGCATATGGAACCAATTTCATGTTCTCCTTGTCCTCCCTTGTCTTAGGACAGTTCTTCTTACTAAGTTTCAGCCCATGACCCTTTGGCAAGAAACCTTTCTTAGCCTCGTCCATGCTGAACCTTTTCAGAACTTTGTCTATGTATGAGGCCTGACTTAGGCCCAGAAGCTGATTTGATCTATCCCTATAGATCCTGATCCCTAAGATCATCTCAGCTTCACCTAAGTCCTTCATTACGAAGCACTTACACAGCCACTGCTTTACCCCTTGCAGTGTAGGTATGTCGCTTCCAATGAGTCGGATGTCGTCTACATAAAGTACCAAGAATGTGACAATGCTCCCACTAGTCCTCTTATACACACAAGGCTCATCTTGATTCTGTATGAAGCCATATTTCTTTATAGCTTCATTGAATCTAAGATTCCAACTTCAGGATGCTTGCTTCAGTCCATAAATGGACGTTTGAAGTTTGCATAACTTTCCCGGATACTCTGGATAGACAAAACCCTCAGGTTGTGTTATGTACACATCCTCGAGTAGCTTTCCATTAAGGAAAACGGTTTTGACATCCATTTGCAAGACCTCATAGTCGTACCATGCGGCTATGGCCAACAAGATCCTGATGGATTTGAGCATGGCTACTGGTGAGAAAGTTTCATCATAGTCTATTCCATGGACTTGTCTGAAACCTTTCGCAACCAAATGCCCCTTGAAGGTATTATCAGCTTTTAGCTTGTAGCACCACTTGCAACCAATTACCTTAGCACCCGGAGGTGGATCAACCAAGTTCCAAACCTGGTTATCGTACATAGATTGCATCACTGCCTCCATGGCTTTACGCCAATTTGTAGACTGTGGGCTTGCCATAGCCTCCTGGTAGGTTTTGAGTTCTTCCTCATCCCAGATGAGAAAATTTTGATCATCGGTAACGAGGAAACCATACCTTTCCGGTTCCCGACGATCCCTACCAGACCTTTTAGGTCCTTATGTGGCCTGGGTTGGTGCTTCCTCCTGTGGAAGCTCCACCTGGGCCTCCGAGTTATCCTCTTCAAGAGCTTGTGGACTTTGAATTCCCTGAGTTCAACATTGCTCCCACTATCTTTCTTGGAAAGGAACTCCTTTTCTAGAAAGACCACCTTCCTTGCCACGAACACCTTGTTCTCAGTGGGGTTATAGAAGTAATACCCTTTGGTTTCCCTAGGGTAGCCCACAAACAGGCATTTATCGATTTTGGGCTCCAGCTTGCCACTAGTCAATCTCTTGACATGTGCTTCGCATCCCCAAATCCTTAGGAAAGACACATTGGGCTCCCTGCCCCGTCCATATCTGATATAGGATCTTTTCCACTACCTTAGTCGGAGTATTATTTAAAATAAGAGCAGCTGTCTCGAGGGAATATCCCTAGAAACTAATTGGGAGAGAGGCTTCACTCATCATTGAGCGGAACATGTCCAACAGGGTCCTATTCCTCCGTTTGGACACCCCATTCCATTATGGCGTTCCTAGAGGAGTGAGCTGTGGAACTATTCCATGCTCTCTCAAATATGAGTCAAACTCTAGGCTCATATACTCACCTCCTCGGTCCGACCGAAGAGTTTTAATACTCCTGCCTAGCTGGTTCTGTACTTCGTACCTAAATTCCTTGAACCTATCAAGGGTCTCAGTTTCATCAGATAGACGTAGCGATATCTGCTGAAATCATCCGTGAACGTGACAAAATACAGATGTCCATCTCTGGTCGCTTTGCTCAAGGGCCCACATACGTCTGAATGTATTAGGTCTAATAAGCTAGTGGCCCTTTCAGCCTTCTTGCTAAAAGGCACCTTAGTCATTTTGCCTTGTAAACATGACTCGCATATATCAATTAACTCCAAGTCAAATGACCCTAAGACTCCAGCTTTGTGAAGCCTAGCTATGCGCTTCTCGTTTATGTGGCCTAAACGACAATGCCATAGGTAGACAGGATTAAGTTCGTTGGGCTTAAACCTTTTAGTGTTTATGTTATAGACATGATTGGTTTCATTTAAGTACAGGATATATAGGCCATTATTTAATGGAACATCTCCGTAAAATAATCCCCCTCTAGATAAAGAAATTCTACCATTCGAAATAGTAAAATGAAATCCAGAAATATCCAACATGGAAACTGAAATAATATTCCTGCACATAGCAGGTACAAAATAACATTGTTTCAAAATCAAAACCAATCCACTAGGCATCATAAGGTGATATTCGATGATCTCTATGGCAGCAACCCTTGCTCCATTTCTGACCCACAAGTCCACCTCCCCCAATCCCAGTGACCTTCTGTTCTTAAGTCCCTGCACATTGCAACAAATGTGAGAGCCACATCCAGTATCCAATACCCAGGATGTTGAAATAGTAAGGTTAATGTCTATAACATAAATACCTGACGAGGATGCACCCTGGGCCCTCCTCTGCTCTCCCATAAGCTTGGGACATGATCTCTTCCAGTGGCCTGCCTGCTTGCACCCGAAACAGACATCCTCAGGACCTGCCTTCTACTGGGCCTTGGGCTGGGCCTTGGCCTTCTTAGCCTTAGCCTTCTTGGCCTTGGCCTTGGCCTTTTCCTTGGCCTTGCCCTTGGCAAAAGGAGGGTTCCCCTTGTTGACCAGTAGCACCGGCGGAGTCTTTCTGATCGACTGTTCAGTAAGCCTGAGCATCCCATAAAGCTCACTAACAGTGCGGTTCATCCCTTGCATATTATAGTTCAAGATGAACTGATCATAAGAATCCAGCAAGAATGCAAGGATTGTGTCCACCGCCAACTCCTAAGAGATGGGCGATCCGAGACGGGCCAAAGTGTCCAAATAGCCCTTCATCTTGAGCACGTATGCGCTCACAGATGTCCCAGCCCCAATCTTACAGGAGTGGAATGCCTTATTGGTCAGGTACCTTTCCTGACGAGCTTACTCCTGAAACATCTCGTTAAGAGTTGTTATCATAGCATAGGCTTGATGGTCCATAAACTGTTTTTACAGTTCGGGGACCATGCAGGCCAACATAAGGCATGTCACATCCCTATGATCCTTGACATGCACCTCGTATTCCTCCAGCTGGGCAGCTAGTGGATTACGTCCTTGAGGCGCGGCCGGCACAGGCCTTTCCAGTACGTACTCTTTGGACTCCTGTTGTAAGCGCTAGAATTTTAATCCCTAAAAAAAAGGCAGGTGTCACACGACTGTAATTTACAGTCGTATGACTGTAATTGAAAAAAATTACAGTCATACGACTGTAACATCAGAGCAGGTACAGAAACTCAAACCTCTATGGCAGAAAGAAAAAAAAGAAAAAGAGAGCATTAAATGCTCGGGCATTGGCAGCAAGAAAATCACAAAAATCAAACATAAAAGGGAGAAAAAGTGAGAGGAGAGGATTAGTTTTGGGATTTTCTGGTGAAAAATTAGAGAGAGAAAGAAGAAAAGAGACAAGGAAAAGAAAGGGAAAAACCCAACTTCAAAGGGAAAAACCCAACTTCAAAGTTTTCTTTTCCTCTTCTATTTTCTTTAATTCTCCAAGTTTAAGTGTAAGAATTTGTTAGAAATCAATAGGTTAATAATATGACTTCACAAACAAATCAAAATCTCGAACTAAAACCATCATAAACCGTGACATTTGGAGATTCTTGGACCCAAAGTTCCCAACCTCAACTCAAAGAGGAAAAGTGCAAATTTGTGTGGATTGGAGCGATGCCAGGGGTTAATCCTACGGTGGACGTGCTCCAAAAAGGTTACCACTCTTTATCCCTTCTGTTTTTCAAGCTTTCTGGGTGATTGGTGTGATTTTGTGCCTTTTTGTTCAACTTTCCACGTTTCTATTTCTAGAAATCAAGAACAGTCGTGCGACTGTTCTTGAGTTTATGAACAGTCGTGCGACTGTTCTTGAGTTTATGAACAGTCGTACGACTGTATTTACAGTCATACGAGTGTTATTGGTTTCCAAATGATTTTCTTTCAGTTTATTTCAAACAAAATTTTGGCAAAATCCTGAGTTTGGATTACTTACAGTCACACGACTGTTGTGCTCTTCCAGAACTAGAATTTCCAGAATAATCCTTAAAAATTTCCAAAAATCCCTAAAAATTCAGAAAACCAAAAAATCACCAAAATGAATTTTGTTGTGTGCATTCACGACCCTAGATTCAATTTTCAGTAAAATTGCATTTAGAACAATGCCACGACGGAAACCCAATTTTCCTGAAAACCCACCCACCTCACATGTAAAAAAAATGCATGTAAACCGGAAAAATTGTTTTCAAAACGATTTCCTCACAAAACCAAAAATACATGGACGTTTCAAAATGTTTTCCAGGTCTAATCGGGCCGGCTAGCCGAGCCAACTTGGTTATCCCTTAAATGCATACCCTCGAATTCTAAAGTCCTCATTATGTCATATTTGAGTCCAACTTGTGGTGTGCCGTATACTGTGTTAACCCTCTGTTTTGCAGCTTTTTATTTTTATTTTATATGTATTTAATATAATTACCCGTGTATTTTAGGCGATTGTAATTTTTAGCTAAATCGTGTATCTTAGGCGGTTGTAAAAGTGAGGCCGAGAGTTTTTATCTTTTATTCAATCGGATTGTAATAATTTAATCATTTGCTATTTTACTTTACCTGTATGCGCGCTGTATGTTTAACTTCATGCAATAAAATTGAATTTAGAGTTTGAAATACCATCTATGAACATTGGCCAATATTTATTTTAATTAGACACGAAATAAGGGACTTGTCCGGATCTAGATCTCTGGATAGTGTAGCTGCCGTTCGTCTGGTTAAGCTACATTATAAATTTTCCGGTTGAGCTGAGCTGGGTGGCGACTCCTACAATATTCATCGAGACTTAGGTCTCGGTTCTTTTATGAAATAATTCTATGTTTTCCAAAACGCGAATTTCCCATTATAAAAATCCCAAGCAAGGGAGGGGTCTGCCCGAAATCGAGGTGCCCCTTCCGAAAGGGTATCCGCTCACAGTGGCGACTCTGCTGGGTATTTCTTAAAAAAGTTTTCTTAAAGAACTTAAAAGAATTTGACAAGCCCGGAAAAGTGTCTAATTAAAATAAGGTGGATGATTCTTGATTGGTATTTCATTTTGCATTTTTAGTTAGAAATGCTTGCATTAGGTTAAGTATCCCTTTTTAGCCCGGTGAATTGTTGAAGTGTCACCTTTGTTCCTCCTGGTCTTAGGGGCACGGCTACGAAACACCACCCATAGCCTCGTACGAACCCCTTCGTTCAGACCCTTGAGTGGGGAGAAGTGAGGAGTATATTTTGCTATGGGAACCTTGATTTTGACCCGACTTAGACCGAACTGATATAGGCAGCCTTAGTTGGATCCCCTTAGGATACCAAAATAATTGTGTGAATAAAATAAAATTGCGCCTTCATCATCCCTGGTTGGTGATCGAAGAGAACCCCACCTAGGACTCGGTTAGAATTTTGAGACCGACCACGCTTGGAGAAATAAGGTTGGAAGAATCCGTTTCGTGTGCTATGTGTTTCTCGCTATCCTGTGACACATCACCATCGCTATCTACGCGTGCATAACATACCATAATCACCATCTTCCATACACAATTAACATTTTCCATACATAAAACATTTTTATGTGATATTAACCCACACTTTTTTTATGCATCCACGTGCATTTTATTTTCGTGTGAAATCATTAAATCATCCGTTTGCCATTCATACTAATGATTTCTTTTTTAGCTATGACATTGTATTTGTGTGATTAGCATTTTTTCACATAGCATACATAACATGATTATGTATGTCATGCATCCTAACCCACATTTTTGCTCACCCATTTGCATATTGTGTGTCATAAGCGTTCATGACATATCATTTAAATTAAATTAGGGGCATTCCAAGGACGCCCACCACAATCATCCCATTTCATGACATATCGGGTATCCCAAAATACCCGTGTTCTGCCAATACACCGGATTGCATTCAGCCATTCCACCAAATTATCTCATTTAATAGAGACCACAATGGTCCTAGGTATATTTCCGTATGACAATCCACATGATGCATTTCATGACATCATACCCATTCATCATAAATATCATATAACACTGTGATCCACATTGGGTTACTTCATGACATTACTACATTATTCAAGGCGCTCCCCAAGTGCCGTAGTAGTACGCATGTAGGGGCATTTCATAACATCCCAAATCATGAAAGGTGTTCCCCGAATGCTGAACTTCTGTCCGTGTCCCTGTCACACGTGACTCCCTCATAACATCATTTCATATCATATGCTCAAAAGTATCAGAACTCTGTCCAAGGGATGGTCCCATGCGACCATTTCATATCATCGCATAAACCTACAAAGCGTCGAAACTCTGTCTGTGTGTCAGTATGCACATGCGACTGTTTCACGAAATTCATTAGGTACCCCAAAAGTGCCGAACCTCTGTTCGTGTGATGGTCCACACGTGGCATTTTGGCATAACATTGGGTGCACTTGGAATGTCCAAAAAAAAAAAAAGAAATGAATAAAAAAGGTCACATTCATTATGATCCACATTCATGAAGCATCATCCAAGCATTATCATCCATACCATCCAACCATGCACTTTTTAATCCTAACAGTCTTTATGTGCATTAAAGCAGAATAAGCTGGGGCGTCCTAGAACAAGATCCCGGACTACAAGAGCACGTGAGAGCGAAAGATCAATCGAATCAAGCAGCGCAACAGAGTTTGGAGAAGAAGTAGCAATGGCTGATCAAACGCCAAACATTGCTAGTGTTCTGAAGGATTTCTTCCGATCCTAAGACTTCCGGGATATGCTAAAGGAAGAACTGAGGGCTGTTGTTAGGGAAAGTGGTAAAGCTGGTAATGGTGGAACTGGTAAAGAAAAAGAAGGGGAGACCTCTCAATATGGGGCTGATGCTTTGGCCAGTATAGAAAAGCTGCAGGAAATCAAGGCAGCTATGGAACAGAAATTGAAGGCCAAATACTCTGAGTTGGATGAGATGCTAGTTGAGCTGAAAAAGGGAGCCAACATCAGTTTGGGTTCCAAGCAGGGCGTCAATGTAGATGCCATGATAAACAAAGGCATCAAGACATTCCCTGTGGGGTTCCAAGTCCCCAAAATTCCTTCTTACAAAGGGCTCAGATCACCAGAAGATCACATCAACCGCTATGCCTGTATAATGCTAACCGCGGGTGCTACCAAACAGCAGTTGGTCAACTTCTTCCCAACAACACTAGAAGAAGGAGCTTTGAACTGGTATAACTCCCTAACGGAGGAAGTACAGTCGGATTGGGGAACACTGTCAGCGGCCTTCACCAAGTATTATAGCTTCAATACAAAGATCCAGGTAAAGCTATATGACTTGGAGAGGATTAAGTAGAAGCTCAGTGAACCCTTTGATGAGTATTATCAAAGGTGGATGAACAAGATGATCCTGTTGAAGAATCGCCCCGATGAAGACGAACTGATTCAGAAATTGATTGAAGGCAGTAGGTATGTCTACAGAGACAACATGAAGTTCCATGCCTTCAATGAACTCAGCAAGGTCTACAGCATGGCCATAAAGATTGAGAGGGACGAGGAAGAAAAAGCGGCCAGTCAAAAGGGTAGCAGAAGCTTCAAGCACGGTCTGGGGTATCGATCGACAACTGCCATCGGATCAAGCAGTGGATCTGGTTTCGGCTTTACAAACAAAAGTGACCAATCCCTAGAGGATAAGCCGACTGAAGTTGCTGTAGTGTCTCAACAACAAAAAGATCAAGCTGGAGATTCGCAGAATCGAGGCCTATCCCCGTGGACCCTTTCTTTGGCCAAGATTTTTGCGAAATGCAGGAATGGTGGCCTCTTGAGTTCTCTAAAGCCATTTGAGAAGCCGGCTGAGACAGACAAAGGCAAATTCAATTCCTATCACGTGACAGTAGGGCACCACACGAATGACTGCAAGCGACTACTGAGGGCTATTCAACAACTGATCGCTGACGGGAAAATCATGGAGCCACCTTTGAAGCCCAGTGTGCAGAACAATCCTTTGCCCAGCTTTGACTAGTCTATGTGTGTGAAGCTATCGAAGTTGATGATGCAGCACAAAAAGAAAATCCTCCGTATATGGAGGACGTTAACTATTTTGATGTATCTGTTTTTATTTTCTATCTTGTTTTGTGAACAATGCAGCCTCCAAGGCGTTTCATGTTATGTAATTTGATTTCAGTTATTTGTGTGATATTTTCCTAGACGGAACACTGTGTATGCATACAAACATTCATTTAATGTCTTTAGCATACATGACACATCATCATGTGAAATGAACCTAAGGACATATGAGCATCCAAAATGATATCCGTCTTGAAAGACCTCACGACTGATAAGAGAAGGAAAAATTGCAAAATACCTAAAAGCATGGAAGACCTTTGCCTAATCCTATGACGGCACACATCGACGAAGGATTGCGGGATACAGAATTACAAAGAATCAGAAAGACAAGTCCAGCTAAGCGGAAGTTCCGTCGTAAAAAAAAAACATGGTTTCATGTTCCAAAATAAGAATACATCTGTATCATATGATGTTTCGCACCATATCATCCCCGATAATAGAACGCAAGTTCTGGGGCAACAGTGCAACTATTCCAGAATAAAGGAGAGAGGCATCATGCATCGCCTCCATACCACCCATAAGCCAGCAGGATAGTTCAGGCAGCTAACAAGCACGTCAAAAAGGTGTTGTCAAATATGGCATCTATCTACAAAGACTAAGTTAGCATGTTACCATATGTTTTGCAAATACACTGAACTAATGCAAGAGTAACATTAGGGAAACAACGCAGCCGTCAACCTGCAGGATCGAAGCGGTCTTACCAAGAGAGACAGAGACCAAGTCATCAACCCCTTCAATCGGGACAGGCTCAGATTTCCATAAAAAAAAGAGGTCCGATGGATTGAAAATCATGAAAGCAATCCATGCAAAAGTTAGGACAGTGAGGTGAGCACCACCGGCAGGAAAATCTGCAAGGACCAATTGGTGGCAGTTGTGGGTTCAGTCGAGACGGATACCATACTCATCTTGTCCTTAATTTCATTTCATATATAATGTGCATTATGCTAAAACATTATCAATGAATGAATGAATGAATGCCTTGCTTTGTTCATTTAAATATCCCAAGTTTGCTTGAAATTGAATTCACATCATGCATCATATATGGCTATACGCTTGTGAGCTTCAGCAACAGCGATGGAGCAACCAAGTCCTACAAGACTTTCCATAATCACCTCATCATCAGAGGGACAACAGAGCAAGTGGACATGGCGCCGCTTCAATTAATCCCCAGTTATCGTCGACTTGTACTGAATTGGAAGTCTTCTTCTAATTCCACGACATCTTTAAAAAAAAAAAAAAAAAGAGCTCGCTGAGGTGAAAACCGAAAAGGCGCCTCAGGCAAAAATTAGAGCAGCCCGCTAAGCTGAAAACCCATATTGGGTAGTTTAGGCAAAAGTTAGGGCATATGAAAAGCTCGCTAAGGTGAAAACCGAAAAGGCACCTTAGGCAAAAGTTAGAGCAGCTCGCTGAGTTGAAAACCCACTTTGGGCATCTCAGGCAAAATTTAGAGCACTTCCAAATTCATGAAGCTTAGGGGCAGAGAAGGCAAAACCACTCCGTCGTTCCCCCAGCAGGAACATTTCATTAATCCCCAACAAGATCCTCTACATTGTTTCTCAATGACATCGTTACCAAGAATAGCATCACTTTCTCTCCAATAGTCATCGTACTTCCTCACTAGCCATCATATATCCCTGGCAGGAATGCAAGAATTATATTACACCTGAAATTTTGCTTCTCCAACAATGGACAATCAATCGCACAACATATCTTCCCCAATAAGAACCTGGAGTGTCAAGATTGAGCAAATGGCGTGAAATGCATTTTCTGAAGTTCATGTGCACATGCACACATTGAAACATATACATGCATTCAAATCATACATGCATACATGCATATATGTATCACAACCAACCCAAGCACAGGTATCCACTATTATCATCGGACTACTCCGAACTAAGATCGTTCTCAAAGCTGAGATGGCACAATGCCGGGGCATCTATTGGGCCTTAAAATATGAGAAGGATCCGCGCAAACTCAAATCTCAACATATCAAATCTCCAAGGGGCAGAACAATCAAGCCGTATTTATCCTTGATCGAAGGGGCAAAATTTTTTTTTTCCAAAATTATCGATCAAGGGATAAATACTCATCCTCGAGCCAACATCAAAATTATCATTCCTAAAGCTACCTCTTATTTCATTCAAGCCAGATTTTGAACCCTTGAACTTCATTACGTTCAAGCATGGTTGCAAATCCTTGAACCCTTTTCTTCATTCAAGCCAGATTTTGAACCCTTGAACTCCATTACGTTCAAGCATGGTTGCAAATCCTTGAACCCCTTTCTTCATTCAAGCCAGATTTTGAAACCTTGAACTTCATTACGTTCAAGCATGGTTGCAAATCCTTGAACCCCTTTCTTCATTCAAGCCAGATTTTGAACCCTTGAACTCCATTACGTTCAAGCATGGCTGCAAATCCTTGAACCCCTTTCTTCATTCAAGCAGATTTTGAACCCTTGAACTCCATTACGTTCAAGCATGGTTTCAAATCCTTGAACCTCTTATTTCATTATTTCGAGTCCATCCAATTCCAGTAAGATTTCAAATCCTCAAAATTTCTGCAGATTTGTCTCGCGTAACCTAGACCCGGTATTGGCTTAGTTCTACATCAAACCCCTTATTTCATCCAAGCTAGATTTCAAATCCTTGAACTTCTTCAAGCATGATTCCCAATCCTTGATAAACACCTCTCCAAGCCAGATTTCTAATCCTTGAACTTCTTCAAGCATGATTCCCAATCCTTGATAAACACCTCTCCAAGCCAGATTTCAAATCCTTGAACTTCTTCAAGCATGATTCCTAATCCTTGATAAACAACTCTCCAAGCTAGATTTTGAATCCTTGAACTTCTTCAAGCATGATTCCAAATCCTTGATAAACACCTCTCCAAGCTAGATTTCGAATCCTTAAACTTCTTGAAGCATGATTCTCAATCCTTGAAAACCTCTCCAAGCCAGATTTCGAATCCTTGAACATCTTCAAGCATGATTCCCAATCCTTGATAAACACCTCTCCAAGCCAGATTTTGAATCCTTGAACTTCTTCAAGCATGATTCCCAATGCTTGATAATCACCTCTCCAAGCTAGATTTCGAATCCTTGAACTTCTTCAAGCATGATTCCTAATCCTTGCAAACCTCCTCAAGTGTGATCTTGAATCCTTGAAACCTCTTCAAGCCTGATTCTTAATCCCTAAAAATCGTCCAAGTCAGATTTCAGATTCTTGAAGATCGATTCAAGCAAGATCCTAGATCTTTGAAGCCAATTCAAATCCCGCACTCTATTTTCCTTGCCTCGGGTAACCTAGACCCGGTATCGGCTTATTTCGTCATCAACTGTGCCTCGGGTAACATAGACCCAGTATCGGCTTATTCCATCCAATCAACTCAACGTGTCACCACGGCAGTGAGGCTTCAGCAACTCAGTTGCATGTTTTATTTCCTGTGTCTGCGGCGCTTTGATTCGCGCTCTCAAATTCATCACTTCAACTATTTCAGACCAAGATCGGGTGGTAAATTTGATCACGTGAGCGATAGCTGTAAGCGCCGGAATTTTAATCCCTAAAAAAACGCAGGTGTCACACGACTGTCATTGAAAAAAATTACAATCGTACAACTGTAACATCAGAGCAAGTGCAGAAACCCAAACCTCTGCGGTGGAAAGAAGAAAAAGAAAAAGAGAGCATTAAATGCTGGAGCATTGGCAACAAGAAAATCAGAAAAATCAGACATAAAAAGGAGAAAAAGTGAGAGGAGAGGATTAGCTTTGGGATTTCTGGTGAAAAATTAGAGAGAGAAAGAAGAAAAGAGACAAGGAAAAGAAAAGGAAAAACCCAACTTCAAAGTTTTCTTTTCCTCTTCTATTTTCTTTAATTCTCCAAGTTTAAGTGTAAGAATTTGTTAGAAATCAATAGGTTAATAATTTGACTTCACAAACAAATCAAAATCTCGAACTAAAACCATCATAAACCGTGACATTTGGAGATTCTTGGACCCAAAGTTCCCAACCTCAACTCAAAGAGGAAAAATGCAAATTTGTGTGGATTGGAGCGATGCTGAGGGTCAATCCTATGGTGGACATGCTCCAAAAAGGTTACCACTCTTTATCCCTTCTGTTTTTCTAGCTTTTTGGGTGATTGGTGTGATTTTGTGCCTTTTTTGTTCAACTTTCCGCGTTTCTATTTCTGGAAATCAAGAACAGTCGTGTGACTGTTCTTGAGTTTATGAACAGTCGTACGACTGTATTTATAGTTGTACGAGTGTTCATGGTTTCCAGATGATTTTCTTTCAGTTTATTTCAAACAAAATTTTGGCGAAATCCTGAGTTTGGATTACTTACAGTCGCACGACTGTAATTTACAATCGTACGACTGTAGTGCTCTTCCAGAACCAGAATTTCCAGAATAATCCCTGGAAATTTCCAAAAATCCCTAAAAATTCAAAAAACCAGAAAATCACCAAAATGAATTTTGTTGTGTGCATTCACGACCCTAGATTCAATTTTCAGTAAAATTGCATTTAGAACAATGCCACGACGGAGACCCAATTCTCTCGAAAACTGACCCACCTCGCATGTAAAAAAATGCATGTAAACCGGCAAAATTGTTTTCAAAACGATTTCCTCACAAAACCAAAAATACATTGACGTTTCAAAATGTTTTCCAGGTCTAACCGGGCCGGCTAGCCGAGCCAACCTGGTTATCCCCTAAATGCATACCCCTGAATTCTAAAGTCTTCATTCTGTCATATTTGAGTCCAACTTGTGGCGTGTCGTATACTGTGCTAACCCTCTGTTTTGCAGCTTTTTATTTTTATTTTATATATATTTAATATAATTACCCGTGTATTTTAGGCGATTATAATTTTTAGCTAAATCGTGTATCTTAGGCGGTTGTAAAAGTGAGGCCGAGAGTTTTTATCTTTTATTCGATCGGGTTGTAATAATTTAATCATTTGCTATTTTACTTTACCTGTATGCGCGCTGTATATTTAACTTCATGCAATAAAATTGACTTTAGAGTTTGAAATACCGTCTATGAACATTGGCTAATATTTATTTTAATTAGACACGAAATAAGGGACTTGTCCGGACCTAGATCTCTGGATAGTGTAGCGGCCGTTTGTCCGGTTCAGCTACATTATAAATTTCCCGGTTGAGCTGAGCTGGGTGGTGACTCCTACAATATTCATCGAGACTTAGGTCTCGGTTCTTTTATGAAATAATTCTATGTTTTCCAAAACGCGAATTTGCCATTATAAAAATCCCACACAAGGGAGGGGTTCACCCGAAATCGAGGCGCCCCTTCCGAAAGGGAATCCGCATTCCGTCAAAAACATCGTCCGCTCACACCTGTCTTAGAACTATCCTTAAGTTCCTAGACCAGTCCAAAAAGTTGGGACCGGAAAGCTTGTCCATTTCTAGGATTGATCGCAGTGATAATGAGTTGTTATTGGCCATTTTAGAGTTTCTACACAGAAAAACATTTGATAGTGTTAATAAAGGACTTTACTTTATTATTCCCATATATAATTAATAATGACTCAAGTTATTAATTA
This sequence comes from Euphorbia tirucalli, assembly GCA_039660915.1. NCBI lineage: Eukaryota > Viridiplantae > Streptophyta > Magnoliopsida > Malpighiales > Euphorbiaceae > Euphorbia > Euphorbia tirucalli. The sequence goes on along the minus strand of CM077636.1, from coordinate 14,762,832 downwards.
AAATGAGTTGTTGGGCTCATGGGCCGAGAACCATATTTCATTAAGATATAGCCAGATGAGGGCTTGGTACAACTATACCCTAATAATTTAGGTAGGAACGCCGTCCAATCCCAACCTAAGGACTCTCAGTTTGATGGGCTTGTTAGCACTTACCCATCTGTGCTTAGGGCAAGGAGAATCATACTACCCACACTAAGTTAAAACCTCCATTCAAGTATTAAAGTAACCCATACCCTAACCCAATACAAAATGACGATACTCCAGTATATCCTGCGAGGGCATGGTCTACAACTGGGCTATCCTAACTTCGAGCTGGTTTTGAATGAGGGAAGCACTTTTAAGCAACTTAGTAATTTCCATTTGGTTATTAGATTCATTTAATAACGGCTTACATGCATAAGGCGGGTGAAATCTGCTGTTGGATCATACATTCACACATGCAAATAAATATAAAGCATAATTAAATAAATAAGTAAAATGGACTACTATGGGCCTATATTACATCCTAATATTATTCTAGTAAACCTATACTAGAATCTAATATCAGGTGGGCCTCCATCTTCTTCCTTCTGGGCTTACACCTCCATGGGCTTATTCTTTTACAAATTTTATAATAAGTAAATAAAATGAAATTACATTAAAAAAAGAAAAATGACATGCAGGCCGTATTTATCCAAAAAGAAAATACAACCCATCTCGAATAAAGGCCTCATAGCATCCATCCACACAAACATTTAATCACACATATGCATCCAATACATATAATTTATAAGCATGTTATAATGCATGAATCAAGCCCATTTCAATTATGTCCAAGCCATTATTTTGAAATCGTCAATTTTGGCCTACCATGGTTCTAACCCTTAACGGGCTTTGGGCCTCCAGTCCAGGCAGTCCAACTGCTCCCACTGAAATTGGGAAACCATGGGTCCATTTTAGCCGTCCAAGTAATTGTGCCAAAATTACCCGAACCAATTTCAATTAACCATATTAATTTCCAAAATTAATATCGCATGAATAAAATTAAATTTCATTCAAGAAACCATGCGCATTTAAATTGTAAAATTTAAACACACAAATTTTAAAACCAATTAAAATTTCAAAACTGAGCCTCAGGCCCGAACCTGCCAAATCCAAAAATACTAGGCCCGGCCCGCTGCAGCTAGGGGTAGCAGCGGCAGCCCCCTGCTGCCCAGCAGCAGCGGTTGCCACTGTTCCCGCCGCGTGCGGCGGCCGCCGGTGGCAGCCCTGTACGCCGAGAACAGCCTAATTTTTTTTTAATTCTGAAATTAAAATAAAAAAAACAACCACAACAAGAATCACCAAGAATCTCATCCAAGAACAATAAAATTAAATAAATATAAACCTATATGCAAATTTAATTTCTACTGCAAACAAAACAAAGGGGAAAACATCATAAACCCAATCCAAGAATCCCAATCAAAAATCCAATTTTAAAACGAAGGGATTCAACCAATTTTAACAATTTCCACGGATCAAAAGCCCGCTTTGATAGTACTATTGGGATTTTTCACCTGAAATTACCCGATTAAATACGAAAGAACGCGGTAATCTCCTCAAATCCGTGCCCAGGAGCAATTGAAATGAAAATTGCAAAAACATAAAATTTTTCCAACTAGAGATAAATCTCTTAACCGGATTATCTCTTCAAGAGATGGATGCAGACTGCAGGAATCAATGTAGACTCCCTCCTCGTTCACGTACACGAACGCCTCTTGAACACCACTAGTGCTAGCGTCGGAAAAACACGAACTTTGGAGAGGGAGAGGATAAGAATTTCGGCCCATGTTGGCTCACTTTGTGTGGGCTTCACTTCTTCTCTTGATGCCCAAATCTATTTTAATTTATTTGATTTAAATTAATTTCAAGCCCAACTTTAATTTTAACATGCATAGAATATAGTAAACCATGTAACATATTATTTACATTTAATTAAAATTGGTTTGACTAATTAATTTAATCCACGAAATTAACAAAATAAATTCATATGTAAAGCCATACATATGAATATTTCCACCTAGGAAATAATCTCATAAATTAATCCAATTAATTATGAGAAAGCCAATCAAATATTAATCTTATTATTTTGATCAATCCAATTGATCTTTATAATATAATTAATATAATCCTCTCTCTCCAGAGTGTATAGTCCAAGTATACAGGTGATTCCATAAGTCTGTGTTTAGTCACTCAGTGTGTACGATCCCATGGGCCCATCTTTATGTTGGCAGTGGGCCTGTGGCCTACAGACTACAGTTGGGCTCTAGCAAGCCACTGCAGCCCCCAATTAAGATGGAGATGGCAGTCCAACTGTAATCATAACCCTGTAGTTTGAACTTGTATATCCCATGTCATTGTTGTCGCCAAAATATAACACTAGCAAGTGTACTAGGTCTTGTTGTAGTATAGGACTGGCGAGTCCAAGTGTCGTATCCATAGGGACTAAAGTAATCAATCTTAAATTAATCAAGCAGGATGATAGATCTGATTTCTTTTGAATTGATGTGAGGAATGATACATTTGACTGAATATTAAATAAAAGAAAAGCACAAATAAATAAACATTAAGTTGTGGAAAGTGGATTCAAGCAAGTTGCGTGAAATTCAGAATTAGGAAGCACAGGCTCAAGCAATGCAAGGTGCAATATTTTCAGTTAATCTTTTCTTTATTACTTATGAGTAAAGTTGAGAACATGGATCTAAGGTATCTTACTTCTTTAATCACCATACTTGGAACCTCCTACATATGGATTCTATTATAATATATTTACTAGGAGCATCCTAAATAAACTAATTATCATGCATAAAGTTTTAGTAAGCAATTCATCAAAGACAAATAACCTTAGCATGCAATCTACCCGGAACATCCGTTAGTGAATTACATGTGTTTTATGGTTTATCCGCATTTATGACCCGGAACCTCCTTTCTCATAAAATACTAATTAAGAGATGATCAAGCTCTATATAAATTATATCCACCATAAAACAATCACCTAAATAGAATTACTGATAAATAATAATAGGCAGACTACTTACTCATACTGTCCAGCAAGCTCAAGCCTGCTGGAAGGGAACTACTCACACTTCATGCTAGGTTGCGTGAATGTAAATGGAAAAGACATAAAATAAATGAAAGGAAAGGAAATTAAATTAACTGAAACGTTAATACAGAAATTGGAGCAATGCCCAATCACCCAATTCCATCTAAACTCCCAAGCTGCTCAAGGCTTAAATAGCCAATGAGGACCAGCAACTTGGAGCTCAAAAATAATAAAGTATTCTTAGAAATTATGGGTAATTAAATTGGTGGCAGAAAAATAATACAAGGCACACATTTCAAATGCAATTAATCACATGGTTCCAAAGTTTGTGATTAATCTAATAAATGTTCTCCTTCTTCTCTCTCTTGCTTGTCATTCCCTAGATAGGAGCTGGTGGGTGGCTACTCACATGTGGCTGTCTGCTACACTTTTGTCCATACATGCCCATGCTGCCTGGTTGTTTCTTCCTTTATATTTTTGTCTTTCATTTCCCGCAGTCTCCACCTTGCGTGCCCAGACTACATGCTTTTATCCAGAATCATTCCAGCAACCTAAAAACTGCTCTTTTTAGTTTATTTGCCTATCAAAATAATTCCATTTAATTAGATTTATACCCAATTATTTAGGAATAATTTTCACTTATATCGGTGCCCAACACAGAGGCATGGATTGATCACCCTCTTTTGTGTCCGGAAATTTACTTGATCCCGAATGTACTGATGCTCACAAACAAGTTCCAACTTGTTTGGGTGTGGCCACACTCTTATCAGTCACATTCATCAAGAGGCCGGTGATATCTTCTAAGTGGACTGCTGAGTGACAAATCCCTTCTGCATATCCATAGCATTGCCATGCTAAGTGAAATACCCGAAAGTACCCATACTTGGCACCCTATTACAGGCCTTTTAGGTGTACCCCTAAGTATGCGACTTCGCATGCAGTACCATCATATGGTCAGGTCAAAGGATCCATACAAGTACTATACGAGAATCACTTATGATATTATACCATGTGGATTTCTCGTTTAGTGGATCTATCTAGTACCATGCCCTTTTTACATATACCCATTAACTTGGTTGACATTCCATGTCCAATGACCGGTAAGACACCGCCATACAACCAGGTTAATGATAGTCTCTAGTTCCATTCATTCCCATGACTGGAACAGACTACGGATCTCTTTATGGTAATATCTTTACCCTATCCATGGTCTTACTGCCAAATGCATGACACTTGTTATCATGGATATGGATATGTCCATTGGATACTTCATTTAAGATATTGCACAAGACATATATAATAAATGAATTAATGACTTTATTAATAACACAAAATGAGTATAATACATAAATCGAAAAAATGTATAATACAAATACAAGGTCCAATGCCTCGGGATTAGGGCATATCCAACAATTTTACCATGTAATTAGGCTTAAAAGAATTAATTTTGTTAATTTCATTATTAAAACAGTTTAAAATAGGGATGATTATGACTTATTATGTGATTAAACCTTATTTGCAGCAAATTGTGAATATCTAAGCTAAAAACCATGCTTTGGAGCCGTCTAGGTGCCAAATTTGTCAACATCAGCACCAAAAAAGGGTTTAAATGGAGGAAAAGTAGCTGAAACAATATGCTTTTGTGAATATTTCTTGCAAAAGTGTATAAAGCTTAACTCTAATTGGCTGGAGCTGAAGGTGTTTTGTAAAAGTAACTTTAGTTATTACTTTTTGGGTCTTTAACTGCTAGATATTGATGTCTTTGAAAGACACCCTTTGTGTAAATTGTTTTGGGGTCTTTACCCTTACTTTGTTTTGAGCTCCTTTAAATACTGCTCCTTATCAGTATTAAGGAGGTGCCTAGAAGTTCATCTTCTTCATTTTACCTTCACCTAGTTCTTATTCCAGTAGTTTTAGTAGTTTAGTTTGTTTTTCTTGTATGCCTTCCATGGCGGAAGTCGTTCTGACCATGGAGGAGTAGTCTATTGGTGGCCAGAATTATGTAAGTATTTCTTATGTTAATTTAAGCGTGTTTCAATATAAGCATTTACTTCTACCTTGTGATTATCTTGTTAGATGAGTTTGATCAACTCTTACATAATATGTTGAGTATAATGTTTATTTGCTTTGCATGTGCAAAATACAAGGCTAGATATATATGTTGACTTAGCAATGGCTCTGCTGCATGTGATTAATGTTCATGTTGAGAATGCTCACGTTGATGTTTCATGTTCTTCATGCATGTTTTTAAGTGTTAATTGCGGAGAATGCTCCGGTTAAACTAATTATAATAGTTGTCGTGGAAGAGATTCTTTTGCATGCTAGACTAAAATTACTTAGGTTATATAAAAGTACAAGTTGTTTCCATGCCTTGTTGTTGTTTATTCCGTCTATTATCATTGTTAATTCAGATTTGTATTCAAGTTGCTTTCTTTTCATGAAATTTGATAGATCTGGTTATTTTTAGTAGATTTTAGACTTAAAACACAAACTTGATAAAATGACCATGAATCTACCACAAGATGTTTCAGATTAGGGACCATTTTTATTTTGACTTGTACTAAAACCCAGATCCCAGTGGAAATAGTATTCGAACTTAGATCACTTACTACTTATTGACCTAGTATACTTGCTAGGATATTTTGTATGCTAAGTCAAGCCATCAACACTTTAAAAGTAGAATTAGCAAATCCAAATTCTCGTAGGTGCTGCCTTTTTTGGAAATCATTGATGTGTGCCCTCAATTGGGACTTTATACAATAATTTCTTTTTTAGTAAAATAAAAAATACGCTTACGTAAAGGGAAAATTCATTAGAAGTCACAAATGGACACATTAATTAAGATAATGGAAGTTAACATCAATAATAGGGGTGCACAAAAAAAAACCGAAAAACCAAAAAACCGTGAAACCGAATCGAAACTGAGCTAAAAATATGGTTAACCGAAACTGATGGAATAGCGTACGGTTTTTATTTTTAGAAATTAATGGTTACAGTTTAGATTTAGGTTTTTACATTGAAAGTCCACGTGGACTCGCGGTTAACCAACTTTTTACAAATATTTTTCTTAAAAAATTATGTAATTATACATAAATAGGTAATATGAATAATAAGTGAAACATTTGGACCTTTGATGTTATTTTACTTCCTTACTATATAATACCAAGTATTCTTGGTCACTCCCTTCCAATCTCATCTCCTCTCAATTCTTAATTTCACATTCACTGAAAAACGAACAGTGAAGAACAATTTCATTAATTAATGTTTGATATTATACAACAATTTTTATGTTTGGAAAACTTTTTTTTATTAATGTTTTAATTATTAGAGTTTATGGTTAAAATGTTATTCTAATTAATAATTAAGACTATGGTTTGTAATTTTATATTTTTATTTGACATTTGAAATTTGAAATTTATAGTCTATTTATTTGAGGTTTCAAATATTATAAATTTAACAAAATCATAATATCTATTTCGTAAATGGTTAACCGACCGAAATTAATGGTTAACCGATTAATAGTTAACCGTATTTAATGGACAATGTATGATTAGTAAATTTAAAAAACTGTTAAAATGGTTAACCGTTTGTAAAAGCCCACATGGACTGGTTAACCGACCGTGTACACCCCTAATCAATAATACTAATAATGTATATGTCATACTAATTCTATAAATTAGCTACATATCACAAAGAAACATGAAAGGAAACTAGCAAATTATTGAAAAGGAATGTGTAGTCAATCGAATATCAAAAAAATTATAGAAACCGAAATTTATTTTGATAAAGAAAATGAACTAGAGTTTAGGTCAATTAAATGATTATTGAATAAATATTAGACTAAATTGATAATTAGTATAAATAATGTTGATATTGAGTTAATTAGAATCTAATTCATGACTATTTTACTGATTAAAGAATTTTACAATTGGTTCCATCTAGTTTCAAATTCTTTAAGAGGAAATTACACCATAAGTCAAAATTTTAAGACTATCTATGATTAAGTCAATTAATATTTTGAAATTTGTCAAGTCAACATAAACACATCAAACTACTATATCTCTGTTCAATATTTGTCACTTGCAAATAATTTTTAAAAATAAAAATCTCCATTATCCTATGAGTATTTTATCAAAATTTCTATTGTCATGGCAATTAATCCTTTAATTATCTCCTACTTTTCTTCAATTTCTTACTTTTTTTCTTATCTTTTCCAATACTTTTTCTTAATTCCTATTAAGTTCCATAATCACACTTCTACATAGCATTTTTTTTCTTCTTCTTCTTTTGATAAGTCTAATTTATTCTTATTTATTTAGTTATAAAACAATTAACTTTGGTGCCAAAAAGGACCAAAAAGGTAATTTTCCATGCTAATTTAGACTAAAATAGTAGGTTGTTCTTATTGGAGGAGTGGGCCGAGTTTTGGTGTTTAAAAAGCCCAAGGCAGAACGAACGGGCTGGGTGTGTTGAGGAAGCAAGGAGCTAAAAAGTAAAGTGGATGTAACTGTTCTCCATAATTGCCATTTATGGCTAATATTTGTATGGACACAAATTAGATATGAGTTTTAATTAAAAATCAGAGTGAGCAATATGCTCTATTCGTTTTTGTAACCCTAATTCACTCTTGAGGAGTATATAACCTCTTTAACTCGGGCTATTGAGAGAGACTTAATGTCTCACCTTCCACCATTAATATAGCAGTAGTTTTCTTTAGTTTTTCTCTTCTTCGCTTCTTTAAAATTTTTGTAAATTGTTCATGGCATTTATTGGTGTTGAATGTATGAGGATGTGTGACTAGTCGTTCTTCAGGTTGAGACCAGCCATGGGCTGGTGGTTGTAAGTCTTCTCTCTCTCTCTCTCTCTTTTATGGGAAAAATCAATTTCATTAAGAATCAAGAAGCAATAGCTCCTGATGTATAGAAAGGGGTGAATAAACCCAGACCTTCGATCCAGACATAGAATTAGAAGCCTGGCTAAAGCATGAGTAATAAAATTCGTTGAGCGACGAACAAAACAAAAAATACAACTCTGGAAATACAATGATAAAGTCAGAATATCTTGAACCAGAGCCTCTAGATAACTCAAATCCTAAATGGAACCTTAAAGAGCTTGAATGAGAATTTGAGAATCCGGCTCCAGTATAATCCTTTGATACCCATTGTCTTTGAGCCAAGACAGTATTGCTTTGCAAGAAAGGGCTTCCACTAAAGTAGGACCAAGCAAAAAGTAGCATGTCTTAGAACCTGCAACTACAAACATAGATGATGCATTCCAATGAACCCAACCCATACCAACTACACCTGCCTCAATAAAGATTGCACCATCCACATTACACTTGAAAACATGTGCCGGAGGAGACTGCCAAACAGAAATTGACGACCTAATCTAACCTAACCCATAACGAAACATAGATTGAACCGGTTTTTGAGCCTCACACCACCCTTGAAATTCAGCCTAAGCTCTCTGCCATACTACCCAAGGAACCACCGAGTAGCCCTTCCAAACCACACTATTTCTATTTCTCCAAACGCCCCACACCACCACTGCAAACCTCACCAAATCCTCAATCTTAGTCGATACACAAAGATCCAACCACCAATCTGAGAAACTAGTTACCGTCGGAACTGAGACATCTAAAGACATGAACTGTATGCGGGCTATGAAGAAAAATATGAGAAATTGTTTCTGTAGGGAATCGTCACGGGAAAAATTAAACGCGAGGTGGAATACCGATTAAAATTTTCATCGATTCCAAAGCCCAAGATACATGTAGATTAATAGAATGAAATCAAGAACAGAGAAAATAAATTTTCTCACCTTAACTGTCTCCTTTAGAGACTGCTGCAGAAACCCAAACGCTTTTCCTTCATAATCAGGTACACGAACGACTCTCGAACGGGACTCGTAATAGCGAACGAATTGAACGAAAACCAAGAGAAAATCCAAAAAAGGGGGCTGCTGTAATTTTCTTATTGTGGCTGAAAATTCCCTATTAAGGTTAGGGAGAATTAGGTTAAGGCTTCCCATATATACTCCTTTAGTATATATACTCCTTAGCCTACTAGGATTTTAATTAAAGCTATAGATTGTTGAATTTGATTTAATTAATTTACCTTATATCATTAGGATTAAATAAAACCATATTATAAAATCCTAATTGATACAATCAAATACAATTTCATCAAATTAAAATAACTCAATGTTAAATTAAAGTCACCCTTAATAAATACAACCTTTGTATTTTTAATTTCCACCAAGGAAATATTATTTATTTAATTAATTATTTACTACATGTAATTAATTAATCAAATAAAATAAATTTCTCCCTTTATAATTGAATTAATTATGACATAACCTAATGTCAATAACTCAATTAATTTGGTTTCCGTTCCAATTCCGATTTGTCAACGTGCAATCGTTCTATGTGTACGATCATATGGATCCATCTTGTGTTGGCAGTGGGCCCAAGGCCCACGGACTGTAGGTGGGTCTAGCAAACCGTTACAACCCCCAATTAAGACGGAGGCTTGTAGTCTAATGTGAAACATAACCCGGTAGTGATTTTGTATATCCCTTGCCAACTGACATCGATATATAAGTAAAAGGCATGGCCCTGTCATCCTCTTATATGCTTATTTATCTCTTGATACCTAGTGGACTGAACCTAACGAATAAGTATCCTAACTTATTCGGGTATGGCCATACACTTGTCAGTCCCACTCATCAAGTGGCCAGTGATGTCATCTCAGGGGACGCTGAGTGGCAATTCCGTCAGCTTCACTATCAACATCAACATGTTCACTGGCCCAACCAACATACCCATACTTGGCACCCTGTTACGGGCCCTTTAGGCGTATATCAAAGTGTATGAGATCCCATGTTATGTTACAATGAACATCAGGTCTAAGGATAATAACAAGACCTACCCGAGAAACACCTATGACGGTCGAACCATGTGGTGTTCTCGTGGCAGATCGATCTAGTACCATGCAACCCAACATATACCCATATAATTGATTGACAATCCATGTCTAATGGCCGATGAGACGCCGCCATCCAGTCAAGGATATGCTAGTCTTTAGTTCTATTCATTCCCATAATTAGAACAGACTAGGGATATCTTTATGATTATAACTTTAACTCTGCTAAAAGGTCTCATAATCCAATGGACTACATTGGTTCACTTTAGTATTGTTATAATCATTAGATACTCTATTTAAACATAGCACAAGATATGAATAAATAGTTTCATGCCTTTATTTCAACACAAAATGTATAATACAAAATATCCAAATATAAAGTATAATAAAATACAAGAACCAATGCCATTTGGACTAGGGCAAACTAGTAGTTTCTTCCTCATCAAGGCACACCGGGCAAAATTGAGACACATCCACACGCTTCAATCGAATATTTAAATTAACTGGCAGAATATTATCACCAACACGCCGCAAGAAATATTTGATCTTGGTAGGAACATTCAATTTCCAAATACCCTCAAAATTAAAGGAATAAAGTTGTCTTAATTCATCATTATATGCCTTAGTAAGAAAATAATAAGCACTCTTCACCATATAAAACCCTCTCTCATCCAAACCCCACATTGGTCGATCACTATGAAGAAAACGTAGGATAGGGACTTGACAAATTGCATTGATTTGGCAAATCCCAATCGATCCCTCCCTCTAATAAAAACTCCTGGGCTTTTAAATTTTTCAACCCTGGAATGATAGGTGACTCAATCCTAGGATTCACCTCTAGTAACCAAGAATGTTTCCATACTTTTATAGTTTCCCCTCTACTTAAATTCCAATGACAACTAGCCCTAATGAGATCTTAACTTCATAGAGATTTCGCCATACATAGCTCAGATTATCTCCCAAAATACCATCCAGATAAAGATATTTTTAAAGTTACGAGCCTTCAGTAAGTCTTCCCTCTCTTATTTATGTATGATAACACTTAATGATGGTTGTTTAATGGATACTTCATGTATTATGTGTTGGGATTTGTCACCTGAAATCACCCGATAAAAGCGGAAAAACGCGGTGATTTCCTCAAATCCAGTCCCAGGAGCAATTGAAATGGAAATTGAAAAACTTAAAATTAAATAGAAAGGGATTAAATTTCTTACCAGAAAAATCTCTTTCTAGAGATGGATAATGACTGCAGAATTCAAAGTAGAATTCCTCCTCGTTCACGTACACGAGCTCCTAACGAACACCGCACGTGCTAGCGTCAAAAATCACGAAGATTAGAGAGTGAGGAGGTGGTAGAGAATTCGGCCAAAGGGGGGAGCCTATCTCTTGTGCCTTGGCTGAATTCCCTAAGGGTTTTTAACCCTAGGGCTTTCAATTCCCTTGTTGGAACTTGGGCCCAGTCTGGCTTCTGTGTATGTGTGGGCTTCCTCCTTTTAATTCAAGCCCAAACTTATTTTAATTGGTCTGGTTTAAATCAATATCAAGCCTAATTTTAATTAACCCATGTATTTAATATATTACTCCAAGTAACATATTATTTACATTTAAATTAAAATTAGTTTGACTAATCAATTTAATCCATCAAATTAAAATTAAGTCTTCACAAAAAAAATTCATATGTAAACCTATACATATGAATATTTCCACCTAGGAAATAATTTCATAATTAATCCAATTAATCATGCGAAGCCAAATATTAATTTTATTATAATGATCAATCCAATTGATCCTTATAATATAATTAATATATATACTTCTCTCTCTCTCTAGTGTGTACACTCCAAGTGTACCTGTGATTCTTTAAGTCGGTGTCCAGTCGCTCAATGTGTACGATCCCGTGGGCCCATCTTTATGTTGGCAGCAGGCCTTTGGCCAGCAGACTGCAGTTGGGTTCTAGCAAGCCACTGCAGCCCCCAATTAAGATGGAGATGGCAGTCTAACTGATATCATAACCCTGTAGTTTAAACTTGTACATCCCATGTCATTGATATCGGTGTCCAACACAGAGGCATGGATTGATCACCCTCTTTTGTGTCCAGACATTAACTTGATCCCGAATGTACTGATGCTCACAAACAAGTTCCAACTTGTTTGGGTGTGGCCACACTCTTATCAGTCACATTCATCAAGTGGCCGGTGATATCTTCTCAGTGGGTTACTGAGTGACAAATCCCTTCTGCATATCCATAGTATTACCATGTTCAGTGACATACCCGAAAGCACCCATACTTGGCACTCTATTACAGGCCCTTTAGGCGTACCCCTAAGTATGCGACTTCACATGTAACACCATCATATGGTCAGGTCAAAGGATCCATACAAGTACTACACGAGAATCCATTGTGATACCATACCATGTGGATTACTCGTTTAGTGGATCTATCCAGTACCATGCTTCCAGGCATGTACCCATTAACTTGGTTGACATTCCATGTCCAATGACCGGTAAGACACCGCCATACAACCAGGTTAATGATAGTCTGTTGTTCCATTCATTCCCATGACTGGAACAGACTACGGATCTATTTATGGTCATATCGTTTACCCTATCCATGGTCTTACTGCTAAGTGCATGACACGTGTCGTCATGGATATAGATATGTCCATTGGATACTTCATTTAATATATTGCACAAGATAGATATAATAAATGAATTGATGCCTTTATTAATAACACAAATGAGTACAACACATAAATCCAATAAATGTATAGTACAAATACAAGGACCAATGCCTCGGGACTAGGGCATTTCCAACAATCTCCCACTTGCACTAGTTCCAACTAGGTATGGGCCTAATCCCTATAGATCTAGTATGACCCTCGTGCTTGGGCTGGGCCAGCGCCTTGGTCAATGGATCTGCGACATTATCCTCGGTGTCCACTCTGTGCAATGCAATGTCACCTCTCTCCGTGATTTCTCGTATGAGGTGAAACTTTCTGAGCACGTGCTTTGTGTTCTTGTGTGATCGGGGCTCCTTAGCTTATGCGACGGCCCCATTGTTGTCACAGAAGATATCGACTGGGTCCTGGATAGTTGGCACTACTCCCAACTCAGTGATAAACTTCTTCATCCACACAGCTTCCTTAGCTGTATCACACGCAGTGATGTACTCAGCTTCTGTTGTAGAATCCGCTATGGTTGGCTGCTTTGAGCTCCTCCAGCTTACAGCACCACCATTCAGCAAGAATACATACCCTGACTGCGATTGGTACTCATCCTGGTCTGTCTGGAAGCTCGCATCAGTATACCCAGTAACTGATAGCACTTCCTGACCACCATACACTAGGAAGCTATCCTTAGTCCGGTTAAGGTACTTGAGGATCGCCTTGACAGCTTTCCAGTGATCCTCCCCGGGATCCTGCTGGTATCGGCTGGTCATACTCAGTGCAAAGGCGACATCAGGTCTCGTACACAACATGGAGTACATGATTGATCCAATAGCCGAAGCATATGGAACCAATTTCATGTTCTCCCTGTCCTCCCTTGTTTGAGGACAGTTTTTCTTACTTAGTTTCAGCCCATGGCCCATTTGCAAGAAACCTTTCTTGGCCCGGTCCATGCTGAATCTTTTCAGAACTTTGTCAATGTACGAAGCCTAACTTAGGCCCAGAAGCCGATTTGATCTATCCCTATAGATCCTGATCCCTAGGATCATCTCAGCTTCACCTAAGTCCTTCATTGCGAAGCACTTACTCAGCCACTGCTTTACCCCTTGCAGTGTAGGTATGTCACTTCCAATGAGTAGGATGTCGTCTACATAAAGTACCAAGAATGTGACTATGCTCCCACTAGTCCTCTTATACATACAAGGCTCATCTAGATTCTGTATGAAGCCATATTCCTTTATAGCCTTATTGAATCTTAGATTCCAACTACGGGATGCTTGCTTCAGTCCATAAATGGACCTTTGAAGTTTGCATACCCTTCCCGGATACTTAGGATCGACAAAACCCTCAGGTTGTGTCATGTACACATCCTCGAGTAGCTTTCCATTAAGGAAAGCAGTTTTGACATCCATCTGCCATACCTCATAGTCATACCATGCGGCTATGGCGAGCAGTATCCTGATGGATTTGAGCATGGCTACTGGTGAGAAAGTTTCATCATAGTCTATTCCATGGACTTTTCTGAAACCTTTCGCAACCAGATGCCCCTTGAAGGTATTATCAGCTTTTAGCTTATAGCACCACTTGCAACCTATTACCTTAGCACCCGGAGGTGGATCAACCAAGTTCCAAACTTGATTATCGTACATAGATTGCATTTCTGCCTCCATGGCTTTACGCCAATTTGCAGACTGCGGGCTAGCCATAGCCTCCTGGTAGGTTTTGGGTTCTTCCTCATCCCAGATGAGAAGAGTTTGATCATCGGTGACGAGGAAACCATACCTCTCCTGTTCCCGACGATCCCTACCAGACCTTCTAGGTTCTTGTGTGGCCTGGGTCGGTGCTTCCACTTGTGGAAGCTCCACCTGGGCCTCCGAGTTATCCTCTTCAGGAGCTTGTGGACCTTGAACTTCCCTGAGTTCAACGTTGCTCCCACTATCTTTCTTGGAAAGGAACTCCTTTTCCAGAAATACCCCCTTCCTTGCCACGAACACCTTGTTCTCGGCAGGGTTGTAGAAGTAATACCCTTTGGTTTCCCTAGGGTAGCCCACAAACAGGCATTTATCGGTTTTGGGCTCCAGCTTGCCACTAGTCAATTTCTTGACATGTGCTTCGCATCCTCAAATCCTTAGGAAAGACACATTGGGCTCCTTGCCCATCCATATCTGATATGGGGTCTTTTCCACAGCCTTAGTCGGAGTATTGTTTAAGATGAGAGCTGCTGTCTCGAGGGCGTGTCCTCAGAAACTAATTGGGAGAGATGCTTGACTCATCATTGAGCGGACCATGTCCAACAAGGTCCTATTCCTCTGTTCAGACACCCCATTCCATTGTGGTGTTCCGGGAGGAGTGAGCTGTGGAACTATTCCATGCTCTCTCAAGTATGAGTCGAACTCTAGGCTCATATACTCACCACCCCGGTCCGACCGAAGGGTTTTGATATTCCTGCCTAGCTGGTTCTGTACCTCGTTCCTAAATTCCTTGAACCTATCAAGGGTCTCGGACTTGTGTTTCATCAGATAGACGTAGCCATATCTGCTGAAATCATCCGTGAACGTGATGAAGTACAGATGCCCACCTCTAGTCACTGCACTCATAGGCCCACATACATCTGAATGTATTAGGTCCAATAAGCCAGTGGCCCTTTCAGCCTTCTTGCTAAAAGGTGCCTTTGTCATCTTGCCTCTTAAACATGATTCGCATGTATCAATTGACTCCAAGTCAAATGACCCTAGGACTCCAGCTTTGTGAAGCCTAGCTATGCGCTTCTCGTTTATATGGCCAAGACGACAATGCCATAGGTAGATAGGATTAAGTTCGTTAGGCTTAACCCTTTTCGTGTTTATGTTATAGATATGATTGGTTTCATTTAAGTCCAGGATATATAGGCCATTATTTAATAGAGCATCTCCATAAAATAATCCCTCTCTAGATATAGAAATTCGACCATTTGAAATAGTGAAAATAAATCCAGAAATATCCAACATTGATACAGAGATAATATTCCTGCACATAGCAGGTACAAAGTAACAATGTTCTAAAATCAAAACCAATCTACTGGGCATCATTAGGTGGTATTCGCCGATCTCTATGGCAGCAACCCTTGCTCCATTCCCGACCCACAAGTCCACCTCTCCCGACCCCAGCAACCTTCTGTTCTTAAGTCCCTGCACATTGCAACAAATGTGAGAACCACATCCAGTATCCAATACCCAGGATGTTGAAACAGTAAGGTTAATATCTATAACATAAATACCTGAAGAGGACGTACCTTGGCCCCTTCTTTGCTCTCCCATCAGCCTGGGACACGATCTCTTCCAATGACCCGCCTGTCTACACCCGAAACAGACATCATCAGGACCTGCCTTCTGCTGGGCCTTGGGTTGGGCCTTGGCCTTTTTGGCTTTGGCCTTTTTGACCTTGGCCTTGGCCTTTTCCTTGGCCTTACCCTTAGCAAGAGGAGGGTTCCCCTTGTTAACCAGCAGCACTGGCGGAGTCTTCTTGATCGACTGCTCAGTAAGTTTAAGCATCCCATGCAGCTCACTGACAGTGCGGTTCATCCCTTGCATATTGTAGTTAAGGATGAACTGATCATAAGAATCCGGCAAGGATGCGAGGATTGTGTCCACCGCCAGCTCTTGAGAGATAGGCGATCCGAGACGGGCCAAAGTATCCAAATAGCCCTTCATCTTGAGCACGTGTGCACTTACAGATGTCCCCACCCCCATCTTACAAGAGTGGAATGCCTTATTGGTCAGGTACCTTTCCTGACGAGCTTGCTCTTGAAACATCTCGTTAAGAGTTGTTATCATAGCATAGGCTTGGTGGTCCATAAACTGTTTTTGCAGTTCAGGGACCATACAGGCCAACATAAGGCATGTCACATCCCGGTTGTCCTTGACGTGCGCCTCGTATTCCTCCAACTGAACAGCCGGTGGATTACATCCTTGAGGCGCAGCCGGCACAGGCCTCTCCAGTACATACTCTTTTGACTCTTGTCTTAGAACTATCCTTAAGTTCCTAGACCAGTCTAAAAAGTTAGGACCGGAAAGCTTGTCCTTTTCAAGAATGGATCGCAGTGATAAGGTATTTGTGTTTGCCATTTGGGTGTTTCTACACAGAAAAACATTTAGAGTGTTAATAAAGGGCTTTGCATTGTTGTTCCCATATAAAATTAATAATGAATCAAGTTATTAATTTAAACCGAATTGTTGGGCTCATGGGCCGAGATCCATATTTCATTAAGATATAGCCAAACGAGGGTTTGGTACAACTACACCTTAACTATTTAGGTAGGAGCGCCGTCCAATCCCAACCTAGGGACTCTCGGTTTGATGGGCTTGTTGGCACTTACCCATCTGTGCTTAGGGCCAGGAGAATCCTACTACCCATGCTAAGTCAAAACCTCCATCCAAGTGTTAGAGTATCCCATACTCTAACCCAATACAAAGTGACAATACTCCAGTGCATCCTGCGAGGGCATGGTCTACAACTGGCATATTCCCACCTCGATTCGGTTTTGAATGAGGGAAGCACTTTTAAGCGACTTAGTAATTCCGTTTGGTTATTAGATTCAATTATAACGGCTTACATACATAAAGCGGGTGGATGAGCTGTTGGAACATACATTCATACATGCAAATGAATATGAAATATGATTAAATAAAACTAAAATGGACTGCTATGGGCCTATGTTACATCCTAATATTATTCTAGTAAACCTATACTAGAAATAGATATTAGGCGGGCCTTCATCTTCTCCTTCTGGGCTTGCACCTCCAATTGGGCTTACACCTCCATTTGGGCTCACCACTCCATGGACTTCTTCTTTTACAAATTTTATAATATTTAATTTAAATAAAATCAAATTACATTAAAAAGAAAAACGACACGCAGGCCGTATTTACCCAAAATAAAAATTACAACCCATCTTGTTCAAGGCCCAATAGCATCCAATCATACATTCATTCAACCATTCATATGCATCCAATACATAAAATTCAAAAGCATGTCATAATGCATGATTTAAGCCCATTTAAATTATGTCTAAGCCATTATTAGGAAATCGCCAATTTTGGCCCACCATGGTTCTAACCCTTAACGGGCTTTGGGCCTCCAGCCCAGGCAGTCCAACTGCTCCCACTGGAATTGGGAAACCATGGGTCCAATTTAGCTGTCCGAGTAATTGTGCCAAAATTACCCGAACCAATTACCATTAACCATATTAATTTCCAAAACTAATATCACATGAACGAAATTAAAATTCATCCAAGAAACCATGCGTATTTAAATTACACAAATTTAAACACACGAATTTTAAAACCAATTAAAATTTCAAAACTGGGCCCCGGACCCAAAACCCGCAAAATCCAAAATACTGGGCCCGGCCCGCTGCTGCCTTGCGGCAGCCACTGCCTGGCAGTGGCTGCCGCCTGCAGCGGCCACTGCCCAGCAGCAGCCTGCTGCTGCGGCAGCGGCTGCTGCCGCGCCTCCCGCCGCTTGTGGCGGCCGCCGGCGGCGACTCCACCGCCGACAGCCTCGCACCCCGGGAGGCAGATTTTTTTTTTTTTAAATCAGAATTAAATAAAAAAAAATCATCCATCAACACAAAGCAATTCTCCAAGAATTCCAATAACATACAACAAAATTAAAATAACATAAACCAATATGCAATATTAATTTTCATTGTATAAAACATATGGGAAAAATCATAAAACCCATACAATGAATCCCAATAAAAACATCTAATTTCAAAATAAGGATTCAACCAAATTAATCAATTTCCACGGATCAAAAGCCCGCTCTGATACCACTGTTGGGATTTTTCACCGGAAATCACCCGATAAAAGCGGAAGAACGCGGTGATTTCCTCAAATCCAGTCCCAGGAGCAATTGAAATGGAAATTGAAAAACTTAAAATTAAATAGAAAGGGATTAAATTTCTTACCAGAAAAATCTCTTTCTAGAGATGGATGATGACTGCAGAATTCAAAGTAGAATTCCTCCTCGTTCACGTACACGAGCTCCTAACGAACACCGCACGTGCTAGCGTCAAAAATCACGAAGATTAGAGAGTGAGGAGGTGGTAGAGAATTCAGCCAAAGGGGGGAGGCTATCTCTTGTGCCTTGGCCGAATTCCCTAAGGGTTTTTAACCCTAGGGCTTCCAATTCCCTTGTTGGAACTTGGGCCCAGTCTGGCTTCTGTGTATATGTGGGCTTTCTCCTTTTAATTCAGGCCCAAACTTATTTTAATTGGTCTGGTTTAAATCAATATCAAGCCCAATTTTAATTAACCCATGTTTTTAATATATTACTCCAAGTAACATATTATTTACATTTAAATTAAAATTAGTTTGACTAATCAATTTAATCCATCAAATTAAAATTAAGTCTTCACAAAACAAATTCATATGTAAACCTATACATATGAATATTTCCACCTAGGAAATAATTTCATAATTAATCCAATTAATCATGCGAAGCCAAATATTAATTTTATTATAATGATCAATCCAATTGATCCTTAGAATATAATTAATATAGAACTTCTCTCTCTCTAGTGTGTACACTCCAAGTGTACCTGTGATTCTTTAAGTCGGTGTCTAGTCGCTCAATGTGTACGATCCCGTGGGCCCATCTTTATGTTGGCAGCGGGCCTTTGGCCCGCAGACTGCACTTGGGCTCTAGCAAGCCACTGCAGCCCCCAATTAAGATGGAGATGGCAGTCTAACTGATATCATAACCCTGTAGTTTAAACTTGTACATCCCATGTCATTGATATCGGTGTCCAACACAGAGGCATGGATTGCTCACCCTCTTTTGTGTCCAGACATTAACTTGATCCCGAATGTACTGATGCTCACAAACAAGTTCCAACTTGTTTGGGTGTGGCCACACTCTTATCAGTCATATTCATCAAGTGGCCGGTGATATCTTCTCAGTGGGTTACTGAGTGACAAATCCCTTCTGCATATCCATAGTATTACCATGTTCAGTGACATACTCGAAAGCACCCATACTTGGCACCCTATTACAGGCCCTTTAGGCGTACCCCTAAGTATGCGACTTCACATGTAACACCATCACATGGTCAGGTCAAAGGATCCATACAAGTACTACACGAGAATCCATTGTGATACCATACCATGTGGATTACTCGTTTAGTGGATCTATCCAGTACCATGCTTCCAGGCATGTACCCATTAACTTGGTTGACATTCCATATCCAATGACCGGTAAGACACCGCCATACAACCAGGTTAATGATAGTCTGTTGTTCCATTCATTCCCATGACTGGAACAGACTACGTATCTATTTATGGTCATATCGTTTACCCTATCCATGGTCTTACTGCTAAGTGCATGACACTTGTCGTCATGGATATAGATATGTCCATTGGATACTTCATTTAATATATTGCACAAGATAGATATAATAAATGAATTGATGCCTTTATTAATAACACAAATGAGCATTTCCAACATTATGAGCTTAGCTAGACCTCATATTTAAGTTGAATAAGCACAAGAAGACTTTGTTTAGGAGACCGAACTTCCATTAAACACATGTTATTTGATAGGAGACTTGAAAAATTACATGTTAGGGGTTTTTACATGTCAAGTGAAATGCTTTCTTGAACTTAAAGCTTAGAGCTTAGTTAATGCATGAGGAGACTCGGTTAATGAACCTTTAAAAGAATTTATGGTGACAAGGAAACTTGGCCATAATGAAAATAGTGAAAGAGACCCTAAACCTACATGCCTCATATCATCCATAGAGGAAGAGAGAACCTTGACTTATTTCTGCCTGTTCAAGTTGTGTTCTTGACCTGTTCTTCCTATTATTGTTTAGAGTTACCATTTTTAGATTTTCTTGTATGCATGTTCATTATGTCTGCTTTATTATCTTTATTTTATGTTTTATAGTGTTAGATATAAAACAAACCAACTTAAAAATGATTTATTTATACTTTCTGATTGTTTTACACTCATAAATTAGAGATTTTGCTTGTTCAATCCTTGGTTCCGTTCAAAAACCGAACCAAACCAAACCGAACCAAAAACCAAAGTAAAAGAAAAATAGAAACCAAAGTCAAACCAAAATTGATATGGTTCAGGTCAAACCTTACGGTTTGGTTCGGTTAAAACCGAATCAATAAAAATTTCAATTTTTTAATTTTTTATTATCATTATTTTTTATAAATTACATGTAAAGTATTACTTAAATAGGATTTATATTACATGTATATTATTAAAGTCTCATAAATACAAACTATATAATAATATAAATATATAATATGTCACATAAAATTTATTTATATACATATACATATTTTTAAAAAATATTTTTTCCTATTACGGTTCGGTTCTGTTCGGTTTTTGGTTCTCGGTTTGGTTTTGCTCATCCCTAGTGGAGACGATATACTTAACTTATCATTGTATTACTTGTGAACCTAGTGCACTTGCTAGTGTCATCTTTTGAGGGCAACATCTTTCTTGTTCTTTAAACCCTTCAATTTTTTGGGTTTTACATTGCAAACTGATTTTTTTTTTTTCCTCTTTTGTTGAGTTAAATGTAAATTATAAATTGTTTGACATTTTATATGCTAACTTTTTTTTTTTTACTAAAATTTATATGTTTACTTTTATATTGGCTCACAATGTATAACTGAGGGTGTATTAATTATATATTTATAATGAATTCGAGGAATATTGAATGTATATTGAAAAATTATTAGCATTTCAACTTTATTTTTTATTTGATTCAATGTGTATTAGTTATATATCTATAATGAATTCATATAATATTGAACGAATATACATCATATGTGGCGGAATTTCAGTTCATTGGACATATATTTTCATAGATGACCAAAACATATTAGGTCTTTGTTTTAATATTATATATTATTTTTTCTTTTTTACTTATTATGGTTTGAAATAAATGTTGCATGTGTATTTGTTGCAAATTTGGATCATTAATATTTATTCTATATGCATTCAATATATTTAAAAATCATTAATATATAAGTACGCAAATTTCTCTATCGTAGACATTTGGTAATATATGCATAATACACTATGAATATACCAAATATATTGTTTAGGTATTCGCAAAGAACTCAAAGTTAAATACATAATAAATATCCTATCAAGTAATACAATTATATAATATACGATAAATATATAACAAATGTGCATAGAACATATTAATTGGTTATTTAAGATTTGAAATATTCAGTATATGTAAATATAAGTGTATACTAAATTGTAAATAATGTACTACAAATTTATGACTAATACAGGAAAAAAATATCAAATTTAATTACTAATTTAATCAAACACGATATTGCACATTTATTTTATAATAGATAATTAATAAATTAATTATTTAATATATATTGTCATTCTTTGTATTACCATCCATTTCTATTTTGTAGATTATTTATAGGTTGAAATAAATTGAATAGAGTGATAAGATTTTGATTTTTTTATAGAATTCCTCATTAATGATTTACTTTGTCGTAATTACAATAAAAAAATTGAATGTTTAGTATTACGAATTCATCGACAAATGGGGTAGTTTCCCCATTTGATAATCACCCTGTAAGCCCAATTCATCTCCTTCCTTTAAGCCCGCCCAATTAAGTCCCATAGGCCATCTCCTCCTTAGTGGCCCTTCCCTTTTCATTTTCCAATGTCACCCCTCTCGTTAGGCACCATTCAGCAATCTGGCAGGAAAACGGAAAAACGCTTTTCTAGACAGCGTAAGTTCAAGGAAACTACGTGATTTACAAATTCATAACTCCATGTTATGTCAAAATTTTATGAGAAAACTATTGTGTCCAATAATCTTTTTGTGGGGGATATACTGCATTATTATTTCAAAACTATTACTATTATGATACCAACAATAACTATTCATACAATATTTTACTATTTCCCCGTAATAACGATTTACTAAATTCTTCTGCAGTCCATCTTTCTCCTATTGGGTTAGTTGAAGAGGATTGTAAAAGATTAACTCGTGATCTTCCGTCTTTCTCTTTCCAATTTATTTGTAGGTCTGCGGATCAGTTAACTCAGTGATTAGCTAAAGCTGCTGATTCTTTTGATACATTAGGAGATTTGATTACATTCTTGTCCTCCTAAAATAGCGAATGTAATTGCTATTGATTCTTATTGAATCATATCTCTTTATCAATAAAAAAAAACGATTACTATGACTAATTAACTGTTAAATATGCAAACTTTTTTATTTTTTTCACACATTATAGTAAAATTATTATTTTGAAAATAATTATTTTAATAAAATATAGTATTGCTAGTTAATTTCAGTTTGTTCCCCGTTGAACTCCAGTTAATCTTTTAATCCTCAACACACCTTCATCTGTTTGTTCACCGGGCCAAATTCAAAAATCATGCTTGCAGTATTTTTTTTTTTTTTTTATTGCTAGTTTTACTATTATCTGTAGAAAATATATAACCTTTTGTAAATACTTTTAGTGCCAAAAATTATTGCTGCTAATTAGTAATGTGTAACAAAAATACTTGATGCTTTATAGCAAATTTTGTGCAACAATTATTGCTACTAGTAATCACTTTTTAACAACAAAATAAGTTGATTCTTATAACAATTTTTGGCAACAAGCAGATATGTTTCCCTCCATTAGTAAGTTTTTTGGGATATTGATTTCTTTGTTGCATTACGTGCACAAAATCGTATCAAGTAGTAAAGAGTAAGTAAATATAGTTTTCACAGAGATTGCTTACTAATCACTAACTAATTCAATAAAACTATTAACTAAGCAAATAACGAATAATGATTTGAATTATATGAAGTTAAGAATTAAATTGAAAGACAATAAAAGCAATAAAAATAGGTAGAGAAAATTTAATAAGAGAAAACATCCATGATATTGATTTCATACAACTCTTAACCTACTCAACATATTGTATTTTTCAACAATTTAATTACTCATGCAATGGAGAATGATTTTATGTCAATAATACTCTCTTTCAAGATATATTATCAATGCTAAAAATATGTCACTAACCTTATCTCCCAATAGTGATTACTAACATAAAATTAACTCACTAAGCACGAATCATCTGAAAAACTCTATACAAGTTCAAATTATATTATTCCCGTTCAAATCAAACTTATAATTCAACTTAAGTCCAATTTCAATAGTATTCCCTCCCGGTACTCTATACTATTTCAATCTATAAACATGCAATTGATGATCAAGCAAAAGCAAGCATTGAACAAAATAATAAAATTTGCACGAATAAAGTAAGAAAACTACAATAATTTCATAAACTAATAAAGTTATACTACATCAATATCCTATATAAAGAAAGTTTAACTACTCATAATATCTAAAACACACAAATAACAAATAAGAAATAAGAACATAGAGAAGAGAAGAAAAACTCTAAGGTTGTTGTAGACGTCTTCGTCGAATTCCTTCGCCTTGTCGCCTCCACTTCACCGCTGGAATTCCTCTCCAAAAACTCATAATTAAAACTAAGTTATAGGATCCCCAAACTGAAAACAAAAGCTCTTTATATAGGAAAGACAATCTTCTAACCCAATAAGGAGAAAAACTAACCTAGAAATCAAAACCTAAAAGAAATCTCTAACTAAACCCAATTAGAACTCTTAATTAACAAATCTCACTAAACAAGAATTCTTTAAAATATCTTCAGCCCAAATCTTTTATTCCAAATAGGAAAACATAACTTTGTGGGAGAAAAAGTCAATTAGGAAGTTTGACCCGTAGGACTCAAAACCAGCTGTAGAAAATCCAAGCTCTCTCTTTCATCTCAATTGTGATTAGCGCGATATCAGATATGTTGGAAAGCTAACGGATAGACGCACAACTTTGTAAGACAACTTTGAAGCTAAATTAGCCTCTAAAAGCCCCAAAAATACAGATGAATTTCTGCTTACAGCAAAAAGCCAAAATTCTTCTATTTTACACTTAAAAGAGAAAAATAAAACTAAATAAGAGCAAATAAATAAAATATAACAATTAACTAATAAAGCACTAAAACTAATACTAAAAATATATGAATTAAGGAAAATACATACTAAAATAATCCTAAAAATGCTTATATGAAAATGAGTTGTTATGACACTATTTTAAAGTAATTACATCATAGTGGTAAGAAGGCACAGTTTTACCGTTTTCTGGTAGTAAAGTCATGCCTGCTAGTCAAACCAACAGATATGAGAAAAAGATAAAAAAAAAAAAACTGCCATGGCAGCTTCTCATAGTAGCTGATAAGTGTGGAATTTCCAAAAAAAAAAAAAAAAAAAAGTAAATATTGTCTCCGCTTTTGAGAGGAGCGGATGAGTGGAAAAACAATTGAAAATATTGAAAATATAAGGATGAGCTTAGTAAGGGGACGATTTGGGTTATTTTGGCATCAAGTTTCTTTTTTCATGTCCCAACCATGTGTGGCACCTTGATTTGCATACAATAATTTCGATTTGTTTTCCACTCATCAGCTCTTCACAAAAACGGTTACGATATTTTTGTAGTTTTTTTCAAATCCCACATATCCCACACTTATCCGCTATTAAATGAAGTAGAAGTTGCAGTTTTTTTTTTTTTTTTTCATATCCGATGGTTTACCTAGCGGATATGACTTTTACTACCACAATCCCGTAAAACTGTACCTTCTTACCACTAACATGTAATTAATTTGAAATAGTGATACAAAGAAATCAATGTCCCAAGTTTTTTTTACAGCAAAAGTTTATTGTTGCTTATAGTTTGTAACCTTTTAGCAACGAAATTGTTTACTTTTATTTGTTGTAAATACGACCACATACAATTTATTCGCAATAATATAAAACTTTTTTTTGTTGTTGGCGATCATAAAAGTCTATGTCGTCATTATATTTTACACTTTTAGGCGCAAAATTTTTGCTTTTAAATATATTATTCCTAATTTCCTACCAAAAAAATATATATATAGATTATTCCTAGTAATGCCTTTTTGCCCTTTGAATAGTTCTCTAGAATGAACGTTTTAATGATTTTTTTTTTTCAAAATTAGAAAAATACTGTAAAAAAACGAAACCGTATGTATATATATATTTTCTCTATATACAGATCAGTCTTCGTACATTTTTTAAAATTACGGCTATATGCATGCTTTAATTACCAAATGAATCCTAGTAATCTTATGCAGTTGTGGCTTATAACAAACAGCTACTGGGCTGCACATAACCTGAAGCATTTCCATATGCATTTTTACAAGATGCATTCACTGCTCCATTACCCTTCTCTGTTAGCTTTACGTCCTCAATTCTGATCCCACTGCATGGATTTTTTTTGCTACAATCAAATTTCACTGCAACTTCTGTTGCTGATGTTCCATTTATGTCTTTGTACGTGATGTCACTAATTTTTACTCCAGAATCCTATTCCATTGATTACACGAATATTAACATTATAGTTCGCATATTATGCATTAATTAACTATTAATTCCGTCGAAATTATCATTGGAGAGATAGCAAATATTATATATTTTTTTTTTGCAATTTATGAATTAAATATATACATTAAGCAATTTAATTAGTTACCTGACCAGCACAATCTATGTTATGAGGGCAGTAATCTTGGTCGATCAGAATTGGGTTTTGGACACCAATCATAGTAATATGTTGGAAAATAATGGCTCTCGCAAATCCATTGCTAGGTCTACCCCAAGACTTGATTCTTACTCCATTCTGTGTGCTTGTGAATTTCACTGTTTGAACTGTCACATTTTGCACCCCAGCCTCTTCAAAATCTTTGCCTAGACTTCCAATGCTGTAATTATTCATAAATTAGTCCATAAATATATACCAGCAAAAAAAAAAAAAAAAAAAAAAAAAATTGTTTGCATTGGTAATTATTTTTGGTAGTTAGGTCCAATTAATTAATTAGTTCAAAGTTGTCATACAGTCTAGCCCCTCTCTTAATTAAAGTCAATCTACTTTTTAAAATTGGACTGGAAATCGATCTCTTGTTCAAACCGCTTGAGCCCCTTACCTCTTAAGCCAATCATAACTATATTGCGTACCTGATCCCATGGCCAGGACCACAAAAAATGTTTTCAATCCACAAGTTGGCAGCACCAGGGCCAATTGAGATGGAATCATCACCAGTTCCGATGGTTGAGTTGAAGATTGTGACGTTATTTGATAATTGAACATGGATGCCGTCAGTGTTTGGGCTTTCACCAGAAGAGGAAACGGTAACACTTTGTAATTTCACGTTTTGGCAGCCATTAATATTAATATTGAACATTTGGCTATCGACAGATGTTAACCCATTGATAAGTATGTTTTGTGAATTGGAAAAGGTTAGCGACTGCACATGACAAAAGTATGTATGAACAGGTATATTAGTAACTTAGTATATCAGAAGAGTAAACCTATAATTCTAGTAACCATTCCTCAAAATAGATATGACCTAGATATTAGGATTAGACCTACTTTTAAAACTGCTGGAAATTTATGATTTTGATCGGAACTGTTGAAGAGATTCAATGGCATGTGATTTCAAATATCAAAACCAAGTGACATGTAAATGAATTGGACTATATATTATTTGTGCCCACAGAAAAGCATCCATCTATATAAGCCCTTAATCATCTTATTTTTCTCTGTATGTATGTAAACTTATTCTACTTTTTATTATATAAGAAAAACCCACTTAATTAAAAAAAAAAAAAAAAACTAATAATTCTCTAATGAACAACAGACACTTTTTACCAGGAGTATTACATTTATCTATACCAATCCAAGAACGATGAATTATCAAAAGCTCACATTTAAGGGGTAACTAGAAATCTTGTGATGTATTCAATTAATCGTTGTTCCAATAATTAATTCCTGATTAATCAGTTGGAAGCTCGTGAAGTATTCTGTAGTTGAATTATCTCCCAACTAAAGTTAATTAATTTGTTGCTTACACTAGGAGTTGAACTTGAAATCCCTAGTTTGAGTGTCATGAGGAATTTAATAGACTAAACTAATGATATATTCCACTTGTTAGTTTTACTAAACTAATGATATTAGTATAATTTAATAGACTTATTCCAATTGCATATATATTATATGTAAAATTAAAGCAATGCGAAAGTAATTATATGTGTTTAGTTGTTTCAAAATGTATAGTTTGATTTTAAGGAAATTAGTTTCACCGTAGTTGATTAAATGAGCAGTAGGTTGGTTATTATGAGTAAGAAATAGCTTAATTTGGAAAACATGACATACTGTTGCGCCGGAGGGGCAGTTGTTGGCAGAGGACTTGCAGGACCACAAAGTAGCACCTTGAGCATCAAGCACACCCCCAGAAAGAGTAACTCCATCTACATACTCAAAAATGAGCCAATGTCCTCCATTTCCCACTACCCAATAATCAGATGGAGCCAGTATTGTGCCATTTATACTCACTGAAATTGCACTGTTGTTGCATGGACCCTTAAATTCTACTTTACTAACCAAGAATATCCCTTCAGGCACCTTAATGGTGGCAGACATGTTAGATGCACAAGCTTGTGCCCATACACTAACAAATGCATAAGTTGAGTCAGTTTTTCCATCTGGTTTGGCTCCATAATTTAGGATATTGTATTCTGCTGCTGATTCGAAGGATGTGGTAAAGAAGAAAATCACAAGAATAAATGGACTCATTGGTTTTGCTCTCTACGGGGGACAGATGGTGGTATGTTATGAGAGCAGAAAGGCTTTGATTGTTATGTATAATAGGGGTTTGAGATTGAGTGCTAATTGAGGTAACAAAAGAAACCCTCGACGATTACATCTAACTGATTATATACTTCTTTTGTCCATATATATATATATATATAAGCCAAATTTTATTGAAAGAAACAAAAATTACAAACCAAAGGAAGGGAGGAAAACAATTGATGATGGGATCATTTTAGCAAAAAATTATTATTGGACTCTTTAAGTGTTCTTCGATTTTGTTTCGTTACAATTTCGAATTTTAATTTTTTTCAAATACAGTGCACCTCATTATTTTTTCCAAAACCATATTTATTTAATGGTTAGATTTGTCTGGAAATAGAATAATACAAATTAAAATGGATTCTTGATGCTAAGAAAACACGAACTCTAATACTTTTCAGCCTTGTAATTCTCAAAGAATATCCATGACGTGTTTTCATTGGTCAGAGTAGTATATGATAGGTAAGGCCCAATTATAGTTTTTATGTGATGTAGATTGGACCTTAACAAAAGCAATTGGTTTTGTGTTATATGGGTTCAACCTCACTTATATACTCACTCATCTAGTCAAGGCCAACACTTTCAAGGCCCACGGAGTCTCTTCATGATATCAGAGCAGAAGAAAGGCTAACAGCCGAAAAGATCGTAGAACCGTGTTTAAAGTCCTTGTAGAGTTTGGGCTAGTAGTGAAAACTAGACCCGTTAGGGCCTCAAAAGAGATAGACCAAAGAATATTTGACAAGTGATAACTGGTCCAGACCAGTTGTACCTGAGGGGGAGTGTTGGAGATGTTGGGGAATCCCACATTGGAAATAAATGAGAATGAAGAGTGATATATAAGTGGTGTAGATTGGACCTTAACAAAAGTCAATTAATTTTGTGGTACATGGGCTCAACCCCACTTATGTACTCACTCATCTAGTCAAGCCCAACACTTTCAAGGCCCACGGAGTCTCTTCAGTATACTCCCAGTATACAGTAGAATCTATCCACCTTTCTCTCATTTACAGTGCTGCTGCCGCCCCCTTTCCTATAATTTCTGTTTCTGGATTTTTTTGTAAGTAGTAGGTAATTATCTTGCATGAGATAGGGCAACGAAAATCCGTTGGTTATAGAGAATTTTTGCTCTTAAAAATGGGTGTTCTATGTCCCTGGGTTGTTGAGTTATTGTGCATACATTATAATAAGTGTTGGCCACACCGTACTCATGACATAAGTTTGAGAAAAGTATAAATAGCTAGGCATACTTCTAAACATACTAAGGGTTTGAAATAAAGACATTCTTGCTAGAAATGTTAGCTATTTTTTACTTCATGAAAACTATTTGATAAAATGTCCCTTAGAGATATGAATTTTTAGTGTGTAAATAAGATTTCATAAAATGAGATATGCTTGAGATTATTTTGTATCAGATTTGCCTAAACCCAGTGTCTTTGTAAAGGCCCATAATTAAAAGAACTTCATTTATGCCACTCCTAAAGTTGTTTTCCTAATCCTGTGTCTTGAATAATCTTTTTTTTTTTTTTTTTTCTTTTTAAGCTGTGCCCCTAAGCTGGTTTAACTTAAAAGTTCTACATATCATTTAATACTGCACTTTTATTTAGTTCTAGTATTAATTAGAATTATAGAATATAATTTTTGATAGATTCTTGTTATTAAACCTTAAAAGTTTGCTAAACTATGTGTAAATCGCTTTTTTTTTTTTTTTTACTAAAACTATGTGTAAATTGCTTAAAAATATATTCTTTGTGGGGTGATCTTGATTTATATTCTTTTCCAAAATAAATATGCAAGCTAGAAAATGAGATAATGGTGTGGTAATTAAGATTGTTGAAGAATAAATAACTGTGTTACATTGAAAATAATTGATAATATAAGTAAGAGTAGAAATAAATATGTGTGGATGATTGTAATTAATGAATTCCGAAATACAAATGAGTAAATGCAAGGCCGGGCTCCAAAGCAATACAGATGTGGTTGGAAACGCCGCAGGCTCAAGCATATCACAGTCGATATATAGTTTCGTCTATAGGCAACTTGTAGGCTGAACCAATCCAGAGGCGGTTCCATCAGCATTCTTACAAGATGCATCAGCCGCTTGATTCTTGTATGTCAACTTCACATCTTTCAGTTTAATCTTAGTGCATGGATTCTTCTTACTGCAATCAAATTTTACTGCCACTTCTGTTGCTGATGTTCCATGTATGTCTTCGTATGTCACATCTGTTATCTTTACACCTGAGTGCTGTTCAACCATCCAAATTGATTATAAATATCTCCAGAGTTAGAATCTTATATTAATATGTACCTACATTGAAGATCACAAATTTCAAAATCTACTAAAATTGATTGAAAACTTACTTGACCAGGACAATTTTGATCGTCGGGACAGTAATTTTGATCAATAATAATGGGATTTTGGACATTTTTCATCACAATATTTTCAAAAAGTATGTCCTTGGCAAATCCATTGCTTGGTCTTCCCCATGACTTTATTCTCACTCCATTTTGTGTTCCACTAAATGCAACTGATTTAACTGTCACATTCTGTACTCCAGGCTCTTCAGCATCCTTCCCCAAACTCCCAATACTGCAATACACAAGAAAAGTGGTTAACTTTTATAATTAACTCCCAATACTAATTAATTTTAATGTTAATTATTTAGGGACATAAAATAAATGAATTAATGTTTCATGTGCGGAGATATTAATGATTAAATAAAATTTTGATTCAGAAATAATTTACCTGATTCCATGGCCAGGGCCACATGCTATTTTTTCAATCCACAAGTGAGTGGTACCAGGTCCAATTGAGATGCAATCATCGCCTGTTTTAATCTTGCTGTTCAGAATTGTGACGCCAGTGGATAATTGCACATGAATTCCGTCGGTGTTTGGACTCTGGCCGGAGGCAGAAACTGTTACCCCATTGACTTTTACATTATTGCAGCCATTGAAGACAATGTGGTACATTTGGCTATTTAATGAAGTCAACCCACTCACTACTATATTCTTTGAATTCGAAAATAATACTGACTGCATCCACGAAAGGAAAAAAAAAAAGAACTGTTAGATAGCTAGAATGATTGTTAATTTCTTTTATTTTTATATTTTTTGTTTATAAGAGTGTTATTGTCAAATTAAATCTCATTTTATATTGAAGGGTTTGGATTCACCTAACATTAAAAAAAGAAAAAAAGAAAGTAAACTAATTAAGAGTTAAGAGAATCTAAATCCGAATGGAATTGCTCCAAACAAAAAGGTAATTTAGTTTCAAGAGGTAATTTAACCATGTGCGGATCCTCTCAAATTCAAAGTCAACATGAAATGTCAGATTCAATAAGTCTCACATATGGAATTCAAAGTTAACATTGAAATTTAAATTATCGATAAACAATTCTCAAAATTTAAAAATTATATTGCGTCTTTCATTTTGAATTGAATAAGTGAGATTATTCCTTCCATATTCACTCTAATTTGACATAAACTATTATTTCATTTTAACTAGTTTTGACTATATTTTTGAATAATACATAAAATTTCCCTGTTCATTTAGATATAAGGAAGGAAAGTGTATGTCTTGTGCATCATCCAGTAGATTTCTTAATGTAAAGACATATAATTAACTAAAAAGTCAAAGATTAATTAAAACTGTACCGTGGCACCGCTAGGGCAGTTTTTGCCGGAGGCCTTACAAGCCCACAAAGCAGGACCTTTAGCGTCAAGTATACCGCCAGAAAGAGTAACACCATCAACATGGCGAACGGCTAGCCAGTTTTCAGCATTAGCAAGAACATTATAATCCGATGGAGCCACAAGTGTCCCTTCTATACGTACCAATATTTTGTTATTCTTACATGGACCGTTAAACTCCACATTTTTCAGGTAGAACTTCCCCGATGGCACGTAAACTGTGGCCGGCTTGCTCGACCCACAAGCCTGTTTCCAAGCAGCAACAAAGGCTGTAGTCGAGTCACTCTTGCCATCACGTTTGGCCCCATACTTCATTACATTATATTGTGCAGCATTGGCTAAATACAACCTAAAAAGAATAACCGCAAGTGGAGCCAAAACATAATTGCTGATTTGTAATTTCACCATTTTTTTTTTTTTTTTTTTTTTGAATCTGAACGTATGTATTAGCGATGTGGGTTTAAGGACTGAAGGGATATTTATAAGATTTTGATTGGCTTAAAGACTGCACCGGCATATGAGGGTTAAATATAAAATATAATGTAATTAAGAAAGTGTATTCTCTTTGCTTGTGATTTGATAGCTTGCATTTATTGGTTTCCAGTTTCCACATTTACACTGCCCTTCCCATGTGAAGAATGCTATATTTTAGGACCAAAAATATTTATTCACATCTTAACACCTAATTTCAGATCGATCTGTTCCATCCCAATCAAAATTTACTTTTTTTATTCAATTCATTAACAGATTCAAATCTTTTTTTATTCTTCATGGTTTTTTAATTTCAAATATTTTTGGAATTATGGCTCGGTTCCTTTCCTGAAGAGTAATTTAAAATATTTTACGGTAAACAAACAAAAATAAATATTAGCTTTATACCTTTTATCTTTTCTTTTTGCCGTTGGGCCTTTCATTTTAAAAAACAATAACTTCCTGTTTATAATATTAGAAGTAATTTATTCTTGGTTTTAAAGAGATTAATTTTTTCCTTTATTAACAATTTTTTATTTTTTATTTTTTATTTGATTTCTTTTTGAGTCGCAAACACTAAGCAAGGAAGGAAATATTTTAATAAAATATCTTCTATAAAACAAGCAGAACCTATAATATTAAATGTAAAAATAATCATCACAAGAAATGTTGGATCTAGTAGCAAAAAAAAAAAAAATATTTTGTGGTCTGTTAAATCTAACATTTCCTGTGATGAATATTGCTACATCGACCTTATTACATATATATCATGTTGGAGAATGGATCTCACATTGAAAATAAAGACTACTAAAGAGTAAGGAAAAATGGTATAGATTGAGCGTTAACACAAGTTCATGTTTTATGTTAAATGGGATCAATCTCACTTATGTGTTCACTCATGCAGTCGGGCCCAACATTTTCAGATCCACGGAATCCATTCAGATATGTGATTTTTTATATGGTAAATAAATATGTATAGAATATATTTATATACTGTGGGTTACACTTAATTGAGAATCTAAGTAACACCAATTCTGATTTGTGTGTAATTATAAGCGCAATAAGATTATTGGACAGTTTATAGGATTGTTGCAATTATTTATAAAAACGTACATGCAAAAAAAGTTGACGTACGTAATTGGGTTTTAGATGTTTGTTAGTAAAGCAAAAATAAACAATTTAGCTTTCCCCTTAACGTGACATGAAAAAATAATCAGTTCCTTAAGAAGTACTTTTCAGTAATCAAAATCCATTGAGTAGTTTAATCTGTATTTCTTTTTAATATTGGATATTTGTCTTATCTATTGTCAATATGCAACCAATAAAAGCAATTAGAAATTAGTTTTTGTGGAGCAGCCATATGGACAGTAGTTTGTGATATTTGAAGAGGAAACGAGTTAATAACGTGACATATGGAGGAGGAAAAGAGAAAATCGCCTTTTGATGAAAATAAACTTTAACATAATAATGATGTCCAAAATCATTGCCTTTTATTGTTAGTCCTCATTGGTTAACGGTTGGCTTGCCGTTCCTTGTGGTTGTAGGTTTCATTTCAAAACAATATATTATACCATCCATTTTCAGGATTCTAGACTATTTATTATATATATGCCTACAAAAAAGTAGAATTGTTTTTTATAAAAATATTATATATTCTTCCAGCTATTTTTGGCAAAACAGCATCTTTTTGGATGAAAGCTTGTGGCCTTTTTATGATTTAACTGGTCAATATCTATTAAGTCATAGAGAAATGATAGAATTTCTAGGTTTTGGGGCCTGTTCTCCACCTCCTGTGTATCTTTAAAATGGAAAACTAATGAGTGAAGAAACTCCGTGGACCTTGAAAGTGCTGGATTTGACTTGATGAGTGAGTATATAAGTAGGCTTGAACCAATGTAATACAAAACCAATTGGCTTATATTAAGGCCCTATTTACACTACTTATATACTGCTCTTTGATCTTATATATTTCCAATGTGGGATTCGTTACTCAACATCTCCAACACTCTCCCTCAAGTACAACTGGGCCTAGACCAGTTGTCACTTGTCAAACATTCTTTGGCCTATCTCCTTCGATGCCCAAGGTCATCAACGGGTCTAGTTTTCACTACTAGCCCAAACTCCACCAGGACTTTAAACATGGGCCCAAAATCTTTTTGGCTGTTAGACCTTTTTCTACTCTGATACCATGAAGAGACTCCGTGGGCCTTGAGAGTGTTGGATTTGACTTGATGAGTGAGCATACAAGTGGGGTTGAACCCATGTAATACAAAACCAATTGGCTTATATTAAGACCCAATCTACACTACTTATATACTATTCTTTGATCTTACATATTTCCGATGTGGGATTCGTTCCTCAACATCTCCAACAATGAGCCTTTCTTTAGGTAAGCATCGTCATCAGGGATTGGTGGATTACTAAGGGATCAAAATAGGGTTTTTTCTTTCTTTGACAAGCAATCTCATATATATATATATATATATATATATATATATATATATATATATATATATATATATATATATATATATATATATATATATATAATCATTTCTCTCCATATAGACCGAGGAAAAAAAGGATGATACATTTCAGTCCACTAACAAGAGGCAAAAAAATTAGGGGTGTCAATTCGTGTTCACGGATCGTGTTGATGTATTTTTATTGACACGTTTAAGGTTGACACAAACAAGACCCGTTTAATTTCGACACGATTAAATAAAACACGAACAGGACTCGTTTAACAAACGGGTAACACGACACGGTCTGTTTTACACGATTAATAAAAAAAATCAATTATATGATACACCCATATATGACACGACCCGTTTAGCGATCCGATTATAAATATTAAAACCTAGCCAAACATTGTTAATTTGCTACTAAAACTTCAACATCATTAATAAAACATTACTAAACACGATGGATGAAGAATAGAGATTAGGGATTTAGTCTTTAAGGTGCGGCAACAATGTGAATATGTGATGGAATAAAAACTAAGGTTTTTTCTTTTCATTTCTAATTTATATATGTCCTTAATTTAGTGACTAGTAAAATATTAAAGAAATAAACGGGTTAAGCGGGTCATAAACGGGCTACGTGTGTTGATCCATTTACAACGTATTTATCTCGTGTCATAAACGTGTTGACCCGTTTATGACCCCAACCCAAACCCGCAAAAACGCGTATTGTATCGTGTTATCGTGTCGTGTCTAAAATTGACACCCCTAAAAAAAATCTCAAATATTACACATAAAACCCTCTGTTGAATAAGACAATTAAATCAAGTAAATCCTGAACTGAAAAACCCAAAAACCAGTTAGATACATTTTAGTTGACTAACTTTTATAGCAGGATCAGGAAGGTACATAATCTACTTCTAACCTTCTCATTTTAGTCGACTAATTGAAGTTTGATACAGAGACACAATACATACTATCAAAAAGCTATCTAGCATTGCTTTAATTGATCTAGTTGAAAACTTGTCAATTTATTTAACTCCATTGATAATTCGCTTAAGGACCTGACAGATGTCTTCATTCGTCAACCTTGGGAAAGTAATCCTTTTGCTGATAGAGACAATTGCTTTGTAGCTTGGTTAATCTGAGTAATATTCTGCATCTTTAGTTGGTTCATCATCACCATCATCTTCTTTATTGTGCTAAGTTACTGTTTATAATGCTTTTTTTTTTTTTTACTGTATCAGAATTTTTCACGATTTCTTCCGTTAATTATATTCTCTTTGTCATAGGTAATAATAAAAACTACGATTAAGCCTTACTTATCAGTTTGGTTTCATGACATGGTATCAAAGATGTTTAGACCTAGTGGTCTAGGGTTCAAATCCTGGCAGCTCCATTTGTTGATTAAATTCAACACATGGTAAGGTAGGCATGTGTTGTATACTCTTCAAGCCCAAGGGGCATTCGCATGCGAAGGAGTGTCAGAGATAATAATGAGAATTGGACATCAAACCTACCAAAATAGAATAAAGACGATATACCAAATAAAATAAGAGAAATCTTATTTAGATTCCATAAAATATATGACTCAATTATAATCTATTTTTCCCAAAAAGAAAGAAAAACTGGTTGGGACCGTAGGGTTAAAAATCAACATAGATATATGCTCAAGCTATAAACATTTTCTCTACATATAACATTTCCTCTATAAATAACAAGAGACAAATATTCTAAAGACAACTAGATGGCTGAACGAATCCTTTTGCTGTTCCATCTGCATTATGACAAACTGCATCAGCTTTACTACTATGGTAAGTCAATGCCACGTTTTCAAGCTTAATCCCTTGGCATGGATACTTCTTACTACAATCAAATTTCACTGCTACTTCTGTTGCTGATGCTCCTCGTATGTCCTCGTATCTAATGTCACTTATTCGAATGCCGGATTGCTGCTTAAACATACATATTTCAAGAATTATACATATATTTAACAAAATGTTAAGAATGTCAATAAATCTGTATTAATGTACCTGGGAAGGACAATTTTTGTTAGAAGGACAGTAATTTTGGTCAATTACAATCGGATTTTGGACATTGACCATCACAGCATGTCGGTACACTACGTTTCTCACGAAGCCATTGCTTGGTCTTGCCCAAGTCTTGATTCTGAGCCCATTTTGTGTTCCGCTGAAAAAAACTTTTTTTACAATCACATTTTGTACACCTGCCTCTTCTAAAGCCTTGCCCAAACTCCCTATGCTGAAAAACCAATTAACAGCAAATGTTAATGATGTCCAGAGGTCATCTTACATA
Organism: Euphorbia tirucalli; assembly: GCA_039660915.1. Classification (NCBI taxonomy): domain Eukaryota; kingdom Viridiplantae; phylum Streptophyta; class Magnoliopsida; order Malpighiales; family Euphorbiaceae; genus Euphorbia; species Euphorbia tirucalli. The sequence continues at coordinate 14,725,481 of CM077636.1, read as the reverse complement.
AAGACTATACAATTAATGTATACCTGATACCGTGTCCAGGGCCACAACTTATGTTATCAATCCACAGGTTAGATGTACCAGGTCCGATTGAGATACAATCATCTCCGGTCCCAATCCTGGAGCCCGTGATTGTGACACGATTCGACATTTGTACGTTGATACCATCAGTATTAGGACTCTCCGCCGGGGCAGAAATTGTGACTCCTAGAACTTTCACATCTTGGCTACCGTAGATGATCATGTGGAACATTTGGCTATTTAATGATTTTAATCCCTTCACTGTTATGTGATCAGAATTGGAAATGCGAAGAGACTGCACCAAAACAGAATTAACTAAGTATCCGATTCCAATTAATTACAGCCAATAATTATTAATTAAGGAAACATGATCATAATATAACGTACCACAGCACCATAAGGGCAGTTACTTGCAGTGGCCTTGCAAGCCCATAAACCAGCGCCGTTGCCGTCAAGAGTTCCGCCGGAAATAGTAACACCGCTTACCCGCCAAAAGACGACCCAATCTCCACCGTTTCCGAGGACTCTATAATCCGGTGGAGCCACAAGTGTACCATCTATTCGGAAAAAGATTGCATTGTTCTTGCATGGACCTTGAAAAACCACCTTTTTCACAAGAAACTTCCCCGGCGGCACGTAAACTGTGGCTGGCCCATTTGACCCACAAGCCAGGCTCCAGGCTGAAAGGAAAGCTTTGGTTGAGTCGGTCCGGCCATCGGGTTTGGCCCCATATCTCTTGACATTATATGAAGGTGCACCAGCTACAAATGTGGAAAATGGTACAATTGGGTCGGACCTGCCATCGGAGTTGGGCCAATAACTACTAATATTATCATCTGAAGCTGCAATTGATAAAATTGAGGTGAAGAGGAGGATGAGAAGAGGCAGAGATGAATTGAAATTGGCCATTGAGTAGATGAAGCTGCTTTTCTATGTGTGATATTAATGGAGACTAAAGTTATTGAATGGTACATATATATAACCTGTAATGCAATTTTACATGGAAACTAAATTGTATGAATGCATTGATTTTTATCAAATATATATAGGAAGTAATTTGGTGGGGGAATTTGAGAGGATTTTTTTGGAGTTTCAAAGGAAGGTAGGGTTTTTTTTTTTTTTTTTTTTTTTTTCACATTCCTCTTGCCTTTTTGGTTTGCTTGTACAAATGGTAGCTTATAAATTTTGGATTGCAAATTAGACTGTGGTTTCATGTGAATAAATATTACGTATGCATTACGACTACCTACTGTTTGTGTTCATGTAATCATTTTTATAGCAGCTGATTCATTTTTTGATTTTCTACCATTTTCTATAGTGGTGACTATTGAATAATTCTTTTTATATATGGTCTTGCAATAAAAAATTATTTTAAATTAACTATTTCCCTAAAAAAAAAAATTACATGGGTAGAAGCGGTAAGTATGACACTCTGATATGAAGTTATAAACTATGGATAAAGGGATAATTTTTGACATTTCAAATATGCGAGTGTGATCAACATCTGGCATGATGACACGAGTTAGTTTCACTAATTTGATATATATATATATATATATATATATATATATATATATATATATATATATATATATATATATATATATATATATATATATATATATATATATATATTAATTTGGTATATAATCAAATCATATATAAAATATTCAATAAAAATAATATGACCAACACTATAAGAAACGTTAAATTTAACAATTAAATTTTGCTGTTAAAGAGAACATTTAGAAGCGATATCCAAAAGTTACTACCAAATTGCACCTTAATAGTAAAATTATATTAAATTTTTGTTGGAAATCTTTACAGCCACAATTTTATATAAGCAAAATTCAACAATTTTTTTTTTATTGCTGCCATGACTTATAACATATATATATATATATATACATTTTTTTTTTTTTTTTTTTGTATATGAGGAATCTTTAATTGTTTTGAGAAACGATATTGTATGTATAGGATAATAGGAGGTGAAAATATGTGAAAAATTTTTTAACTTCAAAAATCTTCGGAGAAAAAACAAAGGTTTAAAACGTATCAAGAGGTAAAAAAAGAGGTTATCTGATTTGTATATGATGATAAAACCATTGCTGAGAGTATACTGACATATGGAATATAAAAAAGGGGATGTTTCGTGTTTTGAATATTTTATTGAGAAAAAAAAAAATCCTATAAAATCTCTAACATCTTTTAATTTAATATATTGAGTTTCTATTTAACTATAATTTCACACATTAAACTAGTTCCTAGTTAGAAGATGAATATTAAAGTCCATTAAGATATATAAACTATTTTTTTGTGTTTACAATGGCAATTGGGACACATCATTCATCACATTTGTACAACTAAAAAAGCATTTAAATTTTGGAAATTAAAAGAGATATCTAGACTAATTAATGAGATATTTGCACCAATTGTTATATCTAGAAGAATCAAGGAAAAAATTAAAATTGTGTGGCTAATATTGTTTCTAAACTTATACTAATATAAATAGGGAGGGGATTGTATGTTGTTAGGCGAGCAATTGAGTGAGCAGAGTGCAGAAGGAAAAAATTGACAATGTAAAATATCAATTTAAAACTAATAAAATAATTAGTATTTCAATCAAGTCCTCCACAAATCTTAAAATATAATACTTAAAGAATATGGTCTGATGATTTTGACAACATTAATTAAGGATATAGCAATCTTGCTTGACCTGAGAAAGGTAATCCTATTAAAGCTTCACCTAAAAGAAGAAAATTAAGGTACAAATTTAGTTTGTTAAAGATATATGTGGAAATTCCTTTCCATCATATCTGGGAATAATCATAAATTAAGAAAATAATCTTTCAAATGTTTTTTTTTTTTAAATTAAATTTATATAGATGGAAACAGGTCCTATTTTGTTAAATGTTAACCTAAACCTAGCAAATTAAGGAGGTTGTTAAAGATGTACGTGGGATTTTCCTGCAATCTGATATCTTGGAACATTCAGAAATCAAATGATTATTCAATTTATTTTGTATTATATATATGGAAATAGGGCTTCTTTATGTTAAATAATTGCAGCCTTAGATCTAGTGTTTCCTTTTTTTTTTTTTCATCGATCTTGTAAATTTTTCCGTACAGATGGATGGAAAGAATTGTTAGTATAAAAAAACAAATTTTACGACATTCAAAAGCCCTATTATGTACCTACGGATTACAGTTCAATTGTCAATACAGTTTGAGTATGTGAGAGAACACTCAAATTAGAATCTTACTAAATATATTCGTAGGGAGATATGAGGAACATTAACTGTGATTAAGCCTTAAACAGGAGTATCCCAACATGAAAACCTGTTGTTTATAAAAAAAAAAGCGCTTAATATATCTTTGGCCTTTAACTTGGTATTAACCTTCTAAAATTAGCAAAATTGGCCCACATGACTCCTTAAATCCTACGTGGCGAAGCAAGTGTACATCTAAAAAGTAAAGATGTGAGAAACTGATTTAAAACCAAATAAATAGTAAAAAAATTGAAAAAGAGAAGGAAGAGATGTTGCTCAATTATACCTTCTTTAATTGCTAACTCTACTCTTTTTTTGCCATCTTACTTTAATTGTTTTGTTTTTTTTTTTCGTTATGTGCAACTTTCCCTTTTGCTGCAATTTTCTTCCCCTTTTTTTTTTTTTATCGTAACTGTAGTGACTAATTCTACTCCTCTACTAATTATAATTCTGGATTTGATTTTTTTTTTTTTACTGAAGGATTTGATTTTTGTATAAAATCTCCTTCTCGATTCCAACCGGTGAGAAATTAACAGTGAGAAAACCTTAATTCAAGGATATGTCATTAGAGTAGTAATGAGATTTAAAAAATAATTTTTTTTTTCTCTATAAAAATAATCTATAATTAGTTAGTCATATATATATATATATATACACTAGTGAGTATAAATAATGTCAGTGCCGAAGGGAGCAACACAAAGTAGCTAAAAAGTAGTGTTGCGTATAACAGAGACATGAATGGTAGAAGTGGGTACAAAATTAGAAGCCCACTTTAAGAAGCCTGCAAAGCCCAAATCCAAATAACCCAACTCTGTCCTTTCGAGAATTTTAAGAGAAAATTACTGAAACGGTCTTCTTTTTTTCTTTTTTTAAGATTTTATTTAAAACACCTTTGGTTAACCTAGTAATTAATTCATCCATCCGTCCAATTTTTGACACAGTATTATTTACATTTCGTTTTCGCCCAAAGTATAACTATAGAAAATTTCTATTTTATAAAATCAGTTATTTTCTAATCTTTCAAATATACTCCTTATTTGTTATATATGTATATATAATCAACAAAATACATCAAATTACTTTGAAATTATCAATATTTATTAATCCAATGAAAATGTATTTTGAAACTATAATAATTTAATATTCAACTAGCTACACAAACACTATAAAAAATGTTAGATTTAGTAGAAAAAAAAATTTACTGCAAAAAAACTTATTTAATACCGATATTTAAAAATTGCTACCAAAAAACACATTAGCTATAAAATTATATCAAATATTTATTCAAATACTTTATATCAGCAACATGCAATAATACTTTTATTGCTGTCATAGTTATTTGATATGCAAAATTTTGCAAAATTCTTTTTGTTGCTAAATATAACATTTCATGTAGTTAGACAAATAAAATGAGAGTATGTGAGAAAAATTATATGTAAAAATTGTGATTCGACTATCTTAACTAAATTTTTTTAATTGAAATTATCTCATTTGACGAATAAATAGAGCGAACCTTTGAACTCTATGTATAAAAGTGATGCGGGCCACAAATAATAAAAAGGAACAATAATTCAATTTGGAACAATTACTTGTCAAGGGAAAAAATTAAAGATATATTTTAGATTGTAACTTTATTTTAATTGCAATTATTTTATATTTTGTATTAGGAAAAATTTAATTTCAAGAATTCTAAATTGATAAGGATTCCAATTTTGTTTATATTTTAATTCATCTAGTATTTTTCTTAATAATCTAATTAGGAAGTTTAAACTATTTAGAAGTTTTGATTATTTAGGAATTTTATTGTATTTATAATAGTTTGTTTATAAATATGCTTCAATATAGTTTTTGTAATGGAGTTAGTTTTTGACATTGAATAAAATTTTTCAATTCTCTATTCGTGTGAATTTTCGAAATTCAGGTTATAGAAGGCTAATTTCTGGCATCGTGCGCGATCAACAGAATTTTGTGTTTATCTGTTCGATTATCTCGCCGCAACAATTAATTTCATTTTTGGGTATTCAACTTATGAATCCACAATATTGAAATAGTTGTTAGGGTTTGAGTATTATTAGAATCAACAACCCCTTTCAACTTATATCATCAATTGTAAATTCTTCCGCTGCATCAGTAAAAGGTTCGGATACCATCTTATGAATCAGTTGATTCAAAAGTTTAAACAAATAAGTAAAACCTAATAATAGTTTTTATTATTATCCATTGTTCTCAACTTAAGTTTTTGAGTCAAGTGATTTCATGACATGGTATCAGAACTTCTTAAACATAAAGGTCGAGGATTTGAATCTTAACAGCTACTTTTGTTGATCAAATTTCACCACATTGTAAAACGGACATGTATAGTGTATGCTTCAAATCCAGAGAATTTTATTTATCAGCTTAAAATTTTGGATCAACTAGTTACATTCAATTATGTGCATTCTCTTATGCAAAGAAACTTATCACTACATCCCTATCCTAGTTCAGTTCCATAAAACTTCCGATAAACACTTATTGCTGCTAAAGGTTATTTGGAAAAAGCAATTTTGCTCTTATCAAAAGGGTAAAATATATATTGTCCCCTCATATTTTTTTAATTAAATATATACCAATAAAAATTAGAGTAAATAATTATAACATTCTTGAGTTTTGGTCAAATACATCACTACCTTCTTCTATTTTACTTATCTAATTTATAACTCTCTTTATCACATTATAACATCCCTATATTTGCTATTATATTTTCTTCTATCAAAATTTTTGACTTAGTATATGTTTATGGACAAAATATGTTTTACATCCTCATCTCTTAAATATTGTAAATTCAAGTTTATCTTAAAAAATTATTTTGATGTCGTTTTTTAAAACAAAACCGTAACTCGGATGGTAAAGAAAATGTCTCATAATAAGTAAAAAAAGTAATTTTGTGATGGAAAATCTTGAAATATCAACTGAGTTAGCTAGGCGAATTTTGTTCATAAATATAAGTTATGTTAATAATTTTCAAAGAAAAATACATATTAACAAATGGAAGGAGGTTATAATGTGACATAAGTAAAATGCAGGGATGTATAAATTAAATACATAAAACATAGGGAGGTAGAAAAGTTATAATTATTTACCCAAAAATTATAGCTTGTTATCAAATTTCTTCCGTTTAATTATTGACAGATTTTTTTATTTTTTTATTTTTCTATGAAACAGATTTTTAAAATTTCTTAGAAAAATGCGAAGTTGAGTTGATAAGGGCAATATTAGATCATTTAATACAATATGTAAATTTAGTTGAACAAGCTTATGGGATAAATTGACTCTTATTACCCATGATGAATACATATATATGTATTGTAAAAAGCATGTATAATGTATTTAAGCATGAAGCAAATCCTTAGTTTTGAAGGAACCGAGAGTTATCAATAAAAATGTGCGGAATGTTTCGTTCTACAAAGGAATAGGATTTGACTTTGCAGTACATGTACATTCATAATTTGCGCATATGATCAATTGATCTGCCCTTTTCAACGTCATCTATTGTCAACGTGTCATCACATGCAAGGCAAAATTACAACCGATATTGAGCAATAAAAAAGCCTAAAATTAATTCCTTATATTATGCATTTTTATTTCTATTGACCTTTCTCTATTCCCACTGGTGACAAATGATTGTGACAATCGTTATTGATCTTTTAATTTCCACGATCTTCCCACGAAACATACATACACCCATTTTTATATATATATATATATATTAAAAAAGTCTACAAATCTTTTTCAATATTAGCACGTCAATTAACCAAATGCATGAACTGAGTTAGGCTAAAATTAATTGCAGTTGAGTTGAAATCAAGAAATCCTATATATATTAATTAACTGGCAATCAAATATTGTAAACAGAATAAATGATCGATTAATGTTGTGGTTGTTTGTACGTTGTATACTTGTTTAGCAATGATTGGGTTCATCTGGATTTGCTAATCTTAATTTATAATATTGGAGTCATAAAATGAGCTAGCTAGATGGCCATATATGTTCATGATAATGTTATAGAAATTTAATGTTATCCACATCCTGAATTTTGACTTAATTGGTTGCTTGCTGCATTACATATGATGCATGGAGAGACGAAACTTGCGACTGCTAATTCCAGGCACAACGTGGGGCTCATTGTATTTGTACAATTTTACATCACATGGCTATCTTTGCGCTGCTGATTATAATAATTAGTAATTTAATTAGAACTACATACATGCTTATTCTTTTCCAACAATGCTTGTGCTTTTCTTTCTAATGCAACCACCGCTACGAAAAATTATAGTTTGTTGGTGATACCACTAATTATCATGTAATATTAAAATGTTATCACATAAAATAATTGTCACTGAATTATTATAGATCTGTTGTTAAATATTATTTACAACATAATAATAAAAAATTATAACAAATATTAATATTTTTTTAACTATATTTATTGTCATATTATTGAAGTATTTTCTTTGTTACAATTTTTGTTGTAGTTAAAATAAAAATATGAATGGAAGAATATGTGACACGGTTAATTTGAGATGAAAAAGAATATGTCAATTTAATGAATACTTCACTTGTGAATCTAAGTACGTAAGAAAAATTAACACAGATTGATGTAGCCAGTATAATTGATTTTGGAAAAGAAATCACGGAAAAGTGTAAATTTAGGCCGCCAAACACAATAAATATGTGAAGAGATAATATGATTAGAAATGAAATGAAGTGAAATGAAAGATTACACGCAAGAAAAACATGTGTAATTAATCAAAGACTTGCATTAACAGCATTAATATGGGTCAGCTGGTTCAAAGCCCCAATTAAAAAAAGAATGAGAAATTTTATGTGTCAATTTCCCTAATTTAAAAATATTTATGTATTAATTTTTTATTGAAAAAATCCACATGGATCGGGTCCATCGTAAAATTTCCCAAAAAGAGTACTAACTAACTTACAACCAAGATAAAACCCAAAAGGAAGGCTGCTGTGGCTGTTCGTTCTAAACTGCAATTGGGTCAAAACAATCCATACACTTGCCCACACCTGTCCCCATTCATTCACTTCATGTTTTACAGTCAATTTCATTTCCACGTGCATAATTTTTCTTAAGATACCAAAAATTATCTTTAACTACCTCATCTTTATTAAATTTTTAATCTTTCAATTTAGTAACCTGTGTCATTCGTTAATTATAATCACACATGTTAAGTTCATAGTTATTATAATATCAAAACTATGAACATTAAGCTACTAAAATAAATATTAGACAGAATTTAACAATAAAAAAATTTGGCAACAAAGAAATTAGTAATATCTAAATATTAATGCCATATTTATATAAATTGTAGCAAAATTATATCAAAATTTTATTACTATAAATCCATACAACATCGGCTTCATATCACTAAAATTAATTTAGGAACTTTTTTTTTGCTTCTAAACTACGATAATAATTTTTTTACTTTTAACAAAAAAAAAATGTTTTTTATTGCCAAATTTTATATTTCTTAAAGTGAACATATAATAGTGTGTTAACTCCTTATATATATATATATATATATATATATATATATATATATATATTCATAATAATTTTTATGATAATTAGGGATTTAATGTATCCAGTTATAATTGGTTGAAAACTAGGGGTGTGAAATTGAAAAATCAAATTGAGAACTAATTATATACAAAAATTAAAAAAAGATCAACCACCTTAGTATGTTTAAGAAAAATGGAAAAAAAAAAAAAGAAAAAGAAAAAAGAAAAAAAGAAAAAAAGTTTTGGCCTGTTTGTTGATGTAGACATGAGAGAATAAGAATCCCTATAAATGCTAGGACTAAGCTCCCATAATATCATAAACAAACATACCATTATCTGTCTCACTCTAATTAAGTGCCAGACAGAGAGGGCAATGGCACATACATTACTGAGTTATGTAATAATCTTCATTTCCCTTACCTCAACATTAGCAATTGCAGCTACACAATACAGCATTGTTACATACGGGGCAAAACCTGATGGAAAAACAGATTCAAGCAAGGCCTTTCTTGCCGCTTGGGCACATGCTTGCGCCTCTACAAAAGGATCAACAATTTATGTTCCAAATGGGAAATTTTATGTAAGCAAAGTAGCATTCCTTGGTCCTTGTAAGAACAATGCTATTTATTTACGTATAGATGGCACACTTGTTGCTCCTTCTGATTACAAAGTCCTCGGCACCGATGGCAATTGGCTAATCTTTGAACATGTTAATGGTGTCACTGTTTCTGGTGGCATTCTTGACGGACAAGGGACTGGATTGTGGGCTTGCAAGGCCTCCGGCAAGAGTTGCCCTCCCGGTGCAACCGTAAGTTAATTTTATAATTTCTATAATTAATTTATATCATGAAACCATTTAATCTAAAAACTTGAACTGGTAGATCGGCTCCAATAATAATTTTTATTATTATCTCTGATACCTTCGCATGTGAATGCCTCATAGATTTGAAGAGTGTATAGCTCATGCCTATTCTACCATGTGTTAATTTAATTAACAATTTGAGCTTTCAGGATTTAGACCATTGATATCTAAGTCTAATAGACTCTGATACCATCATGAAGAGACTCTATGGTCGACCTTGGAAGGATTAGGCCTGAATGCAGAGTGATCATATAAGTGAGGTTGACTCATATAACAAAAAGTCAATTAGTTGATGTTAAGATCCAATTTACGCTACTTATACACTGCTTTACTCTTTTTTATTTTTAATGTGGAATTCATTCTCCAACAATTCCGAATCCGAAAAGTTTTTAAATAATTTATAAAAAGATCAAGATCAACGTGAAGGTCGCCATGTTCTTCCATGATGTACATAATTAGTCAAGTTATAATTTATAGTTATTCTTCTTTTTCTTTTTTTAATTAATTACTTTATAATTTGCATGTGCAGTCGCTTGAGTTTACAAATTCAAACAACATTGTAATCAGCAAATTGGCATCAGTAAATAGCCAGAAGTTTCACATTGTCATAAACCAATGCAACAATGTAAACGTAAAAGGGGTAAAAATCTCGGCGGCCGGAAACAGCCCTAACACGGACGGAATTCATGTTGAAGGATCAAATGGTGTCACAATTATGAGTTCTAAGATAGGGACAGGAGATGATTGCATATCAATTGGTCCTGGTACCTCTAACCTATGGGTTCAAAATATTGCTTGCGGACCAGGCCACGGAATCAGGTATCAACAATATTTCTTTGTAATGTTGTAATCTGATTTATTAGTAATTGAGAATGAATGTAGCTAATGATAATTAAATATCAAATGTTCAGCATTGGAAGTTTAGGGAAGGTTCTTCAAGAAGATGGAGTGCAAAATGTAACTGTGACAAGTACTACATTCACAGGGACACAGAATGGAGTAAGAATCAAGACATGGGGAAGACAAAGCAATAGTTTTGCAAAGAACATTCTATTCCAACATGCTCTAATGGTGAATGTTCAAAATCCAATTGTAATTGACCAAAATTACTGCCCTGATAACAACAATTGCCCTGGTCAGGTAGGCCAAGTTTTGCCCTTGTATTTATTTTTCTAATTAACTCTGGGGTTTAAATTAAATTAAATTAAATTTTGTACATGAAACAGGATTCAGGGGTTAAAATTAGTGACGTGAAATACCAAGATATCCATGGATCATCAGCCACACAAGTAGCAGTAAAATTTGATTGCAGTAAAAAGTATCCATGCAGTGGGATAAAATTACAGGATATAAAACTGACATACAAAAATCAAGCAGCAGAAGCATCATGTAGTAATGCTGGTGGAACTGCTTCAGGGTATCTTCAACCCACAAGCTGTCTGTAGGAGAAATTAGTTAATTAAGTCATAGATATTTCAGCTTAGAAATTAATGTTAGAAATATTGTATATATAATATTATAAGATGTGCCCTCAATATTATTCACTTTGGGCAATATTAATTTAGGAGCAAGATGCCATATTATCATCTGTATATGCTTTTTGTTCACATAAAAATGAAAAATAAAGATAACTGGATCAGTACTCATTTGATGAATTATTCTTTTTTTTTTTTTTTTTTTTTTTGAAATAATGCCAAATTCATTAAATTAAATCATTTTGTAATACAGAACGAAGAAAGGGAGGAGGTTCATCAAACCATTCCCCAATTGTCGCTGAACAGGCCACCTGAGCTAACTTATGGGCTACCATGTTCGCAGACCTACGACCAAACAAAAACCGTACATTACTTTGCATACTAGCTAACTCAATACAATCATCAATAATGAATCCTAAAGAAGTAGGCATATGTGTCTTGGAATTAATATAGTTAACTACCCCTTGAGCATCCATTTCAATGATTAAAGGTGAGTAACTGAATTCTTTTAGCCACGAAAGCGCTTCTCTGCATGTCATCGCTTCAGCCTCCAAAGCCGACGAAGCACCATTCAGTCGGAAATTTCTTGCGGCTATCATATGGCCAAGAGAATTGCGGATGATCAGTCCCCCGCCTACATCCCCCGTTTGTTGAAAAAAGCTTGCATCGATGTTACACTTGAACGTGCCAACCGGAGGTCGCTGCCACCCGTCCTCCGTCCCTTGCTCCACCGTCTGCTCCCTTGTTCCACCGTCAGCCGATTGACCCAACACACTTGAAGAGGCAGCAGTATCAATTTGAGCCGCCCGCCACTCCTGGACTGAGGAAGCAGCAACAAATTGGATGCGGTTCAGGTCTACTCGTTCATTCCGCCAAAGGACCCCATTGCGAGCTGTCCAAATGCTCCATGACAACGCCATCAGCTGCACCCATCGGTCTGCTGTCAAAGATACCCCTGGAATCCACTGTTGTAAGTCCATTCCCTCATTTAATTGTTGCAATTCTGGCCAAGCAGTCCACACAGGCTTAATATGGGGACATAAAAATAAAATATGCTCACTTGTCTCAGTCGAGGAGCCACAAAAAATGCAAGCATCATCCACCCCAACACCCCGCCGTTGAAGATTATATTTTGTAGGTAAACATTTCCCAACGCATGGCCACCAGAAATTTTTAATGCGCGGAGGTAAATGCAATGTCCACACCCGATTCCAATGAGCAGAAAGGGAGGAGTTGCGGTTTCGATATCTATCCATTAAGTGGTAGTAAGCACTTTTCACCGTATACTGACCCTTTTCCTCAAAGCTCCACCGAAAACAATCTGGGCGTCTCCAGTATGGCAATGGAATTCACCTTATGAGATCGACATCCCGCTGATGCAGAAGGGATTGAACCAGTCGCATATCCCAACTTTGCTGTCCCGGTATAAGTAAATCACTAACTTTCATGGATTCGCCACCCGGTATTATTGGCGTTTGGACCGTAGGAAAATGTTCATCCGGCAACCACGCCACATGCCAAACCCGTGTACTCTTCCCATCCCCTATAACCGACCGCACTCCACTGCGCACCAAAGGGATAGCCGCGACAATACTCTTCCAAAGATAACTATCATTATTCTGAAATTTTCCTTAAAGTACATCGTAGTTTGGGTAGTATTTCGCCTTCATCACTCTACTTATTCAAATAATATGAAAACTAAAATTATTTATTCATAAGAGCAAACAACGAGAAATTATTTTTTAAAGCAGTAGCATATTAAAAATTATTAAAATTTAGAATAGCCTAATAAATGAATTCATAAATATTGATATTTGCTAATAAGAATTACATTTAGATGGTTAGAGATAATAATAATAAAAACTATTATTGAGCCTTATCTATCAATTTAAATTTTTAGATCAAATAATTACATAACACATATCACCTATCATATTGAATTCATTGGCATAAAGAGTCTAGGGTTTTGAAAATAATCTATCCTTGGGTATTTGGAGGAGATTAGGTGTGTATTTATATTAAATATTTACAGCAGAGGTATTGAGTATTTACAGCAAAGATTAATTACATAAGGAAGGTATTTACAGCACAATAAAACACGCCTAATTAGTGGCACAACACGTGCATCATATATGGCACTCTACCACTCCCCCGCAAGTTGAGCCGGGGTATTGACCACAGCCAACTTGTCACGTAATTGCAAGAACCAGTTCCGAGCCAGTGACTTGGTCAAAATATCAGCTACCTGATCAGAAGTGGATATGTATTTGACAAAAATGTTCTTAGCAGCAACACGTTCCCAAACAAAATGAAAATCAAGTTCCAGGTGTTTAGTGCAACTGTGGAAGATTGGATTCGCTGTTAAGTAGGTTGCACTCAGATTATCACACCATAGAGTAGGTGCTTGCGCCAATGGAAAACCAATCTCGGTAAGAAGCATACCAATCCATGCAAGTTCAAACGTGGTAGTAGCTAGAGCCCTGTACTCCGCTTCAGTGGAAGATTGAGACACTGCACGTTGCTTTTTAGATGTCTAAGACACTAAATTTAGTCCCAATGAAGATGCCAAAACCAGATGTGGAATGCCTATCATCCACGTCCCCTCCCCAATCAGAATCACACAAACCATTCAACGGGAGAGTGCGTTGTGGCTGAAACCGAAGACCCAATGAGCTTGTGACTTAAAGATACCGAAGTATACACTTCAAAGTTTGCTAATGTGAAGTAGAGGGTGTTGGATATGCCCTAGTCCCGAGGCATTGGTCCTTGTATTTGTATCATACATTAATTGGATTCATGTATTATACTTATTTGTTTTATTAATAAAGGCATTAATTCATTTATTATATTTATTTTATGCAATATATTAAATGAAGTATCCAATGGACATATCTATATCAATGATGACCAGTGTCATGCACTTGGCAGTAAGACCATGGATAGGGTAAACGATATGACCATAAATAGATCCGTAGTCTGTTCCAGTCATGGGAATGAATGGAACAAGAGACTATCATTAGCCTGGTTGTATGGCAGTGTCTTACCGGTCATTGGACATAGAATGTCAACCAAGTTAATGGATACATGCATAAGGGGCATGGTACTGGATAGATCCAGTTAACGAGAAATCCACATGGTATAGTATCACAAGTGATTCTCGTGTAGTACTTGTATGGATCCTTTGACTTGACCATATGATGGTGTTACATGTGAGGTCACATACTTAGGGGTACGCCTAAAGGGCCTGTGATAGGGTGCCAAGTATGGGTACTTTCAAGTATGTCACTTAGCATGGTAATGCTATGGATATGCAGAAGGGATTTGTCACTCAGTAGTCCACTGGGAAGATATCACCGGCCTCTTGATGAATGTGACTGATAAGAGTGTGGCCACACCTAAACAAGTGGAAACTTGTTTGTGAGCTTCAGTGCATTCGAGATCAAGTTAATGTCTGGACACAAAAGAGGGTGATCAATCCATACCTCTGTGTTGGACACCGATATCAATGACATAGGATGTACAGGTTTAAACTACATGGTTATGATAACAGTTAGACTGCCATCTCTATCTTAATTGGGGACAGCAGTGGCTTGCTAGAGCCCAACTGCAGTCTGTGGGCCAAAGGCCCACTGCCAACATAAAGATGGGCCCACGGGATCGTACACATTGAGCGACTGAACACCGACTTAAGAAATCACATGTATGCTTGGAGTATACACTCTAGAGAGAGATGTATATATATTAATTATATTATAAAAGATCAATTAGATTTATCCTAATAATAAAATTAATATATTTGATTGGCTCTTCATAATTAATTGGATTAATTATGAGATTATTTCCTAGGTGGAAATATTCATATGTATAGGTTTACATATGATTTTATTTTGTGAAGATCTAATTTTAATTTGATGGATTAAATTAATTGGTCAAACTAATTTTAATTTAAATGTAAATAATATATTACTTGGTGTAATATATTAAATACATGGATATATTAAAGCTGGGCTTGAAATTAATTTAAACCAGATTAATTAAAATAAGATTGGGCCTGAATTAAAAGAAGGAAGCCCACACAAAATGGTTAAGCCAAGCTGGGCCTTAATTCCCTTAGGGAATTCGGCCAACACAAGATAGAACACTCTAGCCGAAATTCTCAATCCCTTCTCTCCATAATTTGTGTTTTCCAATGCTAGCACGGGTGGTGTTCCTTAGGCGTTCGTGTACGTGAACAAGGAGGGATTCTACATTGATTCCTGCAGTCTGCATCCATCTCTGAAAGAGATATTTCGAGTAAGAAAATTATCTCTTTCTCTTAAATTTTTATTTTCCAATTTCCACTTCAATTGCTCCTGGGCACGGATTTGAGGAAATTATCGCGTTCTTTCGCTTTTATCGGATGATTTCTGGTGAAAAATCCCAACAGAGGGGGCGTGCATAAACTGAGCTACTTTATGGACAGAGTAAGCAATGTTGGGTTTGGTGATTGTCAAGTATTGAAGACCGCCAACGAGACTCCGATACAAGGTTAGATCATTAAAGGCATGACCCCCATGAAGAGACAGTTGATCCGTGGTACTGGTAGGTGTTTGGACAGCCTTACATCCGTCCATTTTGGATCGTTTAAGCATGTCCAAAATATATTTTTGCTGAGACAAATACAGAGAGCCGCCATGCCATAAGAGTTCAATGCCAAGAAAATATTTGGCACACCCAAGATTTTTTATATCAAAATGGGACTGTAAATAAGCAACAAGGTGAGCTACCCGTGCATCATTGTTACCCAAAATCAGTAGATCGTCGACATAAATAATGCAAAACACCAGGGAATCAGAGTCACGGAACATGTAAAGTGAAACATCAGCTTTTGAACCTGTAAAGCCGTATTGAACAAGGGACTAAGTAAGCTTCTTATGCCACATTCTTGGTCATTGTTTGAGCCCATACAATGACTTGCAAATACGACACACGTGTGTTAGATAGGAGGGATCAATAAAACCTGGTCGTTGGGTCATAAACTCCGGTTCATCGAGCTCACCATGCAGGAATGTATTTGAAACATCAAGATGAAGAACATTCCACCCATATGAAACCGCTAAGCACAGAAGTAGTCGAATGGTAGTTGGTTTGATCACGGGGCTAAAAGTATCTTTAAAATCCATGCCCGGCCGTTGGTGAAAGCTTTTTGCCACTAGACATGCCTTATAGTGCTCAATTGATCCAACCACTTTTAATTTTGTCTTGAAGACCCATTTACACCCGACTACATTAGGTGGATCAAATTTGGGATAGTTCCCACGTTCCATTTGAGATAAGGGCTTGGAATTCATCTGCCATTGCCTTTCTCCAGTGTACACTCTTGGCTGCCTCGATGTAACACGTGGGATCAGGGACAACATTGATAGTATTAAATAACTGAGGTATGCTATTGCTAGTGAGTGACCGAGTGACTATTCAATGAGGTTGTTTGTCATTGTATTACCGTAAATCCACCACTAAGGGAAGACCAAGTGAGGGTATTGATGTGGGGCTATAGGATTCGATGGAGACTGGATGAGTGGGAGTAGGGTCGTGGAGGGGCTGAGGCAAGGAGGGAGAAGAGGGCATAACGGGAGGCGAAATAGGTTCTGGATCGATACGGTTGGGTGAGGAAGGTGTAGTGGTAGTGTGGGACGGTGAAAGAGGGGTTGTTGTAGAGGGTAACGGTAAAGTGGGAGCTGCTGTGGGAGGTGACGATGAGGCTGGGGCTGGTGAAGGAGGGGCTGTAGTTGGTGTAGGCACTATGTAGTACTTATGGGTGGAGGAGTGTGAATCAAAGGCAATAATAAAGGTGACTGAGATTTCATAGGAGGAGAAGATGGATCATGGACCGCCGGTGTACTCAACTCCGGAAAAGAGAATACCTGTTCATCAAACACAACATGGCGTGAGATAAAAATCTTGTTTGCCACTGGATCAAAATAACGATAGCCTTTATAAATGCGACTATACCTAACAAAAATGCATGAACGGGACCAAAAATTTAATTTATGCGAAGAGTAAGGATGCAACCAAGGGTAGCACAAACAACCACATGTACGAAGCAAAGTATAACAGGTTGAGTCTTAAATAATCGAAAATAAGGAGTTGCATTATTTAGTGTGGAAGTAGGCATTTGATTAATCAAGTAAACAACAGTTTTAAAGGAAGTTGTCTAAAAAGATAATGGTAAATTTGCCCGATGCAGTAAAGATAAACCTGTTTTAACCACATGGCGGTGTTTTCGTTCTGCATTCCCGTTTTGTTCGGGAGTGTATGGACCAGATAACCTGTGTTGAATCCCATGTGCAGACAAATAAGATTGCATGCCAATAATCTCGCCACCCCTATCAGACTGAAACGTTTTGATGGGGCGGCCAAAAAATTTCTTAACAAGAGTGCGGAATTTAATAAAAACATCCAGAGCTTCTGATTTATATTGCAAAAAATAAATCCAACAATATTTACTGTTATGATCATAAAACCATAAATAATAAGAATAATTGTCACGAGATTTTATGGGAGCTGTACCCCATAAGTCTGAAAAAATTAAGTCTAAAGGAAAAGATAACTTATAACTTTTACTAACTGCACAACTAGATCAAATATTGCAATTAGCTTTATTAGAGTACTCAATGTTATTAGACTTCAGAACATGAGAAACAATAGGAAACACTGGATGACCAAGTCGCTCGTGCCAGGTGGTCAAACAGGCGAAATCGAGCTTGATAGACACTGGGAGGGAGACCGGCATGGTGTATAACTCATTTTTGTTCGAGCCTCGAATAAGTACCTGCTTGGAACTCAGGTCCGTCACAACAAAGAAATTGTCAAAAAATTCCACAGAAACATCATTAGCATTAGTTAAGGCACTAATTGAGATAAGATTAGAACGAGAATTGGGCACATGTAAAATTTTCGATAATTTTAAGGAGGAATTATCACATGGTAAAAAAGAGTGACCAACATGTTTAATAGGGAGGCTGGATCCATTACCTAATTAAACCTCTTAGGGTCCAGTATACTCTGAAAGAAAATTGAGATTCCCGAATTCCGAAGTGAGGTGGTGAGTTGCGCCGCTGTCCATGATCCAAGGTTGGGTGTTTTGGTAAAGAGCTAGATGTGGGCTGCTGAGGGCGATTATTTCCAAGTTTTGGGGAAGGATATTGATGGGTATAGTGGCATAATCCACGACAATTATGACATACAATAGTGGAGATGTTGAAAGAGGCTGATTGAGTTGTAAATTGGGACTGCTGTTGCTGCTGATTGCAATAGATAAGGGGCTGGTGGTAGACTGATGGTGTTGCTACTTATTGGATATGCCCTAATCCTGAGGCATTGGATCTTGTATTTGTATTATACATTTATTGGATTTATGTATTATACCAATTTTGTGTTATTAATAAAGGCATTAATTCATTTATTATATATATCTTGTGCAATATCTTAAATGAAGTATCCAGTGGACATATCCATATCCATGATGACAAGTGTCATGCACTTGGCAGTAAGACCATGGATAGGGTAAACGATATGACCATAAAGAGATCCGTAGTCTGTTCCAGTCATGGGAATGAATGGGACTAGAGACTATCATCAACCTGGTTGTATAGCGGTGTCTTACCGGTCATTGGACATGGGATGTCAACCAAGTTAATAGGTACATGTAAAAAGGGAATGGTACTGGATAGATCCACTAAACGAGAAATCCACATGGTATAGTATCACAAGTGATTCTCATGTAGTACTTGTATGGATCCTTTGACCTGACCATATGATGGTATCGCATGCGAGGTCGCATACTTAGGGGTATGCCTAAAGGGCCTGTAATAGGGTGCTAAGTATGGGTGCTTTTGGGTATGTCACTTAGCATAGCAATGCTATGGATATGCAGAAGGGATTTGTCACTCAGTAGTCCACTGAGAAGATATCACTAGCCACTTGATGAATGTGACTGATAAGAGTATGGCCACACCTAAACAAGTTGGAACTTGTTTGTGAGCTTCAGTACATTCGGGATCAAGTAAATATCCGGACACAAAAGAGGGTGATCAATCCATGCCTCTGTGTTGGACACCGATATCAATGACATAGGATATACAAGTTCAAACTACAAGGTTATGATTACAGTTGGACTGCCATCTCCATCTTAATTGGGGGCTGCAGTGGCTTGCTAGAGCCCAACTGCAGTCTGTGGGCCAAAGGCCCACTGCCAACATAAAGATGGGCCCATGGGATCGTACATATTGAGCGACTGAACACTAACTTAAGGAATAACACATATACTTAGAGTATACACTTTGGAGAAAGAGGATTATATTAATTATATTATATAGATCAATTGGATTGATCATGATAATAAAATTAATATTTGATTGGCTTTCTCATAATTAATTGGATTAACTATGAGATTATTTCCTGGATGGAAATATTCATATATATGGGCTTACATATGAATTTATTTTGTGAAGATCTAATTTTAATTTCATGGATTAAATTAATTAGTCAAACCAATTTTAATTAAATGTAAGTTGGGCTTGAAATTAATTTAAACCAGACAAATTAAAATAGATTTGGGCCTAAAATGAAAGAAGGTAAGCCCACACAAAGAGGAGCCAATTGGGCCAAAATTCTCCTTGAGAATTTCGGCCACCTAGGGTTAAAATAACCCTAGGTAATTTGGCTAAGTATTACCCAACCCACCATAGCCGAATTCTTCCCCTCCTCCTTCTTTATTGTTCGTGTTTTTTCGATGCTAGCACGAGTGGTGTTCGTTAGGTGTTCATGTACGTGAACGAGGAGGGATTCTATCTTGATTCCTAAGTCTGCATCTATCTCTTGTAGAGATAATCTGGGCAAGAGATTTATCTCTTGTTATTAAATTTTCGTTTTTACAATTTTCATCTCAATTGCTCCTGGGCACAGATTTGAGAAAATCATTGCGTTCTTCCGCTTTAATCGGGTGATTTCCGGTGACAAATCTCTACACTACTACTAGTTGGAATGTCGACCATAGCCCCTCCCTCTTCCAGTCATCGATGCTAGATGTTCGAAGGTAGAAAAGTGTACTGATTGGATGTCTAAATCTGCTTCAGAGATGTTGGAGCGTTCCAAATTATGCTCTTCAGTGAGGAGCATTCCATAGATATCATCAAAAGATGCCTGAGTCATAGTAGTTTCTAATGTTCGAACAAAATCTCGATACGGCCGGTTCAAGCCATCCAAAATCGGGTCAATCAAGTCTTCTTCGTTCACAGTGTGTTGCAAAGCACTCAACTTATCTAAAATCGATTTCGTACGCTCCAAGTAGTCAGTGATTGATTCCGAATCACCCTTCTTCAACCGGTGTAGCTGTTGCTTTAGATCGTGCACTTGCGTCCTTGATCCTGAAGCGTACGTGGTTTGAAGCTTAACCCATGCTTCTCTTGCGGTTTCCACACCCACTACCTGGGGCAATATTGACATTTCAACTGACGACAGAACCCAGCTAAGCACTTGCTGGTCTTGTTGTTCCCAAGCCTTAAACTCTGGATTGGGACTGTTATTAGGAAGCCGAGGAACTGGGGGAGCCTAACTTCCATCAATATGGTGGGCTAGGTCACACCCTTTCAACATAGGCAAAATCAACATTTTCCAAAGGACATAGTTTGTAGAGTTTAACTTGGTCGACACTTGATGTGTAAGGTTTGGAGTCAAGGAGATCATGGTGGGGTTTGCCGGACTGCTGGAGTTTGCCAGACTGCTGGAATTAACGACTACATTTCTAGTTGTCATCTTGTGTTCTAGGTTTCCGCAATCTAAGCCCTTAGTGGCTATGATACCATAAAGAGTCTAGGGTTTTGAAAATAATCTCTCATTTGGTATTTGGAGGAGATTAGGTGTGTATTTATATTAAATATTTACAGCAAAGGTATTGAGTATTTATAGCATAGATTAATTACATAAGGAAGGTATTTACAGCATAATAAAACATGCCTAATTAGTGGCACAACACGTGGATCATATATGACACTCTATCATGGCAAACTTCAACTACTAATTTATGGACAAATTTAATTCAAAAAGATGGGAACATTGATGCAGAATGGAAGCGTGTCATCATGAATTTAAACCAAAATCCAAACAAAAATGAAGTGAGGATTTTAATGTAAAACCCATGAAGAATGTTAGATCCCACCTTGCTCTTCAAGAATCCACTTAAAACATCTTGGAATCCACCAAGAAAAATAAAAGACTTCTCAAAGGGAAAAACTTGTAAACTTTTAATTTTTAATTGATAAAATTCCTCTTACAAAGTGGAAGAAGAGAGGTATATATTTATGTAGGAAAATAAATAAATCCGTAGATCAATCAAACAATATAACCACAAGAGCGTAATCTCATGTTAACTCATTGAAATTAGAAATGAAAGCGTATAAAACCAAGTACAGCGAATCGAGCAGAAACATAGAGGCTAGGGTTGATTGGCCTTCTAAGGCATTATGCAGCTAGAATAATCTACAGTTGAAGAGATAGGCTACAGACAAAAGATGTATATTCCCTAAGGACATAACCTTTATATAGTAAAAATCTAAGTCTCACAATTACTAATTTGTCCATCATAGAATTAGAATATTGCAACTGAGTGTGTACACATAATTAAGCTTATACCCTCTTAATACACCTAAGACTAGAACCTAAATTAGATCAGTTAATTGGGCTCATATATGATAGCTTATAATTTACAATAATAACTCAATCCATTTTACATGTAAAGCCCACATAATGGATTTTAATCCAATAATCTCCTGCTTAGGCGAAACATTTATATGGCCAAATATATAATTGTAAACTACGATAAAACTTTATGAGCTCGAAATATGCTATCATTGGCATAGGTGTATATGAACAATTTTGTTCATCAACTATGTCAACATAAAACCCCGGCAGAGCCAGTCACTTTTAGTGTTGCCTTATCAACAATTATCACATATGTAAACATAATCAAATAACAACATCAAGTATGGATGTATAGCATGAAAATTATATGTAAATGTGATCTAGACATGCCTTCTCTAACTACTTCTCAATAGTGAGATCAAAACACTAACACTTTCAGAATGGAACAAACTTAAATTTGCATTAACTAGAATGGGAACCAAATAACCAAAATGTGTCTAAAACTAAAGAGCATCCAAAATACAAATTCACACTGAACTTAAATATCATAAGTGCCAAAACACCCAAATGAGTGATGGGAATATGTATATAGTGTGATCTTATATATTATATAGGGAGTATTTTGTATATTTTACATATGTACTAAGGGGTATAAATACCCAATGTAAGTAATAATCAAGGGTTCACACCAATCTTTTATGGTATCAAAGCATCAAGGGCCTCACAGCCGTAATCTTTGAACCCAGCCGACGCCTCCCAATCGAACCCTAACTCCATTCGATCTTCACCATGTCAACCACCGGCACCGGAACCGATGCCATCACTGCCGCTGGAGACGTGTCTCTACCTGTTGCAGCCACTCCTCCCCTTCCAACACTAGCCACACAATTGCCTATGAAACTTACAGGCTCCAATTTCCTATTATGGAAAACGAAGCTCTTCCCTATGATAAAAGGGAGTGGCCTCGATGGGCACCTCAACGACAGCAAACCGGCTCCAGCGGAATTCCTTGACAATGGCGCCAAGAATCCAACCCATATGATATGGAATCGTAGGGACCAGCAGGTATTATGTTGGATTCTAAACTCAATTTTAGAGTCTCTTTTACCTCAATTAGTTGGTGTAACTACAACTAGGGTGGCTTAGGAAAAATTTAACGTCTCTTATGCATCTGGGTCTAGGTCTTAAATAAGGGAATTATGTAGTCGTTTGCATGGTTTAAGACAAGGGAATGATGAAATAGTTGTCTATTTATAGTGTACTAAGTTGATTTTTGACTCATTGTTAGCATTGGGTTGTAACATTAGAGAAAAAGATTTGGTAGAAGCAATGATTGAAGGTTTACACGAAAATTTTTGATGCGTTTGTCAGGGCTGTTGAGATTCATATAAAGTCAGTTATGTTTGATGATTTGTATGGAAAGTTATTAATAGAAGAGGGAAAGATAAATCATCGGGTTAATCAAGAGAATTCAGTCCTGTGCGCTCATGTGATGGTGAGGTAACAAGTTAATGCGCCAGCAAACTACTCTGGACAGAATTCTGGGCTGTTTAGCACTAGTAGGGGTGCGAAAGTGGCTGTAGAGGTTGAGGCCGTGGAAGGCAGCAACAAACTCACGGTTTTGTTCATGGTAGCCATAGCATCGGTTATCACTAAGGGAACTCTTATTCATAAGGAAATTTTTCTACTTCTACTAGTTATGATGTTACCACAGTGGTCTATCACAATTGCAAGAGGAATGATCATTATGCTCGTTGATGCCCCTCACCCAGGTTAAATCCCCCAAAAAACCGAAACCCTCAAACCAATCATACCATCATAGCCCTTCACCCATCTTCAAGTCAACCTTGGATCATGGATACAGGTGCCACTCATCATCTCACATCTGATATGGGAAACCTGGCACTTCATTCAGATTATACTAGACCGGAAGAAGTACTTTTGGGTAATGGCTCTAAACTTCAATTTTCTCACACTGGTAACTATATGTTTCACACGTCTGATAGGCCTTTGAATTTGTCTAATGTTCTTCATGTTCCACAGTCTAATTCCAATCTTATATCTATTTCTGCTCTTACTAATTATAATGACGTTTCTGTGGAATTCTTTAACAATTGTCTAGGAAAGTCATTTACCAAGGGTCGAATAGAGGAGGCCTTTACATTGTGCCTCAAATTTCAGCTTCTCCTCTTCGGATTCATCTTACTTCACTCTCCACTTGGCATGCCAGAATGGGACATGCCACTTTGCCTGTAGTCCCTAGAGTCCTACATCAAAATAATTTTCCAGTATCTAGCAATTCAGAGTCTTTTTGTTGTTTGAGTTGTGCTCTTAGCAAGAGTCATAAACTTCTATTTGTTGAGTCTAGTTTTCAGGCCCAACGACCTTTGTAACTCATTTGTTCAAACCTCTGGGGTCCATCCCCTGTTAAATCTTATGATAATTTTCATACTATGTGTTATTTTATGATCATTATAGCAAATTTTATTGGATTTATTTTCTAAAATATAAGTCTAATGCTCTTCCTGCGTTTATCGAGTTTCGCTCATTAGTGGAAAAATAGTTTGATTGCACCATTAAATCTTTTCAATCTAATTGCGGTGGGGAATTTCAATCAATATCATCTTATCTGTCACAGCATGGCATACTACATCGGGTTTCTTATCCGTACACTCCTGAACAAAACAGATGTGCGGAAAGGAAACACCATCATATTGTGGAAACAGGGTTATCCTTATTGGCACATGCAAAACTTGACAAATCCCTCTGGACATTCGCTTTTGATACTGCTGTATATTTGATTAATAGGATGCCCACTAAATTACATAATTTTCAGTCTCCATTTGAGAAATTGTTGCATTCTCCCCTGATTATACTTTTCTTCATGCTTTTGGTTATCTGTGTTATCATTGGCTTTACCCATATTCTACTTCCAAACTTGATTATCGTTCTCGCCCTTGCATCTTTGTTGGTTACAGCCATTTACGCAAAGGTTATCGTTGTTTGGATGTATTTTCTGGCAAAACTTTTATCTCATGCCATGTTGTCTTTAATGAACAAGCTTTCCCGTATCCTGAGATGACTTGACTCTATGCTTCAAATGCTCATATCCCCAACATGAACCCTGTCCTACAATTCCCTACTGCCCACGACCAGCACCCGCTATCCAGTCCACAAAATCTCCCCAGCGCTGCGCCATCCTACCCGTTACCCAGCCCTGCTGCCACACACATCCAGCCACTAGCCCACCACCCTCATACTAGTCTGCCATTAACCCTCTCACCCCACAGCTCACCCGCACCCAATCCGCTCCCCACCCACTAGACCAACAACTCACCCGCACCCAGTCTGCCCTCACCCCACCCGACTAGCAGCTCACCCGAACCCAGTCCGCTAACCCCGCCTAGCCTTGTCCCGTCCTCTCCTTCTCAGCCCCACCCTCTCTCCCCTAGCATTCCCCTCATTGTAGAACTCACGAATTTTCCATTAGCAGCAGAACCATTGGCCCAGCAATTGCCTGTGCTTGTTCCTACTCGCATGGTCACTCGTTCTTGAACCGGAATTCTAGACCAAGAGTTTTGCACACACAAGTTACAGAGGTGGATCCTGTTACTTATTCTGAGGCTGATAAATCTGAACATTGGTGGGTCGCTATGGCTGATGAATACAACATCTTGAGAGGCAATGGCACATGGGAATTAGTGCCTGCACCACCGAGTGCTAATGTTATTAGATGCAAATGGGTCTTTAAGACCAAGGGTAAAGCTGATGGCTTGATTGATCGCTACAAAGCATGGTTAGTTGCTAAGGGCTATCATCAACACCCTGGGATGGATTTTACAGACACCTTCAGCCCTGTTGTGAAGCCTACTACCATTCAGTTTCTGCTTGCCTTAGCCTTCTCTCTTTCATGGCAAGTGCTACATCTGGATGTATCTAATGCTTTTCTCCATGGTGATCTTGAAGAGCAGGTTTTCATGCAGCAACCTACGGGTTTCGTTGATCCCACTTGCCCTACACATGTTTGTGCTCTTCGTAAGTCTTTGTATGGGCTCAAGTAGTTTCCTGGCATGTGGCATAAAAGGCTTACTGCTGCTCTGGTTGAGTTTGGCTTTCGGTGCTCTAAAGCAAATATTTCTTTATAATTCTTCCGTTCTGGCTTGGCAGTTGTATTTTGTCTCGTTCATGTTGATGATTTACTTTTACTTGGTAATGATTCGGGTCTACTTCAATCCTTGATTACTTTTCTACAAAGTCAGTTTGCCATCAAAAACCTGGGCCGTGTTCAGTATTTTTTGGGTCTTGAGATGCAGTGGGATGATAAAGTATTATATGTTAATCATCAAAAGTACATAAAAGATCTACTGATGAAATCGGAGATGTCTGGGTGTAAACCGATTAGCACTCCAGCTTGTGTGTCCACTAAACTTTCGGCTACTGAGGATGATTCATTGGCGGATGGGTCTTTGTACAAAAGTGTTGTAGGCGGCCTCTAGTATTTGACTATCACTAGACTAGACATCGATTATGCTGTCTATAAGGTCGCCCGATTCATGCATGCCCCCACAGACTTACACTGGCAAGCAGTTAAATGCATCTTGCGCTATCTTCAGGCATCTCCTTCTCATGGTCTGGTGTTTCGACCGAGCTCTATCTCCCAACTTCAAGGGTTTTCTGATTCAGATTGGGGTAGTGACTCTGATGACCGTTGGTCCACTAATGGCTTTGCAATCTTTTTGGGTCACAACGTAGTCTCATGGGTCTCTCGGAAACAGCGTACTGTTTCTCACTCTTCAACTGAGGCCGAATATCATGCCCTGGCAACCACCACCTCTGAGCTTTCTTGGATTACCATGCTTCTCTCCGATATTGGCTTCTCTTTGCATAGCTCTCTGATTCTATGGTGTGACAACTTAAGTGCCACCTATCTTATGGCAAACCCCGTTTTTCACTCCTGGACAAAGCATCTTGAGATAGATTTCCACTTTGTTCATGAACGGGTGGCCTCCAAGTCCCTCAAGGTTCGACACTTGCCCATGAAGTCTCAGCTAGCCGACCTCCTTACCAAGGCTCTTCCCAAAGCATGGTTTTTATCACGACGGGACAAGTTAAGCATTGCTTCTACCCCTGCTTAACTTGCGGGGGTGTGATAGGAATATGTATATAGCGTGATCTTATATATTGCATAGGGAGTATTCTGTATATTTTACATGTGTACGAAAGGGTGTAAATACCCATTGTAAATCAGTAATAATAAAGGGTTCACACCAATCTTCAATGAGCAATAAGCTTACTCAAGACCATGGGTGATAATCAATAACTGAGCCGATCCGCAATAATAGAGTTGGTCACAATATGTTTAATAGATAACAATTCATTCTGAACTTTCTACCAAATACTTAATTATTTATAGTTGATACTGATAGAACATAGCTGGCTTGGAAAGAATTTTGCGGTCACTGAGGTTTCTGTAATTGTGAGTTTTCTAAGATTAGAGAGTTATCATGAGGTTGGAGATAATGGCGCGCATAAGGTTTGAGGTATTTTATATATTTTGAATTTCTTTTTGTTGTTTTTTCTGTTATATTATACGTAATATAGGAATGTGAAAATCACGTATTTTGGAAATTTGGAAAAAGTTTTGTTGTATTTTTTGAGAGAATCTCCATATTAAGTATAAAGGAGATTATGGTCCAAAATTGAAGGTGTAGATACCCATTTTTTCGGGCCGATTTCAACAGAAGTATTTTACTAAAAAGCCCTAAAGACAATCCAAATTCTTCAAGCCAAAAATAGTGTAGAATAATTCTTCGGGTAAAAAGACTTTTTTAGCCATGTGCTATCAATCAATTGCCATTTTAGCCCTTGTCGTTTCAAAGTTGTCCTTTTAACCCCTGTTCTATTTAAAACCATACCAAAGTAAACTATAATTGACTATTTTGCCTTTCATCTTTAACTCATTCTGAGGCCAAAATAGTCAATTATGGTTCAAATGGATATGGTTTTTTATAGTACAGGGGATAAAAGGATAATTTTGAAACGACAGAAATTAAAAAGACAATCGAGTGGTACGAGAGAGACTAGAAAAACTATTATGCCTAATTCCTTATGATCATTTTGGAGTTCTACAAAATTTGGCGTCAATGCTATTGCAAATAACCACCTTCAATTCTTCAATTCTTGATATGACTTTTCTACTTCCGGAAACTATCATTTCTCGCGAGGAAAAATTCAAAATGGGCAATTTTAATAGAATCCGTATTGCATGTGTATATATAATTAATGTCAGTGACCATATTTTGTTCAGCGTGACACCGTCGATGGTTTGCCTTCGACTAAATCACGAGCATTGACAGCAAATCATATTTTGGATTGCAATTTTGATTTCTTCTCTTATGCTTCCATAAAATTTCAATGATTTAAGCTTGATTTTAGAGTTATTATTATCTTCTTTGCTTTTGTAAATAATGATGAATATGCCTATTCACTTATTTGGTACCCTTGTAGTAAATACATCTCTTTCCTACTAGGAGATTTAGGATTTGAGTCCCGTTGGGACTAAATATTACACCCTTAATTAAGAATGAGAATAATTTAAAATAAATGATGAATATAAAAAGATTATTTTTGTTAGTATATGTTTGGGTGTTTTGAATAGGGCTGAGTACGTGGCCAACAGTTCCGGAGATTTTAAAATCTCCAGAACCGTACCGAAAGTCAGAAATTTTTGAAATTAAATCTCTAAAACCTTCCCAAAAAAATAAATCCCCGCATTGTTTTGTTCCAAAATTCCTGGACAAAACAATACGGAGATTCGGAGCCAAAAATAATCAAAGTTTAAATCCAGAGATATCCTACGAATTTCTCAATACAAAAGTTTTCAACATTATTTTAATAACAAAGAGACTCCGGCCAAGCTAGAGTTCGTGGTTGGAGATGCAGCGACAGTGCTGGTTGAGTGTCTGACGACGACGAACAGAGATAGAGATGACAAGATAACCGACAAAGGAGGCGAGTTTAGAAACGTCCAAAAAAAAGAGTGAGAGCGAGAGACAGGGGTTGCTAGCAAACCGAGAAAAGGAAACGACATGAGAGGTGGTGACGGCTGAAACCGATGAACGGTTGGAAATCATGCAGGAAGAGAGGGAGAGAAGAAAGGGGAGGATAAGGATTAGTTTTAGGGTTTTGTTTAGAAAATGATGAGTACATAGTCTAGGGTTAGGAAATTAGGTTTTGTTCATTAAGGTAAATTGGTCTCGGTTATTGAGCCAAAGTCCAATCCGATTTCTTTTCTTTAAGTTTTCTTTATTCTTTATTTTGTTTTTCCCATTTTACATTTAAGCCTAAATATATGCATAGTCTAAGAGTGAACTATAAAAAATTAAGCCAATATTTATAGATTTTTCTCAAAAATGGAATTTTATTATATTAGGATAATTTAGAGTTTTTGTAAATAAAACTTTGTTTTTAGAACTTATTTTAAATATACTAAATAAATAAATAGTATTATTAATCTAGTTCTTTCAGTACAATATAATTCAGTTCGATTCTTTCGGTGTTTCGATCTAGGTATAGGTAAAATCTCCGGAATTGTACTAAATAAAGTCAACAGTACAATTCAATACGGTTCTATTAAAAATGTCAACGGTTCAATTCTAAATTTGGATATTTTTATTCGGTTCTTTGGTGCGGTTCAAGAATATCCAAAATCTACACTCAGTCGTAGTTTTGGAGGCCTAATTGGATCCAACTTTTGTTGGCAAATGGTTATACTATAAAGACAAATTCTGTATAATTTCCTAATAAATCCAACTTTTATTCTGTTATATCTAATTAACTTTCTTTCCAAATTAATTAGGCCCATTTCATTGCAATTGTCCATATTATTTGAGGGGCTATATGTGTGGTTCTCATGGGTTTTGGACCCATACATGTCAGTAAACCCGTAATTTATACTTTTCCTTTTATTTATCTGATCTCGTAGTTGTCAGAAAGTTTATAATTTTTCGATCCAATGAATTCCATTATTAAATGTAAATAAGAATGACAATTGAATTTGTTCTCTTTTGGCTTTGAAAAAATTTGTTACTACAAAAAAAAAAAAAAAAAAGAAAAAAAAAAACTACTATTATATATTGAGTTGCATAAGTGCAAATGCAAAAGTTTGGTAAATTAATTGGAAAAGTAGAAAAAGTAGAGCATGAAATTCGCGTAAAGTAAACCAACTTTAGAAATTAATTTTGTATAGGTACAATACAATACTCATTACTTTTTTGGTAAGTCAATAATCCTCAGCCATTTTCATTTCGCAGTCCAAAAGGAAAAAGTTAAAATATACAAATGTGGTTAACTTAATTGGTGCATAATCCAAGGAAGAATTAGTTGCTTACAGTTGAATTAATTTCCTTTTTTTTTCTTTTTTTCCAACTTTTACTGTATTTGATCAGAAGTAATTGACCATTTATAGCTTATCATCACTTTGAAATAATCAACCACGGCGTACAGATTCATGCTTTCTATACATAATACGTCAGTATGAATCAACGACCCAATTTTCCATACTATACTTGACGCAAAGTATGAAAATTAATTTGTATACAATGACCATTATACAAATTTCTGATCTTAATTTTTTTTTTTTTTTTAAAAGTAAATTTGCAATGCATTTTTCTATTTTCTGGTTCCCACAATTTCATCAATTAATCCAATCATAATATTGTTCTGTTTTAACCACGTTACCTCAAAAGTTGACTTTGGTACACAAGATTTTATGCTTAATTTATTGACCCCACAAAACATTATCAAAATGGATTGGGTATGTCATTAAATTGTATAGCAAAAAAAAGGCCAAAGTAGGGCCGTATGTAAATGTTATTCATGTTTTGACGTAGTTCACATTAGCGGATTCAGGACGCTAGTTTTGGGAGGGTGAAAATTTTCTTTAAAATTTTTCGGCCGGCAATCAAAAATTTCAGGCCAGCGATCGAAAATTTCTGACCGGCCAACAAACCCGTAATTAATTCAATTTAATTCAATAACAACACAATCCTTCATTATTTGTACACATAATATACTAGTAATTAATTTTTTCCAATTAGAATCCCTAAATTAAAATTCTTAAAATTATAAAATTTATAATTCCAATCAATCTTTAATTCTAATCAATCTAATTTATTTTATTTTTTTTAATTCTAAGATGGACATGTTTTTCTAGTTCCAAGTTTTAATTATAGAATTGAAGTTTTTTTTTAGGCCCAGTTAAAACAATGTCGTTTTGCTGGGTTCTTAAAAATTAAATCCTAGGCAAAACGACGTCGTTTTGCCTGGGTTTTAAAAAAATTGAAATCCCAGGCAAAACGAGGGTTTAAAAAAAAATTAAAATCCCAGGCAAAACGTGGGATGAAAAAAAAAAAAAAAAAAAGGGAAGAAGACCTCGTCTTCTTACTCTGGTTTTGGGGGGGTTTAACCACCCCCCCCCCCCCCCCACAAAACCAGAGATCGGCGGCAGCCATAGCCGCCGAAATACACCCCCTAATAGGGGTGATTCTTGGCGGTCGGGTGGACAACGGCCTACCTATGTCCTCCTGGCTCCGCCACTGGTAGTTCATGTATATTGTGGTTGTTGATTTCATTTTTATTCTTTTTGTAAAATGCATTCTAAACCAACTTAATTTTATGAATTTCAAATTAGCCCTCTTAATTTTTTCAATGTATTGGTTCTATATATGTATATATATAGTATTAGCTCCAAATTTAATACTTCTTTCTTGTGTGGGTTAGCTTTAATATATGTTAACTGAAACATGTTAAAATCTTTGGAGACACGTGAAATATATAATTCACATTTGTGGTTATCACTACTGCATATGAAATATGATTCAAATCTCTTCGGTGAATATAAAATCTTCTACTTTTTTCAAAAATTTTATCACGTGCTGACTAGCAAATATTGTAGCCTCCGCGAGACCAGAATGTTAACCTTGGAGCTAATACTATCAAAACAGATAGATCATGTACTTAATGTATTTTTAAAAAAAAATTATCAGAAAATCTATTGAAAAATTCATAAAAAATTGAGAGGATAATGTGTTTTGCTTTTTCTTATTCAATTTCCTTATTGAATTTTGATAGCATGATATGTGGATGATAGATTGATAAGCAAGAAATGATATAGTTGAAACATTAGATGTATATCATGTGGCTTAATTAAACCTATGAACCTATGAATCATGGAAGAATGTTGAAGAAATTACATATATTAAAACATGTAAATTGTACAATCATTCAGCAGGCAATAACTTCCTGCCACAAGGAAAAAGAAACCCTGCAAATGGGCAACTTCCACTCCATGCATAGCGTTTATTATCATTTATTCCAATCCCATGTGCCTCTTCATTTTTAACTTGTATTACACAACTCAACAATACTTCTTTTATTTTTTGAAGTCCTTTTTTATACATAAAATAGTCAATCATTTTTCAATTAAGACTGCTATATCCTTTTAACCAATTGAATGTCCAATCCAATATATCCTCACTTACATATATTTACAGAAGTACGACAGCATGTATGTCAGCATATATATACATGCATTAAAATTTAGTCAATTTTTTTTTTCTTTTCTTTAAATTATTTTAAGGTTGACCTGAATTGGTGGAAATCTGATGTGTAATTTCGGAAATATTAGAGGATTATGAATAATTTATGCCATTGATTATGGATGAAACGTGGTAATTTTAATTTATTCCATTGATCCGCAGTTTAATTTGTTGAAAATCCATATTATATATTCACATTCTGATCGAGCAATATATATTAAAAAAATCTTGGCCTTAGTTTTTTCGATATTTATACATTAACCCTATACTATTATTCAAAGTGAACATAATGAGTCATTGACCAATTATAATTGCATACATAGTCCCTCTTGATTAATTAGATAAACATATAAAATTCGGTTAAACACTACAATATATATTACAATTCCAATTTTATGGAATTCATTTACAATTCCAATTTTTCTTGCTTGGAACAAGATAAAAATAGATTTTCAATTCCTAGAATTAAATTCTATGAAATTCATAATGCTTTAAGCAAAATCCCACTAAAATAGGTGGAATTTGCAAATGAATTCTACATTTTAAGAAGTTAAAAATTTATGAATAAATAATATCTTTTTTTATATTTTATGTGCTTTAAGTTTACTCAATCTAATTTTCTAGCATTTCCTTTTTTTTTTTTTTTTTTGGTATGTAGTATTTTGAAAACTACTTCGTGACGATAGGTATTGTTTTTTTTCTTGCACCAATGGCATATGCACACAATTGTTCTAATTTTTTGTTAAATAAAAAGTGCATATTTTAAATATATATATATATATTATTGCTACTAATTTGGATATTTTACTTTTTTTCATCTTTATTAATTGATAATTTTACAAATATTATAGTGTGTATATATATATATATATAAAATTCTTATACATTGGTATATATATTGAGTACGTCTTTTTAGAAGAATATATTAAGTATTTTATTCCAATATATATGAATTTTTGAGTAATTTAAACAAATCAAATTTATTTTAATTAGCATGTTTAGAAAATAAAATTAATTTATTCATTCATACCAAGTATAAAATTAGAAAATTAGATTCAATTTCATTTTTTAAATTATGTTATACTAAGTATGGAAATTCATTTGGAAATGAATTCTATATAGAATTCATTTACAAATGAATTTCATATTTTGAATTCAGTCATTCCAAGCTATGCTTTAGCAGCAAAATTTATCTAAACTCATTTAGTAGAAATATAAAAAATTGTTGCCAAAATTATATTTAGCAAAAAATTATATCAAATAAATATCTAAAGTGACAATTAATTTAGAGCAATAACATACAACAACATTTTTATTGTTGCTTAAAGTTAGAAGAACAAGTTTTGTACTTTTGAAAAAAAAATATTTACTGGCAAATCTTGAAATTCTTTTACTGAAAATTAAATACATGATATTCTATTTTATTTGCACTTGACACTACTCCATTTTGATAAATCATTCTACTCATTAATTTGAAGAGAAATAGGGTCATGTTATTAATCTTTTATAGTTATAGATAGATGAAAAAAAAAATCTTTCAAAATATATAAAAATATATAATATAATACATAGATGAGACAAAGTGTTTGTATACTAAGCTTGATACTCACAATTAATTAATGGTTCAGAAAATTAGAAGTTCAATGAGATATTATATGTCAATCAAACAATTAGTGGATGCAAATTGAAAGCTTGTCATTTACTATGTAAAAAAGAAAAAAAGATGGTTTAGGAATTTTTTTGTTTCCTTGGGAAATTATTATATTATTACATAAATATGCTAAACTAATGATGAAACTTGGACTTGAAAATCAAATTGATTGTTGGTCAAAATTAACTGATGAATTGGTGGCAATGTTTAAGGTACAGATGTCTTAGTCTGACTAATGAAAGTTACGGTCAGATGAGGAATAATGTTGTGGGACATTGAAGCGCTAGACGCCCCCACAAACATTGCTCAACCAAATGCCTCGTTAATTTTATACTTTTTTCTACATTAAACGCATCACCCATTTTTTCTAACTTTTTTTTTCTTATATTGATTTTTTTTTTTTTTTTTTTTTTTGATAGATCGAGGCCAATACAATATAGATCCGATAGTTTCTATAGATTAGTTGTCAGTTGCTTTTAGTTAATATCTTTATACTTTAGCTATTCAAATATATCTTCTCTACGCAAGATTTAAAAGATATATCTACATCTATTAAGCTGGATGATGTTATGCAGAGAGTATATATTTTAATATAGATTTCTGATATAGGATGATGGAACTTAATAAAATGTAGTTTGCAGTTTTTTTTTCTTTTTTTATTAAATTTGTTTGTTGCTTATTGTATTGCTTGTAACAAGTTTGTTTTATTTGACCTTTTTTGAGTTAGATTTATGTCGAATAGTTATTATTGTAATCCAATTATTAGTGTAGAGTTTTATCTCCTTTATGATAGGTTGTAATTTTCATCAACCATTATTTGTAAAGAAAATAATAAATAAAAATTTAAAGAATAATATGCGAAATAAAGGATTAAAACTAATGCAATGGAATTGGATGCAACACGGTGATGTGATGAATGAGTGAAAAGCGAAACAAATAAATGGATTAATTAGGGTGTGTAATTTTAGGCTTTTAGCTCCAATAACATATATTTGATATTTCCTCTTCATATAGCATTTAGGTTTTTTGTGATTCTGGTTTTATTTTAGGAATTTAATATTTTAAACATTCTATTCCTGTAAGAAATACCATATTATTCCGGTATTTGACAACTTTTTTTTTTTTTTTTTGAATCAAAATAGCAGCCATCAAAACAGAATTGGGCTATGGCTTCCTTTATAGGGGTGTAAGTTGATGGGATGTCGGATAGGTCCGGTTGGATATGTGGTGAGAACTTGTAGATAATATGTTGTCATATTAACATTAATTAATTATTTTATAGGAATATAAATACACTAAAATCACCTTCACGTGCACAATCTGACTTTTATTCGTAATTTGGGTTCATGATTTTCGGGAATATATACGGCTGCCCATGTATTTTCCACCCATCCACCACATTCCACTGATGTACAATTACGGTAATCTCAACTCTCAACTACGTACTCAAATCAAAAATTAATTATTCAATCAATAAAATTTAATTTTAAAACTAATATATTTATTGAAATTCTTCTTTCCCTTAAGTATAGCAGCTGTATTTCTTTCTTGCTCCTTAGTAGAGCTATCTTATTCCTTGACAGCAACGATTTCCTCACTTGTAATATTGACTATTAATCTAATAAATATATTAGCTTATATAGGAAAAAAAAAAAAACCGAAATTTTTTAATGATAAAATTATTTTCTACACTACTACTAAAAAGATACCAGTTAACAATCTTTTACTTATATGACCATAAAAAACTATTATTTATTTTTATAATTAATGGAATATATGTTTCAATAGCTTTTTTATAATTAATTCTAGCACACTTTTCATACAAATGCACTTAGACTTTAAGTGTATATAACACAAGTAGACACTATTATGCATTGAAATTCAACAATGAATAGTTTTGTCAGAATTTGAACCTTGATTTTTTTTTTAACTAAAAGGGAATCATTATATTAGATCAAACAATAAGAGTTCGCTAATTCAGTTGGGAGAATGTTCATAACCATTAAAAAAAAAAAAAAGAAAACCCTTAAAACCCTCCCTAGCCAAGGTATGAGCAACTCTATTAGCAATAGGGATGTAAACGGTACGGGTCGAGGTGGGGATTAATAATCTCATTCCCGTTGTCCGCTAGGCATGGATCCCTATCCACATCCCTGTTTAGTAAATGGGAACAATCCTAATTTCTGTTTCCCATCCCGTCAGGGAACGGTTTTCTCGATAGGATCCCCGTTACTGTTAG
Source organism: Euphorbia tirucalli (assembly GCA_039660915.1). Classification (NCBI taxonomy): domain Eukaryota; kingdom Viridiplantae; phylum Streptophyta; class Magnoliopsida; order Malpighiales; family Euphorbiaceae; genus Euphorbia; species Euphorbia tirucalli. Next base: position 14,689,133 of record CM077636.1, on the reverse strand, counting down.
GATTATTTTTTTTAAAGAATAAATTCAATTTTAAAGCCATACCCTTTTAAAGTTCAACATAGTTTTCATTGAAAATTAAAAATCTTAATTTTACTTTCATTTTAGTGTTACAAAATTCAATTATTTATATAAGATAAGTCTATAATTATTTATATAATAATATAAATAATTAGAGTTGGTGATTTTAACAAGGATATTGTCAGGTATCCCCGTGTGAAGTAAACAAAAACTGGAACAGAGGCCCACGGGACGGAAAAAAGTAATCTCATCCCGTCCTTGTTTAATATACAAGGATAAATTTATCTCCGTCCCTTTTTGGATGAGCTCCCGTGTCCCGTTGACGATCCTAATTAGCATCCTCGTAATAAAAGAAAATATTGCACAAAACTAAAAGAGGACATAAGAGAGATACAAACTTCAAAAACCATGCTAACTGGAGACGGAAAGAGACAGATTGATGCTTCTTTACTTTCTGCAGCTAGCTAATTATAACTTCGGCCTCACCTTAAAATATATATAAATGTCTCGTAATACCTATGGTTGTCAAATTGTCAAATTTCTCGAATATATTATTAATAATAATATTAAATATCTAACGTTTTATTCCCAAATAGCAAGTGTTGCAATTCTTATATAAACCCCGACAAACCGTTCCAACTCCTACACAACAACGCCCTCAATCTCTCTTCTATATTTCTCTCTTCCTTTCAACTAAACAACAAATGTCACACAAAACAAGCTTTTCTGCTTTCAAATTTCTCTTCATTTTTTTTGCATCATCGATATGCCAATTACTGGCAGAATCAGCGCAGTATGATGTGCAAAGCTATGGTGCCAAGCCAGACGGAACAACCGACTCAACTAAGGCCTTCGTTAGTGCATGGGCTCAAGCCTGTGGGTCTAAGGTCCCTGCCACCCTATATGTCCCTCCAGGGAAATTTTATGTCGGAAAAGTGGAATTTCAGGGACCATGCAACAACGGTGCCATTTTAGTTAAAATAGATGGTACCCTTGTGGCTCCATCTTCTAATGATGATGCAAAAAATTGGCTAATTTTTGAACATGTCAACGATGTTACTGTTTCCGGCGGTGTTCTTGATGGTCAAGGCTCTAGCCTGTGGTCTTGCAAGTCGTCGGGCGGCAATTGCCCCGCCGGTGCAACAGTAAGCTATATATATATATACTAGCCACCTACTCCACATTAATGTTATGTTCAATGAACTATTGTCACTGATTATTTTTGGTTGATTTGATGCAGTCATTGGAATTTTCGAATTCAAAAAACATTGAAATCAATGGATTAGCATCAGAAAATAGCCAAATGTTTCACATTGTAATAAACGGGTGCCAGAATGTGAAAGTGCGAAATGTGAAAGTTTCAGCTCCAGGGAACAGTCCCAATACAGATGGAATTCATGTGTCGCAATCTAGTGATGTCACAATCTTAAATTCAAAGATTTCCACTGGCGATGATTGTGTATCAATCGGCCCTGGCACTACTTCTTTGTGGATTGAAAATGTTGCTTGCGGCCCTGGCCACGGGATCAGGTAACTAATTAAATAATTAATTAATTAAAATTTAGCTTAAAATTTTGGACGCAATTAATTACTTAATATCACGGTTGCAGCATTGGAAGTTTAGGCAAGGACGCTGAGGAAGCAGGAGTGGAAAACGTGACAGTCAAAACGACAACATTTTCGGGAACTGAAAACGGTGTGAGAATCAAAACGTGGGCAAGACCAAGTGATGGGTTTGTTAGGAACATTCTATTCCAACATGCTGTTATGAGTAATGTCAAAAACCCAATAGTGATTGACCAAAATTATTGTCCCGACGAAAAGAATTGTCCCGGCCAGGTATCTTAAATCTTCATTAAATAACAACAATTATCTATTAATTTTTGTGTTCAATCAATCAATTAATCAAATTGATTGAATAATCATATTGACAGGCTTCAGGAATAAAGATTAGTGACGTGAGATATGAAGATATACATGGATCATCGGCCACAGAAGTAGCAGTGAAATTGGATTGCAGCAAAACAAATCCATGCTCTGGAATTGAAATGGAGGACGTGAAGCTCACTTACAATAACAAGCCAGCTCAATTGTCTTGCATTAATGCAGCTGGCTCAGCTTCCGGTGTCCTTCAGTCGTCTTCAACCTGTCTTTAAACAAAAATGTTGTGTGGTTTAATTCATTAATTACTTGAGCCTGCGGCTTGGAGTTACATTAATGGTATTGGTTCAAGCCCGGCCTTGTTGCATTTATCTCAACCCCTTCAATTATTAAAAGGGTGTTCCGATTCAAATACTATTAATTATGCCTTCGTTTTTGTACTCTTCATCAATAGATTATATAGTTAAATGAATTTCCTTCCCTCTATCTCTAATACTAGTAGTAAGTACTTGTTTGAATGAATGCAGTATTTAATAATATCATTATAATTAAGTCAATGCTATAAAGCCCAACAATAGCAACAAAAATGGACAAAACTACAGGTGTTACAACTGAAACAACGTCCAAACTTAGCCAATAAACATATCAGTGATTTTTTATTAGCAATTCTCTCCACGTGATAATAACAAAGAAAGTTACGAAACCACATTCAAAATAATTAATTTTAAATTAAATTAAACATTAATAATCAAATATTCTAAAATTATTAAATAATAAACACTTTATATATTTTTTATTAAAATGTATTGATATTAATATTTTTCACAAGAATAATTTTTTAAAAAGATTAGAAAATAAAGATAAAAAAATTTACATTCAAAAGAAACTTATTATCAAAGGTTAATTAGAAAAATAAAAATAAGTTTTAAATTTTCAAAATGATGTAAGGTAGCAAAATTTTATTTACTAATTATTTTAATGAAATAAATATCTAGTTTAAACAAAATATTAAAAAAATTTACAAATTAAGGTGTAGTATTCTTGGTAAAGATTTCAAGTCCTATATTACGTAGCTTAAGCTTGAAATATCAAATTCAAGTACTAATATATGTAGCAAACATTAATCGATACATGGCTTATCTAAAAGATATTTTTCATCAAATTAAAATCGATTAACCAAAAAAAAAATGTGCATTATTTTTATGCAATTTAAAAAAAATCTGAGTGAAAAATTTATGACAATAAATAAAATTATATAAAAGCTATTCAATCATGATATGTTATTAAAAAAAAAAAAAAGCAAATAAAATATGGTTAGGAAAATAAAAACAGAAATTTCAATGTTTAAGAATTTAAGGAAGTAAAACAATTTTTGTAAAGATAAAGATTAAATATATGTAAAAAAAAAAATTTGACTGTACGTAAATAATAAATTAAGAAGCAAGAAATATAAATAATAAAAGTAAAAATTTTATAAGTTAATGTAAGAAGAAAAATAATAAAAGAAAAATCACAAGCAAATGAAGTATACAAAAACATAAAAGATTACAAATCTAAAATTTTATTTATAAAAAGACAATAAAATTAGTCATAAAAATTAAATAAGACTCCAAAAATATTATATTAAATATTCCTAATATGGGAAAAATATAACAATAATTTCAGGTATTAATTGAAATTAAATTTAGTTTTATTGAATTAATTTTAGCTAATTAGAGTCTATATCAAGTTATAAAGAAAATTGGAACGAATATGTGAAAAACTTTGGCAAGCAGGCTAGAAGAAGCTGGGAAAAAGCTGTTGAAAAGAGAGAAAAATATGACAGAATTTGGATCATACCGTGGGCCCTTAGAGGGATGGAGGAGAAAATATGACTTGTCTCGAAAAGAAATATTTGACTTTTGGAAAGATTTTACTTATAAATCTACTTAAACTTTAGTGGTTGAATTTTATATTATTTTAATTTGTGGTCATCTTTGAGCCACCATACTAATTATTTTATTAATATTTTATTTTTTTATGGAATATTTTAGTCTTTTAGGGAGTGCTATATATACTCCCTTAGTATTTGTTGTAGGAAGCTTTTAGCTTTTGACTCAATTTTTCTCTACTCTTGTAGCTCATTTCTTTTAATTAATTAATATTTTCTTTTAATTTTATTAAGATTGTGTATGACTGAGTAGTCCATCTAGCGGGCTCGAGCCAGCTTGGCTAGGATGAGTAAGTGACTTTTCTCCTTTTTTATTATGGGTATTATATATGTGATGATTGTTTCTTAGTATGCTTCATATTTCTTTGAGACTGATCACCTCATATGCTAATGGTTAGAATGAGACTGAGAGGAGATTCTTAACCATGGAAATTTCTTGAAACATATGCATGTTTATTGCTGAAGAAATTTGAGTAGACTGTATGCTAAGGGTTTTTATCTTTGATAAAATGCTTGCAAGATCTTAACGTATGATTAAATAGTCTTTTGCTGAAGAGATTCGATTAGGCTGCTTGTCATCAAATCCACATGTCCGGAGATTCCTAGTGTGATGATTTTTATTATGGGTATTATGTATGTGATGATTGTTTCTTGGTATGCTTCATATTTCTTTGAGACTGATCACCTCATATGCTAGTGGTTGGGATGAGACTGAGAGGAGATTTTTAACCTTGGAAATATCTTGAAACACATGCATATTTATTGCTGAAGAAATTCGAGTAAACTGTATGCTAGGGGTTTTTATCTTTGATAAAATACTTGCAAGATCTTAATGCATGATTAAGTAGTCTTTTGCTGAAAAGATTCGATTAGGCTGCTTGTCATCGAATCCACATGTCCGGAAATTTCTAGTGTGATGATTTGAGAGTGAAATACACCCTACATCTGTGTGCTTAACCCTGTTCATAATGTTTAAATAGAGAGATGTCACTGAATTTGCCTGATCTTACTTTATTTGAGTCTGCTGCCTTTTATCATTGTTGTTGTTTATATTCTGTTTTCAGCAACTTTAACTCTGCTTAAATCTGTTTAGCATGTTTACTTAGTTTTATTTTAGAATCTTTTTTAATTCATTGGAAGAAATCAAATTTGCTAGTTTGCTTGAAAATTTGAGATTGTTCACATCATTCACTATGGAAAACGATACTTGGACTCACCACTGTGCTACAACCGACCTAGTGTATTTACTAGTGTCATATTTGGGAACAACAATTCCTTTCATCTTAGAAAAATAGTCCAGTTTAGTTAGTCAAATATTAAAAAAATATAATTTATATGATTTAAGGATAAATATTTATACATTAATTTTTTTTTCTTTTTTGTTTAAACCTCTTTAATTAAACTTGATACTTTCGGTGAATTTATAGTTGCAATTTTAGAAATTATTTTTTTCATTATGTGTATATTAATTTATATTAAATAGGTCCATATTGAAAAACTAATCATTTAATTATAATCTAAAAAAAAAAAAAAAAACTAGACTATAATTTGAATCACGTTGCAGTAGAAAGGTGAACTATGTTTTTGAAACGGATAAGAGTATATATAAATTATATAAGGCAGTTAAAGATTCGAAGTTTTTCTAAAAAAAATTAATATAACTTCTTTTTAATTAACAAAATTAATTAACCGAATGATATATATATATACTGACAAGAACTGGTGTAATGATGTAAGTTAAGGATTGAAAATAACTTATCACCAACCCACATTTAAACGTTACTAATTCGAACCATAAATTAATGTGTAAATGATTAGTCAATTTGTGCTGAAAATTGTGTTCCTAACCATAAATGTTTTATGTTTGTTGAGCTGTAAAAGCTTAGGAGTTCATTTATTTTTAACCAAATATTGAGAGTTTGATTATCGTTTTGAACATGAAACAATTTTAAATTTTTTAGCCAGCTATCCTATCCTTCGAGATGCCTACAAACCAGTATGGGAAATAATCATTGTAATCTACTGTGGATATCCTTGATTGTGCACTAATAATAATAACAATAATAATAATAATAGTGTTAACCATTGTACAAATTGTCAAAAAAAAAAAAAAAAAAAAAGCATAATTAATTAACTAGTGATGATTTATGCTTTCGCTAGCGTATAGCAAATTCGAATACACCATCCCAAAACACGGCTAAATTATTTAATGAATTAACTACAATGGCTGACATTAATTAAATTAATTACTAGTGCTTACATTACGGTTGTGTGGTATCTCAGCAATACCATTGAACTCCTTAAATCTAGCCCGTTTGAAATGACTTGGAATTTCAGCAATGTATGGCTTTGTTTGGTGAAAGGTTAACTAAGACGGTGGGAAGGTGGGGATTGGTTGGGTGGTAAGGGATGATCATGCTCCGATTGTAGCCGCAGATTCTAAGAGTCTTGATTTTTCGATGGCGTCGGCAATGATGAAAGCGCTTTCTTAAAACGCCTTATCTTGGTTTTAGAATCGTGGATTTCGTCTTGTATTTTTGGAATTAGATTGTCTAATAATAATTATGGTTTCATATAAGACATTTTAGATTTAACAATAACTTTAGGTATTTACAACAAAATTTGATATAATTTCATCATTAAATGTGTTTTTTAGTAGCAATTTTTAGATATTGTTGTTTGCTGCTAAATTCTATAATATTTCTTGTAGTGCTTTATGTCTTCATCTTTTTTATATTACAATTACTTGGGTCTTCTTAGTGATATTTCTTGTAGTGCTTTATGTCTTCATCTTTTTTATATTACAATTACTTGGGTCTTCTTAGTGAGAATTGTAAAACTTTTAAGATTTATGATGTATGCTATTTTCTTTTTATTCGTCGCTTAGCAAATTGTCCGGCTTACTTATTAGCTCAAAAATCAGATTCTTCGTCTAAGGAGGGTATTTGGACTTTTTGGTACCCCTGTTGATCCAAGAGTTATATACTCCTTCAGTCTTAATATCATGACCTTTTCCCATTAGAAAAAAAGAAACATTTGACTTAAAAAATGATAATAATAAATAAAATATCCTGACTCTTTGTCAATCACCAACAGAGAACTCTAATGGGGTAGTATCCAAAGTCCTGTTTTTTGGTAGAAAGTAGTATCCAAATTCCTAGCACACAAAGAATTAACTGCATTTAAACGACTCCCCTGCCCATTAATCGCATCCACATGTGAATTATTTTTTGAATTTTGTCGATTGAAAAAACAATGAAAATCTTCAATCCAGAAAACGGAGGTTACACTTATTGGCAGGTGCCTAATTTGCTAAAGGTTGAAAATAAATATTTTGTAGGTGAATCGATGGAAATCAGCAAATCTATTGGCCTATTTCTATGGCTAATTGATTAATTAAATTAATTACTAGGCTTAGGCAGCTAATTAAGGTGTGGTTGGTTGACCCGAGGCTCAGGGTTGGGACGACTTCTCCTCATGTTAGTTTTGGCCGTTATGGTAATTGGTTAAACAATTTGACCATTAGAAGAAAATTATTGTTTTATAGGGCCATGATTATCGGGAAGTAAAAACGTTTAAACGCCGTCTTTTACTCCTTTTTATACTCCAGAAGTCACGTGCCACTAAAACTGACCATTTACGGAATTGCTCTTCCTTATTATGAGATAAATAATAAAATTAAAAAATTAAAATCACGAATAATGACATGGGAGGTCCTGAACCTTTGGGTTCCTTTGCGCATTTCAGTCGATTTGTTGCACGACATGCCGTTCCCATTCCTCCTTTCTTGGATTTTGTCACATTCTAGAAACCATTTTCTTGTAAAAATAAAAATCAAATAAAATGAAATAATTTTTAGATGTATAAGAGGGAATAATTTTTTTTACACTACCTTTCTGTTTAATTAATTAAATTTCCCTTACATAAAAAAAAAAAAAAAATTCGTGACATTTCACCTAACGGATGAAATAAGTCAACTTCGAGAACTAAAGATTCTAACTAAGTGGTTTATGATTGGCTACTCATTTTCCTAAAAATATAGTAATAATTAATGCCCTGTTATGGTTAAATATTATCTTATATACTTTGGTAAACCAATCCGTTTACAACATGAGAACAAATCACTATAATATTTTTGTAGTAAAAATTTTGCAACAAAATTTATCTAAAAATTGTTATTATATACACAGTTATAACTTTATAACAATAATATGAGATAATGTTTTATTATTGTCAAAACTATGAAAGTGATTTTTATACTTTCAAGTTTTGATAGTAAATTCTTCTCTCAAATGTGACAAAGAACGGCATCAATTTTTAACTGCTCAAACCAACATTCGATGTCATCCTATATGATACGATAGAGGCCAAATTGTCTGCAGCTATCTTGTAAATTTGGGAAAACAGTTAAAATTTTATTTTCATTGATTATCATTTATTAAATTATGTTGAAAAGTAAAATTGAACCGCAATCTTGATTATTGTTTTCTTTTTCTTTTTTTATTTTTTATGTTAGTATAACTATGTAGGTACGTACAACTTTTTATTTAAACAAAAATTTGGACAAAGCTAAATATAGACATGGAATCTGTGTATACATTCCGGATGACACTTGCGTGAAACGGTGATGTTGCATTACGTAATATTGTTGAGGAGTTGAAAGAAAAAATATATATAATATAAAAAAAAAAAAAAAAGAAAGAAAACTCCATGCAGCGATGTTACTAATAATGCATGTTATTGAATTAGTGGCAACTTGAAGAAATTTCACATTTTTTTTTCGGCAGCATGTAACTTTTTCTTTGATGTTTGTTAGGCCACTTTTCTGAACATGAAAATTGGCACTTTATTTCTGATTAGTACTGTTTATGTATGGTGAGGGAGCAGTAGTACCTTTTTTTCTGCTTTCAACAACTAACCCAACAGATAATTATAACTACAAATTAATCTCATCTTCCTTAACCAAAATAATTAATTTAATGATAAAGTGTATCAAGTCTACCTGATAATATGAATTCAAAATCCAACATTGTTGTCCTTTACAAGTTTCCAATTTAATATTCAATTAAATTAGCATTCCAACTCCTATATAAACCACTCTAACTGCCTCAACTCCCTCCACACCACCCTACAATATTAACCAACTCTTCCTCTTCATTCTTCTCATAACTAAACATGGCAGCAAAAACACTCAGCAGCTTTCTTGCTCTTACGTTTTTCTTTTTTATTACTTCAGCAATGGCAGCAACATACAATGTGCAAAATTATGGTGCCAAAGCTGATGGAAAAACAGACTCAACAAAGGCCTTTGTTAGTGCATGGGCACAAGCCTGTGGGTCAAAGGTCCCTGCCACTCTATATGTCCCTGCAGGCAAATTTTCTTTAGGGAAAGTGGAATTTCAGGGACCATGTAAGAACGGTGCCATTTTAGTCAGCATAGATGGTACCCTTGTGGCTCCATCAGATTATTCATCTATTGCTGATAAAAAGAACTGGCTCATATTTGAGAATGTTGATGGCCTTACTGTTACTGGTGGCGTTCTTGACGGTCAAGGTGCCAAATTGTGGTCTTGCAAGTCGTCTGGGAAGGGTTGCCCTACCGGTGCAACGGTAAATGTTAATTAATTTTAACTGAAAATATGATTATGTTTAATTAATTTGTTTAACTTGATCAATTTATAATTATTTATATGCAGTCACTAGAATTTAAGAATTCGAAAAATATTGAAATCAATGGATTAGCATCAGAAGATAGCCAAAAGTTTCACATTGTGATCAATAGCTGCCAGAACGTGAAGGTGCAAAATGTGAAAGTCTCGGCGGCCGGTGATAGCCCTAACACCGACGGAATTCACGTTGAAGCATCCAGCATTGTCACAATCTTGAACTCTAAGATTGGTACAGGTGACGATTGTATATCGATTGGCCCTGGAACCACTAACTTGTGGATTGAAAATGTTGCTTGCGGACCTGGCCATGGAATCAGGTAATTAGTTTAATTTATTGTTTTTAAGTTTTAGACAAAATTAGTGATTATTAATAAGAATTAAACGTGGGATTGATGGATGCAGCATTGGAAGCTTGGGCAAGGAGTCGAAGGAAGCCGGAGTGCAAAATGTGACAGTAAAAACTGCAACATTTACAGGCACTGAAAATGGAGTGAGGATTAAATCATGGGGGAGACCCAGCAGTGGATTTGCTAGGAACATTCTTTTTCAACATGCTGTTATGAAAAATGTTAAAAACCCAATTGTGATTGACCAAGATTATTGTCCTGACGAAAAGAACTGTCCAGGACAGGTATATATATCTTTGAGATTTAATTAAAATTATTATGACTAGTACATTGATTGGAGTATCTATAATAAGTATATTTATGCTAAATCGAAAACTGAAATGATAGGAATCTGGAGTGAAAATCACCGACGTAACATACCAAGATATACATGGATCATCAGCGACGGAAGTAGCAGTGAAATTGGATTGTAGCAAAACCCATCCGTGCACAGGGATTGAAATGGACGACGTAAAGCTCACATATAACAGTAAACCAGCTGAAGCTTCTTGTAGCAATGCAGCTGGCAAAGCTTCTGGCTTTATTGAGGCTTCAAGTTGTCTCTAGCTAGCTAGGAACCATAAATTAATGTTTCCATTCTTCTGCATCAGGCTTAGGAGAGTTGGGATTTTCTTTATGTTATGTTAATTTCTCAGCATAAGCATGTGGCTTTCAGGCCCGTTTGCGCCTGATACAAGCCCGGCCTTGCAAGTTGCAATTATCTCTGTTGTACTGTAGCTCTCATTATATACTGAAAGCAGTAATGGGAGATATTATCTTTTAATTAAAATATTATATGTTAAATTTAAAGTACGTTCCTTGAGAAGGAATTTAATTTACAATTGTTTATTACGTTATCAAGTCAATATATCCTGTAAACAAAACAAAGCAAAAGTCTACAATTCATTATGCATATCAGCAAAGTTAATAAGTTAATTTGTCATGTTATTAAAGTTAACCTGCAACATTAACAAGAAACTACTTTTTTTTTTACAATAATTCATTATTTTTCATGGTATAGTATCTATTTCAAGGAAATTTCAACCATCGATTTTCCAATTGGAGAAAAATATCTTTACCATTAAGATGTAGCTAGATAATCATCTAATATGTATATAAAATAAACTAATTCTCGTTTAAAAAAAATACTACAATTAATTTAGTTTAAATTTAAAAATTCAAAGTTTGAAATAACCAGCAGTTTAGAAGATTAATTATTTTTCATTTCTTTAATTTATTAGTTCAGGATTATTTTTGTTTCTATCTTTCTTCTCGTAAACACAAATGCTCTGAGTTTTATTACTAGAAGCATTCATCTATTTTTCTCATTTTCCCCACCCCTCTTCTGGTATTTTGCCCTCTCCTTTGCTTGAAATCTATTTTCTTCATTTTTCACTTGTTAGGTCTGTGTTTGTATGTTACAGTTATATATATATATATATATATATATTCCTTCCTTCAAGTTTGCACGCGTGAAAGACATTTTTTCCAAATATTTCAAGGTTAGCACTTCTTAAATTGTGATCTACAAGATTTCAAAAAGATTATTTTAGATCCATTTACTCGAAAAATTTAAGGATGAAGATTGTACTACAATTATATTTTTGCTATTCTCGATTTCTAACGAGAATAATCATTTCTTCCAAAGTATAGTTATATGTTTTTTTAGTTTTGTTTTACTATTATTGTGTTCCGGTGTTAGCCTGAGTTGTGTAGGGATTCGCTTCTCTTTGTCAACATGTTGTATCTTCTTATTTTAATGAAATGAATATTTAATTTTTTGTAAAGAAAAAAGAAACTTCTCATGATGGTTTTTTTTTTTTTTTTTTAAAACCTTAGAGCTTTCTGAAGCTATGGACTTGTAGATTAAAAACAAAATCGTATGAATGGGGGTATTGAGAGTATTCATTTACATGTAGTCTGATGCATGTACTTCACTTTGTTTTATTTGTTGGTGATGCAAAAATTTTGCTCCTAAATGTATTAAATATATTATTTCTTGTTGAGTTAACTCTATTTTATCTGGCAGGTGATTTAGATGGACTTTTCTTCTTAATTGATCCAAGGACTTGTGTGCCGAATGTATCACGGTCTCCTACCTAGGATAATTTTCAAAAATACGTTTTTATAAGTTCGATTTCCGCGTATACATTTTTGTTTTCTTCTTTTTTTTTTTCTTTTTTTTTTTAAATAACATTTCATTTCCGCTTTTTCGTATTCTATTTTTCTTTTTCTCTTTTACAATCTCTCACCTTTTCATGTTCTTTTTCCACTGGTGCTACGGTATTCTGGTGCTTGGTTGTTGTTTTTATATATATATATATATATATATATATATATATATATATATATATATATATATATTTTATCATATAAGTATGCTCTTATTTGGTTATTGTTGTATATGTTGTATTGTTACATTGTCGATACATTTGTAATACTGTCAACCATTATTTTGGTGTTTGGTAGTTGTTATATATGTATTTTTTTTTTCATATACTGTTTTCATACACACCTAATACATTTTGTGATACTGTGTTGATACATATATTGGTGTTTAGTTGTTATTGTGTATAATGGTATTAATACATTGTTGATATATTTGTTATATATTTGGTGCAATTGCAAGGAACATAATTTTTTGTGTTGCGTGTGTTTTGTGCACATAAGTTATAAATTGTTTGAATAATTGTAAAATTCACAAAATTTAAGAGAATTTAGGATGTATTTTGCTTTTATTTTTATTTTTAGTTTTATGGGAATTATGATTTATTAACCTTCTATAAATAATTAAAAACGATTGTGAAAAAAAAGTTTAAACTATACGATGATGAAAAGAAAGAACTCCTCAACATATATTTCTTTTAGGTAGTGTCAGAAATATCATATCATATGACATATGTAAACTGCTATATACATATAAGAATGATGGTGGTTGGCAAGCCTAGGAGAATAAAAGGGAAAAAGCCAAGAAAAACTAACTTCAGATAGGCATCTATATATGTTTGACATTTTAGAGAAATGAGTATGAAAAATAAGTGAAACAGAATAACAGAAAAAGATTAAATAAATAAAAAAAAAAGATATGATAATATGCATAAAAAGCGGACAAAAGTGGGTTCCAATGATAAGCAGAAGCAAAATTCTAGAAACCTTAGTAGCCATAATGTTTTCTTTTTAAGAAAAAAAAAAAACGCGGATTTCTTGTCCGGTTTTAGTGGTTAAATCTGTGTGGTTATCAAATATAGTAATAGTACGATGGCGTTTTGCTGCTTCCAAGTTGTCATCAAATTGAACATTATCCTAAAAAAGTTTGGAGCCACTTTTTATATAATCCAATATCTATACTAACATTAAAAATAAAAAAGATAGATATGGTTGTTTAATTTGATAATGGACTGTACGCCAAAGAAGGGGATTGAAGACAGTTGGGGAGGCACTAATCTTGTGATTAAAAAAGTAATAAATTGGTCATCCAATTAAGACAAAAAAAAAACCAATGTTGACGTCTTCAATTGGGTAGTGGCTCACCTTTTCCTTAACTTAATGCATTAACCCAAACTTTCTTAATTAAATTTCAAGTAACCACTTAATTCCATATCCTATGTTGTAACCTCCCACAAGTTTTCTTATGATCCAGTAATTACTTTGTTTTTATAAATCATGCTAAATTTTAGCTATCTCTTAAAAGAAATGGTTAAACTCATTTTGTAGTCTCCCCATTCTTAGGATAATCTCTATTCTAATAGTGTTCACCTGGGCCAGGTCATGCCTAAGCCCATTCTCTAACAAATGGGACCTCACAACTGTTTCATGGCCAAAAACACCGTTTCAAATGAATATATTCAGCACTTTTTTCAGGGATTTTTTTTTATTTTTTTTATTTTTATTTTTTTGTGTCTTTGTAGCTTCCCCCTTTAATTTCTTTTCTCTCTTCTTTCGTTACGATTTCATTCTACGTAGTGACACCTCTATCTCGGGTGATTAATGGATGAACTCATATAACACAAAATCAATTGTCTTTTATTAAAATTAAATTTTTTTTTACTTATATGATATTCTTTAGTTTCATTTATTTTTTTTAAGGAAGCAATCTCATTAATAATCAAAGCTCAAAACAGCGTGGAAAAACTGGAGCAGATTCATAATCCAAACACCAATGTGGAAATATTATTGATTCTTCAACACTCTTCTTCAAGTACAACAGGACTTTGACCAACTTTTGCTTGTCCAACCATGTTTGTTGGTCTATTTCTTTTGAGAAACAAGGTCATTAGCAAATGTTTTTTCTATTAGCCGAAACTTTACAAGGTCTCTCAATACCGACCCTAGATTTTTTGGCTGTTAGGTCATCTTCTATTCTGATGTCATGAAGAGACTTTTTAAGTTTCGAGAGTATTGGACCTGACTGCATAAATGAGAATATATATAGAATTGAACAATTATAATACAAAGCCAATCGCCTTATATTAAGATCTAATCTACATAAAGTGTATATCAGTTTTAACTTCATATTTTTTTTTTAATGTGAGGCTATTATTTGTTTTGGAACAATTAATTGAACCTCTAAAATTTGTTTTATTAACCCCAAATATCCTTCATAGAATAAGTTCTACTAAATTGTTGCTTCAACTACATGATTATTTCAACATTATTACCAGCAATAAACATAATCATCATTACTAAACCTCCAAATAAATATACAATTAATTATACGATTAGTCTTTTTGTTCCCTTTGCTCCCCTTAATTAAATCAAACTTCTTGTATCATTAACTGGGCGTAAGTTTCAAATTTTTTTTTTTGATAAGAAACAGAGCGAAAGGCTAAGGAGGGGCTAGACATCCCAACTAAGTTGGCACCTCAAGCAAACCTCCTAAACCGACGCCCCAGATTTTATTGAAGAGTCCACGAGTAGAGGACACAAGTACAAACTCAGATATTACATCAAGAAAATAGTAGGATTCAAGAGCACATCTGAAAGGGTGTAAGAAAAGGTATGGTCTGAGCATTTGAGGTAGAAGACTAGGTTCCTAATACATTTTAAAAGAATGTCATCATCGTCGTGCGAAATAGAGAAAGTTGCTTTGTTCCTTTTCATCCACAGTTCCCAAGCAATCATAAGCCAAAGAGAGCAGCCGAAATTAGCCCTCCATCTGTTTCCGAAGAGACCGATCCAGATTTCAAAAAAGGAGAGCAAAGAAGAAGGCACCACAACAGAAATACCAATCCACTTGAACAATGATCTCCAGACAAGAAAGCTACCACGACAATGCAATAAAGCGTGGTCAAGGGTCTCCACAGAGTCACAAAAAATGCAGTTTAAGTTGTCTGCAGGAATAATGTTTCGATAAACCAAGAAATCCTTCGAAGCTAGCCTGTTGTGAAGTAACGACCAGCATAGACTTCTTTTTGAAAATCACGCACATATCGTTATTTGTCTTTCACTTGAATTCACATTCCTCCATATTTATTTTATTTTATTTTATTTTTTTCCAAAGTTATTATGAAAATCTAGCTGCCAAAAGAAGAATAGAGAAATTTTGGAATCATGTGTATGTCAAACTACTAAAATCATGTCACAAAATATATTTTAGAATTTAAGGTTTTTATATACATATTATAGTCTAAAGTTTATATTTTACAGTATAATATTTTTATTTTAGAGTCTAAAATATTATATAAATAATTACTTAATTGATTCCTATTACCATTTCTCAATTGATTAAAGTATAAGTTGTGATAGTTCTAGTGTCAAATATACCATAAAATTTCTGCAAAGCATAATACAAAATAACTATTCACACAATTTCAAAAAAAGAACTAATCAAAATTCGAAATGAATATTCTTTTTTACAGAATCCTTTTACCACCAATCTAATTTCTACATTAACTCCATACCGCAGTAGTTAAGTGCTTCATCTTATTTAAGCAATTATATTATAATTAAATGAGAAAAACTTTAATGTGAAATAAAAGATAAATAATTGCCTGACATGACATTTTTTTTTTATTTCAATTTGTTTCTTAATTTATAGCGTCAGTTAGTGACCCAACATATGAGGGTTATGTGATTTAACTACCAAGAAAAGCACTTTTTCTTTTCCAGAATTCGGGAAGCCAAATTTTATAGGTTTTGACATAACCGGAATTTTTTTTCCCCTTTTCGTTTTCTAGTGTAGGAAAAAAATTCATAAAAATTTAAAGCACTGGAATTTTTTTATTCAAAGAAAATAAAGGCAATTTTAATTTTTCATAGACATGAGTTTTCTTTTTCACAATAAACTCATGATTTTTCGCTTTTACTGATTGAATCATCAACTAATCAAATATTAATGGCATGCATCAACCGCTTTATGATATTAATTAGAAAAATTTTATAATAGTCTAAGTGAATTGGAGTCTACCATTGACAAAGTGCCACTGGTATTGTTTTTACTCTTGACATAATCATTTCACATGTGGCATAATTTCCTTTTTCTACTTGTGCATTCCTCGCAGACAGTAAAACTTCTTCCCTGGTCAATAGTTAGTTGTAAACATTAAACTTGAATAAAAGCACATGATCGACATATGACACTTTTTTTTACAGTTTGAAGTGAAGTTGCTTTATATATATATATATATATATATATATATGTGGACATAATTTACAAAAGAGAGAGGCCTCAGAATTTGTTTGATCCCTTTTGAACAAGGAGAGCACAAGAATGCAGAATGTATAATTTATAGAGTTGTTTGAATCATAGATAAGAGAAAGGGATAGAATGTAACGGCTAGCTGGAGTAAAAGCACACTGTTGACCATAGCATCAATTTAACACCTTAAAACGCAAAGTGCCAATCATCAATTTTGGAAGCTTTTAGCTTTCTATATCCCAAGTTGCAACAAAAGTTTGCTATTCTGATTAATACCTAAAATTATCAAAAGGAGAAATTTTCCTCAAACTCAGGACCAACTTTGCTTCTCGATGATTAAATCAATTTTTCCAAGAACTTACAATTATATTTGCAAATCTATAAATACAGCTCTCATAATCATTTCAACCCAGTACTACTCAGTGCTTAACATAATCTCTTCCATCCCCTCTTTCTATAAACAAAAGATAGCACTAAGAAAATGACAACTCCACTTGTCATTGCACTTACATGGATTTCCTTTGCTTCATCTTTAGCAAAAGGAATAAGTCACAATGTGATAAGTTATGGAGCAAAACCTGATGGCAGAACTGACTCGACTGACGCCTTTCTTGCTGCTTGGAAACAAGCATGTAGCTCCATATATCCGGTCACCATAAATGTGCCTTCGGGGAGGTTTTTGCTTCGAAACGTAGTTTTTGGTGGCAAATGCAATAATAATGCTATTGTTTTTCGTATAGCCGGCACCCTTGTGGCCCCCTCGGACTACAGTGTCATTGGGCATGCTGAAGACTGGATTTTGTTCGAAAATGTGGATGGAGTTTCAGTTGTTGGTGGGTTGCTTGACGGACAGGGGACTAGCTTGTGGAACTGTAAGGCCACTTCCAAACACTGCCCTGCTGGTGCAACGGTATGAATGTATCCTTCTTATAGGATAAGATAATGGATTAAACGCTAAAGTTATTCGGAAAAATCAATTTTACTATCATTCTATAAAACAGTCTCTTATTGAACTATATAGTTGAAAATCTGAACTCAATTCATGCTATCGCCGTTAGATTCTCCATTCTGACTTTGAGCTGGAAATACAAATCATATTCTTTAAATTGTTTCAACTAAAAAAAAAAAAAAAAAATTATTTTTTTACTAGATAAATTTTATCTAGTAATTATAGTCACATAAATTTTTTCCCTATTAATTCGGGATTCTTTGACGAAGTGATATCTGAGTTATAATTTTTACCATTGGTCAAATATTAAATTGTTATGATTTGTACAATAATGTAAAATTAATCTTTTCCCAATGGAAAAAATATTTAGCCATTATTCTTTTTTTTGTTTGTTTGTTTTTATCTCTTTACACAAGAAAAATAAAAAATTGGTTTAGTTTAATGTATAGAAAATACAAATTATAAAATAAAAAGAGGAAGGACTGATTTAAAGTTTTTGTGAGTGCAGTCGTTACGGTTTAGCAAATCAAGCAATATAGAGATAATGGGATTAACATCAATAAATAGCCAGATATTTCACATAGCCATTCATGGATGCCAAAAGGTACGAATGGATGGGATAAAAGTATTTGCCCCAGCCCATAGCCCCAATACAGATGGAATTCATGTCCAAATCTCAACTGATGTAACAATCTTAAACTCTCAAATTGGAACTGGAGATGACTGTATATCTGTTGGCCCTGGTACTTCTAATTTGTGGATCCAAAATATTGATTGTGGACCTGGCCATGGAATAAGGTGAATTTATATACACTTATATGTTTCAAATTAACTTGATGATTTCATTTTACACTTGTTCATTTTAAGTTTATATTATGATAATGTAATATAAAGAAGGGATGTCAATTCGGTTTTTGATTGATAATTGCAGTATTGGGAGTCTAGGCAAGGGCCTTCATGAGGCCGGTGTGCAAAATGTGACGGCAAAAACCGTGAGATTTACTGGTACTGAAAATGGGGTGAGGATAAAATCATGGGCAAGACCTACCACTGGTTTTGCTACTAACATTCACTTTCAAGATGCTCATATGACTGATGTTCACAATCCAATTCTTATCGATCAAAATTATTGTCCCCACAAAAAAAACTGCCCTCATCAGGTCAGATTAATTTGATCTTTTTACCTATAAATAAATCAGATTAATCAAATTTTTTTTTTCTAAGAAAAGAAATTAAAATTCGGATCATATTTTGTGACAGGGATCTGGTGTTAAAATTAGTGATGTGACTTACCAAGACATATATGGAACATCAGCGACAGAAGTTGCAGTGAAATTCGATTGCAATAAAAAGAATCCGTGCACTGGGATTCGAATGGACAATGTGTACCTCACCTATAAAAATAAACCAGCAGATGCATCATGCGCCAATGCCGACGGAACTTCTTCTCCTTCAGTCCAGCCTGCAATTAGTTGTCTCTAGTTTGTACAGACATATTCCTAAAATTTTAATTTTTTTGGGAAATGTAGCTTACCTTCTATTCTGCACCCAATTCGTCAATTGGGCAACAAATTTGGAGACAAAATTAATGATCAAATTCGTATTCATATATAGAAATAAAAAAAATTAATACGCAAATTTATAGAGATTATCCATATATATATATATATATATATATATATATATAATTTTGTTGCTTTCTGCTCCTATATATTGTTGTTTTTTGTTTCCAATTTTTCTTTCTGTTGTTTGATAGGTGAAGGACCTATGATTTGAACCCAGGTCCTCGGAGTTTTCAAACCACTTCCATATTTCTACTAGAGATGAATTAGTTTTTTTCCAATTTTTCTTGCCATGACAGCTCATTGGATCTGCCGGCTTTCTTCTTTTTCTTTTGCTGTTCATCACCGGAACTTCCCTAATTAGCTCTCTGGTTTCTACATTACAACCACCAAAAAAAAAAGTCTTTCGTGACGGTTGAAACTTCAGTTAGCGACGTATTACTTCGTCGCTGTTATATTTACCGACGTTTTGTAAAGCGTCCTAAATGCATCGCTAAATCATTTGTCGTGAGGTATATAAGGATAGAATAGCTAGCATTAGTAATATGGTGTAGGAACGCTCTACCAACACATTTGCTACGGATATTTCTTTCACTATGGACATTTTTGTTAGTGTCCTCTGTTACCTAGCAACCACTTTGCCTACGGAATTTGCAGTGCTTAAATTCTTACTTCGGACATTCTACATTAGCTTTTAAACTTAAATTATGCCATTTTCTATCTCTATTTGTCCACAAAGAACAATTGAAGTATTTTATGTATGACTCCTATAAAGCCTGAAGTTATGCCTCAAAGGAGTTGAATTCAAATGAAATGGAGAAATTAAAAAGATCTAAACAAGTAAAAAGATAGTAACTTTTAATAAAATAAAAAATAAAAAAATCATGTGAATAAAACCTTACAAATTCAAGTAAACAAGATAGAAAATACAATGTAAGAAATGAATATCAAAAGCTTTCACTTAAACCAAAGCTAGAATTACAACATAGCGTTTTAACCTAACTATAAAGACAGTCCAAGGAATTGGAAAGATTGGTCAAAGAACCAAAGGAATTGGGAAGATCTCCACTGAAGTTGTCGAAAGAAGATCCTTGAATCCACAAGCATAGAATAATAACTCATGTCACTAGTTGTCAAAAACTCCACTCCATATTTTAAAAGGGACCTTACATGGGTTCAAATAAGATATATGGCAAGATATTTACATAGGTGCTAAAAAATTTTCATGCATCATCGGTTTTTTTACTCATCCATTGCAAAAGTGGATACATTTGATAGTGGTTATTCACATTATACATTGTCACTAAAATCAGAACCTTGGTTTATAATTCGTCCGTTTATGTATTATATAAATGAATCATAGTAACTAAGATCATACTTTATTGTTGACTATTAATCATCAAAAATCATTTAGTACATTGTTTCTATATTCCACCCTTCAGATTATGAACTATATTATGCAGAGTCATCCAGAGTATAAAAATTAGAATTGCACAAAAGACAATAATCACAGTTCACATTGGCAGCAAAGGTACCTAGCTATTATCTGTACGAGAGTTAAATTGATCAGATTCCATGTTATCTAGCAACCCTTAGTGACGTCTATAAAACAAAATTAAAGATTTTATTTAAGACGACACGTAAACCAACTTCGTTATGGGGAATTAATTTATAACATATAGATATTGTTTATAGTCAAATAAATTCTTTGAGGACAAAAATGAAATCGTAGGAGAGTATGGGATATATTTTTGAAAATTTCCTACATCTAATCATTCCCTGGTTTAATTATCATGTAAGTAAGGCACTTGGGGGCTTTGGGGACTTGTTTATAGTCCCTCTCTGTTCCAACAATAGAGCCCAATCGGAGCATATGGATGTTTCCACTAAATTATTTTCCAATTAAAAAAAAAAAAAAAAAAAAGAAAGAAGATAAAGATGTGTATGTTTCCCTGACCTCCACGTAATAAGACACTGATCTATACATGCACCGTAATTTTCTCCGTCTTTCCCTAGTATATATCACATGCCTTTTAATCATTAAACTGTACATATGGTTGCGTATATACACATACACTCAACCAATTATCCCACCCAGAAATGTTTCTCAATGTTATTGTATCATCTTACTTCTTTACCAATTTAACAACGTGCATTATTTATCATATTAAGAGTACAAAGTTGTTACTATATGACAAACTGTATTCTGCATGTTAGAATAGTAGTTCGACATTTTTATGTTGTCTACCATGTGAGAGAATATTTTCTTGTCAAGTAGCTAGTAAATGTGTAACTCTAACTTAATTTTTGCTGTATGAAAATCAAGTCAAGCAAATCTAATTACTGTTATTTTTAAGAAGTATCATACTTTAAGAGTATTCTAAAATTTTCGTTGCAATGTTAATTTGTTGGTAAATAAAAAAAATGAACTTTATGTATTAATTTAATTTTCTGCACAACATATTACAATCAGGAATTGATAGGTACTAAAATCGCAATTTACATACCGATGGTTATTTAAGGACCACATTTGTTAATTTGACAATATTATCATTATCAAAATTGGTACATATCAGACTTAACGACCAAATTGATCAATCGTCACAAAAAAATAAAAAATAAAAAGTTCACTTCCCTCTTTGAAATATTATAGCTTCCCTGTATTCTAAAAAATATGCATTTCTGAGCTGAACTTATCAAAGATAAGATATGTATAATACCCATCAATTTAATCTTTTAAATCAAGTGATGCCTTGATAGAACTCTTATGAAGACACGTAAAATATAAATTTTTCGGATAAGTTTTGTAAATTAATTGTCTGTAAATTAAGTGGGTGTTTGGTTTCTTCCGAACAGCTTTTTTTTTTTTTTTTTTTTTTTTTGAAAAACAAATTCTCAGAGCATGTTTAGTTCTGTTGTTGCTGTGAGCTATTCGTTGTTCATGTTTCGGAGGTAAAAAACCAGTTGTTTACCAAGAACAAACAACAAAAGCTACCAGCAACAATATAACCAAAAAAACCCTGAATCAATGTAGGAATAAAAATCAAAAGATAAAATGACAAAGAATGTACGTTATTTTATGTAGAATCCACAAGCAGTTGTACGACAAGGAATGCCAATTGGATAAGGTGATAGGACAACGTTGACGGAAGATGATGATCATGTTCTATTATTCGTAATTAAAATACTCACTAATTACAGATATTAGCGTAACATCATCAACAAAACAACTCATTGTCACCGTACATATATCTCTCTCACAATTCAAGTTCAAGTACGTGATTAAACTGTATGAAAGTAACATGTAATTTGCTTGTTTTAGAGGCAAAACAACAACTATCAATTCCATATATATATATATATATGGACGTCCCAACCCCATGAAATCATTAACCCATAATTAATAAGAAAAACTTAAGGAAAATGGTCACTCATACGAGAATAGGTTGTGCTTTGTTCCTAATAATATTTTCATCATATTTGAAAGAATCAGAGGCAGCCTATAATGTAGTGAGTTTCGGAGCAAAGGGCGACGGGAAGACAGAGTCGAGCGGGGCGTTCCTAAAGGCGTGGGCATACGCGTGTAATTCAAAAACGGCAGCAACAGTGTATGTTCCGAAGGGGAATTTCTTGGTGAAACAGATAACTTTTAATGGTCCATGCAAGAATAAGATATTGTTTAAGATAGATGGGAAGATAATAGCACCAACAAATTATTGGTCATTTGGAAGTTCAGGGTTTTGGATACTGTTTTACAAGGTGGTTAGAGTTACCATCTATGGCGGCACTATTGATGCTAGAGCTGCCTCTTTTTGGGCCTGTCGCATTGCTGGCAGGTCTTGTCCTCCTGGAGCTAAGGTATCTATCCAACTCTCCTTATTTTATTTGGATAAACAACTAATTTGTTATTTTTTAAAAAATTACTTTCTTGAAAATGACTTTTTAAGTATTAGTTTTATTTATCTATTTATTTATTTATTTTGTTTTTATTATTATTTTTTTAATAAATACCTAAACACATACAAACAAAACTACACGTATTTTTGGAAAAAGTTATATAGATTTAACTTTTGGAGAAGGGCCAATTTTTCCATTAAAAAACTGACTACTTAACAATTATATTGTCTCATCCTAGAAATTCTAACTCAATTTTACTGTATGTATTTATAGTAAACACAAATAAATTCAAATCTATTTAATCCATCACTCTTGCATAAGAGTAAAATTGAACTACAATATTGACATTGAACAATTCCGTATGATAAAGGTAAAATTAATTTAAGTCTTTAATGGTTTTAGGGGCAAAATTCGGCTTTTTTGCTATTGTTTTTTAACTGATTTGGCTAGAAATATATGATGGACTGAATTTGCAGTCAATTTTATTTGGAACACACAGTGAATTGAATTGGTCCTTTTAATTTATTCCAGTAAGATTATTTAATTATATTAAAAAGGTTGAGTTGAATATATAGATATTTTCTGATGCTGAATTTGATGAATGAATGCAGTCGATATCATTTTTGGGTTCAAGTAAAGTGATAATCAACGGATTAACTTCATTAAACAGTCAGCTATTTCACATAGGTGTACACCAGAGCCGCAACATTTTATTTAAAAACCTGAAGATTAGTGCCCCAAGTTGGAGTCCAAACACCGATGGAATCCACATCCAGTCTTCTTCTGGAATTACCATTCGAGATAGCACTATAATGACAGGAGATGATTGCATTTCACTTGGTCAAGGCTCCAACAACATCTGGGTTCAACAGATCGCCTGTGGTCCTGGACATGGAATTAGGTATATTCCTCTTCTATTTTCAATTTATTTTTCAAAATTTTGCCCCTTTATTAATGTCGGTTGCTGTTTACCTCTAACATATATATACTCTCTATATATATATATTCATCAAATCACATGGTAACTTATTTTACTTAGACCCGTTAAAACTTTCTCCTTTGAAATTAGACACAGTTGTAGCTTAGTATGTTGAGTTTGTTGCAAAAGACTTAGGTTCGAACGCAACTAAATAGATCTACAAAGATGAGTGAAAAACCTTAATTGTGACTTAAGCACTGAACAAAGTTATCCCAACGAGGATACGTATAGTTTATACCAAAAAGAAACTATATGAATCTCCTTTCTACATGAATGAATGGTCTAATAATAAATAATTTTTTTGTATTTCATTTTGAAAAAATAAAGATAAATGATGTTTTGATTCTTCAACTTAACTTTCATGATTAACTTGTTTCAAAACAAATTTTGGTATTAATCCTTAGAATTTTAGGTCAAATCAATCTAAAAAGCTATTGGTTAGAACAATAAAATTGACGCAAATTCAAAAACCACAAATCATATGTTAGAAACTGTTACACTTTCCCTAATTTGTGAAAAAAATATCATATCATAGACTAAGATGACTCTCAAAAGTTTTTTTTTAAAATAAATTAATCTAACAAGCCAAATTGGAGCACATGCATTGACCATTTATCCCAATTTGTCATGTGCTTAAAGTTGCTAAAAAAAAAAAAGAAAAAAAAAAATAATATGGGCTGTTGGATTACTTTTAGATCCTAAAGAATTGGGCTTAGAAATTGAGCCTTGTACTTGGTTAAAAATGCTTTTCTAAATTGGAAAGTTGAATTGACCCATTTCTCTTACCCAACTCAAATCATTAGGGATTCGGATAATATTTCTTCGGATTTATTTCAAAACACTTATTTTACAACATAGTTAGTATCATTTGCATGTTTTGTATAAAAATTCATCAAATTCTCACCCACCAAATTGTTTGTGTGTGTGTGTGTGTGTGTGTAAAACAGCATTGGGAGTTTAGCTTTATACAGCAACGAAGAAGGTGTGCAGAATGTGACAGTAACGGGAGTAGTTTTCACGGGCACTGCGAATGGAGTTCGGATAAAATCATGGGCCAGGCCCACCACCAGCTTTGTTAACAACATTGCTTTTCGAAACATTATCATGAAAAATGTCTATAATCCTATCATCATCGATCAACAATACTGTCCCAACGCCCAAGGTTGTCCTAATCAGGTATATTAACTTGACTTCATTAATTTCACTTCATAATTATTATAATAAATATTAATATAGTATTAGACCCTCTTAACAGTATTGAATTTCAATAAATGGTATATTGGGCTTATTACGCCACATGTGAATCATTTAGTCCTTGGTTTTTCTTTATTCTTTTAAAAAAATATATAAAATAATCTGCACCCTCTAACTAACAATAGCTTTCATTAAAATAGCATCTTCAAACTATAACCTGGTAGTAAATGCATTTGTCCTTAACTGAGATGTCTAGGGTTCGTTTCTCAATGAGACCAAATATTACACTTTTAATTAAGAATAAGAGTACTAAAAAAAAAACTCCAATAATAATAGCTACATTTAATTAAATTTTATAATTGTGAAGCAGAGTACAAGCTCGAAGATAAATGGGGTGATATATGAAAACATAAGAGGAACATCAGCATCAAAAGTAGCAATGAGTTTTGTATGCAGTAAAAATACACCATGCAAAGGACTCAAATTGCAAAACATAAAGTTGACATATTATAACAGAGGGATGGCCACTTCTTCTTGCACCAATGCACATGGCCGATCTACTGGACTTGTTATTCCCGGAAGTTGCCTGCGT
This sequence comes from Euphorbia tirucalli, assembly GCA_039660915.1. Lineage (NCBI taxonomy): Eukaryota > Viridiplantae > Streptophyta > Magnoliopsida > Malpighiales > Euphorbiaceae > Euphorbia > Euphorbia tirucalli. Next base: position 14,663,439 of record CM077636.1, on the reverse strand, counting down.
CCCTAATTTTTTTTTTTTTTAAAGATTAATTTATTTCAAGGCCTTATTAATGTGTGTTTCTGTGTATATAATCATGAAAATTCTATTTGATTTCCTCATAATAAATTATTCAAATAAATTGTTCTATTTATTTTAATATTGTAACAAGGAACAACATATATTATATAAGATTTAATTTGTTTTGTGATATGTTGAAAGGAATTTAGTGCAATTCTTCTTTCTGTGTTAAAAATACTAGGTTTCAACACAGATTTTTAAATTTTGCATGCCTAAGACTAGCTTGACTAGTCCCAATGTCAAAAGGGATAAACTTAAAATTATCGTTAAATCTCAAACATGGACAAGCTCGACCAGACATAACTTATATAACATAATTAATAAAATGTATAATATTTATACATATAATATGTATGTAAATAAATGTATTTAAATTTATGTACTTCTTTATTAAATTTGGATTTTGGCAAAAAAAAAAAAAAAGTTTTTGAGATAAAAAAAAAATAAACAAAACATTGTTTTGGTAAGTTGAGTTAGGCTAATTAAAAATAAAAATGTGAATAAGCCCGGTCTGGCCAAAGTCTTTCCATGATTATGTGTTGGGTTGAGATGGGCTTCGCTAAAGCCATTTACTTGTGGTTTTTAATTAGTAGATCTATATTCAATGGCTGAAGTAAATTAACTAAAATGGTGCAATAAATCTTATTAAGTTTTCGGAATAAATAATTTATGAGTGCTATCAAATGGTACACGAATGTAGTTAGTGCATACGCAAGATATGTTATGGTTTTATTTTTTAGCTTTATCAATTGACAAGTAAGACAGTCGCCCATTGCTTAGCTTGAGCTACCCTTTTAGATGGGATGATAGGAGTTTGGTATTCCGCCGTTCATGTGTTACTTATCTCCTTTCCTAGTGTTTTAAATTTATTTTTTCTAAAACAAATTGTTCAAGGCAGTTTAATTTTCTTAAATTCTCATTCCCTTGAAATATGCCAATTTTGACTTTACTTCTAAGCACATGGTGACCGCGTACATATTAATTAAGTTAATTAAGTTAATTATATTTCCGTGTTTTTTTTTTTTTTATTAGGATTACCACTTTCATAAATCCGTACGTTCTTGAAATTATTGGCATAAATAAAATTATTCCGAAGATTATAGTGTTGAATATTCTTGAACATGAAGGCATGTGTCCAACTAACAATTCTGTGAGGATGTTAACCAAGACTCTCTAACTGATAACTTTTCGGTCTTTCCACATTACTTAATTAATTGTATCTTGATACACATTTTTTAATCTGGATTTATATATAGCTTATAATAGCAATATATATACATATATTATATTTTTCATATGTAAGTATTATTACACGGATTTATGGAAGTTCTTAAATAGTTGGAAAGAAATCGGTGTTGCATAGTTTAAATTAATTTCCTATTTTAAAATTTTAAAAAAAAATTAATTACTAAAAAAATTTTGAAGATATATGATGGCATCCGGGAATGTACCGGATCCATCGGACAAATTGGATCAACAGTGCGGTAGAATCCTAACAATCTGGCAGGGCATTTACATAGGCTGGGTAAAAGATAAAAGGCCAAATCTAGCAGATAGAGGGCCATTAGCCCCGCTCCTGAAATAGAGGGCATAATCGAAGAATCTTACCCTAACTAGAATCAATTTCCTATTCAGGCGTGGGGGCAGTTAGCAATTCCACATAAGGAGTGTTGTGCAAACCTTTCTTTCAGTAACAGGGAATATTGGCAGCAAACCACAAGCTGGTGTTTTTTTGGCAACAAAGAAACCTACTTTGATTTCTCTTAGTTCTAAAAACAAACTCGTCTATAATTTTTATTCGTAAAATTACAACAAAATCAAATGTTTAAATATAAATTTAAACCTAAATTGCCAATCATGATTCATCAATTTATGAATTCATGAAACAATCAATTATAAACAATTTTTTTTATATGCCATAAATTTTATTGAATACTCAACAACGGTACATTATAGGTCGGGCTACTATTTGAAAGAAAAAACAAGAATCATAAAAACCGAAGTCTATCATTGAAAACAATAGTCCGTGAACCCAAAATGAAAGGAAAAATGGTATATGGTCGATAGGTCATAAACCAAAAGAGAGTTTCTGTTCTTAGGTTTTAGTTTTAGAATTGAGAAATGCAAAAAAAGAATACCGAGGAGAAAAAAATAAAGTAGTTTTCACTTTTGCCCTTAAAAGAATAGGGAAAAACATAATATACAAAAATTTAAAGGACTAAAAAAAATTTTTTTAAAGAAAAATTCTAGTCACTGGGGGCAATTGCCCCCATTCTCCATGCTATAGATCCGTCCTTGCGAGCAACAGCAGTAACAACAACACCACAAGAACGAGCAGCATCAACATCCCTTTAAGTCCATATCATTCATTGAGCCACAATTAATTTATCAACTTATAACACAATTCATCAATTTATAACACAATCAAACCTGAATTCAACAATTTATCAATTTATAACACAATTAAACCTTAGTTTATCAATTTATCAATTTTTAACATAACCAATTTATAATCCTAATATATCAATCTATTAATTTATAACACAATCAAATAATACCACAATTAATTCAATTCAACTGAGAAATTAGGGGTGAAAAAACTAACCTAATTAAAGACGAAATTAAATAAGAGTAGCATAGAAAAACAGGGTGGCAGAGGTGATCGGCTGAAGCAGCGGAAGGGAAGATGGGCAGCGGCAAGGCAATTGCTAAGAAGGGGGGGGGGGGGGGTTGGAGTGAGTTGTTAGTGACAGTAAGCAGAAGCAGATCATAAAAATAGGGAAGGAGAAGGACAAGTTTCTTTGTTTTAATTAAATCAGAGAAACCATGGCGTTTTGACCTGATTTAATTTTAAAAAAACAACTTATTTGGCAAAACTATATGGTTTTGTCTGATAGAGTGGCCCACTTGTATTATGTATTTAATTGTATATTTGTGGATTGTAGAGGCCCATTATGTAATTACCCAATTGTATTTACATACCTATATATATCAAATCTCTAACTCTCAATACAATTGATTGAGAGCCTCAAACCCTAAGTTCTCCCTAACCTAAATTATCACATGGTATCAGAGCCCTAAGGGCTTCACCGCCGACCAGCCGTCTCTCTGCCTCCTGCTTGCCGTTGCCGCCGCTGTAGTTTTTCTCTTCTTACCACTGCTGTTCTTCTTCGTCCACTGCTGTTCTTCTTCTTCTGTAGATTTTTCTCTTCTCTTTTGCCTAAGAATGTCAACAGAATCAGCCCTAATAGATGCAGCCCACTCTTCGATTGCTTCCTCCTCTATGGCAGGTATTACGCCGTCCTTCTCTCATCAATTACCTCTGAAATTGGACTCCGGTAATTTTGTGTTATGGAAGACTCTTATTCTACCAATGCTTGCCGGATGTGACCTTGTGAATCATGCTGATGGAACGGCTTCAATTCCAGCCAAACGTTTGGCCGATGGCAGCCCCAATCCCACTTATCTCCTCTGGCATCATTGAGATCAGCAGGTATTAAGCTGGTTACTCAATTCAATTTCTCCATCTATTCTTCCTCAAGTTATTGGTGTGAAAATGGCTCGAGAAGCTTGGCTTAAACTTGAATGTGCTTATGCCTCTGGGTCTAGGGCCCAAATTAGAGAATTGAAACAACAATTGCATGCTTTAGTGAAGCGAAATACCGAGTCTATAACTGATTATATGCAGCGGGCTAAGTTAATTGCGGATAGATTAATTTCCTTACAATACCCGGTTTCGGATGAGGATTTAGTTGATGTTGTCTTGGATGGTCTTCGAGGTCCATTCCGTGATTTTTGTAGAAGTTTGGGTTCTAAGTTAGTCACCTTTGATGATTTATATGGGCTGTTATTGACGGAGGAACGCCATATTAAACGGGACAGAGCTGTTTCTGATGATATTAATGCTCCCACGGCTCACTTTACAGCAAAGCAACCCACTTCAGGTACTAGAGGGAGAGGCCATGGTCGGTCTCAAGGGCAGCAGTCCGGTTTTGGCTATGGCCGACGTCAACAGCCAAGTTTCAGCCCCTCTCAGACCGCCGACATCCTTGGTTCACGCCCACAGCAGGGTAATTTTTCTCAATCAGCTCCAGTAGATGTCAGCTCCGTTACATGTCATAATTGTCGGGGTTTGGGCCATTATGCTCGCCAATGTCCATCCCCAAGGTTAAACACTCAAAGGAACCAGCCACCTACCTTTCCTACCTCCAACCATACCACCATTCAACCGTCGGCCTCCTCTTGGATTATGGATAGTGGTGCCACCCATCACCTTACTTCGGATTTGGGACACTTGAACTTACACTCTGAATACTCCGGACCTGAAAAAGTCCACCATGGTAATGGTTCTTCCCTCTCTATTAAGCATGTTGGTTCTTCTTTTATTCCTATTAATTCCTCTAATGCACTTAAATTGTCTAATGTTTTACATGTTCCTGCCTCTAATTCTAATTTAATTTCTGTAAGTGCATTAACTCGGGCTAGCGATGTTTCTGTTGAGTTTTTGACAAATTTTTTGTTGTGAAGGACCTAAATTCCAAACAGGTGATACTTCGAGGCCCGAATAGGAACGGGTTATATGCTATGCCCCTGGTGCCGCCTTCTTCCATCCAGTCTCATCTCACCTCCTTGTCCACCTGGCATGAGAGGCTTGGTCATCCTACTTCGTAAGTTGTCAGTCAAATTTTACGTAATAATGATATTTCTTTTTCTAATAAATCTGACCGTCACATTTGTTCTAGTTGTGCGGTCAGTAAGAGTCATAGGTTACCTTTTGCACTTTCTGAGTCTGTTGTTGGTGGACCACTGGATTTGATTTGTTCCGATGTTTGGGGCCCTACCCCTGTTAAATCACATGATGGATCTCCTATGATTTGTTGTTTTATGATGCTTATAGCAAATATTGTTGGCTTTATCTACAATACTAATCTGAAGTGCTGAATTCCTTTATTAAATTTCGTTCTGTTGTGGAAAAATATTTTGGGCGCCCCATTAAAATGTTTCAATCTGATGGAGGGAGAGAATTTGTTGCTATGAAACATTATTTATCACAAAATAGGATCCAACATCGGATGTCCTGCCCGTATACCCCAGAACAAAACGGGGCAGCGGAGCGGAAACATCATCATGTCACTGAAACTGGTCTTGCTTTGTTAAATCGTGCTAATTTGCCTCTCTCTTTTTGGTTTAATGCCTTTGATACAGCTGTTTATCTTATTAATCGCATGCCTTCTCCTGCTATTCGTCATGTTTCTCCCTATTTTTGTTTGTTTCAGACACATCCTGATTATTTATCTTTACGTGTCTTTGGTTGTTTATGCTATCGATGGTTGCGTCCTTATGCTTCTCACAAATTAAATTTCAGGTCTAGGAAATGTATCTTTTTGGGCTATAGTAAGATCCATAAGGGCTATCGTTGTTTTGATCCTGTTTCTGGTAAATTCTTTGTCTCACGTCATGTTGTCTTCGATGAACAGGTGTTCCCTTATCCGGAGCTGTCACTTATCTATCTCTGATCCAAATATGGTGCCAACCTCATCCTCCTCTGTTCAGATAACTCCACCATCTGGCCCACCACCCTCACTACAGCTGCCCACCCGTCAACCTGCCAACACCCATCCACCCGCCAACTCGACCTCACCCACCAACTTGCTCACCTTACAACCCGCAACCCCAACCGACCCGTCACCTTCACCGTCCACCACTAACCTGTCACCATCAAACACGTCCCTACCCCGACCACCACCAGCTCAACGCGCCCACCGCAGAACCCGCCACCTTCTCCTCCATCCTTTCCTGACCCTTCTTCATCTCCTGGTATTCCTTTGGTTGTTGACCTACGACATTATGACACTTCTAATCCATCTACTGATGCTGTTCCCAATAGTAAACAACAGGCTCCATATGCAGCCTTGAACGGCGTATGGTTACAGGCCAAATGTCTGGAAAATTACCACCAAGATTGTTCTTAACATCTGCTCTACCTCCAGATCCCACTTGCTACAGTGAAGCTGTTAAAAGTCCTCATTGGCGACAGGCTATGGCTGATGAATTTTCTGCTCTTATCTCCAATGGTACTTAGGAACTTATACCTCCTTCCAGGGCACAGAATGTGATTGGTTGTAAATGGGTTTTTAAGACCAAGCTGAAAGCGGATGGTTCTATTGAGCGCCACAAGGCGCGCCTTATTGCAAAAGGAATTCACCAACGTCCGGGTATGGATTTTCAAGACACCTTCAGTCCGGTAGTTAAGCCTACCACTATTCGGCTGCTCTTATCTCTTGTTGTTTCCCATGATTGGTTTGTTACACATCTGGATGTCTCCAATGCATTCTTGCATGGTGAGTTGGATGAGCCGGTTTGCATGACTCAACCTGTTGGTTTCGTTGATCAAATGTATCCCTCACATGTTTGTCGTCTTAGAAAATCTTTATATGGCTTAAAGCAGGCTCCTCGTATATGGTATAGGCGTCTTACCCAAGCTCTTCTTGCATTTGGTTTTCAGTCCTCTCGAGCTGATGTCTCCCTCTATTTCCTACAGCAAGGTTCTGTTTCTTTATTCTGTCTTATCTATGTGGATGATTTATTGATTTTGGGCAATGACACCTCCCATGCCGCATCTCTCATCAGCAACCTGCAGTCTCAATTTGCTATTAAAAACTTGGGTCCTGCTGAATATTTTCTTGGAATTGAGATTGTTCGTCAGCCGAATTGTATGTATTTATTACAGAGAAAATATATTCTTGATCTCCTAGCCCGGGCCAAGATGCTTGACTCTAAACTAGTGGGTACTCCGGTAAGTTCTGTTGATAAATTATCGGCTCATGGTCGTTCTGCTGTGGATGATGTCTCTCTTTATCGCAGTCTTGTTGGAGGGTTACAGTACCTCACCTTCACCTGCCCGGATATTGCCTTTGTTGTTCACAAGGTTGCTCAATTCACGCAGAATCCTACTTCCCTTCACTGGCAAGCGCTTAAGCGCATTCTTCGGTACTTAAAGGCCACGGCCTCCTTTGGTTTGAGGTTTCAGCCTCAAAAGTCTATAGCTCTTCATGCATTCTCGGATTCGGATTGGGGGGGAGACATTGATGATAGGCGTTCTACATCAGGATTTGGTGTTTTTCAAGGTACTAATTTGATTTCTTAGGCTTCTCGTAAACAACGCACTGTATCTCGCTCATCTACTGAAGCCGAATATAGGGCCCTCGCTACCACCACTTCTGAACTTTCCTGGCTTGAAATGCTTTTACTTGAGATTGGTTTTCCTTTGCGGGAGGCTCCTACCTTGTGGTGTGACAACCTTAATGCCACTTATCTCACTGCCAATCCAATCTTTCATACTCGGACTAAGCACTTGGAGTACGCGTTGCTGCCAAGCACCTCACTGTTCGGTATATCTCTACGGATGATCAAGCTGCCGATATTCTTACAAAGCCGTTACCTAGGACTCGGTTTCAGTTACTTCGGGACAAGTTGGATGTGGTTTCTACCCCAGCTCAACTTGAGGGGGAGTGATAGAGTAGCCCACTTGTATTATGTATTTAATTGTATATTTGTGGATTGTAGAGGCCCATTATGTAATTATCCAATTGTATTTACATACCTATATATCAAATCTCTAACTCTCAATACGATTGATTGAGAGCCTCAAACCCTAAGTTCTCCCTAACCTAAATTATCACATTGTCCTGTCCCCTACTAGTGTGTTTCCGACGGTTAGAGGAGCAGGCCCCGTCCCTTTGCCCCTAAGAATCCTACTCGGTTTCGGATTACCATCAGCCTATATAAAGGTACATGTTCAGTCTTCTAATTCTTCGAATCACGTAGTTTCTCATGTTTTCTCTCTAAGCTCAATTATTATCTTAGACATTGAAGTATATCCTTGATTATCCGATGTCTTACCTTTTACGTTTTGCAGAGGTTCAAATCATTCACATTCAGATAATGGTTTGATTCGTCCTTGGATGTTGATCATCCGGCATTTTAGCTCAAGTTTTATATCTCTAGAACATCAATATAATATACAGTAGAATGATCCTTCATAATTATTTAATAGGATATATAGTTGTACTAATACGGTTTTTTGTACGTACGGCACAACAGTGGTGCCCTAGATAAGCAAGATGATAATTGATAAACAATTACTATATAGTACACACATGCATGCAAAAAGTAATAGTCAACCATATTGTACCAATTTCAGCCAACTTCTCATTGCACAAAACATAATATAAATTTTGTTATATATTATTTATCAAACCACCTCACATGTAGTGGATTAATAATTTGATGTAGTGTCACTTTTGAGCCAAATAAATAAATATTATATTATGTATTTAATTAACTAATTATTTACTATTTTATTTTTTAAATAATTAAAAAATTTAGATACCGATATTATATAAACTTTCAACTCTAAATTATAAATTCCAAATATGTAAATATGATTAGGCACACAAATAATTTAATACGTTTTTCATATATTTTCTAAAATTTGTTCACTAATATGGAGACCCACATCATACTTGTACAAGCTTTTTTCTCATTGATATAATTTAAGGTCACACTGCATTGCATTGGATTGGCTTTTGATGGAGAGAAGTAGATAAATTCATGATATAAAAAAAAATAATTGGAATATTTAAAAGAAAGAAAAACAAAGAAAGAAAGAAAAGAGATGGAAAGAAGTTTAATTAAAATATATATATATATATATCAATATTGCTATTAGCCATTAAACATCAACAATCCATGTTGACAGAAAAAATAAATTCAAATAAATTGTAATGCGTTGACAAGTTCTTAATTTTCTAGTTTTGAGATTAAGAATTGCCACAGCATCATCAATTGAATGATTAGAACAGCAACATTCCCGGCAACAACTGCTGCGGTTTTTCCTCCACGTTTCACATGTCAAAAATCTATGGACCTAATTGCCCAAATTCCTATTAAAGGCATGAAACTGTAATTTTCTCGTATATAGAAAACTAAACAATTAAAAATTACATCTGCAAGTTCGCAACAATGGACTAATGCCGTTTTCTTATATACTCAGTAATTTTTTCCGTGTACTCTAAATAAATTTTCAAAAGTCAGTTATATAAGATATGTAAATACACTCAAAGTCTCATGATCTAACAGTTGATAGTACGTATTCATGAACCATTTGTAACTCAATCCGCCTATAATTTAATATTCTACATTGATCTGCATTCACATTATTAATAATATTATTCAATCATTTAATGTTCATATCACATGATTATGCTCAAAATTTCAATGAGTTCAAACTTAATCTCCGCTCCAAGTACGCCAAGACGTGCAAATAAAAAAGCAAATGATCAGTTGACGGCTTCATTAATTAAATTAAAAGTCCTAATTGACAAATATTCAAGAAAATTAAGCAACAATTCTCAATTTATTAATTATTATTCTACTAACTGATCGAACGAACCATCACTATATAAATAACCGACTCAACTGCCAATTTATCTCATCCAACTGCCTCTCTATCTCTTCCACAACACTACTCTAAGCATACATTACTTGAAAATGTCTAAATTTGGTGTTTCTTATGTACACTTTTTGTTCTTCTTCTTGATGTTGTTGCAGTCATCAAATGGAGCAATCTACAATGTGATAAACTACGGAGCCAAACCAGATGGGAAAACCGACTCGACGCAGCCTTTCCTCAAGGCGTGGACAGCCGCGTGTAAATCAGCAACTGCATCTACAATTAGTGTACCAAAGGGAAGATACTTGTTAAAAGCAATACAATTCAAAGGTCCCTGCAAAAATCGAATCACATTTAAGATATCTGGTACAATTGTAGCTCCTTCAGATTATAGAGTTATTGGAAACTCTGGATCTTGGATTTTGTTCATTCAGGTTAATCGGATTACTGTTCTCGGTGGTACTCTTGATGCTAAAGGTGCTTCCTTTTGGGCTTGTCGGAATGCTGGCAAGAGTTGCCCCGCCGGAGCTAGAGTATGTATTCATTGTTTAAAATTACTGTGTTTTTATAGATTAATTCACATAAGACGGTGTTTATGTCCTAACAATTCGTTTTCTCAATGCGCAGTCGATGACATTCAATTGGGCAAATGATGTGATAGTGAGTGGGTTGAGTTCTATAAATAGTCAAGTAACACACCTTGTGATAAACAGCTGCAATAATGTTCAAGTGAGGAATGTGAAGCTTGTAGCTCCAGACAAAAGCCCCAACACAGATGGGATCCATGTTCAAGGATCAACTGGGGTCACTATCACTAGTAGTACTCTTCAGACTGGAGACGACTGCATTTCCATCGGCCCTGACACCAAAAACTTGTATATGTCCCAAATTAAGTGTGGCCCTGGACACGGTGTCAGGTACATATCTATCTTTCTGTTCTTTTCTTTTGCATTTTATCGTGCAGTTGAATCCAGATTTACGCTGAAAATAAAGCTCAAAATAGACTAAAACTTCTCCTAATAACTGTTTTTGTTATACATTAGATTGGAAAATGATATCGACTAAAGGAAAAACTTTTACTTACCCCAGCACAGCGCAAGTGCCAATTACATGGCATCGTTCCGCACTTGAACAGCATGATCATTTGACACTTTATTCAATTATTTAACGTTAAAAATTGAATTAAAGTGCCAAATGACCTGTGCATTATATGATTGGCCTAAATTTTCTTCTACTTAAGAGAAATGAACTACAAGTTTCTGATTTTGATTTATTATTTATAATGTCTCATTGACATATAATATGAAGCAAAGATTGAACATTAAAGAAATTTTTTTTTTTTTTTTTATTTAAATTTGGAAGCATTGGGAGCCTGGCTAGAGATTACAACGAAGGTGGTGTACAAAATGTAACCTTAACAAATTCAGTATTCACGGGATCAGATAATGGAGTTCGGATTAAAACATGGGCTAGGCCCAGCACTAGCTTTGTTAAAAATGTTCTGTTCCAAAATATTGTAATGAGAAATGTGGATAATCCTATTATCATCGACCAGACTTACTGCCCTGACAACATTGGCTGTCCTAATCAGGTAACTACACAACATGATCATTAATTCTCTATGGTTCTTTTTTTTTAACAATATTAATTTCTATATGTTAATTTAATATCTTTCAGTGAATTTTTATAAATTGAATTTTTGAATTTTTTTATTGTTATAATTGAACAGAACTCGGGGGTGAAGATTAGTCAAATAACATACAAAAACATACAAGGGACATCAACAACGAAACAGGCAGTGATATTCGAGTGTAGCAGAACAAGTCCATGCAAGGCAATTAAATTACAAGACATAAAACTTACATATATGAACAAAGCAGCTACTTCTTCTTGTAAGAATATCGACGGTTCCAGCTCCGGAATATCCATTCCTACTAGTTGCTTATAATTAATTAATTAATTAAGAATCTACCTCTTTTATGTTTTAGTATAGAAATTATTATAATTAATTATCCATTGTTGTTGTGGTTAAACTATTTGGATCCTCCGATACGCACTCCATGTGGAAGTGGCTTTTTTCTCTGTGTACTCCACTTTTGGAAGTGGCTTATATATATATAAATATGTTTCAGTGTACATTATTTTTGTATTAACATTATTGGGTTTTTTTTTTTTTTTTCTTTTTTTTTCAATTAATGAACTGACTAGCTTTCAAACGATATACATATGCTTTTCGAATGTCGCTTATAGTTATGATTAAACTAGAATGAATCTTTCTCAACAAAAAAAAATAAAATAAAAAAGACCGAATCAACCGGATTTACTCAATATCGTAACTAGGCAGTGATTTTATAATTAATTTTGTATGAATAGGCATTAATAGATCTTAAGCAATATAATTAATAAAGTCATTCAATTTTCATAATAACTAGTTTTAAATCCCGCTTTGTCTGGGAAAGAAAGAAAATTTTAGAAAAAGTATGAGTTTGTTATTCTAAGTGGATTTATTTTCAATATTTCTATTATTATTATTATTAAAGATTTTTTTATATCATTAAGAGAGAAATTAAAAACAAAAGTAATGGTGGTTTGAATTGAGTTCCTGATTAAAATATGCATTTATGAAATGTTCAAAAGGGAAAAGTAGATGAGAGAAATTGTCACTTAGAAAAAAGAATATTGCAGGAAAAAAAGTTTGAGACACGGAACAACAGAAGCGGATGAGGAGAATCGTGACTAAAGAAGAAGAAAACTGATTGAGGAAAGAGAAAATTACAAGAAAAAACTTTGTTCATGCATTCACCAAATCCAACGCTTGACTGGCGAGTTGAGGAAGAATGAAAACTAACTGAGAAAAGAAAAAACTGCAATAAAATAATTTGTTTATACTTTGACTAAATACAACGATTGAATTTTTTTTTTAAAAAAAATCCAACAGCCAACAACCTTGTGAATAGAAAAAAAAATCTAACCCTTATGCATTTTAGAAAAAACCAATTACGTCCGGCCGAGCTTGACCTATGAACAACGATTCGTACAATAAATTTTATATGTCAAAAATTCAATTCTATACATATTGAATAATAAATTTGAAAAATTTTTTAGCGAAATTCTTACAAAAGAAACAATTTATTTAGATACATATATAATAAAAGAAAATTATTAATAATAGATATGAAATCATTGTTTTTAAAATCATGCGTAAACTTATATTTGTGTACCTATGAATATTTTTTGTTAAAATTAATTTTCAACAACAAAAAAAAGCAAAAGAGCCATTTAAAAAAATATAAAAGGGAAAAAAAAAACAAAAAACAAAAAAAATAGAAGGAAAAAGTTAAAGTAAAAGAAAAAAAAATAGAAGAAAAAAATAAAAGAAAAAATAAATAAAATTGAAAAAAAAAGGAAGAAAGAAAATAAAAGAGAGAAAAATAAAAAGAAAATAATCCTTTTTTTTAATTTGAAGAAAAGGAAATATAAGAAAAAAATAATAATTGAAAAGAAAAATTAAAGAAAATAATAAAAAGGAAAAAGAAAAAGAAAATTCAATTCTGTGGTGGACCCCAACAAGATTCAATTTTAATATATATAGATATTTTAATATACACAGTGACGTAGATTTTTTTTTTTTTAATAATAGTTTAATAAATATAGTGAAGTGGATTGAGTTTTAATAATATATACAATGAAGTGGAAAAGTAGAGTAGATTCAATTTTTGTAATAATATTTTAATATATACAGGGATGTGGATTCTTTTTTTTTTTTTTTTAATGATTAAAACTTGCATTTATAAAATATTCAAAAGAGAAAAACAGATGAGAGGAACCATCATTTGGAAAAGAGAAATTTACATGAAAAAATTTTGAGAGGCGGAATAGGAAGAGCAGATGTGGAGAATCGTGATTGACAAAAAAGGAGACTGATTGTGAAAAAAGAAGATTGCAAGGAAAAACTTATCCATACTTTCACCAAATCCAACGGCTGACGATCCAGTCAAGGAAGAAAAAGACGACTAGAGAAAGAGAGGATTGCAAGGAAAAAAATTATCTATGCGTTGACCAAATCTAACAACTGAAATTTTTCACAATGATAGATAAAAAAAAATCAAACCCTAATTTTTTTTGAAAAAACCTATTACGTTCGGCCCGACCCGACCCATGAACATGTCTAATCATATAATAAATTTTATATACCAACATAAATTTTAATAAATTTGAAAAAAAATTTCAGTGGAATTCGTAAAAAAGAAACAATTAATTTAGATGTATACATGATTAAGAAAATATTAAAAATATATATGAAACCATTGTTTTTAGAATCATACGTAAACCTACCTATTGTAATTATAAATATTTTATTTGTTAAAATTGATTTTCAATTGTAAGAAAAAGTAAAAGAGACATTTTTAAAAAATAAAAAAAAAATTGAAGAGAAAAAAACAAAAAGAAAATAAAAAGAGGAAAAAATGAAAGAAGAAAAGAGAAAGTAAAATAAAATAAAAACATAAAAAAAATAAAAAAATAATGAAAAAATGAAAAAAAATGGAAAAGAAAAAAAAATAATCTTTTTAGAAAAAATGAAATAAAAAAATTGGAAAAAAAAGAAAAAAAAATTGAATCAGGTGTTGATTTTCAACTGTAAGAAGAAGTAAAAGAAATATTTTTAAAAAATAAAAAAAATAAAATAGAAAAAAACAAAAAAAAATGAAAAGAGGAAAAGAGGAAAAAATGGAAGAAGAAAAGAGAAAGTAAAAAAAAATAAAAACATAAAAATTAGAAAAAAATAATGTAAAAATAAAAAAATAGAAAAGAAGAAAAAAACAATCTTTCTATTTTCTTAAAATTAGAAAAAAAATAAGAAAAATTACCAGAAAAATAAAAAAGAAAATTGAATCATACAGTGAATCCACATAATTCAATTTTAATTATACATAGGTAATATTTAAAAGAATGATGTATGTACCACTCACATTTACATGTGGTATGATTACATCATTTTGACTTTTTTTCTTATTAATTTTAATGCACGTAAAATATTGTAATAAAATATAATCCAAGAATTAAAATAATTAATAATAATAGTTTGAGTGTCCAATAGAGTAATAATATAGAGAAATTATAAAATACGTGTGTTACCATATCATTTGTTTGTCAAGCCAATTAAATCATGTCACATAATATATTTTAGGGTTTAAAATTTATATATTAGCATCTAGGGATTTGTATTTTGGGATCCAAAATTTTTATTTTAAAGTTTAAAATTTTATTTAAATAATCAACTATTAAATAATTAATTTATTACACTATGTTATTATTCTATTGTTTGACGTATGAGTTATCCTATTGTTATTAGTTTAGCACATAATTTGACACACGAATGATATGGTATATTAGAAGTATCCTACAACTTCTCAATAATATACATGGTCAGTCATAGAGTATGCCTCTTGTGATGACTCAGCAATTAGAAATTAAAATGGGAAAAAATGGCAAGAATAAAATTGCCTTCAATCATGAATAGGACAAAAGACTATGAGGAGATAAAGCATTTTAGAAGTACGAGGAAAATTTTGGAATATTTCGGAACGGTACTCCTTTATATTAGTAAAAAAAATATTAATACGTGTTTTTTTAAGATATAATAAAAAAAATATAAATATCATATTATAATTAAGGGACTATGTATTTCTAGAATACTTTAAAGAGGTAAAAATACTCCAAAATCTATTTTTTTTACCATAAAAGGATCGAATCCTTATCCAATAGGATGATGGGACCTCATAATTTCAAATGAATTAACATCAGTAAAGAGCTTAATCCTACTATCGAATAGAATCCTATATATTTCATTCATCACTAACTTAATTATGTAATCTTTCCCAAACAAAGAATATGGCCGATTAGATCCAAGAAGTGGGTTACGAATTTCTTCAACGCAAATATCGCAAATTATCGGTGCTAGTTGTGTTATTTACTGGGCTTTTCTGACCCATGGAAAGTCCAAATGGGTTGGCATAATTGGAAAATGCTTTGTAAGAGACAGCCAAAATAGTTTGAATTGGATAAGAAAGGAAAAATCTAGTTTTTTTTGCTCCA
This sequence comes from Euphorbia tirucalli, assembly GCA_039660915.1. Lineage (NCBI taxonomy): Eukaryota > Viridiplantae > Streptophyta > Magnoliopsida > Malpighiales > Euphorbiaceae > Euphorbia > Euphorbia tirucalli. The sequence goes on along the minus strand of CM077636.1, from coordinate 14,647,832 downwards.
TCTACCCCAGCAGCAGGTTTGCCGGAGTTTGAATTGGATTGGTGTGAAATTTGAACAGAGTCTTCTAGACATCTGGTTATTTGTATTCAACAGTATAGATTGGGTTTGAAGGTACGGAGAGTATTTTCGTCCTTGGACATAATAATGACAGAAATAGATTTTTGTGAGTTGTTTCATCTGATATAACCCTAATCTAAGGGTAGAAAAAAAAATCCTAATATAGAATTTTAGTCAATTTTAAACGTTACCTTTAATCATTGGAGGTAACAAATTAGTCAAACTGTCAGCCCGCTCCTTGGCAGTTACTAGAAACGTGGAACAGGATTCTCTTGGAGACAACCTCCTTTTTAAATATCTATAAATAGCCATTCCAAAAGAGGAAGGGGGGATGAAACAAAATGGGAATCTGCTCTATCATTATAATCACTAACTTCAGCATCGGAGTGTCTGAGGGAAGAAACCCTTTCCCTCGCTGTAACAGGTACCGTCCTGAGGAGTTCAACCATTTCAACCATCTTCATAGGCAACCGGATTTTTGATGATCGATCTCCCCCTCAATAAATACACTGTTAGATCAAGGCTACACCAGTTGGCGCCGTCTGTGGGAAATTGATCAAAAAGCCATTTTTCATTCTTTTCATCATCAACAATGCCTCTGAAGAGATCTCAAGTTATGCATTCTCACGTCTCCCTCAATCCAGAAGATACTCATACGCAGCAGGATGAACCTGATAACCCACAAGAACAACTCAGAACTCAACCAGGAGGATCAGGAATTGTTCCACCGATCGTACCCTTGGCGGACTATGAAACTCTAAAGGAGAAGTTTGAAGAAAACAACCGCATGCTTCAAAACTTGTTGTCTTTTGTCCAACAAACACACCCTCATGATAAACTTCCATCAGAGCTACAAGCTAAGGAAAAAGAATATGAAGAGGATCATCAGAGGGATAATGAAATCTCTCATCCCTCTCCTCACCAAGAATGATGAGAGACTCGGAAAAGAGGTGGAGCACCTAATGAGGTTGTAGAAAGCACCTACAAAGGAGAATCAGTATTCAGTGTAGTAGAGCCTGAAAATTTGAAAAAAATGATCGAAGAGGTTCTAGAAAAGAAGAAGCTAGTTCCTACTAGTGAAGAACAGCAGGGAAGAAAAGTTCCTTTCATTGACAGAACACGCGCGCACATAGTTCAATAGCTTAAAGGAAGGATCCATCTCAAGCTATGAACAGCTTCATAAGGAATTCATAAATGCTTTTATCATCAATACCAGGAAAAAAAAGGATGCAACATACCTTCTCACCATAAAACAGGAAGAAAAAGAAAGCCTGAGGGAGTACGTTGAAAGATTTCGAGCCGCAACATTAGAAGTTCAGGATCATCAAGTAGGAATGACAGTTGCAGGAATCCTTTAGGGAGCAAGATCACAAGATTTTAAAAAATCTCTGTCTTATGATCAGCCTGCTACCCTCAATGATCTATTCAGTAACGCCAATAAATTCATCCTTTTTGAAGATGTCATGAGAAATGTAGTGGGAGGGGGAAGTTGGGATAGAAAAAGGAAAGAAAGGGATGAAGTGAATAATGGGGGTAAGAAGAATGGAAGAGGTAAAGAAGCAAGCCATGCTCCCAAATTGATATTTGAAAGTTTCACACCTCTACTCCAACCTCGCTCCAACATCTTGGCAGCTATAGAAAGATCTGGACTTCTTACTTTTCCTCAAAAAGCCAATCGGATAATGGGAAAGTTCACTAATGCTTATTGCCAATTTCATAAAACCCATGGTCATTCTACAAATAGATGCAGAGAATTGACGAATGAGATAGAAGCCTTAGTACGTCAGTAGCATGTGTCAATGAAGAGCAAGATTGGAGGACCCCATTTATAAGGTTTTTAAAGACAGGGGAATTGCCAACTGAGTCTATGGAGGCCAAAAAGCTTAAAATGAGAGCACCTCGTTTCACTTTGATTGAAGATGCCTTATACAAGAAAGGGTACTCCATGCCGCTCCTAAAATGTCTTCACCCAGAAAAAGTAAAATATGCATTGGCTGAGATACATGGGGGTATATGTGGACAACATTTAGGAGTAAGGGCATTAGCAACCAAAGTATTAAGGGCGGGATTCTTCTTGCCCTCATTGAGAGATGATGCTCTTAAAAAGGTTAAAGAATGTTATAAATGTCAAAGATTTGCCCCCATACAGCATGCTCCAGTTTCAGCCTTCCGAAGTTCCATTGAGCCAACTCCATTTGCTAAATGGGGATTAGACTTGTTGGGACCTTTCCCACAAGCAACTGGAGGAAGAAAATTCCTTATGGTAGCCACTGACTATTTCACCAAGTGGGTAGAAGCTGAACCCTTGGCTACCATAACTGTGAAGAAAATAGAAGGCATTATATGGAAAGACATAATTTGTCGATTTGGGTTACCAAGGGTCCTGATGGTGGATAAAGGAAAACAATTTGATTGTGACTCACTCAAGAAGTTTTGTGACAACCTTCATATTCGACTTAGTTTTGACTCAGTAGCTTACCCTCAGGCTAACGTCCAAGTAGAGAGAGCCAATTAAACCATTAAGGAAGGTTTGCAAATGTGTTTAGACAAAGCAAAGGGAGCATGGGTTGGTGAGCTTCTGTCAATCCTTTGGGCATACATAACTACAAGTAGAATATCAACAGGAAAGACCCATTTCAGCTTAGTCTACAGAACAGAAGCATTGATCCCTGTTGAGATAGAAGCAACATCCCTTAGAATGATTGAGTTTGATGAAGAAGCTAATTCTGGAGCAATCAACACCAACTTGGATTTATTAGATGAGCATAGGGATCAAGCATGCATACGATTAGCTGCATATCAACAGAGAGTTTCTCGGTATTACAATTCAAGGGTAAAAGAAAAATCACTGGCGGAGGGAGATCTTGTTCTAAGGAAGACAACAATAACTAATGCTCATACAGAGGAAGGAAAGCTTCGACCAAATTGGGAAGGACCCTACCGAATTAGAAAAATGGTTGGTCCAGCAACTTGCAAATTGGAAACTCTAGAAGGAAAAAAGATCACCAAAACTTGGAATGCAATCCATTTGAAGCTTTATTTTCATAGCAATTGTATTTTGTAACTGCCATTATGAATCAATAAAGTTAATGGAGCCGTGATTGTGGTCCCGTGGTTTTTCCCCTCATCGGAGTTTTCCACGTAAAAATATTGGGTCTCATGCCTTTACTTTCATTTTTTATTGCTCGTTGATCCACCAATAAAGATTATAAAATTTATCCCTTGAAACTGTTAAGACATATGGTAGGTCAAAAAACTTATCTTCTATAAGGGAAGAAAGTTTACTGCCATGATGCACGCAGTGATATTTTTCAAAGCTGTTAAGACATATGGTAGGCCAAAAAGCTTATCTTCTATGAGGGAAGAAAGTTTACTACCATGATGCACGCAGTGATATTTTTCAAGGCCGTTAAGACATATGGTAAGCCAAAAAACTTATCTTCTATGAGGGAAGAAAGCTTGCTGTCATGATGCACACAGTAAAAATTCTTCAAGGCTGTTAAGACATATGGTAGGCTAAAAAGCTTATCTTCTATAAGGGAAGAAAGCTTGCTGCCATGATGCAAGCAGTTTATAAAAAATCAAACATACGTCGTGAAAAATTTCCAAGTATAATTTTATGAAAAATCACACCCAATTCAATAAAATTGCTTATGATTGGGGAGCGATTAACATTAAACATGAAGGAAAAGAAGATAAAAAAAATCATAAAATAAATAAAAAATTCCAAGTCAATGAATTCTCATGGAAGAAAAATATATAAAGAATAAAAATAACGAAAAAAAATCTAAGATGCAGGATCGACATCGGTAGAAGGTTCATCATCAGCACCATGAACCTCATCTAAATCTTGCAAGGCTAATACCTCATCATCCGGAACTATATCTAAAGATTCCATGACTCCATTCTTCCCATAGAATTCCCAATGTCCACCAAGATTCTTTAGATCATCAAACAAGCCTTTATTTACACAGGTAGCACTATCCTCTTCATTCGGATCAAAAGTCTTCCAATTAGTATGGTGGGAAACAGATTCAGTTTTCAAAAAGACTAACTCAGGATAAGAACAACCATCCTCCCGCTCAAGAATTTGCCGAGCAAGATAAAAACCTATCTTGGAGATACTGACCCCGGTTACACATTTTCTCTCGTAACAGTCTTTGGACTCCCTGTACTCACGAACTGCTGTAGAACGAATGGAAGCATGATCATTTTTGAGCTTCTGTACTATGCTAGTCTCATCAGCCAGCTTCAGTTCAAGCTTCTTGATATCATTTTTAAGGAAGGAATTCTGCTTATCTAACTTCTCATAATCATTGTTCAGAATAGCATACTTGGATTCCATGGCTTTTAAGTTCACTTGATCAGCTTCCAATGATTTAACACGGTCTTGAAGCTTCACATTCAAACTCCGACTTTCTTGAAGCTTCCCTTCAACCTCTTGAAGTTTCCCTTTAAGGTTTTCAACCGTCTGCTTTAGCTTTCGTGCAAATCCAAAAGCCAGTGAAGCACGTTTAGCACCCTACCATCAAAACAAAGAAAATGAGTTATACTAAAATAAAATACATATGACAAAATACACATTTATATGATGATTATACACACTTCAACAATCCTGCGCTCAGCCATAGCAAGGTTGTCACACAAATCCTTGCAGTAGCTTTCCTTATCACAGGGGAGAATAGAGGAAGTCATCAGCCTAGAAGTTACCCCCGGCAGGTCAACAGAATCGTTATTTAGCAAACCAGGGTAAAACCTAAAATCCTCCCCTTCAAGAGTAGTTTTCAAAGGAGTATTTTTGTAGATGTTGTAAGACGCAACAGGCATGCCCATCCTTGGAAAAACAAGATCCATTCCAGGTAAATATTCTAACCGAAGTTTTTTCCTCTCGCGATGAAGTGGAATATTAGAATGAAGCCTCTCATCTTTGGTGTTCCGCATCGATTAAGAGCCACCTCTCTCATCCCGGGCAGAGGAAGAACGATTCGGAGATGAGATTAACAGACCCTTCTTAGCCTTACTGGAAGGATCGACCTCAGAAGACTTAAACTTTGGTTGCACAGGAGGGATTGAAGAATTCACACCAATGGTGGCCTTTGGAATAGCTGCCTCTGATGAAGCATTTGATGGAGCTGAAGGATGAGCTTTCTTCAGACCTGAAGCATCACCCTCTGAAATGATTTGAGGGGTAGGAGAAATCTCTACTCTAGTATGTTTTTGTCTGGCTGCAAAAGTGGCAAAAGTGGAGTTCCCAATGGCAAAAGCAGCAAAAGTAAAGTTTTCTGTTGGAGTCATGCCTACAAAAGAAAATTGTCAGTAAACATCCATGATTTGAAAGGGCGAGAATCATATATGATATCGTATATATATATATATATATATATATATATATATATATATATATATATTCTTTTAATTAGTCACCATTTTCAGATAAAGAAGTTGTATGACTAGAAGGGATATCAGTATTATAGGGTAAGGTGCTCTCTAAAGGGAAGATCTCGTGTGCAGACGAAGAATCTTCGATGGTGCTATCAGACAAGGAACCCTTGGATGAATCGGATGAAGAGTTGGAGGAGCTTCGGTTGTTAGAAGCTTTCACGATCTGAATGATCTGAGAAGAAGAGTTAGTTTCGTTGATGAAAGGAGGACATGAGGGAACTCCCCAACCTGTGGCAGATAGATTGGATGGTGTCAGAATTTTATTTAAATAACATTTTGTTTTGCGCAAAATGTCAATCTCGACTGAATACTTTACTAACAGAGAAGCACGAACCGGCCAAGTGATACCCTCTCTAACCCACACCCAGCTCCAAGGATGAGCAACTTTCCACATGTCAGCAGGAGGGTAAATGTGCAACCATCTGTCTTCATAATTACCAATGGGAGGAGGATCATCGTTAAGGGTGAATGTTTCCTCACCAAAATAAGTCTTTTGGAGAAGAAAACAACCCGATTTATCTTTGCACGCCTTTGTGATGTAAAAAAGATGAAAGAGGTTGACAGTCAGAACGACCTCCGCTTTATGACATAGAAGATAAAAACCGATGAGAAATCTCCATCCCATAGGGTGCAATTGTGGTGGTGATAATTTGTTAGCTTTCAAAAAGGCTATAATAAAAGGAGGCAAAGGTAAAGTGACACCCATGTCCAGAAGAACCTCATGCAAAGCAAAAGAATCATAAGGAGCAAGAGCAAAAGAAACATCTCAATTTAGAGGAATGGCAACTCTCCAGCCAGGCGAAAGGAATAATCTAGTTCTAAAAAATTTGACGTCGTTTCCCAAAGTCGAGAGTAGGAATGCATCTAGCGATTACTTTATTGAAACGGGGACCAAGAACCTCAGACCTGAGTTTCATTGTCTGTTTAGTTCGAACCATCTTCGGATGCGAGAAATCAACAATAAAGGAAGGACAGAAGAAAAACAATCAAGCCGTGAGTTATATCAAGCAAATAAAAAGAAAACAATAGAATTATTATCTAAAAAAATTAGTTTCCAATATAAAATGAATTTAGTAAATCAGTTAAATTAAAGCAAGGAAACTCAACTTTTTTATTGCGTAAAACTCATTCTGAGTAAAGGGTCAATTTGAACTTGGCCAATTATCCCAAGTTTCCCATGACTAGACTAGGAGATATGTAACGATTTAAAGAGATAAACTGATATTGATATTTGAATTTCTAATATTATTTTTTTTTCTCAAAAAACAATTTATGCCATTAAAAGATGTGACAAAGTTGAAAAAATAAGTAATGATTGTAAAATTAGTCAACATTTGGATTCATATTAATTAAATATCAATTTAATATTAATTATTAAAAAAAAAAAGGGAAATCAATGACCCACACTGACACCAACACAACGGCATGTGTAGATTGATTGTTTGTCATTGAATATCTACTAGTGCATAGACTGAATATCTACTAATTAAAGGTTTTTATCACTAGTACAACATGCTTTTTCTCATTATGCAGGGGCAAATTGAATTTGAAGGGGAAAACATTTATGGCATAGACCATGATGCTTACAAGCCATTGGACAACAAATTGAGCATTCATATTTGGCAATTAATAATCAGCTAAATTGCAAGTAAAGAAAAAATAGGCTACAACATCCACACGTGCATAGATCATACATATATTCATTAAGCACTGCAACAAGCTGAAATACTACAACAGAAGTATTTCAAAAAAGAAAAACATGGTTTTATGATACAGAGATACAAACCCAATCCCACACATAGGGAATCCACCAGAAAACTCACCTCGGTAGCTAAATGAAGGCGAACGGTTCTGATTTTGGATCGGGATGGCTGGACGGATTCTGATCAAACGGCAAGTGACGGCTTTTGATCGGGCTATCTATGGAAATCGGAAAAGCTGGCTTCTGATCGTCGGTCGTGGACCTAGCGGGAAGGCGTTCATACGGTGGAGATCAGACGGCACAAATGGCGTTGAGGCACTAGACGATGACCGGTAAGGGACGGCTCCAGGTAGAAATCTGGGAAAACAAGAGAAAGAGGATGGGAAAGATAATTCTTATTTTTAGCCTACTATTTAAACCCCCAAAAATAAAGAAGTCCCAACCCATACAACTCTATTTTTAGTTAGAGAAGAAAAAGCCCAAAAATCTAAAAAACCTACACCTATTATTATTATTATTATTATTATTATTATTATTACTCTTTAAAAGAGAGACGGAAGAATTTTTTTTTTTTTTGCTTAAAATTAATATAATCTTAAATTAGTATTATTCTTAAAAATTAATATTTAATATAAGGTTTAAAATTAATACTAATCTTAAATTAATATTAGGCTTTTTAAATATAGCATTTCCAATTGTAATTCTCACACTTTAACTGTTGGAAATTAATAGTCAATTTCGCTTACTTCTATTTTCCGGGTAAACCCGAAAATAGAAGTGGGGAGCAATTGATATAACCCTGATCTAAGGGTAGAAAAAAAATCCTAATATAGGATTTTAGTCAATTTTAAACATTACCTTTAATCATTGGAGGTATAGTTAACAAATTAGTCAAACTGTCAGCCCACTCCTTGGCAGTTACCAGAAACGTGGGACAAGATTCTCTTGGAAACAACCTCCTTTTTAAATAGCTATAAATAGCCATTCCAAAAGAGGAAGGGGGGATGAAAAAAAAACAGGAATCTGCTCTACCATTATAATCACTAACTTCAGCATCGGAGTGTCTGAGGGAAGAAACCCCTTCCCTCGCTGTAACAGGTACCACCCTGAGGAGTTCAGCCATTTCAACCATCTTCATAGGCAATCAGATTTTTGATGATCGATCTCCCCCTCAATAAATACACTGTTAGATCAAGGCTACAACATCATCTTTTGTCTTTTTTATTTGGTTTTCATACTGTTTGATGTGTATTCCATGAGTATGATGTTGATTGTTGTATGCCTTTAATTTTATATAGAGAAGACTTGTATTTTCCCATAATAGTGGAACATTTAGAAGATTATAGGTCTCATGGTTTTTATTCACCTTGAATGGTTTTCCATATATGAATTCTTGGGTGTTGTGTATTCATGCATTATTCTATTTTTAGTATTTGCTGTTGCTCTTGTAAACTTGAGGCAACCTAATTGTTGTATTGACATTAAGTGTGTATATATACAAGAGTGGAACCCTAACCCTACAAGGATTCCTACAAGGATTAGACTTACAATTATACACAAATTGAAAATTACATTTATCACACATCTCTATCTCTATCACCCTTCCGCAATTTGAGCCGGGTGAGAACAAAGGCTCAAATTGTCACGAAGGAATAAGAACCGATCCTTGAGCATAGGTTTGGTGAGAATATCGGCCACTTGATCTGAAGTGGGAAGATATCGAATAGTGAGAAGTCCCTTGGAGATGCGATCACGGACAAAGAAAAAATCTACCTCAATGTGCTTGCTCCGATTGTGAAAAATGGGATTGGCCATGAGATATGTGGCGGAGATGTTGTCACACCAAAATTGAGGAGAACGCGGTATAGAGAAGCCGATTTCCTGTAATAAGATCTGTAACCAACCAATTTCAGAGGCTCCGGTGGCTAATGCACGATATTCTGCTTCAGTGGATGACCTGACGACTGAATTTTGCTTCTTGGAGCTCCAAGAGATGGGATTTCGGCCAAGGTAAATAATATATCCTATTGTAGATTTCCTGTCATCGAGACTTCTAGCCCAATCAGCATCAGTGAACCCATGTAAAACAGGGCTGGAGTTTCGGTGAAGGTGCAAACCATGGCTGCGCGTTTGATTTAAATACCGAAGAAGTCTTTTAACTGCTTGCCAGTGAGAGACCGTTGGTGCATGCATGAATTGGGACAGCTTGTTAACTGCGAATGCAATGTCTGGCCGAGTGAGACATAGGTACTGGAGGCTTCCAAGGACGCCTTTATATTCAGTAGGATTAGGATGCGGATCACCATCGCCTAATTTCAGCCGTTCCTTGGGACACATTGGAGTGGAAATTCCTTTACTACCAAGCATGTTGCACCTGGATAATAGATCAGCAATATATTTTGATTGAGATAGGAAGAGTCCAGAGGGCTGCCAGGAAGCCTCAATCCCCAAAAAATAAGATAACTGACCCAGATCTCGGATAGCAAACTGTTGCTATAATTGCTTGACTAAGTTACCAATAAAGGAGGAATCGAACCCCATGAGAAGAATATCATCAACATAAATTAGGCAAACCATAAATAAATCACCATTGTGGATAAAATATAGGCTTGTATCAGATTTAGAGCCCCGAAATCCAAGAGAACGGAGAGAGTCAATCAACCGTTTGTGCCACATTCGAGGAGCTTGCTTGAGAGCATAGAGAGATTTTTTTAATTTACAGACATACTCAGGTCGTGAGGGATCAACATACCCGGGTGCTTGAGACATGTACACTTCTTCTTCTAAGGAGCCATGAAGAAAAGCATTAGAGCAACAAGTTGATGGACTAACCAATTCGAAGTAACAGCAATAGCAAGAAGAAGCCGGATGGTGGCAGGTTTGATCACAGGACTGTATGTCTAAAAATAGTCAATGCCAGGTCTTTGATGAAATCCTTTGGCCACGAGGCGTGCTTTGTAGCGATCAATACTGCCATCTACCTTGGTCTTTAAATGGTAGACCCATTTGCAACCAACTACATTCTGATTTTTGTCTGGTGGAACCAATACCCAGGTGCCATTATTGATGAGTGTATTGTATTCCTCAGTCATGGCTTGACGCCATTCTTGCGCTTTGTAAGCCTGCCGAAAGGTGGAAGGTTCCAATGGTAGTGTGGAACTGACAAGTGCCTTGGGTTTTAAGGAACCAGTTTGAGACCTGGTGACAATACGCCTTGGAGGACTTTGATCACTGGAGACAGAAGATACCACAGTTGCATCGAAATTGGACAAGGATGCCGAGGACAAGGGTCTATAGGAGGTGAGATCCACGGTAAAGGAAGGTGCTGTGGGTTCGGTTTCAGAGGGTGAAGGGGGTGTCGGTTTTGCTGGGCTGATGGCATGAGCTGTTGGTGGTGTGGGTTAGGTTGACTGTTCGGTTTGGAGGGAAGGTGGGGCTGCTGATTTTTCTGGACTGGTTATGGTTGTGGTTGACGGTTCGGTTTGAAGGGGTGGTTGTATTGGTAAGGTAAGTGTGAGTGTGCCAGAGTGCGTTGGAGTAGCTGAGGGAGAGTGCCCATCATCATACCACTTGGAATAAGGGAACACCTATTCATCAAACAAGACATGACGTGAGATGAATAAACGGGAAGAAATAGGATCAAAGCATTTAAAACCCTTATGGAGTTTACTATAGCCAAGAAAAATGCACTCTTTGCAACGAGGTTCAAATTTATTCTTAGTGTAAGGGCACAACCAAGGAAAACATAAGCATCCAAACACACGAAGGTTCATGTAGTCCGGGGGTGTGCCAAACAGACGTTGATAGGGAGTGTAAAAATTTATGGAGGCCGTTTGGAGTCTATTTATTAAGTATGTGGTGGTATCAAAGGCATAGGTCCAAAATTTATGAGGTAAGTGGGCATGGTGTAGGAGTGCAAGGCCATGTTCAACTATGTGTCTATGTTTCCTTTCAGCACTACCATTTTGTTCGGGTCTATCAGGACAAGAAATTTTGTGTGTGATGCCATGTTCCCGAAAAAAAGGTTGTAATGCAATAAACTCACCCCCCATCGGATTGAAATGCTTTGATGGTATTGGTAAAGTATTTCTCCACAAGTGTTTTAAATTGCTTGAAAACAAGAGCTACATTAGATTTGTGTTTCAAGAAATAAATCCAAGAGTATTTGCTATAATGATCGAGAAACAAGACATAGTAAGAGAAACCATCCACATAAACAGTAGGTGCTGGCCCCCAAACATCAGCACAAATTAAATCTAAGGGAGCTTTGGATTCAGACTTAGACAAAGCAAATGGCAATTTATGACTTTTATTAATTGAGCAAGAGTTGCACAAAGAATGTTTGGAATCAGAAATAGGAATTTTATTCCGTCGCAATAATTGTTTAACAAGAGGAAAATTAGCATGTCCTAGACGATCATGCCAAGTATTAATAGATGCTAAGTTTGCTGAAGGAGAAGAAGAACCCGTGGAGGAGTCCAATTTTACTGCTGCCGCACACAAGGAGTATAGCCCATTATCACTCCGGCCTTTGTACCGAATGCTCCCCGTTGCCAAATCCTTAATAAAAAAAATGGTTAGCAAAGAATTCAATAGAGACGGGGTTAGCGTTAGTTAAAGCATAAACAGACAGCAAATTTTGAGAAGAATGAGGGACATGCAAAATATTATGAATATGAAAAATTTCATTCCCAATTTTGAAGGAGGAGTGACCGACTCTAGAGATGGAGAGTTTTGAGCCATTACCAATTGTAACTTCCTCAGGTCCTTGATATTCAGAGTGAAGATTCAGGTTTCCCAATTCCGAGGTCATATGATGAGAGGCACCCGAATCAACTACCAATGATTGTGGCGGAGCATGGCTGGTGGCGAGGTTGGATGATGGGCGAGTTTGGTTGGTGTCTCGGCTGAAATTGGGAGAGGAACAATCCCTGGCATAATGTCCAATACCTTTACAATTATGGCATGTGACTGTCTGAGGATCAAAGGGCCTGAAATTGGATTGAGAGTCAGTCCCAAAGGTGCTGAAATTCTGTTGCTGCTGTCCCCTAAAGTCTGAAGAATAGCTGCTGCCCCTGTCTGAAAATCTGCTGCCGCCACGTCCCCGGTACTGTCTGCCTCTGCCTCTGCCGCGGTGGCCACGGCCACGCTGATGGGGGGACTGTTGACGGGCAGCCAGCATTGCCGTTGGTGGCAATTGGTCGGCCACTGCTGTATGTTTCTGCAAATTCAGCCTAGCAAATATTCCTTTCTTCGATTAAAAGAAGGCCAAGTAAATCTTCAAATTCAATGGGTTCCATTTTAGTTTCAAGGGTGAGATTAAAGCGACGGTATTCTTCACCCAAACCAGCAAGGACAGAGTCAATAAAATCATCATCTTGAACTCTATACCCCAAGGATGCTAATTGATCCTTAATACTCTTCGCACGTAGCGTGTAAGTGGTGATGGATTCAGTCTTCTCCTGACTGAGGGTCTGAAGTTGTGCTTGTAAATTACGGATTTGTGATCGAGATCCGGAAGAGTAGGCTCTATTGAGGTGGTTCCAAGCCTCAATGGCGGTGGGGCATCAATAACCTGTGGCAGTAAACTTGGTTCGATTGACGCAAATAACCAACTAAGTACTTGTTGGTTTTGTTGGTCCCAAATATCATACAATGGGTTCCAAGTTTGATCTTCAAGAAACTCTGACGGAATAGGATGATTCTCATCAATGTGATGCCACATCTGGCATCCTCTCAACATAGTTATGAACTGTGCTTTCCATAAGACAAAGTTGGATGCATTGAGTTTGCTCGTGATGAAGGTGGACGGATTGGAAAAGTTTATGGATGAAGGTGGTGTGGCTGCAAGTTGTTGAGTAGAAGGAAACGTTGAGACAAGAGTGGAGTCAATGGATGTGTTTGGGACGCCGGAATTAACTGGAGTTGCCGTTGCTGTGAGCGGCGGCGTGATGGAAGGAGAGCTGGAGTTGAGGTTGGCCATGGAGGATGAAGACGGCGGTGGATTGCTAGGTAAGATGTCGACGGAAAGAATTAGGATTAGGGTTAGGGTTTTTCTTGAGGTTTTTCTAGCTCTGATACCATGTAAACTTGAGGTAACCTAATTGTTGTATTGACATTAAGTGTCTATATATACAAGAGTGGAACCCTAACCCTACAAGGATTAGACTTACAATTATACACAAATTGAAAATTACATTTATCACACATCTCTATTTCTATCAGTTCTAGCTATTTGTTAATTTCCCAACCGATCATGTGAGTGGGGGAAAAGAATAATATGGAAAATTTATTGTGCTTTTGTTATTTACCATTGTGGTCAATTTTCCCATCAGATCTCTAATACTATTTTTTATCCTTGGCGAAGATGAATTGGTTGGATGGTTAGGAAGATTGGAGGCAAGTCTGTTATCTAGAGAGTGACGTTCACAGCAACCATTTATATTGTACTTGGAGAGCTCGCAATCAACAAACTTTTTAATTTATTAGTTTAATTTGTAGAGAATTATTGGCCTAATTAGAGTGTTAAAACTGAAATTGCTCTAAGGTACAGATACATATAAGACTAATAGGATAGATTGGAGAGTTTGGGTGTAAACACCTTCTTTGCATTGGGTTTTTTTTTTTTAAGTTGTAAATGTGATAAGTGTTGTACTTATGCTGTAGCTTTTTAGGGGTTATGTTTTTTTAGGACAAAGGAAACATAAAAAACATATTCTTATTTGGATTGAGAGATTTTGAGAACAAGTGGACCCAAGAATGAATTGATAAGATTACCGATTCGTAGTTTGACCGGTTCAACTATATATATATATATATATATATATATATATATATATATATATATATATATATATATATTAAAAAGTATTATTTAATTAAAAATATTATTAAATTGAGGTTCAATCAACCGGTTCGATGGTTTAACTTCCAGTTAAACTGTCTTGATTTATTTTTTATAACAATTGAAAATTTGTATTAAACCGATCGGACAAATGATAAATTTGCAGTTAAACCAAAATAAAAGTTTTATTTTCTGTAACCTTTGCTTTCAAAACAGCACAAATGCACAATGCCAATGATCAAATTAGATTATAGGATTAGCTTGGACTACTAAAATTCTCCACTCTGCACTTGAATAAAATAGATCATGAATTTCTGGCGATAAGTTTGATTGTTTACCGATGAAAACGAACTCACGTCCGATCAACAACCGTGATTATTCACATATATAAATATATATAAAACAATGTTAATTTATTCGATTACTTGACATTATATATTAATTGTAATTTTTGGCAACTTGGTAGTAGTAAATTGAGACACGCAGAATTTTTTCTACATTTTATTTTTTAATCTTTTTTTTTTATATTGAAAATAGAAAAATAATGATCAGTGGTACATGAATCTAGTGTGGCATATATATATGTACGACACAAAATTCATAACACTTTATGCATGGATCCTAATATTTCTTGATATATTAATTAATTAACTAACTTAAGTATACTCATGCACATGCCATGCAACTATATATACCTACTTCCTAATTACTAACAAACTATTTCATTTGCACCATAATTAAATATTATCCAAATTATCAGTCTGCATTTGCCAATTAGTAATAAGTTATTGGTTGATGTTGTTAACTAAACCCTAGCCGTCAACCATCATGGCCACCGCCCCCAATGTCTCTGTCACCGTGACCGGCCCCCTGGTCTCCGTCGACCTCAGCGCCGTTCCGCTGTCCGCCCCTGCTCTCCCCGCCCTCACCACGTAGCTGCCCACTAAATTAACAAGTTCTAACTTTCTTTTGTGGAAAACACAGCTCTTGCCCATAATCAAAGGGAGTGGCCTTGATGGATATCTTGATGGTTCAGAACCAACCCCGGATGAATTTTTAATTGATGGAACTCGCAACCCATCCTTTACCATTTGGACTCGTCGGGATCAATAGGTATTATGTTGGATCTTGAACTCAATTTCTGAATCTATTTTGCCCCAATTAGTAGGAGTTACATCAGCTAGGGCTGCTTGGGATAAATTAAATGTATCATATGCTTCGGGTTCTAGAACCCAAATAAGAGAATTAAGGAGTCGATTGCATAGCTTAAGACAAGGGAATGATGATATTGCTGTTTAATTACAACGTGCTAAGTCAATTTATGATTCGTTATTGGCGTTGGGTTATAATGTTAGGGAGGATGATTTAATTGAAGCTGTAGTTGAGGGTTTACATGATAATTTTGATGCTTTTGTTCGCACTTTTGAGGTGTAAATGGAGAATATTGGCTTTGAAGACTTGTATGGCTTGTTGTTAACGGAAGAAAGAAAGATTAATAGACGTGCAGGGAGAGAAAATTCAGTCCCATCCGCTCATGTGACGGTGAGGCAGCAGTCCAATGCACCAAGTAATCAATCCGGTCAGCATTCCGGTTTTTTTGTTGGTAGTAGAGGCCGTGGAAGTGGTAGAGGTGGCCGTGGAAGAGGAAGGCAGCAGCACTTTGGTTTTGTTAATGTTACTGGAGGTAGAGGATTTCAATTTCAGCAAGGAAATTTCACGGCATCAGCAGGATATGATGTCTCTTCAGTTGTATGCCATAATTGCAAAGGGAACGGGCACTATGCACGGCAGTGTCCTTCACCACGTTGGAACAACCCCCAAACTCGTCCACCCCAAAGCAACCACACCACCACCGCTTCTCAACAACCTACCCCCCAACCTTGGATCATGGATACGGGAGCCACTCACCATCTTACTTCGGATATGGGAAGCTTGACTCTACATTCTGATTACATCGGACCCGAAGAGGTGATCTTAGGTAATGGTTCTACACTTCCCATATCTCACACTGGTCATTCTATTTTTCCTGTCTCTGGTAAATCTTTACAATTATCTAATGTTCTTTTGGTTCCTCAATCCAATTCCAATTTGATTTCTGTATCATAGAAAAGCACATAATAGGATGACATTCTGGTACTTGGGAATGATTAGTCTCGGATTCAGTCTCTTATCACTTTTCTTCAAAGTCAGTTTGCTATTAAGAATCTCGATCGGGTAAACTATTTTTTGGGATTGGAATTACAGTGGTCTGGTAAGACTCTTTATGTTCATCAGCACAAGTATATTCAGGATCTCCTTGCACGCTCTGATATGTCTGGTTGCAAGCCGATTGGTACACCGGCCTGCGTGTCCTCCAAGCTTTCGGATTCAGGGGGTGAGCTCTTACCTGATGGGTCTCGGTATAGGAGTATTGTTGGGGGACTCCAATATTTGACGATTACTCGCCCTGACATTGCCTATGCAGTACACAGAGTGGCTCAGTTATGCATGCTCCCACTGATACACACTTGCAAGCTGTGAAACGCATTCTCCACTATCTCCAATCTACTCCGTCCACTGGATTGGTGTTTCGGCCCAGTGAGTCCCTCTCTCTTCATGGCTATTCTGATTCTGACTAGGGTGGAGACCCTACAGACTGCCGGTCAACTACGGGTTTTGTTATCTTTCTTGGGGGCAATCTCATTTCTTGGGTTTCTCACAAGCAACGCACGGTTTCTCGATCCTCTACTGAAGCAGAATACCGGGCATTGGCAACCACTACATCCAAGCTATCCTGGATTGGCAACCACTACATCCGAGCTATCCTGGATTACTATGCTCCTACGGGATATTAGTTTTCCTTTGTCACAGACTCCTACCCTATGGTGTGATAATTTGAGTGCTACGTACTTAACAGCCAACCCTATCTTTCATTCCCGCACCAAGCATCTCGAAATTGATTTCCATTTTGTCAGAGAGAAGGTAGCAGCGAAGTCCTTTTATGTTCGGTATCTACCCACAGACCGTCAACTTGCGGATCTCCTCACTAAGGCTCTATCCAAGGTGCGGTTTCTGTCTCTCCGGGACAAGTTCCCCCCCCCCCCCCCGCTCAACTTGAGGGGGTGTGATAAGGGAATATGTATTTGTATTATATTTCAATTGTAATTAAGTGTAATCTTTAGGGAGTCTTGTAAATATTTTACACATGTATCTTTGGGTATAAATACCCACTATTCTTTAATGAAATCCAAGGGTTCACATATTCCTATAATGCCCACTTTTATTTAATTTTCAGAAATTCAAAAACCTTCTTCCTATTAGACATTTAGACATAACCGCAATTAGGATCGGATATCTAATGGCCGATTTCTTCCCCACAAATTACGCAAAACACATTTTAAACCTCGTAAAATTTTAAAAATTTTCAATTGGCTACGTGATCCTTTTTTTTTTGATGTATTAAATATATCATCTTTCTATTTTAATAGTATTAGTTCTACACTTGACACATTTGTTTTAAGTGGGTTGTAGCATCCGTTAACTGGTGTATGACATAATTTTATAGACAATTGAGACTAAATCGGATATATGATTTACATCTATAGTTACAGGATATCACGTAAACTCCAAAGTCTTCTATTTTTTACAATAATTATATCACGTACTAGTTAATAAATACTTTGGCGCACATGAGACAAAAGTGAAGTAAATAATATCAAAATAGAAAATTCATGTATTGAAAGTATTAAAAAATTAATTATAAGTCAATTGCAGTCACATGTCTTGATTTAGATAGCTAACATGATTAAGTTTTAGGGCGCAAAATTAAACAAAGAAAGCACCTTGTTTATTTAATAAGTTATGTTTGAATCAATGACCCGTCCCCTCCACCAAGAGGTATATACTGTACCAATTGATGAGTTGTATTTAACAACAAATGAGATGTAGCTTAAAGAACAAAAGTACTCATTGTAGATGTGTGCGTGCATATCATCAAGAATAAATATTATATTGTTTATTGCAAATCTTTATATCTATGTATATATATAGGCTGAAGTTTTGCCTTACAATGAAGCATTATATATCTGGACTCAAATTTAACAGTTCTATCACTATTATCTTTGATATGGATCCGCAACTTTATTCTTTTCGGCATTTAATAACAATAATAATAATAATTCACCCAATTTTTGTTTTTAAATAGCTTAACAAAGGAAATGATTTATTTTTATTTGTCTCGGCGGCTCTTCAACTTGGCTCCCTCTATTCTTAAGACTAACACAACACACAAGGAATTGGAGCCGCCCAGATAAAATAAATAAAAGAAATCATTCCGTTTGGTTATAATATAAACTAATGCTATCAACAAATTTGGGATACGCTGTAAACAACATTTTCTTTATTATTTAAACTTATAAAACCATGCATTTTGGTCACAGCCGACTATTCAAATTCAAATTGTACGCAACCCAATTTATAAATCCATCTAACTCATCCCACTTAATTTTAATTTAATTTATCGGAACATTCTGTTTGAAGAATTAGTTATACACTAGAAGTTATAAAGTACACTTAACACATTATATCATTCGTGTGTTAAACCAATAGTATCATAACAATTCACATGTTGTAATTAATTAATAACCTATTTAATCTTTAGTTATTTAAATAAAATTTTAAATCTTAAATTCTAATTTATCAATTCTAAACCTTAAAATATACAACGTTGTCTGATTTTATTGGATTGCTACAAGAATGACATAGTATTCCAAACATATTCTTAATTTCTCGTCATACACTTCTTAGCGAAGCATAATATGTATTAAACAGTGAACCATTCTAACAAATTAATTACAAAATTTAAAAAAAAAAAAAAGCTTCAATTAGACATATTTATGATTCATGATCAGAATGGGATAGGTTTACGGGCTTAAAAACAAAAATAAACAATATTCGAGATCCAGTCTAACCCACTATTAATTAATTTAGATGGGATCCAGTTGAAACAGATTCAAAGTTGAAAATCAGATCTCAAATCCATATGGTTAAAAAAATTAAAATTTGTACTTAAAAGTAATATTGGTTGGAATTTTAACTTTAAATGTATATATATTATATTTAAGGTGGACCGCTTTATCAACTTCTACATAGAGTTGCTAAAAAAGTGTTTTGAGAAATTACCCTATATGTGTATGATTTCGTGGTATTATTCTTTCTAGTATCTCTCCTTAAAACTTCTTGTTATTTTATTTTCCTTTTAACCATTTCACAATTTTTAATATATATTAATTAATAATGGTAATTTTTTTTTCAATCAGTTGAGTTAAATTATTTAACATAATATCTAAATCCAACCATTTAAATATTATCTTCACTTATATTTTGAATAATTATTTATTATCCAAAATCATTCATACGTCAAGCTAATAAAATCATGCTATGTAATATGTTTTAGCTAGGGTTTAGGTTTATAAATTAGCCTCTAGGGTTTATACTTTAGGGTCTATATTTTTATTTTGAGATCTTAGAATTTTATTGATTGAAATAATTAAATAATTACACATTATCATGTTCTTATTAATTGAAATATCTTTTATCATGATTTTATTTTAGCGCATGGATTACATAGCATACCTGATATACAGTAAAATTTTTCGACTAAATAGAAACTCGAGCTCAAGAATAGGTGCAATTTGAATAGTATGTCCATAATTGGATGTTAGGCAATCGTCAAAGCAATTTTTTTTTATGGCATTGAATGGCCGATTCTCTTCTCTATCATTGGTTGGTGATAAAATTTTTGGTAATGACCAGCATGCTGGAGATCAATTTTTATTCCTACAGTTGCAAGCTTCAAAGTTTCTTTAGGCTGTGCATTTGTTGAATTCTGGTGGTACTACTCCCTTACGTAGTATTCAAGTGAAATGGTTGGCTTCGGATGAGGGGTGGGTTAAAGTGAATTATGATGGAGCTTGTGAAGGCAACCCAAGTATTGCTTTTGCTAGTGGTATTTTGAGGGATGCTCTTGGGAATTGTATTCATGGTTTTGTGGCAAATGTGGGGATTTATTCAGCTCTTCTTCCAGAGACATCGGGTTTATTTTTCAGGTTGCATTTGCCTTGGAATAGAATTATCGAAAGGTAGTTGTTGAGTTGGACTCAAACGACAATGGGTTTCATGGTGAATGGGGCCCTAATTATCATCGACATAGGTGGTTGCTTAGACAGTACATTGCTCTTAAAAATTGAAATTGCGATATTGTTATTCGATATATCTATCGAGAAGGTAATTGTGTGGCTGATTGGTTAGTAAATTTCGCAGGATTGTATCCTTTGGGACTTCACGAGTATGTTGATCTGCCTACAGGCCTCCAGAATATTCTAATTAAGGGTGAGCAAAACACGGTTCGGTACCAAACCAAACCAAAAACTAAAGTAGAAGAAAAATAAAAAACCAAAGCCAAACCAAAGTTTATATGGTTCGGGTCAAACTAAACCAAACTAGTTCGGTTTAGTTACTGTTTGGTTCGATTAAAACCGAATCAACAAAAATTTCAATTTTTTAATTTTTATTATCATTAGTTTTTATAAATTACATGTAAAGTATTGCTTAAAAAGGATTTATATTACATGTATATTATTAAAGTCTCATAAATACAAACTATATAATAATATAAATATATAATATGCCAAATAAAATTTATTTATATACATATACATATTTTTAAAAAATATTTTTTCGTATTACAGTTCGGTTCGGTTCGGATCGGTTTCATTTTTTTCAACAAAAACCAAAAACCGAACTAAAAACCAAATTATTATATTTTATAAAACCAAAACGAAACCAAATAGAGTTTGGTTCGGTTCGTTTTTCTATTTCGGTTCGATTTTTAGTTCGCGGTTTGGTTTTGCTCACCTCTAATTCTAATTGAGGATTGTCTCGGCATTTCTTGTCCGATGATGGTTCACAATTAGGTTTTTTTTTTTGCCATGTTTTGTTTTCTTTTTTTTTTTATTATTTTCCGGGCTGAGACCTTCCCTTGTGATTAATAAAAAGAAGAAGAAGAAGAAGAAGAATAGTATGTCCAAAAAGACAAGTCAAACTTAAAATGGGTCAAGTCTAATGATAAATGGTATAAGATTTCATAAATTGGAATTAATTTTTAGATCGGCGACAATACCGCCAGGAACTACTCCGGGTTTCCTCCACGTGAGAGCTGCCAATTAAAAGTTGAAGATAACAAAAATCCATCTCTGAATTTTCTTTCTTTCTTCATGTATGCATACACTGTATACGCTTCATATTTAACTTATATTATAGGTTAATTTCAATTTCAATTTCAATTATTTATGTACGTTTCCTCTTTGCACTAAATTAAAATCAACGACGACAATAATTATTAATGAATTTCTTCATTAATATAATTTGTTTCTTGTAATATACTCTTAAGATTGTTTATATATCAAAACCAATAAAAGATTAATTAAGCTATTAAATAATTCCTTTAAATAATATAAATAGTTCATTAAAAACAGTTATTAAATTTATCTTTAATATTTCACTCGTTAATTCTACTTTTTATCATCAATCTCTCTTTCTTCTTGATAGTATACAAATGACTTAATCATATGTATGACTAGCTATTTTTATTAATTGCTTTGCTACAGCTCTTTCTTAATTAGTTTAATAAGGAAAATTTGAAGAAATAATTATAAAAAAAATGCTATAGTAATACAAAATTTAATATGAACGAGATGAAGTAATATACTAATATATATCAAAGACAAGTAGATTAATCATCCTAAACTCTTGATTACAAATAATTAATAGTGAAAGGATAAAATAAAAATTGCTCATGGTCATGAAAAGAAAAAAAAAAAAAAAAAAATTCTTATTATGGCTAGATACCAACCACTGTGGGATTATGTTTATAGCTTTAGTATTCCTGATTTCGGTATGGAATTTAATTTCATATTTACAATTTGCGTTGTAGAAATATAAATCAATCCTCAATTTTATATACTGATTAATTTCCTTACTTAAGAGATTTTAGTTGGTTCTTATTTAGTATAACGATCTTGTAATTTATTGTCTTCTCAAATATAGAAAGTGATTTGTTAAATGAATTAAATTAAATACTAACTAGTAACAATATCAAAATGATCGAAACCCAGTTTCATTTTGAACCACTATAAAAATGTTGTATAAAGGGATTTATATATACAAGAACAAACCAATGGTACATAAATAAGTAATGTATCTAACCTTGCAGAATTTATATTTTGGTCCAGAACAATAGTCTAAGTCCATTGCGATTTTACATGTTAGCAATAGTGCCGATGTGTCCTAATAGCTACAAATCAGTCTCAAGAGTTTTCCTAACCTTGTTATTTTACCATTATTTTTCTAACTTTATCACCTACATAGTAGGAGGCACCTGGATATTACCCAACATTAAAATAAATATATTCCCAATTACCATACTTACGATTCTAAATACAAATTAATTATATATAAAGCAAAAAGGATGATGATGAGTTAGATTTTAAATTGTGATGAAAACACAAGGTTTGAACAATATGTAAGTATATCAGCATGCATTCACATTACTCATTCATTAAAACAATTTTATATATATACATATATATAACGTTATAATTTAACCTACTGTATATCGATCCGTCCGTACATGGATTGACAACTTAAATCACATACCCTAATCCACAAGTATGTGACGACGTGCATTTTAAAAAGAAAAGCTGACCACTTCCCTAATCTAATCTAATTATTAATTAATCATAGTTGACAAACAATCAATTCAAGCAAACAATTAATCCATTTATTAAATCTTGAACAAAGATTCCAACCCAACCCATATTCCCACACTATAAATAACCAAATCCAACTGCCATTTTTGTACCATCCAACTGCCAAAAACACACTGCTGATCAAATTCGAAAAATGGCTAAGTTCATTGTTTCCTTTGTATTCTCCTTCTTCTTCATGTTCTACTTATCAAATGCAGCCTCCTTTGACGTAATAAAATTTGGGGCAAAACCTGATGGGAAAACTGACTCAACACAGTCTTTTCTTGAGGCGTGGAAAGCTGCTTGTAGCTCAGCAACTGCATCCACAATCAATGTTCCAAAAGGAAGATACTTGCTTAAACCAGTAGAATTCAGAGGCCCCTGCAAAAGAAGTATTAAGATGATGATATATGGTAGCATCATAGCTCCGGATTATCGTGATTTTGGCAACTCTACCTACTGGATATTGTTTATTCAGGTTAATCAGATTTCAGTCTTTGGTGGTACTCTTGATGCTAAAGCTGCTAGCTTTTGGGCTTGTAGAGCAGGCGCAGGGAATAATTGTCCTGCCGGAGCCAGAGTAAGTTAGTTAACTATTCAATACGAATATCATTTTTGTTCCATTACATATATATTGTATGTAATATACAATATTATTAATATTATGACAATCCAAATTGACACCCTTAAGTTTATAATTTTTGTTAATGCAGTCGATAACGTTTAATTGGGCAAATGATGTGATAGTGAGTGGGTTGACATCGATAAACAGTCAAGTAACACATTTAGTAGTAAACAGCTGCAACAATGTTCAAGTGAGAAATGTGAAGCTTATAGCTCCGGATCTGAGCCCCAACACAGATGGGATCCATGTTCAAGGATCAAATGGTGTCACAATCTCTGGTAGTACTCTTCAGACAGGTGATGACTGTATTTCCATTGGTCCAGGAACTTATAATTTGTACATGAGTCATATCAAGTGCGGCCCTGGACATGGCATCAGGTAAATTTTTTCCTTTTGTTCTTTTGTTGGGTTAGATTTTAAAAATCTTATAATATGGACTATGTCACAGATATATATAATATAGTTTTACCTATCAATTTAAATTTTTGCGTCAAATTATTCCTTAACACGGTATTATATAGTCTTTTAATCCAAAAGTGATCGATAATACAATCTCAACATTTCATAATAATAGCGGACTTATTTATAAACACCTTCAGACGTAAAGTGCATTTGGATATAAGGGTTTAGCAACTAACTTCAAATATTTTTTGGTCAAATGTCTTAAACTTGAGCCTAATTACTCACCCCAAAAGGCATGCAGAGGATAGTACTTAGCAAAATGTTTACATAATACTAATAGACAATTAATTAAGTAATTAACAGTGTTCTTGTACTTTTGACAGCATTGGAAGTCTGGCTAGACAATATGAAGAAGATGGAGTTGAAAATGTAACCCTAACAGACGCAATTTTCACAGGATCCGATAATGGTGTTCGGATAAAATCATGGGCTAGGCCTAGCACTAGCTATGTGAGGAACGTTCTCTTTCAAAACATTATCATGAGAAACGTCGAGAACCCTATTATTATCGATCAGGATTACTGCCCCGACAACATAGGTTGCCCTGGCCAGGTATTAACTAAACATGATCAGTTAAATATTAATTTATATATTGTCTACTCAACGAAGTTTGAAATATCTGATTCAATTTTTCAATTTTTATGTATTCAATTAACTAGAGTTCTGGAGTGAAGATTAGTGAAGTGAGCTATAAAAACATACAAGGAACGTCTGCAACACAGGAGGCAGTGACATTCTATTGTAGCAAGACTAATCCATGCAAAGGAATAACATTACAGGACATAAACCTTACTTACATGAATAAAGCAGCAACATCATCTTGTATGTTCGTGGATGGAAGTAGCAGCGGACTCATTTCCCTGCCTGACATTTGTTTATAACTAAATAGCAGTATTTTTAAATAATTTAATTTAATTAATCTAGATCATAAACAGTTTGTATATATTATCCTTGTTTCATTTGGGACCAATAAAAGGGAAAAGGGGAGTATGGATTATTAGTATAGAAGTTGCTTCTTAGCTTTTGTCCTGTGCAATATTTAATACTTCTAAGCATGGAAATAGCTTTCTATATGTTGTACCACTCCATGGTAGTGGCTTCTAATGTAAATAATCCATCTACTAATTAATGTATATTTTCTTTAATTTTCTTTTTTCTCTTTGAGGGGTGTACTTATTTCATTTATACTTTCTAGTTTCTTTTTTAATTTGAGAATAATAAATTCTTTATAAAAAAAAAGAGTATTTATTTAAAATAAAATGGGACCATATTTGTGTTTGTTGGAGATGTTGGAGAATAATTAATAATCAATTATATACAACTAACCCGTTAGTGATAAACTAGGCTGCTTCTTCAATTCCGTTAATCAGTGAGGCTTAAAATTGCATTATTCTAAAATATCGGGCCAATATTGTACTAATTTTTTTTTACATTAGGGTCATATTTGATCTTCTCCAATAAATATAATAACAAATTATCGGAGCTAAAGTAATAAGCCCATTGGGTTTTTAATGGGCCTTATTAACTAGGTCCACCACTAAATAACCGATCAGAAATCATGACATTTAATTTTAATTTTTATGAAAATGTTTTGCACAGAAATTATTTTTAATAAAAAAAATTTATACGAAACAAAGAATTTTTTTATAAATAAGAATACAAAAATATCTGCGGATGTCGAGGGAATTGCACGTAGAGATTCAAAAGCGAATCCATGCGATTCAGGCCATAATATAAATGGAATTCCCAAAATTATTACCGTTAGTATTAATTTGAATTTTTGTAGAGAAATTGGCACGCCCCAACTGATCATTACAGTCCCTTCTTTCCCCTCTTTCTTGGCTCCCCTCGCCTCTCTAGTCTCTCCCTCTCTATCCATTTATTCTTTTTCTTCTTTGTGTTACTTCTCGCCAATTTTGAAATTCTGCTCCTCTTTCGGATTTTTCAGCAATGCAATTGTGAATCTTACCTGTTCCTGTTACCGATTCCGATAACTAGGTACTGAATAGAGGTGTCGGATCTCGTTTTCGTTGCCAAATCTGGGGGTCCAAAGTAATACCCTCAGCTTGTAATCTCTTGGCGAAGTGGCGCCGAGAACAACCCGTCTAAGGGTGGATTTCGGCGGCCGGGTTGTAACGGCACACCCGTGCACCTCCTCCAGCACGATTGTTATAATATAATGTTACTGTTATCTTGCGTTTCGTTCCCTAGAAAAACGAAGGGGAATGAATGATGCCTGTGATCGTAATTAGGAGATGGAATTAACTAACTTGGAAAATAAACCACTACGAGACTTAGTTATGCTTCATCACGATTTTTAATGTTTTATTTTATTTTTTATTTTATATGTTTGCTTAATAATGCAAAGGAGAACTATCGTACGACTGGATTCAAGAATTCACGCTGGTTTCTGTGCGTACTTCTATAATCGTCCGACAATTTTCTTGTCCGTTCCAATTTTCTGTTGTTAATGATGCAGCTTACGAGGATGTGTGTTCAGGTTCTAGTTTGAATCACCAAGTTGGTTTCTTTGATAAGGTTTCACCCTTTCGTCCGACTATTCCAATGGTTTAATATGTGCAATTTTTCTTGTTTAATTTGTATTTGATTTAGGGCTTTCGTTTTTAATGGATTCTCTGTTACTGGGGGCTGGTTATTTCTTTTAGATTTGAGAAATTCAAGGGTTTCGTACTTATGGAGATGTTGGGTTTCACAGAATTCGTTTCATCTCCTTGTATATTTGTTTAATATTGAAGTGTTGGCTTCTAAGTTCTATTTGAAATTTTGTTGCTAGGATTTGTCTCTACTGATCACACGAGATCTATTTTGTAGTTCCTAATTTCGTCTTTCATGTTGTAGCTTAGTACAGGCTGACGTTTGCATATGATCAGATTTTAGAGTCATTTTTTTTCTTCTACACTCAAATAGTGGAGTTTCGGAAACTACAGACCTATAGGCTTTTTTTGGTTACTTTAAGGGTTTCTCTGAGAAAATGTTAAAACTTATTGGGGGGTTTAGGTGGCATGTATTCAGATCAATTTCCTTCTTTTTTCTTCCTTTTGCTTTTCTATATTAAAGTCCTTATTACGAACATTTCAACTAATCCATAATGTAGCCTATGATTTTCTACTGTCCTCTATTTTTCTCTCTTTGGTTTGTTTTCTTGTGGCATCATAAAATAACAATCCATAGTTGATTCATCAGTCATAAGGAAATTGTTGGAGCTACTTCTCAATACCAGATTCTGCTTGAAGATTACAGGGGTCTAAGAAAGTAATGTGTAGCATTTTAATTTGGACTCTCCTACGTCTTCTGCCTCTACTAGGGATCGTGGAATCGGGGGGATGGGTTGGGATCTGGGCCGGCTTCTGGTTCTCTGTCCAGTGTTAGCTCTTCTGACTCATCTGATTAAGATCATCTGATTGCCAATGATCATTTCAGTAGTCTGTTTGGTGGTTTACAGGTTAGCTTTTCTGATTTTCCTTTTACTCATAGAAGGCGTGCTTGTGGCTTTTGTTTTGGGTGAATTATAATATGAATTAAATTTTAGTCCGTCAATTGACAATTTTAATTTTGACGAATGCCTTTGAATTTATTGATATTGTTGTCAATTGATTAGGGTTTACGCAAGTTAGTTTCGTTGGCTATCTGAAATTTGTTGTGCCAGAATTGCTATGCTGTTTGTTGTCTTGTAATGGACCTGCAGCTGCTGTGTCAGTATTCTTCTCCTCTCTTTTATGCTTGCAGGTTGAATTATGGTCAACTGGTCTTTCATCTTCGCTTCATCCTTCACTAAAATTATTATGCAGTTAAGGGGTCAGACATGACATTAGTTTCTATTTGGCAATCGATTGGATCATTTGTAGATTTCCTAACAATTTTCAACTGCATATTCAATTTCCTTCTGTTGAAATTTTTGTAGGATACCTCAATGTTTATCTTCATTGGAGGTTTTGATTATGAATTCTTAGAGTTAAAGATGGCCTCAAAACCTATCTTTCTCAGATTCTATTTGTAGATTCCCAAATATTTATTACCAAATTTCATACAGTTATGTTCCTTTTCATTCTCCTCACTCTCAGAATGTACATAAAGCAGGTGACTCAATGCAAATTTTTTGGTTTATTCTGTTCTTTTTTATTTCTTTTATTGTGAAAGACGTGATCGTAACTGATGTGTTCCAATGTAGTCATAATTGAAGGATTCAAGATTACAGAGAACAAATTGCTTCTGAGCCTTTCAGTTCAAAGTTAATTGTGTTGGTAAGTTGGAAATTATTTTTTCATTATAATTTTTTTTCGTTCTAGATTATGTTGCTTTAAAAATGAAAAACATTATTAATTGATACCAGAACAATTCTGCTTTTCATTCTAAACCAGTAAGGTCAATCCATTTATCAAATGTTTCACAACTCACAAAAAGGCCAATTGGGATATCTACCCTTTTCTTATAAACAATTTTTTTTTTTCTCGTTTCACATGAATTAAACCTTAATGTAAAGAATCAAAGGATCCTGAATTTTGATTTATCAATGTATGGAATAATGAGTATTCTAATTTGTCAACCTAATGAAATCCACGTACCATGCTTTGGAGGACTTGTATATGTCTTGTGCAAATTCAAGGTTAATGTGCTTCAAAAGACGGTATCTTGACTGCAAAGCAAGGTATGTTTTACGATTTGAGATTTTTTTTATTAATTGAGAGTTCTTTTGGTTTCAATTTATTCATATCCTCCTCAATCAAAATCTATTTCACTCGAGATGGGAGGGTTTTATCAAATTGGTTTTGTAGTATATGTTTTATGTGCATGGTTAATAGCTTCTTTTTCTTTTCTTTGGTACTATTGTTTTAGTTCATAAGTTCTTGCTCTATATATTCAAGTATATCTTCTCTCTGTGGAACACATTCACATCTTCCAGAGGATCAATGGTTTGCTTTGTCTCTACTTGCCTTTTCTGATAAAGAGGTAAAAAAATTGATACTTTTATTTGTTTTCTTGATAGGACTTGATATACTAAGAGCTGATAAAGAAATGGTCTCTTGTTTTTCAATTTTTTTCTCTGACTGTTTTAGTTTCTGTAGCTAGATCCTGCCGGATAATGAAACCAGTACCAGTTTATCTATTATTTGGTGAAGTTTAAAAATGGAAAATCAACATTACAGTCTTTGATGTTATGGTTGATTGGTGACCGTTGAAAATTGAGAAACATTACAGCCTTATCCCTGTAATATTACTGGTTAGCTACATTGATTTCCATTGATTATTGCGGTCAGATGTGTTTATAATGGCTTATGATAGGAGACTGAATCACGCATTCACTACTCATGGGTCTAATGCTTGAGTGTTTTTCCTTTTCTTGCATTTAGTTGTGTTTAGTTTCACTTATAGTTACCACTCTCGTAAACTTTGCTATACAGTAGATTGTAATTTATATATATTAATATATTTCTTAGATATCATGTTTATTTGTATTTATAAGTAATTTATATATCATATATGCTTTAAACTTCACCAGTTTAATGTTAAAGTAATAATACAAAATTGTTGCAAATAAATTGCCAATTCATATTTAAATAAGCTAAAATATATAATTTGATATCTTTTTATTTAAAGAATTATTAAATTGATCCGGGGCATCACCCGGGTTTAACACTAGTTTCCGATAAAAGGTAATCAAGAGCACATGATACATTTATTTTTGCAGTGATGGAACTTATTTTTGTATTGTGTTTCAGTTTTTTTCAGTTTATCTTTTTCTTTTCAATTTTTGATGATATTTTGTTTATACTAACAAAATTAAGGTTTTGAACAACTTCTGGAATGTATTTCAAGGATTTTGTAATTCCACTAATACTCTTTTGGCTTCAATGTTTTGTCCAAAAGTGTTGCAATATGTATATGTTGTCGAGACTTTAAAACTCAATTGTCTGCAGATCATTGTTTAAATTTATTTGTTTGTAGGCTTGATTACTGTACTATTAGTTGAGTTATTTTTTATGTTATGGAAAGTACATCTTATAGAGATGTACTGAATTTATTTTATTTTATATGCAATGTTGTTGGAGATAAGGTTGTGTGAAAATTGTTCATATTTTCAGGGAGTCTAATCGTGTTGCAGAATTTATAGCTAAACAGGCCAAAAATCTCCCGCTGGATACTCTATTGTTGCTTTTCCAAATGCTGCCCTTCACAAGATTTTAAAGGAATATCAGATGGGAGCCATGTTCCCCTGCCTTTCAGTGGGTCAGCCTTTCTTGTTGTGTTGTTTTTTTTTTTTTTTTTTTCGGGTTTTTAAGTTCATGCGTTCTCCAAAAACAATGACTTTGATGACAATGGTATTAATTTCAAATGCACGACAATTTCCTTGAACTCTCTGTAATCCTTGACAATGACTTTGATGACAATTGTATGAATTTCAAATGCATGACAATTTCTTTGAACTCTCTATAATCTTTGCCAAAATCTATCGCTTTTATGGATTTTGATCTAAATGATGTTATTGTAGCTCACCCCTTAGCCGAAACCTTAGGCAGTTCAACAATGGCAGCTCTTTTTAATCTAATCCTACTTCGGCCTTCATTTTGTTTTAATGAAAATGATTACTGTGTTATTGAGTGAAATTTATAAATGAAAAATGTATAGAGTATCTAATTTGGGAATACTTTTTGATGAGATGTGAAGTATGCATATCATTATCCAAAGCATTCGAATTCTAAAATAGGGTTTGGGATAGAGAGAATGCAAATAGGAGCTAAATTCAAAGACATTCTTTTAAGTTTGAATCCTGTGAAATCAGTTTGTAAAATGAACTTCACTTTTCATACAGACCAACCTACATCATCATGCCATTTCTTAAATCATGCCATAATGTATTATCTGGGCTCCACTTGTATTTAATTTTTTCTTATGCATGGATTTGATCTAAGATTTTAACAGCTATTCGTGATATATGTTTGAGTGCGCTATCTCAGAAAATGCAGGTCAGAATTGCAGAAACTTGTTGGTCATTCAGTTTTAGATGCTAACTTCAATAGTGGAAACTCTAGCACGGAGACTTTTTTTATTTGCAACAAAGTGACCATGGGTCTATGCTTGCTTCAAAAAGCCATGTAAATGGGACAATGCCAATCTAGAGTTTGGCAATGACTTTGTTTTCCAATCTCCAACCAGGTTTCTAGTTGATGTTTCTTTGGAGGATGTTGCACTGCTCTATGAGCAGAGTGCCTTGCCATGAATGTAGGGTAGGGGATGAGGCTAACGGTGTTGGGTGTTGCATGAGGGTGAAATGTTGCTATCTAACCAATTCCTCATTACTTTGGCATTGG
This sequence comes from Euphorbia tirucalli, assembly GCA_039660915.1. Lineage (NCBI taxonomy): Eukaryota > Viridiplantae > Streptophyta > Magnoliopsida > Malpighiales > Euphorbiaceae > Euphorbia > Euphorbia tirucalli. The sequence goes on along the minus strand of CM077636.1, from coordinate 14,616,586 downwards.
GATGGTGTCAAATGATAATGGAAGAGAACTATTTTCATAACGACACCTTTACTAATTTCTAACAATATAATCTGATAAGAGCACACCAACCAATTAGTAATTGCCATCTGATGGTGTCAAATGTTGCTGTCTAACTAATGCCTCCTTGCTTTGTCATTTAGCAATCAACTGTCGCCTCTGAATCTGGTTGTGAGAGAGCTTATTGGAGACATTTGACTCTCAAAGAATGAACTTGAAGAAAATCAAGTTACATTCTTTCCCTGTTCGTAGTCATTTTTATAATGACACCTTTGTTAATTTTCTACGTTATAATCTTATAATTGCCATCGTGATAATGAAAAATGTTACTATCTGATTAATGCCTCATTAGTTTGACATTTAGCAATCAGTTATCTTTCCTTAATATGGTTGTGAGAGAACTTATCAGAGACGTGCAACTCTTTAAGAAACTCAGGTTAGACTTTTAGCAATCTATTTGTCTGAGTATTAACTCTACTCCCTTAGTAGAGTTTGACTTGCATTTTGATACTTATTAGTTTTTCTTTATATTTACCCTAGTATATGTTGCATTCTATTGTCTTTATTGAATATCCACGCTTGCATTCTAGTTAACAGTCTTGACTGTACTGCTCCCTGAGTTAATTTTTTTATGGTATTCTGCACTGATGTATGCTTCTTCCGTTTCCCAGAGGAGTAAATAGATTTACACTGACACCATAAGGATTGTGGATGATTCCTGTCGAGAAATCTTCTGATATCCAGTCTAGCTTACATATTTCATCTGCTGTTTCATTGAACAATGTTTCTTCTGGTATGATTTCTGAATTTTCATGCACAGATTGCAAGACTATGCAGGTTACTTGCAGGGTAAGTTGTATTATATCTATTTCAGACTTGTAAGCAGGCCTGATTTGGATATTTCTTTTCTGTGCAAGTTTTCTGTATAGTTAAAGCACGTCTAATAGCTTAAACTTGATTGTGACTGCAACTTACCTTTTCCTAGTTATGATAGATTGGTTCTAGAGAAGAATAGAAAATATAGTAATCTACATTCAGAAGTTAAGTCCAGGCAAGACTTTGTTGACATTCTGGTAATGGGTTTGTGTTGGGTAAGTTTCCTTATATATTTTACCTTTAAATTAACCTCTTTTTAATTCTAGTAATATGGTGTGCACGTATGACATTTCTGTTTCTGTCTAGTAGATATACAAGTCTTTGTTTACTTATGTGCACAACAACCACACAAGTACACACACTTCTCGAGTGCTTTATGGGAGTTATATTTTTCATGTCATTGTATTAGGTTGAGCTTGCTCGGAAGTTGATAATTTAGAACTCTTCTCAAATGATGCATTTTCACAATTTTCGCTAACCAAGGTAACATCTAATGTGGCTTTGACATTTGGAATTAATGTTTATTTTTCAATAATTTCCTAACTTATAAGAAAGAGATTATTAAGTCTAGAAACAAAGATGTTGAGCTTTTGTATGTTGTTGAAACTTTTGCATGATGTGTAAATTTCCCTACCCTCTGTCATTAAGGTCAATGCATGTTCTTACACTTATGCATGTTGTGTTGAAGGAAAGAGAACTTTTAACAAGAATAAAAACTAAGCCAAATTAAACACAAAAAGTAACTCTTATTAACTCTTATTATTTATACAGTTACAAAACTACTTAAAACCACAAATTTGTTTTCAATTTTGAGCCATACAAACTACCCAACACATTAATAACCACTGTGATTTGTTTTGCCGCCCACGATTGTCCGTAAATATTTCTTTTGCCACAAATATTGCAGCCTTAACTACATGTATCACGTATCATCATATTTAGTCAACCACGAAGAAATAATATCATGTGATATTTATCCGCACCATACGTGTCCCATTCTTCTCCTCTTTCATTTCTTAATTAAATTCTTAAATTAATTCTACGCTAACGTCAATTCTGATTTATTATCAATAAGAATTTCCATTAGACCGTGTTGAGCCATTTGTAATTCCTTCAACAATATTCTTAGCCACATTACTATCATTGTACCGTAGCAACATGTTACGCTTCACAAGTTGATAAAGTCACAATAGGTTGTCTTTTTGAACTCCAAGTGAATGTCGTGTCATCTAAAAAAATACAAAATTTGTCATGCTTTTTCGATTGTCCTTATCACCAGGACAATTACTATCATTGTACCCAACCGATTTGAAATAATTGGATTTTGAATAATATAAGCTAAGGGAGTGTTTGGTATGATAAATTTATACCATGGAATAGGAATGGGAATGCTTGATTCCCTTTAATAATGTTTGTTAACTTAAATTTAACCTAGTAATGGGAATGTGATTCCCCTTTACATGGGAATCAATGATTCCCCCACCCCCTCCCATCAATCAACTTGATTCCACTCCCACTCCCACTATCTTTTGTAACTTCCTTTCTATTAGGTGTTTTTTTTTTTTTTCACACGTTTTTCTTTTAAAAAAAAAATTCAATGCCTAAAATTTTCATTTTGTACCAATCTATTATCAATACAAACTGAAAAAGTCTTGTATAAATTCATGAAGCTTGTTTTATGCGGATGAACTCATATATATATGTATGCTCTTTGATGTTTTATGTTAATTATTATTAAATATTACGTTCATAAAAATATTATATAATACAAATTATGAAAAATAAATAAACATTATATTGTATTATTATTATATATAGAATTTTTAATAGTATTTTACGTATTAAGCATATTTTTTAAATTTGCTAAAAGATTTTTCAAATAAAATCATATTAAAAATAAATGGAAGTTAGATTCCGATACCAAACCAAACCAAACAGAATTAATAAATGATGATTCCGATTCTGATTCCGTATCATTCCCATTCCAATTCCGTATCATTCCGATTCCGATTCCAAAATTTGAACCAAACGCCTCCTAAAATCGGTTATACCTTTCGGATACCCGAGTATTCTCTTTGCTGCGTTCTAATGTGACACTACGGTAACAAATCCAACTGTATAAAAAATATCTGGTTTTGTACAAGTCAAATATATAAGGCTTCCGATCAAACTTTAGATTGTCATAGGGTTTCCCTCCATCTTTATCCTTGATCAGTTTTAAGATGTATTTAACATGAGTGCTGATAGGATTATAATTCGCCATCTAAAACTTCTACAAGATTTCTTTTGCAAAACCATTATGAGAAATAAAAATGTCATCTTCACCTTACTTCACTTTTATGCCAAGAATAATATGACATGAGGCAACTGTCGGTCATTTCAAAATCATGAGTCATCGTTTTATTGAATTCTTCAAATATTTGCAAATTGTTCCCTGTGAAAATTAAGTCGTCTACATACAAACAAATAATTAACATATTTCCATCTTTTACTTTCACGTACATGGCATACTTATTGGGACATTTGACAAATCCATTTTTAAGTGTTTGTCAATTCTGTTCTCTAGACTCTTAGTGCTTGCTTGAGCTTATAGAGTGCCATTTTTAATTTCAATACTTTATCCCCATGCCCTTTAACAATATAATTTAACCAAGTGATTGTTGAACATAAATTTTATCCTCTTAGTACCCATTCAAGAATGCAGATTCAACATCCATTTGGTGAATCTTCCATCCGTTTTAAGCTGCAATTGTTATCACAAGTCTGATTGTCTCCATCCTTGCAATCGATGCAAAAACTTCATTGTAGTCGATGCAAGTTCTTTGATTAAACCCTTTCGCCACTAATCTTGTCTTGTGCCTCATAATTTCATATGTCGCTTCTTTCTTAGCCTTGAACATACATATAACACCAATGGGTTTCTGACCAGCTAGATGTGATGTCAACTCCCACGTCTTGTTCTTCTCAATTGCTTGAATCTCCTCATCTATGGTTTTTCTCCATCGCTCATCTTTCATGGCTTCTTCAGCATAAGTTGGTTCACTTTCAACAAAATGATAGTAAATAGTTATTCGTTGAGATCTCTTGTCACATGTCGATTAATTTCACATGTCGCTTCTTTCTTAGCCTTGAACATCCATATAACACCAATGGGTTTCTGACCAGCTAGAAGTGATGTCAACTCCCACGTCTTGTTCTTCTCAATTGCTTGAATCTCCTCATCTATGGTTTTTCTCCATCGCTCATCTTTCATGGCTTCTTCATCATAAGTTGGTTCACTTTCAACAAAATGACAGTAAATAGTTATTCGTTGAGATCTCTTGTCACGTCATAAAGATCTTCAACACGTCTCAACTTTCTCGGTCCTTGTCTAAGACTTTCAATTTGGTTCTCATATCTCTAGAAGATGCACTTGAAATGGGAGTAGTTGCTTCTGCTGATGCAGTTGCTTCCTCCATATCACGATAATTGTTTTCATCTATAGTAAATGGATAAAAATTATAATTTTTCTGCTTATCACTGCTCCAATCCCAAAGTGCTTCATCAATAGTCACATCTTTGCTGATGATTATTTTTCATGAATCAGGATCAAACATCTCATTTCCCTTGGAATGTTCCGAGTATCCCACGAAGAAGTACTTCTTGCTTTAACAGCTTCTTGAAAATATAATCAACTTAATCTTGTGTCTTTATATACTTCAGTATCACCTCCTTCTGTTGAATGCTTTCCCTGATGAAATGATAACTCGTAACAATATGCTCGCTTCTTTCATGAAATACTGAATTCTTCACTAACATCAATTCTGATTTATTATCAACAAGAATTTCCATTAGATCGGTTTGAGCCATTTGCAATTCCTTCAACAATCTTCTCAGCCACATTGCATGATATACACATGAAGTCGTAGCAACATATTCCGCTTCACAAGTTAACAAAGTCACAATAGGTTGTTTTTTTGAACTCCAAGTAAATGTCGTGTCACCAAGAAAAAAATACAAAATCTGTCGTGCTTTTTCAATCATCCTTAGCACTAGTCTAATCACTCTCATTGTACACAACCGATTTGAAATCATTGGATTTTTAATAATACAAGCCAAAATCGGCTATACCTTTCAGATACCGGAGTATTCTCTTTGTTGCGTTCTAATGTGACATTGCGGGTCACAAATCCAACTGCATAAAGAATGTCTGGTTTTGTACAAGTCAAATATCTAAGACTTTCTATCAAACTTCACATTGTCGTAGGGTTTACTTTCTCTCCATCTTTATTCTTGATCAGTTTTAAGCTGCATTCAACACGAGTGCTGATAGGATTACAATTCGCCATCTAGAACTTTTACAAGATCTCCTTTGCAAAACCACTTTGAGAAATAAAAATGTCATCTTCACCCTGCTTCACTGTTATGCCAAGAATAATATGACATGAGGCCACTGTCAGTCATTTCAAATTCATAAGTCATCGTTTTATTAAATTCTTCAAATATTTGTGGATTGTTCCTTGTGAAAATTAAGTTATCTACGTACAAACAAACAATTAACATATTTCCATCTTTTACTTTCATGTACATGGTATACTTATGGGGACATTTGACGAAACCGTTCTTAAGTGTTTGTCAATTCTATTGTTCCAGACTCTTGGTGCTTGCTTGAGTCCATAGAGTGCCATTTTTAATTTCAATACTTTATCCCCATGCCCTTTAACAATACAACCAGATGGTTGCTGAACATAAATTTCCTCCTCTAAGTATCCATTTAAGAATGTAGATTCGACATCCATTTGGTGAATCTTACATCTGTTTTGAGTTGCAATTGATATTACAAGTCTGATTGTCTCCATCCTTGCAACCGATGCAAAAACTTCATTATAGTCGGTTCTTTGACTAAACCCTTTCACCACTAGACTTGTCTTGTGCCTCACAATTTCAGATGTTGTATCTTTTTAGCCTTAAACATCTATATAAAACCAATAGGTTTCTGACCAACTGGAAGATGTCAACTTTCACATCTTGTTCTTCTTAATTGCTTGAATCTCCTTATCTATGGCTTTTCTCCATCGCTCATCTTTCATGGCTTCTTCAGCATCGATTGGTTCACTTTCAACAAAATGACAGTAAAGAGTTAGTTATTCATTGAGATCTCTTATCACGTCATAAAGATCTTCAACACGTCTCAACTTTTTCAATCTTTGTCTAAGACTTTCAAGCTGGTTCTCATCTCTCCAGAAGATACACTTAAAATGGGAGATTTGCTTCCGGTGATGCGGTTGCTTCCTCCGAATCATGATAATTGTTATCATCCATAGTAAATGGATAAAAATTATAGTTCTTCTGCTTGTCACTGCTCCAATCCCAAAGTGCTTCATTTATAGTCACATCCCTGCTGATGATTATTTTTCAGGAATCAGGATTAAACATCTTATATCCCTTGGAATGTTCCGAGTCTCATTATTGTCATGATTGTGACATTTTCATTAATGTATGCAGCTGGAGGTCCCCTTTTCCTTTGTAAGGAGTGACTATTGGCATCTGAAAGTCGACTGGGAGTAAATTGATCGTGTTTTCCATTAATGTGTTCAGGTCAACACACTTAGTGGTCTCGTGCTCTTCTGAATTTTTCCTTCAATTCATCCAATTCTGCATATTTTTTCTTCAACTGCTTCTTGGCAATAGATTCAACATCCCCCATGTAAGATTGATAATCCACATCTCTCTCTCTGACTTGCTTACTACCATCCCCCCATTCACGAGTGAGCTCTTCCGGCTGCCCATTGTTAACATTGCCAACCACCACTTTCACCTGTTCTCTGATAGCATTCTTAAAATCATTTAAGGACAGGAACCTTCTCAACATATCAGTTTGGCTTATCAAAGTGACTATTTGGTTGGTTCAGGTTTGGTGGATTAGCCATTTCTATAAAACAAATCTTTTGTGACAAAGAATTTAGTCAAAGAAAAATAAATAATCGAGTAGGAAGCCAATTCGGAAGAGAACGCGTTAGAGGTCGAGCAAGAAATGGAAAAGGTGACAACAACAATGGAAACACTCAGCTTAAAAGAGGTTGTGGACGAGGATAAGGAAAATGGAGATCGAATGACGGACATGACAAGTCCAACATCTAGGGCTATAATTGCTCTAAGTATGGTCACTATGCATTAGAATGCCAGAGTCAGCTTAAGCTAGTGGAAGAAATGGCCAACAACATCTATGAAGATGTTACATGCACAGTGTTTCTAAAGTACGAAAGAGAAAAAAAATAACTAAATAACATATGGTACCTAAACATTGGGGCAAGCAATCATATGGGCGGTAATGAGAAGATGTTCATGGAACTTGATAAATCCATCAACGGCAATGTAGCATTTGGAAATCCATCAAAAGTTTCCACTAAAGGTAAAGGAACCATTCTTATTCGACTAAAGAATGGTTGTCATCAGTTCATTGATAATGTTTATTATGTGCCTAACATTTTAAGTTTGGGCCAACTTCTGGAGATAAATAATGAAGTTCATATGCTGAACCAAACATTGGTGCTGCTGAACGAGAAAAAAGAGTTGTTAGCTAGAAGTCCACTGTCAAAGAATGGAATGTTCAAACTGATCATTCAGACGGACGTAGCAAAAATGCTTAAAAGCACGTGTGAAGAGTTCTCATTGGCTTTGACACCTGAGGTATGGGCATCTCAACTTTAGAGGGCTAAAGCTCCTGAGTCAAAAGAAGATGGTGCATGACTTGTTATTGATTGATCAACTGCATCAACTTTGTGAAGGATGTCTTGTTGGAAAATAATCCAAAACCAGTTTTCCAAAAGAGTCCATGTCAAGAGCAAAGGCACCACTTGAGCTTATTCATATAGATGTTTGTGGACCAATTACTCCAATGTCATTAAGTAATAACAAATATTTTTTTTTCATTGATGATTATAACAGAAATTTGCAGGTGTATTTTTTGAAAGAGAAAGAAGTCTTCGGGGCGTTTAAGAAATTCAACGCGCTTGTTGAGAAGGAAAGCAGTCATTACATCAAAGCCTTAAGATCTTACACAGGAGGAGAATTCATGTCCAACGAATTCAGAAGATTCTATGAAGTGCATAGAATACATCATATCCTTTCAGTCTCTAGATCTCCCTAACAGAATAGTGCTACACATGGTGAGAAGCATGTTGAAGAGTAAGAATTTGCTGAAATAACCAATGTTTGGGAGCAAACACCTTTGAAGCATGGAGTGGGAGAAAGCCAAGTATTGATCATTTACATGCTTTTGGAAGTATTGTATATGTCCATGCACCAGATGAAGAAAGAAGGAAGCTTAGTGACAAAAGCAAGAAGTACTTCTTCGTGGGATACTCGAAACATTCTAAGGGATATGAGATGTTTAATCCTGATTCCTAAAAAATAATCATCAGCAAGGATGTGACTATTGATGAAGCACTTTGGGGTTGGAGCAATGACAAAGAACTATAACTTTTATCCATTTACTATGGATGAAAACAATTATTGTGATCCAGAGGAAGCAACCGCATCACCGAAAGCAAATACTCCTATTTCAAGTGCATCTTTTAGAGAGATGAGAACCAGATTGAAAGTCCTAAATAAGGACTGAGAAAGTTGAGACGTGTTGAAAATCTTTATGACATGACAAAAGATCTCGATAAATAACTAACTCTTTACTGTCATTTTGTTGAAAGTGAACCAACTGATGTTGAAGAAACCATGAAAGATAAGCGATGGAGAAAAGCCATAGATGATGAGATTCAAGTAATTGAGAAGAACAATAGGAGTTTACATCACTTCCAGCTGGTCAAAAACCCATTGGTGTAATATGGGTGTTCAAGGCTAAGAAAGATGCAACATGTGAAATTGTGAGGCACAAGATAAGACTAGTGGCGAAAGGGTTTAGTCAAAGAACTAGCATTGACTACAATGAAGTTTTTGCACCAGTTGCAAGGATGGAGACAATCAGACTTGCAATATCAATTGCAGCTAAAAACAGATGGAAGATCTACCAAATGGATGTCGAATCTGCATTCTTAAATGGATACATAGAGGAGAAAATTTACGTTCAACAACCACCTACTTATATTGTCAAAAGGCATGAGGATAAAGCGTTGAAATTAAAAATGGCACTGTATGGGCTCAAGCAAACACCAAGAGCCTAGAACAGCAGAATTGACAAACACTTTTAAGAGAATGGTTTTGTCAAATACCCACGTTAGTATACCGTGTACGTGAAAGTAAAAGATGGATAAATGTTAATTGTTTGCTTGAACGTAGACGACTTAATTTTCACAGGGAATAATCCATAAATGTTTGAAGAATTCAACACAACGATAACTCATGAATTTGAAATGACTGACAGTGGCCTCATGTCATATTATTCTTAGCAGAGAAGTGAAGTAGGGTGAAGATAACATTTTTATTTCTTAAAGTGGCTTTGCAAAGGAGATCTTGAAGAAGTATAAGATGGAGAATTACAATCCTGTCAGCATTCGTGTTGAATGCAGCTTAAAACTGACCAACGATAAAGATGGAGAGAAAGTAAATCCTATGACATTCTGAAGTTTGATCGGAAGCCTTATATATCTAACTTGTACAAGACCAGACATTCTTTATGCAGTTGGATTTGCGACCCATAATGGAATGCAGCAAAGAGAATACTTTGGTATCTGAAAGGTACAACTAATTTCGGCTTGTTATTTGAAATCAGTTAAGTACAATGATAGTGATAAGGACGATTGAAAAAAGCATGATAGTTTTTGTATTTTTTTCTCAGTGACACGACATTTACTTAGAGTTCAAAGAAACAACCTATTGTGACTTCGTCAACTTGTGAAGCGGAATATGTTACTACCACATATGTATATCATGCAATGTGGTTGAAAAGATTGTTGGAGGAATTCCAAATAGTTCAACATGATCCAACAGAAATTCTTATTGATAATAAATCAGCATTGTTGTTGGCAAATGTGAGCGAACGACGTTTTTAAAACACAAGGACTCTCTCGGAAGGTAGCCTCGATATCGGGCAACCCTTCCTCGCGTGGGGTTTTTAGAATAGAAATTCGGTTTAAAAAAAAAGAAAAAAAAAATTAAATTAATTAATAAGAGAACTGAGACCTAAGCTCAATAGAGTGTGCAGGAGTCGCCACCCGGCTCAGCTTAACAAAGAAATTGCAGTGTAGCTGAACCGGATGAAGGCTGCTACACCTTCCAGAGATCTAGGTCCGGACAAATCGCCTGTTTCATGTTTAATCAAAATAAAATTTGGCCAATGTTCATAGATGGTATTTTAAATTTCTAAAGTTCATTTTTATTAAATTAAAGCACACAGCGTACACACAAATCAAAATAAAGTAAAAAAGTAGTGAATAATTAAATTATTACAACCCGATCGAATGAAAATAAAAACTCTCGTCCTCACCTTACAAACGCCTAGAATATACAATAATCTAAAAATTTACAACTGCCTAAAATACACGGATTAGTCTATTAATTACATCAAAATGAAAAATAAAAAAATAAAAAGCTGCAAAACAGACTGTTAGCACAATTTATAGCACACCATAAATAGGACTCAAGTTAGACTGAATAGGATTTTAAGGAGTTCGAGGGCATGCAATAGGGGGATAACCGGGTCGGCTCGGCTAGCCGGTCCGATTATTAGACCTGGAAAACAATTTTGAAATGTCCCTGTATTTTTTTTTTAATGAGAAAATCATTTTGAAAACATTTTATTTTCCTGTTTGCTTTAATTTAACATGGAAGGTGGGTCGATTTTCGGGAGATTCGGGTCTCCATCATTGTATTGTTCTAAATGCAATAACATTGAAAATTAAATCTAAGGTCGTGAATGCACACAACAAAATTCATTTTTGGTGATTTTCTGATTTTTCTGAATTTTTATGATCTTTAGAAATTTTTGTGGATTTATTCCAAAAATTCTGCCCCTGGACAAGGATTACAGTCGTACGGCTGTAATTACAGCCGTGCGACTGTAGATCATCTAGGTGTAGAAAATCGTCAAAATTCGTTCAAATAAAACTAAAAGCCGCGGGAAATCAAAAACATTCGTGCGACTGTATGTACAGTCGTGCGACTGTTCTTCACCACAAGAACAGTCATACGACTGTTCTTGATTTCCAGAAACAGCAAACCCGAAAAAATGAGTTTCTATGCATAAAATTACACCAAAACACCTAGAAAAAGCAACAAAATGAAGGTTTGGGGTATATTTACCTTTGTGGCGCTGATCCACCGTAGGTTTGACCGCTGGAAATGCCCCAATTACCTACAAATTGCTTCTTTTTCCTTGTATGCAAAGGTTTCAAGAGTTGTCCAAAATACTCCAAAATTTCACGAATTTTAGCGAATTTAAAGTCTGGAATTAATTGAGTTCAAAGTGCCAAGTTATTATCCTATGATTTCTATCAAGTTTAAAATTTTAACACTTAAGAATCAAAAGAAAAAGAGAAGAAAAAGATTGAGTTTTGTGAGTTTCCCTTTTTCTCTCTTTTCTCTACCAATTTCTCTCTCTAAATTCCCAAAATCCTAAGAGCCAAAAAGTCCTTTTTCCTCCTCTCTTTTCTTCTTTTATTTCCTGGTTTCTTCTGCTGAGAATTCGGGCATTAATTGCCAACAAACAGCTCCTATTTTTTAATTCGCAAGATATGGGCTGCTGTACCTACTCCGCATTTACAGTCGTACGACTGTAACTACAGTGTGTGACATAAAAAAAAAAATTTTTTTAAGTATGGAAAATTCCGGCGCTTACAGCTGCCCCTCACGGGATCAAATTTGACACCCGATACCAGGTCTAAAATACCTGAAGTGATGAATTTGAGAGCGCGGATTGAAGCACCGTAGACGCAAGAAAGAAAACGTGCAACTGACTTATTGAAGTCTCACTGTTGTGATGATGCACTGAGTTCATTTGATGGAATAAGCCGATACCGGGGTTTAGGTTACCCGAGGCGAGGTTGAAGATGAAATAAACCGATATCGGGTCTAGGTTACTCGAGGCGAGGTTGGAGATGAAATAAGCCGATACCGGGTCTAGGTTAACCGAGGTGAGGTTGGAGATGAAACAAGCCGATACCAGGTCTAGGTTAACTGAGGTGAGGTTGGAGATGAAACAAGCCGATACCAGGTCTAGGTTCCCCGAGGCGAGGATGAAGATGAAATAAGCCGATGCAGAATCTAGGTTACCCGAGGCAAGGTTGGAGATGAAATAAGCCGATACCGGGTTTAGGTTACCCGAGGCGAGGTTGAAGATGAAATAAGCCGATACCGGGTTTAGGTTACCCGATGAAAGGTTGAAGATGAAATAAGCCGATACCGGGTTTAGGTTACCCGAGGCGAGGTTGAAGATGAAATAAGCCGATACCGGGTTTAGGTTACCCGAGGCGAGGTTGAAGATGAAATAAGCCGATACCGGGTTTAGGTTACCCGAGGCGAGGTTGAAGATGAAATAAGCCGATATCGGGTTTAGGTTACCCGAGGCGAGGTTGAAGATGAAATAAGCCGATACCAGGTTTAGGTTACCCGAGGCAAAGTTGACGGTGAAATAAGTCGATACCGGGTTTAGGTTACCTGAGGCGAGGCTGATCTGGGCCGATACCGAATTTTCATATATCCTAGGCGGATCTGTTAAAGATTTGGAATGAAGCCGATCTGGGCCGATACCGGGTCTATGTTACCCGAGGCGGATCTACTGGGGACTAAAATGAAGCTGATTTGGGCCGATACCAGATCTATGTTACCCGAGGCGGATCTGCTGGGGATCTGGAATGAAGCTGATCTGGACCGATACCGGGTCTATGTTACTCGAGGCGGATCTGCTGAGGATCTAGAATGAAGCTGATCTAGGCCGATACTGAGTCTATGTTACCCGAGGTGGATCTGCTAGGGATCTAGAATGAAGCCGATCTGGACCGATACCGGGTCTATGTTACCCGAGGCGGATCTGCTGGGGATCTAGAATGAAGCTGATCTGGGCCGATACCGGGTCTATGTTACCCGAGGTGGATCTGCTGGGGATCTAGAATGAAGCTAATCTGGGCTGATACCGGGTCTTTATTACCTGAGGTGGATCTATTGGGGAATCTGGAATGAAGCCGAGCTGGGCCGATACCGGGTCTATGTTACCCAAGACGGATCTGCTTGGGATCTGGAATGAAGCCGATCTGGACCGATACGGGGTCTATGTTACCCGAGGTGGATCTGCTGGGGATTTATCAGTGTCCGAGACAGTGATGACGAATTCTTGCATTTAAAATAGCGAGTCTGTATTCCTTGATCGAGAGATTTTGAACAAAAATTTTTACCCCTTCAATCAAGAATGAAGACTAGCTGGGGATGAATGCTCTATGTATGTTGTATATGTATGCATGATGATGCATATGCACATGGATCCTAAAGGATGCATTTCTCGTTGTTTGTTTAATATTGATGTTCCTCCTTTCTGCTGGGGAAGATATGTTTTGCCCCTGGCTGGTGGAAGACACTCCTTACACGAAGCTTTTCTTTTTTGAAGATGTATGAGGACTACTGAAGAAATGAGATGGCTGTTGGGGATGCGTGACAACTACCGGGGAAAGGATCATAGTGTCCTTTGTAAATGTTCTGCTAGGGAGTAATGTGGAGAATCCTGCTAGAGGATGCTGTAAAGATTCATGTGGGCAAACGGTAAAAATGTTCTATCCTTCTGTCCCTGTGACTTATGAATCTGGAAGTGCTCTAAATTTTGCCTTGGTTGCCCAATGTGGGTTTTTAGCCTAGCAAGATGTTCTAACTTTTGCCTGAGGTGCCTTTTCGGTTTTCAACCCAGCGAGTTTCTTTTTTTTTAAAAAAAATTTAAGATGAACAAAGACCGACTGAAATGGCACCATGACCACTTGCCCCGTCATCCTTTTGTTGATAAGGTGATGCGGGAAAAAGGCTTGATTTCTTTAATAGCCAAATTCTTGGACAACCACTATTGCTCTTTGGAAAGATGAATTGGATTTGAAGGATGAGATTTCAGATTGTATGTATTTAGTACATTTTCATTGTTAAATAATATGATATGTTCAACCAGTTAAATGCAGGGTACTTTCCTTAGATGGATGTTTAAACAATAGATGGATGTTTAAGCAAGATAACTTTGTTTATGCATTTGACATAACCACACAAATATATTTAAACAAACATTCCACTTTATTGATGAAATCAAAATGAGTACATTTGAAAAGATTGGTTCCCAAAATGGAATACACTCCACATAGAGCCAGAATCCGTCATCAGTCGTCCCTTTCAGATTTTTTGACTGATCATTTTCTCTCGTGTCTTAATTTTTGCCTAGGCCGCTCTTTTTGAGTTTTCAACCAATCAGACTTTTTTTTAGACATGGTAAAGCTTTAGGCCATTTTGGTTGACAGGATTTGTGAACTCATTTCCATTTATGTCCATGATGCTGACACCACCTTTTAATAATGCTTTCTTCACAACATAGGGCCCTTCCCAGTTGGGTCTGAACTTCCCCCAAGCATCGACATTTGAGGGCCTTAATTGTTTTAGAACCAAATCCCCTGCTTTCAGCTGCCGCCTAGGGTACTTCACATTTCGATTATATGCCCGAGCCATTCTACGTTGGTACATTTGCAAATGATCCAGTGCTTTCAGTCACTCGTATCTGGCTTAAGCCCACTTAGTTTTTGGTAGCTGAGCTTCCAAAGTGACCCTGAGTGACTTAAGCTCTATTTCTACTGGTAATACCGCTTCCATACCATATACCAAGGTCTAGGGAGTTTCCCCTGTCAGTGTTCTGACACTGGTTCTGTAACCCCAAAGAGCATATGATAATTTATCAACCCAATCTCTGTAGGTGGTTACCATTTTGGATAAGATCTTCTTTATCACCTTATTAGTTGCTTCCACTGCACCGTTAGCTTGGGGCCTATATGGAGAAGACTTATAGTGCTCAATGACATGTTCTGCAAGTAGCTCAGTTGTTGCCCCTTGAAACTGCACTCTGTTGTCAGTCACTATATAATAGGGAATCCCGTATCGGGCAAAGATGTTCTTCTGAATAAACTTGACCATTTGCTTGGCTGTTACAGTAGCGAAGGATTCTGCCTCCATCCATTTTGAGAAGTAGTCAACTGCCACAACTATGAATCGATGTCCATTAGATGCTGCAGGATGAATTTCACCAATCATATCTATCCCCCATGCTGAAAAGGGCCAAGGGGATGCCAGATTCTGTAGTTCGAGTGGTGGAAGATGACTGATGTCAACATAGATCTGACACTCGTGACATCTTCTAACTTTCCTTATACAATCAGCCTGTATAGTGATCCAAAATTACCCATGTCTCATTATCTTCTTGGCCATAGCGAGTCCATTCATATGCAGCCTGCTAGATCCCACATGCACCTGCTGCATCACTATTTATGCCTCATGTTCTATCAAGCACCTTAAAAGAACACCATTTGCTGTTCTCTTGTATAGTTTATTTTCAAAGATTCTGAACTGACTGGCTAATCTTCTTAATGACACCTTATCAGCAGTATTGGCTCCCTCTGGGTATTTTCCTTCCTTCACATACTGGTAGATGTCAAAGAACTATGGCTTTTCTTCAGCTGTTAATTCCATTACTTCGTGCACTTCAAAGCAGGGTTGTCTAGAAGTTGCTATAACTACTGGTTGTACTTGAGTTTCTTCTGGATTTTCCCATATAGAAGACAGCGTTGCTAGTGCATCAGCCATCTTGTTCTCATCTCTGGGGACATGTCTGAATTCATATTGGCCAAATAATTCTTTTCTGTACTGTAGCAGCTCTAAGTAAGGCCGTAAGGCTTCTTCTTTCAACTCCTATTCACCTTGAGCTTGCCTAATCACCAAAAGTGAATCTCCAACGATCAAGAAATCATTTACCCCTAGGGTTAACAAAGCTTCCATCCCCAATAAGCATGCTTTATACTCTGGTCCGTTATTGGTTATGGGAAAATCCAACGGCTTTGACAAAGGAATGATTTCACCGTCCGATGTCGCTATGATTACCTCAATTCCAGCACCTGTTTTGTTCACGGCACCATCAAAGCATATAACCCACCTCTTTACTTCCACCATAGCCAGCTGTTCATCCAAGAACTTCATATTCTCTATGTAATCTGATTCCAGTGGCTGATTTGCTAGAAATTCTACCACGGATCGCCCTTTGATGGTTTTCTTAGTGATGTATTCAATGTCAAATTCTGAGAAAAGCAAGAGCCACCTAGATAACTTCCTAACCAACACCGGTGCTTCATACAGAACTTCATTGGGTCTACTTTAGCTACGGCTTGAACTTTATATGACTGGAAGTAATGGCGTAATTTCTTGGTTAGCCAGATCATTGCCACACATGTCTTCTCCACAAGTGTGTACTTGGTTTCATACTCCAACAGCTTCTTGCTGAGGTAGTAAATAGGGTACTCCTTCTTGCCATCTTGGTCTTGCACCAACATTGCCCCTACAAATGAATCTTCAACGGCCAAATACAAGATCAAAGGCTTCCCTTGAATTGGTGGGCTCAAAACTGGCAGATTTACCAGATAAGCCTTGATTTTCTTAAATGCCAGCTGACATCTATCATCCCACACAACCGGCTGATCTTTCTTTAACAGCTTGAAAATTGGCTCATAAGTGGAAGTCAACCGTGCTATGAAGCGACTGACGTACTGTAAGGAGCCCAAGAATGACCGAACTTCTTTTTCTGTTTTTGCAGCTGCAATATCTTAAATAGCTTTGATTTTATCTGGGTCCATTTTTATTCCTCTCTAGCTGACTATATGACCCAACAGCTTCCCTGATGTGACTCCGAATATGCACTTCTTAGGGTTGAGTCACAAGTTATACTCTCCAATGCGTGTAAGAAATCTATCTAGGATAACAGGATGTTTCTCCCGGGTCATTAATTTAACAAGCATATCATCGACATACACTTCGACTTCTTTGTGGATCATATCATGCAGCAATGTTGTGATAGCCCTCTGATAAGTAGTTCCAGCATTCTTCAACTCGAAGGGCATTACTCTGTAGCAGAAGGTACCCCACTCTGTGATAAAATGATGTCTTCACTTTGTCAATCACATCCATCAGGATCTGGTTGTATCCTGAAAACCCATCCATGAAGGAATACATTGCTGCTTTAGCTACACTATCTACCAGGACGTCAATATGAGGCAGTGAGAAATTATCTTTTAGGCATGCCTTATTTAGATCTCGGTAGTCGACACATAGCCATTCTGTATACTCCACCACTTCGAGAAATTTGACTTCTATCTGCTTAGCTATTTCCTCCTTCACCAATGTTGCCCACTCTGGTCGCAATCTTCTTAGTTTCTGTTTTATTGGCTTGAACTTAGGGTCTATTGGAATCTTATGAATTGCTATTTCCGTGTCTACACCCGGCATATCCTCGTATGACCAAACGAAAGCTTTAACATGTTTTTGTAATATTTTTGTCAATTCTCTCTCTTCCTTGGGTTTTAGCTCATATGAAATGAATACCATTTCGGGGTTTTCATCTGTACATATGTTGATTTCATGCAATGCAGTGTCATGAATGCTAAATATGCTTGATGGTGATTCAAATGCATGCACAGAATTATCAAGATAAACATCACACAAGTAAGCAAACTGAGATTTTATTGCATTAAACTTGTTATAGAGTACATCATTCACATAGAAAATGGAAGAAGTAGATACAACAAAATAATTTTCATCCTCCACAGGCAGAGGGCCTCGCACTTCTTCAGCTTTCCCATTCAGCTCCAGGACATCATCTAGATCTGTGGCTACTTTGGCTCCTTGTTCAGCAGGAACAGTGATCTCCCCAACTTCAGCCACCTGCACCTTAGCCTTCTTCATGATCTTGGCTATCTCAGCAGCCACAGAATCCAAGTTTACCTTGGTCATTAGCTCTTCTTCGAACCCTTCTTTAGAATTCCCAAACGCCTTGCTTAAGGCAGTAGTCAGTGCCCCTGAAATTGCCTCTATAGACTCATCACAGATTTTCTCTTCATCTTTCTTCTCAGACACTTCTACTCCTTTTGCTATCACTTCAGGCAGCTCACTTTGCAGAACAGTAGACTTAGCAACTGCCTCTTCCACCACCATAGGGGCTACTGGTTCTTCCCAGATCTTCTCAAAATCTACAACATCAGAACATATTTCAAAGCCCGAGTATTCAATGTTCCCAACCCTTACTGGTTCGGCCTAGCCATTGTATAGCTCTTCTCTTGCCTTTAGGAATGGTTTCATCATAGGCTTACCGTTCTTACCTTTCCTCTGATTCTTCTAGTCAGATGTTTCTTCCACATACCCTAGCCCAAACTGTTTTGGCTTTCCCGAGTCAATATTAAACTCAGGCATCCCTTGCAGGTTAATTCCAAGTCCCAGGCCTGGGACAAAGTTCTGCTTATGCAAATATCTAGACAACCACTTTGGCATATAGTTTTCATAAATCACCATCGGGGCGTCCGTGGCTTCCTTTTGCCAGACCATGGCGATTTGGAACCCATTAAATGGTACAACTCCTTCATTTACAGTAGCAATCATGGATTAGGCATCCGCCTCAACAGTCACAATCTCACTATTTATCGAGAACTTTATTTTCTGATACAGAGTAGAAGGGACAGCTCCTAATGGGCAACAGTAGGGAGAAAGTGACTGGGATGTCTATCACAGTGAAAACGATCATTGACTTGACCGGCCCAACCTCCACTTCAGCCTCAAAGGTCCCGATCACGGTCCTTTTCGAATCACCATAGGCCCTGATCACAGTGGAAGACTTTTTCAAACTTTCTTCGTTCAGGCCCAGGAATGGTAGCAATTTCAAGGGACATATATTCAGGGCTGACCCGTCATCTATCATTACGCATGGCATAACGCTACCCCTGATGTTGACCTTAATGTACAGAGCTTTATTGTGAGCCCTTCCCCCGTGTGGCAGATCTTTCTTTGAAAATACAATGTCAGGGGATCCTATATGAATCTTATCCAACAAGCAGCACATTGCCTCCGGAGAAGCAATTGGAGACACTTCAATTTCAGAGAGCTTTTTTACCAAAGCTGCTTTGTGCTCCTTGGAAGTCAACAATAAATGCCATAGACTGGCTTGGGCTGGAGTTTTCTTCAGTTGCGAAATAACTAGATCTTCCTTTTCTACTTTTTTTGGCATTGACATACTGCTCGATCCGGTCACTGGGGCTTTCTCATTCTACTGCACCACTAGTTGGTAGACCCTACCACTTCTTGTTACATTCTGAACTTCGAACACCTTTGGCTTTTCTACAACAGGCAGCTTAACGGTCTTATTATAGTCGTACTCTTCATATTCATCCTTTGAATCCAGGTCATCCAAGCTCACAAGCTTCACTTCCCTCTGCTCTATCGGCTTTCCACTTTTAGAGTTCGCCTCAATATCATTGGCCACTATAGATTGTACGGTGGGGTTTGCTTGAAGGATTTGTGCAAAGATAAAATTGTCTAGTAGCCCCGATTGTACCATGCTGACCTGCCTTTCAAATGTTGGCAACGGATTATTCTTTGTACTGGGTTTGGCAGGCTCTTGCAGTTTTCCCTCGTCGATGAGCTTCTGGATAGCATCTCTCAGCTTATAATAGTTATTAGTTCTATGTCCCACCATGCCATGGTAGGTACAGAAATTGTCTTTATCTTTATCCGCTGGTTTCTCGAATGGCCTGAGAGAACTTAATAGTCCACCATTTCTACACTTAGAAAAAATCTTGGCCAGGGAGAAAGCCCAAGGTGATATGCCGTGACCATCTGGACCTCTGCTTTGGTTTCCTCGTTGCTGAGACACCGCAGCAACCCCGGCTTACTTAACCTCAGAAACTTGTCCTCCCTTACTTGTAGAACCAGAGCCGGATCCACTGATTGACCCAGCTGCAATAGTCGATCTATACTCGGAGCTTCTACTTCCCTTATGGCCTACGGTTTTTTCCTCCTCATCTCTCTCAATTTTCAGCCATACTGTATACTTCGCTGAGCTCACTGAAAGGGTGGAACTTCATGTTGTTCTTGAAGATGTCCCTACTACCATCAATCAACTTCTGAATCAATTCATCTTCATCAGGGCAGTTCTTTAGCAAGATCATCTTGTTCATCCATCGTTGATAATACTCGTCGAAGGGCTCATTTGATTTTTGCATAATTCGCTCCAGGTCATATAGCTTCACTTGAATCTTGGTATTGAAGCTGTAATATTTGATAAAGGGCACCGATAAAGCCTCCCAGTCTGATTGCTCTTCCTCTGACAAAGAATTATACCAGCCCAATGCTCCTCCCTCAAGTGTAGTCGGGAAGAGATTGATAAATTGTTGCTTAGTGGCGTCGGCAGTCAGCATGACTCATGCATAGAGATTCATATGGGCTTCTGGTGAACCCATTCCCTTGTAAGAAGGAACCTTTGGCACTTGAAAGCCAATAGGAAAAGTCTCATTGCCTTTGCTGATCATGGCATCCACATTAACCGCCTTCTTAGAATCCGAACTGACACTGGCCCCCTTCTTCAACTGGGCCACAACTTCATCCAACTCTGAATACTTCATTTTCATTTTTCTCTCCATAGCTGCCTCAATTTCTTGTAGCTTTTCCAGACTAGCTGAGGTATCGGCACCTTGCTGAGATGATTCAGCCTCATTTTCCTTTCCGGCTCCACTAGCACCAGTTTCCCCGGCTTCTCTCAGAACAGCCCGCATCTCGTCTTTCAACATATCACGGAAATCCTGTGATCTCAAGAAATCCTTCAGGGCATCAGCAAGACTTGGTATTTGATTGGCCATCTCAGATTCTTCCCCGGAGTGAGACTCACTTTCTGTTTCTACTGCTCTTTGTTCTCCAACAGCCCTCAAAGCCTGAGACCTTGTCCTTGGCTGATCCAGTTTACTCTGCTTGACATCACACAGGAAATGTTTGGCACAATGAATGAATGGGATGATGACATGAAAAGTGAGACATTAAAGATGATTTATGATGAATGGGTGAAGTGACGTGATGAGAGATGATGATGAGGATGATCTTTATTTATTATTATTATTATTTTCGGACATTCCAAAAACACCCAATGTCATACAAAAGACAATGCAAAAAGATCACATATGGACCACCATACGGACAGGAGTTCGGCACTTTCGGGGCATCTAGTGAATTTTATGAAATGGTCACGTGTGTACCGACACGGACAGGGTTTTGACTTTTTGTAGGTCTATGAAATGAAATGAAATGGTCGGTGAGGGCCGGCTCACAGACAGAGGTTCGACGCTTTTAAGAGCATCTAACATGGCGTGATATTGCAAACAAGTCACGTGTATCTTGTGACACGGACAAAAGTTCAGTGTCCGTGGGACACTGTGAGCAGACTACATTTTCAACGGAACGTGAGACTCCCTTTTGGAAAGGGCGCCACGATCTCGGGCTTGTCCGTCCCTCGCATGGGGTTTTTATGATGGAAAATCGGTTTTGGAAAATATAAATGGAATTAATGCATAAAAGAACCGAGACCTAAGTCTCGATGAATATTGTAGAGTCGCCACCCGGCTCAGCTCAACCGGGAAATTTATAATGCAGCTGAACCGGATAAACGGCCGCTACACTATCCAGAGATTCGGTCCGGACAAGTCCCTTATTTTGTGTCTAATTAAAATAAATATTGGTCAATGTTCATAGATGGTATTTCAAATTCTAAAGTCAATTTTATTGAAATAAATAGACATACAGCACGCATACAGGTTGACGTTAAATAGTAAAAGATAAAATTATTACAACCCGATCGAATAAAAGATAAAAACTCTCGAACTCACTTATACAAACGCCTAGAATACACGATTTATCTAGAAAAATACAATCGCCTAGGATACACGTATTAATCTATTAAATACATCAAAAATAAAAATAAAAAGCTGCAAAACAGAGGGTTAGCACAATATATATAGCACGCCACCAATAGGACTTAAATAGATAGAATTGGAAAATTAGAATTTAGGGGGCATGCATTTAGGGGATAACCGGGTTGGCTCGACTAGCCGGTCCGGTTAGACCTGGAAAACATTTTGAAACGTCTCTGTATTTTGGTTTTGTGGGAAAATCATTTTGAAAACAATTTTTCCGGTTTACATGCATTTTTTACATGTGAGGTGAGTCAGTTTTCGGAAGAACTAAGTCTCCATCTTGGCATTGTTCTAAATGCAATTTTACTAAAAATTGAATCTATGGTCGTGAATGCACACAACAAAATTCATTTTGATGATTTTTGGGGTTTTCTGAATTTTTAGGAATTTTTGAGAATTTTTGGAAATAAAAAAGGAAATTCTGATTCTGGAAATACGTTACAGTCGTGCGACTGTAACTACAGTCGTACGACTATAAATTACAGTTATGCGACTGTAAGCGACCCAAACTCAGAATCTCGCCAAAACTTTATTTGAGATAAAACTGGAAGAAAACTATCTGGAAACCAAGAACACTCATACGACTGTTCATCAAACTCAAGAATAGTCACACGACTGTTCTTGATCTCCAGAAACAGAAACGCAGAAAAAATGATAAAAATAGGCTAAAACCACACCAATCACCCAGAAAGCTTGTAAAGGACAGGGGAAAAGGAGTGTCTACCTGTTTGGCGTGCGTCCACCGTAGGATTCACCCCCGGCGTCGCTCCAATCCACTGAAATCCGCACTTTTCTCCTTGAGTTAGGGTTAGAGATTTTGGGTCCAAAGATCTCCAAATGTTAGGGATTCTCTGAAGATGAGTTCTTCTTTTTTTTTTTCTTTGTTTCTCCCTTCTCCTCTCTGTCCTCTTTTCTGTTTCTCCCAGCCTTTTTTCTTTCTGTCCGGCCTCCTTTTTTTTCCTTCTGTTTTTTCAGCTTTTAGGTTGTGGGTTGGCTCACCTGCCACGATCTACAGTTGTACGACTATAATTTAATTACATTCGTATGACTGTAGTTAAAGTCGTACGACTATACTTTTACTTTTTTTTTAGGAGTAAAATTCCAGCGCTTACAAACACCTTGCATGATTTGGTAATATTATGAAATGCTCCTATATATGTACTAATCCGGCACTCAGGGAGTACCTTAAATGGTTTCACAATGTTATAAAATGGTCCGATGTGAACCATGATGCGCAAGCAGAATTTCGTCGTTACCGTGACGCCTATGATAAATGGGTATGATGCTATATGATGGCATCATGTGAGCCGTCACACAGGAATAGACCTAGGGCCATCGTGGTCTCTATTGAATGAGATGATTTAATGAAATAGCTGAATGCAATCCGGTGCACTGCCAGAATACGGGCAGTTTTGGGACTCCTGATATGTTATGAAATGAAATGACCATGATGGGTACTCTTGGAATGTCCTTAATTTAAATGAAATGATATGTCATGAATGCTTATGTCACACAAAATGTAAATGGCTGCACAAAAAACATGGTTAGGATGCATGACACACATAATGATGTCGTGTATGCTTGTGAGAATGTTAACACATAGATATAATGTTATGGCTGTAAGAATAATGGTTAGTATGAATATCACACGGATGATTTCATGTTTTCACACACGAAAATAAAATGCAAGTGGCTGCATAAAAATGTGGGTTAGTTATCACACAAATGCTTTGTGAATGGTATGTCATGTGCATGGAAAATGTTGATTATGGTATGTCATGAAATGTTGAGAGGCGTGTAACACATAGCACACAAAGCGTATTCCTCCAAACATGGTCAATTTTTTAGAAAATTCTAACCGAGTCCTAGGAGGGGTTCTCTTCGATCATCAACCGGGGATGATGAAGGTGCAATTTATAGTATTCACACAATTTATTTTGGTATCCTAAGGGAATCCAACTAGGGTTGCTTATATGAGTTCGGTCCATGTCGGGTTAATATCAAGGCTCTCATAGCAAAATATACTCCTCATTTCTCCCCACTCAAGGGTCTAAACGAAGGGGTTCGTACGAGGCTATGAGTGGTGTTTCATATTCGTGCCCCTAAGACCAAGAGGAACATAGGCGACACTTCAACAATTCACCGGGCTAAAAATTGGATACTTAACCTAATGCAAAAATGTCTAACTAAAAAATGCAAAATAAAATACCATACAAGAATCATCTACCTTATTTTGATTAAACACTTTTCAGGGCTTGTCAAATTCTTTTAAGTTTTTAAGAAAAACTTTTATAAAAAGTCCCCAGCGGAGTCGCCACTGTGAGCGGATGATGTTTTTAGAACGCAAGGACTCTCTCGGAAGGTAACCTCGATATCGGGCAACCCTCCATCGCGTGGGGTTTTTAGAATGAAAATTCGGTTTTAAAAAAAAAAAGAAAAAATAAATAAATTAATTCATAAAAGAACCAAGACCTAAGCCTCAATAGAGTGTGTAGAAGTTGCCACCGGTAGGGGTGAGTAAAACCGAACCAATGTCCAAAAACTGAAAATCCAAACCGAACCGAACCGATCCATTTCATAGTTTGGTTTGGTTTGGTTTTAAGTTATGAAAAAGTTTGGACTTCGATTCGGTTGTTTGGTTCGGTTCAAAACCGAAAAACCGAATAATTGGTAAAATATTAAAATTAATTATAAAATTAATATATACTAATTGTAGAGAATTTTAGACATTATATTCTTTTATAGTTTTATATTGTGATTTTTTTATGCTAATTTATAGTTGTTAAAACTTGAGAGTTGAAAAAAAAGAAGAAGAGAATTTTAGTATTTTATTGTGATGTAATAGTATTATTTAGTATTACTTTTTTTAAGTTAATTTTTTTGTATTTCTTTTTTTTTAAAAACAAACTACTTATATGAAATTTTTTTTTATTTTTTTTTTAAAAAGTTGATGTTTTTGGTTCGAGCTAGTCCAAACCAAACCGAACCGAACCAAAATTTAGTTTGGATCGGATTGGTTTATGAAATACAGTGTTTTTTGGATCGGTTTTTTTGGTTCGGTTCGGTTCACCAGTCCATGCTCACCCCTACCACCCGGCTCAGTTCAACCGGAAAATTGCAGTGTAGCTGAACCGGATGAAGGCCGCTACACCTTCCAGAGATCTAGGTCCGGACAAATCCCCTATTTCATGTCTAATCAAAATAAAATTTTGCCAATGTTCATAGATGGTATTTTAAATTTCTACAGTTCATTTTTATTAAATTAAAGTACACAGCGTACATACAAATCAAAATAAAGTAAAAAAGCAATGAATAATTAAATTATTACAACCCGATCTAATGAAAATAAAAACTCTCGTCCTCACCTTACAAACGCCTAGAATATACGATAATCTAAAAATTTATAACCGCCTAAAATATACGGATTAGTCTATTAATTACATCAAAATGAAAAATAAAATAAATTAAAAGTTGCAAAACGAACGGTTAGCACAATTTATAGCACACCACAAATAGGACTCAAGTTAGACAGAATGGGATTTTAAGGAGTTCAGGGGCATGCAATAGGGGGACAACCGGGTCGGTTCGGCTAGCCGGCCCGATTAGACCTAGAAAACAATTTTAAAACGTCCCTGTATTTTTGTTTTGTGAGAAAATCATTTTAAAAACATTTTATTTTCCGATTTGCTTTAATTTAACATGGGAGGTGGGTCGGTTTTCGGGGAGATTTGGGTCTCCCTTGTTATATTGTTCTAAATATAATAACATTGAAAATTAAATCTAAGGTCGTGAATGCACACAACAAAATTCATTTTTTGTGATTTTCTGATTTTTCTGAATTTTTATGATCTTTAGAAATTTTTGTGGATTTATTCGGAAAATTCTGCCCCTGGACGAGGATTACAATCGTGCGGCTGTAATTACAGCCGTGCGACTGTAGATCATCTAGATGTAGAAAATCGTCAAAATTCGTTCAAATAAAACTAAAAGTCTGCGGGAAATCAAGAACACTCATACGATTGTATGTACAATCATGTGACTGTTTTTCACTACAAGAACAGTCGCTGATCCACCATAGGTTTTACCGCTGGAAACGCCACAATCACCTCCAAATTGCTTCTTTTTCCTTGTATACAAAGGTTTCAAGAGTTGTCCAAAATACTCCAAAATGTCACGGATTTTAGTGAATTTAAAGTCTGGAATTGGTTGAGTTCAAAGTGCCAAGTTATTATCCTATGATTTCTATCAAGTTTTAAATTTTAACACTTAAGAATCAAAAGAAAAAGAGGAGAAAAAGATTAAGTTTTGTGACTTTCCCTTTTTCTCTCTTTTTTCTCTTTTTTCTCTACCAATTTCTCTCTCTAAATTCCCAAAATCCTAAGAGCCAAAAAGTCATTTTTCTTCCTCTCTTTTCTTCTTTTATTTCCTGATTTCTTCTGCTGAGAATTCGGGTATTAATTGCCCACAAACCACTCCCATTTTTTAATTTACAAGGTATGGGTTGCTGTACTTACTCCGCATTTATAGTTATATGACTGTAATTTTTCAATTACAGTTGCACAACTGTAAATACAGTCGCACGACTGTAACTACAGTCGTGTGACACAAAAATTTATTAATTTAATTTTTTTTCTTTTTTTTTTAAAACCGAATTTCCATTCTAAAAACCCCACGCGAGGGAGGGTTGTTCGATATCGAGACTCTCTTCCGAGAGAGTCCGTGCGCTTAAAAAGTCATCCACTCATAGCGAAGAATTCAGTATTTCATGAAAGAAGCAAGCATATTGTTACGAGGTATCATTTCATCAGGGAATGCATTCAATAGAAGGAGGTTATACTAATAGAAGGAGGTTATACTAAAGTACGTAAAGACGCAGGAGGAAGCTGCTGATATTTTCACGAAGCTGTTAAATAAAGCATGACGTGTTTAGTAAATTGCAAGCATTACTGGGAGTCATAGAAAATTAAGTTTAGGGGGAATTATTAATTAATTTAAGAATTTAATTAAAAAATGAAAGAGGAGAAGAATGGGACATGTATGGTGTGGATAAATAAGACATGGCACTGTTTCTTTGTGGTTAAATAAATACAGTGAGAAGTGGTACACGTAGCATCAATAAAATCATATTGATGGGAGAAGAGCTACCAGATAGCAGGATTTTAGAGAAGGTGCTTGTGAGTTTGTCCGAAAGATTTGAAGCAAAAATGTCATTTTTAGAAGATTTTATAGATATGAGTCAAATTTCATTTTCAGAATTAATCAATGTCTTGCATGCTCTTGAGCAAAGAAGAATGTTGAGAAAATAAGAAACTCAACAAGCAGTTAAGGTTCAAAAGGAAAAGTTCAATCCAAATGTAACATTTGCAATAAGCCTATTCACCATGAAGAATATTGTTGTCACAAAGAAAAGGCTCGGTGTTTCAAATGCAAAAGGTTTAGGCACATACAAAAAAAATTGCATAATGAAGACTAAAGAGTGTCAATCTGACACAAGTTGCTCAAGAAGGGAAATGTTGTTTTAAATTGGTGAGAAGCACACCAAGAAGAAGTATTGGGAGAGAAGTGCTCCAAAGGTGATATGAAGTACAGCATTAAATGATTCTAATTGTGACACCCAACTGCAAAATTTTATAACATTTATACTTATTCACATATCACTTCATATTTAGAAGTAATTTACAAAAATACTCGAAAAGTTCATTTCTAAATTCACGAATAAATTGACCTCAATATAAAATCTTAACCGTATATAATGCAATTCACTTAGTTTTGAATACATACCTGAAATTTCATCACGATCAGACCACAGAATATACAGTTATTAAATTCTTTATATATATATATATATATATATATATATATATATATATATATATATATATATATATATATATATATATATATATATATATAAAGAAAAAGAAAAGATGCAGGGGAAGGGAGGGGCGGAAAGTCCGGTAAAAGAAAAAGAAAAGATGTAGGGGAGGGAAGGGGCGGAAAGTCCGGTAAAAATGGCCCCCTTATATATATATATATATATATATATATATATATATATATATATAAAATAAATTTGGTCGAGAAGCTTCTCACCGCCTTACCGTCCCTTTTTTTTTTTTTGTACAAATATCTTTCCCTTAAAATTACCTTTTTATCCTTACTACAATATATTTTTCCTTTCTAAATTCCCCCACACAATTTTTAATTCTTTTCGATTATATCCTTACTGTTCATATAATTTTTACCTCTAGAACTTTCTATTTTTATATTTTCTCAATATTTCACCCCTATATATATTTCACCGCTGAACACTATTCCACAAAAATCCTCAAATTATAATATCACCTTTTAAATATTAATACTTATTGTATTTTCCGGATGTTACATTAATAATTGAAGGGTGATAAAAAGTGCATCATCAAACATAATAAATTTTATAGATTTCGAATAAAGAAGAAGAATTAAAAATTGATTCAAAATATTAGATACTTAGTATTTTAGATTTCTTTTGTTATTTAGTATTTTAGATTTCTTGTGTTATTTAGTTAGCTAGTGATTAGGGGTTTTTCTTGGGTCAATTAAATATCAATTTGTTGCTATATTTGTGGCTTTTTCTATTACTTGTTGGTCTATATAGGCAGCCTTTTTTGTGCCATATAATAAACTCAATAATATCAAAGTTTGAGTTTAAAACTTTTTCTCTCTTATTTTAATTATTTGCTGCCTAAAAACTATCGGAAATAATGGTAAGAATTAACATACGTAAAGAACATAGGAGTTAAAAATGAGAAGACCAATGAGCAGAATAAGTGTCACTAAGTAGTTTAAGACAATGCTAAAAGAATCTAGATGAGAATTAATTAACAACATTCTTTTTCAAGTTGTATTTTATATTTCAATTGACATTGGTACATTATCATATACATTTCACCTTTTTTCTTATCATATCCATATTATACCTATCAAAGATGTATAAATTATAGCTCACTCCCAACACTGATCTCTCCCTCCTTGAGTTGGAACACATATGTTTTGTATTTACAATTGACATGGACTTGATAAGGTTACCACGTGGTGCTTCTTGTTAGAAAATAAGGTTGCCTGACATTTTATGTTTGGGATTAATTAGAAGCAATGTGAAGAGATGCATGGTTATTAATTATATCACTAGTGATTAGTAGAGTCTATTTAAATCAAAATACAATTCACATGTTCCGTAGCACACAATATTCAAATTCTGGGCTTCATCTTCTTACTTGTTAAGGTTGCCTCCAATAAAGACATCTATCTAATGCACAGAATCCTTTTAACCTTGAAATGACCATGATTTCTTTTTAGACTAAATTAATTCACTATTAATCTTCCGATTCCATGTGGTAATTTATTGATTTTCCTGCATTATACATAATTAATTGAACGATATTCTAAAGTCTTCTGTATTGTGTTTAAGAAAACATTTACTATTTTGTGGTGTTTAATTTTGAAGATCAACTTCTATTTTCATTTACTAGTTTTGTTTTTGGTAATTTTTTTTTTTTTTTATTTTCCATATTCCAAGTGCAAAACTAGAAATTTATAAACATAATAATTTATTTTTATTCTTGCATTTAAAATCATTGGTCATTATATAAATAAACGTTAACTTTTAAAATGAATAAATTTCAGTGAAAAAATGTTTTTAAAAAAAAAAAAAGTGTGGCTGTTGGCTTGTTAACTATTATTTTAATTGAAAATATGTTTTTAACAGTTTGCATGTCGTATTATAATTAATGTACAATATGAATTTTCAAAAATAGATTACTATAGATGCATCAAGAAATTATTGTTTGATCAAAAAGATTTTATAGATGCACATGTGGAGTTTTAACAACATTAAGGCATAGGTATTAATGTTTGATGTTATGTTATTTTGCATTTAATTTATTAAAGATAGTGTTAACAAGAAAATTTATTTAATCTGTTGAAAATAGCATTAGCTCGATAATGAAGTCTTAAATGCGCGTGATAAATAAGGTCAACTAAATAAAAAAAAAAAGCATTCCCTCCGAATTTGACAGCACATGGAATTAATAGAAGTTCCGTTTGACCACACTTCTCCTCTAGAAAGAGAAATAATTAATTGAGGAAAAATCACTCAATTAGTGATGGTGGACATCACTAATAATCACCAGTTTGTTGTGTATGTAACCAATGCTTGACTTGTTTGAACACTTTTACTAATTGGTCATACTTTTTTGCTTTTCTTTCCAAGATATCAAATTCCATCATTTTCTTATAAAAAAAACAGTGGATTCTACATGCCATACTAATTAACTAAATACTTAATAAAAAGTTACTACATGGGACCAAATACTTGAATATTTGACTTAATTTTGAAGTCAATTCTTTTGAATCTATTTTTTACAAGACAATAACTGTTGACAACTTTTGCCTATAAAAAAACAGTTAAAATATTAGTACTCAACTAATTACGTAATAGTTCATGGCACGATCTATTTTAATCATTTTTTACAAATTTACAAAAATGAAAATTCATTATTGCAAGACCTGACAAGGATAAAAAAATCATAATTAAAATATTAGTCATTGAACTAATTTCAATTTACGTCTGTATATAGATATATATATATAGTTGCAGTTTTTCTCTAAACATATTTCCAATTCAGAAGAGATTGGTGATGTTGGATGGATATGTCACCATCGTTTAACAAACTTTAGGAATATGTCAACTTCATCCACATATATATATATATATATAGTTTTTCTGAATTTCAAAATAATTTGAAGAAAATCAAACCACTGAGGTGAAGAGTGGAAAGTTACTTTCAAAAGCGAATTTTACAAAACTTTGAAAAGAAAACATTAATAAATGTGTATTACAACTATAGTTTTTTTTATTCAGACAGATGAAAGAACCAGTAAAAACGATGAGTTAAAGTTTAACCACAGTTGAAATGAAATTAGTTGTTTTATAAATATTATGAATTACAAATTTCGAAAATATGAAAATATAATATATGCTAACAAAAATTGAATATGTATACAAAATGTTCACATTATATTTAAGTAGTTGTTGTTAGTATTACATATTAAAAATCAAAATTGATACCATAACGTATTTATTAAATTTTAATTAACTAATTCACTTGATTTTTAAAACTGAATTGGGAAATATATAGAGATGATAGAGCTATTGAGAATAAATAATATTTTATTAAATATTTGATTTATATTCGTAATAGGTTAGATTATTTTTTATAATTAATATGTAAATTGCCATCATTTAATATCTAGAGTTTGTTCAATTGTTTTTATGAGAGATTATTTAACTTTCCATAGTACCAAGTTTGAATCCCATTTTTAAGTATTAGCTACTAATCAAAATTTCAATTTTCATCTTCGACAGACCATAATAATAATAATAATAATAATAATAATAATATATGATCTCTGGCTAAATTTGACCATCCTATTAACATGTGCGGATAACATTACCACCTAGCAGCTATATTATTAAATTTAAAACCAGTTTACTACTTACACGCCTCCCAAATTTGTCATATCCAAATTCAATCAAATTTAAATGTGTGTGTTACATTATTTAATTAATTAATTATTATTTAAAGCGATAAATATGTAAAATTAATTTTTAGTAGAAAAAGTTTCTAATAGCTTAGGTTATTGTGCCTTAATTAAGGGAGGATACTTACGTCACTTAGAAAAATTGTTTAATTAACATTAAATTAAAGGTAAATAATTTGTTAGTTTCTAACCTTTACCTAACATTAAGAAAGTCATTCAAACAATAATATTATTTACCAAAATATCTTTGTAAATACTTTTTGTAATATAAAAAAAAAAAAAATTATTATAACCAATATTAAATATAATGAGAAAATTGAAAATAATTTATATATATATATATATACACAAACGTTTTGTAGAATTCTTAAGTAGCCAGAGCTGCGGAATCTGATTGCTCAAATTAAAATATTGCAAAAGTTCTTAAGGATAGAGTGACCACAATTCTTAAGGGGTGAAGAGACTCAGTGGTCTTGAGAGTGTTGGGTTTAACTTGATGAGTGAGCATATAAGTGGAATTGAGTCTAAGCAACACAATTGGTTTAGATCAATTGTCACTTGTCAAATATTCATTGGCCTTTCTTCTTTAAGGACCAAGGTTATCAACAAATGTAGTTTTCTCCACTAGCTCAAACTCTACCAGAAGTTCAAACACTGGCCCAAGTTCTTTTTGGCTGTCAGACCTTCTTCTACTCTGATACCATGAAGAGACTCCGTAGACCTTGAGAGTGTTGGGCTTGACTTGATAAGTGAGCATATAAATGAGGTTGAACTCATGTAATACAAAACCAATTAGCTTGTGTTAAGGCCTTATCTACTCCACATATATACCACTTTTTATCCTTTTTTATTTTCGATGTGAGATTCTCCCGTGTCTCTAGGAAGGGGCATTAATTTTGTGAAAATCTGCAATTCTTGAGCCATTTTTTAGTGCATATATTAGAAAACTTAATTGAGATGCTATTTTTTTTTTCTTTAATTGCAATTATCATTTACAAAGAATAAATAAATAAATAAATAAAAGGAAAGATACAAAAGGTTGCCGGCTTTGACTAGTGGAGATATTAAGGACAAAGGAGCGGGGTTACGTAGGGTTGGCTTTGATTGCTGAGCTATCCTATTGCTCTTTCGGGATTCACATAGGGGTGGCAATTCGTGTAGCTGGGTCGTGTTCGTATCGTGTCAAATTCGGGTTCGTGTTTCAGTGAGTAAAACCCAAACCCGACCCAAAAATTTTCGTGTCATAAGCGAGTTAACCCAATCGTGTTCGTGTCGGTTTCGTGTCGTGTTTTCGGGTTACATGCAAAAATATTATAAAGGAAATATTAAAAATTTTAAATATTTATGCCGTATCTAAATTAACAATTTAACCCTTGACGACCTAAAATATTGTTCCAAAACCTATTTTACAAATCTTAATGCTCTATTTTTTATTTTGGATTATGTCTTGTTCGCATTTATGTGTCATTTTACTACATCTATTAAGAATGACGTGTAAAATTATTGAAAAGTTGTTTTGCATTTATGAGTTATATATATTATATTACATTTCTTAATGGTGACATATAAAAATATAGGAAAACATAATAATAAATTTTAAATATTCGTGTCATTTTCGGGTTAGCAAGGTCAACCCTAACCCAACCCAAAAATTATCGTGTCACTTTCGTGTCAACCCAAAAATGACCCATTACCTATTTAATCAAACCCAAACCCACTAAATTCGTGTTGGGTTCGTGTCGTGTAAGCAGGTCGTGTACATAATTACCACCTCTAGATTCACAATTATGATTTTTTTTTTTAAGTAAATTGGTAAATATATTTTATTTCAACCATTTACCACCACTGTATATGCTTGTCTTATTATCTTTAAATAGTTCTATGCAAGATATCATAGATTTCACACTAAATTCTTTCCTAATCCAAAAATATAAAAATTGTTCCCCTTATTTTAGAAAATATCAATAATAAAATAAATTATTATATGTTATAACTATAAAATTGTGATGGTATATATTCTACTGTATAATTTGATATAATGTTTTAGTAAATTGTAAATTTTTGTTGTTGAAGATCGAAACACGCATAAATCATATAACAAATATATTGAATCTGTAATCAGAATAGATAAACAGACTTACGGTTTATATGCAGCGGATGTTAGATTACGGGATGATTCTGTTCCACACAGGAAAAACCGGATCGTTTCTGGATGTCTTTCCCACGTATGTATGATTACACAGAGTACGGGCGTAATCCGTGAATTCTTCTGATGAATTCTAGAGAACGTATTTCGTGATTTCTCTCTGGGAGCGTTTTTGCGTTTTTCTCGCGTAATGAATCTGAGAAACGAATTCTCTATTTATAGTGGAAATCCCAACTTCCATCTATTTATAGGGTCGGACCAAATTACACATTTGGTCCCT
This sequence comes from Euphorbia tirucalli, assembly GCA_039660915.1. Lineage (NCBI taxonomy): Eukaryota > Viridiplantae > Streptophyta > Magnoliopsida > Malpighiales > Euphorbiaceae > Euphorbia > Euphorbia tirucalli. Next base: position 14,582,754 of record CM077636.1, on the reverse strand, counting down.
GTAATTTACACATAATTACAGTTTAGTCCCTGCCATTTCCAAAATGTCATGGGCGGACCAAAAACCAACATCTCCCACTCGCACATGACAAGACATACTTTCATGGCGATTGAACACACATACCTCTTTCAATTCTTTTTCGGCGAATTCACGCGACCAGTCAACGTAACGGTTAAATCTTGAAGCTCTCCTTCATCTTTCCACCTTTAGCTTAACGTGACTTCCCCCTAGTCCATTTTCCATGATCACTAGTTTTCGACTCACTTTTGATCTCACGAAAACATTCATATACACTACATACCTTTCCACGAAAAGGTATTGAGCTCGAGTGTTATATGTTTACTAAGTGATATGTTACTGAAAATGTACTTCCTCTCTATAAATAACCTTCCACCATATGTCCAATGCTTATCTGACTGGTCCTTATATGCCCGTTCATAGCTAACGAAGCCTAGTTTAGGGTTCCAATCAACTTAATCATCAGACATACCCTTCTTGTTATTTACAAGAGTCCTTAAGGGTGAACTTGAAACTCATAGTTTCATTTGGGTCTCTCATTAGGAAAGTTGAGATCAATTTTCTTCTTTCCATCCCTTGGTCGGCTCTTACACATACTGCACAAGTATGCCATAGTGTCGATCCACTTAGGACGTATGTTTTATAAACACTATGCGAAAGCATTCAGTCTCTAAATGCAACTCATGCATCAATACCTCTAGTCCACTTTTAAGCCTTTCACAGGACAGCTTTCGGAATAAACGAAATAATGATATTTCACATATCACATATGGAGTAATTCACACTCCCACTTTTACCTATGAATACACAACTCATGGCAAAAGATTCATCTATGTGAGTAGATGACATTTCGCCAACATACTGAACTACACTCAATAGTTCTATGTGTATCGCTTTAAATAGTAAAATGAATTTGAACACAACAAATAACTGACATTCCATTTCAAATAGAAATTTCAAGAGTTATTACAATAGTTCAAAGACAACAACATGTTCCTATAATCTACGAAGACCAAATTCCAAAACGTGTTTACTAAAAACCTTTGGAGCTATTGGTTTCGTTAACGAATCTGCAATCATATCTCCAGTTGGAACATGCACTAAACTTATTTCCCCTTGTTCTACTTTGTCTTTAATAAAATGATATTTTATATCGATATGCTTGCTTTTTCCATGATAACAAGGATTCTTGGAATAAGCTATCGATGCAGTGCTGTCGGAATAGATAGTCGTACATTTCCCTTTAGGCAATAGATCTAAAAGATCTATGAAGCGTTTTAACCAAACCGCTTCTTGTACTGCAGCTGCTGCAGCTACATATTCCGACTCCATAGTCGACAATGCCACACAAGTTTGTTTCTTGCTACACCAGGAAATTGCACCATTTCCTAGAGTGAAAATATACCCAGACGTGGACTTCCTCCCGTCTTTATCAGTTCCATGGTCAGCATCTGTATATCCCTTTAATTGCAGATCTTTTCCTTGGTAACAAAGGGAGTAATTTGAAGTCCCCTTCAAATATCTTAATATCCTTTTCACTGCTGCCCAATGCTTCAAACCTGGATTAGCCTGATATCGGCTTGCGAGACCCACCGTAAAACCTATATCAGGTAGTGTACAAATCATAGCGTACATCAAGCTACCAATTGCACACCTATAAGGAATTCTCTCCATCCTTTTAGTCTCTTCTGGAGTCGTGGGACACATACTTGCATTCAGTTCTGTACCTTTTGCAATAGGGGTTGGATCGGGATCACAGTGAGCCATACCAAACCGTTCTAAGATCTTATTGATATACGTCTCTTGTGAAAGAGCCAATAATCTCTTAGATCGATCTCTTGAGATCTTAACCCCAAGGATGTAATTGGCTTCTCCTAGATCCTTCATCTCAAAGTTAGAAGACAACCAAGTCTTTACTTTCTTGAGTAAGGAAGTGTCATTTCCTGCTAACAAGATATCGTCAACGTATAACGTTAGAATGACAAACTTCCCTCCGTTTTCGCGCTTAATGTAGACACATGAGTCTGCATTGATCACCTTAAATTGCATTGATATAATCGCTTCATGGAACCGAAAATACCATTGTCTTGAAGATTGCTTAAGGCCATAAATTGATCTCTTCAACTTACAAACCTTATGTTCTTGACCCTGAACAACGAAACCTTCTGGTTGAACCATATAGATTTCTTCGTTCAATTCACCGTTCAAGAATGCAGTCTTTACATCCATTTGATGTAATTCAAGGTCCATACATGCTACAAAAGCAAGTACAATTCTTATAGACGCAAAAGGGACAACAGGTGAAAAAGTCTCCTGATAGTCAATTCCTTCCTGTTGTGTAAACCCCTTCGCAACCAGCCGACTCTTAGTCTGGATAGGTTTCCCATCCGCTGATCGCTTAATAGTATGTACCCATTTATTCCCAATGGCTTTGCGCCCTTTAGGCAGATCAACTAGTTCCCAAACTTTGTTGATTCTCATTGACTCCATCTCGCTTTCCATTGCTTTTATCCATTCTTCCTTTGCTGGAGATTCCAGTATATCTCTCATACTAGTTGGAATGTCTTCAATTTGAGCTATGACCGAGAGAACTTCGCTATCAACTAAATGACGGCGTCGCGGAATGTTTCCCCTCTTCGATCGCCTCAGAGGTTCTGCTTCTTGATAAACAAATCGCATATATTCATCAAGGTGTTGGGCAGAACTCCTACTGGGACCACTCCCACTGGGATCTATATCCATATTCACACTTGAACTTGGAACAAGACTCCCACTCAAATCAAGACTACTCAAGTCAGGGTCAGGATTACTCAAATCCGCTTGTGAAGGTTGAAAAACATCATTCTCTTCCCTTTCCCTTACGTCTTCAACTTCATTCCTCCCACTCGGATTGAGCGATCCTGAAGTTTCAGACTCTTGAGATTCAAAGAAATTGAATTCCTTATCCACTTCTCCCAGCTTAGGAAATTCATTCTCTAAGAATGTGACATCTCGTGACTCAAATTCTGTTATTTGACCATTCTCTTTCTCTCCCACTAGAACATATCCTTTGGAGAGATCAGGATATCTTATAAAGATACCTTTCTTGCCTCTAGGGCCTAGCTTGCCATGCTTGCTAGATGTGTCATGAACATAGGTAGCACATCCCCATGGTCGTAAATGGTTCAAATTGGGCTTGCGGCTCGTCCACAATTCATAGGGCGTGGTTTCTACGGATTTAGAAGCTACTCTATTGAGTACATAGGTGGCAGTCAATAGTGCGTCTCCCGAAAAGGAGATAGGCAAATTGGCTTCTGCCATCATAGACCTTACCATCTCTAAGAGGGTTCGGTTTCTTCTTTCCGCGACTCCATTTTGTTGCGGAGTCCTGGGTATAGTCAACTGATGTTTTATACCCTTTTCATCACATAAAACATTAAATTCCTCGGAGAGGTACTCTCTTCCCCGATCGGTTCTTAAAGTTTTGATTTTCTTCTCTAATTGATTTTCAACTAGAGTCATAAATCGTTTGAAACATGCTAATGCTTCAGATTTATGTGCAATCAAATAGACATGACCATACCTTGTATAGTCGTCTATGAATGTAATGAAATAGTACGCACCATGCCTTGCCCTAACATTCATTGGGCCACAGATGTCAGAATGGATTAATTGCAATGGGTGGTCAGCTCGCGTAGCTTTACCAAACGGTTTTCTTGTCATCTTTCCTTTTAAGCAGCTTTCACAAGTTGGAAGATCTACTTTGGATAAATCAGCCAACAAACCTGCTTTAGCCAATCGTACTAAACGATGTTGACCAATGTGACTAAGTCTCGCATGCCACATTTTTGAAATGCTAACATTATCCACAGATGAGTTAACATTAAAAGAAAAGCTATTATTACACAAATAATTTGGATCTATATCCAACACAATAAAACCATTCATTAAATATCCACCACCAAAGTAAATATTGTTCAAATAGAGACTAAAACTGTTTAATTCAAAAGATAAAATGAATCCTAAATTCATTAGGGCAGAAACAGATATCAGGTTCCTTCGTATTCCAGGAGCGTAGAGGACATCTTCAAGGAATAGTGGACGGCCACCATTCAAGACCAGCTGACAACAGCCAATCCCTAAGACTTCCTCCCTTGAATTATTTCCCACGTATATCCATTTTGTTCCCCTTGGAACACTTCGGAACTCTACAAAGGAATCACGATCCTTTGTTACATGGTCTGTGGCTCCTGAGTCTACAATCTACAAAGGATGAGATTCAGTTAGGAAAACAGAACTTGATACATATGTATAACACTTATACAATTTGGTAACATTTACCTTAGGAGCTTTGCAGTCTTTCGCAAAATGCCCCTTCTGTCTGCAGTTATAACATCTCACTTTAGAAATGTTCACCTTTTTCTTGCCCTTCTTCTGAACTGGAACACTGCCCGCCGTTCCCTTAGCCTTCTTCTGAAAGAACCTCTTGTTCCTTTTCTTTGACTTCGGACCAGAACTTGAACCTGTCATGTGAACTTCAGATCTCACACGGAGAGAAGCCAAACGGTCTTCCTCTAGTTCAAGATGACGAACTGCATCGTCAAAGGTCTTAATGTCATTAGAATGGGTTAGGTGCAACTTCATATGCTCCCACCCGGTCGGCAAAGAACGTATCACAGCTTGAACTTTTTGCTCTTCAGTCAACTTATGACCAGCATCATGAAGCTCCGTGATCATGTTGGACATTTCTCTTAAATGCCGCTTCATCGTGTGGTCTGCTCTCTTCTTATAAGTATCAAATTTGATACTTAAAGAACGAAGCTTTGTTAAGGAGACACCTCCAAAATTTTCTTTGAGAGCATCCCACAGTTCCTTAGCTGTGGGGTAGACGCGAAACCTTTTCGCGATGTCATCATCCATAGCACTAAGCATGATGATGCGGGCAGTAGAGTTTTTCCTTTTCCAGATCTGATAAGCATCAAGGTCCCTTCTGGCTTGTGCGGTGGTACCCTCTTCAGGAGGAACCATTATTCGCTCCAGAGTGTCCAGAGCCTCCTGCTCTTCAATTATGTATTGGACTTTCATCGCCCAAACCTCATAATTATCACCGTTCAAGCGTAGGTCCTTATTTAATTCAGCCACAATTGACTTGGAAGCAGCCATTGAAAAACTATAAAGACGAAGTAGCACAAAACAAGTAAGCGATACACCATATTTATTATAAGATTATTTAAAGCTAAAAATAGTGCTTGGTTCACATAAAATCGAACACTATGCGCAATGCACAGAGTCACCATTTATTCAGGCTAATACAAACACTATGTTAGTTTTAAATTTCCAATAATAAATATATCTATTGGTTATGTTTCAGACTACTATTTCCAACAGCGAAATATATTATTTATAATGCAAATGATTGTATAACACTTAGTTATAAAATCAAAATAAATAACTTTGAAGAAAAGAAACAATTAACCAAAAAAAAATGTTTAACAAATAAACACTTTATTTTATAACTTGTCCAACCACAAAGATACAACCATACCACACAAAAAAAATTTAGCACGTAGCTAATTCAATACACAATTGAACATAATGAAATCAGCAAAGAAAAAAACTTAATCATCGTTTTCAGCCCCACTGTCATTATTATAGTAACCTTCTGGAGTCATTGGATCATCCTCGACACTAGTGTCGATCTCATCCTCTTCCTCTAGGTCAACAATTTCAATTTCTTTAGAGGTGACCGGTATAGTCTCTACGAACTGATAGTAGAGATCATGAGGCATGTTCTCAACACCCTCAAACACAGAGTCCAGGCAGGGTCGACGAACCAATTTGTTACTTCTGAGTAACATTGTTCTAGGATTATGAGACAGCCTGGCTCCAGTTTCAGCCAACTGTAAAACAAACACTTTGCATTGATATTCATATTCCTTCTCAAGAACCAATCCTTCAATGGAGACCACTGCCATGTCAAATATAGGATTTTCACCAAACCAGAATTTTTTAAAATGCTTTTCCCGAAAAGCCTTTTTCGCAAATTTTAACATTTTCAGTTGATCAGTCCCTGAGGAAAATCCACCTTTCCAGACAAGCTCTTGGATTTCACGATTTAACGCGTTAAATCGTTCCATTACTCCAACAATATCCCCTTCAGCCAACGGAGGATACCGTTTAGAGAACAGCTTATCTTCAAGTTTTTGTATGGCTCGTGCCTCCTCCTGAGACTCGATTATTTTCGCCGTTTTAACGATTGTTGCCATTTCTATAACACATATAGAAATAACAAAAACTTGTTAATGATCAATCAAAAACTCAGTATATAAATACACAATAAATATACTGAATTTTCTTGAATTTATTAAACATAAATTAAGCATTTATACACAATAAATACTAGTAATTTTAGTTTAAAATATCAAATGAATTCCAAAAATTCATCAAAATACATCAAAAATTCAAGAAAAATGTAAATTTTAATTCTAGAAAAAATTTGACAAAATTTGGAAACCGGAAACCGGCTCACGCGCCCACACGCGCTGAAGAAAAATCTGCCACGCGCGCATAAGCGCGATCACGCGCCGTCACGCGCCGCTGAAGATTGGTTGTTCAGCTGACACGTGGCGTCATGTGATTGGTATGACGTGGCAAATTTTGACACGTGTCATCACCTGAATGGCTCATTGGATGACGTGGCAAGATGACGTGGCAAAAACAAAACAGGTTTGCCACGTGTCATTTCACCATTAGTCCACGTCATTGACACGTGTCGACACGTGGCACTTTGACGGTTTCTCAGATGGTTACCTATGACACGTGGCATCACATGATTGGCGGTTGACTTTTCAACCGTCAATCCCATCCAATCGTGTGTCGCCACCTGTTCAGTGAACAGTTCTTCGTCGGTTTTAGGTTGACACGTGTCGTGACGTGATTGGCTGTTGGACCGTTTACTTTTCAACCGTCTCCTGATCAGCCAATCGCGCTGCGCCACGTGTCGAACACACAGTAACCTTCTCAACCGTTCTGCAACCAACGCCAGCCGCAGTGGTGGCGCGTGAGAGCCACGCGCCGCCTTCCGCTGCTCCGTTGGCCATGAAATTTGAGATTCCGACTCTATTTTTCATTCTGATTTCAGTGGAGTGGTTAGATTTTCAAAATTCCGACAAAAAATTTTGACACTTTGTACTGTTGGATCAAATACGGTATTGTTTTGACACGGATTACGATGGAAATTCACAACAAAATGAAGTAAAACGAATTCATGACTAACAGAAACATATTCTTTTCATGAAATATCGGATTTCAATGTTTACGGAATTATGTTGATGCGGATTTCAGTATAAATCCGTATCAAAACAAATAATTATTTATTCAAACAAATAATCGCGCTTTCAAACGGATATGACGATCTTAATTCACGGAATTCCAGAAAACTAGATTCGAACACACAATCTATGAACCTTTCGGCTCTGATACCAATGAAGATCGAAACACGCATAAATCATATAACAAATATATTGAATCCGTAATCAGAATAGATAAACAGACTTACGGTTTATATGCAGCGGATGTTAGATTACGGGATGATTCTGTTCCACACAGGAAAAACCGGATCGTTTCTGGATGCCTTTCCCACGTATGTATGATTACACAAAGGTACGGGCGTAATCCGTGAATTCTTCCGATGAATTCTAGAGAACGTATTTCGTGATTTCTCTCTGGGAGCGTTTTTGCGTTTTTCTCGCGTAATGAATCTGAGAAACGAATTCTCTATTTATAGTGGAAATCCCAACTTCCATCTATTTATAGGGTCGAACCAAATTACACATTTGGTCCCTGTAATTTACACATAATTACAGTTTAGTCCCTGCCATTTCCAAAATGTCATGGGCGGACCAAAAACCAACAGTTGTTAATATATATTTGTATAAAACACAAGTAGTTTTTGTTAAAATAATTATGTTTTCAGCTCAATCAAAGTTATTTAAGACTCCTCATCCCTTTTTTTGAATGTATTTCATGTAATTCAAATCTAAATATCTTTTTACATAATTTGCGTTATTGAGCTATAAGCTTACAATTTAGTAGGAAATATATATATATATATATATATATATATATCGGCCCGGCTCTTGAAACTGAAAAATCCAAATGGTTTTCTTATCTTTTATTTATTTATTTTTTTTTTCTTTTTTGAAAGAGATCTGCAAAAGGATTTTAAGTGTACTGAAGCTGATCATTTTGAAATTTCCGCAATTAATTTCTTTTTTACAACTATAACTATATAATTTTATTTTTTATCAATTAACCCATAATAGTTTTCATCCATCCATAAAGAAATGTCATATTGTCCCTTCCCACCTCTAATCCCCTATTATTATTGTTACCAGCATGATTAATTCTGTCATAGAATTGTTATCATTATACGTTATTCATTATTCATTACCATGAAATATGTTAATTTGAAAATGAATATGGCAATTGGTATCCATGAAAATGATGTATTATAAATTTTTATTTCCAAATTTTCAGACAAGTATGTGTGGCTCTAATAATTTGAAGTACAGAAGTTTTTTAGGCATCTTTAAGACAACTCATCTTTTACCAAATTTATAATTAGCCCCAATTAATTCTTCTGAGCACATTAAATACTTAATCTTTTTATTTTGTTATTATTAGCCCTAAGTTGACCTATCTTTTGTGTGCATTACTCTGTATTTTGTTCAGTGGCAGATCTGTAAAACAAACATTTACAAATAATTTAAGAATGATATGGTTTCAGTTTGTAATTGTGAAACAAATACTTTAATATAGTCTGCTTTCTTATTTGGGTAATAATTTGAATGTTATATGCTGACATATATTAGTCACACTGTTTAACAGAGCATGTTATGCAAAATAAAATAGAGTTTGGAATTAATAATATTAAAATAAAAAGATCAAATACCCAATGTATTAAATTAATCAGAAAACCAATATAATTTTGTAAAAAGGCAGATTCAGAATGTATTTTTTTTTTTTTTTACTGGGTTTAAAGTACATAAGTTATGCTATTAAATTTTCATTTAAGGAAGCAAAAGCGAGTATAGAGAATAAACATATAATTAAGCGGAAAAGTATAAAGAATCTCAATTTTTAATAGTGGAAAAATCAAATTTAAATTTAAATTTTTGTTATATTGTAGTGCTCGGAATACGACTGCACACTACCTGCCACGTGAACCGAATATGATCAAAATTACGAATTAGTATTATTTAATAAATTGAATTTAGGTCGATTTAGGGTTAACTTAATTATTACAGACAAAATTTCGGAGCGGGTTAGAATTAACTTTAAAACACAAATTGTCATCGTTAGAAGTTATACGCAGGATGTATCTTCAGTCTTCTAGACGTTTGCCAATTGGATGAAAGAAAAAGAGGTAAGTAAATAAAAAATAAAGATAAAAATAAAAGGAAAATTGTTTAGTGCATAGAGTGAGATTGGGAGGGTTGGGATGCACTTGCCGACCAACAGCTGACGATTTTTTTTATGCAGATTTTTGTATGTTAAATAAATATTTATAATTTTGAACAAATCCAATAATTAATGAACCTCTAATAATCCCCCTCACCTCACCTCACCCGACTCTATTATCATTACTTTAATTTTATATACCTATAACCTCTTTTATATAAACTACCCACCAATACCATATATCTTTTAAAAGTATGATTCCACGTATGACATTGTTATTATATTAATTTATAAACATCATTTATATTATTGTTACTATTTAACAAATTATATTTAAATTAATCTCTTTTTTTTTCCAAAACACTAACTATATGATGATCTGTTGATCCGAAATCTTCTAAAATGGTTCAAGGAACAACCTGCGAAACAAAAATGATAAGACCTCGAAATTTTTTCCAGAAGATTCTCCAATGCCTAAGTTAGAAAAATCGTGAAAGGAGGAAAGAGAGCAAAGCAGAATCAACAATGGATTCGGTGCATTCAAAATGAGAAAAAAAAATTTGTGAGGATGATTGTTGGCCCTTGTATATGACTCTAACTAGTGTTACTATCAAATCGTTATGTACGACTATCTTCCTATTGATCGGGCATGGCATGAGACTGTGCCTATACAGGTTTGACTTTTCACATGTAGGGTTGAGATTGTTTTGGGATAATTGTTCTCCAAACTCTTTTCTATTTACCTTACACGTAGACTAACTAGTTGTTTCGTCTCGATCTGGTCTGTTTGCTCCACACTCGGGCTATGCTTTGTCATGGTCTGTCATCTTGCTGGCAGAGGACGGCTTGGTGTGGGTTTTACCCGGTTTCTTAGTCTTGTCAGATCCATTCAATTTTCACCTGCTTGGACCGGATTGAGACAAGGATCATCACTATAATGTATAGAAATACAAAATAACCATTAATTTATCTCAGAAAAATATATTATATTCATGTAGCAATTTTTGTGCATGTAAATGCCAAGGGTTGGAGAGTTTATCCACGTACGGTATAAATAAAGCATCTAACCACAAGTTGATTGAATTGAAGTTGTTTAAGTTAGATATCTCAACTGTAAGTTGTGGTATAGAGTAGGGGTGTCAATTTTTGACACGACACGACTCGCATTTGTGCGGGTTTGAGTTGGGGGTTAAACGGGTTCGGGTCATAAACGGGTCAACACGTTTATGACACGAAATAAACGTGTTGTAAATGGGTCAACCCGCATAACCCGTTTCTGACCCGCGTAACCCCGTTTATTTTATTATATTTTGTTAGGCATATATAAATAAGTTAATAATTATATATAGTACGTATATATTATATTAATTAAATATAAATTATTAATATTTATTTATATAATTAATTATATTGTTGAATGATGTTAGATTTTAATTAATGGTATTAACTAATATTTATAGTCGGGTTGCTAAACGAGTCGTGTTGCTAAACGGGTCGTGTTATATATGGGTATCGTATAATTGATTTTTTTTATTAATCGTGTTAAACGGGTCGTGTCGTGTTACCCGTTTATTAAATGGGTCGTGTTCGTGTTTTAATTAATCGTGTCAAACTTAAACGGGTCGTGTTCGTGTCGTACTTAAACATGTCATCAGAATATCCAAACACGACACGAACACGACTCGTAAACACGAATTGACACCCCTAGTATAGAGCATTAGACGTAAGAAAGTAAAAATGAAATAAAAAAATGATAATTTAATATATATTTAATAAAAATATATAAAAAAATAATACTTTGATATTAATATATAATTGTGTATGAATTATAAATTTTCATCACAAATATTGCAAATGACCAGTATATTTTCTATATAGAGTTATCTTAGTGCAGTAATATTGACTGTAAGAACGTTCCCTCTTAATAAGAAATGTAAGATTCCATTTCGGCCATCCCACATGACATGACATAAATAAAACAAAGCCTCCTTCATAATTTCACTTTTATCTTTTTTAACTTGAAAAACCAAAAAGTTGGTTCATCATAAATTGATAATCCAAAAACTGTACCGGAAGTGGACACTGACATTGGCCACTCTGTCTCCTTCTGAAGATTGGATTTTACTTTCTCCGAAATTGCTTTCTGCCTTCTCGATTTCAGGAAAGTCACACTGCGTCAGCTCGGATTTCGCTTCCCATTTCAGGTATTTCCATCTTCATTTGGCTGCGTCATCGATTTTATATGCAGCTGTTAATTGGGGTTTTGCTTTCAATTGATTATCAGCTGAGTTTGGATAGATGAAGCAGGTGCAGGTTGTGGCTGACGAAGATTACTGTTAATCCAACTTTCTTCTGAGATTGGTGGCGGCTATTTTTCTTAAGATTGAGATTTTTTTTTTTTTCTTTTGAAATATTGGAATTTGGAAGTATAATAATCTTCTGGATGTGCTGAGCTAGCTGTTTTCAGTTGTTCATGCTTTATTATGTTGAAAGAGAGATATAATTTTAGAGCTTTGATATCCTAGAATCAAGATGCGCTGATTTTTCACGGTGTTTTTGTATTCTCATGGAGTAGCAGCTATGATTTCTGGGTTCCTTTAATTGGAAGAATCAGAATTTCAATTTGAATCTAATTTCTGGGATTCGTTGACAATTGATCATGGAGAAACAATCGAGTTTTAAGATGCGAACAATGGAGAAACAGCAAAGCTTTAAGCAGCAAAAAGTGATGGAAAAACACCCAAGTTTTCGCGGCGGAACAGAAAATCAGTCGACTTCCCGGGGTGTGATGGAAAAACACCCAAGCTTTCGCGGAGCACTGGAGAAACAGAAAAGTTTCCGTGGTTTTGTAGAGAAACAGAAGAATTTTCGTGCTGTGATGGAGAGGCAGCTCAGCTTCATTGGCGGTGGTGAGAAGAAGAAAACGAAGGAGTCACCTGGAAAGAGAGGTGATACACAGATTCATTTGGCAGCTCGAGCAGGGAATTTGACTAGAGTCAGAGAGATTCTTCAGAATTGTGATAGGAAGGAAGCAAAGGATTTGTTATCAATTAAGAATCAAGAAGGGGAAACTCCGCTTTACGCTGCTGCAGAGAATGGAAACGTTGGAGTAGTTGTAGAGATGCTAGGATATATGGACCTTGAGACTGCTTCTATTGCAGCCAGAAATGGGTATGATCCGTTCCATGTTGCTGCAAAGCAGGGTCATTTGGGTAAGACTTGATCAAATTATGCATTACTTGGTCAATTATCTCTGTTAATATTATTTGGTCGAGTAGAAAAATATAACTGTGTTCACTGATATATATCTTGTGAAAACTTGTATTGCTAAAAAACTCAGTTGTTCCCCATAAAAATGAGGTCAAAATTTGTTTATTTTCAAATACATTATTAACCTTCTGGTGCATTATTTATAATTTCATGTTGAAAATCACTGGAGTTGCGGAGTATTAAGAGTTGCTTTATCTGTCATATGATGTTATTATGTTCAACAATCTTATCCTATGAAAATAAGTTGAATCAATTTAACCAAAAGTCCTAACTCTATGAACATTCAACTCAACTCAACAAAAACAAGTTGATGTCCTGTACCCGTAAATGGTTAAGTTAACCATATAATATTGTCTTCCATTTCTCTATATATGACCATTTTCATCTTCGCAGAATATCAAAATTTTTTTCATTTCATCTGAGTCTGGGATTTATTTGGAAAAGGATAAAATTGAGCGAAGGATTTCAACTGTTAGAGGCAACATTGGATCATTTTGTATGATTTGGGTAAAATTGATCTTTCCAGAAAACCTAACGCTCAATATGGCTCTTATCCCTGTTGATTATATGATTTTTAAGCAGCCCCCTCTCTATCTGCAATCCAAGATTGAACAATCAAATTTCTTTAGTGATTTCTGTTACTTTTTTTTTTTTTCTTCATTTCATTGCTTCTGATTTTCCATTTTAACACCTTGAAATCTTGCAGAGGTGTTGAAGGAACTCTTGCATGCATTCCCCAACTTGGCCATGACCACAGATTTATCATGTACAACTGCCTTGCATACAGCCGCCGCTCAAGGTCACTCTGATGTGGTAGATCTCCTTTTGGAAACAGATTCAAATCTAGTTAAAATTGCACGAAATAATGGTAAGACTGCTCTCCATTCAGCTGCTAGGATGGGACATGTGGAAATTGTGAAGTCCCTAATGACCAAGGACCCAAGCACTGGGTTTAGGACTGATAAGAAAGGACAAACTGCACTACATATGGCTGTCAAAGGGCAAAATCAGGAGATTGTGCTTGAATTATTAAAGCATGATTGTTCTGTTGCAAATCTGGAAGATAATAAAGGAAACACACCTTTGCATATTGCCATTAAGAAGGGCCGTGCTCAGGTGCGTATTCATTTCTTTATCTTTCATTCTTATGATTTGGCTAGTACTAATAGCACATTTTGGAGACTTTACAGCTGATGAATGTTTCCTTCCATTAAATTATTTGAAAAAATTATCAATTGGCTACACCTGAAATCTAGGGTTTCAATTTAAAGAGATGGAAGGATTGAGATTATGTTTACGATTGCAAAAGTAAATAAGAGGTTATACAACTTGAATGCTCTAACAGGACCTTTTTTTTTTTTTTAATGGAAGAGAAAGATCTATTTAATTCAACTCATTAGATTGATATAAAAACATTATAAGTTGAGTTGAGTCATACTGTGGTCCGATCTATAAATTACTAGATATTGATGTCAGTTATAGCTACCAGGATCGTTGGTCTTGATGTCAATCATGTGTTACACTTATCACCAAAATCTTCAATATCCAAAGAGATCACTTGGTTTGGATTCTTAGGTACTCATCCAAGACTAATACATTGCTTGTCTAGTTCGGTTTGTCATTTCTTTACCAAGAGTTTTAGCATTCTACAGATGGAATTTATCTTGCCAATCCATCAAATTGAACAAAAAACAAAAGGGGTTGTGTTTTGATTGAGATACAGGTCCGATATTTCATAATTTAGTTTTGCCTGCCCCGATCAACAAAACAGAACGCTGATTTAGCAGCTTGAGAATTGAAGTTAAGCAATCATCATCCTGGTCAGACAAATTCTGGCCTCTTCCCATTTTTCCAAACTAAATGAAGAGCTTCCTTTAGCTTTCCTTTGGAGTCCACTTAGAATATCAAGTATCGTTATGCTACGAAGTAATTTTGTTTTTAGAGAAGCTTTCTTGAGGGGATACATCTCCAGTTGAACTAATTGTGGACTGAGCAGTAAAACTTTCTATAAAAGATTTTTAAGTTAAATCTTTTCTTTTCGGTGGTAGGGAAGTTACATATTTTAGATGCTCTGTTGTACACCGTATTATAACATCAAATACCTCCAATGTCTTGTCTGCTCTGCACTAGAATATAATCAATTTTATTGCTCTGTGATTAAGAATGCACCAAATTGTTCATTGATATCACTTCTGGAGCATGGGATTGGTACCTGTATCATTTTATAAATTGAAGTTATTATTTTTAATTTCAAGGGCAAAAAGAGTTTTTCATGTAGCATCGCATTTAATCTACAACAACATATATCTTTGGAGAATATAGCTTCAGAATGTCATTATGCATTAGAACTGACAATTTCCATCTTGATCAATGCTAAAGAATATGGCGTTGTCCTTGCCAATTTGCTATTAATTACCTGGGATGTACCTTAGCTACAGTAAAAATGTACTAGGATCAGCCCCTAATAGAACTAAGGAAGGGAAATGAGAGGAGAAAGTGGGAGGTGGCCCTGGTTTTAACTTTTGTTAAAGGTTTCTTTAATGTTGAAAATAAACGGTGAAAATATAATTGGTGAAGTTATAGTCTCCATCCTCGTCGATTATATAATATTACTTTAGTTGTATTTCATTAGGTGTCGTTTTGCTCATTAGGTGGCATTATCTTCTTAATTTGGCTATCAAGCACAATTTATGTTTCTAATTTGGATTCACGAGTAAGACTCGGGTATTTTCCTGGTTTTAGTAGCTTCTATATGAGCATATAATATCCATGCTAAAACCTGCATTTTCTTTTGGATGAGGTATCTAGGAATAGGTTTATTGATAGCAAGTATTCATGCAGCAATAAAGTACTTCATTGTGATTTGGAGTTTCAACTTTCAAAACATTCTTGCAACAGAACATGAAAACTGCAACTATTTAACCTCTACTGCTCTACTGAGTCTGCAATGTAAGAAGCCGTGTCTGGGACACAATCATCTCGAATAGTCCGAGTGGAAATATAATGTAGGAACCATGAGTTGATACTGGGATTTATTTTCAGAGAAAAAACCTTATTTGTTTTGGTTAGCTATACATTACATAATTTACATACGTTATCTTTTGCTGCTTCAATTGAGATTTGGTTTCATTTGATTGCAGAATGTACGGTGCTTGTTAGCAACTGAGGGTATCAATATCAATGCGATGGACAAGGCTGGAGAGACCCCACTTGACATTGCAGAAAAACTTGATGCTCCAGAAATTTTGACCGTTCTAAAAGAAGCTGGGGCACTCAATTCTAAGGATCTTGGAAAACCACAAAATCCAGCCAAGCAACTTAAGCAGACTGTCAGTGATATAAAACATGATGTCCAGACCCAGCTTCAACAAACTCGTCAAACAGGTTTCAGGGTCCAGAAGATTGCGAAAAGGTTAAAGAAGCTTCATATTAGTGGCCTCAACAATGCTATAAACTCTGCAACTGTTGTGGCTGTTCTCATAGCCACAGTTGCTTTTGCAGCCATTTTCACTGTGCCCGGCCAATATGTTGAGGAAGATGAAAAAGGGACATCGCTTGGGCAAGCCCATATAGCAAAATATCCAGCTTTCTTAATTTTCTTTGTGTTTGACAGCCTGGCATTATTCATCTCTCTGGCAGTTGTGGTAGTCCAAACATCTGTTGTGGTTATCGAACAGAGGGCAAAGAAGCAGCTTGTCTTTTTTATTAATAAACTCATGTGGCTGGCATGCCTTTTCATTTCAATTGCATTCATTTCTCTCACTTATGTGGTGGTGGGTAAAAGTTCAAGATGGCTTGCAATTTATGCAACCGTAATTGGCGGTACAATCATGCTTACAACTATTGGATCCATGTGCTATTGTGTGATATTGCATAGAATAGAGGAGTCCAGAATGAGGAGCATGAGGAAAGAGAGTCGCACGCATTCTTATTCCGTGTCTATGGTATCAGAACAGGAAATTTTGGACAGTGAATACAAAAGGATGTATGCGTTATAAGGGCATCAGAATACATCTGGCATGCTATTCTTGACTATGCTGTAAGATAGCTACATGATTATTATGCTGTAATAGTTATGAAGTATATATGTATCTATAAGAAAGTGAGCTAAGGTGTTGCTTTGCTGGACCAATATGAAGAGATGAAAGGAGTAATCCGTTTCTGCAACTGAAAAGGGGTTTTTTTCTTCTCATCCTTGGATTTTGGAGTTCCAGCTTCTGCAAGAAAGCTCAACTTGATGCCCTTTTGTTGGTTGTTTATGACACCAGGATGAGTTTGGCTATGCACTTCAGTCCGGTTTACATATAGTAGTCACAAATTGTATCAAAGTTCAAAAGCAGGCAAAGGCATCAACGGGTGATGTCAGTTTGGCCTGCTCGAATTATATGTTTAAGATGTCTAGTTGTGAAAATTATGTTACAATTAATTTAAAAGCACAGCTTCACAGTGTTGATTCCGTGTCTGTTGAACATGTATGTTGCTAATCTGACCAATGTACTTGGATGGTTACACGCAACTTATTGGATGAAAAAGGCAACTATGGACTTGTCGATAGTTGATAAAATACATGGACTCATCAATGGTACGGTAATTAGTTGAAGGCATGAGGACGGTTATTAGAGGAATGCTATTGAACAGTAATGTTCTTTACCACCCGTTAAAGGCTCCAATTCAAGAATCTTACCAAAATTGTTAACTATCTCAAACTGAGTAGTTATGTTGAAGTCAGAAGATGGCAACCGAAGGTTTAGAAGAAAGTGAATTCTATTATCTGATTTTCCTAGATACTCAAGCCTGAGCTGTTAATAAGTGGTAATGATGCCATATTCAGTGCAATCTTTTCTTATTTTTTATATATATTAAAAAAAAATGATATAATTCATTTCAGCTACAATATTAAAAAAGAAAAAGAAAATTCATCTCAAAGTTAATAAAGGGAGACCGTATGCCAAGGTGTATTTACATCAAGAAGGAATAGCACCAGAATGAGTTTCTTCAGTGTTGTGTGCAGCATCTACCGACACATTTTATCTGGTTTCCACTCAGATTTTGATTTTACTCTCAAGAACAGAAGAATTTCATAAATCAATGGCCATGTCATAAGAAGCGACTGCTTGGCTATGTCGGAACAGTGATCTTTTTCTAGAATTTTCAATTTTTTCTAGAACTGCCCAATTTTGTTGAATCTGAACGTCCTCCCTTGGCTGAGAAGCAGTGGCGGACATTGATTTTGTGACTTCTCACTGCAGTTGAACTGCTGCCTTGTACAATGACATTTAAAATGACTTCCTTATCACGTGTGTCTTCACACCACCAGTTTTGTGGGATGCCATCGACTTGATCTTCTGAAGCATGGAATTCTTCGTGATGCACTGCCACTTCCGCACATTGATCAGGTTTAATTATGCCAGAAGATGGTGTGACCTGTACCGAAAAGAACACGGATTACCCCAAATATGGTGGAAAAAGAGAAGCACATACGCTTCAAGATTAACCGACTACAAACTACAATGAAGAAGCTACCTCAAGCCATCGAGGTAAGGCATTGCAACCTCTAGCGCGATATTCAACCTCTTCCCCATCATCCTTCACGATTGATTGACCTTCACAAGTAACAGTAAATGCTGCTTTTTCCTTGGTGCACTTGTTGGTAATACACAGAATGGTTGTGTCCTGGTTCTGAAGGACAATGTCATTTGTGCTTACAACTGTTTCTGGAACGTAACGTGACTCTTCAAGCAAACTCCTAACTTTTTCATTGGAGTTAATGATAGCCCCAAACATTTGTCTCCTCACTGATCTGTCTACATGGGAAACTTGGACATTGAACTTGCAACGAACAGGTTTGTGGTCACTCTCTGTCACGTCCATGCAAGCCTCGTACCTCAAGACATGCAGAACAAATGTTAGAAAATTGGTTCATTGCTAAAACCCATGAAGTCTATCCTAAAACACACTCTACTTTCTACTGTTCAAAATGTGCTAATTTTGAAACAGTAGAGAGTGTATATAGAGATAAACCTAGTGGGTTTCTAGTAATTAAATCTAAAGAAATAAGGATGACAGAATGCATCCAAAATTCTTAGATCAAGCCATACTGTAAAACTGATGACACAATAGGACATTCTAAGCTGCACTCAGAAACCGAAGCCAACCGACTGTCACGGTATATTATTCTGTCACACCAAGCAGGAATACGCTTTTTCTCCCCAGAGTCATATCCTGTGAAGAATATGTGTGATGGGATATCCAAAATGAACGATATTACATAAGAATAACTGAATTTACATATATAGAAACCGACTTATAAACACATAAAAAAAGAGACCATTTTGGAGATTTTTCAATGAGGCAAGACCCATGAACCAAATAAGCTGAAACCATTTTACCTCCTAAACCGGGTTGGTTTCTTTCAAACTTGTAAGTAGGAGGGAATCTGATGAGTGCTTCACGCATTCCTTGGAAAACTTTTCCTGCTCTCATTTCTGCTCTAAGCTGATCCTTTTCTCTAAGCCAATCAAAGCTCCGTTGTGAAACAAAATCCCTTGCTTCATCATAAGATATACCAAAAAGCCGGTAGTTAAAATCACCAAGAAACACGACCATATCTGCCTCTGATAGTTCAGGCTTTGAGTCCTCAGTGTTGGCACTTACAGCCTGAGAAAAAAGCAAGACACTGTAAGCAATTGCTTATAGCCAGTAAAGATGGTCACGGTACACATAATGATCCAAATACCTTTGAGGAAAGTAAAAATTAATAGAATAGAAACATACATTTGTACCCTTAAGCGTTTGAGTGGTTGTTGAGACACCAGCTGCAATACATAGGACCAATGGCAAGCCAGAAATATAAAGCAGCCAAAATAAATATGTGGACAAGGCAAGAGAGCAACACAAAAACAGGAGTCGCACCATACCAGCTGCAGTAAGGGTTGAAGACCGGCTGAAGACCATGTTTGTATAAATGTGATTAAAATCATTATTCCGTTTAACAACTGCTTCCAAATGTGCAGCCAAGTGACAGTTCACAAAGCACATTATCCTGTCAAGAACCCTTATCCTCAAACCTACACCTCCCTGCAAAGAAAAAGTAGTCCACCAAATATGACAATGAAGAGAAACTATTGAAACTTGATGTCATTCGGCACTTACAGCAGTTTTTTTTATGTCAATGTTGGCAGAAAAGATGTGAACGGCTCTAGCTATAGTTATGATGACATTGCATGATCTTGCTTTCACATGTAACTTTTTGTTGGTGTACTTATCCCAGCAAAAGAAAAATATGTATATTGCTTACAATTTGCTTGGATACTAATGCATAGTGTTGAAACAAAATATTCTCTCCCAGAATATTAGACCAAAACTGTGAAATTCTACTAATCCAATTATATTCACTGTCTTCTACTTTAGTACAACGTGCAACACGGTTTGGAATCCAGTGCAAATCACTCAAGTTCACAGAATGTTGTAAATATGAAATCCCAAGATAAATGTGCAAGAAAATATGCAAAGTTACTGTTTAACTAGTTTTTTTGTATTAGCATAAAATAACATCCTTAGATGAAACCCATACTGCTCTAGGTAGAAAAGTACAGTAGCCATTACCCTTCAACTCTCTATATAAGAGAGTATCCTGTTATTGAAACTGATGTAATGAAGTAATGTAGCAATGAAATATGTATTAGATTGCTCTAATTATCTTGTTTGCTGCTTCCTTTTATTCTGCTCAAATATTTTTCTGCTTTAGTTCTCTAAAAGTTAACAAAGTCCAACCAGCCACTCCTACCCAGTTCACAAAAATAGAAATGAAGATATTCTAAACCAGGAAAATCTTAAAAACAACATCTACTAAAACTCTCACCTTAAATGCAATTGAAAACTAATATGAGCCGACTATTATCACTACTAGACTGAAATTTTGCTTGATGTGGCAATAAATTAACAGGTACAACCAGCCAGTTCTATCCAGTTACAAGAATAGATGACAAAGAAATTCTAAAACAAGAGCTCTAAAACTTTCCCCTGAAATGCAATTGAAAGCTAATTATTATCACTGACAAAAGTCACATGGATGCAAGATTTACAGTAGGTACTGCAAAACCTAACATGTTAGTCGTTTGGCCTTTTTAGGGAAAAATGGAAAATTGATGAAAATTGATTTCTAACTCCCACATTAAATAAGCACTACGAATGGCAATGAATTCACCTTATTACCAATTGCACGTCCAAAGCCACAAGGAACTGCTCCAGCATCAACATCCCCAACATGTGCTCTAAGATTCTTCCTCACCCTAATTTAGAACTCAAAATATAAGTTCAAAAAAATATTAGAAAGCAGGATCTTTACAGGACAGGTTAAGGCATTCCAACAATGGAAACAAAGATAAGGAGGAGCTTTCAAACATAAAATAAGAAATTAAATCTGAAACTCATTCTTAAATATTACTAACCAAAGAGATATAAGCAGGCCAGCGAGCTGCCTAGAACCCATGCGCTCAAAAGTTGTTCCCTCATCTAATGCCTTTCCTATATTGTCCAGCCACCATTGCCCAACAGAACTCCCTTCAAGCCCTACCTACAATTGGAACATAAACAGGAAATAGCATACTCTATAAATAATGCAGAAGATGTACAATAAATACTCATATATAGACACAAGAGGCATTCAAAAGAAGAGAAAGCTTAATGGGAGAGCTATTGTCAGTGATCATATAATCCTTGGTTGACGTCCAACTGGATTTTAATAATCCAGCAGTCCATCCACTGATAAAATTAATTGAAATAGACATTAAAAAAAGGACATTCTCAGAACTGAATTAAATCAAGAAATGTCAATGCATTCTGGACACACACACCTTTGAGAATCCATGAAACATGAGTCAGGTAATCTCTCAGGACAATTGAAACGTTAGGCTTCAATTACAATGATTTTAGAGATGCAAAAGAGAATTCACAAAGTGACAAGTGATGCATGCTGGAAAAAAAATGTACTACTCAAGAGATATATGCTGCAGCCGAATAATTTTATAGCTAGGAAAATGTGATTTAAAAAAACATGAAACTGTTTCATATCATGGTATGTGACATAAGGATACAAGTAGATAATACAATCATCATCGATATCAATGAAGGCATTAAAGTTGATCTTACAGTTTCTTTAGCAGCAGACATTGCAAGAAAACCTGCACCCATCTCTACCTCTTGTAACCCAACAACAACAATGCCAACATCTTTTGCAGTAGAACCTAACCATGACATAAGCGCATCTTGAGATGCTCTTCCTTGCCCAACATTCCATGTGCCAACTAAAATTCTAAAACTGTCTTGTCTTGTATACACGAGTTCTTTCTGTGCTAATTCCGATCGTATTATACTGTCAAGAGGTCCTGGAGATGCAAGATTCCATCCACGTATACCTCCATGAGTAGCCAAGCTAAAGATATAACCATTACCAACTGCTAATTTTAGTACAGGATTACTATGAGAAACCCATACTGCAACAAGGTTTCCCTCAAGATCCAATGCTTGGACAACGCCACTCACGTAACCCACAAATATTCGTGTTCCAAAAGTGCAGAAACATTGAACTGTAGAAGAATGGTGAGTAAAATCTTGTATACGATTTCCATTTCCATCCCATTGTATAAGGAGGCCATTAGAACATCCACTCCATATCATTCCATCTGCAGTTAGCACTAAAGCTTCTGTTTTCTTCTCTTCAACAAACGCCCCGGCTCCCCTAGTGGCAACCCGTCGAACAGCATCTGCAGCTCCAATTATGGCATTTCGAGAACGTTGCAGAAAACCTTGGGATTTCTCCTTCTTTGACGTTGAAACAAATTTCACCTTCATGTCTTCTTCGTTTGCCTGCTCTTGTGGTTGTTGTGATGATGACAGGTCAACTCGATTTTCAATTTGACCCTCAATGTTAAATACTTTCAGAAGCTCCTTTGAACGAGCATCCCTGCAGAAATAAGAATTGACAATAAGTGTACTTTTTTTAACCTCCCCTTGCAAATGCTCGAGACATTGAGCTTTTACAAGACTGACAAATTAGAATAAAAAAGATTAGATCGTCCAAAAATATCATAGTGAAGAGAAGAAACCAAGAGTCAGTGCCACAATTTAAGTTAGTTATCACCAAATAATGACAGTGAGCAAGAAATACATTGAAGTAAATCCTACCATAGAGAGAAGGACTGAGGCTGGGCACACCAAACTTTAACTTTAACTGTATCAGACAACAAGCACTTAACATCGGAAGAAGATATACTACAAGCACCGTTCACAGTCACTTGACTCCTAAGGTCAGTGTGCGACCGCTCTACCAATAAAGCAGCCATATGCTTCTCCTCTGGTGAAAGAGAAAGAGACTTTTCAATGGTTTCCCATGGCCAGATCTTAATAGCACCTCCCTCACCACCAGACCACATATCCCCTGGATAAAAAGAAAACCAAATTAGAAAAAGAAAAAAGAAATTTCAGAAGAGCAAAGCTAACTGTCTGAAAAAGTCCCCATAAACAATGCCTCCTTTATGATGTAGAGAAAACTTACAGCTACTGAATTGTGTGAGTGTAAACATTTCAATTCTCAAGGTCATTCATTATATAAGAGTACTTAAGAAATTCCCCAGAATCTAAAATATGCAAGTTTAACCAGACCTGTGCATCATTAGGTTAATAATAATTCATCCCTTATCTAAGGACGAAAAAAAAAAATAGCATCAATTTTGAATACTAGTGCATCAAAGATCACCAAAACAGTCACAAGATTGTTCATGCCCATGACATTCAGAGATCATGAAATGACTTCCTCTAGCATTTCTGAATTCATATTATGTATAAGCTTCAAGAATTCAAAGCATATTCAAACAGTTCTTGAGAAAAAACAATGTTACAAAAAGTGACTTCCAAATTCATTGTTCTCTTAGATAATGTTCTTCCTACACTTGCTGCTACTTCATCAGAGATAAAAATTCCTCCTGGCAGATAATTAGGAAGGCAAATTCATGAAATGTAAAGAGCGAAAGGAAAGAAAACTTACCATAAGAACTCATTGCTATAGAAAGAACTGGACCTTTATGAGCCTGCCATGATAATCCTTCTTTAAAAGGAGTATCATTTTTCAAAGGTTGATCCATTTTCCAAGACCTGATCTTTCCGTCTTTATGTCCAGTCCAAACCAACCTATTGCCATTGTCAATTATCAAACACATGGTGGGCGATGTGTTAACGGACTCATAAAATGGTGCCGCATCTTCGTCGCCTCTTCTCACCCTACCCCCTAACCCGTTCCCTGGCTCGTAGGCTTCGTGAAAATTCCAAAACCTAACTCCACTCTCCTGACCAGCCCACAATTGCGTCTCTGTACAAGCCATGTTTCTCAAAAATTTGCCCACCTGAGTTTCTCTGAGAGGGTGTGGTCGGAGCTCCAAACACGGCGGCCTTCCCGGATGAACACTTGCACGTGTTGGAGCCTTAAAAATTCCTGTTCCACCACTTGCAACAAATTCCGGCAATAACTGGTTTTCCCGGAGATGATCAGCCGGAGGACTGTCCAAAGAAAGACACGTATCAAGCCTGGGGTTGGGGTGGTCTTCTCCGCCAAATGCAGCAGATGAAGATGACGCGTGGGGGAAGAAATCGTCATCATTGGAATCAAGAGAACGATCAGTAGGAGATGAGATATGGTCGAGGCTGTGTTTTCTACCTTGGTATTTTTTATGGCTGCCGGAGTTGTTACGGAGCTGATGGCTATATGAATATACCTTGCGAGTGGTAATAGGGACAGGACTTAGACCTTTCAGTGCCTCTCTATCCTCTTCCTCAATCCTATCATCATCCATAATTGCGTGTTGTCCTCCGTCGACGTCGACTTGTGAGTCTTGTGTTGTTGTTGTTGTTGTTGTTGTTGTTGTTGTTGTGATAAAATTGTTGAAATTAGTTTTGAGGAAAGAAAGAGAGAATGAGTGAGAAAGAGAAAACGGTAAGGCAGAGAGAATGAAAGAGAATAACTGGTGGAAGAGATAGATCCGAAGAGAAAGGAAGCCATTGAGATGGAGAACAGAGGAATTGAGCGAAGAGTGTGGCGGGAGATTTGAGACTTAACGGTCACGACTTTTCTCTATGTATCATTGTCATGTTTGCCGGTCTAACTATAAGTTTGGAAACAACATCACAACATCCATCCCTAATCTTTTAACTATTACATATTGACCTCTTTTCTATTTCAATTTCACATTTTTTTTTCTTTTTTTTTTTATTGATATGAATTTAAATTTGAGCCGGAACCTTGTAAACGGGTGAAGCTGACATATTAAATTATGGGGATTTTACATAAATACATAACTTTTGGCACCATATAACATTTTTACCTCAAAAGGAAAAGTTTGCATAAATACCTTAAAAACTTTTCAAAATTTCAAAAATACCTACAACAAAAATTATCATTTTTACGTGATTGTTCACAAAATAAACAACAAAACACAAATCAAAATCTCCAAAATACCTTCTCTACTTTGCCCACGTTTCTCTCTCCTCTTTTTGCAATTTTTAATCTAATTTTGCATTTATCTCTCAATCCGTTTATTTTTTTATCATGCGACTTTAGAAAGTTTTTTTTTATTTTTTTTTATCTTCGAAACAAAGTCCATATGTACATACTTTTTCCGACATATTTTTTTCACTAAAGTATAACTAATTATGCCTTTGTATATTAAGGTATAACCAAGGTATAATTAAGGTATAACTAAAGTATAATCACTGTAATAGTATATCTTAATGTATAACTAAGGTATAATTAAGGTATAACTAAGGTATAAACACTGTAATAGTGTATCTTAATGTATAATTAAGGTATAACTAATGTATAATCAATGTAATAGTGTATCTTAAGGTATAACTAAGGTATAATTAAGGTATAATTAAGGTATAATCACTGTAATAGTGTATCTTAAGTATAACTAAGGTATAATTAAGGTATAATCAATATAATAATGTATCTTAGAGTATAAATAGGGTATAAATAAGGAATAACTAAGGTATAATCACTATAATAATGTATCTTAAGGTATAACTAAGGTATAAAGATTGTATAAACAGTGTATAAACAATGTATAAGCAATGTATAACAGTGTATAAGAATTGTATAAACAGTGTATAAACAATGTATAAACAGTGTATAAAGAGTGTATAAACAGTGTATAAATAATGTATAAACAATGTATAAACAGTGTATAAAGAGTGTATAACAATGTATAATAAGTGTATAAACATATAACATTGTATAAGAAGTGTATAATGTCTAACAATGTATAAGTAGTGTATAAACAATGTATAAATAATGTATAATTAAGGTATAACTAAGGTATAATTAAGGTATAACTAAGGTATAATTAAGGTATAAACAGTTTATAAACAATGTATAAAGTATATAAACAATGTATAAATAATGTATAATATTATATAAGAAGTGTATAATAATATATAACAATGTATAAAGAGTGTATAAACAATGTATAAGCAATGTATAACAGTGTATAAGAAGTGTATAAACAGCGTATAACAATGTATAACAGTGTATAAATAATATATAAACAGTGTATAATGTATAAACAATGTATAAATAATGTATAAACAATGTATAAACAGTGTATAATGTATAAATAATGTATAAACAATGTATAACAGTGTATAAACAATGTATAAACAATATATAAATAATGCATAAACAATGTATAACAGTGTATAAACAATGTATAAACAGTGTATAAAAAAGAAGTGTATAATAATGTATAACAAGTGTATAAACAGTGTATAAGAAGTGTATAAGAAGAGTATAAACAATGTATAAACAAAGTATAACAGTATACAAACAATGTATAAACAGTGTATAAGCAAAGTATAAACAGTGTATAAACAATGTATAAGCAATGTATAACAGTGTATAAGAATTGTATAAACAGTGTATAAATAATGTATAAACAATGTATAAACAGTGTATAATGTATAAAAAATGTATAAATAATGTATAAACAGTGTATAATAGTATAAAACAGCGTATAAGAAGTGTATAAATAATGTATAAATAGTGTATAAACAATGTATAAGCAATGTATAACAGTGTATAAGAATTGTATAAACAATGTATAAACAGTGTATAATGTATAAACAATGTATAAATAATGTATAATAGTATAAAACAGTGTATAAGAAGTGTATAAATAATGTATAAACAGTGTATAAATGATGTATAAACAGTGTATAAACGATGTATAACAGTGTATAAGAAGTGTATAAACAGTGTATAAGAAGTGTATAAACGATGTATAAACAATGTATAATAATATATAAGAAGGTATAACTATGTATAAGAAGTGTGTAAACAGTGTATAACAGTGTATAAAGAATGTATAAACAGTGCATAAACTATATATAAACAATGTATAATAATATATAAGAAGGTATAACAATGTATAACTATGTATAAGAAATGTATAAACAGTGTATAACAAATGTATAAACAGTATATACACGATGTATAAACAGTGTATAACAATGTATAAACAGCGTATAACCAATGTATAATAGTATATAACAATATAAGTGCAATCCCAAAATTGCAGTCCTAAAATTGCAATCCTAAAAATACAATCCTTAGTACAGATGCAGTCCCAAAATTGAAATGCAGTCCTAAAGTGCCATCTTCAGTCCTGGTGGTCCTGCAGTACGTGGCCATGCCTGAAACTTCTTGTCAGTTTCTTCCCACCAGGCCTTGTTTGCCACTGTACCAGGAGTAGTTCCTGGGAAGAAAATTTCAGGTAGAAATTTCAGTGAAACCAAGTCTCATAAACAGTAACAGGCCAAAAATATATCTAAAGGGAGAAGATAGCAACTCACCTCCAAATAACTTCTTGTCAGACACAAGTTGATCACATACATACGCAATTGCAAACGACCCAGCTACAGCCAGTGTTATTTTGGTTGCCATTCTCCAACTGCAAAAGTCCCAACAAAACAAAAAGCACGTGGCTTTCTTCTTCAAGTACCCAAAAGATTAAAGGTTTGTTGGTTTGGCTTTGAAACTGGAGAAAAAGGCAGCTACACATTCCATTATTGAAGACCTGTATTCGACTTTTAATTGACAATTCATCCATTCTACATTTCAACAACCTTTAATTTGTTATATTACGTCTAAAAATTTCATCAAAGCCAACAAATCCTTAGTTCAGTCACTCCATCTTCCCGAACCAAAGCATGTCTCACCAACGAACACATTATTTATAATAGCAGAAAATTTCAATTTGCAACTATGTTTTAAAACAAGAAATTCAATAAACAATGTTAGTTTTTGACAATATAATCACAAACCACAGGAGTGCAAAACAAACATTACTTTCCTATGATAAATTGGTTGATAAGGATAAGTTATTTCATTTTTCAGCATCTATATGAGCCTAACTTCAATTATGGAAACCAGAATGCATAATATACCCAAAAATCTGCTGTAAATGTTCCAGATTAATTGAAATTAAGAAGATAACTTCATAGTAACCTACCAAAAAGTTGCTCTGCTTTATTCAATGCCTTTGTCAATGTTTCCTCTGCATCATTAAATTTGCTGAAATAAATCTTATTAAGATAAATATGGGAGCAGATGATGCAATTAACAGAATGACCACCAAAAGGTAAACTACTCTAAGCTTACCCCATATGCGCCTCAAGCTGCCCCAAGGCACAAATGGCTGCCAGCAGAACTTTGTCCGGAGACATGTTACAAGCTGATAAGGCATGCATGTCAGTGAAGTCTTTCTTTCCAGCTACTTCATCGATAACTTTCTGGTACATATCATGAAGTTGCAGAAAACCAAATTAATACGAAGTTGATGCAAATTGTAACCCAAAATTAAAATTAAAGTAAATAATAAAAAAAAAACCTGATTTCTGAGATTTGGCAAGAGAGAGAGCATAGTGGATCATCTGGAGAGCAACAGGGACCCCACCATGTCATCAACCAAAAGCACTCAGGAGGTAGAGGAAAGGGGGTGCCGTCGCACTCCGGTCGCTGGAATCCACCCTTAGAGGGGTTGATCCAGGCAGCCCTCCGAGAAGTAATAAGAAGCTGAGGGTGCTGCTTTGCAGATATGGCAACGAAGATAAGATCTGACACCTATGTTCAGTATCTTGTTATCGGAATCGGTAATAGGAACATGTAAAATTCAAAATTGAATAGCTGAAAAAAATCCAAAAGAGGAGGGGAATTTCAAAATTGAGAAGAAAAAACACAGAGAAGAACAGAAAATTACATGATTTGGCGATGGAGATGAAGAGAGAGGGGAGCGATTAGGGTTGATGATGGCAGAGAAGAAAGAGGGGAAAAAGGAGAAGTGAATGTTCTACAAAACAGAAGAACTTGATCTGAAAAAAACGTAGAAAAGGAAGAATTAAAAAACAACGTAAAGAAGAAATTGATCTGAAAAAAAAACGTAATTATGTAAATAAAAAAGGTAAAATATCAAAATAAACCCTGAAACGAGGGTAATTTTGATAATTTCCCTTAAATTATTAATCGATGCTAGATGTAAGAATAGAATATTGATTTTAATTGTATACTTATTTGGATAATTTTAACATCAATAATAATTAAATGTATTGGTACCACGGTGTAAGATTACACAAGGTTTTTACCTATAATACTAGAATACATGTTTTGGTTGCTACCGCATTCTTAAAAAGAGTGTAAAATTATATATATAAGAAAGGAAAGCACAAACAAACAAAACAAAGATGGATTAGACCAGAATTATACGTAGAAACAAAGTTCCCAATATACCATCCAGAATCTACCGAACCACCTCCGAGAGAGCTACAACCCATTGGATAGGATAGGAATGAGCCAAATTAGTAAGAGTATCAGCAACCCGATCCCAATTCAAGTCTATGCTAACATTTAGTTATTTATTTATTAAAAGATAAATAGTTATCGTTTATCTACTTAAGTTAATCATGGAAATTAATTCTTTCTTTTCATAGAACTTGTATTGGAATGAGGGCTATATAGTATACTAAATTTTACAATTCAAGGGCAACATTAAAATTTTGCTACACTATATCAAAAAACAAATATTTTCTCATATAAAGACTAATTCTAATTGAGATTAGATCAGAAGTAATTAATCAATAAAATATCATTTAATAATCAATTTATACAAAATCTTTTAAGACGTAAACTAAATAAAAAAATTAAATACTTTGTTTTTATTTTTTTTACAGATTGCTAGTTTTCTACCATTATTCACTAAATTTTACCAAGCTCAGTTCAGTATACAGCTTCATGTAAAGACAATCCATGCACGGAAAATTATGCTTTGATCAGCTTCAGAAATAGTTCATAGCGAGGATTGGGTCAAAGGCCTCTTCCATCTTGCAAGTTTCTCTCTACCCTGTTGATGTCCAGTACATCAAATAACCATATTAACCACACAAGATTTATCTTCTTTATTTGTAGAAACTAGAAACATTAATTGACTATGATATTGATAGCCACATGAAAAGATCTAGTAGAGTAACCAATGATGCTCGGTTGATTATGTCCAACCATACCATCACAGTGGAACTCACCTTTCGGGCCGAAACAGCCAGTTCATTATCAAAAAGTGATACAACCTTGAAGCCAATTGGACACAGTACCTCTTCATAACTACAATACAGAAAGAAAGATTTGTCTTTGTAG
Organism: Euphorbia tirucalli; assembly: GCA_039660915.1. Lineage (NCBI taxonomy): Eukaryota > Viridiplantae > Streptophyta > Magnoliopsida > Malpighiales > Euphorbiaceae > Euphorbia > Euphorbia tirucalli. The sequence continues at coordinate 14,552,294 of CM077636.1, read as the reverse complement.
AAATAGTCATATAATTAGAACTCAGCAGCTGTTGACAAAGGCAGTGGCAAGAAGTGAAGAATATTACTCGGAAACTGATACTTTATATGGTGGTCCACCAGCATGGTCGTCTATCTGCCAAAATTGGAAGTTTTAGGAGTTAATTAGCTAAAACAATAATCGAACACTATCTATCCCACTTTGTTCATAACATCTCGAGATGAAACATTGAGAATCTGTAATTTTCAGAGCTGGATGGAGCTATTTCCTTTTCACTCGCCAAAGAGAAATGATACTAACAACTACGTGGAGTGTCAAAGAAAGTTACAGGGAAAATCAGAGTTATGAGCTCTCCATCTGGCTTTAAGAGATCCCGAATTCGCAATGCCCATTCTAATCTCATTTCTGGTTCAATGGCACAAAAAAACCTGCCAACTTTCCACCAACCAGTTATAAATGGGATCAATCTTATGGAGTAAACAAACATGTGGTCAAGTAGACTTACGTATAATCAAATATCATATCAAATAACTGAGGTGGATTCCATGAGAAGAAGTCAGCCTTTAAGAATGTAAAGTAATTTGCATTTGACAATGAAGAAGATAACTGCATCCAAATTTAACAGGAGACTTTAGATGAATGATTTCAAGTAGAATTGGAGAGCATTGTTTCAAGCTCAAATTCCATGGTACATTTATTTATTGATCGCCATATACCAGGAAATTTTGTTTTAATATTGGTGGCGAACATATCTGTACAAGAAATTAATATATTTTGCAATCAAAATAACTATAACTGTACTTAAAGGTCCTAGTCATCGTAACTCTCTAGTACTGTAAAGCTCCTCTTGAGAAACAGAAACAGAAACAAAGGAAACATAACAATTGAAGAACCAGATCATGATAAAACGAAGACATTAGCTTGGTCTGCACTAAAAAGATCTATCCATCTATTTATAGTGATTCTTTGGCAAACAAAAGGATCTACACTTTCTTATTCAAATACTTCAATGCCACATATGACGTAAAACAGGGATTTATTTTGGAGCATACTGCACTGTTTATTTTGGTGCAGGACTACTTTATCTGATAAATCATTTGTCACAGAGGCTTCTAGAAATATGTCAAAAAAAAAGCTATTTTGGGCCTTTGGGACACATTTCAATCTTAATTTTTGTTGCAAGAGTTTAAGACTACTTTGTGCAACAAATTATATACCGCGGAGATTTGTAAAAAGTTTATTACCAAAGGTAACAGGAGAAATATGAATATTTAAAATTACATTCTGGCTTTTCATGCCAAAAATGCAATTATAAAGTAGTATGACACTGATTTTACCTCTTCTGCTTTCTTGATGGCTTTGTCGGATATGTCTAACCCAGTAACATGACGTTCAGGGCCCGCAATTGCTACTACATCATAACCCTGATAATGTTTGAATATTTAAATTGAACGCATGGTTGTTTTAATATAATGATAAACAGGCATCACAAAAAGGAGAGGAAAAAGAAAAGACAGTTATGGACAAAGGGTAAATTCCCCATAATACAGTTTGCTTCACAAATCAAAATCTCAAAATCACAATGCCTAAAAACTAAGCACTAATAATTTCATAAAGAGCAAAATATGAGCATGTACGCTGTAGCCAATCATCTTAGTGATTTTAATTGATACTTAACAGTTAACAGAAAAACACAAGCAAAAAAAAAAAAAAAAGCAAAGAAATTAAAAAGAAAGAGGGAAATGGAGGGAAATGGAGGGAAAGAAAATGGCAAGGAAAGGAACAGTTGAAGTTTTGGGTTTACAAGTGGAAATATATGTAGCGGCAATCTTTAGCAACTACATAGTGGAAAAAAAAATATATATATATATATATATATATAAAAGATGATGATATTTACACTGCCACATCCAGGAATCAGAGCCCTGCCCTTAGGAAGGTCTTCTGTACAATGAAGATGCAACAGAATGGGCGTTGGTTTTCCTAAATCCCATGGGGTCAGTCCTTGTTCCCAGCTCCTCTCCCAACCATCTGATCACAAGTTAACAACAAGGATATGTCAGACAACATACGTATAATAGCAAATCTATTTCCCAAATCAAAAACATCAAAACATTTGTGAATTCAGGAGCAAAAATGAAAGACATTTCTTGTGAATTATACATAGACAAAATTTTACAGAGGCCAGAATCAGAAATGATATGATAGAGATGCATCCACACAAGTCTAACTCCAGCCACAGACACAATGAAAGAATAACTAGCATAGACCAAACTTTGGAGGAAGAAAGAACAGTGGATGAGGGTGTAGATTGTCAAAACCTGTTCCAATAACCAATGAGGACTAACTTTTCAAACATTGTAAGGCAGAATACTGATGCTTCCTTTGGTATCACATTAAACTAATACCAATTCATGAAACATAACACGAACCCAGGTTTATATAAGCACGAGACAATCAAATGCAACAAGGAATCTGAAACATCAGAAATCTGTAAATAAGCTCCTAATCCTTGGTTTAGAAGAATGTAGCTCTAGATCCAAGTCATTAGTTAGAGACCAAATCCCAACAAGAGCAGTAAATATATTCTAATATGTTCATCGAGAGTATGCCTCATGGAGTACATATCTAGCTGAAAGTCAAACTTGTTTGCACCAAATACATGATAAAATATTATAGATAATAATAATAAATAGTAATAAATCAAAAAGTCGATTTAAGATATCCTCCCAATCCCAGCACAAGAGCTTGCTAACCTATATCAGCAGAATTTTCTAAAGTTTCATGGTCATTTTTATCCATAGAGCTTGGTATTTCCTTTAATTTTAAGGCATTCTTTTATAATGGTCTAGTAGCTGGTTTCCCTAAATTTGTTAATTGAAATGAGGAATCTATCAATCTGCAATTTTTCTCTTCTCTGATTCCCTTTGGTTCTCTTTTCCATTCCAGTTTCCAGTTTTGCATCTTTGCTACTGAACCAGATATAGCAGGCTGTTCATCATTTGAAATATACTTATAGAATACCTGATATAATTTCTTTGAATAATTTATAAAATGCTGTTGAGTTTGAGTTTGTGCCTCATGCCCAAAGGAGATACTTTATCTTTAAAGCTTCACGAAAAGAGAGCTTTCAGTCAAGCGTGAAGTGACAGAAGGTAGAGTACAGTTTTGTTGGCCTAGGTTGATAATTTATGAGGAATACTTTTGTATGTTACAGTTATTTCTTATAGATTTCCACATAAACTTAGCAAGTTAGAACTGGAAGGGTGATAATGTAACTGTCTTTAGCAAATATGTTTGTGTGTGTGTGCATAGCAAAGGAGATGGTCTTGTATAAGATATAGAGAAAACGATAAGACACAAGAAAGTGGACTTAGGAACATTTACTGTTTGTTGAAGATATTCAAATCTCAATAAAACTATGACGAACAAGCATTATTATAACATATAGGTCAATATTGAATCCTGGCAGTCCAAACTTCTTTTTTTTTTTTTTTTTTAGTGCAAAAAAAAAAAAAAAAAAAACAACTACAGCAAATGAGGGACAGGAATCATTCTTCTATCTTCATGCAAGAATCGGTGAAGATCCTCCTGTGACCTTGTAGTCCAAACATGAATACTCATTAATGCTCTAGACTATTGAGTAGAGCAGGAGTTAATAAACTATTGGATTCAGATAGAAACAACAAATTAGAGAGATTCCCCTATACAAGACAGTGACCCAACATCAGTGTAGATACAGTTACCTGATAGGATAGTGATCGAATTCAGCCATGGCTTGAGAAGATAACTAAGTGTTCTAACGTTAAAAAAAATGCAGACATAGTAATGATATATCTATCCTGAAACGATACAAACAATGAAACTGGGTGATTGGTTGTGCCTCTACCAAGGGAAAGCATAGGGTTTCTCTGGGCAAGAGTTGACAGATGAATAGTATTTTCTTGTCTAGCTATTCATTTGGAAGAGAATTCTGATCATTACAGATACAAATGCAGAAACCAATTCCCAGACAAGAACATAAACGCTGCCAATGAAAAATTGACAAACCCAAATAGGAAATAATCTACAGAGCCCAAAAACGAAAAGTAAGAAATTAACACTTGAGATGCTACACATCGCAATTAATTCAGATTACCAAACCCATAACGAAATCACATCAAAATCGAAAGAAGAAGAACAGAGATTACCAGAAGGGTTCGCGTTAACAACTTGTTGCAGTCTATTAACTTCGGGCTTGAATTTAACTCCACTATCCTTGACAACGGGTTGCTGTGGTTGCCTCCTCTTATCCATCCTCAGATTACCAGCAATGGAAAACCCAATGCTTCTTACGGGGAAGGCCCTGGCTGTTGAGAGCGGATTCTGTGAAGACAGCAGAGTGGCGCGGGAGGAATACAAATGGAGCCAACGCAAGGACAAGGATCGCATAACGTTTCTGCTTCTAGCTTCGTTGATTTATAGATTAATTGATAAATTGGGTAAGGTGTAATTCAAGTAAAAACAATCATTTCTTCTTTTCCTATAAAAAAAATTCTTGAAAAACCATCATTTCTGCAACTATGAAAATCAATTATCACCGAAAGAGACATGATCAACCACAATGATCATGCTTGCAATAATGACTTGGCCTCTTTGATACGTTTCTCTTCTCCTCTGAGTCCCATAATCTATTTAATTCGGGATAGTACTAGTTTACGCGAGAGGAGAACCCAATTTTGGAGTTGCAGGGTCAAAAATTCATCAAATTTGGAGCTGGATCTTGTTGACGTTGTGCTTAGCTGTGATTGGTCAGTTAGTAACTAGTTAAGAGTTGCTCAGGTCGCGGTTGTTCATTGCCACTGGCTACCGCCTGTCTGTTATCCATTATTTCTCATGGGCTTGGACTTTGTCCGCGGCAAACTGAGAACTTTTTTTTATACAGAGATTCTAAAACAATATTTATTTGCTTGGATTGGGTTGGGAAGATGTGAACTAAAGCAACGTTGAATAACTAACCGCGCCTGGAAGGAAGGTGACGATAGAGCGAGAAATTTTAACAGTGAAACGGAGGTTAAGTGCTGAAGTAGAAGTTAAATCCACTGAGGCCTTGTATGAGGAGAAATTAATGGACCCGGTCTATGTGAATCTTTTCAACAAAAAACTGGCACATAAGTGTTTTTTATTTTTCCAATACTCATGTTGTTTATGTGTCAGTTTTTCATTGAAACTGTCCATATGGACCCAGCCCACTATAAAATTTCTCATATGTGAGAGTGCTTTCCCGAGCGGGGAAAACAGCTTTCGAAAAAAGAAATACTAGAAAATAGGAGTTTAGTAAACATGAAATTTGGAAAGCAATTTGAACGGAAAACAGATTTATCAACTTTCCTTCGAAGCTACAAATCATTGTTTCGGTAAAAGACAAAAACAAAGAAAGCCCTTAAATTGGTGGGATTTGAAAGGTTAATTTCATTCCAGCAAAATTATATATTTTTCTTTTCTACATTGCACTCCACTTATATATGGCCGAGGTTCATGAATGGCCGGTTCAGATTCATGATCGGCCAATTCAGGTTTAAGAAATCCTTGAACCTGAATTTTAACCTTCAAAAAGATTGAACCGTTGATTCGCGTCAGACCGGTTCAGGTTCAAGATTTGACCAGAGTTTGATCCGGTTCAGGTCAACCCTTTTGAAGTAACATTTAGAATTCAGTTTGCGGGTGATTTCGATGTAGACATTTCTCGATAAATTATTAATATACGTAGCAAAATAATATAATTTCTCAAATATGAAAAACAACTTACATTTTTTATTTTACAATTAATAATTTACATAATATACAAATTATTACAAAAATATAACTTGTACAAATACACCATTTATTTCTCTTATACCTTTAAAAAGAAAATCAAGTGAAAGAAGTTAAACATTTAAAAAAAAAAAAAAAAAGAGAGAGAGAGAGAGAAAGGGTTTGAACTTAATTTTATTAAGTTGCCTACGTATTATCGGGGTTAGAAGAATCAAAGTCCACGTAGTTCTCTTACCTTCAAAATTAAGTAGGAACCCCGCTTACCTAACTCGAGTCACCCGATTCGGAAGTGGTAGGAATTGTTGTAGTATCTCCAACATATTCGTCGAATGATAATGATGGAGCGATGTTGGATTGAGTTCTTAATTTCGCCTTTTTCCAATCATTCACACAAACTTGTGTTTCTAATGATTCGGGTGTCATTTTCGATCTCTTTGAGTCTAGAATATTTCCCCCTATACTAAATGTTTGCTCCACTGAAACTGTTGAGGCGGAAACGGCTAAAATTTGAGCCGTAATCTTCGCTAGTGTTGGAAATGTCCTCTTATGTCTTTTCCACCAATCTAAGACATCGAATTCTAAATCTGTGTTATCACCAAACTCAAAAATTGTTGTTAGATAAATGTCGAGCTCCGAATGTGAGCTCGAATACCTTGGTTTTTTAGACCTTTCCATCATAAATTTTGTTCCCGTTTTTAATGCATTGGAGTTTGATGAGATAGGGGGGAGTGAAGGGGAATGAACATTATCATTAACATGAAAATGACTAAATAAATCATTAACAAAAGATTTAACTCTAAAAATCATGCCATTGACATTAATAACTTTTAATCCTAACAATTCATAATAATTTTCTAATATCTCTTGTAAACCATCATATTAAATCTATGATAAAAAGACAAGCCATAAGATAAATATCGGGAATTATTTTGTAATAACTTAACCATTTCGATTTCATTTGTTGAATGGCTTCATGAATTTCAAAAATTTTTTCACCCTCATTTAAGGCACATGCAACATTCAATGCTTCAACACAAAATAAATGAGATCTTGGTTTATACACATGACTAAAAGTGTAAGTTGCATCATTAAAAACTCTAAAGTTTTCCATAACTTTAGCACATAAATCCCAATTTTGTGGTAAAAAATTAGAATTTGGAATATTTTCGGTAGAACACAACAAATTTTTGTATTGAAGTGATTGACAAAGTAAAACATAAGTATAGTTCCAACGATGACTAACATCTTTTGAAAAACATTTTGGATGCACGTTATTTTGTTCACAAAATTTAACCAATTTCTTATTACATTAGGATGTACCCAAATATATTTATTAACATCTCTTATTGGTATAATTAAATTAACCATTAAATGTAAACCATCTTACACACATAAGTTTAAAACATGGCATACACATCTTATATGAAAAAATTTTCCTCCAAAATTTGGTTCACAAATAGATTTCAATTCATTTATTAAAGCATTATTAGCGGATGCATTATCAAAAGAAATCGAAAAAACTATATGAACTAATCTATATTCTTCTAAAATGGTATGAATTACTTTACATATATTATGTGCGATATGCGAATCATCAAATTCTCTAAAAGCTAAAAGTCTTTTGTTCAATTCAAAATTTTCATCAATGAAATGACATGTAAGACCCATGTTATAATGAATTAAATTATGATCACTACCAATATCGCTACAAATAGAAACATGTAAATCATTATTACTAAAATAATTTACTAAATCATTTTTTCTTTTTTTATAACCTTTAATCAAAATTCTCTTAAGTGATGTTCTAGGTATTTTTTTAAATGCGGGTTGTGTTGGATGTGCTCTAGTCCCGATGCATTGGTCCTTGTATTTGTATTGTACATTTATTGGATTTATGTATTATATGATTTGTGTCATTAAATAAAGACATCAATATATGTATTATATATCTTGTGCTATGTTTTAAATAGAGTATCCAATGGATATATCTATATCTATGTTAACAAGCGTCATGCACTTGGTAGTCAGACCATGGATAGGGAAGACGATATGACCATAAAGAGATCCGTAGTCTGTTCCAGTCATGGGAATGAATGGAACCAAAGACTATCATTAGCTTGGTTGGATGGTGGTGTCTTACCGGCTATTTGACATGGGATGTCAACCAAGTTAAGGGGTACATACAAAAAGGCATGGTACTGGATAAATCCACTAAACGAGAAATCCACATGATATAGTATCACAAGTGATTCTTGTATAGTACTTGTATGGATCCTTTGACCTGACCATATGATGGTGCTACATGTGAAGTGGCATACTTTGGTGTATGCCTAAAGGGCTTGTAACAGGGTGCCAAGTATGGGTACGTTCGGGTATGTTAGTGAACATGGCAATACTATAGATATGTAGAAGGGAATGTCACTTAGTAGTCCACTGAGAAGATATCATCGGCCTCTTGATGAATACAATTGATAAGAGTGTGGCCAAACCCAAACAAGTTGGAACTTGTTTGTGAGCATCAGTTCATTCGGGATCAAGTAAATATCCGGACACAAAAGATGGTGATCAATCCATGCCTTTATGTTGGACACCGATATCAATGACATGTGATATATGAGTTTAAACTACAGGGTTTCGATTACAGTTGGACTGCTATCTCCGTCTTAATTGGGGGCTGCAGTGGTTTGCTAGAGCCTGCCTGCATTCTGTGGACCATAGGTCTACTGCCACGGGCCCACAGGATCGTACACATAGAATGTCTGAGTTTGAACTTGTCGGATCGCCAACTGGAGAGATAAATATTAATTAATTAAATTCTAGGTCAATTGGATTAATCACTATAATTTAATTGATAAATATTGATTGAGAATTTATTTCCAGGTGGAAATAAAATGCATATATAGATTTATATGTATTTTGATTTAAGTTAAATCTCAATTAATTTATTGGGTCAATTAATTGGTAAATTAATTTTAATTTAATGACATGTACATTATATAATATAATTTTATATAAATACATGCATTAAAAATTAAAATAGAATTACATTTAATTTTATCGATGATAATTAATTTGGATTTAGGAATTAATAATATTAAATACTGGCTCAAATCAAAATTAAACCCAAGCAAAAATTAATGCTCAATTTTGGACCCAAAAAAAAAAGTGAGAATTAAGTGCCATGAATATCACAGCCAATATGGAATGATGGAATGCTAATTTGGTGCAATTGATGGCACAAGTTTTGGCCATTAATTGGTTTCTTAATTATATGAATTTCGGCAATTAAGACATATTTTTGGGCTGCTGAAATTTGATGATAGCAAGGTAGAAATTTCAGCTTATTTTCTCTCCAAAATTTCATGATCCGCCGCTAGTATGGGTTCGATTCGATAGGCGTTCATGTACATAAGAGTGAAAGGAATCGGTTTCGGTTTCTGCAGCCATCTCTAGAGGAGATATTCATGGTGAGAAACTAATTATTCTCTATTGAATTTTGTTGTTTATGATTTCCATTTGAATTGCTCTTGGACACGGATTCAAAGAAACGTTTCGTAGTTCCACTGTAATTGGGCGTTTCGCGATGAAAATTCCCAACAGGTTGAGCATCTCGACTAATTCAATCTTTAATACCAACTCTTTCACAAAAACTAAAAGATAATGAATCTACCGAAATAGCTTCTGCTAAACCATAAGTACTAGTAGCATGATCATAACGAAATAAACTAGGAGGTTGAGAAGTAGATGATGCAAACCCGGATAATTGCTTTTGTCACCATGCCGTTCCCATTTTTATGGGGTGTGTTATTTTGAAGATGTCGCGTCAAAGTCGGGGTAGCCTCCTCACTTTCCAATCATATTTAGTACCACAATAATTACAAATTGCATCTAATTTATTATTAGATTTTATAGGATCCTTCTTAAAATGTTTCGTACAAATTTGGAAAGTAAGAACTCTTTCTCCCGCTCCCCCCTCTTAGGTAGGAATAGGTTGAGTTTCACCCTCTTGCGTTCCCAAATTTTCAACATCAATATTTTCATAATTTGCCATATTGTTAGTAAAATTTAAAATAAATACTTGTTAAAATAATGTAATAATATAACCTATAAAATAATTTTTTTAAAAAAACTTGTAAATAATATAATGTAGACTAATAAAATGATTTGTAAAAAAATGTAAATGAACAAATTAACTAGTAAATAATATAATGTAGAATATTAAAATGACTAGTAAATGTAAATAAAAGTGTGAAAAAATTGAATAGAATAGAGAGAGTGTGTGTAAAGAATGGTGTGAAAAAAAAAAAAAAGAAAAAAAGAAAAGGTATTTATAGAGAGTAGAAAGTATAATATAAATTATAATTTATAAAAAAAAAATTCCATTCCGACGGTTGGATTTGATATTTGAAAAAATAGTCGTTGGAGATTTCCCGTTGAAAAACTCCAACGGCTATGTATTATCCCGTTGTCTCTTTTCTCATTTGAGAAAAGAGCTGCTGACAAGAGCATGTTGGGCTCTTTTAAAAAGAGCCCAATGTGCTATTTTCTTATTCGAGAAAAGACACAACGTGTCTCTTTTCTCAAATGAGAAACCCTTGGTTGAACCGTCAGTTTAAAAGGTTAAGAATTTATTGATCTTGACTTTAACATTCTTTTCTTCTGAACCGTCGGTCCGGTTTCGATCCGATTCAGTTCAAGATTTGACCGGTTTTGATCCGGTTCGGATTCAATTTGGCCACCTCTAACTCCACTTCACTTCATCTTATTTCACTCTCACTTTAAAATTTTTCACAACTTCATTCCAAATAAAGTTTTAAAAGCATCTCTAATGGAGGTTTTCTGACCAAAAACTCCTCCTTTGCTATTGGGGGTTCTTTGCAAGGAGAACGTTGTCCAAAAGAGGAAAGCTCTCCACTTGATTTTTTTTTATTTCTTTTGTTTTTAAATATTAAAAAATAAATAAATCCTCTTGTCTTTTCTTTTCTTATTTATTTAATGATATTGTACCATTTGAGAGAACTTTAGAAGGGTTCTTTTCGTTGGAGAAAAATATGAGTTCTCCAGATTTGATGAGGTTAAAAGATAAAAAAAATTGAGGAGAATTTTCGAAAGTTCTCTCAATTAAAGTTACTCAAAAGAAAACTAAAATATTAGTTTTTATTATTTACAAGTTGCGGCATAATTTTATCTTCTTCTTTTATTTCATTTTTTACTCTATTATATTCACTTTTCCCTTTCGTGGCCCAAAATTTAAAGAAACATTGTTATTTATTTCTAAATTCATTCATTCTCCATTATCTCGGTTTATAAAGTTTTTTTTTTTTTTTTTTTTTTTTTTTTTTCATTTATTTCTCTTTGAAATTATATCCATGTATCATTTTATTTTTTTCTTTACTTTAGGTAGAGTTGTCAATGGGGATGTAGGGATCCGTTTCCATTAGAAGCGCGCCTGATCGGGAATGGGAATTCCCCATTTAAGATCCCTCTTGAACGGAATTGGGGATAAATTTATCCACAGATACTAAATAGGGACAGGGATAGGATTACCTCTTCTTGCCTTGCGAGTCCCGTCCCCGTGGGAATCCCTGACATTATCCCTGCTAAATCCCTATTAAAATTTCCACTTATATGTATATATATATATATATCTTAGATAATTAATTCAATTTTGTAATACTAAAATAATAATTGAATTTTGAGAATTAGAATTGATATGTAACTTGAAAGGGTCTTCTGTTAATCGTATAATGCACTTATGGATTTAATTAGGTATTTATTTAGATTATGGATTTAAAAAAAAAATTCTCTTAATAAGGACTGGGATCCCCGCTAGGAACCCGTTCTTTGACGAGACTGGGGATGGGGATTAGAATTGTCCTTATTTGTTAAACAGAGACGGAAACGGGGATCCTCCCCTAGCCGGGGAACGATGATGAGATCGCCAATCCCCTCCTTGCCCTACCCCGTTTACATCCCTGCTTTTGGGTTTTTTCATTGTTACTGTGCAAATAGTTCTCTTATTTATTTTTCTGCATATATACTATGCAAATATCGATTCTCTTTATTTTTCTATATCAATATCATGCTTTAATAATTGCTTAAAAATTTTGTAGATGAAATGATCATGATAGAACACTCTCCATTTTTATGAACATATTTTTATACCTTAAGAAAAACATTACGTGTCATAATTTATACTTTTACAAAACACTTACTTCATAATTTATTTTTTTATAATTTTTATTTTGTATTTTTAAAAAATATTTCATAATATTTACGTAAAAAGTCCCTTTTAAATTAAGGAAATTACTAAAAACATATATATATATATATGTATATATATATATTATTCTTTTCATTTTAAAATTTCTCTCCATATTTTAAATGTCAAGATCTTAATTATATTTTATTGAAAAAAACATGTATAAGTTGTAGATTTCTTTTGTATTTTTTTAATCGACAACTTGTATTATTGAACGAATTAAGTGTGAACATAATACAACTTTTCTTGGAATGTCGGAAAAAAGAAAAGATAAATAAGTAAATTACTTTTGGGTTGAAAAAGAAATTAAAAAAGTAAATTTATTAATGATATATTTTTCATTTTTAAATTTGCTATATTTTCAACATTGCGCCGTACCAGATACAAAGTCATTAATTCTTCTCTATATTTACATTCATCCATCCGTCCATCCTCCCAAGCAAACATAACCTAAAAGTACAGAACTTACCTCGGTGAACTGAGAACTAAGTTAAATATGGAATGGGCCCTTAGTTTTCGAGGAAATGGTGAGTAGGCGCGGGGAAGCCGAATATTTCATTCGCGGCAATGGGCGCCAATTTCGTTTTCCCCAAATTTCCTTCTTCCCGCTCATTGTATTCATACTAAATGCAATTTTTCATTACCATTATTTGACTCTCTTTATTCAATGCCCTAAATCTTCTCTTCCCTCCATTATCCCTCAATCCCCTTGCTGCCATGCACTGTTCACTGTGTTTCTGAAACCATCATACCGCTCACATGCAATAGTAGTTCGATCTCACTCTCCCTCTTCCCTTTCCAGTTTCCAGGTTGAATCTTCCAATCAATCGCTTAAAGGGAATAACGCACTCTCTTTCCGCAATTGATTGTTTTCTGATATTAGGAATACTTCTCTCTGCGTGGTTTCCTTATCTCTCAGTGGGAACACAAGCTCGATTGAAGGCTTGAGTGGGTTTTTATGTGGGTTTCCTGTGTTGAAGTAAAATTTAGTTTAAGTTTGTTTGTAGAAAAAGACTTTTCTTTTTTACGATAATTGTTCTTGTGCTGAATGAATTTAGAATTGGTGAACGCCAGTTTGTTTGAAATATCATTCTGAATTCGTATGTCAGTTGGTGGAAATATGCTGATTGTCATAGATTGTGCTAATATTTAGTTTCGTAATTATTATCTGATAGTTTTATTGGACAATTTTAGACAAGGAACGTACCTATTTATTATGGATCGCAGAAATATCTAAGAATGACTTTTATCAGATTCGCGATAGATTGAGAAATCGATAGTTGGGATTTTTACGGGTATAGATGGAATAATGTCGTAGCTCTAAGATGAGATGTATTTCTGTTTGTATTTTGCTTTATCAATGACTTGCTAAATCGAATGAGCAGTGTCTTCATGCTTTTGATGTCTCTTTTCCTACATCTTGTTAGGTTATATCAGTGGGTTCTACTTCCAGAGTCTGAAAAGAAAACCCTACTGCATTGCTTTGTCGCACCATATTTAAAATGGGATCCGCAAAGCTTCTGGAATCATCTGCAGCTGATCCTGCTGATAAAAATTCTGATTCAGCATCGGGTTTGTGAAAGCCTCATTCTCATTCATTATGATTTACTGTATTTATTTAGTCGTTCAACCTAATTTTAGTTTTACTTTTGACTAGTTTACATGACAATAAGTGCTATTTCCTAATAATCTTTAAGACTAGTACGGCAGTTACCTAATAGGATGTCATGTTCTTGTTAAAAAATAGTGCCGTGCCTTGTGTTGTCCACTGGGTTCACAAACCATACTTGTTCATTGTTCCACTTGATGTACTATAGTAATCCTTAAAGTATGACTTTATTCACCAGAGATTTTGCAACCTGAAGTTGGCTTGGCTTGCTTTGAACTTGATTATCTTTGTGCTTGTGTGTGCATAATAGTTAATGGTTTTGTAGTTGTCAGAGCATTTAAATTTTTTGATTTTCTACCTATTCCTCAAGAGTTGCTACACTTGGGTATAATTCACTAAAAATTGCCTTCTGAAGTTTTAGTCATACGATATGATAGTTCTCTTTAAGTTGTGCCACTAAAATTAGGTCAGGTTCATCGGATTATGCAACTCGATAATTGGTTTTAAAAAATTGAATGATATATAGGAATAATTGAAGCTTCACTCCATAGCGAAATATTCTATATATCATGCTTGTTTGCAGTAAGCCCACACTGTAAAAATGCATTCTTCAATCGTTCTCAACAATTTCTTTTTTTAATATTTGCTGGTGTGGGCAAAGTTTCTTTTCAAATGAACTCATTTTGCTCATTCGTTTGCTTTCTGTTGTTTTTCTAATGGTCTCTCAATTTTTTTTATTGGTACGATGTCCACATGATTTTCTAACGCCTGACTCCAGAATCTTTTTGCTCCATTGACTTTTCATTCTGTAACAGGAGTAAAGCAGGACACATGTAAACCCAAATCCTCGGTTTCTGGAGCAAACAAGGAAGCAACAAACAACAAAAAAGTTAAGAAGCGAAATTCCTCCCATAAGGGTGAAGAACCATCTGGTCCTTTGAAAAGACCGAAGCGAGCTGCTGCATGCACAGATTTCAAGCAGAAATCTGTGCAGTTATCAGAAAAGTCTGATGTTATTGAATCAAAGAAGGATCAGTTTGCAGAAGAAGAGATCTTGGCTATTCACTTAACACATGGGCAAGAAGATGGACGCCCAAATAGGAGACTAACAGATTTTGTTTTGCATGATGCCAGTGGCAACCCACAACCTTTTGAGATGATTGAAGTCGAAGACATGTTCATATCTGGTATTATATTGCCTCTTGAGGAGACTTCTGAGAAAGAAAAGGGGAGGCGTGTTAGATGTGAAGGCTTTGGAAGGATAGAAGGGTGGAGCATCTCTGGTTATGAAGATGGATCTCCCGTCGTATGGCTTACAACAGATATTGCTGATTACGATTGCCTTAAACCTGCAAGTAATTACAAGAAATTCTACGATCACTTCTTTGAAAAGGCTCATGCCTGTATAGAGGTGTACAAAAAACTGTCTAAATCTTCTGGAGGGAATCCTGATCTCACTCTTGATGAGTTGCTTGCTGGAGTTGTTCGATCAATGAGTGGGAGCAAGTGTTTCTCTGGTGCAGCATCCATCAAGGAGTTTATAATTTCTCAAGGCGAGTTTATTTATAACCAACTTGTAGGATTAGATGAGACATCAAAGAAGAATGATCAGAAATTTGAGGAGTTGCCTGCACTTGTTGCCTTGAAAGATAAGAGCCGTATACATGGAAATTTTGTGATGGCAAATGCAACAGGCTCTGGTGGGAACTTGACAATCAATGAAACTTTTGGAGGAGATTCATATGCAACTCAGTCTAACATGTTCTCCAGTGTAGCTGAGGAAGATGAAGATGCCAAATTAGCTAGATTGTTGCAAGATGCGGAATATTGGCAATGTACAAAGAAGCAAAAGAGAAGACAGGGTTCAGCTTCTTCAGCAAATACAATCTACATAAAAATTAATGAAGATGAGATCGCAAATGACTACCCTTTGCCTGCATTCTACAAACTTTCTGATGAAGAAACTGATGAATACATAGCAATTGATAGTGAAGAGCATATGATGGTTGACACTGATGATCTTCCTAAAAGAATGCTCCACAATTGGTCATTATATAATTCAGATTTAAGGTTGATTTCCTTGGAGCTGCTGCCCATGAAACCATGTGAGGATATAGATGTCACCATCTTTGGGTCAGGACAAATGACGGACGATGATGGAAGTGGATTCTGTCTTGACAATGATCCTGATCATTCTTCTTCAGGGGGCTCAGGGGCACAAGATGATATGGGTTTGCCAATTTTTTTGAGTGCAATAAAAGAGTGGATGATTGAGCTTGGCCCTTCAATGGTGTTCATATCAATCCGCACTGACATGGCCTGGTAATTGCATAATTTGTGATGTTATAATTGATCAGCATAATGTGCTTGTCTTTGTCTTGTCATGTTTCTCAGTCATTTTTCAAGCAAAAAAGTGTGAAAACTGATCAATTCTTTTATTAAGAAATAAATGCATTGAGATAACTTGACAATAAATCATTAGCAACTTTTAGCTGGGGAATTAGATGTTAAGAGAAACAATGCGATGATATTAACTTGAAAATATGAGTCTGCAAATGATTTATGAAGACTTATGAATTAACCATTAATTGTTTCATAGGATTAATTAGTCTTATGTTGTATGCTCCTTGTTTTCTAATATCTTTCAGGTATAGACTTGGAAAGCCATCAAAACAATATTCTTCATGGTATAAGCCAGTTCTTAAAACAGCTAAGGTTGCAAGAAGCATCATTACAATGTTGAAAAAGCAAACTCGGGTGTCAAAGCTTTCTTTCGCAGATGTAATCAAAGAAGTATCTAAGTTGGAAAAGAATGATAATGGTTACATTTCTGCTGATCCAGCAGCTGTTGAGAGATATGTGGTTGTTCATGGGCAGATCATACTACAGCTTTTTGCCGAATTTCCAGATGCAAAAATAAAGAAATGTGCATTTGTGATTGGTCTTGCAAAGAAGATGGAGGAGAGACACCACACCAAATGGACTGTCAACAAGAAACAAATTTTGCAAAAGACTCAACCCAATTTAAATCCACGGGCAGCAATGGGCTCTATGTCTGTTATGTCTAAGAGGAAAGTTATGCAGGCAACAACAACAAGGCTCATTAACAGAATTTGGGGGGAATATTACTCTAATTACTCTCCGGAAGATTCAAATGGGGAAACTAACGGTGAAATAAAAGAGGAAGATGAAATTGAAGATCAAGAGGACAATGATGATGGCATTGAAGAGGAGAAGTTGTTTGTTTCGCAGAAGACACAGAAGCCTTGCTCATTGGTATCAAGAACTAAATCATATTCAAAGGATGAAGTACACTGGGATGGTAGTTCTGTGGGCAAAACAGATTCTGGTGAAACTACTTATAAGTGTGCTGTTGTTCGTGGAGAGACGATTAGTGTTGGGGGTGCTGTCTTGTTGGAAGCTGATGAGTCAGATGAATTTCCGCCAATCTACTTTGTGGAGTACATGTTTGAAACATTAGATGGCAACAAAATGTTCCATGGGAGAATGATGCAGCATGGGTCACAGACAGTTCTTGGAAATGCAGCCAATGAAAGAGAGGTTTTCTTGACAAATGAGTGCATGAATTATGAATTGCAGGATGTGAAGCAGGTAATCGTGATGGAAGTTAGAAAAATGCCGTGGGGACATCACCATAGAAAAGATAATGCCAGTGTTGATAAAATTGATAGAGCAAGAGCTGAAGATAGGAAAAGGAAAGGATTACCCCTGGAATATTACTGTAAAAGTCTTTACTGGCCAGAGAAAGGTGCATTTTTCAGTCTTCCTTATGATACAATGGGTCTTGGTTCTGGTTACTGCAATTCGTGCAAAATAAGAAAATCTGAAACGGAAAAGGGCATTTTCAAAGCGAATTCTTCCAGGGATGGATTTGTATACATGGGAATTCAGTATTCTGTTCATGATTTTGTCTATGTAAGCCCTCAAGAGTTCACCACAGATAGGGAGGCGGAAACATTCAAGGGTGGAAGGAATGTAGGGTTGAAGCCTTATGTTGTGTGCCAGTTGCTGGAGATCACTGTCCCGAAGGAATCAAAACAAGCTACAGCAAGATCCACCCAGGTCAGGGTCCAGAGATATTTTAGACCAGATGACATCTCACCTGAGAAGGCTTATTGTTCTGATATTCGTGAGGTAAAACTTTTTAAAGATTGTTCATTGTATTATTATTATGTCCTTAATTCCTAAACCTTTTTTTATCAGACTTTGACAATGTTGCCATTCACTATCATCCTGCTATCTCATGTCTTAAGTGCAACATAAATTTCAGATATATTACAGTGAAGAAACACATAGTTTATCTGTTGAGGATATCGAAGGGAAATGTGAAGTCAGAAAGAAGATTGATATTCCAACATCCAATGCTGCTGCTATCTCTGATCATATTTTCTTCTGTGAGCGTCTTTATGATCCTTCCAATGGTTCCCTCAAGCAGGTAATTTGCTATTTGCTGTCTCAAGATAATGTGTTGGAAATATGAATGACTCATGCAAAAGCATCAATATTATTACAGTATACAAAATCAGTTCACAAGTGACTTTTACTGTTATCAACTGCATAACAATCTGCTCTGACTTACTATAATTAATGTTCCATCTGATCTTACGGATCAGTTACCAGCTCATATAAAATTGAGATATTCAACTGCAACTGGTGAGAGTAATGCTGCATCTAGGAAGAGGAAGGGCAAGTGCAAAGAGGGAGAGGCTGATTTTGAAAACGAAACAGCACCATATCAAGCTGGATGCTTAGCCACATTAGATATTTTTGCTGGTTGTGGGGGATTGTCAGAGGGACTGCGGCAAGCTGGTGACCCTTCTTTCTCATTAAAATTGTTAAACTGAGTAATGTACTGTTGTCTCTTATTCAATGACCTGATGCATGTGCTACTTTCAACATCTCAGGTGTTTCATCAACCAAATGGGCTATTGAATATGAAGAACCAGCTGGAGAAGCATTTAAAAAAAACCATCCAGAGTCATTGGTATTCATAAATAATTGCAATGTGATCCTCAGGTAAATAATGTTATTTTGAAATTGTTTGACTCTTTTTGTGTAAAAGTTTGATTAATATTTTTGAGTTGCATTGCAGGGCTGTGATGGAAAAATGCGGTGAGACAGATGATTGTATCTCCACTTCTGAGGCTATAGAATTGGCCAAATCACTTGATGAGAAGGTCATTGCTGATTTGCCATTGCCAGGACAGGTGGATTTCATCAATGGGGGCCCTCCCTGTCAAGTATGTGCAATATTTTTCCTTCTTTCTTCCTTTTATTTTGGAAGTGATGGTGGTGCAAAGCACATTGTATATCCTTTTATCTTTGCATTTTGTTGTGCACAATAAAAAATGTGTTTTAACAAGCTCTTATACTTATCAATTTTATATTACTATGATTTAAATTGGTGGAATCATTACTTGAGTTAGTGATGCAGCTAAAATCTGCAATGTAACAAATTAATTAATATAAATCTTATTTTATATACAAAAAATCAAAGTAAAACGGCTCAAATTGGGATTAGGGTTTGTTAGATTTTGTTGAATAAAACAGCATTTTTTTTTTCTCTTCTACTGTTCTTTTTGGTGGTTATTTTGTAAAACCTTTGGTATTTAATCTCTTTTTATTGATATGAGATGCCAATACACATGTAACAGTTCTGTCAAATGCTCACTTGGCTTCAGTAAAATTTAAACATACTAGCGCAAATTCAAAAAGTGAAGGGTAACTAGTATACATCTTTGTTTGGGGGCTTACTAGCAAAACAGTGTAAAAGTTGAAGTGCCACAGATTTTGTTATGCTTTATTTTATTTTGATTTTGAACCATTTTTGTTCAACTTTACCTTTTAGCATCAATGGTTTGTAAGAGGAAAGTGATCTTTCTTTTCAGGGCTTCTCTGGAATGAATAGGTTTACTCAAAGCACTTGGAGTAAAGTTCAATGCGAGATGATCTTAGCATTCTTATCTTTTGCTGACTACTTTCGACCAAAGTACTTCCTACTAGAGAATGTGAGGAATTTTGTGTCTTTCAATAAAGGACAGACCTTCCGTTTAACTGTGGCTTCTCTCCTTGAGATGGGTTATCAGGTGAGGATGTTACCGCAAGCAAAAGACCATGTACTTGAGTCTTTTGTGCATTCCAAATTATTTATGCAATTAAGTTTTTCCTCAGGTAAGGTTTGGTATATTGGAAGCTGGAGCTTATGGAGTTTCTCAATCGCGAAAACGTGCATTCATATGGGCGGCTTCCCCAGAGGAGATACTTCCAGATTGGCCAGAGCCAATGCATGTTTTTGCTGCTCCAGAGTTGAAGGTTGCATTGTCGGAGAATTCACATTATGCTGCTGTTCGAAGTACAGCTAATGGAGCCCCCTTCCGCGCAATAACTGTAAGAGATACCATAGGTGATCTCCCAGCTGTAGGCAATGGTGCCTCTGTGACAACATTGGAGGTATACAAGATTATAAGTTGTGTTTTAAGAACGAACTTAATTTTAAGGAAACATGTAGTATTTACATTTTGTTTTCCGTTATGCAGTACAAAAATGATCCTGTGTCATGGTTCCAGAAGAAAATTCGAGGGGAGGCAATTACCTTGACTGACCATATTTCAAAAGAAATGAATGAATTGAATCTGATTAGGTGTCAGAAAATTCCAAAGCGGCCGGGTGCTGATTGGCGTGATCTTCCAGATGAGAAGGTAGTGCACATGGTTGAGCTCTCATATGCTACTAGTCTTGAAATATCCATTATTGTGGTCATTGAGTATTCTGTAATGCTGCTGTGATAAACAGGTTAAATTGTCTACTGGGCAATTGGTTGATTTGATTCCATGGTGCCTACCGAATACAGCAAAGCGGCACAATCAGTGGAAGGGGCTTTTTGGAAGGTTGGATTGGGAAGGCAACTTCCCAACTTCAATTACAGATCCTCAGCCTATGGGGAAGGTGGGGATGTGTTTCCATCCTGATCAGGATAGAATTCTTACAGTTCGGGAGTGCGCTCGATCTCAGGTAATTTTTACCAAAATTTTCAGCTTGTTTCGTGTTTCTTGTTTGCTAAGTTTTTACTTGTTAGCAATATTGTTTGTTTGTTATAGATGATGTTTTTCACACTTTAGATAATGCTTGTATGCAGGGCTTTCCGGATAGCTATAAGTTTGCTGGTAACGTTCAGCACAAGCATCGGCAGATCGGAAATGCTGTTCCTCCCCCATTAGCATATGCACTAGGGATCAAACTCAAGGAAGCATTGGCTAGCAGGCCAAATTAGTAGCTTTCAAACTACAATTTCCAGTTGCCCTTAATGTATATATTATCATTGATCAAGCATATTAAGGATGGGTCAGAAATAATGCTTCATCTATTTGCTTGTAAAACAAAATGACATGGTGATATTCTTTAGCCATTTTTGAAAAGAAATTTTAGTTTTCTAATTTCATGTAGTATTTTACACAGCCAGATAATGAGCCATGTTATTTTGAGGCAATAAAACATCAGAATTACTAATCTAATTAAAAATGTTAAAAGAAGCAATATAAAAAAAAGTCAAATAAGATATTACTTAACTTTAACCAATGTTTAACTGACTGTCAACATAATTAGAGAACTATGCACAATAATTATTTTCAGCCACGTTTTTAAATCCAATGTCTTTGACTTCTTTTCAATTTCTTGAATTGATTCCAGGGTCCAAAGTAAATGTTTATTCATTTGGTGCTTACTGTTCGAAATCAATATTAATTGAAAAGATTTGACCATTGAGCCAAATTTTTTTTATGGATCAAAAAAATTCATGTAACCAACAAAAATTATGTGCATCTTATTTATCTGTACCATTTACAAATGAATGCAAAGTAGATAAAGAGTATAACAAAGGGGAAAATTAAGAAATAGAAGTTGATATTTGTTGGAAATTCAAAGGAATCTAACAAATGAAACAAAACTCGTATGCGTACCCCAAATTTAAAAAAAAAAAAAAAATGAAATTCTTAGATCTGTAACATGCATTCAAATAAAAATGGAGATTTTGTGAATTGGCCGGAGGTCTTCGTTGATTGTGATATTGCACCGAGAGACCGCCTATGTTCAAAAGTTTCAGAGCCTTTTCGTCCACCATCTTCACCTATCCTCTTCTGCTTCTGCTCTTTTTACCAACGTGGGAAATGACGTACCATCCCCGTCAAATTTGAACCTTCTCCTCCTCCAGTATTATTAATATCTTCTGTTTCTGTTTTCTTTCGTTCAATGTGTTCAACGACATGCCGTCCAAAGCCTCTATAATCTTGGAACACCTTTTCGCATTCTGTGCATGGAAGACGCTGATCATATTTCTCGTTTTGTCGAGCCAATCTTGATTTTTTATTTTGTTGCTGAATAATCAGCTGTTCTTGTGAATCCACAGTACCGCTGGTTCGGTACTTGATTTGGTAGAACTTGTCTCTCAAAAATTCCAATGTTTGATTTCGACTGATTCGGCCGGTTTCTTCGAATGCTTCGAAAATTTGGATGGCATGAAGAATGTCTTCGTTGTTCTTGTAAATAACCTTTCTCAAAATCTTTAGTGCTTGATCGTGACTGAAATTCAACTCGGATTGCAAAAGGTGGATGTTATGAATTGCTTCGAGAATACATTGATAAAGATGGGAATAATGAGAAGTAGCATAATCTGTAAGGCCCCAAAGGAAACGGCTGTCTTGATGTTGATCAGCCTCCATTGTAGCTGCAGAAAGAAATTAAGAAATGATGTTGATCAATTAAATTTTAAGTAAAAATTGGGGTGATCGAGTTTGAAGGAGGAAGAAAAGAAAGTGAGACTGAAGATGGAATTAATTAATTTGTTTTATTCATTCACTAATTATAATTATTTGTTTGTCTATATAATGATGAGGAGAGAATCTTCAAATGGATGCTGAAACAGGAACGACTTTATCAGAGGGAAATAGCTGATGATTAAACTTTTTAAATATTCAATTTCACTCACCAAAATAATGTGAAATTATTTTTTCAACTAAAATATCTCATATATTCTGTGGGTTTAATTTCACCTATAGTATACTAATTTTACCTGTTTTCATACTGTGGTATACAAACTTCAATTTTACACACTATCATACCTGAACCTGTAAGTGACTTCCCATTATGATATATATGACATGTTATTACAGATAATGTATACCACGTCATCATTTTAACCAAACTAAAATAGTCATGCGGGCCCAACTCAATGTAAAATGACTCTAATACCCTCTAAAACTTTCCCCCAACTCCCCGCTTATCTTCTTCTCAAATTTCTAATACCTATTTCTCTCTCTTCTCAAAATTCCCACGCCCTCTCTACTTCTACTTCTCTTTCTCTCTCTCTCCTTATGATCTCTTCCACCTCCCTCTCTTCATCTCTTCATCATCTTCTATTCCTTTTTTCTTTAAAAATCATAGATTTGTGAATTTGTCATTCAAAGTTAAAAGATTTCAAAACTAAATTCTACAGAAATTCTTTCACCCATATGAATTAATTGCAATTACTTCTTCTACCTATTTCTCTGCTGCCTTCCATCCACCACTCTCTAAAATTGAAAAAAAAAAAAATTAAGCATAATAGAGAGATGCAACAAATCAGAGAGAAGCAGAAGACCCATAAAATGAAAAAAAATATTTATAAAAATATTTTTTTAATTATATTATTATCTTCCCTTCTCCCCCTCCCCCTCTATTATTGTTAAAAACCCTGATCCTAGCAGCTGGAGCCAAAGCCTTTGTCTCTGCCGCCTCTGCCCCCATCCTGGTCTGTGTTCTTCCTCAAATTCGGAAGGGTCGGAGCATATCAATTACAACTGAGACCCAAGAATTCTTCTTGATGAACAGCAGCTATGGAATTAAGCTTACAACCCAGAAAACTCATAATTATCATAGCCCATCTAAATGAACAAGAATATCAAGATGAACAATAAATCTGAAACGTCAACAGAAAAATTTCAACATATAGAAGATCTGAGAGAGATAGAAGAAGATAATAGAAGATCTAAAACGCGTAAGAAAGATGACTGGTTCGATCTAGAAATCCGGCGAATTAGAGAGAGACAAAGGCAAAGGCAGCGACTAGAAACCCAGCGAATTAAAGAGAAAGACTACGGCAAAGACAACGGTGATGATTGGACGAAATTTTTGCGGCTTGTTTCATGGGTGAAGAAGGCAACATATATTGACGAAGGTGGTGCAGCTGTGTGGTGGTGTTGAACAAGAAAGAGAGGGTGAAAGAACTTGTGATTGTGAGAGAGCGGAGCTGAAAAAAAATAATAAAAATGAAAAAGTAATAAAAAAAATATTAAAAAGAGAGAGATGAGATGAAGAGGGGGTATAATGAGAAATTAGCATGAAGTGGGGCCCGCATAAGTCTTAAAAATTGGTCAAACTGATGATGTGTACCACTTAACCGGGAGAAACAGGTAAAAATGACCACAATGAGAGGTCACTTATAAGTTCAGGTATGACAGTGTGCAAAATTGAAGTTTATATATCACAGTGTGAAAACAGGTAAAATTGGTATGCCATAGGTGAAATTAAACCTATTCTGTCTGGTATTGCCAAAATTAATTCGTTTTATATTTTTTCATATATAACATAAGCATGCATATCATAAATATTATTTATTAAATAAAAAAAAAAAAAAAACCATCCTAGGGCGCTGAATTTTACTGTTTTTTCGGAACAATCATCATACGACATTGAGTCCTTAATTAACCTTTTTTTTTTTTTAATTTTTTTTTATTAAGGCATTGATCAATTATTTTACTATTAAACTCATGAAATCTTGCCATTCCATGTAATAGATCTTGATCAACTTATTCGCCATTGATTATTAGCAGTTCTTTGCAATTGTGTTCCATGTTCAAAAATGCCTCAACTATGTTATGGCTTACTAAGTACGATCAGTTTTGATGGAATGTGGAGCAAAATCATGATGAAAGTGTTCAATTGACTATTTATATATTATAAAAAATTAATCCGTAGAATATAATTTGAGCAATTGCTTTTGTGCTCTAACACGTAAAAAACCAATCATACTTACTAGTCTGCAATATTGTACACGAGTCTCAAAATTATTAATGGATTGAGAGTTTTATGCATAAAATAGTGAAAAATTTAACTATGAGTCATTTTAAATGTCATAATGAAGAACACTACACTTGTGACGAGTCTAGAAATAAAAAATTTTATAATATATACTTTGAGAGTATATACTCCCCTAATTTTAAAAACACATTCAAAAGTCGATACTCTCACTGTTTTGAGTTGCCCTTAAGTTACTGTTTAGTATCATTGATAAAGCTAGGTAATTAAGGATGGGTTTAAAATAATGATTCATATATATTTGCTTGTAAAACAGAATGACAGGGTGATATTCTTTTGCGATTTCTGAAAAGAAATTTTTTTTTTTTAATTTTCGTATATAATTTACACAGCCAGAAAATTATCAGGTAATAAAACATAATTAAAAAATCAAAAAATCAAATAAGATATTTAAAGTGATGTTTAATTAACTGCCTATCAACATACTTAGAGAACTCGATCGACACAATAATTATTTTTGGCCACCGTTTTTAATCCACTAGACTAGACGCCTTCCGAATATTAATTCAAAAGATTTGACCATTGGAATTGAGCCAAAATCAAGAGTGAAAGACTTGCATATTTATTTCTGTACCATTCTCAAAAGAATACAAATGATTTATGTATGCAATGTAGTTAAGAGTATAGTAAAGGGGAAAATTAAGAAACAGAAGTTGATAGCCGTTGGTAATTAAAAGGAAGCTTAACACAACTCAAATCTTGAAAAAGAAAAAAGAAAAAAAAAAAAAAAACGTACTCCAAAGAAACTACTGATTAAATGAGGTGTTATTCTTGATCTGGATTTGCATTCAAATCAAATGGAAATTAGCTCGTCGACTGGCGCTGCCGCTGTTTTCTGTGACATTGTTTAATATGACCACCGAGAGCCTGCCCACTTTTAAAAGTTTTATTGCACTCGCTACAAACGTAATTTTTTCGACCACCATCTTTATCTGCCTTTGCATTGTGGGAAACGACAGACCGTTTGCCATCTGCCTTTGAAATCGAATTTGCTCCCCTCCTGTAATTATTCCTGCCGAGACTATCCTCTTCGTTTGCTGCTTCTGCTATCTTTATTCCAATGTGAGATACGACAAGGCGTCTCAGCTGTTCAACATCATTGCCATCTGCATTTGCGATCAAATTTGAACCTTCTCCTTCTCCTCCTTCAGTATTGTTACCCTCAAAGTGTTCAAAGACATGTCGTCCAAAGCGTTCATAATCTTGCACTGGGAACTTCTCATTGCATTCTATGCATCGAATAAGATCAAATATCCCTCCTTGTTGAAATCCTCTTTTTTGTTGGACAAGAATCAGCTGTTCTTGTGATTTTACAGCCCTCGTTCGATGCTGCCGGTGGTAAAACTTCTTTCTCAAAAACCGCAGTGTTCGATATCGAGTGATTCTGCCGGTTTCTTCCAAGACTCTGAATACTTGGACGGATTGAAGAATGTGTTTATGGTTCTTGTAAATAACCTTCGTCAAAACCTCTAGGGCTCGATCGCGACTCAAGCTTATCTCCGATTGCAAAAGGTCGATGCTATGAATTGCTTCGAGAATACATGGATAGAGATGGGGATGATGAGAATTAGTAGCAGAATCAGTAGGATCATCGGGAGGGTCATAATAAGAACTTGAACGGTTGTCTTCATCTCCATCCTGATCACTCGCCATTGTAGCTGCAGGAACAAACAAATTAAAGAAAGAAATGAGATCTTGATTAATTGTTAAGTGATAGGCTGAAGAACGAGACAGAGAGAGGGACTATATATATAGGGCTGTAGAAGAACAAATTCTGTCCATATTAATGAATCAAGAAGAAAAGGCGCTCCTTTTTTTTTTTTTTGGGATTAGAATGCTTATAAAACTTAATATATTATGGAATAGCTAAAATTAACTAAAATTATATTAATTTTTCCTGTAAAACATAAGCAAGCTTGTCAAAAATATTATTATTTAACTAATTATTTTGTAAAATGTGTACACGCATCATGTTATATTTTATAAGTAATATTGTATGTACTAATTAATCAATAATTACAGATTGTTCTCGTAAATATAAATATATGGTTTTCGGTTTTTTTTTTTTTTTTTTTTTTTTTTTTTTTTTTTTAACTGAAACAAATCATATTCCATTAAAAAAAAAAAAATCAAAGAATACAATAGTAGCAAGCTAACAATGTTACTTAACCCCTTTCAGAACCAATCGAACTTGATTTGATCCGGCAAGCAAAAAAGCAAACTTACTATCTAAATGTATCCACAGACAATACAAGAACAATAATAGGAGGAAATTGCTAAAAAACCAAAAGAGCATCTAAAGTCAACCCGAGTTTAGCCAAACTATGAGCGGCCTTATTAACATCTCGGGGAACATATCTAAAGGTACAATTCTGAATAGACATAGATAGTAACCTACAATCTTCTAAGATTATTCCAATAGCAGAATTATCTTCACTCTTTGCTTCTTGCAGGGCTTCAATCACAATTTGAGAATTGCCTTCTATTATTACATAATTCTGGGATAGATCCTTCAACCAACTTAGAGCTTCTGGGAATGACATAACCTCTGCCATCGTAGGGTCTAAAGCACCTGCATAAGCCAAACTACCACCCACCAACACACTATTACTCCCATCCCGCAGAATCCAACCGAATCCGGTCACTTTTCCCTCTGTATCAATAGCGGCATCAAAATTGCATTTTAATCCCACCGGAGGAGGAGACCATCGAGTACAAGGTGAGATCATTCTCCTTGATTGCGAAGAAGCCTGGGCCAAACGCCACTCATGGACAACTCGTGCACCACCGATAACAATGGCTAAAGGTCTAAAGGAACCGTTGTTCGAAACAACTTGGTTTCTAGCATACCATAAATACCAACAGATTCTTACAATAATTCCCACAGTATCCATCCCTAACCTATCTATAATTGCTTCCCACCAAATTGAGAAAGAAGTGGTAGGCAATTGTAAACCCGCCATCAGAGAATTATCCCATACTTAAGATGCAAACGACCAAGTAATAAGAGAATGGACAACTGTCTCTGATTGACTATTACACCACGGGGAAGAATCAATAATATCAACCCCTCTACGACACAAATTAGCACGAGTAGGAATATTACTCGAAATAACTCGCCAAAAGAAGCTTCTAACCTTCCAACGAACTGGCAAATTCCAAACTTTCTTCCACTTTATATTTCTTTCTACCAAAGGCAGTGGCTGAACCGCCTCCATGAAATGATAATAAGATGATTTAACTGAATAAGAACCATGTTTATGAAATCGCCAAATCACCTTATCAGGAACGTTCCTGAATGGAATTGGAATGGACAAAATTGCATCATAATCTACCGGAGGAAACAAATCTTGCACCACATCTCTATCCCACTTCTACAAGAAATAAAGATGCCACCGCCACTGATTGCAGGTCCGACCTAGGCGGAGGTGTTTTCGGTAGTCCTATTGGTGTCGAAAGCCACCTGTGATTCCAGATTTGAGTCCTCAAACCATCTCCAATGCGATAGCCTGCCCCTTCTTGAATCAAAGCTTGTGTAGCAATTAAACTTTTCCATATAAAGCTCAGTTGACTTCCAAGGCCTGCATTAAGAAAATCGGTATTCGAAAAGTATCTTGCTTTAAACACCCGAGATACCAAGAGCTCTGGCTGTGTAATAAATTTCCATGTTTGTTTTCCAAGCATAGCAATATTAAACTCATGGAAACGTCTGAAGTTTAACCCTCCCCCCCAGTCCTTCTGATGACACAAACGCTCCAATGATCGTCACTTAACTTTTCTTCCCCACCAATAAGCATTCAAGATAGTTTCTAATTCTCTAAAAATAGTAATAGGAAGAAGAAACACCCCCATAATGTAAGAGGGCAAAGAGTGAGCTACGGTTTTGACCACACCTTCCTTCCCTGCCTGTGAAAGCTTTCTAGCATGCCAACCTTGAATCTTATGCTTCATACAATCAACTAGGTACTTAAATACCTCTACTTTATTGCGACTCACATGTGATGGCAAACCTAAATAATTACCCTGATTTTCCACTTCATTCACCTCTAGAACCTTACACATAGTATCACGGCAATGAAAGGGCACATTATGGCTAAACATTATTATTGACTTTGAAAAGTTTATACATTGACCCGAAGCCCTTCAGTACTTTGCAAAAATAGATTTCATCATATGGCACTCCATCTCATCTGCTTTAAAAAAGAAATAACTATCATCTGTAAAAAACAAATGAGAGATAGCCAGTGCAATTCAACGAATTCTATATCCGCTTATATCTCCATTCATCTTTGCTTTTCCAATCAGCCCCAATAGTCCCTCCGCACATAAATAAATAAATAAGGCGACAAAGGGTCACCTTAGCGTAGACCCTGATATGGAGTGAACACCTCAAAATTTGCATCATTATGGACTATCTTATACTGCACCGTACTAACACGTCATAATTAAACCAACAAAATGATCTGAGAAGCCAACCCTTCGAAGAATCGCCTTAAGATACAACCACTCAACACAATCGTATGCCTTAGACATATCAACCTTGAGAGCAGTCCACCCATCCCCCTCCGAGCTACGTTGTCTCAAAGAATTTCTAATTTCAAAAGCCTACATTGTCAGTGATAGACCTGTCCGGAATAAAAGCACTTTGTGTCTCTGAACCCACAGACTCAAGCACAACTGTCATCCGGTTAGCCAACACTTTAGTTATAATTTTAAAAAAACACATTACATAAAGCAATTGGCCTAATGTCAGAAACAAATTTAGATACATCATTTTTTGGAATTAAAATAAGATGAGTCAAATTTAAATTAACTGGGATGTTACCCGATTGAAGACATTGCAAGCAGAAATCCGTCACCTCTCCACCTATATCTGGACAATAGTGTTGAAAGAAACCCGGATTAAGCCCATCAAGACTAGGAGCTTTATCAGGATGCATCGAAAAAACTGCAGCTTTATTTTCATCTGTCGAAAAACGATTTGAGAGGTGGTTAATCTGCTCCTGTGATAAACACCGGTCAATACACTCCACAACTACCTTCCAATCTGAACCCTGAGATAAGAAAATATTTTGAAAATATTCCTATATGAGCTGCTCCAAACCCAAACCCCAAGACAACCACATCTCTTCATCATTCTTCAACTTTCGGATTTGGTTCTTCTTCTTCTTCCTAAAAGATGCTGTATTGTGAAAGAAACGGGAATTACAATCTCCAAAACGCTGCCAATTTAATTTGGATCTCTGTCTCCAATAGGTCTCCTGAGCCAACCTTATAAAAGCAAGCTCGATTTTAGCTTGGCCTAGCTCCTCATCTGAATCAGAATTTCAACATCTTTTCAAATTATCAATTTTTTCACGTGTCTCCCTCAATTTTCTACTAAACCGACCTCTATACAGCCCGCCCCATCTCTCCATCACGTCCGTGCAGGTATTTAATTTGTTAACAAGATCCAACCCCTTATTCCAATTCCAGCACTACAAAAAATTCTCCCGATAGTCCGGCTCATTATTCCTAGCATTCTAATACCGAAATCGGAACCTTCTCATTTGTTGTGTTCGAACATAGCGAAGAACCAAAGCTGTATGGTCCGATTAAGAAGTATAAACATTCAAAACTGTTGCATGAGGGAATAGATTCCACCACATATTAGATGCAAGGGCTCGGTCTAATTTCTACTCACACGTCAAGTTCGACACCATGTGAATGGGTATCCCTCTATATGAACTTTCATCAAATTGCAATCCACAATAGTTCCTCAAAACCCTTCAACAAATTATTCGGATGCCGCCTACCCCCCTTTCTTCTCAAAAGAATATAACATATCATTAAAGTCCCCCACTATACACCACGACAATTGAGAGATACGGTATAACTCTTTCATACATTGCCATGAATGTCTTCTTCTCGATCTCTGGAAACCCATAAAACCCGGTAAGTCTCCAATCACTGTGATCCTTATCATGAACAATAACATCTACAAAATTATTTGCATAATTTTGTAGACTAACCAAACCTTCCTTCTTCCAAAACAACGCTACCCCACCCCCTCCATTCACACAATCAACTGCAAAGATATAACGAAAATGCAATCTAACTTTCACAGAATCAAGCATCTCTCTATTAATTTTAGTCTCCATTACAAAAATAATTTCAAGCTTACACAAAATTTTTTAAAAAGCGGAGAAAGTAAAAATGACCAAATTTATGCTAACACTTAAACTCTTATTGTCTTTAACATAAAAATTGAGTCCAATTATTATATGATATTGAATCCTTAATTTCTCAATGTTATATTCCGCCCTTGATATCTTTTTTTGTTACATTAAAGATGAACTCTTAGTGTTGTATAAATCCTAATTATTTTATTTTTTATTATTGATTTATTTCACAAACCGACGACAAATAAAAAAATTAAAATCAATCTGCAACAATATAAGTCAAATTACATCTAATAAACAACATGGAACTCTAAGGGCCTGTATAATTTTGGAAAATATTTTTCATTTTTATTTTTTAATTCTATTTTTCTTTTCCTTTTCAAAGTTTTCCAATTCTCTTTTTTCCATATTGGAAACTGAAAAAGTGAAAATATGTATAGTTTATCTTGAGTTGTCCATTTTCTATTTTATTTTATTTTTTAGATTTTTTTATTAACTTTTAATTATTATTTATCTTAAAAAATTTATCAACATCGTAATACAAAAGCATATTGATGTAAATATAAAATTATATACTATCAATACTTTTAAAAATAATTAATTCTTTAAAATTTAATTGTAACTTTAGTTATTGTTTTTCTTTTTATAGTTTTTTCAATATCTCATTTTCTAAATAAACTGAAAAAGTATATTTATTTAATTTTTAATTTTTATTAATAAATATATTTAATTTTTAATGCTTTTAAAAAGATTCTTCCATTTAAATAAGGTCTTGGGTTCGAACCTTTTGAATAAAAAAAATTACTGTGAGTGTTTCACTCCTTATATCAAGGTTCATTTTGACTCGAA
Source organism: Euphorbia tirucalli (assembly GCA_039660915.1). Taxonomy (NCBI): domain Eukaryota; kingdom Viridiplantae; phylum Streptophyta; class Magnoliopsida; order Malpighiales; family Euphorbiaceae; genus Euphorbia; species Euphorbia tirucalli. The sequence goes on along the minus strand of CM077636.1, from coordinate 14,520,493 downwards.
CACAGATTCAACTGAATGATTTAGAAAAAAATAATAATAAGTAAAAAAAATAGAATTATTGATATAATTATAATAAGATGAGGCTACAAATAATTGGTAAGGCTATAATTAATTTATGGATTAATGAATCAAAATTCAAATTTACATCATATCAAAAATAATTTTTGGATCATCTATTATCATAATTTAACAGACTTAATCTAATATTATTTCAAAATAACAAAAATTTATGAAATATTTATAATGCAAGATAAAGAAATAATAAAATTTAGTCATACATGAGAAATACTCTCTTTTAGTTTTTCTTTCCACACATACCAATACTAGGGGTGAGCATCGGTCAGTTCAGTAACCGAACCGAACCGAATTATTGGTTAACCAAACCGAATTATCAGTAATAATTAGAACCGAACCAAACCAAACAAGGATAAAAACAGAACCGAACCGAAATTTTACGGTTCGGTTCGGTTATTACCGAAATTTGGTATTTTTACCGAAAATAAATAAAAAAAAATATTTGAAATTATTTTTAGGGCAATTAATTGAACCATTATATATTATTTTTGTAATTAATTGTGATTTAGTCATTATATATTTTTTAATGAAATATAAAATTCAATTAGGTAAATTAGAATATTACAAACCTAATATAAATATATATTATATATAATAATTCGGTTCGGTTCGGTTAAACCGAATTTTTTTACAGAAAAACCGAACCAAACCGAATACCGAAATATTTACAAAATTGTTACCAAACCAAACAAAAAAAAATTCGGTAACCGAACCAAATTTTTTTTTCGGTATTGGTATTCGGTTTTTTCAAATAGTGTTCACCCCTAACCAATACGCCTTTTTTAATACCTTTTTTCAATACGCCCAATATTTTTATTGTTTTATTTTATATGCTTTTTATTTTTTATCCGCATTTTCATATTTTCTTCTTCTCTTTCCGTTTTTACAATCTCTCATCTTATCATACTCTTTTATTATTGTGATCATCGTTTGTTGTTGGTATTTTCGTTCTTTTTCTATTGATGTTGTGTTGTTTTCTGTTATCATTGTTTGTTTTCGTTGTTGCGATTCTGTTATTTTTTATTATTATGTTCATTATTTGTTTTTACTTTTGGTTGTTGTGCTTTTGGTATTTTCGATCTAGTATTCGTTATTTATTGATAATTGTGAAGAAGGTTGAGTTGTCTAAGAAGAGGAGGGTTGATGGTGACAAGAATGTTCCGATTGGTGAAACTTACTTGAAAATATGTTGACTTCGGTTTTGATAATCACAAGTTGACATTTAATAAAAAGAATTTCTTAAATTAACACTTAGCTTTAAGTGCGTTATGAGTTGAGAATTCCACCTGATATAATAAACAACTCATGCCTATAAGATATATAATTCTCTTTATGACTTCAAAATTCTTTTAAGAGCCAAAAACTCTTATAAGTTGAAACTAATGTAATCGGCCACATAATGTTTATTTGATGTTTTGGATAAACACTTTGGCTTATGAGTTAAAGGTTATATTACTTGAAGACCTTGGCTTATGAGTTAAATTCAACTGCTATATTACTTACACCTTGGCTTATAACTTGAAGTTAACTGCTATATCACTTGGGAGATCTTGGCTTCACTTGAAAAGATTTTGTTTATAAACTTATGACTTAAAACAAATCATCTTATTACTTTAAACAAACGGCCACATGAGTGAACATATCTACTTGTGACTTGAGATCAACAACCATATCTCCTTATGACTTGAGATCAACAACCATTTCTCCTTATGACTTGACATCAACCACCATTTCTCTTGATGAAGTGAAACAAACGGCCATTTCCTTCAAAGAAGAATTCTTTCACCTATAAAAAGACATGAAGACCAAAGCTTGGAGTAAGTAGACTTACATACAACATTCACACTCTTAAACTATAATTCTTTGAAGTCTTCCATAAATTTCTACAAGACCAAAGTCAAGAGAAAAGAGCTTCATTCTTTCATTCAAATATTCATATTTTCAGGAATTGTATATTCACACAGGGTTGTGTGAAAGGGATTTACTTTTTTGGTAGTGTGATCAGCAAAGTCTGTAAAAGTTTGGTGCTTGAGTTTAGAAAAAACATCAGTAGAGTTTTGTTACTTAAGCTCCGAAAAAGTAACGGTAGGTTTGATAATTAATATGTAAAAGTATTGAGTTTGTTACTTGAAATCGCAAAAAGTAACATAGGCTTGTTTCCTACCCATAAAGGAAACGTTTGTGAAAATCTCAAGTGGTTGGTTTAGGGACTGGACGTAAACCGGTTGGGTTGAACCAGGATAAAATTTGGTGTCTTCATTCCTCTATTCCTATTCTTTTTATATTTACTGCTATTTAAATTCTTGCAATTTAAATTAATAGCTTTATTACTTGAAGTCATTTTTAGTCAAGCAAATTCATATTCACAAGTTTTATTATCTTACTCAATTGTACATCTTTGTAAAACTTGTGCTTATTTGGTAAAATTATTTTTCATTAAAAAAAAAGGGAATTTTCAAAAGAATTGCGAAAATTTTTTATTCGGTTTACAGTACTATTCACCCTCCATCTAGTAATGTAGCTAACCTATTTGGGACCATGAAAATCAAAGCTGAAAAAGAGGGTGGGACTTAGAGGATGATCACAAGTAGCAATGATAAGGTTGAGAAGGTACATGTCTATTTTTGTTTAGTTTTTTGTTATTTTTATTTGTTTGTTTGTTTGTTTTGTTGTCTTATTGATGATACTACATGAATATTTAATATATTTTTATTACATTTTATGATACCGTGTTGATATATATGTTCTGGCAATGTTATCATAACTGGACCAAAGGTCGAACTAGTAAAGCTATTGGTTCGATAGTTTTATCGGTTCAACCGGTGATTTAAGCGAACATTACTTTTAAAAAATATTATTTAATAATATATTATAATAAATTATAGTATAACATCTAAAAAAAATCATTTAATAATATATTATAATTACTTATTATTAATTTTAAAAACCGAAGAATTTAATTGAACCGACCTGACCTATGGCTGGTTCGCAGTTTAAGCGGTCGAACCGGCCAGTTCGGTTCTGATAAGATTGTGTTCTAGTGTTTAGTTGTTGTTATATATCTTCTTTTTTTTTTTTTTTTTTTGCTATATAAGTATGCTTTTGTTTAATTATTGTTATGTATATTGTGTTGATATACATTTTTTATACATTTGTGATATTATATTGATACATTGTTTTGGTGTTTTGTTGATGCTATTTATGCTTTATCTTTTCCACATACTGTTTTCATACATATCTTTTTTTTTGAATGAAGAAGAGTTTTCATACATATCTAATTCATCTTTCTATACATTTTGTGATATTGTATTAATACATGTGTTGGTGTTTGGTTATTGTTCTGTATACTGTGTTGTTACATTGTTGATACATTTGTGATACTGTGTGTTGTTTATTAATAATAATATATGGTTGATACATTTTGAATATGTTTTGTTACATTTATGATATTGTGTTGATATATGTTTTGGTGTTTTCATATATATTATGTTGTTTCATTACATATTTTTTTTATACATTTATGATACTGTGTTTACACATTTTTCTAAAGTGTTTTTTCTGTGTAAACTGTATGGTCATTTTCTTCTATTTGATTGTAATCTATTTATTGTCGTGATTTGCAATTTTTTTATTTGTTTTTATTTTGTGAATTGCGATGTAATTATATGTGTAATTAGAGAGATTTTTGCAACTTTTGAATTTCTGCAATCGGATAGTTTTCTGCCATATGCTATTGTTTCGATTTGTGATTTTGTGATCAATTTTTTTTTTTTTTTTTTGGTGATACATTGAGTTGTATAATTGTTCTAATCGGAGAAATTTTTGCTATGAGGAATTTTAATTTAAAACCAATTTCTAAATTTTATTATTTTGGAAAACTTCACACGTAAAGAACGAAGCTTATTCTCTTGATTATCATTTTTTGAACTCTTTTCCTCTTCAAAGACCTTAAACATAATAAGAAAAGAAGATTGAAACTATAAGCCGATTGATTTGCTAATGGAAGTAGAGTGTTACGTGGATCACCTTTGAGATATAGAGGGGTCTTCACGAGACTTGGAAAGCACAACATGAGGCCGCTTGGGCCTTCTCAACGAAGATCCTAGTATCCTTCTCTGTCAACGACCCGTACGAAGAGTTGCTATTGGTTGGTAATATTTTCTCTGCTCTGTCTGAGGGACCGAGTGGTAAGGCCATGATCTGCAGGGGAACGGATCACTCAGTCTTCCATTGGGGAGGAGGGGGAAGACGGACCCTCTGTCCAAATATTTCCGGAAATCAGCCCATGTTTTCTACAACTAAATTGCAATTTACGGTTCAATTTCTTTCGTTGCCACTGCTTCCTTTCGCCTTCACCTGATAGCGGCAGGACAAAGTTAACGCGCCACTACCTTCATCCTCAGTTCGTCGTCGCACCTGGCGTGATTTCCATCTCTCTTGTCGTAGTGGCCTCTGTATCAGGTTATTGCGGCGATTCCTCACTGACAGTATTGGCAAGTGGTTGACAAAAGCATTAGTAAAATGGGAGTGATAAAAGATGGAGAAGTGTCGGGAATTATACCTAGTAATGAGGTATTTACGGTGTACTATCCTGGATATCCTTCTTCAATGTCTCGCGCCGTTCAAACTCTTGGAGGAACTGAAGCAATTCTAAAGGTTTTTCTCCTGTAAATCTCTTTTCCGATTGATTTGCTGTTTAGTTTTATAACTCATTGGAAATTAACAGGTCCGTAGCTCGCAATCCAATAAATTGGAGCTCCGCTTCCGCCCGGAGGATCCCTATTCACATCCTGCATTTGGGGAACTTCGTGCCTGTAACAATTTGCTACTGAAGATAACCAAAAAGAAACCAGTTTCTTCTCTCTCTTCATCCAGTTTGGCCAGTGAACTGGAAACTGAATCACAAGTTAAACCTGAGCTTTCTGCTGACATTGTCGCTCGCATTCCAGAATTTTATCAATTTGAGGGTTAGAATTTGCCCCTCTTCTTTCCCCATTTTTGTTTCTCTCTGCTGTTGATTGCGTCTATCTTGGCAATCAATGAATAAAGTAACTAAATTTGAACCTTTGCTTGTCTTTTCTGGGTTTTGTGCTGGCTTTGAAATTTGTTTAAGGAATGGTCGACTACCAGCATGTTGTTGCTGTTCATGCTGATAATGCTCGGAAGAAAAAGAGGACATGGACAGAAGTGAAGCAGCCACAGTGTGGTAAAACATATATTTTTTTATGCTTCTATGTCCAATACTTGCAATTGAAATTCAAAAGTAAAAACAGAATGGGTTGCGCTAGTGGTAATTGTTGAACTGTTTTGTAGAAAAAGCTGGCCTAATGGATTTGGATCAGGAGGATGTGATGAGTCTTGTGCCTCCACTCTTTTCGTTGAAGGATATCCCAGTGAATTTAGTGTAAGCTGTTCTATTAGCATTTTATTAGTTTATTATTTGGTTCCCAGCTTAGTTTTTTTAATGTATTCTTAATGGATAGTTTCAATTTGGCGTTTTCTTTTGTGTTTTCATATAATGAATATGTGCTAAAACTAATGCAAAAATTTGTTTGAAATTCCTAACTCTGTTATGATTGTCAAAGAAAATTTGACTGCAGTTATACCTTATAAAGACGATTGAACAATCTTCATAAACTATGCCAAGTAGAGATAGAAGAAAAAGATCTTCTGGAGCCTTCAGATGCTAGGCTGTTTGGTTTTTAATTATTATGAGTTTGATTTTTTTCATTTCTTGTACTGAGTGTTTATGTGGTTATGCTTCTAAGGTTGAAACCACCTCCTATTTCAAGTTCAAAAAGAAAGCAAGAAGAAGCTGCAGACAACCATTTTGAGGTATTGATAAGCAAACAAAAACGATTTTCCTCTAAATTTTAGCATATTTTTGGAAGCTACTGCTAAGTTGACTTTGCATAAGAATTAGAATCATAGCTACTGGGGAAAATTTATGAAATTTCATCCTTTAATTGAAAAATTCCTTAAGGACAGATAAATTATTAGGCATCTTAGGGACTGGTAGGTATCTCTAAACTCAAAAGTTTTCATGATATTATAGGATGCTTCAGTCACATTTCAGTAGATCTTTCAAACTAACAACTTTCTTATTTTCTCTTTTGCAGATGAATCTAGAGCCATCCCTTGCTATTGATTTTAACATTAAAGATATCCTGACTGTTTCATATATGCTTTTAGATTTTTTTTTTTTTTTTTTTTTTTGTCTCTCTGTGTGATGTTTTCAGTTCCATAATTAATTATTCGCTTATGGGGATCTTGTATTGTGTTCTATTATTATACTTACTGCCTGTTGCTGCATGGTTCTTAAGTCCTCCATGCAAAGTTAGCTTTACCGTCATTCAGCTGACTGCATGTTAATTGCATTGCTGTGTTAAATGCAACATGAATATTCTTGTAATCCTCAAAAATCAATTTCATGGTTGCTCAAAGACAGAAAGTCTGTCATAGATATTGAACTGGTTGCAGTTGTTTTTATGCAAACCATAACCTGGCCCATTGGAAAAGTAAGTTGTGGATAATATTTTTGCTTCTTGGAATCGAGTGAATCCAAGTAATATTAAATTTAAAAAGGAATGAGTGGATGGAAATTACACACCAAGATACCTCAGTAATAATAGGGTTTCAGATTCTCAGTGTCACCAAATCTGTAGCATGTACACATCAATAGCATCTGTTTCCTTTCGCATGTAATATGAGCTATTGATGTTTTATATTGCCAATCCTTGAAGAAGTATCACTATAGTTTGTTGGTAGAAAACCTATTTGTCTAGAAGGCTACTGGTTTATGTGGCTATTTCCACCTGGATTGCTGGGAAAAGTGCTCTGAACATTTAAAAGCTCATTTTGCTTGTTCACTACAATGTTTACTTATTTAGGTTGATTCTGCTTTTTTGTCCGCAAAGGAACATGGGGCCTATTTGACCATATGCTAAAATGTCTCGTCTGGACTTTTTTTGCTAGTCACTAATGGCTTTTCCAAATGATTTCAAATTTCTTGGAGGCTTATTTGACATCTGGGGTTATTGTGTATTTGTTATCATATTGCTCTTGCTCTTGAGCATTGCAAGCATTGGAGGTTTCTATGTCTAGTTGCTTATTGTTTTTCACAATTGTGTCTTTTTCAGTACACTATTGGGTGTCTTCGCCAATTTTTTGAATCCCATGTTGAATCCTCACAGCTGTTCTCATCTACTTAATATTTTACGAGAGTTCTGGCTTTTGTTTATATAACCATTGTTAGCACAGAAAACTTTTTATCTTGCAAAAAAGACCATTTAAAATACTGCAGAAAGTGAAAGATGATTGAAAAGTCTTTTACACATCCTATAATGTTTGTTCTGTTTCAATCCTTAGCTTCCATACAGATTCCTAAAGAAATAAATTGGAAAGCAATCATAGCAGAGAACTCAGAGCTGTATGTGTGGCAGATGGCTGTATCTGAGCTGTTTGAGGAGCGGCCTATATGGCCTAAAGATGCACTGACTGAACGATTACTTGTTAAAAATCTGAAATTTACCATCCAGACACTTAGAAGGTGTTCTTTCTGTCAACTTCTGTTTTCCAATTAATTTTTGTTGGGTTTGCACAATCTCCTGTATTTTAATACACTTGCATTCTTAATGTCATTGTACTTGTGTAATCCCTTTTTTCTTGTCCAACCTTGCAGACTCCTAGTCGCAGTTGCATACTATTTTTCAGGTGGACCATTTCTCAGATTCTGGATCAGAAAAGGTTATGATCCCCGCAAAGATCCTAATTCTCGCATGTGAGATCTCTACTTTAATATTTCTTAAATATCTCCTGATTCCCACCTGTGAGAGCTCTACGTTTTTTTGTAATTATCTCACTCTTTGCATTTGTTTCTGCTCAAGTAATTAACTTCTTTCAACTACCACACATACATAACAAAACTCCATTTTATTCCTCTTGGAAATTGAGATCAAGTATTTAGAGAGTTAGCATTTTAAAATTTGCTTGTGTCCTTTTTATTATTATTATTATTATTATTATTATTATTATTATTATTAGCTGTCCATGAAGATGAAATACTATTGATGGGAGATACAGTTGTAGCTTATGCTGGAATTAGATGGGAAGGGCTAGCTTTTGGATCAACTTTCGGATAGGCCAAAAGTAGGAAAAGTGTATTCTAGAGAAAGGGAGTGACACGTGGGGACTTATCAAATGAAGTTAGCTATTCCTTGAGGATTGTGATAATTGACTTATGCAGGAGGTGTTTTTCTATAGATTGGAGGAGGTGAGAAAGCAGGATTTGGCAAAAGTTTCAACACTTTGCTTGGGAAGGGAAGGTTCCCTGAGAGGATTTCCATTTTTATTCTTATTCTGTTTTCATTCTCTAGTTTCCTTTGATGTTTAGAAGCCTTTGAACTTGTTATCTCAATTTCTTGCCTGTTCTATCAATTTTTATCGTAGAAATCTAAATTCACCATTGAAGTGGTTCTCTAGACTGGCATGAGGAAACTGACTGCTTCTTCTAGCTTGTTTTTCTACCATTGAAATAGCCATCGAGAAACCTTATGACCATGCTTTTGAATTGTTCTAGTAGCTAAAACCTTCTCACATAAAATGGAATATGAAAGCTCCATCTCTAACCCTGTTGGCACTGTGCTCAACAAATTTATTGCCGGTTCCCTTTTTCCAGAGGGAAGCATGGAAAACAAGAGGAACTTTAAAATATTCTGGAAGTTTGAGTTCGTACCAGAAACGAGCAGCTAGCATCTGATTAATACTTCAAGTGACTGGTTGTTCTATGAGGCCTCGATCTGAGGAAAACCCAATGTCCAACTTCATATCCTATGTCAAACCGATAGACCATATTTCACAAGTCTAACCAGTTAATCGATTTTTTTGGCCTATCTCAGGCCTCAGCCTTAAACTGGCCTAGTAGTTTTTCATGTTTATTATTGTTGGCGTGCCATTGGCTTTACATTGTGTTTGCTATTCTTTTCTCTTAGAAAATTTCTATCCTCTCTTATTGGCAAACTTAATAGCTGTGTGTATGAACAACGATTGTAGAACAGTGATTTGCACAAAAGTGATAGGGGCCTGAATGTAAGTTGCTGCTGGCACTTGTTGCTTTCTTGGTTAGAGATTGTGTACTAATATTTATATATTCATTCATTTTGGTTGCATGTCTGAACTAGATTGATGTATGTTGTGCTAATCGATGCTGTTTTCTTTGGCAGATATCAAAGAATTGACTTTCGAGTACCACCTCCATTAAGAAGTTATGCTGATGATAATGCTGCTCATGGGTTAGTAATTTCAAATGTAAATTTCCATCTTTAGGACTATATAGTCTGATTCTATTGACCGACAATTAAGTCTAGAGGCAGCGTCCTCTAACCTGACTCCCAAACCCAGCAGAAAATTGCACTGAATTCAAAAAGACTTGAAATGCTAGGGATGAATCCTATTAACCTCTAGTAATTCATTTCTAGTTAAAATTTCTAGAAATTGGCAAAATTTACTTAGAATCCTAAATATTGAACAAAAAAAGGAAACAAAAAGAAGTCCAAAATAATTTGAGAAACAACTTAGACAACTCAATTGGTTTGAATATGAATTTCAAAAACCAACTTCCTCTTCTTTGATGTGATGCCTAAAGAATTTTAACACTTCCTACATGGGAAAGTTAGATTATTTAGTATATCCTTCCACACCAGCATAGTTGGAAATCTCGCAAGTAACTATAAATTTCAGAAACATGTGGTCCTCGCAGCTCCAATTTGTACCATGCAAGCTTCCAACATGAATCTCAATATAAATATCAGTCTATTGTCTAACATGTAAGCAATCCTGTATCAATGAAAAAAGACAATTCGTTTCAGTCTAATGCAAGAATACTTTTTGTCAAGGGAACCATTTGACCCTATAGCTTAAGCTGATGATAGGCAAGGCCCAAGAATAGCTTTATTATTATCTTTTGACCCACCCCATGCGCAAATGCTGCGTGGGCTTGATGTGTGTACAATACAGGCCCATTTCACCTTGTGTGTAACTTTCCGCAATAAATGGCATTGTTAGGATTCAAACCCTCAACAGAGGCTTTGATCCTATGTCATGGAACTGTTCACCAAAAGCATAAGCTAATAGGTAAGGCCCAAGAATAGCTTTTGTTATTATTATCTCTTTGACATTATCCATGATGAATATAATTTGTATATTCCTGTGGGGGCACCTTATTTAATCAACAATGTCATATGAGGCCATTATCACTCCTATATTTAGGTCTTGGGGTGCTTAGGTTAGGCTTATTGATCTTATTAGTAAGTGTTAATCAAGATAGTCTTCCAACATAATCTTCCACACTTGGAGATAAAAATAAAATATTCGCAGAAAGCATATAACTACATCACACACTTCGTATTTTGCTATTTGACTATTTTTGCCAGGTTTCAACTTTCCAATACTTATATCTTCATGTATGTGAATTCTGCAGCTTGAGGCATAAATGGGAAGATTTATGCAAATTTCAAGTTTTTCCTTACAAATTCCAGACATCATTGCAGCTGTGTGAACTTGATGATGAATACATACAGCAAGAGATAAAAAAGCCTCCAAAACAGACAACTTGTACTGTGAGTGTTATGTTGCCCACAGATCTGTTTAAGTGTTTATATGTGCTTGTTGAGCATGTTGATGGACAAGCACATGCATGCATACAGGCACATCTTGACTCTGTTTGCAGAATAAAAGAAATCATAAAATACTTGTGAAATGCATATAATTCTTTGTAGTTGTGAATACTTTTTGATGTATCATCTTCTTGCTAGGTATGCCTTATATTAATTGGAAAATCCATTGAACTTATTGTGAAAAAGATATTGAGTCAGTGATCTTCTATTTTTTCATATCCATTCAGGTTTTGTAAGATTGTTGCTTAGTTATCATAAAAATTGTTTTACTGATGCGGCATTTCGCAGCCAACCTCTGAAAACTTGTATTTCTCTTTTTTATGTCTGACCTTTCCCACTTTTTCTTTTGTGCGTATCTCTCACAAACTATTAGTAGGATGTTATTTATTCATGTTTGTAGCTTGATCGGTTTTGAAGCTCTGTATTGATTTCACTTATTCAACAGTATGGAACAGGATGGTTCTTACAGCAAGTGCATGATAGCTTTAGATGTCGTGTTATGATGAGATTTCTATCAGTATACCCGAAATCTGGTACGGCAAAATTACTGAAAGCTGCTTCTGAAGATTTTGAAAAGTCAAAGAGGGCATGCATGTATAAAGGTTGTCTAAAACCTGCTGAGGAAATCCAGAAAATAAATAAAGGTTTTATCAGTAGCACTTCCTGATTTTTCTAGCTAGTTAATGATATTCTACATTTCTACTCCTTATCAATGTATTTACCTATTTGTTGTGCCGTTCTATCTTGTATGGAAGTCTTAAACCTTGCATGTATGTTCTTCTTCGTTTTTGGGGAGAGAGAAGAATATAGCTTTATTTCTCGGCAAATCTTGGTTAATGCAAGAGTGCAATATAATTGAATGGGGCCTTTCGCTAAATTCTTGTTTGCTGGTTACTTTCTCATTTATAGTAGAATTATGAAACCAAAAAAAAATTGATGCAGAAGTTATAGCGGATGAAGCAAATGAACTTCGGAATGATATGGATGAAGGTGAGGCAGATGACATTGAGGCTGATGATCCTGAAGACGAGTTGGATGCATATGAAGCACTGGATCTGGTAGTTCCATGTCTGCTATACTGTTTTCATTTTTCTTTTTTTTTCCATTGTAGTTTATGTTTAAGATAACTCCATTGACTTGTAGGCCGGTGAGGATGATGAAACTTCTCTGCAAGCTCATTCATGTATCCTTCTATACCGATCCTTGGTTTGTTTCATGATAGCAATAAAGACTCCAAATCTGAAGGCAATTTGATCTGATACTTTTCTTTTGCTATTTTTATTTGAAGATTCATAGTTCATACAGCATACTGTTCTGTAATTTATTTTAGATGGCACTGCAGCAGAAGTTTGAGGAAACTGATGCAATAATCTTATTGGGGTTAATTGAACCGACGGTCACTGATGTTTGGAGTTTGTGTGCCCATGATCAGTAAACTTTAATTTGTGTTAATAAAGTTAATAAACTTTCATTTTTGTGTCAATAAAGCCAATATCGCCTTAATTCATTGAAATTTAGCCCGAAATAATGATGAAACAAATCAACACCAAGTCAAACCTACTAGCAAATTGTCACATAAACCACGGCCGACAAAAAAATTTGCATGTCACAAATATGACATCCACTTGTGCAACATTATTCTGAAAAAAATGAGAAAATTTTGGAATCCAAAATTGGTTGGAGCTGACATAGTATTGCACTAGCATTTTAGTTTTGATATTGACTTGTCACATCATCATTTTGTCGCCAGATTTCTACATATTATGGCGAAAGTGGCTTTATTGATACAAAAGTGAAAGTTTAGTGACTTTATTGACAAATTATAATTTAGTGACCATGAACGCACAAATTTATTGTGCGAGTACTTGAATCCAGGTCACTATGATACTAATCCATTCGGTCAAGTCTTGTTTGGTAATGCAACAAATGCTACATTTTAGTTGTATTTTTTAAAGGCCCAAAATAGCTTATATGGGAATCGACCATCCATTTACCACATGAATAAATCATGTAATTTGGGCATGGGAAGTCTAAAGAATTTAAGCAGTATGATGAAGATATTGTTGAGTTGCTGTATAATCCCAGTAGTAATTATCAAGATAAAATATAGCTTCACCATCTTTGCTTTCTAGTTGAATAATAGTTTTATCTTATTCGCCTTTCAATGTTTTGTTCCTTGTAAATATGTCTTTGTCTGGATGTTTCTTTGTATTTCCTATATTGCCTGGATCTAGACATGGAGAACAACTCAAGAAGCTATTTGCAAGACCTATTTGATGGCTTTTCATCACCAAATGCTGATGATGGTAAATTACAAGATGTTGACACCAGTGATGGAGAATATCAGATTTATGAGCAAGATGATGATGAAGATTACCCTGATGATGATGATGATGATTGATGCTCAGTCCATGAAACTGCATGTATACATGTGCAGGTTTGTTTCTTCTTTTTCCTCTTTTTTTTTTTTTTTTTTTTGCCTATTTTTTGTAGCTCTTGAATCTTCAATCATGGCATTGTATTTTAATAAAATCTGCAGAGTTCCATTTATTTCTTCTCTGTCAAATCTGTAATTTTGCATAGAAGTTGCAGCAGCTGCCTGCATATGCGTGTGCAGAGATTTATCCTCAACTTCTAACCATTGCTGACTGCTGTCACTGAAAAGGCTTTCCCAAACCAAACTTTTTTGGAACATTGAAGTGAAGAGTTGGTTCCTATTATTCTTGTTGGAGCTGGCTGAACAATATCATAATGGAATCGTCTAGTGTCATAGCAGAGCATGCACATTTTCCCTCAAGTATGGAAGCATACATAGAAGATGAAAAGAGGACTGTTATGCAAGATCAATCTCGTCAAATTGTTTTGATGACAATTTTCAGACTGGAGATAAGCATATTGATACTTGTGTCTCTATGGAGCTATCAATCTCCCACCCAGGGGAAGCAATTTCAGGTTCAAAATTGTTGTTTCATCAGGTATAATGCGTATGATTTTTCTGTTAGAAGTATACCTGTCCCCAAATCCACCATCAGATCCACTTGAAAGAAGAATACCAATTCTGGTGAATTGAAGTATAGTTTCTGTAACTTGATTTTGCTGTTTTCCATACCAAAGTACAGAGCGAGCCTTGACAATAAAGTAATTCATGATTTACAAATATTGATGTAGTTGTTTTCGGTGGCAACAGGAGAAGAAATTCTTTGTGGCATTTTTGTCAAATGAGTAGTTAAAATGTGCCAAGTAAACAAAGAATGAATTTATAAAGTGAACTCTCCTATCAGAAGGTTTTGAAGTTTCCGTTGGTTTAAAGGTCTGATTAGAATTTGTATATTTTAATCCATATTCAGCTGGAGATAAAAGTTGTATGAGAATTCTACATGCTTGAATTGTGTGGAAGTGTTTCGAACTAGTTCGTGTTTCTGGTTGCAAGTGCGTGCCAAATACCATCTAAAAGACTCATAAGTTGAAGGCAAAAAGTTTAGTGAATTTTTAGGGTGTGTTTGTTATGAATGAAACGATAGGTTCTGCCCTTTGTTTCATTCATAACCAAGAGTTATGGACACTCAACTTTGCACATCAAATAAACAAGTTCAAATTCAAATGCTGAGCGCATAACCCTTCAACTTCTGATTTGAGAATCGGGGGAGGAACGGAGGTGTTTATAATGTGAATTTGCATGCTGCAAAAGAATAAGTCGGAGAGCTATTCAATTTTAAAAAAATTAGTAGTAATGTTATTGCTCTTTTTTTTTTTTTTTTTTTTTTTTTTTTTTTTTTTTTTTGGGAGAATTGAAAGATTGGCTTCTTATATAAGATTGACAGAAATGTGGAAAAATTTTGGCCACTTTGCAATTTTGGGGATTCAAGGAAACGTGACGGCAGGCAGTTGCATACAAAAGGGAATGTGTTGTTGTGAGTGGTTTTCTATTATTTGAGAGAACGTATCGATTCCCTTATATATAGGGAATCTCATTCCTTTTCCATGTTAGATTTTTACATAACCAAACATTTATGTTTTACATTCCTATTTCTATTCCTATTCCGATTTTATGGTTGATTTTAAGCGAACTAAACGATTGGATGAAAAGTGAATTGCAATGAGACTATTCAATTAATTTATTTGACTTGTCAAGTTATAAGTGTTTTTTTTTTTTTTTCAACTCTCATCACATTTTTGTTACATATATGTAAGAACAAACTTTTAAGATTATCTTCAATAGCACAAATCTTAATTTGTTTAAGCTAGAGATCTTAAATTCGACTCTTAATGTACATAACATTTAATTGATCACACACCAAAAAAAAAAAAAAAATGTACGTTAATGTTTCTTAGCAGAAAACAAGTGATTTATTTATCAAAATAAGTTACTTTTTCATCAAATATTGTCTTCAAGTTATTTTGATAACCTGTTTGTTATTTTATGAGATAAGACATTGAATTATAATATTGTATACAGATAATTTAGGAAATATCTCCTATATCCCTCCAAAGTTGGAAAGAATCATAGAGCAACGTAAAAAAAAAAAAAAAAAAAAAAAAAAACAGGAAGACGTCTTTTTTAGGTCTGATGTTCTGCATTTTCAGCACTCTATTCGATTTCTTGATTTATCAACTTTTGGCTTATTAATGGAGTTAGCCCTTTGCTTAAATGTAATCAGCTATACATTAAATCAAGAAATCAACTGCACCGATAAGCCAAAAAATTGAGAATACGAAATCAATCACATGAATAATGAAGGCAAGCTTTCCATTCTATGATTGCTGAAATGTTTTGATCCCAAGACGTACATGTTCATGAATCAGTCCAAAAAATGTAGGCTAGAAATTATGGAATTCACAGGGACAAATTAGTTTTTATAATTGTGATTACAAAGTAAAGCATCTTGATGTAAGCCTCGGCAGACTTTGGCAGTATCTCTAGAAGGGAAATGTATGATTTGCATTTTTCCAAAAACATGATGTCATTATGTAACAATATGCAATATTACATTGGACTTCTAGGCAGAGCTACTCGTATACCAATACCTACATTTCACGTAAGAGAAGAGAAGAGGTCAGACCTACAAGATATCCCATCTCTTTTTGACACGGAACATCAATGCTGACGATCTGATGTCATCTTGTGGAACTTGAAGCATAAATTGGACTTTCATCTTCATTGGGGCAGTCCTTGCCTTCCCACCTTCGTCTCCGACCTAAAACAATTACAATATGCATCATCAAATGACAACATCAATTATTGAAGCCCATATCCTAACCAAATGCAGAGTGACAGCGTAAGGCATGCTTACAGATTTTACTTCCATCCTATATATTAATACCACTCTGAGAATCATGCTATCCTTTTGAGTAGTTTAAAGCTTGAGAAGCACAATATTCCATTTGAATGATTACGACCAGGCTGCACATAGCCCTCTAAATCACAAGTAAAACACCTTCTAGCTCTAATACAATTAATTCGTTTGGAAGTTTCTAAAATGTTTAGGAAAGCAACAGTAACCAAACCTTAATCCAATTATGCTTCTGCTACTAATGTTCAGAAAAGTAAACAAAGGACAAGTCCTGGAAATTTTGGAAATCCTAATCAGTAACACAATTTGCTAGATCTACAAAAATGTATATCACAATACTGCAGCACCTAGATAGCACCCTTTATAATTTAGTAATGGATGGAAAATGAGTAGGAATTTAACCTTCTTGGAATGGTTTTAGCACCTTTACATCTCTATAACATGCTAGTTTTCTATTCGTGCATTGCACATTGCAACAATTTATGTTTACCTGTGATTCAAATATGCATGTGGTATTCATTAATGCATGTTGTCCCAATGTATTCAATGGTAAAGGTCACATTCCATAATCATTTCATATTCAATAAAACTAACATATTACTATTAACTATTATTTTATTTTATAATTAAATAATCTTACATTATAATTCAATGCATGTCCCAACTTGAAAGCTGAATGGTGAAAACACATTATATCTCCAATAAAGACAATATACATAAAATCATGGAAATAAAACATTATAATTACCTTGTTTAAACAACAAATTGAAAAGTTCAAAACTTCAAATTGACGGGTGTAGAATCGTTAATTGCTATTATGATTCTAATCGATATGAACTATGTAGCATGGGAACCTTAATTTTGAACCACTTCCACGTTTTGGAAATGTCTCAGTTTTGGAAACTCTTGAAAACTGAAACTTCCAATTTTGGATCACATTTGTGTCCTTGAGAAAATTGGCAACTCGTTTTTTAGAATTTGGAAACCTGTATCTTAAACTAAAAAGCATTTTTAGAAAGGGACAATCAGTTCTTCATGTGTCAATTACACCACTTTAAATCCCTAATTTTTATAGATCATCACCACCTTGAAGTTTTCAAAATGAAAGAAGTTCTTTTTCTTCTCTATATGTAATTTACATGTCTATTTTTTTTATTTTACAATATAAGAAAACAATAAATGCATTCTTATAACTATATCCCTTTATTTTTATTCTTACATGTTTCCCGTGTTTTCATTTCCTATATTTTTTTTACAAATATTGTTTCCAGTGTCTGTTTCCATTTTCATACAACAAAGGTTTTAATATATAGTTCTAGTAGTTTTAATATTTAATTGAATAGGATTTATTTATAATAGACTTAGCATAGAAAATAATTTATATCAATCACCCTTTAAATATAACTGATTCTGCATAGTGATTAATTGCTTTTAACCTTTTAGGGATCATAACATACTAACATGATTGAAAAAAGAATGTTTGGTGAGGATTAATTAGTAAATAAATTAAGTAGAACGAAATACCTTCTTTGTATATATTTATCAAAAGTAAGGACATATTTGCCAATTCATATCTTCCCATTCCCATCTGTACGTCTATATATAGCATAGATATAATTACAAATGTCATCTACTACGATAAGTTGAAAAAACCTTGACAGATTGTTAAGTGTTGAGGACGCGCTAATATCTTCAGATTCCCAATATTAATAATGGAACTAATTTAGTGACCACAAAAATGATAGGATGGCGACTAAAAAGAAAAAAAGACAAATGACAATGTAATGATGTAATCAATAATGTTGACTGCCAACAGTCAAAAGGAACAAGTGGAGGAAACAGTAACACTTACCCAAAGTGATGCCCAACCAAGACGCACCTCTGAATCATAACCAGCTTTAAACTTGTAATCCTTGCCATATGTTTGTTTGTAAACAGCACTCCAGTAGTTGGAATCAAAATTGTACCAGTAGCTGGATCATATTGATGGAACAAAGAATTGCAAAACCATGTAAGAAATAGAAATTCCAAGGGAGGAGATTGATAATAATAATAATAAGAATCTCCAGAAAATTCTTACAGCCTATTCAATACACTAATAAATAAGTTTTAGAAAGTCAGAAACTTGTAGCACTGCTACGAAAATTATTTCGCCTTTCTAAAATTATAAAGATTGTTAAGACTACTCACTTGCACTAAAATCTATGCAATTTTCTTTTGTATAGCAAATGTCTTCTTGCTAGGTGACACCCCATCATCAGATTTTTGCTAAGAACATCATGGATATTTATTAACACATCAAGATGAGCATATGTTGACCAATGCGATGATCATTTAGGGATCATTAATTTTACTGGGTTGACCATCAGTTTTACAGCTACTTCTTGCTTATCCTAACGCATCCATAATGTGAACCAACATGGACAACTAGATGATGACTCCCCAGACGTAAGGAATGATGATCCCCATTCCCCATCAAAGGTACATATGACACCAAAATTTGATTCCAAGCAACATGACAAATCATTAACATTAGAAATGTATCTAGTAGCCAACTATATTCGCAGACATCTATGACAATGAACTTCAGCAGTATTTTGGCATGGGGAAAGCACTATCAAATTCTAGATACTTCAGCCTATCATTACTTGTGACTGTGAGCTGTAGGTTAACGAGAACATATATTGTAACATCAATTGCATGTATGCGTTAGTAATAGATTAAACACACCCGAAGTACAACTTTACAAGTTAACACTGGGACCTTACGCTGTAAATTTTTTCCAATCTTATTGGGATAAAAACAACTTATCCATCACAGAACAATGTATGGGATACAGGGGAAAATTTCTGAAATTCATTTCCAGCCATACCCTATCAATAGCTAACCAATAAATCATAAGCCTGAAAAAGACAGATTTTAGCATAATGAGGGGAAAGTTCTGACCTCAACTTATTATTCGGACTGAACCGACGCTTGAATGCAAATGATAGAGCATTTGAAGGCATAGAAATGCTAGGGATAAATGAAAGCGCTTCATCCTGCAAATAGTTCAAAAGTCTCAACAGAATACCTTTTTTATGTAGTATAATGATCAATGTCCAAGCAGTCCATCAAAGCTTGCTGCGATTACTAAGAAGCAAAGTGCCTCAGCAAAGGTTGTAAAGTTTACGTAACTGACAAAACCGTTCATTTTGTCAAATTCTAGCCATTTATACAATTATTAATGGAAAAACTAAGTTTGAGGACAGGCAATGATAAGGAGGGTAGCCAAAACCTCCTCCAAACTTTAGGAGTCATTTTTGAATCCCCACAATTTATATATAAATAAGAAGACGGATGATGCATCATGCAGAGAAACTACCTTATAAGCATATCTTAGTTTCAAATCTTCATCAGTGAATTGAGCAGTGCAGAGCCCATTCAGTATCTGGCCTTTGACAATTCCACTTACAGATAACGTCCTTTTAACTTCTTCATCTTCTCTCTCCTCAAGAGATAGTTCACCCATGGGGAATTTTAAGGTTGCTCTTGGCTGCACAATTAGTAGTTAATAGGTTGAGCACAACCATGAGGTTTTGTTTTAAAACAAAAGAAATTGTACTGTTTCATGATCATTCTATCCCTATCCCCATCAACGTCTCAAATAAAATACCATTATGAAGCACCTGAGGAATGTAAATGGAAAATTATACAAATCTGTTATACCGTTATGCTACATGAAGGTCAACATCAAAAAGAGGAAGGATGGGTCAAAACCACAGAGCACTTGGCCTCTCAAAGCCTAACAGCAACATCTTTTTTATAAGTAGTTTCTCAAGGATCATACTTACCAAACCAAATGATGGAACAGGAGATGACACCTCAAGTGCATAGCCAGGATCAGAAAGCTTTGCAACAACTGCCACCTCTCCTTGTTGTGCCTAGATAGAGGACAGCAGATATCAACAATAAGAATGAAAATTTACAGCTCTAATTTAATTTTCAATGACATGCATTGATGAAAATTGTATATGAAACCAAACGAATATACATCCCTAGATGTAAAAGAGCTTTACTAGAGAAAGGAGATTACTAGTTAACAGTGCATAAAAGCCAAGTTTAAGCACCATGAAGTAACCCTTACAAATGTAGTCTACAATAAAATATTTAACCCCCATGACTGGAAAAACAGAATCCCAATAAATAACTCGCATATTGAAACCAAGATAACTGCCGGTATACATTAATGAACTATTGAACTTCTACGCCATTAATCACTTTTCATAAGGAAAAAAGATGCATACAGCACGAAAGTGGCCTACTTATGTGGTGTAAAACAAATAGAACCGAAACGAACGCTAAAAATATTTAGCAGAGTAGCATAACTCAACTCGTGAAAGTCGCTTAAAGCCAACAGGAAGCAAATGGCATTATCTGTTGTTACTCCTAGGAAATGAGAAGGAGATTCAAATTTCGAAGTGTATGAAATTGCAGTAATCCGCCACAAATTCATAAAGTTGAGGACCAACATTTAGTATCTAGAAAGTAGAAAGTAAGAGTGAAAGTAGAAACCTTGACATCATGAGCAGCCTTGAAGTGCAAATTGGGACCAACATCAAAGGAGCCTTTGACAAGGGCATTTTGGTCTTCAACATCATAGTGAATAGAGAGCAGCTTAGAAGTGAAGGTAAGATGAGGGTCGGAGACTTCACCTTTATTGTTATTCTGAAAAGAGAGCTTGAGCTTAGCAAGGCTATCAAACAACTTACAAGAAACCTTGTGGAGGAACAAGGAGCTATCGCTATCGAACTCAGAAGTCACTCTAAGAGCAGGCCTCTTGAAGAAAATGGGAAAAGGAGGAGGAGGAGGAGGAGTAGGCGGTGGAGTCGGCGGATGGGGAGAGGTAGAAGGGCGAAGTGGAAGAGGTGGATCTGCATGAGGAATTGGAGGGACCATGTGATTAGGATGAGGAAGAAGGAAGATTGGTGCAGGAGGAGGAGGAGAATTAGAATCAGCCATTGAATTGAATTTGAAGAAATGTTGTGAGGGGGGATCGGTTTTTGTTTGTATATACAGAAAGAGATATTTGATTTTGGGTGGTGGTGTGGGGTGGGGGGTTTTCACTTTGTCTTGGCGGAAATTTAGATGAGCTTTTTTTCATTTTTCTACTTTGCTTTTCTTTTCTTTTCGGGTTCACCGAATATTCAAATATGAAAAATTTCAAACTATTGAATAAATGAAAAACTTTTAAAAATCCATAATGGCCCATGCAGGTCTCGAACCTGCGACCTTCGCGTTATTAGCACGACGCTCTAACCAACTGAGCTAATAGGCCACTGATGTCATGCCTTTGTTATTCTTGTATAATCATTGATCTTTATTTTTTTTTGGACAAAAAAATCGATCTTTTTTAGATTGAAAGGATCATAGTCATCTTAGCACATGGCAAAACTTAGAATTATTCTATATATTAAAACTCCTGCCTCAATTTGATTCGATTGAGATATTTTGTCCAATTTCGGACAATGTTACCCCTCAATTATGGTCTCCCAATTTTGTCCTTAGCCTTCTATCTTATTGTCAATCTACTCCTCCCAATTATTTGGCAGTAGTTTAAAGGGTATTTCTTTTCCAAACACTTCTCATTTGTATATTTTCTTTCTCTCTCCTCCTTCACTTTCTCTATTTCTTTCTCTTTTCTTTGTTTCTCTCATCTCTTCAAATTCCATCAGAAAATGTAGCTATGGAGGCGTTTATTTCACTGTTGCCTGCCTTATTTAGTGTTGGTGAGTTTTGATTTCTTCTCTACCTTCTCAATGTCTCTATTTTTCTCTCTCTTCTCTTGAAACTTCATTGTATAGCTCCTTTCTCTCTCTTCTTCTTATTTTCTCCCCTCCCTTCAAATTCCAGCAAAAAAACTAACTATGGAGGCGGTGATTTCGCTGTGCCTGGCTTCTTCTGTGCTGCATGCCTTCAATCTTCTCTGCCGGTGAGTTTCATTTGCTTCCTTTCTTAGATCGGTAATGGTTTTGCTTTTTATTTCATTTTTTTCCTTTCTCTCTTTTTATTTCATTTTTTTCTTTCCTCTCTTCAAATTCCAGCAAAAAAAACTAACTATGGAGGCGATGATTTCACTGTGCCTGGCTTCTTCCCCACTGCACGCCTTTGGTCTGCTCTACCGGTGAGTTTCATTTGCTTTTTTTCTTAGATCTGTAATTTGCTGTGATTTTCGGTGAGTAATTTTTTTCTTTTTAGTCTATTCCTCTTCTTTGTCTTTGTCTTTCTTAGCTGGTTGTTCTTTGATTTGCAGTGATTTTCTTTATGTGCTTCAGATTGTCGGATCTGACTTGGATCTGCGATTTCTTTTGTCGCCGTGCTCCTTTCACCGGCGATCTTCAGGTGGGTGTTGTGTTTTTTGCTTTTGCTTTTGTAGATCGTATTTATAGTTACTTTTAGATCTTTGTTGCCTGAACAGTTTTAGTTACCGTCCTCTTCTATTTTGCGTGAAGTGTTAATCTATTTTTATATAGCAGTTCACACTGCTTCGATCAATTGACTTGAACAAGGGTTGTCTTCGGAAATCATTTATGAGATTGCGCCTTTTAAAATTTTGTTGTTCAATTGGGATCATGTATGCTTTATTTTTTTTCTGTATCATGAATGCTTTAGATGATACAGATTGTTGATTTGCTGTGAGCTTTGTTTTGTTCATATCGTTCTTTTTATCTCCATTGAGGCTTTTATATAGAGGCTTTAAGATGCACCTGTAAAGCAGGAGTGGACATTATGAACAAAACATAAGATTACATGATCATCGTCGTTGTGTTTGATGGTGGCTTCTTAAGCGGGGATAATGGTTTTTGTTTTTTTTGGTGGGACTGTCACTTTTCCTTTTTTGCTTGCACACTAACTTTTCTTCCTTTGCAGTTGTTGAGGTCAAAGACCAGGAAAGTTGCAGTGAGTTTCCTGTTTTTATTATTTTACTTTTGTTCATATCTGTTTCAATTCATTGAAACTGTCACTTTTCGTTTTTGGTTTGCACAGTAACTTTTCTTCATTTGCAGTTGTTGATGTCAAAGACCAGGGCAGTTGCGGTGAGTTTTCCGTAATGCAGTGAAAAATGATTTACAAGCAGGAGCTGACCATGGATATGAATGAGGTAAAAAAAATCAATTAATATAAGATGCATAGTGATGGATTTTTTTAATAATCAGATTCATGAAGGATAAAGTTAATTAACAATCAACATTTTTCAATAATTGTTGATACAATTTTTTTTTTTTTATTTTGAAAATTTCAGCTGTTATGGGTTATACTTATTGGACTTATCTTTGCTCTGATAATCCAATCACTAGCTGCAAATCTTGGTGTGAGCACTGGTATTAATTTATTAATAAATCTTTTCAAAATAATCCTTATTTCCCTATTTTCACTACAGTAACCATATGAATGAAAGCTTATTATAATTTGAACAGGAAAGCATCTATCAGAGTTGTGCAAAGCTGAATACCCTCCATTTGTCAAAATTTGCTTATGGTTACTGGCTTAGTTAGCTGTCTTTGCTGTCGATATACCCGAAGGCAAAATATCTTTAATTGCTATTTTGTTTTTTTAATGTAATTCCTTGAGCCGAAGGTGTTGAAGCAAACGGCGAAGAGGATGTTATGACAGGGTTCATCTCTCGATAGCCCCATCTTTTCAGCTTCATCGAGCAAAGATCCGGCGGAGGAAAAGAAAAAATCATAGAGTTTTTTTGTAGTCTTTTTTAATTAAAAACAACGGTAGACGGAATGTGTGGATTAACGGCTCCTCGATAAACGCCGGTAGGCTAAGAGTGAGAATCGGAGCCAGTTGAAACAGTACCCATTTTGCAAGGACAGTTGCAGTGAGTTTTCTGTTTTTATTATTTACTTTTGTTGATTTCTGTTTCATTTGAAACAGACACTTTTCGTTTTTGGTTTGCACACTAACTTTTCTTCATTTGCAATTGTTGATGTCAAAGACTAGGGCAGTTGCAGTGAGTTTTTCGTTTATATTATTTTACTTTTGTTGATTTCTGTTTTAATTCATTGAATCATTTATTCGATTGATTAATAGTAAACTGAATATTGAATTTCTCTCATTTTCGTTCTCTTTAATATATAGAATGATTGAAATAAAAGAACATTGTGTTCGGTTGAATTGGTAAATCACTGATCAATTGTGTTTTTGGGTGTGAAAATAGTGAAGAATGGAGAGAAATTCAGTCAATATGGTTCTGCTGGGATTATGGTGTACAATTTTTCTTTTAATAGGTTTCTATTTCTTTTTTTATCTTAATTTTGCTGGATTAATAATGTTTTTATTTTTTTTACTCTTCCATTGGGATATCTTTGATGTGAGAAATAGCTCTGGATCCAGTTAAATTTATTTATTTTTTATTTTTTTGTAGGGATTGATGCTAATAGTTTGTCCTATGATTACTCGGCTTCCATTGAGGTAATTACGTAGCTTCTTTTTTTTTTTTACTTAACCGAATCTCCTTTTTTCATGTCCTTAATTACTAAATAGTCATATTTTGGAGGTAGTAAACTGAATATTGAATTCAAAACAATATTTTTTTAAAAAAATAAATGTACTTTAAATTGTGTTTTTTTTTTTTTTTTTTTTTTTGGTATTATGATCTACTTCTTTTATTAACTTATTATAAAAGTATAAAAAATATTTAAAAAAATACCAACGGGTTAGAATCACTTTACCTTGAATATGATAGAAATTTCCTCGATAATCAACTTCTTGCTAATTAGCAAGAATTATATTCCCAATAAAACTTTTTAGTCATGCATTTTATCTCTAAAGTTTATTCGAAAGGAAAAAATTTGTAATAACTATCCGAATTTTTATTTCTATTTCTTTAGTTTGTTTTTTTTTGTTTTTGTTAATTCGTTGATATCTTTTTCTTTCTATTTGAAAATGGTATACTTGCCGGAACCTAAACAGGTAAGGACCATTGCTAATTTTATATATTGTGATGTTATGTTCTGTGGGATTTGCCTTTGATCTACCTAATTTGTGCTGATTTGTATTCTGTTTTGTTTAGAGTGATGGTTTTTACTGTTACATTTGTTTGTTTATGGGATTTGCATTAGAGTTCTTCATTTTCTTGCTGATTTGTTGCATGTTTTTTGTTTCGGTTTTCTGTAGAGATCAAACTTGCGGATTACTTAAAGTTGTTGTCAGATGTGTAACTTTGTTTTTTTTAAAGGTTTTGTTTGGGTTTGATTTACTTTTTCCCGGCTTCCAATGTCTTGGTTGTTGTTTTTTGAAATGTTATTTTCTTTTGCAGTCCTTTTTATTTGACATTTCTGTGAATTGGTTTTATGGAGT
Source organism: Euphorbia tirucalli (assembly GCA_039660915.1). Classification (NCBI taxonomy): domain Eukaryota; kingdom Viridiplantae; phylum Streptophyta; class Magnoliopsida; order Malpighiales; family Euphorbiaceae; genus Euphorbia; species Euphorbia tirucalli. The sequence goes on along the minus strand of CM077636.1, from coordinate 14,495,106 downwards.
ATTTGTGACGGATGTTTAGGCTTTCGATTCATTGCTGGCATGGCTTAGGTTTGGATTAGTCATTTGTGTTGTGTTTTGGCCTGTTGGTATTGTTGGTAGTTACAAATCAAAGGATTGATTTTAACTTCTGCTTTCAATGTAGGATTTGTAAATTTGGTGCCCTTCAAAGTGCTGAAATCGAATTTGTAGTAGATAATTGGCTTAGGTGTTTATATGTAGGTATTTATATATAGTTTAATTTTGAATTTGTGCTGATGTATATATATATATATGAAAAGGACATTATGACTTAGGAGCAAGTTTTGATTTGATTTGAGTTGCATATATATAAATGGATTGCTTTGGGTGTTGAAGAGAATTTCAAATTATAGTTAAAGAAGTGAACTTAAGCATGAGTTGGGTTGTAAAGTTGATGAATATCGCAGCACCTATTTAATGTTGCCCGTTTATTTTGCATTGAAGCTGATAAGGCGTATTAATACGCTTTTTTTAGCCAAAACGTGTTTGAAAGTGTTTTAGATTGATGTTAGAAAGTTTGTGGGAGCGATTTCTGTTGATTTGATGTTTCCCTTGGATCATGATCTTATCAATTTCAAATTACATTGGCATTAATATCTTACTACAGGAATTCAAGGGTAGAGTAGCTGGCCTTAAAGTAAAACCCGTTGACACAACTGGTGTAGGTGATGCCTTTTTTGGTGGGGTTCTCAGTATCCTGGCTTCTGATCTAAGTGTATTGAAGGTACCTTTTGTTGTTATGGCATCAACTTAACATGCATTATTTGGTAATATGAATCCCTCTGTTGATTTCTTGCATCCTTATTACCAAAGGATGCTTAATGGGAGTTTTAAATGAATCGAATATCTAATCTATTAATAACTTTCCGTACTCATACTGTAAGAGATCAGCGTAGGTTGATCGAGGAAAAGTCAAACCAGAGATATTACATGGGGTGATCTCAACGAGTCAGTCCGGGACCACAGTACAGATAATCCATAAAATTTTAATTTTGGTGTAATATAGTCCACAACCCCAAACTTAAAAAACCTATAACTGTTGAAAGAGACTAGAATCTAATAGAGAACTGATCCTAACCAATATAATCGCCTTAAAACAGTTTCGTTCTATTTTTTGCTTAAATAGAGCAATGTAAAGTATGAAGAGGACATTTATGTTTTTTCCAGCTATGTTATCATCTTGACTCTTTTGTTTTTGTGAATATGGACAGTCTTTGTTGAAAGTCTATGCATTGATTCTGAATTTTTTTATTTGTAGGTAAGATTTTAATTTTTTTGTTTTTCTTTTTTCAAATTGGCCAAATGCTGTTGTGATTTTCTGTCCTTTTCAGGAGCATAGCCTAGAAAATAAAAGGAAAAACAGTTTTTAGAATTTAATTTCTTCACCTCAATCATCTCCAGCCCCCTGTTCATCGATCTGTTATTGGGTTTGTTTATATTAATGAGCTAATCAATTTTTTTATCCTTGGTTTCCTCTTTACTTTCTTCCATTTTTTTGCTGGTTGTTTTATCTTATTTTCCTGTTCTTTTTTTTAATTGTGTTCTAATTACGGTATTTTTGATAAGCTAACAATTATTTTTATTGAAATGGAGGCTTACAAAATATTAGTCTCACATGATTCTAGGCTATTTTTTTAATTTATTAATAAATTTTAATTCTCTTATTTAGTTTGCTTAGATTAGATTACTTTAGTGGATGGTATATTATTAAATATTTATATTTTTTGTAATATTGAATTTTATTTATTGATGTCAATGATTTATAAATGAAGAAAGTCATAATGTTAAATAAAAGTTAAATAGTTAGTTTTTGTTATATTTAAATGTGAAAGTAAAATAGTCCTTTATATTAGCAGTTGTGTAATTCAAATTTGGTCAACTTTTTATTTATCTCAAGTTTATATTTTATTTCACACGTATTGAAGATTTACTTATGGGTATAACATATGCATAGATTGTTAGCAATAATTCAGATTATTATATGTGAAAAGTTTGTAATTGTTTAAATTAAAAAAATACTGAATGTAATTTTATTTTTCTAATTATATTAAACTTCTCCAAATGTTCCAGCAATTTAATCATGTACTTAGTCCAACATTTAAACAATTAAATGAAATCATAAAAAATAAAGAATAAAAATATTCTATATTACATTAATGTTTTGGATAAATTTGTAGTTATTAAATAATAATATTACCATGATATACGGAAAATTTTTAGATTAGAATTTTAAATTTTTGTTATGTCCATTTGGGTCAAAATTTATGTGAAAATGAAATCCAAACTTCATACCACATTAAATTTGTATTTGTGTGAGATTAAATGAAATGATATTTATTATACAATCAGAATTATATGGTTGGTAATTAAAAAAAATATCAATTCCTTCTATTACTGTATTATTAGTTGATAATTGACTTTTTGGGTTCATTTCTTTCATCATGTTTATTATGCATTTTAGTACATTTAAGAACATCAGGATTTATTATGCATCTTAGCACATTTATGATATTAGAGAAAATAAAATCTAATTTCATATTATATTAAATAGCTTTTATCTCAACTGGAACGTTTGGGATGACATATGGTTTAGATGAAAATGTTATATGGTTTAGTTGAACTATAAGGTAGTATTGTAATTTTTATGTTTGAATTATTATTATTGTTGTTTGTTTGATTTTTTTTCCACAATATCCTTGCTGCCCCGATGGTAGTATATGTGTAGGTGATTTTTGTTATAGAATTTGATATCCATTTGCCTTTTTTATGGGTTTTGGTTTTTTCTGTTTTGAAAATTTAGTTAAACTCTTTCTTTATAAAATTCAACTTCTCATAGAAAATTAACAAAATTTTTCTCCCAGGTCATCAGCTACAACATCCGGGGAGAAGAAATCCATCTAACAATATGTCTAACAAATCAATCAAAAACAATTTAATTATCTACTTATTATTATATTTAGGACAATTGCATATTTTTATTCCTCTCTCTTAAACTATATTATCAGAACATTTTCTAGATTTATATCATGCTATATTATACTTTTTTTTTAAATTTCCTATCATGTCCTGTTAAACAATTAAATGTTTTTTTTTTCCCAATGCGGTTTCATTTCTTCCGCTTCTTTCTCTCTTCTCTCTTTTCAATATTTCTCATCCTTTCTCCCTTTTAATCTACACAAAAACTCTAATTAATTTTGTCATCTCTCTATTATTTTCGCTTCATTGTTTTTGTTCAATCCTAAATAAATTGTAATTCCTCCTATATGCAATGTCGTTTTCTACTATAAGCTATTGGGAAAATAAGAAAAACAATATTAATATTTAAGAAGTTTTGCAAGTAAATTCAGTTGGATTTTTCTTATTTAACTGTCTGCTTCATTATTGTTTTTTTACTATATATTGTTTTAAATAGGTGAATTTAAATGTTTAGTTGATGTGAACCAGTACTGTACTTCAGGCCGCTGCTTTTTCCAGAAAATCATGTTATAAGATCTGATCATTAACACTAGAAATATAAACATACCAAGATAGATAAAAACATTCCAAGTTATGCATATTATACTATTGGATCATTACATATTTTAATTTTAAAACATTATAACTGTTATTAATCCATAATATATGACAAAAATACAATGCTATCTGATTTTATCAATTTTTATTGACTTTTGTTTTAGCATCACATAAAAACTTATTCAAAGTACATTTTTAATAAACGATTACATGCATTTTACTAAAACAAAAATATAAGTGTTTTAATCTTAATTAAATTTTATAAATTTCCCATAAATGTAATTGATTTTAAAAAATATTGCCACAGGTGCATTCCCGAAGCGTAGCGAGGGGATTTTTTCTAGTTTTGCTTTAAAATACATTCTAAAATATTTTCATAATGAAAAGATAGCCCACGGCATGCATTTTTAATCACAAGTTCTCTCAAAGCCATGGTTTAGAGTCTATGGGAATTATGAAAGTACCTAAACCCTCTATTTTTTTGCCTCGCATAGATATTTTATTAACATGGTTACAAGCTAATTTTTCAAGTTAATTTCTAGACATACAAGAGAATAGGAAATATAAAAGTTCAAATAATTAATAAAAGAATTTGAAAGCCTACTATGTTCGCTCTGGTGACAAAAAGGAATATATATATATATATATATATTACTCCACGGCTCCACCTTTACGGGAAATGAAGAGTCCGCAGAATATGAGAAAAGATATGAAATTATCTAAACAAGCTAGTTTTAAAAGGATTTGAACTCGGCCAGGGCCGTTAAATGAGTAGCATAATTTCCATCCTGATTCGCGATTGAAACCCAAAATACTGAAATAATTTACGGAGTTGAACATAGCATAAAGAATGCCCCCAACAAGTCAACAACAGCAATGGTAAAATACCAAAAGAAGCAACAGCTTTCAAAACCTGATAGTTTTTTTCCACAATAGAGGAAGTAAGCAACCAAATCCCTGATAATTTGAATTGTGAAGAAAGAGACAGCCACGTAATCAACAGATTTATTAATATGTCAAAAGTCCCCCTCGCCTTCATCTATTTAAGTATTGTTGATTCCCCCTTCAAGGGATTTTTCTCATGTTTCTACTTCTTACAGCTAAACTTAATATATATAAAAGCAAATAAAAAGGCCACACGTAACTGTTCTACAACATCCATACAAAAATACAAGGCGCAAAAAGGTAAAACACTAGACCCTTAGCAACGTTGACCCTTTCAAGGACAACTTCGATTGACAGCCCTTCTTAAAACTCTGCCATCAACTCAACATTTGATTCTCCCCATCCCAGCAGCATGTCAATAAAATTCCGAGGCCAGTCAGGTAATATTAACAGCAACTGGCTTCCCTCTGCCTATAGCAAATCCTCTAGTGCCATCTGGCATGCGAGGCCCTGGAGGTTGCTTAGCCATAGATGGCTGCTCACCAATAATTGGATTATTTGAAGGGGAAGGATTGACCACATGATTCCCACGGTTATTATGATGGTATTGACCCCGACCACGTCCCTTTCCCCGACCCCTATTCCGCCCTTTTCTCTGTGCACCCTCCTTGTCATTGTTGATATGATCCTCTCCCTGCAAAACCAATGGTGTCAATCGCGAGCTAACATCCGGGATGCTTTATAAGGCACACACTAAGAAAGGACCCATTCTTCTGGATTTTATGCAATCATTCTCACTGTCCCACAAAATCAAAGAAATAAAACTAAAGACAATCAACCTGAACAATACTATAAAGAAAAAGATGCATGCATATGGGATTTGAATGTCCATGTCCAAAAAAATTTAAAAAAAAAGAAAAAGCACATAATATCATTTAGAGCAGGCTATGCCCACATCCAGAAGAAATTGCCAGCACTTACAGAATGCTCATGTGACTGATTATCATATTGATGGGAAGAATCATCATTCTGCTTTTCATTTGGCTGTTGCTCAGATGTAGAAACTTCTTCTTCCTCAGACTGCCCTTGCCCATCATGTCCCTTCTTTCCTCGTCCTTGAGTAGGCTTTGCCTAAAGTTGGATGAAACAACACAGTCAGGGCCTCAGGGGGCTAATATGACGTCAAAAACTAGAAAACAGTTTCTAGTGCTGTCAATTGATGTCTCATGCCTTTAAAGGTGAATAATGAATTAAAATCTTTTCCCATCCAAATTGGCATGCTATATTTAAGAAACTAAGTCATCCAAAAAAAGTTTATGAATTCATTCCATGCATGGGGAAAAAAAAAGAATTATATTTTCAGTAAGTAGATTACAAAAGAGAGGTTGTGACACCTTATTACAAGACCAGATGACCTCATAAATTTAAAACTTCCAGGGTCAAGTAATCTTTTTAAGTTTCCAAGCACTTCTTTTTACAATATTCTTTCTTCAGAATATGTAGGCTGTCTGTTTCATCTTATCTTTCCCCAATTTCTGTAATTAATATACATTCAATGGTCAATCTTTTAGAAATAAAAGCAAGAATTTACATTCCAAAAAATGTCAAACAAATTTCTCATTAATCAGCTTCCGAGGTTGAGAGCAGAAAGTGATTGGAAGTGTATACGCAAATAAGAAAGGAGATAAGGACAACATAAGCAAATGACAATGGAGAAAAGAAAAACAAGAATTAGTGTAGGTAGGAAGGTAGGTACATACCGTGCGTCTTAGCATTAAACGAACCTTAAGACCACTCCAATTTTCCTCATCATTAAGCTCTGCTACCTGCAATGTTCCATTTCATTTTCCCTATAATTTGAAGACTATCATCTATTTAGCTATAGAATACAAAAAAATTACATACTGACCGCCTTCTCAGCTATCTCAGTGGATTCATATTCCACAAATGCATGCAACTGCCCAAGACACAGTTGAAAAATTAGATATCCATCAAAGTAATGCTATAAAATATCAGCGTAACATACTCGCAATGCATATGAGCTGCTAAAAGGGAAATGACAGCTTTTGCCAATTTGGAATTGGAAATAAATGACAGCTTTTGCCAATTTGGAATTGGAAATGAGAATTTACATAATCAACAAAACTTGCTAACTCTTTAAGTAAATTCCTGATGCAATTTAGTCACTTCCATTGTGCCAGTGAATCTGGAACAATTTTGAACCCTATATTAACTATGCAGAGCCTACTCAATGCCTTAAAAAAAAAAAGAAAAATATACATAAATCATCCCAGTGCATTCCCCATTCCCACTGAAAATATGTCCAGCCAACACGAGGTGAACTAGATTCAAAATCATATTACTTGTTCAAATTGCTTTAAACATGTTATTTTATTTAAAACATAACCACAAGGAACCAAGACAAGATGGTACAACCCAATAAGGGAAAAAACAAATGTGACGACAAAGTTTTCTTTTAAAGTATAACTAACACCATTAATAGATGCTAAGAGAATTCTTTTAAAGTATGACTAACATCATTAGTAGACTAAAAGTAATCACTGCATGAGTCTGCTTATGCTTATTTGCATGCCTAATCATTAACTGGATTCTACCTTGTTACTAAAATGCATCCCATCCACTTTTGCAGTTCTAGACGCTGAAGAAGCCCCACCACCAGAGTTTTGAGGTGGACATGTACGAATTGTCTTAACACTGAAGGAAAAAAAAAAAAACCAGTATTAGATGTCTAACTTTTAGAAAGTTGACCTACAGATAATTTGATGAGAAATCTTGATACCTCCCAACAGTAGAAAAAATCTTCATAAGATTTTGGTGACAATGATCTTCAGGCAAATTTTCAGCAACAACAATGCGAGTCTAAGAATAAAAATGTAAGAAATAAAATCAAGATATCACCGTACGCAATGAATAAGGACTGAATGAATAGTACCAGATAAAGAACAAGACTTTCATTTCATAAAATCCCAAGTAAAATAGCATGACTTAAAGGAGTAAGATTAGAGTATCAACAAGGTGCACATAGGAAAGGAAGGAAAAAAGAAAAAGAGAAACTGCAAAAGAAACTTACTTGCAACTCCTCCACATCTGATTCAGTCAAAGGGTGCTGCCGCCTCACTTTCTTTCCATCCTCGCTAACTACCTGTGGAGTAAATAATTGTCATGATCAATAAAGAAACCAGAAGGTATAATGAAGATAGGATACTGTTCAGAATTACTGTGGCAGCAAAATATTAAAATCTTACAAGCTTTGATGAGTTCCGCAGAATGGAAGCGAGCTGGAAATTACTGTGTATGGCTACTTTGATTTTCTTAAAGGAAGCAACAACAGATATTGGCACTGGATTTAACCAAAAAAAAAATATATATATATATATATATATATATATTAACTCAGAGAACAAAAAATAGAATATATTGATAGATCAACACAGTAACAAACAACCAATTTCCAAAATGACTATTCCTGAGGTTACATTGCCTCTGTGGTTATTCAAATTCCCTTTGTACAACAGTTTATCCAAGGATATGAATTAAGCAACTTGATACACAAGGCAATTATATTTATGGAAACTATTCTGCCCTCAGATTTATTAGTTTCTGTCCTTGCACTATTATCCTTCATGTGTTAACACACAGCAAAGCACAGAATACAGTTAATTAGAAAAAGCAAATAGAAATAAAAGATTTTATAGCAGAAATTAAAAGAACCATAAAAAGGGATCATATCACTCATTACCAAAAAACATAATGATGAAAAGTGAAAAAGTGTATGAACTTAACATGGTATCTTTACATAAATTTCACATTTCCATTGCACAACCTTTATTTTTGTTCAATTACTAGGAGCACCCAAGGTAAAAATTTGAAGAAATAATCTAACAGATTTCCACAATCATACACACATGAAGACACAATATAGGAACATAGCAACTATATAAAACTAACAAGTGGTTTCCTATCAGTTGTTTCGCCCAATGGCTGCCAAAAACAATGTTACTATAAATTTCAATCTCTTTTTCCTTGTTCCTCTAATGAAGCGGAGAATCTTAAAGGCTAAGCAAACAAACTGTGGTCAAACGAAAGAAAAAAAAAAAAGACAAATGAAGCGGAGAATCTTACCATATCCCTCAGGATCCTTGTTAATGAACCTCATTAAATGATCAGTAGTAGCCAAATTCAAATCACTAAAATAATACTCCACCTGCAAACAGCATTTTAAATGTCCCAAAAAAATTAATAACATATTTTGTAGCCAGTAAAGGTACTGTGTAACTCTCAATGGATGGAACAAGAAAGAGTAGTGAGAAAGTAGTCACAATATTTTTAGCTCTATTTTAGATAGCAATATATAAAAGTATCAAAGAAATCGAGGATCGTGCGGAATCACTAAGGTAGAGAACTGGTTATAATGACTATAGGCCCAAGTATCACTCTTTTTCTAGCCCCTCCAACCAGAAACGCAAGAGCAGTCCATGATTAAATAACTCCCTACACACGTATAGATAAAATGATGCGAACAACCCACAAACCACAACCAAACAAAACAAATAAAGCGTAGAAGCAAAAACCATGGTTTCCACCTTCACTGCAACCAAGGTCATGATCTCGAACAAAAATAACAAAAAAATAACAAAAAAGAACCAAGAAGTTACAAAGACTTAAAAAGAAAGACTTGTATGAGCATTCAAAGAGTTTTTCAGACCAGAAGTGTGAAGAATCTAATATTTCTTAATAATCCATATGATCTGGAACCAAAATGCATGAGAATTGTCATAATTAACATCTAACTTTAATAGCCTGCGTATTGACCAACAATTAGTGGATCTATCAACTCTCAAGTGATTGTACTTCAATAAGATTTCTTGGGAAGGAGAATTTATATAGCTGACTCAACTAGTTGGAATTAAGGCTTGGTTGTGGCTGTTTTTGTTGCTTGATCTCTCAATAAAGGATTTTATAAATAAATCTTTTCTTTAAATCTAATTATTACTATTGCTATAACCTAAATCTATCTACTCCAGCCGACTTGCTGTGCTTTGGTTGTCCTAAACTCCATCGTAGCAAGTGGAAACAAGCACAAAAGACCATAAATTACTCTAGGGCTGAGTTTTTTCCTGACATACAATACAACATGGTTTGTAACTGCAGACTTCAAGGTAGACATAATCAACCCCAAACAAACAAAGATGGTCGAGGTGAGACAAATGATTGAGGACTTGCCCAGACCCGTGCAAGCCTTGCAACATCAGAAAATTGTAAAGCCCACATGGAGAATCCAGAAGTTTATAACAAAAAACATGCGTAAGGTTCAACAAGATCTTAGAAGTCGAGAGGGTGAACCTTTTCCATGAAGCTGGACCCACAAATCAAGAGGAACAAGGTAGATTAGGAGTGTGGTGCCCATCACCCACACCCTTCTGATTCGAGTGATGGAGGATAAAGTAATTGATTTTCATAGAAAGTTACATGCGGAAGATTCCTCAAATTGGAACCTCAGTTTGAAAACGAATTAGTTCAAGTTTTTGATGAATAATTAGATCCAGTTCTGAATATGATGAGCGCCTCAAAATGATTCATTGGTGGGGCAAAGGGTAATCACAAAAATGAACAAAGATAAAAATGAAGATTAATAGACATTGTATCAATGGATGTTAGGTATTTACTGTTGAAAAACATTGGTATCAATGGATGTTAGGTATTTACTGTTGAAAAACATTGGTTGTTAGACCGTGATTGGAGTATAAAACTAAGTCTAATATTCTTCTGCAAGAAGCCAACAACAATAAGAGGCACACATTGTATTCATTCAAGGAAGAGACAAGCAACTCGTAACCAAGACTTCCACGAATAACAAACCAAGTGGGAATTACACTATTAGAGTTTGAAGCTGAAAGTACAAATATAAGAAATACATCAATGCTTCCTTATTGAAACCAAGTTCTAAAGACCAAAGGGACAAAAGAGTACCAAAACCAAATTAAAATAGGATTTCTATCTTTTTTTTGTTTTTTTTTTTTTTAATTTCCCTTAATAACTTAAGATACTCTCTTTTATTTTTTTCCTTTTAAGGAATTTTACTTGACTAATTGGGGATTATTTTGAAATTTAATTAGGACTTACTTAGCATAAATAGGTCGGTAGAAATCAGCTTGTGTATTGTATTGCTTTCATCAAACCTAATGTTTTCCTTGTCCTAACCCAATCCTCCATTATAGCCGGATTGTTGATTCTAATTTCCTTAAATGTTCAGCTGATCACATATTCAATAAAATTTATTTCTAATGAATAAATTATAGTTAAAAACATTATGAAAAATAGTTATATATCAAATGAGAATTAAGTTAGCAGTTATTTAACTCTTACATCTTGATTCTTAAACTTACTGAAAATGAAGGCCTTGACAAATGAAACAGGCATTACAAAGCGTGGGGCACTCATATTGGGCTTTAAGGAGGCTCAAGTCTGTACAATTTTCCACTAGTGATGCAAGAACATTTTTTCTATGGCATGATAATCGATTGTCAAATTATCAATAAAGGGCATCAAGCGACAGTTTCTTATCAAACAACAAGTCAATAAAGGGGGGGTGGTACAGATTCTAACTAATGTGCCATAACAGACAGCAGATGTTTAAAGGGGAGACAGGATATCTCCCATTAAATGTGTGGTAATGCAACTAGAAACGACACCACTGGAAAGCGAGAAACATGGACTGTGAGAAAAGATTCCGATATTCGCAAGGAAACAAAATACAGTTATCAAACCTCGTCCAACCACAAGCCCCCATATATTTGAATTCCGGAAATCCTCTCAGTCATAGTTCATGATTTCTAATCATGCACCACGTTTACAGATTGCAAAGGCCAACACTTACAAATATTAATGACAATACATCCAAATAAAGTAATATCTGATATGATAACTCAAATTTCCTAAAAATTGGGAACAAAATTCGACAACTAAAGAAAGGCACAGAGTGGCAAATATTAGCATCCAACAAACTTGGATGTGTGCACAGAAACACCCTCTTCATAGCTTTTAATTCCATCAAATGTTTTCAATTGACAAGTGGTATAGGTAAGGGGATAACCAAAACAAGAAACACTTCAGGCAGAATAAAAAGAACCCATAATCTAGCTCAACAAAATACATTATTAATCAAGCAATCAATCTCTACATTAGCTACAACTAACTTACAGGGTGCACACAGTATGATCAGTAGCAATTCAACATAAAGTGGAAAGAGCACTCACTTGGTTCAAAAGTTTCTGCATGGCCTCATCAGATAACCCATTCTTATCACTTTTAGACGTATGATCTGATGATGCTACATCCTTTTTAGCAGGACTCTCAAGTTCTTCCTCCAACTGCCCTTTCTTAGACCCCGGACCATAATGATTCTGATGCTGCTGGTTTCCATGATACTGTACTGGCACATAGTGACTATTCTGCCCCTGGTGATGACTATTATGGTTTCGAACAGGAACATACTGCTGATTGTGATGGTGATGTTGATGATGATGATTGTGGTGATGTTGATGATGATTGGGGTGAGGATGATGATTTTGCACAGGGATAACATGAGAAACGGAGACAGGACTATGAATCGGAACATGAAACGGCGAGTGAGGAGGTGGAGGATAGATATGCATCACAGCAGGAGGAGAGGGGGGAGGTACGACAGTAAGACGAGGAGGCGGAGGAGGAGGCGGTGGTTGCTGGGGTCGAGTAGGAACAAACTCAGGAGCCTTGGCGTTGAGTTTACTGAAGGATGCATTCCTGGAAAGCGATGGATCTGAAGAGGAAGAAGAAGAAGAGTGAGAGTGATCTAGGGTTTGAGACGGAGATTCAATATCTTCCTGTTCTTGTGCCATTATAATCAAATTAAGGAAATAAAAAAAACAAATTACAATCTTAGATAGGAGTTAAATTATACAAAGGGATTAAGATTTTGGGATCTAGGAATTTTATGCTGCAAGTGCAAGTTCTTCCACAGGCAAGGGGGGGAGAAGGCACAAGGGGCCCTGGTCAGGGCGAGGAGACAAATGGAGAGGATTTCTCGGTTTCAGGAGGAGATCATAGCTTACTATTTATACTCTCTTTTTTTCACTGTAATTATAATAAAATAAAAATAAAAATTAATTATTGGTGGAGGTGGTTGGGGTCCACGTGAGTGTAATGTGGCCCCCATACACTACTGTTGTTTTGTTTGTTTGACAGGGAAAACAAAAGTTTTTGTACATTTTCGAAATTTTGCAAAAATTATGTTATAGTATTATATTATCAAAGCGTTAAGTAACTTTCTCTTCATTAATTCTAGTATTTTTTTCGTATTTTGCAAGATAATTAAAATAATTACCAAGTGATGTTTGCTATACTTTAACTATATAATTATTATGTCTATTAGTTTCGTTAAAACACATAGGTAATGTAATGAAGATTACTATCACACATTAACAACTATTGCCATATATATATATATATAATCACTACTGTATATTTTTTTACATTTTGAAAAATTCAACTCAATTTTTTACATTTAGCTCATGCTATTCCTAGTTAAATTTTATGTTAATCAATATTAAGTGCTTTTTTTTTATTTTTTAGTTATTGATATTTTCTTACATAGTAATAAAAAAAATATTTTTACTATGGTTAGATATGTATTTTAAATTGTGTCATGTTATTAAATTATAGACAATGCTTGTATAATTCAATGAAAATAAAAACAAATACTAATTGAATTCTGTTTGTTTTATAAAAAGTATTATTTCTGAAAATTTATTCATAATGTTTGTGATCTAAAAGGAAAATAATTTTCTGATATAGAAATCTTCAAAAGTTAAAAGAAATTCATTTTATAATTAAAAAAGGTGAGTTAATTTTCATAAAAGAGCACAAATTAACATTAATTTATTTACATTTTTCGTAATTCTTTATTTTTTATTTTACAAATGCTTTGTTGGTTTTTTGTCAGCCCATGACATTTTGGAATGGTAGGGACTAAACTGTAATTATGTATAAATTACAGGAACCAAATGTGTAATTTTGTCCGACCTTATTATAGATGGAAGTTGGGATTTCCACTATAAATAGAGAAGAAGTTTTCTCTATTTCCTAACGATAGAAAATCGTAGAGATTTCCTTCTAAATCCGGGGAAAACGTCCCTACCGATAAAATACGAATTATTTCTTCGTTCGTCGGAAGAATTCACGGATATAGCCCGTATACAGTGTATTCATACACTCGTAGGAAAGGCAACCAGAACGATCCGGTTTCTCGCGTAGATCTGATCCATTCCATAAACGAGTTTCCGCTACATATAAACTGTAAGTCTGTTTATCTATTATATTATGGAATTCTGACTTCATGCTCGTATGACATAAAAATAAGTATTTAGTTTTATCAAAAATATTTTCTCTAAATAAAAAGTTTGCAAGGAAAAATTATTTCAACAAAACAAATGAAACCTACATACTTTCAATTTTTATACATATGATAACGGAATCATTACTCATTTTCATTCCTTGCAAGTGTGTCCTACTCATAGATGTGAAAACCAGTCGGATCAGGTTCAACCAGAACCGGAGATTAGTCCGGTTGGTTTGTATCCGGTTTATACTCTGGTCAATAAATCAGTCAACTCTAGATTGGACGGCCAATCGAACCAGAAAACTTTAAACCGGACCGGTTTTCCAGTTCGACCATACTTTTTTTTTTAAATGTGAATATAAAATTTAAGTTATTATTTTGAGGTGTTTTTAATTAAAATAAAATATAGTTTATATTTTTTAATTATTTTAAATTAAATGAACATTTAATTGTAACTATAAAAACTATATTTCATAAATTTAGTTTTTTTTATTACTATATTATGATTGAAATGCTTAAACTTAAAGAATTATAATAAAAATATTCAAATTTTTATATATTATAAATATAAAAATAAAAATATTTTAATATTTTAATATATTTATTAAATCCAGTTCGATTCCGGTTTAATCAAAAATCCATGAATCCATCATTTCACCGGTTCGATAACCGATTCGGGTCTAAAAACCATGGTCGTACTACATAATTCCTAAATACTCAACTTATAGAAGAAGAATATATTATTTTTATATTCTACACAAAAATGGTTCTTAAAGAATTATTTATTTGGGAGGTAGAATAGAAACACAATTAGTATCAATGATTTCATTTATTCCATTCCATCAAGTGATAAAATCATACTATTTTTAATGATAAATAAATAAATAAATAAATAAAGGTAATGGATGATGATGAGAAGGAGGAGGAGGAGGATGGATTTGGGGGAAGGAGACGATGTTTTGAAGATTTTGATAAATGATAAGTGGGGTCAATCCACCGTTTTCTGTCAAATAGTAGTGGGGCTTGCTTGTGGCTGAGCTGTGAGAAGAAAAAAGGATTGGGATGTTCTTGTAATCTAACCCGGCAGCCACGAAATAAAACACTATGAAGTCAATTTGTTTTTTTCTTATGAATTTGCTTGCCCTACTTAGGAAAAAAAAATTACAAATTCTAGTATACTTGCATGAGGATTGATATGAATAATTGGGTAGAATCACAAACTTGTAATGTCAGATTCAGCTGAATCTCAATACTGAATTTGCTTTGTATCAACTTTACAATTCATCACTCATTTCTGTTCCATTATTTCCATCTAGATGAACTCTGAGAATTTCTCTTATGTACTCTAGTTGCTCAAAACCTCCTTCGAGTTCTTCCCACTACAAGAAAAGTTTCAAAACAAAAAGAAACAGAACATCATCTTGTCAGGTACATCATTTAATCCGTAAAAACATATTTTCAAGATTAAGCCATATTACTATAAGCACTGCACAAGAAATAAAAATGGCTTAAGATAATAATCTAAAGCAGCAAAAGATACTGAGAATGTTTATAACGGCAGGGACGAAACTAACATGAAAGGCCCCCTAATATATTGCAACTAAAATTGTTACCAGATGAGTGTGTTCAAGCATGAAAATACTGAATCGAGCTCAAAACTAACTGCATCTTCAACATATGGGGAGTAATGAAACTTGCCGGTGATGAAGATCTGATACGAGAATTAAAAACAATCCAACTCCATCATGCTATGCACCAAAGTAGAATAAAATGAACTCTACAAAATTATCTTTGTGTGTGTGTGTGCATGCTCATGCTTTATGCATTGGCAGCAGGATGGAAAAAGAAGCAGCAGCATGAGAAGGATGACAATCAAGATCAGGATAGAGATTTTTTTTTTTTTTTTTTTTAAAAAATGGATGCTGCTGCATACATTAAAAAGGCATTTCTGTAAAAACCTTAAAGTTATTCATTGCAAGTCTGCCATTTTAATTTATTTTTAAGTTTCAGATAGAAACTTACAAGATAATGAATGTCCAGAAATATGATCGCGTGAATATATTGTTCATCATTAGTTGAAACAGTTTACTACTATCTTATGTGGCTGTTCATCTCAGTAGTCCAACTTACTATTCAAAATAAATATAAATAGATGCACGTGTTAACACATGAACGTGAGATATGGGAACTCACCTCTTGATGAGACAGCGACACCACTTTCCAGCCGACAGCAGAAATGTAACGCCGTTTTAGCATGGTATGCCCCAAGGGTACTCCTACAAATTGGTATAGAAATAGAGAACTATTAAAATGAAAGCTAAAAAATAAGTTATACGAACAATTGTGATTGAATTAGACATCAGCAAAACAGGAGATGATACCAACCTGTATTTCTTGAGAAATGAGTTGGTCCATCAATCTCCAAAGCAATCTTCTTATCAACTACAACAGCATCCAGAGTGTATCCATCCACTACATATTCTTTGACCCAATCAAGGCCAGTACTGATCAAAAGACGAGCAACTTCCTTCTGGAAAGAAGAAGTCATTTTCTGATTAAACCTTTTAGTTTTCCCAGCACGAGCAATTTTTTCCTCTAGATCAGCTCCAAGAGCCAATTGAAGCCACGGATACTCAACTTTCAGACATTGATTTACAACGTGAGCCTGAGAGGCAAACATGATATCCTCTCTATACTGGTCTGAAATCCTCTGCTCTTCAAACTGGCTCAGGGTTCTCCAAACATTGGAAAAGAAAGACCGGTCTAGTTGTCTAAGAACAGCATATGACCAAGCTATATTACCTAGCTGATCCCTGTTAAACCTGAGTACTGTAGGGCCCGAAACTCCATCTGCATCACGATCTCCATTGCAATCCATGCTTTCCTCTTCATTACATTTTAGTACTTCTGCCTTTAAGCAGCATTCAAACAAGTTTGCATCCTTGAAAACACAGTCCAAAGACTCCAGCAAAGAGTCAGCTGGCTCATATAGAGAAGCAAAAGCCCACAATACCTGAGCAAGCTCCTGCTCTCGGAAGCTGTGAATTATATCGGATGCCCTTTTAGATAAGGCTGAAAAGAGCTCAGGGGCAGAATGCTGCATTGAAGCAAAAGAACCAGCAATATTAGCAACATTCTGAGAATTGAACTCACCAACCTTGGTCAAGGCCACCTCTGCGACTCTATCCATTTCTGACAAGTAAAGCAGCTCCCCACCTATTTTAGACAATGCCCATGAAATATTTGAGATACCTTGAGCTGAGCACTCAGGCAATGCTGTCATTGCAATGCCTACTAACATTGACATCTCTTTTTGTCGTGCAAATGCCAATCTACGAGTTCTCATCATTGAAACCTTCTCCATGTTCCTTGCAATGCGATGAAGTGCAGTTGCAATATTCAATGGAGAAAGTGGTGAAGGGCTCAGCCCCTTTCCAACAGCCATAATCATCTCTGCAGTAACCTCCAAAACTTCTTCTGCAGTCTGCGCTTCCACAATTGCTCGATTCAAATTAACCTCTTTCTTACGGTCCGAAGGTCCTGAGAATTGTGAAAGCCTCTGAGCAAACTCTTCCATGGTCTTTTCTCTCTTTTCTTCAAACATGCCACCTGCCATCAAACTCACAGTCCTTTTAAGGTCACTTGCATCATCTCCAGGCAAGTCCGTAATATCTTCAATGTCATCCTCCGAATCAAAATCAGAATCGTCTTCTAAGTCCTTATTTTTCTTTCTAGTTTTACTCTTACTGACCAATTTTTTCTTGTTCTTTTTCTTCTTCTTCTTTACATTGACCAAATCTTCCATCTTATGACTCAATCCCCTCGCCTCAATTGATTCCAGAGCAACCTTCCTTGCCCTCAAACACCAATCCATCCCATCAGTTTCTTTAAGCAATTTCGATTTTGGTTGTTTTTTCCTCTTCTTGGGTGCTTGAAATCCCAAGGGGTCAAGTTCTCCAAGAAATTCCAATTCCCAATGATCTACTTCCTTATCATAATCACTAGCAACAGCACTTTTAGCCCTAATAACATCACCTCTACCCAAATTTAGACGGTTTACTCGTCGAAAACCTAGGCTGGAATTCCCATGAAGAAAGCCAGTCCTTAATTGAAATAATGGAAGATTATGAGGTGTTTTTGGATTGAAAGTTAAGGGTTTTAAGCAACTTTGGTGAGGGAAAGTGTTAATTATCCCTTCCATTATATTCTAATACCTGTCCCTGCTCTATGTTTGATGAAAACCGTTAAGAAAAATTCTGAAGAGCATAGAAGTTGCTCAGAAGAGTTGGATTCTATCAATGGCCCTCAATAGTAATCTCGAAGTCTAAGAAAGCAGAAAAAAACCCAATAAATAAAAGCCAGTACTAGAGCAGAGACGCACCTTCAAATGTATCATATGGAAGAGTAGAAGCAGCTTCTCACAGTGATTGAAAGGAAGACTGACGAAGAGGTTGTCTACTTGTCTCTGTAAACTGGATAAGAAGAGGGAGGTAGATTTTACACGAGACGGTGTCGTTCGATTCTCTTCTTTTTTTACCCGAAAAGTTTACCGGTGCTGTCGTCAACCTGCTGGGAATGGGATTTCTTTGGCCTTCTTTCAAAAATTAATCTATATATAATTAGAATTGAATCCTGTGGTGGCTCACCAAAGGATTCAATTTTCAATTTTTTTCACTTCATTTTCTTTTTCTTTTTTTTTTTTTCCAATTTTTTTTACTTCATTTTCTTAATCATTTTTCTTTTTTCTTTTTGTTATTTTTACATTATTTTTTCTTCCTTTTTTTTTATGTTTTTATATTCTTCTACTTCCTCTTTTCTTATTCCATTTATTCCTTTTTTTATTTTCTTTTTATTTTTTCTCTTCCATTTTTTTTATTTTTAAAAAATATCTCTTTTACTTTTTCTTATCGTCGAAATCAATTTTACCAAAATATATTCATAACTATAATAGGTAAGTTTACATATGATTTTAAAAACAATAGTTTCATATATATTTTTGATTTTTTTTAATTATATATGCATCTAAATAAATTGTTTCTTTTTTATGAATTCCGCTGAAATTTTTTTTTAAATTTATTAAAATTTATGTTGGCATATAAAATTTATTATATGATTAAACATGTTCATGAGTCGGGCTCGAATCGAGCGTAACAAGTTTTTTTCAAAAAAACATTAGGGTTTGATTTTTTTTATCCATTGGACAGCCGTTGAATATCTTTGTGAAAAATTTCTGCTATTGGATTTGATCAACGCATAGATCATTTTTTTCTTGCAGTCCTCTCTTTCTCCAGTCAGTCTTCTTCTTTAGATTTGGTGAACGCATGGACAAGTTTTTATTTACAATATTCTCTTTTCACAGTTAATCTCCTTTTTTGTCAATCACAATTCTCCACATCTACTCCTCCCGTTCTGTCTCTCAAAATTTTTCCATGTAATCTTTCTCTCTTCCAAGTGATAGTTCATCCCGTCTGCTTCTCACTTTTGAACATTTTATAGATGCCAGTTTCGATTGTTAAAAAAATTGAATCAACTCTACTTTTCCACTTTCCTATATATATTATTAAAACTAAATTCACTTCACTGTATTTATTAAAATATTATTAAAAAAAACTGAATTTACATCATTGTATATATTAAAATATCTATATATATTAAAATTGAATTCCGTTGGGACTCACCGCAGGATTGAATTTTTTTTTTTCTTTTTCCTTTTTATTATTTTCTTTAATTTTTCTTTTCCATTTTTTTTTTATTTTTTCTTATATTTCCTTTTCTTCAATTTAAAAAAAAATGAATTTGATTTTCTTTTTATTTTTCTCTCTTTTATTTTCTTTCTTTCTTTTCTTTTCTTTTTCAATTTTATTTATTTTTTCTTTTATTTGTTTCCTTCTTTTTTTTTTCTTTTACTGTCACTTTTTTCTTCTATTTTTCTATTTTTTCTTTTGAGTTTTTTTTTCCTTTTTCTTTTTTTTTAAATGGCTCTTTTGCTTTTTTTATAGTTGAAAATTAATTTTAACAAAAAAATATTCATAGGTACACAAATATAAATTTACGCGTGATTTTAAAAACAATGATTTTAATGTATGCATCTAAATAAATTATTTTTTTTTGCTAAGAATTTTGCTAAAAAAATTTTCAAATTTATTATTCAATATTATGGAATTGAAATTTTTGACATATAAAGTTTATTATATGATTGTTGTTTATGGGTCAGGCTTGGACTGGACATAATTGGTTTTTTCCAAAATTCATGAGGATTAGATTTTTTTTATTCACCGGACTGTCGGCTGTTGGACTTTTTTAAAAAAAACTTTTAGTCATTGGATTTGGTCAAAGTATAAACTAATTATTTTATTGCAGTCTTCTTTTTCCTCAGTTAGTTTTCTTTCTTCATCAACTCGGCAGTCAGACGTTGGATTTGGTGAACGCATGGACAAAGTTTTTTGTTGCAGTCTTCTCTTTCCTCAATCAGTTTTCTTCTTCGTTAGTCACAATTCTTCTCATCCGCTCTTCCTGTTCCGTCTCTTAAACTTTTTTCCTCCAATCTTCTCTTTTCTAAGTGACAGTTCCTCTAATTTACTTATTCATTTTGAACATTTCATAAATGTATATTTTAATTGGGAGCTTAATTCAAACCATCATTACTTTTGTTTTTAATTTATTCCTTAATGATATTAAAAATCTTTAATAATAATAATAGAAATATTGAATATAAATCCACTTGGAATAACAAACCCATATTTTTTTCAAAATCTAGATTTTTTCTTTTTTTCCCTGTCAAAGCGGGGTTTAAAACTAGTTAAGATATAAACTTGAAGGAAAAAAAAAATCTGATTTTTTTTTCGCCCTTTTGTTGATTAACCTAATTAAAGCCTCGGTCAAAATGCTTTCCAATAAGCCACTTTTGTTGATTAAACTAATTAATGTCTCAGTCACGGCTCAGACGATAATAAAATAAGTTGATATACTCAGTCACACCCCAGACAATGATCAAATAAGTCGGTGTACTTTCAAGAAAATCAACTAATTAACGTCTCAATCACATATCAGATGATGAAAAAATAAGTTGATGTACTTTCAAGTTTTAACCGAGTTTTATATTTACAAGTAATTGCATTATTTATTAAAGATTTCATTGACTTAAAGTTTAATTTGTCAAATTAGAGATTTTTTTCTTTTTAACTGAAAAAGTTAGAGATTTAATAAAAATTGAAAATGTTGGGTTTTTTTTTTGGTTCTCCTAAAATTTATGGTATTCTATTAAATGAGGACAATATATATTTTTTTAGATAATATTTTAGATTGTTTTGATATGAACTTCCAGCCACAGCTCAAATTAAGATGTGCAAGATAAAATATAAAGAAATGATCAATTAATTGTAGAGAAATGTGAAAATGTACACGAACCAAAATCATGGATTTGAAGGACAGTATGTACATTTTGATTATTGTAAAAGAATGAAAGAAGGTTAAGAATTGGGCTTAATTTAAAATCACAAAATGCTGCCATCTGGAATCACTGCACCCTGCAGAATTACCACTATTCCTCCACTAATTATGTATCCATTAACTTCTCTGTTGCTTTCTTGCACCTTCTCTTTATTAACTATCTGCATTTAACCATTCAATTTAATTAGGTTTTTAGGAGATTATGATAATAATAATAATAATAATTCTTTTTTATATAAAAATATTAATTCTATTTTAGAATCTCATTATGATTTTTCCACACTTCTTAATTTGGTATTTTAATCAAAAAAAAAAAAAAAAACATACATTAGAATTTGAGAATGGTTGAGGAATATTACTTACCGTTACATTTTTGCCGATTCTTGCGTTCTTGTCTATTACAGCTTTCCTTATATGAGTATCATCACCAATTCCTATTGGGATGTTTCTGCACTTTCCACCCTTCCCACTCTTTTGAATATATTAATTACACAATATTCTGTTAGAAATTATCCTATTTCACACCAAATTAAAAAAAATAAAAAATAAAAATACATATATATCATCCCTGTAAACTTTTATGGATTTCACAATTGGTCTACTTATTAATTTTTTCTCATCACATTAAATACATGATCTTTTTGTTTTAATAGTATTAACCTCAAACTTGACACATTTCTCTTCCGTTTGTTGCGTGTCTGTTAGTTAATACGAGACATGATTCTTGGGAAAAGTTAAAGACTTTAGAATTTACTATGGTGATTTGAATAATTCTTCCTATGCAAGTGTGCCATAGTTACAAATATAATGTGTCCGTAAAAATTGTTTCACGTACCAGTTAACGGATATTAAGGCCACGCAAGGCAAGAAAAATATGTCAAGTTTGGTACTAATACTATCAAAATAGAAAGATTACGTACACAATGTGTTAAAAAAATGGATCCAGATGGTGACCGCAAAATCTACGGAAGTTTAGCTAGATTAGGATATGATTTGCCCAAAAAAAAAAAAAAAAAAAGTAAAGAGCTGCTCTTACTTGATAGAAATTAGAACCCATAATCACTGAATCTTCAATCACAGCTCCATCTCCTATTCTTGTCCCCATTCCAACTATTGATCCTTTGATCTTGCACCTCTATGCTTACAAATATGAAAACCACATTTCCACCAAAACAATATTAAAAAAAGAAAAAGAAAATCATAGATAATTAAGATGAGAAATTGAAGAACAAGTATACCGCAACTTGTAGTACAAAGGTAAAAATGACAAAGCGTGCCAAATACAATAAATACAGAGTGACTTACATTGAGGATGCAACCATCTCCAATGGCACAATCAGTAATGACAGCATCATTGATAGTAGTTGGAGGCAGATATCTTGGCATTGTGTACAATGGAAAGTCTTTATCGTAGAAGCTGCTATCCAATAATATATGAGGCACTAGTTACTAACTGTGAACATTAAAAAAGAAGAAGCATGAATAAAATCTAAAAGCATATTGAATTAGTAATGTAGTTTCACCCTTTTCTTTGGTATTAAATTTACTGACTTATATCCCATGTTTGTTCTCTTTATGCATTCCATATTTGCTTCGTACAATGCTCCAATGCTCCTCATGTCTTCCCAGTACCCTTCGAAACCGTACGCTTCCACCTGGTTTTTTTCATTACCTCAAAACAATGATGATCGTTTTATTGAGTACATTTATGGATATGGGCATAAGAAAAGAATCTGAAAAAGTATGACCTTCAATCCAGCAGAAATTGCAGCAGGTATGACTTCAGTCCCAAAGTGATTTGCCTCGGGGAAATAGTTGTTTAAAAGCTTTGTCATAATATCCCTATTCACAACATAAATCCCCATACTTGAATACGTTCTATAAGCATAATCCTTCAAATTCCTGGGGCTTTTTACCTGCGTTTTGCAATCAAGAAACTTCAAACAATGTATCAGAAAAAAAAAAGTCTCACATTGCTTAAATCAACTTACTGAAGTAACAATAATTGGGTCCAAGCTGAACTCTGCAACTTCATTCTGTAAATTCACTTTCAGTAACCCGAACCCAGGGTCAGGTTTTCTGGCATAATTGAGAGCAGAAATTGTTATATCAGCCTGGCTATTCTTGTGTGCTTCTATTAGTTTCTGGTAGTCCATTTTGTAAAGATGGTGACCTGGTAGTACTAGAAACTCGGTAACTGGATACTCGTCTAGCACCCACAGGCATCTTCTCATTGCATCAGCAGTTCCCTGAAACCAGGAATGGTGTTCAGGACTCTGATAAGCTGCAATAACTTGGAGGAATCCTTCTTTTCCAATTCCAAGTCCATTATATGCTTTTGAGAGATGGGAATTGAGACTAGTTGAATTGAATTGTGTAATTGCATATATCTTGTTTATGTTGCTGTTAATGCAGTTGCTTATAACTGCATCAATTAGTCTGTAATTTCCTGCTATAGGAATTGCTCCTTCTGATCTTCTCTTTGTCAACGGGTATAATCTTGATTCTGATCCGTCTCCGAATACTATTGCTGCTACACTCTGCTGCCATTAATGAACAATTAACCCACACAGAGTTTAATTAACACACAAAAAAATTAATGCTAATGCTTAATAAATAATAATAATAATGTATGTACCTGATTTAATGGAGCAGATAATGAAGTGGGATACTGAGGATTTTGGGAATTCGAAACGAACAATCTTCGAATCGAAGATGAACAGGGTGAAGAAGGTAGATTTGATGGATGTTTTTGAGGATTGATATTGAGATTCACAGGAAGTTGCAATATCACCATGACAAAGGCAGAAAAATGTTTGATAGTATGCAAAATTAATTAGTTTAATAATTGCAATTAGAAATCTTAAAATGTAAAATTGTTGTGATTTAAAGAGAGAGATGGAAGAGAATATTTTGGTTTCTTCTTCGTCATAGCTATTGGTTGTGAAATTCCTTGTATGGCTGTACTTGTACAGAAATAGTTTAAACATAATTAATACATAATTAGATATGAAGCTTCTTATGTTTCATGTGGCAGAAATTTCTGTTTGTTGATACCATGTTTAACTTTGATTCTAAGCTTCTTCTTGCTTTTCTTTATTCTTTTTGGTTTTCCAGATCTTTGTTTAACTTTTGTTTGTCACAAGATTATAAAGTGAGGATCATTGTTAATTTCAATCTTTCTAATCAAATTATATTTAATCCCAATACGAGGAATTGCTTCTTTAAATTCACTACATGATTTCACCATTGTAATTGCACTATCATACTCACCTCCTCTCATATGCATGAAATTCTATAACTGTTATGTTTAAATCTCTATCAAAACAAATTAATTGGTATGAAGTAAACATTGTTAGTTGCATGAAATTGAAATACAATTGATTTAAGTAAATTGCAGATTATAGAATACACAATTGAAATAAATCAAAGAATAAACGACAGTACTAAAATACTTTTCAACCTTAACAGAAGGAAGGAAGCAGTAGAGCCGAGCCCTGTATAGACAGTTTCCTTAAGACAATTATCTATCCCGTAGTGGCGATTTGTCTCCCAAGATACAACGACTCTCGAAGGCGAACTGAACTGTGCGTAGTGGGCTATTACCGGAAAAAGAAGGCTTTCTTGAAGGAAATAGAATACAGAGATGGAGAAGAATTTCGAATTTCAAGGGATAGAACAAAAGAAAATGAGACAGAGAGGATTTAAAAGAATGGAATTAAATGACATTAAAATAGATTAATTCTCTCATTAAGAGAATTAATTTTGCAGTTATATTTTTATTCAAAAACAAAACTGACACAGAATTCGAATAAGCTCAAAAAATATCTGGAGAAAATTTGGGCCGGAGCAAAAACTAGGCAGGCCCGTCATTCGCGACGCCTATGTCGTGCGGGTGCACATTGGGCCTTTGAAGGCTCGGAGCTAGGATTTGCACCCCCCTGCGCGCGCAAGAGAGAGTCTTTTGGCTTATACAAGTTAACACCTTACAAAAGTGTGTTTCAATATGAACAACTTTTCCACTTTATATTTTTCCTATGTGGGATAAGTTAACATAAGCCAAATTTTTCTCTAAATATTCCATTCCATTAGGTTAACTTTGAGCAACAATTTCTCATTCACTACTTGTCCGTTTTGAGTAAATTATATACCGTTGGAAAGCTCACGTTACGTACTATACAATGACACTAATCATTTAATTAAATACTTTTCTTTTCCATAATATAATTTGGCCCAAAGTTGATAAATAGTCACTAATATATAATCCAATATATTTGTCAAATTTCCAACGAACGTAACTTTAATTTGTACCCATAAATATTTGACACAAATTGACCTTGTAAAAGTAGTTTTGGAATTACAAGACTCAGAAACAAAAAATATAGGTGAGTTGAAGAAAAATTGTGAAGCGGAGCAAAAGACATAAAAGCTGAGAAAAATGCGTAGCTTAGTGAGTACTTTATTCCAAAATGCCCAGCATTTCTCATAGCCCTTCAATTCAAGCTTCATTCCATCTTATATTTTTAACAATATTCCAATAAGTCATATTTGGAAATTATTCCCTTTTACTGCAATTTCCAAATATTTTTTTAACATCTATCAAGGGTTAACTTTTGGTTTTTTTAATGCAGAACTTCTGAAATTTAAAATACATATCCAATAAAAATCACAATAACAGATTACTTACAAAAATGTTTTGGAAAAGGTTGAAATATTTTAATATTTTACTATTTAAAAGTTATTAAGTAATTGTTTTTGTTGACTTTGGAATTATATTCACTCATCAACTATTTTTCAAAACTCTATTTAGCTCGTAATTGTCTAAAATCATCCATATTCATCTTTACCTTCAAAAATTTTAACAACTTATCCATTTTGCAAAGGCAGTTTACTGAGAATTAGGAGATTTAGATCATTATACGCAACAAAAATTTTCTAATTATATTAGCAGTTTTTTTTATCAATTTATGTTACTCGCCAGATATTTCTTCTTAATATATCAAGGATTGCAACTTAGTATTTAAAGTTTACGGAGATATCACTTTTTTAGTGGAATAGATGGTTGGAGAAAACTTTCTTGCATTTAGTAATTGGTTGCATCAAATTTAGTACGTATTTGGTTTCCTCCGAATAGCTTTTTTTTGTTTTTTCTGCTTCGAACAACATATTCTAAGTGTTTGGTTCGGAATCAAATAATTGTTATTAATTGTTTCAGATGCAGAAAACAGTTGTTCACCCAAAAAAAAAAAAAAAAAAAAAAAGAGCAAAACCAAACAGGCCCTTAAATATATTGTTGAATGCTCCATCCATCCCAAATTTATAAAGCACTTTTCCATTTTGGTCCATCCCAAATTATAGATAACTTTCCTTTTATAAAAATTAGTTATTTCTAATTTTTCTATTACACCCTTGTTTGTTATGCATAATAATCAACAAAATACATCAATTTTTATTTTAAAACTATAAATATTCTACAAATCTAATACAAATTGAATTAAAAATTGTAATAATTTAATGTTGAACCCCTTATATTAAGAAGTTAGATGAGAGTATATGAGGAAAATGATAAGTAAAAATTGTCCTTCAACTACTTTAAATATATTTTCTTAAATCGCCTAAAGGCTTTAAATACTCTATCAAATTGAAACGAAAGGAGTATAAGTTTTTAACAAAAGACGATAACAGCCATTCATTACGAGAGGGGACAAGTTGTTAAAATTTAAAAAGTATCAGTATAAGCGGTAAAGCATGTGGTCTTAATTCGATGCAAAGCAAAGAACCTTATCGGGGCTTGACATACTGCGAATCATCTTGAAAAGAAACACATTGATAATTTTGAAAGATCGGGACTAAATCACTTTTGGTGAATCATTTAATAGTTTAGGAGAATGTGGACGAAAGCAATTTTCTATTATATAAAAAATTTAAAACAAAAATGTTCATCAAAAACAAAATCAACCCAAAATATAAGGTCTAATATATCAATTGCCTACAAAACATTGGCTCAAATCGTTTATTATCACCCCCAACTTGAGGAATATCCAATTTGTCCCATCATCTTGGCTAAACTGATCCAATTTACATTTTGAATCCGATTAAACAAGACAACTAAGGAAAGAGTGTGTTCCACGTACCGCCGTGTATCAAATGGGAAAAGTCAACTCAATCACAGCTGAACAGTAGCGCCTTGTTACAAAAATTTTAAAAAAACCTTTCACAATTTCCTTAAACTCCATCCTTATTTTTTCTTCTTTTCAAATATACCATCTTTCTCCTCCCTCCATATCTCTCTTTTTAGTTCTTAAATTATTTACTTCAACAAACAAATCAAGTTAAACCACTTTTCTCCTACAAATATCACATAAATAGAAACACTTTTTTGTATCCAATTAAGCATTTGCAGAATTAATTAAACACAAATTGAGATGACAACTAAAAACATCATTAGCTGATCTCTAATTTACTTTTATTCTTTCTTTTCTTTTATTCATATCAAATGCCATCGCCATTGACACCACCACCACATCTAAAAAAACTACCTAAAAACAGCATGCAATTCAGCCAGCTTTGTTATAGTTTAAAGAACATGAACCTAATCAAAGTGGTAATTAAAGTAAGAACCTTACAAATAAAATTCCAATTCAGATTCAAACTGAAGCAAATTCAGAATACTCCATTCAAGTTGAAAATTGCCAAGAATCAATTTCATTTATGCAGACAGAAAATCAATTCCATTTATCCAACATCAAACAAATCCAACCTAAATTAATTTCAATTTAAATAAAAAAACAACTGCAAATTGCCCAAAAATCGTGCATTCACCGTTCCCTCTTTGCTGGCCATTTGTGTTTCCATCGGTCACCAGAATCGTCCCCGCTCATCCCTTTACTAGTTGTCGTTGTCGTCCCACATAGCCTTGCTTGAGTTTTGGCTGTGTTTCCAGATGCAAAAAAAGAGAGAAGAAACAGGGACGAACGGAGAGGGATGAAAAGAGAGGGATGAACAGAGAGGCCAGTGCTGGCTCAGATAGCCATCGTCGGAAACAAAGATAGTGAGTGAGGTGAGGGAGAGCTTGAAGGCATGAGAGGAGTAGAGATCAATGAAGAAGAAGAAGAAAGTGGTCATTAATCTCACCCGTCCGATCTCAAGTTTGATGAGTTAATCTCAACCGTTTGATTACTTTTTACGAAATGTAAAATATCTTCCCTTTGTATCGGTTTAGCCAACACAAGGAATAAACTATGTTCCTTAACACTATATTTGGTTTAGAAGTTATCAGGTTTAAGCATGGTTTTCAGATCTGGATCTGTCATCGAACCGGTGAAAGGATGGATTCATGGATTTTGGATTAAACCGGAATAAACCGGAATCAAACCGGATTTAATAAATATATTAAAATATTAAAATATTTTTATTTTTATATTTATAATTTATGAAAATTTGGATATTTTTATTATAATTCTTTAAGTTTAAGCAAACATAATATACTAATTAAAAAAACTCAATTTATGAAATATAGTTTTTATAGTTACAATTAAATATCAATTTAATTTAAAATAATTTAAAAATACAAACTATATTTTATTTTAATTAAAAACACCCCAAAATAATAAATTAAATTTTATATTTAAATAAATTTTTTTAAAAAAAAAATCTGGTTGAACCGGAAAACCGGTCCGGTTCACGGTTTTCTGGTTCGACCGGCCGCTAACCGGTTGTTGATCAAAGTGAAAACCGGATAGAAACCGACCGGTCTGACCTCTGGTTCTGGTCGAACCCGGTCCTACCGGCCGGTTCGGTCCGGTTTTCACAACTATGGGTTTAAGTGAGATAGATATAAAAGTATAGGGCAAATTACAAAAAAAATCCTATGGTTTTATTTTTTTTGCAAATAAAAGACTATAGTTTTTTCTTTAAAAAAGAGGATTGTGTTTTAAAATATTCACAAAAAAAGGATAACTAACATTTTTCCGTTAAAAATGATAATATAGCGGAAGGTATTTTTAGTTATTTAACATATCAATAATTTATGTATATTATTTAAGAATTTTACATCAAAATTTGAATATTTTTCAAAGATTTTTCAATTTGTTATGATTTTTTTAAATCTATTATCATTATTTAATTTATAAAAATATTTGTGCTTTTCAAAAATTTTCAAAATTTATCATTCATGTGTATTGTATTTTTATTAACCAACTTAAAAATTTTGAGTTCAAAATGAACAAAAATACCCTATGTAATGTCATGATTTAATTTTAGTTATCCTTTTTTTGTTAACATTTTAAAACACAATCCTCTTTTTTTAAAAAAAAAACCACAGTCCTTTATTTGCAAAAAAATGAAACCACAGGGTTGTTTTTTGTAATTTACCCAAAAGTATATCCATATTTATTTGGAGATGTAAATAAGGAGTATAATAACTCAGAATAAATCTATACGTTGAAGGGAGTAATTTTCTTAACACTCCAAATTAGAATGTTTTCATAGTAGGGTTGTCAAACGGGTGACGGGGACCCATCCCCGTTGGGGGCCCGCCCGGACAGGGACGGAGAATCCCCGATTAAAATCCCTGCGGGGCGGGGATGGGGACGAATTTGTCCCCTTTTATTAATCGGGGACAGGGATGGTAATATCCCTATCCGCCCCACGGCTCCCGTCCCCATCCCCATTTAAAGCCCGTGGGGATCTCCGATAAAATACCCCGAATTCTCATTTCAATTTATTTAATTAATATTAGATTATATGCTAAAGAAAATAATAAATAATGTTTAAGTGTTCTGAAGACTTGGTCTTAGAGAGCAAAGAACACAGCCCATAAGAATCAAAAAATCCAGCCGGCCAGTTGAAACGTAATATTATTATTTGCATAGTTGAGATTTTTCACAGTGCTCAGACTGAACAATTAACTTTGGAGTGGAGAGGGAGGCTACCATTTTTGTATAGTAATTAATAATTTGTCTTAGGCGATTTCTCATTTTATTAGCACCGTCAAGTTGCAATAAAAAAAAATTGTCCCAAATATTGATTTGGTGAGTTTAGATCCGCGGTGAATAAAGAGTCTAAGTGGGAGTTGATGATGTTATTTTATGTATAATTATTAATTATATATTAATGTATTTGAGAATTGAGTTTTAAGAATTTTATGTTTGTATTTTAATGCATATTTGGATAAATTTGAGAATGAAAATTGAAATTTTACAGGTTTTTTTTTTATAAAATATTAAATTAGCTAAACGGGGACGGGGATCCCCGCGGGGACCCGATTCCCCGCTGGGGACGGGGATGGGATAGATTTTCATTCCCGATTAATAAACGGAGCGGGGACAGGGATCCCCGATTAATCTGGGGACGGGGATGGGGAATGCAATCCCCGTCCTGCTCCGCCCCATTTATAACCCTATTTCATAGTAACACATATGGTTATTACTTAATTATCCTTTGTTTTTTTTCTTATTTGTACATATATTCATAAATCTTGATTATATATAAAGGTTATAGTTATAATTTTTATAAATTTTATATTATTAAATCATGAATTTAATTTACCATAAATTCAAAATCCACATACAGCACACCACATTTACCATTACTTATCTTATTTTATCACCCCTTAAACCATTAAACAAAGCGTAACTATTGGGCCGAATTCCGGGGCAACTTATGTATTATGCCAAATATAATGAAGGATCTAAACTGGACATCTTCCGATAGTAGCGAGAAGGGAGAAGGGAATGGAGACTAGAGAAGACTTGAATTCAATACTACCATTCTTGCCACTAGTAATTCGGTCATCGGCTCTGTTTTGGCCCTCACAAGTTGTGGAAGCGCTCAAATCACTCTCCAAAGGACCCGGTTTCAGCAATGTTAACTCTGGAGAATTACTCTTTGTTGCCATTTCCGATATCAGAAATTCTCTTCATCTTTCTGCTGAACCTCTCGCTCCTTTCGCCCAAGAAGGGTATGCCCTCTTCTTTGACGAGGTATAACATTCGATTTTCATTTTCTTCTGCATTATGCAGTTAAATTTGAATTTAGATGCAAATATTCAAGGTGGGCCGTCATATGAAGTTATTTTTGTTTCTTATTCCGTTCCAATTTTATTATTTCCTAAAATATGTTGGTGAAATTGGGCTACTAGGAAACTCTAATACATGAAAGTGGAATAGCTCTTCATTGTTGATTATCTTTTAATATTGATATGAAGTTAGAGCAATGAATGAAACTGAATGGGCGAGTTTTCTTCCAGTTGATTACTCGAGCTGACTCTGCAAAATGGTTTAGAGACGTTCTTCCGGCGCTGGCTAATTTACTCTTGAAGTTACCTTCTTTGTTGGAGTCTCACTATCAAAATGCAGATAACTGGCTTGATAGGGATTCAAACAATGTCAAAATTGGTCTTCGTTTGTTGGGTCCGCAAGAAGCTGGCATAGTGTTCCTTAGCCAGGTATCTGTATTTACTTATTTCGTAATCATGTTATGTTTCTTAAGAAATAGAAAATTGACATTTTTGGTCGCAAATCGCACTCTCAATTTCGCGAAACTGAGTGCATTGGAGGAGAGAAGTAAGTGAACTTACAATTGAAACTTATATGCTGGTGGTGAAGAATGTTGAATATGTCTCAGTTTACTGAGATGAAAGGTGCCTTGATGTTTTTGTTATTATGACAGTGCCCTTAATCGCTTCTTCTTTCACCTAGATGAAAGTTTCAAAATTTCCTGTTTTTATTCTAGTCTTTAGAATAGTTGCATTTGCTTGTATCATTTGTTTCTAAAATCCTTGGATTTCTTAATTTGATTCAACTAATACGCAAAAGACTATCAACATGATCCTGCTCATCTCCTAAAATTTGCCGCTTGCCATTACAAGGTAGGAGTCAAGGTTTGCTTAAATGTTCAGAGTAATTTACTTTGGAGCTTCTATTGGAGTTCCACAAGCAATACAAATGTAGACCATTGTTGTATGATAAGTCAAACACGTTCAATTTAAGCAATGCTTAATTTAATGAAACACTAGCATATGAAGTTACAAAATGGTTCTTGACCTGATATTTGAGCTTTCTTTTTCTCTTTATGGTTGTAGCTTGTGATATTTTCCACGTTGCATTTCAGGAATTGATTGGTGCTCTTCTTGCGTGTGCTTTCTTTTGTTTGTTTCCAATCACAGATAGAAGAGCAAAACATCTTCCAATGATCAATTTTGATCATTTATTTGAGTACGTAGCTTTACTGTAACATCCTTAACTGTATTATATGTTGTGCAAGTTTTATAGGCTGTAAGTTAAAGACTGGGATAAAAAGTAGAGAGAAAGTAGATGAATCCTGGAAACAAAATATCATGCTGTACTTGAGCTAAATTTTCTGTTTTTGCCTTGTGTGGGTATGTAGCATGTGAGTACCTGTACTGGCTAGTGCGAGTCTTTGTGTGTGTGAGAGAGAGAGTTTCAAATAACAACCAATGAGTATTGTAATGGCTAGTTCTGATCACAATCTGCTTTCAAAACAGAAGGATAAAAAGAGCCATCAGTGAGAGAGAGATAGGCCCTTTTTTCCTCTTATTTCTGCTTCTGTATTTTTCTCTTGCCTTAGTTTGGGTCAGTAACTTGTTTATATATGAGGATGTTTGTGTATAATAA
This sequence comes from Euphorbia tirucalli, assembly GCA_039660915.1. NCBI lineage: Eukaryota > Viridiplantae > Streptophyta > Magnoliopsida > Malpighiales > Euphorbiaceae > Euphorbia > Euphorbia tirucalli. The sequence continues at coordinate 14,462,208 of CM077636.1, read as the reverse complement.
CTTACTTTTAAATATATAGATTACAATCTTGTTCTAACATGAGGTACGGTACCACTGGCCAATAATATTGCTTTTTTCCTGTGACCTGGTATCAAAATCATGACTGATGCCATTTTTATGTGATTTTGTGCCTTATGATGTTCTCTATGAATATGGCAATAGTCAAAATAGTCAATGAACTCTATAAGGAAAAAACTAGAAGTCTAAAAAGGTTTACATGAGTCTTTGGACTTCATGAACTTCTCGTCCTTTTATTTGGCATCTGACAGAAAAAAGAGTGACGGCATTTAAAACCTGAACATGGAACATTCTATGACCATTAAGGTCTCTGAAGTATTTAAAGTGTAATTGTCAATTTGATTGTGCTCATTGATTTATTATATCATATATGTGTGTGTGTGTGTGTATTTCAACTAAATTCGGGTTATATTGTCAATTTATGTTCTCATGACCTTTTTCTTTCTCCCTTAATGTGGACAGTTTATTCATTTGAAACTTTTTTATATATTTTCAGGAGTTTGTATGATAGTTATAGTGAAAAGCAAGAAAACAAAATAAAGTGTGTTGTGCACTATTTTGAGAGGATAACTGCAAGTCCTCCTGTGGGCTTTGTCTCATTTGAGAGAAAGGTTCTTATTTTGGAACAATTTCATGAATGTATTTCTTACCCCAAGTCTGATTTTTGGAATGAATCTAAGGCACCACTCTGCCCTCTTGAGGTAAAATATGATATGGATATGTAGCTATTTGTTTAGCTTAATTTAAATTTGAATATTTAGTGAAAAGTAATCAGAATTATTTGTTTAGTTTCGTTCTTGAGTTATGGAAAATTTCTTTGGTTCTGTATGTGATTTGTAGGTACGTGATTGTGGTTTTATAGAAGATCAATGCAGTGGAGCTCTAGAAGTGGATTTTGCTAACAAGTATCTTGGTGGTGGTGCTCTTAATAGGGGCTGTGTACAGGTAAAACTTTTAATGCATTTTCTTTCTTTCTTTTTTTTTTTTTTGGGGGGGGGGGGGGGGGTGGGGGGGTTGTGAATGTTCGTGGTCTAAAATTATAATAGAATGCTCCTTATGCATATCTTCACATTTAATTCCTCCCAAGCATGATTTTCATGGCTGCATACCACTAGGGTCATTGTATATCACAAATGTTGTTAAATTGCATCTTTTTAATATTTTTTGTCCTCGTTATCTTATGTAGGAAGAGATCCGTTTCATGATCAATCCTGAATTAATTGCTGGAATGCTTTTCTTGCCTTGCATGGAAGACAATGAGGCTGTAGAAGTTGTTGGTGCAGAAAGATTCTCTAATTACACAGGGTTGGTATTATCCATGAGATTAATCTAAATTGTTATCAAAATATAAGTCCGTTTCTTTTCTTTTCATTAATCTTTGCCCTTTTTTGCTGTTCATTCAAGAGGTACTGTTAGGATTGAAGTTTTCAAAATCAATTATTAACTATTTTACATAGCTGTGCTCCTTCTGAACTTCTGGTTCTGTTATCTAGCTACAATTAATATTTGAGAAACGTATTTCATAAGTTCATATGTTGCAATATATTGAATAGCAAAATTGCATCTTATGATCTGTGTTGCAACTTGAAACACATTACTAACTGCATTTTCCTCTTTTAATAATGTAGGTATGCTTCTTCATTTCGCTTTTCTGGCGATCATGCTGATAAAAGGGATGTTGATTGTTTTGGTAGACGTAAGACCAGGATTGTTGCAATAGATGCAATATGCAGTCCAGGAAAGAAGCAATTTAAATTGAACTACCTCCTTCGGTATGTATATATTGTACTATACACAACATCATATGTATAATTTATGCAAGATCTCTTCTCTCTGTCGTCAGTCCAATATTCATAAGATGTGTTTTTGTGTGCTTCTTAAAAATTGCAGCACTTTTTCTTGTTTACAAACTAAAATTTGTCCTCCTATTTGCATGTTTTTTCATTTTGGCCCTTCTACTTTTTTTTTTGGCTCGTTTTGGACGCTTGTACTTTGGTTTTTGTCAAGACCATTGACAGACTATTCCATTAACATTGTATCCCACACACTGCTAAAATGCGTTTGGTCAAACTATATCCTCCAGTTGTTTTGCAGTATGTGTATTACAGAAGGAGCCAGATTTTAAGAAAATCAGAGAACATGGGGCCAATTTGCTAAAATTAGAGTGGCTAAAATGACAAATTATCAAATTGGCATGAGAGTTTAAAAAAGCTTAGGGTTTTGTATCAGTTATCAAGTCAGGTGGCATTTGTTAATGCTAATTTGTAGTTGTGACTCTTGCTGGGTAGAGCGAGAACGCTGCTGGTGCTACTCCTAGACTAGAGACATATCTTAGGTTTTGTGATGCTTGGGCTTTTCAGACTATGCATCTACTTGTTAATTTTGGAGAGTTGTGCTTCCTTGGTTTCTGAGGTGAAACAACTCCCGTTTGTTGTAATGGCAGCAAAATGCTTCTGTAAAACTTTGCTTTTTGATGCCAAATTATCACAGCATGGTTTCCGATTCCTGTCGCTATAAATTGTTACTATCTAATCCAATTCTGTTCACGGCCAAAAGTAAAATTTATCCTCCTACTTGCTAAAATTAGAGAACATGGGACCGATTTGCTAAAATTAGAGCGGCCAAAATGACAAATTATGCCAAGTACTTTGGCTAAATGTGCCAAATTGAAGTACAGGTGTGCCAAATTGAAGTACAGGGGCTAAAATGAGAAATTATACCAAGTATAGGGGGCCGCATTTTTACTTTTTTCTTTTTGACAACGAATGTGTTATGAGTTTGTGTGAGGATGTTACACAGAATTTACAAATGAAAATAGATCGACAAAACAACTTGATTAGACTTGTGGACAAGTTTGAGCTTGTAAAATGTACATTGGGAGTGTTTAAGGACTGCAACTGATTTGGTGACTGATAAAACTTTATACTTTCTATTTGCTATCTGCCATCATCTTCTCTCGACAAGCCTTTGTTTGAGTTAAATGTGCTTCATAGCAAGATTTCTGTTTGGTCTTGCAAGACATCTGAATAAACAAATTTTGGTTGCCCTGTTACTGAGAAATTATCCTGACTTATAGTTGCTTGGTTTTTCCAGGGAGATCAACAAGGCATTCTGTGGTTTTCTTGACCAATCTAAATTCAATCAGTATAAAAGACTATGTCAAGATAGTAAACATCAAGGAGTGCAGTGTAAACTAAGTTATGAAGAGGCCAATCTTGTATCCACAAAGAACTTTCTGGTGTGAGTTCTTTGCGACTTTAACTGTAGTATTTTGCCTTTTTTTTTTTTTTTGTAGTCTGTTTTGCAGTAGAATTGCGAGCATGCAGATTGTGTATTTAAAGTTTTATTCGTTTTCAAAATGATGACCATTACAACTCAACATAATGGTTATGAGTTTGCTTCTTTAATTCGTTTCTTTATTTAAGTATAATTGTTGTGCTTCCATATAGTTAAATGAAGGTCCCTCAGCTTCTGTTGATGTTGAAATGCATGAAGAGGAAATCATAGATGAAGTGGCCAGAGATTTTGATAAGGGAAGTTGCCTTATTTTCTACGAAGATAATATTCCAATCGCAACAGGTAACTGGGGTTGTGGTGCTTTTGGAGGAGATCCTGAACTAAAGAGCATAATTCAGTGGCTTGCAGCTTCGCAGGTAATTTATTCTGGATGTTATAGTATGTGACATTCCTTGAACCTAACTATTAGGTTTGAGATTATGCAGATGATCATATTTGTGCACTACACTGATGGATGGACTAAAATTGTTCACACCATGCCTCTTAAAAGAATATGCGCCTTTTATATGCTTCTTGTTTAACGCCATCCTTTCCCATGATCCACATTTGTTTCAGGCATTAAGACCTTCCATACTGTACTACACATTTGGGATTGAGGCACTGCAGAGCCTGGATAAGGTACTTACATTGTCTCCGCCATGGTGAAAAATTCTTGACGATGATAACTAATAATTCCCTATTTTGACTGGCTGATAATTATGAGAGTCCACCACATATAGTTGCTACTAACCTGGATGTTGGCGATACAAGTATAGTATGTTTGTTTTGGTTTATTTTCTGCATATTTTACGTGTGCATTTTCATTTGATTTTGTTTGGGGCAGGTGAGCCAGTGGATTCGGTCACATGAATGGACTGTTGGAGATTTGTGGAATATGTTGGTAGAGTATTCACACCAAAAATTTAACAGGGAAACTAATTTAGGATTCTTTACATGGCTGCTTCCATCCCTAATTAACAGTGAAGCTGCAACTCCTACCATTCCAAAGACTCCTTGAACCATTTTTGTGTATCCCGTGTATGAATTTTCAATAGTTTTTTAGAGTGGAAAATGGGATTTCTTTTTTGGAGCTAATTTTAATTTCTGGTTCTGTGTGAGAGATTAAATCTTTAAAGTTTGAAGTATGGAAGAATTTTATGATTTATGTTATGAACCAATAAGCTCATCCATATTATTTGTATATATACGTATTTTTGTTCTTCTTTGCTCTTGAGAAAATCTTTCCTGAAAAAAAACATGAGGGACATTTTGATAAGAGCTTATATAAAACAAATATTAATAGAAAGTTTTCTAAAACTAACCTAATTAATGGGTAGCATATTATAGTTATCTTCAAAGTCATTAAGGTGTTGATTTGTAAAAAAAAAAAAGTCTTGAAGGAGAATTTACATATCAAGAGTAACTAGTTTTTTCTCCTTCATGTGTGATATGATATTAATCTAATTAGTGACTCAACTAATTTGTTTGCCTAATAATATTTCAATATTTTCATTAGATTTTAATTTGTTTCCGTAAATTTATTTTGTATTACAAATATAATACCATGTCACTGTCACATGTCAAAATATTGTGTCACGTGGAATTCTAGATTAAAAGTTTAATTAAATATGGTATAATTTTTTTGATCGAGTACGATGTGAAGTCATTGATTGGCTTCCCAATTAAATTTGCTGAAAAAATTGCTAGTGACTATTAAAACAAAAATTGAAGTTTTAAAATTTTAAATTCAATTTTCACCAGCTCTAATCGTTACAACATGCGCAAAATTTATCATAAAAAAAAGTTTTAAAATTTATTATGATGTATGTAAATCCTAATCTATTCTATTCATCAATCATATTAAATTTTATGTTTTATATAAAATACACGTAATATTACGAATAAGGTAACATAATGTTCCTATTGGAAAATTTAAAATTTATCTCCAATCTCTAAAATAGCAAAATTATTGGCTTGATGTTCACTAAATACTTCAATTATAGGCCAAATTAATGGGAAGTCAAAATTTTTCCATAAGTCTATTCAATCCACATACCACGAGTCCACGTCAAATGCAAAATAGGATAAGTGACGCAATACCATCTTGACATGTAGCATTTTATCAATTATGACCATACACATTAAACTCCTAGTTATTATAAATGTTGGATGTGAATATCATACTTGGTTAAAAGAGTGTTGTTCATTTCATATGTGTTAGAAAATGCATTTCTTACCGTTTTGAATAATATTTTTCAATTATTCATTTCATATGCACTTCTTACAGTTTGAATAATATTTTTGCAGTTTTTCTAACTACCTCATATATATAAAAAAAGATATTTTCAATTGTTAAAATGCAATTTTAAATATAAATGAAGTGAATAACATTTTTTTAATTGAGTTTTACGTTTAAAACTAATCTTTCAATAGTAAAGAGTTTAATGTATACAACCATAATTGATTTAGTAATTAAAATTAAGGATTTTTAATCCGACAAAAGTAGAAAAAATAATGTACCTTAGGATGCTTTTTGCATTAGAGAAAATAACCGGTTGTTATTAAGAAATGAGATGTACGCTTTTTTGGTAATTACCCCCTGATTTAATTATACCTCTTTTGATTAATAATTAATAAATGACTTTAGTTTGTAAAGACAATGATCAAACTGCTGAACCAGACGACGGTAGTTTGGCAAAACGACACCGTGATTTTGTTGTGTTATTTGCCATTCCACACACTGCAAGTGCTTAGACTCAGAGTTCAATTCCCATTGCCGTACGACGGAGCCGTCATTCCTACTGTGAACATGGTAAGAGATCGTCTCTTTGCAACTCTTGGCAAAACATACAGTAATGATTTCTCCCCTTTTTAAAAATTTTATTTTTTGTTCCTGTTTCCTTGCCATTTGTTTGTTAAGTTGAATTTATTTGTGTATCTGTATATGAAGCCCAGGAAGAATTTGATGAACTTTGCTTCAAGTTTGGTATCAAGCTTGACGATGTGGTAAGCTAAGTTGTAAGGACTTTGCATGCGTTTTCTCGACCTCGCTACCATCAGCATTTTTTTTTTCCCTTTTTATCCGTAATTTTTATTTTCAAATCAATAGTAAGCATGTACATGATAATCATATATATGGTTGATTTTATTCTTATGCTTTTGTAAATTAGTAGATATTGATTGATCTGATTTCTCTTTTTATTTTTTTCCAAAATGTTTAAACATATATATGATTAGACATGTAAAAATCTCAAAACTAAAGTTAAATCCATTGAGTATTTGGGTTTGAAAGTAGCTCAACTATCTTATGGCTTAAGATTTGTAGAGCATTCAAGGAAAAGGATTGAGTAATTACATGTTGTCTCATGATTTTAGAAAAGTTGCAAATCCTTATGAAAATATCAGAGATTGCATTTGAGATTGCATTTGATATTAAATCATGAGACCATAAGCATTCAACTGTTGAGTTAACAACTGTATTGAATTCCAACAATAATTTACTATCTGCACCCACCAAAATTGAATTATCCTTACTGTTTAATAATTAATTACAATAACATATGAAAAAATAAACAAATTATTTCACTTACTACTCTTCCTTTTAGATTGATTTTTGTTTTGTACTGAACAATTATCTATACAAGTTAGGGGACAAAATGACATGATAACAATTAAAAATGTTTTTTCTATATTTATTTTGTTTTCTTACCCATTTTAGTTGTCAATAAACATATACAATGCGATATTATCTTATATTGTCGCAAGAATTAATTAGAGAGTCAATCTGTCTTCATAGCTTTGTTCCGTGATAAAGAAATATCTATTTTACCTTCCTCGAACCTTTTCTATTTTTCTTTGTATTGTTTAAAATTTAAATGATCTAACTCATAATGAGCTCATTTACTCTCCTTGCAACATATTAAAAAAGCTCAAGGTTTCAAGATTTAATTTCACTTCATTTGTTTTTAAGTTTAAATGAGATTTATTGAGCATCTTGTAGAAGTTAGGATTTATGATTGTCTATTAAGTATTAAATGATTTTCTTTTAATTTTAAATGAGATTCACCGAGCATCAAAGTTAGGGCTTATAGTTGTCTATAAAGTACTATAGCTTGATCAATTTTTTTTGTTTATTTTAAGAAAAATTAAGGTACGTGTTTCATTATTTTTGCAGTTGCCTTACTTTTTTGCAGATCCTCAATTGCCCCTCCTCCTCTCTTGCCATTAATTCCATATTTTCCGACAAGGGTTTGTGGATAATGTAAGCTTCACTAATCTTATTTCACCAACTCACGCGTTAGATCTTGGAATAAGATGTAAATTAATGTGGTCGTTTTCCTAAATCATTGTAAGTGATTTATAAAAAAATAAAATTGCTATTGTTGGGCAGCAAGGTTTTTACCTTCACGAGCCATAAAGAACGTGGAAGAATGATTACTCTAATATAAATATTAAAGAAAAAAATGAAAAAAAACTTGTTTGATACTTGTTAATACTTGGTCTAAAGAATGCTTAAATATTATACCTCTCATTTAAAGAGAGATGCACTAACCATTAGGACATAGATCTTAAAACAATGAAGAGCAAAAAGATGAAGTTAATGATGAAGACAATGAAGAGGACGATGATGACGATAGCACATGAGGATGTCATTGTTACAAGCAGGTAACACACATAATTATATGTGGTTATAATTTAATATTATTATAAATTTTGCAAGTATATATGATTGGGATGAGAAATAATACAATTTTCATTATGGGATTTATTTTGAAACATGCTTCTTTTATAGCATTGTGTTTATTTTTGGTGAACGATTATGGATTCAATTTGAAATGTTAGTGATTTCCATTGAATTTTGGGCAAGATTGATTTAGATTTAAGGGACCACCAAAGTACTAATTAACGTTATTGGTTAAAAATAAACCAAAAAAAGAAAGAAAAATACTGACTCCTCCATGAAGCACAATCTGAGAACGAGAACTAATTTAACTAATTGGAAGGAAAATGAGGACTTCAATCAATAGCTGAGGGCACAACAAGGTGGAATCGAATCCATTTAGTAAAGCCAGTTATCGCTAAGAACTGGAACAGTGTTCACCGAGTTAGTCCCTGTATATATATATATATATATATATATATATAAAATATTTAGTAAATTCGATTTGGTTTCGGTATAATCAAGTTTTTTTTTTGTAAATCTGAACTACCAACCAATACTGAATTCATAGTAAACTGAACTATAACAGATAAATAACTGATCCATAATTTTTGTTAGTTCAATTTCGGTTCAGTTTTCTATTATCTCAAAAAATTTCTCACATTTAATTAATTTATTTGCATTTGGATGTAAATATCTCCAGTATCTTCTCATTTACGTTTATAATTAGATTTAATTTTCTTTTAATAATAAATATTGAAAATAAGAAAATTATTTTGTGGGAGAATATTTTCAGCCATGGATGGAAAAAAGACTAGTATGCCGTTTTGGGTAGACAGATGCTCCATAGTCCCTGACATTCCTCTCGCTCCTAGTTTCTTCATTGGGGAGAGAAGATCACAGAAATTAGATGCACAATCATGCAAACCCCTCATCTCCTACACACTCAATCTAATTCGGAGATTGAAATTATGATCAAACATTTGAATATTTTTTCAAAATTTCTCCATTTTTCATAAACTAAGCATCATTCTTTGTCTTTTCTTAAACCCTATCAACACCCTCTCTCACTTAATTTCTCTCCTGCTTTCTATTTTCTTCCCACAAAATTCATCTCATCGGTAAAATCCTGCCTCTATGCCTCTTTTATAGCACTTTTATATCCCTTGATAAGTGAATATTTTACCTATTTAATTGGATATTTATTTGAGTTAAAATGAGGTTAATTGGATAATTATTTGCTAATTAGAGTTAATTTCAGGATTAAAGATCAAATAGAGCAAAAGCTGTGAAAACTTGAGCAAGCAGGCTCGTAAGTAGGCTGGAAGAGAGCTAGAAGCAGCTGTTGAGGAGAGAGAAAAAGGTGGCCAGCATTTGGATCATACCGTGGGCCATAGAAGATGGAGAAGAAAGATTTGATTTGTTTTAGGAATAGAATTTTGACTTTTTGAAGATTTATCTTTCATATCTCACCAAACCATAGTTGTTGAACCTTTTGAATATTTTATTTGTGTGGTTAAGATTAAGCCATAATACTAAGTATTATTTTTATTATTTTAATCCTGGGGCATTTTAGTCTTTTAAGGGAGTGCTATATATATCTCCCTTTGTTCTTGTTGCAGGGAGCTTTTTGCTCTTAACTCTTGGTTCATTTTCCTTGTATTCTCTTTCTTAGTTTAATACAATTAATTTCTCTTCATTTTATTTTCCCATTTTAATTTTCTGCTGAAACTGCTCGTGTATGACTGAGTAATCCGTCCAGCAGGCTCAAGCCAGCTTGGCTGGCATGAGTAAGTGCCTTTTTTTCCTTATTTATTATGAGTTTCATGTGATTGTTTTATGGTGTTCTTCATTTATTTATGTGTCTGGCCACCTCATACTTTAGTAATTATGATGAGACCGAGAGGAGATTCATGATTATAGAAAATACCATAAAACACATGTGATTTATTGCTGAAGAAATTCGAGTAGATTATATGCTAGAGGTTTTTATCTTTTGATAAAATGCTTACAAGAGATTAATACATGGTTAAGTAGTCTTTTGCTGAAGAGATTCGATTAGACTGCTTATCATAGGATCCACATGTCCAGAGGTTCCTAGTGTGGTGATTTGAGAGTGAGTTACTGTAGATCTATATTCTGTAACCCTGCTCATAATGTTTAAGGAGGGAAATATCACCGAAATTGCTTGTTATGTTTGGTTTGAGTCTACTGCCTTTTTTTATTATTGTTTTTTATATTTTGTTCTTAGCAATCTTGATTCTATTTACGTTTGCTTCTGTTTTATTTTTGCTGCTGTTTTACTTTGAAACCTTTATCTACTTATTGCAAGAAATCAGATCTGTTTGTTTGCTTAGAAATTTAAGATTGTTCACATCAATCTCTGTGGAAAACGATACTTGGACTCACCATCATGCTACAACCGACCTAGTACATTTGCTAGTATCGCATTTGGGGACAACACCCCTCTATTCAGTGGCAGAACCAGGACCTGACTCATTAGGAGGGCAAAAAAAAAAAAAAAAAAAACGAACGTCAGCTACTTGCCATCGACCATAAGGTGTTTTCAAGACTGACAAATACCTTTATTAGGATTATTTCAAGAATTATTATTATATTTATCTAAGTTCTACTAACAAACTCATTTATATCTATGATTTCTAAAATAAAAACAAAAACAAAAACATAAGTTTAAATTCATAATCTATCAATTTTAATCCAATTTATACGCACAAATTAATTAATTTAATAATTAACTTTCTAATTAAATAATTAATTCAATTTTAATACAAAATGCATATAAATTAAACCAAATAATGAATATTGTTTACAGATTAACTTAATTTAAGTATCAATTTATCAAATTTCAGTGATTTTGCAACTTTGTTTAGTATAAAATAAATAAATAATTAAATTCAAATTACAAACCCTAATTTATTAAATTAATAAATAATAATTCAATAAATATTTAATTAGTAAAATTGAGAATATTAATTGAAAATAATTGTAAATTCTGATTAATTAACACTTTATTAAAAAAATAAAATTTCAGATGAAATTAATATTTAATAAATAAATTAGACCTCTTTTCAGGGCCTTCCTAAGATTTTTAATCTTTTATTCTTTTACCAAACGCAGTTGTTTAACTAAAAGAAAAGAAAAAGAATGACCAAAACCTACAGCTGAACAACGACGCTGCCACTCCGCCGTTCAATAGCAGGGGCCAAAGGGCCAAAGGAAGGCCCATTTTTATGGCTTGCCGGCAGCCAGCAGGTTCGTTCCTGCATAAGGGCTTCATCTCTCTGATTTTGGGGGGGCCAAAATGCTCCCCCAAATCCCTGATTCAAGGGGCGAAGGCCGCCGGCTAAACACCTCTAGTAGGGGTTTTTCCCGGCGTCTGGAGGGGCACTGGCCCCCCCTTCCCTCTGCCCCTTCCCTTTGCTTTGATCTTGCAAAAGCATAAAATGGTGATCATATATGTACATCTGCAGGATTTTTTGGGGTTTTACACTTGAATCCAGTGAAAGTGATGAGGTGAGCCTCAAGCAAAGAGGAGGAAATATGAGAACAAGTTGTAGGATTTGGTGGCCTCAGTATCTTTCTGTAAATGAACCATCTTCCTCACATTTCTTGTTTGGTTGGCTCATTTCTTGCTCTTCTGCGTCTATTGATATCGTTGTTGGTTTTGCTTGCGATGAGGTTTCTCTTTCCCGCCAATCTAGTCTCCCGGTAAACACTCTAACTTGAACTGCCTTTTTGTTTAGTGTTTCGTTATTTATGCTTCTAACTGCTCTTTTCGTGTTTCTTTTATGTTAAACTTGTTAGCTAATTCTTCTAGTCTCCTGCCTCCTTATTCCCCATGCAAATGTTAGCCTGTTTGCTGTGGTAAACTAGAAGAGTTAAGCTGGCTGACACTTCCACGACACAATGCATTTAAGCTAAATTGAGTTTTGCAACTTCCAGTTTTGGTATATGGTGATATTATATAACTTTAAATTTCTGGAACCCAAAAGAGAAGTTTAAGAAGGTATCATGGAAACTAGTAGAGTACCTGAGAATAATTCAAGTGGTTCATTGAGAAACTGTAGGTCAATGTAAATGGTGTCACAAATTGTGGGATTTTATTGATGCGTGGTTTATCATGTTAGCAGTACCGGGACGCTTGGTGTCCCAAGATTCGAATTACTTAGAATTTTGTGTTTTGGATGGTTTGCAATTCATGAGGGAAGGTTTTTTTTTACCAGGAAGTAAAGTGGGGGAAAGATAAGCCTCGGTGAAGCTTATCCCATACTGATGCTGTTGAACTGCGCATTTCGTGTTTCCGGAAATACAAATATTAAAAGATTTTGACTTGTTTAATGTATCTTGGTATCTTACAATATTTCATTGTTTCTTTAATCAGGAGATCCTTCACTACACAAATGAGAAAATGGCTGTAAGTCTGCAAGATAAGTCAATGTTCTCTCTGCTAGGTCAGGGAAAGATGTTGAAGGTTGGTATGCAAGAAGGTAAATGGAAAAAATCGTGCACCAATGGGGTTTCTTCTTTGACAAACATGCAATATGTATTTGGAGAAAATTACGGAAGCAGAAGCTGTGAATGTGATAAACTTGATGGATTAGTAAATCAAAATTGTGAGAATTCTGCTAAAGGTGACCACTGGTTCCAGTTTGTATACAATTGTCACAAAAAATTTGGAACAGACATATGTTGGCTTCCTAAATTGGATCACGCTCACTGGAATGGGGCAATAGTATCACAATTTGATGTCCACGTATGTAAGTCATGATCACCTAGGCTGCTTGATTCCATTTTATTAATATTTTGTGATATTTAATCTTTTCACTGTTTCTTTGTTTTTATATAGGTAATAGTTTATGAGACTCCTGTTTATGGGTCGCATCATTTTTCACTAAATTCTTGGAGTCCTAAGCAAATTAAAGCTCCTTCAAAGAAACCAAAATGGGTTGGTGAACTTGATTGCAAGCAGCCTCTACTTGGTTTGGTAACAATGTGGTTCTTAGATTCTTTGCTGTTCAATCACATTATTTTTCTTTCTCTTCATGTTTCTGTTTTATCCTTCTGTGCACAGGATACAGTCATTATGGCTATCAACAGTGCTGCTGCAGCTAAAATAGTTATGGAGAAACACATGGATTCTAAGAGATCTTCTGCCACCTTTTTAATAATCTATATGTACTGTCTGCTAAACTTTGCTTGGATTTATATTAAATTAATTTCTTTTGCAATTATTGATGACCTTCTTATTGCTTTTCAGGTGTCAAGATTTGGTGTGGCATATATTTGCCATTTCTGTGGCATCAGTTTCCACTCTATTCTATGTCGCTCTACAGTTTTTGCATATCTTTGCAAAATTTGGATCAAGAAGAAAGAATTATATTATGTTAGCTGGGACATTTCGCAATACATTGACAAATATCCGAATCCGATTTTGTCAAATCTTATATTGGCCTATTTTTCTTCAAGATAATGGACTGAGGTTACTGGAAACTTCCATATTCATATTAAACTACATGTCCCATTTTTTAACCAAATGAAAATTTTACTATAATTGGAATCTTATAAGTGATTGTATTACTGATAGTTACTTCCAACTTTTAGATCATAGTTGTTAAAGGCGTGCCTTGCTCGAACGCGGTCCAGGGCCTCGAGAGACCTAAGGCAAGGCATTGTCGCTTGGGCGCACACCTGGCCAAATGTGGACTGTTTTTATGAGTGTGTTTTCCTTGTTTGATGATTTATTCGAATTAAAAGGCTCCTTAAATTTGGAATCAGTATAGGAAAGACTTTTAATGTCTCCTAAAATTAGGGATTGATTTAGGATAGACTTAAATGGCTCCTAACATTAGGGATTAGTTTAGGAAAGACTTAAAATTAAGGATTAAATGACTGCCTATTTTTGTAATATTACTTGTTTCTTTTCTTTTGATTTGTTTGCTATATACTATGACAACCTATTTATCTATTACTTATTCCTTTCCCTTTTTATTGATTTGAATTACAAACTGCTCGAATTAAGGATTAGTTTAGAAGAACAGACTGCAATTAATGTTAAATCTTAAAAGCAAATTAGAGACTTGATGCTGCTTTAATACTCCATATTTAGGGAGACAAACGAAACTGAATGGGAAAGTTTAAAAGTAAAAGCTAAAATATTTTGGCTTTTCTGCGCCTTGTGTCGCTCGGGCGCGCTTCTTGCTTTGCGCCTAGGCATGCCTGACCCCCTACGACTTTAACAACTATGTTCTAGATATATGATTATTTATTGACATAAACAAGTAAACAGAAGTTCTAGCAGTTCTTATTCGCTTAATTTCAAGTTGAGAACTGAAGCTTCACCTTTTTGAACTGATTCTCCATCAATCTTCTGTTTGGTCTGCATGAGGAACTGCATATAAAATTAATCAAATGAAGCTCTTTTCCTGTCATGTTTCTCTGCTAGCTTAGTACATCTTATACTGTAATTCCTCCCTCATTTTTCTTATTTCTGTTACTTTAAAACTTTATTATAGGTCTCAATCATGCGTTGAATATGCTGAGCGTGCCACATTGCTTAGGCATTCCATGTGGTTGTGCTTAACTGTTGATCTTCTTCTGGGGAACCTGCTTGGCCTGTCAATTTTGTATAATGCAGAATCAGTTTGCTCATGGATTTCGGCCTTCGCTAATGATGTTACAAATGAGTTGTTGCGTTCAGGTTGTGTGTGGTTGATGGGTGTACCAGCAGGTTTCAAGTTGAATACAGAGCTGGCAGCAGTTCTGGGCATGATTTCTCTTAATGCAATTCAAATTTGGTCTACACTCTGGATTTTTGTTAGTTTCCTTTTTATTTATTTCATTAAGGGTCTAGCTGTACTAGGAACTGTTTTGGGGGCAACCGTTCCTGCTGCTTTGGTAATCGACACAGTTGCTCTTGCAACATTGCACGTGTCAACTCTTCATTGTGCAATGTCACTCATATATTCACGACAGATTCAAGCATTGGCTGCTCTGTGGCGACTTTTCAGGTGAATAACAACTCATCTTTTTGCATTTGAGAGGGATGAGAGGGCTGGTATGATTATTAGGCTGTGGAGTTGGGGCAATGGAGGGGAATTGGGCCACATGGATCAACTGCATTACCTTAAATTTCTTGAAACTAAACAGTTACCAAAATTTATTGTATAGATTTTTGTTGGTTCTAGGGTTTTTATGGCCATAATTTATCAGATGCTCTGATATAATGCTTTGGTAACTGTTAATATGACTAGTGATAATTAGACAAATGATAGTGATGCTTGAGGTTATGAAAAAAATGTTATCAAGTCTCTTCTAATACAATCATTTTCAAAATGAAAATTTTTTATTTGGTTGTTGGTGATGTTAGCTGCTGAAGTCAACTTGTTGCTATTCATTGTTAATTGGAAGATAGGAACTAGACCAAACCCTTCATTTTTATTTTTTCTTATCTGCTAGAATTTGCTGTTGTTAATCAGGAAAAGTTCATAAATATTCCATTACAGTTTTATTGTTTCTACTTTCTACAGTTCAAGTTCTCAGATTTGCTGAATTGTTTACAGGGGCCGAAAGTGGAATCCTTTGCGTAAGAGATTGGATAGCTATAACTACTCGGTTAAACAACATATTGTTGGATCCCTTCTGTTCACACCCCTTTTACTTTTGCTACCTACAACTTCTGTTTTCTATGTTTTCTATACTATTTTGGATTCAGCCATCACCTTTGTTTGTATTTTTATTGAAGTCACTATATCAATGATCCATTGTACGCCTTATGTAAAAATCTTCCTTTGGTTGGTGAGACGGAGAAGATTTCCATCTGGGATATGGCTGGAAATTTTATCATGTGAAAGTGATCCTCTGGAGTTTATTGACAAAATCAGTTCATCCTCCGAGAGTATGCAGCGGAAGGATGCAGATGAAAAGGGATCTAGTATTATAGTTTCAATTCTCCACAGCAATTTCGTGAGCATAGGTGAGCAGTTTACTATCTAATGCTTTCACCATCACATATTTTCCAGTTATTTTCTATATTGTGTTGTTGCGAGCAACCAAAGCCATACTAGTAATTCTTGAAAACGTCTTATTTTTTGGCATCCGGCTTAGGTGCTAGTGTTAGTAAATGAGCTTTGAGATGATTCAGTGTCTAGGAATAATATAATGAATGCATGTGTACAACCCTCAGTCTTCTATTCGGGAAACGACAAATTGTTTATTGATTTTAGAAAATTTTATTGGCATTTTCAGGAGATTTAGAGAACTTATATGTGACCGTGTATGATATGGGTTGTTATTGATTTCATCAGTTTATCTTTTGGAATTTAAGTGGTATTTATTCTTTTCCAGCTTTCTTTAAAATTGCTTCCCCCAGTATTGAACCTTGGGAGTGTTTGAGCATTCACTTGCATTTGTCCAGTTTTGCCTAATTGAATATTAGTCTTGGTTGAAATTTTGTTTAAGTTGCTTACTTTTAGGTCAATAACTGTTCCGTTATGCTTTGAGAAAAGATCTTAACATTGTGTTTTAGTAAGACGTGTCTTAACACAAACACGTTGAAGTTAAAAGTCATCATAAAAAGTGTATATAAATAATGTTTTGGTTTGTTGACCTTGGACTGCCTTTGACTTGAAATATTGTTACAGGACAATTAGTGTTGCCTCACTATAAAAAAATTTTCTGTGGGGTTTCTGGCTTTCTCACCTCATCAGCCTATGGAGCTCTTACTGGTGAAAGGTGAGTTGTGTTTTTATGCTTGGCTTTTATTAGTCAATATCAGTTCACTTCACTGGGATTTGTGAGATCTCTTTCTTTTGTTCTCAATATATTTTACATTTTATTTTCTCAGAACTGGGTCAACTTTGGACACCAGCCTGCCTTCAACAATCCCATGGATGTGCATCCCAGGGAGAGTGTATTGGCGCATCTGTTATAATTCAATTCTTTCATGCAAAGTAAGGCAGCATCGTTAACCTCCTCTGTGACCTCAGCATATGTATCCTGCTACAATTGCTTCCTTTTTATACAATTGCTGCTTCCTTTTTATACAATTGCTTCTTTTTTTGTTGCATTGAAAAGTTTTACAGGCACATATATCTCTATCCCTCGAGTTTCGATGTGTCTTTGAAAGGCTAGATAGATGCTTTCAGAATTGTAGTGTACTGTGTACATATAGCAAATATCTACTTTATTACTTTTTATGCTGGAGAATATCAGCCACTGCAGCCCATTTTGGCTTGTGATCTTTGCCACAGATTATTGGTTTTCAGTATGTAAGTGTTTACATAGTGAAGGTGCAATTTTTTAGTAAATCAAAGTAGCTGGAATTCTGAGATGACTGTTCATGGTTTCTATTGCTTCAAATTACTGTCTCTCTGTACCTAAATGCATAGTGTACACCTATCGTATGATTTTCTTTTGGTGAAATTTGCTGTGGGACACATTTTGACATTGCTAAATTTCGTAGAAACAAACTTATTTCTCATAGCCTAAAGGCAGGTTTAGAATATGTGTGCTGATTGTAGCAGTTTAGTCCGAGATAAATTGGCAATTTTGTGCAGTTTAACTTTTTTTTTTTTAATTTGACTACAGTTTTTATGCTATGTTTCCTGTGTTAATTTTGTTTACCAATGCGCTAAATAACATCTAAAAACTCTGCGATTAACAGTTTATCTTTTTTTCTTAGACTAAAGACTTTTTCAGTCTCTATGCTATCAACGGTTTACTCTTTTAGCCTTGTACTAATGACATTTATTTTGCTCCTTGTGCTATTGATACTCCTTGTGCTATTTGTAGAAGCTCCAAAATAGTTTTTAATAAGCATATTTCATTAACGGTTTAGTTAAGAGAATATGATGAAATATGTTTATTAAAGTTATTTTAGAACTTTTTTGCATACCACCAGAGAAAATGGGTAATGGTCATATTATAAGGGGTGGAAAGAAAAAATGTGATAGAATAAGAGCTAAAAAAGTCATTGTTCTCTTTTTTTTTTGTCTTTGTCTTATTTGATGTTTTATTTCTTTTGTTTCATTTGCTATTCAAAAAAATAAAAAATACTCTAAAATAAATGTTAACTTATAAAATATATTTATTTTGGATCATTTTGCAGTAATTTTACATATTATAGGATATAAAAAAAGTAATAGCTGTACCATAAACCATAAGGGAATTCTAATTGAAATATAATTAACAATAAAAATCTAAATCTAAAAATTAATCGGACAACCGTAATTAAGAGGAATCATAGAAGGTCAAAATTTATTTGAATAAATAAATCTGTACTTCTTAGAAGGTTATGATAAAAATTATAAATATTTATTATTAAAATTTTAGAAATAAAATAATAAAAAATGCTCATTTAGTTGTTTTAAATTATAAATATCCATGTACATCTAGCTTAATTCGCATGGTAAGTGCATTTTCCATTTAACTTTATTATGGTAGTAAATGTATTTTTCAGTCGGTTGGAGATTAAGAATGTGAGTCTTGATAATATTTCAACCCCTCAATAGAATTTTTGTATGCGTTAAACTCTAACAAATTGTAGTAGCATAGGAATGAAATGAAAAAGAAATAAATGAAAGGAAAAAGTTGTTTAGTGTTAGAAAATATTTACTAAAAATAATCAAGCTCTAAAAATTTTAGAATAATTTTAGTTTATTAATTTGTTATCATTAACGTTGGGACAAGCTTGGAAGAAAACTGAGTCGAATATCAAGGTTTGAAAGGCCGGCTGATCGGACTGTTTATATTGGAAATCGGGGAATGGTTTACGAATTGGAAAGTCGAAGTACAGAACCCGACCAGAACCGGTTTGCTGTCTATTTGAGCAAAACAGGGTTGTTTCTTAAAACTAACACGTTGAAATTCTGAAATCGGACAACCTCAATCAAAAAAAAAAAAAAAACCCTATGACCCACTCTTCCTCACTTTCTCTCCTACCCTTTTTTGCCGCCCGACCAGCTGTCGCCGCACCACCGCTGCTGCCGTGCAACCTTTCTTAACCTTTTCTTTTGTGCCTCTATTGTTTATTTCTTTGCTAATAATGTTAATACTTGTGTAAGTGAAATAAGACTGCACTGTCTATGGGTCTTCAATACTGCTTTGGTTCAATTTCTGACGTCTATTCTTTTCCTTTTCCTTTTTCACTTTTTTTACTACTTTATTTTGTTAGATTTTCAAACTGAACTAATGCTTTTGAATCATTGCTAATTTGGTTTGCTATTATCAATTTTACTTGTCTTTCCTCTTTTATTTATCCCCTTCGTGAATTATGGGTTTCCTGTTTGATTTTAAGTATGGATTTTTGTTGAATGACTTTTTATATGTAATGTTGTATACAATTTTACTAAATATTAATTTTTTTCTGGTTCAACCCGTTCAAACCGGTCGAACCATGAACCACTATGCTCGCCGGTTCTGAGTCCATTCCGGTTTTGATAACATTGCTTTGAACTTTGGAGTGGCTTATCCTCTGTTTTTGTGAATTCAAAGTCTCTGCTCATGTCATGGGGTATTAATTTCTCCTCTAGCTACTACTTGAAGAAGCAGATAGAGCAAAATTAACGTCTCAGCTTCGTTTCAAATAAACAACTGGTTTGGGCTTTTCTTACTATCTGCTATTTCTCAATCATATGAAGCTTTCATATTTTTATCATTTTATTGCTATCTTCAACTTCAATTGCTTTTTGTTTCTTTCACCTGACACTAGTATTTAATTTGCTTCTATCAAGTTTTATGCTTTATGCTTGGAGAGTTCAGCTTCTAGGAGAAATCCTCAAAACCCTTTAATGCATTGAAAGAAAAAAAAAATCGTGTCTATCAACAAACTATATCTGTTGCAAGTTCTATCCCCTTTTTTGGTGGGTTCTTATGAGTTTTTATGGTTTTAAGTAATGTTGTAAATCATGAATTTGTTGAATGTTTTGGTATCAGATTGGCTGTATAACTAGCAGCCGATGTAGTGTTTGAGGTTCTTTTTGACAATTGGAAAAGGAATCTTAGTAATTGTTGTTTACAGGACAATCCTTTAATTGGTTGACATTCAAGTGGTGTTAGAACTTGGAATCTACAAATGCTGTTAAATATGTGTTACAATTTGAATATGATTCTTGTCAAATTGTTTACAGGATGATTCTGTAATTGGTAGAGATCCTCGTCATATTAGAACTAGGAAATCACCTACATTTTTCTTTCGCCGGTGTTTTACTGGATAACTTATTAATTGCTTCTGGGTTCAGTTGCATCTTCTAAGGGTTTTGACTTCATGTTATCACATTTTGAATAGAAATTTATATGCAAAAATGGCACTACAACATATGTTAAGGTTTCAGACATTGATTTCGCCTGCAAAAGACTACAAAGTGAAAGATTTTCCGTCAGCTTCTGTTATTGTTTCTCATTCGCAAGCAAACCGTTGCATCTCTCAGGTTTCTTGCCCTACTTGCACTCCATCGTCGATTTCCTTAAAAATTCCTTTGGAGGTGCTTTCCCAGTCGTTACTTTGTATTGAATCAACATTAGTTCCTCGATTCCTTTTTCTTTAACTGAATCAATTTTCTCATGAAAAATAGTTCTTTTCTACAAGGTGCAGGATGGTAGGTCGAGATTCAGTGTTGTAAGAGCTTCTCGAACAGTTGAAACATTCAAATCAGGTGATGGAAAGAAAAAGAAATGGGAAGAATATAGTGATACTGACGAGGATGATGATGATGATGATGATGCAGCAAGAAAGGGTGATCAGGTGAATGATCCATATCTTATGGATGCAGAAGAGAGACGTGAATGGAGAAGGAAAATTAGAGAAGTGATCAGTAAGCTCCCTGATGATGATGAAGAGCTTGATGCTGAAGAAAAAAAGATAAAGATGCAAAAGCTTCTAGCTGATTATCCTCTTGTAATGGAGGAGGATGATCCTGATTGGCCTGAAGATGCTGAAGGGCGAGGGTTCAACTTGGATCAATTCTTTAACAAGATTACTATCAAGAATGTTAAGAAGGATGATGATGACGACGAGCAGTACGATAGTGAAAATGAAATAGTGTGGAAAGATGATAACTACATTGTTCCGATCAAAGATATAACTTCTATAGAATGGGAGGAAACCGTGTTTAAAGACATCAGTCCTTTGATCATCCTAATACATAATCGCTATAAAAGGTCGCTTCTCTTCTCTTCTGTGTGGTTGTTTTGATTTTCCAATGTAAAATGTATAAAGAATTCACCTAAAAATTGTTTGCTGACCAGACCAATGGATAATGAAAGAATTCGAGACGAATTGGAGAAGGCTGTGCACATCATATGGAACTGCAGGCTACCTTCACCGAGAGTAAGTAAAGCCATTAAATTTTCATTTGTACATTCCAAGCCTTTTTGTTCTCTAAGATTCATTCTATTTGTTGTATTACAGTGTGTGGCAATTGATGCTGTGGTTGAGACTGATTTGGTATCAGCTCTAAAAGTTTCAAAATTCCCAGAACTTATATTCACCAAGGCTGGAAAGATCTTGTACCGTGAGAAAGGTAATTTTTTGATTCGAGAAATGGTGCCTTTGCTTTAACTTGAGATTGAGCAATCAAATATCTGTCTTTTGATGGTACAGCAATTCGAAGTGCGGATGAGCTCTCAAAAATTATGGCTTATTTCTATTATGGAGCAGGCATGCCACCTTGTTTAAGTGGCATTGATGTTAGCGAGGAATTGATCCCATCTGTTCCAGTCAACAACTGAAGATGCTCAAACTATCATTGAACGTCCAATTCAATGAAATATGCAAATTTACCTACAAGCTACACCAATCAGGAATTTTTGTTGTTATTTATTATGAACTGAAATTTATCAGTAGACAATGAAAATATGCTATTCATGGATGCATAAATCTTCTGATATTATGCATATTTACCTGCAAGCTATACCAATCAGTCAGTGACTGATTGGTATCAACTTCAGAAAGAAGAAAAACCCTTACAAATGTTATGTTATTGCTTAGGCATTCGACAAATCAGTGAATCACTCATTGTGGACACCACAGCAGCAGAAAGCTTTGTGGTAATGGAACCGGAAAGCGAAGAGCTGGAAAGGGTTAGAGCCATCAAACTTGCATTCCGATACACCAACAATTTTCTTATCTTTCTTCTCTTGGAAAACTGTAAGGCATTTTCCTGTATTGTGAGACATCCAAAATCGAAATTCTCTATGATTATATTTCTTTGGTGGACTAATTGACTTCCAGTCAGCTTCTGCTAAGCTTTCTAGTGACTTCAATGAGCGAAGGCGCACCTTCCCATTCTTGTCTACTGTTAGATAGCTTTGCCCACTTGAGCATCTATCCATATAGTTTCTAAACCTGTTATACATTGTCACCATTTGAATTTTGAAGAGTCAGCAGTTTGCTGCATGGCTAATAGTCTACAAAATGCACCAGGCTTGGCTTTGGCCAGCTTACTTTTGATTGAGCACTGTAAATTGACTTTTGAGATCTGAAATTGAATTCTATAGCATTTGCAGGAAAACAAAAACGATGATGGAAGAATCTGTGCATAGAATGTAATGTTTTGCAGCCATTGACATTGTATCTTGTTGGATTCAAATACATTATGCTGGCTTTACATGTGCAAGTGAATTAGGTTATTAATTGTGTATTTTGGATATCATAATTGAAGCCCAATTAAGTGATCTAATTTTGTGTATAAACCCAAGTCATATTAATAGACTTTGGACTTGATTATGTGTGGATATGGCCGATTAACTAAAGCATAGTCAGTGCTTCCTATTTCTAAGCTGAACGAGTTAACATGAGCAAATGGTCTAATAGGGTATATTGAATAATCTCTGGATGACTTCTAACACATCTTTCAATTGAAAGATGTTCATCCAACATGTGAAAATTTGCATACCATGAGTTCTACTTCTGATAAGAAAATAGAAACTTTAGGATTTACTTACCTGTGGTAGCCAGAAGCGGAACCAGAAGTTGATTCCCAACCAAAGTAAGCATTATGTTTTGTGGATGAGCCGCCTTTGATATCTGGTACTGAATAAACACCTCTATCATTAGCATCCACAAAATCAGACTGTAAGGCACCAGAGATTAAAGAGTCATCAAATGCAGTCATATGGGGATAGGCATCACTAGCAGGGCATTGTTTTGAGTCGCATTTTGAGCACTGATTGCAAAGTTGAACACTTTTCAACCCTTCAATAACTAAGGGATAAGCAAGGAGGAGGCCAAGCAGAAGAAGGCAATACCTATCCTTGCTAACAATCTTCATTGCCTCTGACTTTTCATGTACTAATCTAAGGACTAGCATGCTTGCTTATATTCTGCTTCTTATTCTTGTTTTTATCAATTATATCTTCAATTTTATAGATTAATGTTGTTTAGCTGTTCGTTTGAGAAACAAAGTTGGCTGCTTCTTTTGTTCTCAAATGGATACTACCGTCCAATTCCGGTCTTGTAATCTCCTTGTTCTCTTATTTGTCATTAGTTAACATATTTAGGGCCAAGTTGGGGCAGCTTTCAGCTAAAGCATGAGAAATCTTACTTTGGCTGAAAGCTGTTTTTAGAGCAGCCTCAAATGCACAATTGGTAAAAGTCGGATTGTGTTCAGGAAAGCAGTGGAAAAACACTTAAAACTATTTTTAAATAAAGCAATGAAACTTATCTTTCCTTGACAGCACTTTCACTAACAGCAATCCCAAACTGGTCCTTAGATAGCATATTTATTGCTATAATTTTGTTGTAAAATAAATTCAAAGGGCTTTGTAGTGTAGATTAATGAATATTCTTATAACATCCTTTGACCTTTGTCCATGAGCTTACTTGGGTTTATGTCTGTAGATTTGATGCTGAAGAGATACATGTAGAAATGAACGAACTTATGTCATAATATGACGACAAAAATGGTTCTATTTGGCTTCAGATTTTGATTTGTTTATCAATTAACCTTGTAATGTTTTGTCGTATGGTGTAATTTGGCTCACTAGCTATTAGTATAGAAGTTAATATCCAACCCTTTTAATGTTAATGGTCTGCTGTGTTGTAGACTTGTGGTTTAGACTCAAATTTTAGCCAACTATTGTGCTGCACGTGGGTTGGACCGGGCTTCAGTTGATGGGTTCAGCCCAATGAATAGCTGGCGGGCTTGACACAAGTTATCTGTCCAAAGTTTAACATTTATTGTACAGATGATTAAGAAACTATATGTACTAATTTGTCTTTTAAAAAAAAAAAAAAAAATCGTATGTCCAATGAAGTTCAAAACTAACAGTCCTTTAATTTGTCCACGTGTCCAATGAAGGTAGAAGTTTGAAAACTAACATTCAGCCAGGGAATTATTCTATAGAATATGCTCTTCATATATAAGTATAAATTTAAAGAAAGCAAAAACATGAAATAATTTAATTGAGCATGGCATGCCTAAGAATGTAATGCAAGCTTGGATCTATTTGTTGATTGTCATCTAATCATTCAATTTTATTTTGTTTATGGTTAGATGACCATCAACGAACACATTCATGATATTTGCATCTACACCCCCGCCCCCTCTTTTCCACTTGTTTCTTCAATACTATCAAGTTGCTGAATATTTTGTTTCTATCTCTACTTCGGTTGATCTTTTTTCTTCTACAACCGAACCACCTTCTTCTACTAATCTTCGATCCTTTCTCCAATCCTTTCTCTTTTTCGGGATAGAACTTGTGCTCACTTTTTTTTGTTTTTTGTAATTCGTATTCTTTTTTTAAGTGTGTAGTATCACGTTTTACAGAAAGTCCCATCTAAAAAGAGATGCACTTACTGTCAAAATAAAGCTGCATTAATTGTTTGTTTACAAGACTCCTAAATTCAAACTCCATATAAATACAAGGAACTCGTCAAAAGCTTGGATTATCAATTATTCTGCAAGAGATTTCTGTAGTTTTCGGTTGAGAAAATTTTCCAGCAGTGTGAAGTCTTGTTCCTATGATGGATTCGAACAATAACACCCCCATCTCCATTATCTATAGTTCTTGTGAATCCCTACTTTTATTTTTGTTAAATTCTTCTTAAAACCATGTGGTGCTAATTTCTTGTATCTAACATACTATTTAATTCACGATATTATTGTGTTCTTTGTAAATTTTCTTATCATGCTTAATGTTATTGCTATTAATTGGTCACTAATAATTTGATTTAAGATTGATTAACGAATAATGGAAGGATGATTAATCAAATCGGAATTAAGTAATAAACTTAAAACTTTGATGAATCATTGATAGTTAATGAATTAAAAGGTTATTTTTTTTTTTTTATTGGAAAATAAGCTGGTTATAATATACTTGGAAACATTTTGTATGGCATATATGAGTAATGAAAAGTTGATTTGATTAACAGAAAAACAAAATAGCAAATAAATATGTGATGTTAGATAATTTATTATTTTGTATGGGCATATATGAGTAATGAAAAAGTTGGGTTTGATTAACACAAAAACAAGATAAATTAAAAAGCTAAACAAAGTATAAGTCAATAACACATGAAGCCTTGACTGGGTCGAATAATGGAATGGTCCTGAACTAATATTGACCTTCCCTTGGATCACATCTCCATTAATTCATTGGTTTATTTGTTATTCGAATTACAAGAAATCTGTTGCCAAATTGAACGAAACACTTTTTGTACATATACTATGATATAGTCCATAGGATAGAATATGATTTTTGAAGCACAAGTCAATGTCGTCTCGTCATACAACACCTGCTACCTTACTTAAAACACAAATTGTGGGCTCTAATTGTTTCTCTTTCTGTTTCATGCGTTGAGCTGTTGGTCAACTTATTTTTGGTAATGTTTGGTTTTTTATTTGACCAAATCATTCCTCTGGTAATCCGCTCCAAATCCTTCTGTTACTTTTTTTTTTTTTTTTAATTATTGTTATTACTATTTGAAATTTATGGTTGGCCAGAAAATGGGGCAGCTGCACATGGCTGAAATTTTAAAAAGTTACAACTCAAATTTGTTTTTTTTTTTTAACTTTGTCTTCCCATACGTCTAATCAAATATTGGAGAAATTTGAAAGGAAGCTTCCAAGGATACTGTAGCAATACTCCTCTCTTAATGCACCTAAAAATCATTTTAAGCAATTTTTTTACTTGATTACTTTGCTTTCTAAGTCAAACCTCTCCTATTTGGAGTCTGTTTTATACACTAAATTCAAAATCCATACCTTTAACTTTAAGTAATTTGAAGTCCTTAACAATTAAGTAAAGGTGTTTAACCTATTAGAAAAGTCACTAGATTTGAACAAAAGATATATGTTAGACACTTAAGAAATTTTTTAAATAAATTAAGTGTTTTATTTTGATAGCTTAAGTGATAATATATCTTTTATAACATTAATTGTTAAGTTTGACATTTTAATACAAATGTAGAATTCAGGAATTTTATATATATATATAATTATAATACTATATTAAAACATAATATTATTAAGTTGTAAATGAATTCTTTTCTTTTTTGATAACTAAACTCACTTTTATGATGGAATAAAAATAAAAATTAACATAAAAAAAAAGAAATAATTAATTGATGAAATTTTATTTACAATTCAAATATTATTCTTGACATTTTGTAGTCATGTTGATGTTTGAGGACAAAAACTGAGGGAAAAAAAGAAAATTAAATTAAAAAGATACATTTGATGTTCATTCATACATAACAAAAGAAAAGAGTGCACATGATGATATTTTCTATTAACCTGTAACACACGAGAACATTCTATGACTGCTGAACCTCTTGAGCTGCTTCTTTCTGGCAGGAGAAACACCGCCGGCGACGGCTGCGGTGGTAGCCCAACGGCGATCTTTCACCGATAAATCTTCAACAGAAGTATACGATCTTCGGTGGAGCTTTCTCGCAGCATTATTCTTGTCGATGGAAGCCTGGTTAAATGCATCAGCAGGATCAGCAATGTAAAAATCTGCAGGATTGAAAGCCAGGGCGGATCCGGATGAGAGGCACTCGTATTGGCTTCGAGTTCTGTTCTTCTTAATTGCTTTATAAACCATTGGAATCAAACCTTCCATGAATTGCTGCAACTGCTTCTTCTTCTTCTTCTTCTTCTTCGATCGATCTTAATTGAATATGAAAGGAGTTTTTGGTGGAGAGTGGGATATATACAGACCCGAAACAATTTCCTGTGTAAGCGTGTAAAAGTCCAATACGTTAATTTTGAATTTTTGACTTTTTAATATTCATCAGAACAGAAGAACTCATCAAATACTTTTTTTTTTTTTTAATTTTTTTCATAATTATTTAATTTATTGATAATGATTGCAATAGATGTTTTGTAATTAAAATAAAAAGACTTCAACCACCCAATGATAGTTGCATCATTTTGATAATATTGGCTTAATATTATAATTAATTGTATACACAGCAGTTGCACGTTTAATTACTGAGTGAGCTGATATTTGGATAAAATATTCTCATTTTTCAGATGATAAATTTGGATGAGTATTGACTAATCTTATTTTATGGATTGTATTGTTAGGAAGGCTTGCAAAGAAAGTCTTGACATTTTAATTTTAAAATCCAACATTATCTCTACAAAAAATACCACGTAATTGACGTATACAGAAATTATTACTCAAATCTTTTCCTTAGCAATTTTATTTTTAGTGTTAATTAAGAAGAAGCATTTTACACGAACATACAGAAAATGAGTATGTTACTACTGACCCATAGAGAGTGACCACAGCGATCTCCAATTAATGTATTACCAAATACAATATTTTATTTAAAAGTAATTCAGAACAACTTGAACACGCAAAATTTATTAAATTTTCAATTACAGAAAAAAATAATCTAATTCATATATAGACGTTTCTTCTTTAACATATATATATATATATATATATATATATGTATAAAAGCATATCCTCCTTTCCTTTTTTATTTAATGTGGCCAGCACATTACATATTTTATACATGTGAATATCAACTTAGCCGTTGAGTTATACAAATATATTTTTGTCTAATTAAAATGGGCAAATGCATAATTATTGTCAAAGAGTTTTGGTTTATGAATAAACAAAAAGAGGTTTCATCGTCACTTGGTATATATTTAGTTATTTACTACAAAATTCAAAGCATAATGACCTAACACAAAAACACATAAAAATAAATTTAACAAGAAAAAGCCTAATTTGATGAGGTAAACTGATGAAAACTGAAAGAGTTAAATATGGCAGCTAAGAATATCTTAAATTAGTTAATTATAAAATTGTGGCATTAAAGATTGTAGTGGTTTTGGTGGTGGAGTTTTAATCATGAAAGTTTTATTCTTTTTTGACAGTTGTTCCATAAAGGCACAACTGTTCTTTAACCCAACCTTATATATGCAATTTATGTATCAATATTTCTTCTCAAGGAGTCAATAGTTGGCAAGTGCTCATTACGTCTTAGAATAAAGAATTGAAATGGTCTTCCATTTCTTCAACCTTTAGCTTTCTTCTTCACCTAATCCAACATTTACTATCAATGGAGCCTCATAACCATAAAAAAAGAACTAAGAAAAGTCATCTATTTCGACTTTTAAATTATTTTTTATACATTTCAATTAATTCTCCTTAAGAGTAGACATTGTTTTGGTTTAGTGATAATGTGAGACCAATCCTAAAGCTTCAACTCCAAATTCTTCTAAATAAGATCCTATAATGTGATCTTTTGGATTTTTCAATAGGATTGGCATGTTTAGCATATATAAAGGGTCAATTTGGCTTCTAGTTTTAGTTTACTAATCAATTTGGTTTTAAATTAAGTTTATAAATCAAATTAGCCGTTCAACTTAGCTTTTATGGTTAAATTAGTCCCAAAGTGACACGTATCAACATTAAAAATCGACACGGGTAAAAAAAAAAACACTAAACATGTATTAACACACGTTGAGCTAATCTAAAATTTTGACTCCAAATGACAAATAAGAAGCAAAATAGTACTGAAACTTGCTCTTGGACCAAATTGATTTTATAAGCCAGATTTAGAGACCCAATTGACCGTTTCTCTGGCATATCTAACACACTAATACACTTGAATGTATTATACATTACACTATTCTTGAGGAAGTTAACCAGTGATTTTTTTTATAAACAAATGGACAACTAATCTTAGATAAGTTCAGTGGTTATATTTAATCACATATGCTGATTCTTCCTATGAAAGGACCCATAAAATGCATATAAAGCGGGAAGTGACCTAGAAAGCATGTAAGTTGCTGTTTTTCTTGTTAAGTATAATCTAATTATTAGGTTTCAATGCCTGAACACAAAATTATTATAATATATGCCATTCTATGTACCTTTTACAATGCCCCATAAAAAACAAACGCTAGGAACTTACAGATCACTGGCCACTTATCTTCTGTTTTCACTTGCACGCTCAGAAAGACTAAATTAACATTAAACTTTGGATGTTGAAGTTCTAAATAGTAATCATAAGTCAAACTGAAAGAGTTCAGCAAAAATAGTTCAAGCTCCTGTAACCGTGCTGAAAGCGCTCCCCTCCTCTTGTTGCCTTCTCCTGCAGATGCTGAAACTTTGTAGTATTTTCTTCTACACAACACAACTGAAGCTATTTAAGAATTAGTTTCAGTCTTCTTTATTAATCTATACTTACTTAGTATCATCCAAAAAACAAAAAAATAAACTATAATGCTTCTGATAATATAGTCTTATCTGATCTATGCTTCAAAAACCTGCAAAAAGCAACAGTTGTCAGGTATTCAATAATCCAATGGATTCAACTTTTTTGTACCCGATAGTTGTCATATATGGTAATAGCTCTGCTATAGCATGCTTGCTCATTTATCTAGACAAATTTACATCTTTTGAATCAATGGAAATAGCTGAACAAGCTTCTGTCTCCTGGTTCATTGTTGCATCTCCTGGTTCAGTTCACCTCTCATAATCACTAACAAAATTAAATGCTATGCTACAAGCACATAGTAAGATATATTTCAAATGAACAAGAGATTCAGCAAACAATTTTTTTTTTTTTTTATTATTGAGTTAAAAACTTTAAAAACCAACTTCTGAATGCATTCAAGACAGCTTAAATAAGGAATCATCTTCGAATTAAGAATAATCAACAGAGACACAAATTCGAATACAAATTATAGAAAGAATAGAGTCAACTACGATTCTAAGAAACAATTTTCGAGTCAAGGCAGCTACGATTATTCCACTTCAGTCAAGGAATAACTAAGAGTGTAATCATTGTTACTGAAATAATTTATTCTTGTAGCACATGGTCCAATCTGAATCTTCCGAACGAACAAGAGATCCTGCATCAGTGCTTATAGATTCTGCACATGTACATGGTACCAAATGTGTAAGTTTCTCCTCGGCTTTTCTATCACTTCCATGGCCACTCTTTACATCTATGGTAGAACCGAAATCATTTTTTGAAACTGGTTCGTTCGCAACATCAACATTCAGCACAGGACTCCAATCAGATTCTAAGACATTGGCATCATCCTCTGCATCTGATAAGCACCTGCAAGAATCAAATTCATCCATCTCAAACATCCTACTAACCAATCCTTCCCTCCATGAAATCCTCATTTGTGACTGCGAAATATTTTCCATAGTCGAATCAGACAACCAAGACGTCCGATCATCTAAAACTTTCTGAAAGTGGGAAAGTTCCACAGAGTTGGAAGGTGAACTTAAACAGTCAAACTGAAAACTTGAGCCGGCTGGATCCCATATCGACACATAACTCTTGGGAGATAAACTAGCCATCTGAATACGCTCAGCCATTGAATTGAGTTTGCAGTCAAAGTTAAGATTTTTCCTATCACTATCTGTGTTTAACCAGGATATGCCAATTGGTCTAGCTGAACTACAGTCAGATTGTGGGGTTTGAATTACATTTCCACTCCTCAGTGAAGCAGGGGAGAATGAAGAGGTCTCTTCAGCAAGATCAGAGCAGTTCTTCTTCTCTTCTTCTGAACATAAAACACCTGCCTTATCATACAAAGGAGGTCCCATAAATCCTCTACTTGGAGAAAGCAATGCAGAACATGACTCCTTCCTCCTACTGCTACCACCAGAAAATACTTTTTCAGTGCTGTTAACACACAGATTTGGTGAAAAAACATTACTTCCTGGTGACGACGAAGCAGGGAAATTCTCTACGGCATGATCCTCCAATCTTGAAAAACCAAACAACTCGCATTCAGAATCCTCTTTTTTATCTTCATCCTCCTCATTACAGGGTGATAAAAGCCAATGCATTGAAGCCTCAGAAGGCAAAGGCAACGCAGAGATGGCAGAATCATTGACAAGCCCCAAACCATTCTCTTCTTCAATTTCATCATCACTATCAAAACAACTAAGAGGCTTAGCTTCTCCTATGGTGAGTATCCCTCTAGGCCTACATTTCCTCTTGTCGGTAACTCCAGACATAACATAGCCAGCTCCATAACACACAGGCGTGATTGTTTTTGCTGCTGTTGTCACCATAGACGACCCACACTGTATCTCAGGTGAAACAGAGGCCTGAACAGGAGGCGTCTTAGTATTACTGCTCGTTGATTTTGTGTTACTGTTACAATTAGTCTTTGATTTTTCATCATCCTCATTAACAACCCCATTCTCAACAACAAGATTCAAGCTTGTAACTTTATTCACAGGAGTCAAATTTGATCCATGAAAATCACTAACTCCACCCACTAGAACCTGTTCTACCTCTCTAGAATCAGATTTCAGTTTATTTTCAGAACTACCACTAGTGTTCAAAACAGAAGAAATTTTAGCATTCCTCGAACCGGGTTTATTTTCAGGAGGGTTTTTCTTACATTTCTCTAACTTCTGCGAAATGGGTTTATGAAAGATAAATCTTTTCGACGAGTTCTCTTTCGCCGGCCGCATATTAGGGGCAGATTTAGGGGTGGAAAGGAGTTTTGCACGGCTGGGTCCATGATTACCGTTACTACTAGTATTAGTACAATGGGATTTATTAGAAGAAGAAGTATGAGAGAGAAAGAACCTGAGGCAGCCCTTAGGAGCTTCAATGGAAGAAACAGAAGAAGCATTGCTACTAGTATCAGTTGCAGCATTGTTGAGATCTTGAAACGGACTACGGAAGCCCTGTTTCTGTTTCTGGTGCTGCCCTTGATGCTGATTTTTCTTTTTCATTTTTGTTCTCGTATCCACTGGGCATGCAGGGGTAGATTTCTGGATATGGGATTTTGATGAGGATGATGATTGATACATTTTGTATGGGAATTATTCTTGTGAGAGAGAGAGAGAGAGAGAGAGAGATGGGATCTAATTGAGTGGAGAGATAATTCTTTTGGTAAGAATAAAAAAATGTTGATTTGAAATTGGAGAGATGGGGGGAGAGAGAGAGAAGAAGTGAAGGTTCATCTTTTTGTTAGCTTGCCTTCATTCCCCACTTTTTGGTGTATAATTTCCAAAATGCCATTCATCTTTTCAAAGAGTTAGCGTTTGTTTTATGTGTTCAAAGTTGGGCCAAATTCAAATATTGGCCCCCCCCATTTTATTTTTCTAAAATTAATCAAATAATTATGGATGCTTTTTAGATTCCTCGTTATGATTATTTTATTCATTCGATATCTAAAGTGTTAAAAAGTTTTCCGAGTATAAGTGGAATATTTTTTTTTCTTATGGTATAGAGTGGAATATATAGTTTATGAATCTTTATTCGTATTTTAATCTTTTTAATTAATACTTTTGTCCAATTAAAGTAGATGTTCAAAAAAATATATATGGAAGATAAATTTTGATGGCCATAATTAGTATGAATGAGTACAATTTTAGTGATGGACGTGCGAGCCTAAAATATTTTAACACGGTAATGATAGCAAAACTAAAGACATGCTACAGACGTAAATGGTAGTAGTAAAATTTGAAGATACAGTTGGTCAAAAACTTTTTCTTGAAGACACAAAAACAACTGAAAATTCTTATTGGAATGCAAAAAGAACCTCCAAACAACCAAACAAATGTTGGGGAAAAGCCACCCAAGGCAAAATAAGTGCATGCCCACCCAACAACACCACGCTACTGATTTCGCTAATGGAATACTTTCTTTAAATTTTATACTAATTCTCTATGCACATATACATCTCTACTTGATGCAAGGATATATATATTTATATATAAAAACTCTTGTGGCTCTGCTAATTTAAAAAACGGTGCATGAAGTTGTTAAAAAAAAATGAAGGATAGATTCTTTTGTGATTCTGAGTTTTATTTTTGGGTTTGATAGATCCTTTTGTTTTATGCCTTCGGGTAGATTTTCATTTTATGTGTTATTATATTGCAATAGAAATTCATGGTTTGTTGTTTCAGAATGTTTAAGTTGAAATATCATAGATTTTCTTTTTTTTTTTCTATGTTTGATAAACTTCTAGAATGTGTTTAGAATCGACTGTTTTAGAATGAATTCAATTCAAAAGAATTTTATTTTATTTATTTATATTTCAAAATAAAGAAAGCTAAAAGAAATAAATTTTATCATGGTTTACATCAGATTATTTTGAGAGAATTAAAAATCATATCAAACATGAGTTGATATTGTGAGAATTTAATTGATGTGAGCTTGTGGATTATATGTTTATCAAAATATCCTTAGTTATTGTTCTCTCATGATTCTGTTTTCATTTCATTTCCTTTGTTTTTTTATTCATTTTTTCATTATCTCTCACGTTACATTCTTTTACAAAAAAATCAACTGGAAGATTCTTTATAATTATATTAAACAATATTTTATAATGTGAACCATGTTTCACTGCCGCTGGATTATTAATTAAACTGTTTATACTAGTACTCTTTTAAAACAAAATATTTATATTACAGTTTTTTTGCAACTATCAATTTTACCAAAAAAAGAAAAAAAAAGAATCTTAATTAACGTTCTTAAATTTAACAAAATAACAATTCAACGTATGGATTTGTAGACAAACTACCTAGACTAATTAATTGTGATTAAGTACCAATTATGGTGCACATGGTCGGTTAACCGGCTTATGTGAATTTTTATAAACGGTTAACCGTTTAAACGGTTTTTTTAATTTAATAATTATACACTGTTCATTAAATTCGATTAATCATTAATCGGTTAACTATTAATTTCGGTCGGTTAACCATTTCTTTACGGTTAACCATTTACAAAATAGACATTATGATCTTACTAAATTTATAATATTTGAAACCTCAAATAAATAGACAATAAATCTCAAATGTCAAATAAAAATATAAAATTACAAACTATAGTCTTAATTATTAATTAAAATAACATTTTAACCATAAACTCCAATAATTAAAACATTAATAAAAAAAAGTTTCCAAACATAAAAATTGTTGTACAATATCAAATATTAATTAATAAAATTGTTCTTCGTTGTTCGTTTTTTAGTGAGTGAAATTAAGAATCGAGAGGAGATGGGATTTTGGAAGGGAGTAACTGAAACTACTTGGTGTTGTATAGTAAGGAAGTAAAATAACATCAAAAGCCCAAATGTTTCACTTATTATTCATATTACCTATATATATATATATACACACATAATTTTTTAAGAAAAATATTTGTAAAAAATTGGTTAATCGCGAGTCCACATGGAATTTCAGTGTAAAAACCTAAACTTAAACCGTAACCGTTAATTTCTAAAAATAAAACCGTACACTAATCTATCGGTTTCGGTCAACCATATTTTTAGATCGGTTTCGGTTCAGTTTTCACCTTTTTTTTTTTTTTGGCACCCCTAGTGGCAACAGTGTGGGTGCGGGGGCGGGGTGCATTCCTCATTCCGCCCCCAATGATTGCAGGGGCGGTTTCGGAGATTCCCCGTTTAATATTTCGATGATTTTTTCACCCTCCATCCCCTCCTCGTGCGAATACCTACGGGTATCGATGAATCCCCACCCATATCTAACAAATAAAATAAATTAATATTTTGTTATTTTAATAACCATTAAATTGGTTTGGTTATTAAAAATAACCAATTTATTGGTATTAAACACTAATAAAATGAAATTGAATTAAAATATGTATACCCTATTTTAATATTCAATATCCAAAATAAAAATTCTACCACATCATAAATATTGTTTAACATTAAATATCCAAATTCTGAAATATATCCAATATTACAAACATTTAAGTTCTAAGTGAACTTTTTTTGAACAACTTGAATTTAAAGTCCAATCATTACAGAGTATTGAATTGAAATTTATTCATATATATATATATATATATATATATATATATATATATACACGGGGATTTATACGGGGGCGGGACAGCCCGGACTCACGCCGGTTTAAGTACTGGGGATAAAATAAGCTCCACCCCATCCCCGTGGGGGATAATATCGGTTATTCTTCATGTCCGCCGATTCAGATCTCCACAGTTTTCGGGTAATCCCTGTCCCATTGCCACCCCATGTAGGTTATCATATGTCAAAATTATTAATTAGGTATACATGGTATTGAGACATTTTTGACTCAAAATTAGTTCTCTTTGATCACGTTTATTAATTATAAAAAAGATACAGTTATTGGCATGCATGAACAGTAGAATTGTTGGCATGCATATTAATTATGTAAAATTTAATTATTTATGTGTACGCAGTTTTTATATAATAGTATATATGACTGAAGAAAAATAAATTAGAAAAGAAAAATGTCAAAGAATTGTTTACGTAAGTTGATTAGAGTCAATATATGATATAATATAAGGACACTATACCAATAAATTGAACTCTTTTATGTAGAAAGCATTTTCTAAACAGGAGATATAATTTGGTAAATGAATTGAAGTAAATTCTAGTGAAGATATTCAATTGTTTTCTCATGTGGAATTGGTTGTAAACAAAGGGGCTAATTTCCTTGGTTTGAAAGATTTGAGAGCTAATGAGCTATTGATTTAAAATGAAAATGGTGGATTTGACAAGCTTTTAATATTTTAAGAGTCTAACATCATATTGCTGGGTTCACGAAGATGAATAGAGAGAGACAGTGAGTAGAAGAGGGGGAAGAACAATAAAAAGAAAAATACATAGAAAAAAGTCTCTTTTTCTGTATATTTTATAATAAATTAATTAATAAATATTTTTTTTACAAAAATGCATCTTGCCAGGTAAGCAACATAAATGGTGTTAGATAAAATTTCATTTTTAGCTAACGGTGCGATTTCTCAATTTCTTTTACAACAAAAGAAAACCTCAAACACCATATTTTGAATTGGTAAAATCACACCATTTCTTTTTCCCTTAAAAAAATGTTTTATAAAGTATTCTAAAATTTTTAAAAAATAGGGAATGCACCTATTTTGGATAGACCTGTTTATAGGTCGGCTGGGCCGGGTTCGGGCCGGGCTACATCGGGTTTGATATAAAAATCTCTTGTCAAAGCCCAGCCCAGCCCGCACTAATTCTACATCGGGCTCGGGCCGGGCTGGGCCAGGCAATTAAACCTCATTCCCAAGCCTAGCCCAACCAGCCCATCAAATAAATGTTTATATTTTTTTAATATAACTTATTTTAAACAAATTTAATTTACAAATAGTATTTATAGACAAATTTAATTTACAAATAGTATTCGTAGAGAAATTATAATGGTCAAGATCTTCTATAAGTTTTTCAATGATTCAGATTAAATATTTAGTATATAATTATATAAATAAAAATATAAAAATATATATTATAAAATTATCCGGGACCGGGCCGGGCTAGTCATGGGTCTTATAGTTATTTCCAAGCCCAACCCATCATTAACTCGGGCTTCTACGGGTTCGAGCCGGGCCGGGCTTAAAATGAAATATGTATGTCCAAGCCCAACCCAGAACGGACGAGTTTAGACGGGCTTTGCGGGCCGCGAATCATTTACACAGGTTTAATTTTGGAGTAAGTATCCTCCAATTTAGAGAACATAGTTTAATTTGTGACACTACATTCCCTTAATTTTAATTGTTATTTAATAGAATCCTTTCTGACAACAAAATATCTTGGAGTACGTTTAAAAAATATTTTGTGATTTCAGCCATTTGTGAACTAATTTTTGTGGTTTAAAATATTATAAATTGAGATTAATGATTTCGTACTGTTAATCAAAAGATATCTATCATCCAATACACTCTCTTAAAAATTTTGTTATCCTTCGAATTTTCATCTAAAATTTTACTTATTGGTTAATTAAAAATAAAATGGACATTGATATCAAAATTTAGAAAATTTTAGATAACGCATATATTTTTATTAATTAATAATGAAAAAAAGGAATAATCACAAAAATAAAAAAAAATAGTTGAAAAATGTTTAAATGTTCAAATATCGATGAAAAGTTATTGAATAAAATGTATGAATTATTAGGATACTAAATAGTAGAAACGTTGAGTTTTATATAGAGATTAAATTAAAAACTTGTAATTCATATTAAACCTAATTTTCATACAAAACTTAATTTTTTCACAGTATCTCAATAGTTTACATATATTATTTAAGAATATGTTAAAGATTTGAATGTTTTCTGAACATTTTTTTTGTAATGTTTTTCATTTTTCATTATTAATTCAAAAAATAAATACTTTTTATGAAAATTTCCAAATTTTATTGTAAATGTTGATTAGATTTTTATCAACTAACATGCACAATTTTAAGTAAAAAATAGAAAAATAGAAGAGTTTTCAAATGAATGTATTAGATGATTAACAAAACGTGTGAGACCACGTGTTACATTTTACAACATTTTAAACCAACAAACACCAACTAACCTCCGAAATCACACGGTGATTTTTGTATTTATCCCCAAATACTTTTGCCGTCAAAAAAATTGATCTAGAAACCCCTCATTCATACCAAGCTTCTATGTTGTCACCCACTTCCCACGTCATTGCTACATGTCGTCTACGTCATTTAAATTTAAAAAAAAAAAGAAAAGAAAAGAAAAGAAAAGAAAAGGCTCTTCCTAATTAATTACTCTGACAATTAGAAAACGTGTTTGAAAGGTTTTATAATTATTAGTGTAATTAAATAATTTGGAAGATGAGATGGGGATTTAATTGAGATGGATGACAAGTGGCGATGACATGACGTGGATGCCTGGTGTGACTGAGGTGGATTCCATGTCATTTTTTCAGTGTGATAAATGAAAGGATTATTAAAACACACTTAAAGTCGTGGTCTGTTGCTGCAATTACCCACTGTTTTTGGTTCAATGTCATGTAAATATTCTTCATTTTAGTCCACTGTTAAGTTTTTAGCACCTCATAATTTCACATGTTTACATTTGAATACACACCTTAATGTATCCATTAATTCAATTGAATTTTAGTGCTATGCCATTTTGCTATGTGTGATTCATGATGTAGTATTTCAATGTAGATATTACATACTTTATCTTAATTTTATTTTGGACCTTAAACACATTCAATTATATAATTATATGTGTCTTCTTATTTCATATTTGAATATTTTTTTTTGGGTTTGGTTTTTATTTTTGTGTTTTGTATATGATTTTTGCACTATAAATTCAGATAATAACATTTTTTTATAGGCTAACTTACTGGATGTTTTATTTTATCTTGAATATTGATATTAATGTCCAAAATGCCGTTATAATTATCAGGTATTTATAGGGGTGAGCAAACCAAACCGTACTAAACCGAGACTGAAAAACCGAACTGAACCGAACCAAACTCTATTTGGTTTGGTTTTGGTTTTATAAAATATAATAATTTGGTTTTTGGTTTTTGTTGAAAAACCAAAACCGAACCGAACCAAACCGTAGTAGGAAAAAGTATTTTTTTTAAATATGTATATGTATATAAATAAATTTTATTTGGCATATTATATATTTATATTATTATATAGTTTGTATTTATGAGACTTTAGTAATATACATGTAATATAAATCCTTTTTAAGTAATACTATATATGTAATTTATAAAAAATAATGATAATAAAAATTAAAAAATTGAAATTTTTGTTAATTCGGTTTTAACCGAACCAAACTCGATTCGGTTTGATTCGAACCATATGAATTTTGGTTTGGTTTTTATTTTTCTTCTACTTTGATTCTCGGTTCGGTTTGGTTCAGTTCGGTGATTGAACCAAACTGTATTTTGCTCACCCTTAGGTATTTATTGCTGTCAAATTTTTCTATCTCAGTGAAAAATTTTGGAAGAACAATGGTTAGGCAGAGTTTGTCTGATAAATTAGCAACAACACCTAACTAATTGCTTGGGAGAGGGTGAGATAAGAATCACAAAGGAAATGATGGTAGGGTGTGGTGTAGTATTTGATGGAAAAATAAAAATAAAGTAAAACCATATTTGAGAGAATGAGAGATTTTTTAAAGTAGAGTTAAATATGGTAATTACTTAAATAGCCTTTAAAAATAAAAAAGAATTTGAATAATAGAAAAATACATGGTCAAATTTGTAAACTCATTATTTTACAACCCACAATTCCTCCAAAAAACCAAATTGGTGGGATTGAAAAATGGGAGAAACAAGGATTTTTGGAGAATTATGGTCTACCACCAAATCCCATCTCCTCTCTTTATTCCTCCTCCCAAGCATGGACCAATACATATCTTACCTTAAAAAACCATTTCAAAACTTCATCCAAGCAAAGCCATAATTCTTTTTTTTTTTTGTCATTTTATTTTATGTTTTGTACCACATATATCATAGCTTTAATTACTGAGGTTAATCTACTATGGTTTTAATTAATTAATTTAATCATTTGAGATCTTAAGATGATACATTAACAAAAAAATTCAATTGAAAAATAAAAACATTCGAATTTATTACATTAAGATCAGTTCGGCTATCAAACACAATTAAACTGAATCAATCGAACGAAACTAATCTGTCCGATTCATTTTTCTTTCTAAAATTGGTTTGATTTGATTGTATTTTTTAGTTTTGTTTTGTAATCGCCACTTGATCTATTTTGCTCGATTCATTTTTTCAGTCATCCGAATTTAAAATGTTATTTAATTTTTTCTTCAATATGGGAATTCATATCTATTAATTTTTGTCTTTGTTTTTATTGCATTCTATGCACAAATATTATTACCTCTTTTCTTTCTACACCGGTATTACACTTATGTCATAATTATACTATGTTTGTATCGCATAAATGTTGCTAAATTTATTTACAAATGATGTCGTTATTATATCACTCTCTATATTTTCAAGAGCATATTTTTCTCTTTTATAAAAAAAAGGCTATATACTGTAATTTATAATTTGTAATTTTTCCTTTGAGACTTTTTTTTTTGTTGTTATTTTTTAAATATTTCATGTATTGTTAACACCAACCACCAAAGTGGTATTCATTCAAAATAATAATAATAATAATAAATAAATAAATAAAACACCAAAATGGTATACATTTTTTTCTAGAAAAACTTTATCAACGAAATGAACTTATTATTTCTCTTATTGGAAATGACATTTTGAATAGAATGAAATTAAATTTTATTTGTTCAAATTTCATATTTTGGATGAAAAAAAAAAAAAAATTCTTTGTAATAATCATATAGTTTGTAAAGTGAAAATTGCATAAAAAAAAAAAAATACATAATACTAAATTGAGGTGGTTCATTTATATTAGAAATGTTTTTTTAGGGTAACAAATAAAAAGGTTAAACATTAATGAGAAAAAAAATTAACTACCAACCGCTCTAGGGAAAGAAGTTCCAGAACGATCATCAAACAAAATACCATGGAAGGCTGCGGGAGACGCAATGGTATTCTGTGAAATTCGCTATCAAATTTCATGTTACTTCTTTAACTCCCTCAAGGATGACTTTCTCGTATCCCTTTTATTCCAACCAACCTCTAGAGACTCAAAATTTGGGCCAAAATGAACAAATGTTTTTTAAACAAGGACTGTGAATCAATTTTTCCAAGAGATTTTTTTTTTTAAGTTAAAAAGAAAAAAGAACATAAATAAAAATGCCAAAAAGAATGGATAAAGGCAAAGCAACATGCTTTCATCCTGCAGGTACCCATTTTCACCTAGCCCATGTGCAAGTTTACTCTTCCCTTCTCCTCTATGATAACTAACGGAAGCATCCATTAAAAACTCTTAATTCGATCTCACTTGCCATCCATCCTTGTTTTGCTTACCCGGTCACTGCTATCTCTATCAAGCGCCATGCCTGTCGAACCTAAGAAGATCATAATCGACACTGATCCTGGCGTTGGTACGCCTTCCTTTCAACCACTTCTTAATTTTCCTTTTTGCTCGTCTCTCTTGATTTTCTTAATTGCTTATCGATCGGTTT
The DNA here is from genome assembly GCA_039660915.1 of Euphorbia tirucalli. Lineage (NCBI taxonomy): Eukaryota > Viridiplantae > Streptophyta > Magnoliopsida > Malpighiales > Euphorbiaceae > Euphorbia > Euphorbia tirucalli. The sequence continues at coordinate 14,420,933 of CM077636.1, read as the reverse complement.
TGCTTATGATGGATTGAGTTTAGTTGTAAGTTAATTATTCTGTTTAATTTGTTCAATAAGCTTATTGGTCCTGTTTGGCATTGAGAAGTCAATTTAGAAAAAAAAAAGATGTAAAAAGTTATTGGTGTTCTGTGATTTGAAACTCCAAAAAGTTGGTTTCTTCTGCTAATTCTGACTGTTGGCATAAGTACCCAAATTGATGCTCTTGTTATTTTCTACTGATGGATCAAATCTGTTTGTGAACCTTTTTGTTTAACAGATGATGCCATGGCAATATTTCTTGCATTGAGGTCACCTGAAGTTGAGGTGATCGGACTGACTACCATATATGGGAACGTTTATACTTCTCTGGCCACAAGGAATGCCTTGCATTTGGTAAACTACTTGCGTGGGATTCACTTCTCTCTTTATCCGTATAATTTGTTTTTTAACAAAAGTTCTGTGAGATTCGATTTCTTAATTCGAACTTCGTTTCAAGTGATATCACGATTGAATTATTTTGTTGCTAAATACACTATTTACTCTGTTTACTGCTTTTGGATTAGTTGGAGGTTGCAGGAAGAACTGATATCCCAGTGGCTGAGGGATCGCATGTGACAATAACTGTATGTGCTCCTGCTTTGGTCTTGAAGTAATTCGGGTTGTAATTGCTCTTTGGATTTGTCTCTTCTGCTAGATCTGTGCATCATTTGTTTAAGCAATTGTTGTTGCTTCGGCAGTGAAGGATGGATGTATACAATCCACTGTGACTTTGGAAGATTAACCATCATTAGTAATGTTTGAATGGAACCTTTAAACTACAGCAAAAAAATAAATAAAAAAAATAAATAAGTAAATAAAAGAGACACATATCGTATACACTTGACAATCTGTAGTATTTCAGTTATTATTTCCACTGATAGCGGCAACAACTAAGTTAGGATTACGGTTTCCCTGAGTTGACTTGATTGTGTCCCCATTTGAGTGCAAGGATCTGTTCTTTAGAGACACTTAAAAGTGTTGGCTTGATTGCATTGTGGTGAAATTGATAGTTGTTTCCACACAAGAATGAAATACAGCTGCATACCAGCTAATCTCTTTCACTGTTGGGAGTAGAAATAAAGTTTTGTGACCTCTGACAAATACATGACGGGGAAAGCAATATTCAAATCATTGCTAGTTAATTCACCGTACCGAAATAAGTTATCTCTGGAGAATGTTTTAATTTCCTCTTATGGTTTGCATGAGTAAGGTTATTATGCTTAATGAGGTATGAAACTGGACAATAGGTGAATGGATATTCTTGTTGTCAAAAGTCCTTTGATAGTCCAGTTAGTCTAATGTGCCTTTCATTTTGTATCTATACTTGCAACTTCAATGCACGCTTTTTCAATTCAATAATAATGAAAAATGTGAACTATTCTATGATTGATTTCTTATTTCACCTCTGCTTGTGGTAAAGAAAGGTACAAAAATACGTATTGCTGATTTTGTCCATGGTGATGATGGACTTGGCAACCAAAATTTCCCCCCACCAAAGGGACGGCCAATTCAACAATCAGCAGCTGCTTTTCTGGTGGAACAAGCAAATCTCTACCCTGGAAAAGTTACTGTGGTGGCATTAGGCCCACTTACAAATATTGCATTGGTCAGATTCTTAGTCATTTGGATTTTTGACTGTAGTGGCCTTCATTTAGTATATTTTCTAACAGATTGTCTGTTATATAGGCTATCGAATTAGATCCTGCATTTGTCAAAAACATTGGACAAATTATTCTTCTTGGAGGTTCATTTTCAGTGAATGGGAATGTGAACCCAGCAGCTGAGGCAAATGTAAGTTGGAAAATCAATATACTCAGATTTTGATGTTTGTTTTTATTTGGTTGGCTAGAAATCCTCTATTTATACCTTATAGTTTGACTCCCTTTCAATGTATTAAAACTTAGAGTCCCTCTTCTCTTGGGCCTTTTGTACGTCTCTTGTAAATGTGTTGTGTCTCATGTGATCCTTTGAACACATTTTCTTGAGGAGCTCACCATGTAACTTGATTTCCACGATCTTATATGTGACTTGTTAGTTTGTTATTCTTTGCACATATTTGTTGGCTTATCATGAACCTGCATTTATTATCTGTTTAGAACTCTAGTTCTTTGGACTAGGAAAGTCTGTGAAGAATTGGTTGAAATGTCTTCAACCAGCATTGGTGCTTCTACATGAATTCGTTTATTAATGTCCTTTGCTGCTCTGCTCTCCCTCTCTCCTTTATTTTATATCTAACATTTTGGACTTCGTGACCAGATTTTTGGTGATCCAGATGCTGCTGATATTGTCTTCACCAGTGGTGCAGATATAGTGGCTGTAGGAATTAATGTAACACATCAAGTCATGTTTACAGGTATCATTTTCAACGTATTCCTGTTATGCATGTATACAATCTTAGATATGCTACAAATGAGCATAACGATTCATTTGCATATTAAAGTTTAGAAAAAGCATTTCGGATATATAGTGAGTTACAACCTAATCAAATTTCCTGTGAATCTTTAGTTTTACGTAAATTTCCTGCTTACAGCCTTGATGCATGTAAAGAACATATTCATGTGTACAAGAAGCGACAAAAACAATTGCATGTTTAGCATGAATGTACATGTGTTTGGATAGAATTCAGTGTCGTCCAACGAAATTGTACCATGTCGAAGTGTTCAGAAGAGTGTAAAATGATTTGCAGAGTATATGATATCATTTGGTTTTAATAATAGAAATGAGATATGTAACTATCATTGCATATAATTCTGCACACCTTAATCCAATTCTATGACTAAAATATTCTTAGGTCTAATTTTTTTGGGTAAGCATGTTTTGAAGTCTAGTATGTGGAGATCGGAAGTACAAGTAAAACCTACTTTCAATTTATGTCATAGCAAAACCTATGTCAGCGAATTAGTCTATGAGGAAAGTGTTGGCGGGCAATGGCCCTAAATTTGTGCAATCTCTTGATCGAAAATTTTAAAAAATAGATGTTTATACTTATCTTTTATTTTTCTGTTTCTTAATGTATGTCTATTTTGTATCTTGATTGATCTTTTTTAGTGATTAATTGGTATTAGGATGTTTGAAAGTCTTAAAGGAAATCTAAAAAGTCTCTTAGGGCCTTTAAACGCATTAATGTCAGGATTTAAAACAATTTGCAGCAATAGATCGATCAAAAAAAAAAAAATTTCAGAAAGCAAAATTTGCCTTCAAGTATCAATCTAAACATGGAACCAGCGGTCTCATTCCAAAGCCGTTAGCTATGAACAAATATAAAGAGAAATACAAGGAAGGTTCTGCATACCATACTCCGATACGTTCAAAATTTCTTTTCTTTTTTCCTTTCAATTTAACATATCTAAAGGTTAAAGTCTAAACCTTTTCTCTTCTATACCTGTTCCATAGCAGTGAATGAACATACTTTTTTTTTTTTTTTCATTTTTTCATGGCTTGCTTAGTTGCTTTGTGAGTTGGACATTAGAGTTCTGTTTCTTTTTTCTTGTTGTATTTTTAGACAATTACACTTCGATTTGCTCGGGCATGCTTTTCTTGTGCCTTGCACGTAAGGCTAGACAAGGATGTGTCGACTTAGTTGTGCACTTTTAATTAAATTGTGAACTTCTGATTAATTAACAGAACTAAAAAACTGAGAATCCTCAAACAGAGGAAAATCTTCAATAACATAATACAAGGAAACTTCGAAAATAAATGATTGGTTCTCAAACTGCATGGACTTATTTAATTTTGGTTTTTTCTTTTTGATTATTTCATTCTCTATTTGTGATATATTGCAGATGCTGATCGAAACAAAATGGCACAGTCAAATGGAAAATTTGCTCAATACTTGTGCAAAATATTAGAGGTGTACTTTGCTTATCATCATGACGCATACAATATAGCAGGTTTGTTGTTAACTTTTATGGATAGGCTCAAAAACAAAATCTATGAAGGAAATATTGATGCTCGTTTTGCTCTAATGCAGGAGTTTATCTTCACGATCCTGCAGTCATTGCTGCTGCTGTAAATCCCTCACTTATGACCTACATAGAAGGTGCTGTTAGAGTCCAAACAAGTGGCATTACAAAGGGATTAACAATATTGTATAACAAGCAGAAGAGGTAAGATTAACGGGAGATAGTTTCTTGTTATCCAAAAATCATCGCTTAACACATTCAAATTTAAAATTCATAAAAAGATACCGTAAGCTTAGAAAAAACGAACTTGCTATTTAGTTGTGGGTTTCCATTGCTATAAGTTCTACAGCAATGGAATGTGATAGGAACAGAATAATGGAAACACACACAAGAATAGAAGAATGTTGAAGTTCATTGATAGTTTTTTCAAGTTATGTTCTGACTAGTATGGTGTGACAACTTAGCTCATTTACACCATGAGTTCTTGCTGCAACTCACTTGTACTTTCTCGGTTTTGAAACTATAAACTAGGTTTGGTGAAGTCACTGAGTGGTCTGATAAACCTTCAGTGAAGGTGGCTGTTACAGTTGATGCCCCGGCAGTTGTTAAATTAGTCATGGAACGGCTTATGGATTCATGAGAATTGCCGGATAAATTAGCTGTTCATTTTGGGGACTGTTTCTCAGAGGTCAAATTATTGCACTGTTGTTGATGCAAGTAAAATGCCATTTTCAAAAGGTGATGTGTGCTTATTGCTATCAATTTATACACACCTTTCCACTACATTGAACAAGTGATGCTCTATTTTGTCTTTTTGGATTCAAATTGCTGTAATTTTTTTTTTTCTTTTCTTTTCTTTTTCCTGCTGTTTTGGTTCGAGAAGCTTGTATATCCTCTAAGGTTTTTCTTTTTCAGGTGAATAATCTAAACTTTCTTGAAAGTTGACCAAATAAATTGGTAGGTTCTGGTATTTTGAAAAATAATTTGAACATTCTTGTATTTTGGTATCGCAGGCGTTATGAAACCGATGGACATTTCACTGTGATTCCATTTACCAAATTGAAAATTTAATAGAGAAAATAATAAAAAAAAAAACTTATTGGAGGGTGTTATAATGGGATTAGAATCAAAATTCAAGGATGTTAAATCTGTCTTTAAAAATATCTTTTGTTCGTTTGACCTTTTTCTTCGTCAAAAAAGGTTTAATTAATTTATTTTTCTAAAGAATTATTTCAGTAGTTTTTTAATTACTAGTTTTTGGGAAGATTCAAAATGTAAGTAACTGTATAAAAAAAATTCGAAAATTAATTAACTATAGGTACAGAACTTCACATGAGTTGATTTTATGTCAGAGTTAAAAAAGTGCTTGACAATTCACTATGACGGATAAATAAAATTTTGGAGTAAAAAAAAAATTGCTTAACAAATGCAAGGGGCGGAAATTAACTTTGATTTCAAAAGCTAATGGAGGAATACTTCATGTTTTTGGGGGAATGTAAAAGATGATCCTTCCAATTCTGTGGACATCGGAAACTCTTTTGTAGCTGATGGTTGGGGACTGTTTTCAGGAAGATCTTGCCGGAATTTTCTTTCCTTGAGTAATTTCTGTATAGTATTCTGTTATCTTTTGCTTCTTTCCTCTTTCCTTAAAAAAAAAAAAAAAAAAAAGATTATTTTGTTTGTGGAAAATAATTTTGCTTTGTTAGGAATTAAATATTTTTCTTTCTTTGGTATGTAATATTAAAAATTATTTAATAAATATAAAGCAGTAGAATAATTATAGGAAATGTGTTTTTCTTTTTTCTGTAAAATTACTTTTCCATATTTCTTAAACATTTCCCTTTCTGAGTCATAAATACAATAAAATTAAAAATAAAAAAAAAAGTTTTTGGAAGAATAATATGTAAATGCTCTTTTAAATGGGCTTGATATAATTAATTGAAAATTTAATGTATCAAATTGAATAGGTAAAGGGTAAGTTGTGTTTTTCATAGTAACTAGAAAAAGCCCCCTCGCTTCGCTTCGGGAATGCACTTGTCGCAATATTTTTTTAAATCAATTACATTTATGGGAAATTTATAAAATGTAATTCGGATTAAACGAAATTGTATTGGGAAAAAGAAAAAACGTATTTAATTTTTCAACAGGACATGATAGGAAATTTAAAAGAAGGTATTATATAGCATCATATAAATCTAGCAAATGTTTTGATAATATAGTTTAAGAGAAAGGAATACAAATATGCGATTGTCCTTAATAGAATAATAAGTAGATAATTATATTCTTTTTGATTGATTTGTTGGACATATTGTTAGGTGGGTTTCTTCTCCTCGGATGTTGTAGCTGATGGCCTGCGAGAAAAATTTTGTTAATTTTCGATAAGAAGTGAATTTTGTAAAGTAATAGTTGTTATTAGTAAAATGTTGAATTACCCTATTTTTCGCTTCTTAGATAGTGTATGGGAAGTGGAATCGTCTTTGAAATTCGGCGAACGATTTGCTGTAGTGGCAATTGTATTAATAGAGGTTAAACATTTTAGATGAGTTGTCGGAGCAGAAATTGGGCTAGGAATTTCTTTTTTTGGAATTTCAGAATCTTCCTTAAATATGTAAAGCACTTTAAATATAATCTGTGAAGGATCTTCAATTGCATTGCTCAGTTGAATTTGGAATATTTTTGTGGCTCCACATATTTTGGCCATTGATGGAGGAATTTCGTGGCGTTCTCTAAAAGTAGATGCCAAAGTGTGTGCTTGTACTCCAATTAGTTCTTCAGCAATATTTCCAAAAACAATAAATGGAATAGTTCCAGTTTCATCTTCCACGGTTATTTTTATTCTGTACCTGTAATAAAATAAAAATGTAGTGTTTTGAAAAAGTAAGTAGTAAGTAAAGATGTGAAGTAAATTTAGTTAGCTGTTACCATGGTAAAGGTATTTTTTCTATGAATCTATGATTTTTGCACCAAATCTGGTCCTTTGTAATTTGAATTCCACTTTTGCAATCAGGACATGCTCGATACCACCAACCATCAGATGCATCAATTTCTTTGATCTTTGCCTTACATGTAAATTTGATATCCTAATGTAAGACAATAAATTAGAAAATTTCTTAGTAAAGTTTATAAATATTTAAAAGAATCAAACCTTATCTGTATGAATATCAACTTGTAAGAGTTCGGATATCGTTTTTCTATTGGTCATTTTTTCTGTTTCAATGTGAAAGACTTCTTTGAGTTGGTGTTCAACCTTTTTCAGCTTTGGGAAGGGAGGAGTAATTCTGGGATAAAGACCAAGGGGAAAATGTTAGTTTTGAAATAATTAAGGCTAATTAATTTCAAGCAATTTGAAGTTTACTTTTTCGAGAAAGCAGTGATCTCATCAAGTGGTAGGTTGATATAGATTTTTGTTCCAGCTGAACTATTGAGGGAAAAGCTATCTAAGAAAAGGAAATGAATTAAAAAACTTATATATAAGGATACTCATATATTAGTCAATTGATTGTTTTTAAGGAACACTTACCCTTGAAAGATTTAGGAATCATACCGACAAACACCAAAATAACTGGTTTGGTGTTGGCATTGAGAAGGACTTCATTTTCTGGGAAATTTTCAGCTGCTGTCTCCCACAGTAAGACTTCCATTTCTTTTCCACTGTTGTTATAAATATAATATAAATGGAATCAGAGGAAAAGGCATAGTTAAGGTGTATCTAAAAATGTGTTTAAGCGAACCTGCTATTGGTTATGTGAATAGTACGTCTTTTTTTCACTACATCATAAGTTCGAACTTGCTCAAGAAATCCGATATCAATGACCAGCCCATAAGCATCTGATGAGAATCGATGTAATAATACATTTTAATGAAGAATAACTCTTTAGATATTTTTATAAGATTTATTAAATAAACACAATAATACCACATAGGTAATCTGTAAGTCCTGCTCGTTGTTCTAAATCTTCAAAGCTCAGAAAATTGAATTTTTCATAAGGAATGTCGTCGTTAACTTCTTCTATTTTTTTGACATTGGCGTTACATGGTAGTCTCAAACGAAAAGGGTGATTGCTGCATTTGTATTTGGTTAGACTTTGAATCACAATAAAGCCAGATATGTGATAAATATTTCCTTCTATCATCATAGGTCGAAATATGTCTGCGTTTTCTGCAGATGTTGTTCCTTGGATAGTGTGACCCTGTGGAAAAGGTTATGGTTAGGTAGTAATATATATATTTTTTTTGTAAATAATTAGGTAAAATAGTTATAGTAGTAAGAATTTTTACCTTCTCGTCTATCAATAAAAATTCGAAGCTGAAAATATGGTTTGAGTTCCTTGGATTGACAAAGTCCCAACATCTTAATAATCTAGCTTTAATAGCTACATTTTTTGTTTCTTTGTTTATCATTGATATTGGAGTGTACCTCATCTTTGGCCTATAAAAAACACAAAAAAACATATAATTATAAACCGAATAAAAATTTAAAGTTTATAGGGTTTTTTAAAACAGTATTTTATAAATTTTTCAAAACATTATTTGTATTGGAGAGTTGTAGTTTAAAAAGATTATAAACTTTCAAATATTTCATTGTAAACTATATTTTTTGTGTAATATTGAATTTCATTTTCTGTTTCTAAATAAGAATTTTCTATTACTATATGTATTCCTTTTTCACTTGTAACTCTAGATAATGCTACATAAAGTTGGCCGTGTGTAAATACAGGTTCATTTAAATATAGACCAACTTGTTTGAGAGTTTGTCCTTGACTTTTATTTATTGTCATAGAATAACTGATTTTAATAGGGAATTGACGTCTTTGTAAAATAAAAGGAAATTTTGGATCAGTATAATTAAGTGTAATTCTAGGTATAAATACTTTTTCTCCAATAAAAGATCCGTTTAAAATTTGTGCTTCTATTATTCTTTGACCTAACTGTAGTATTACTAATCTTGTGCCATTACATAATCCTATTGATGGATTTATATTACGTAACAACATAATTGGAGTGTTAATTTTTAGTAATAGTTCATGTTGTGGATAACCATTAGGATTGATTGTGTTAAGATATTCTAACGGATATAAAGTTTGTAATTCTTCTAAGTTTGTAGAGGATGTACATATAGAGTCTTTACTATAATATATGCGTGATTCTTCTGGTACCAAATCTAATATAAAGTTATTTATTTTATTTACTATTCCGTTTTTAGGTGTGATAATTGCTTTTTCAGTTAGATATTTACAATATTTATATTGATTTAAAAAGTCTGGATAAGTTTCCTCTATTATCGCAATCATAGGTTCGTTTATAGTTTTTATTATTAATGAATTTGGGATTTGAATCCAATTTTTTTCTGCATCTATTTTTTCTAATGTTTTTGTTTGGATAGATCCATCACCAACTGCTAATAACCAATGAGCAAAAGAAGTATAATTTTGAAACTTAAGAGTGCTATTATCATTTCGAAGTCTCATATTGATAGTTAGATGGTATATTTTAAAATTTTTCCATAGATAAGAATTTGTTATAGAAGCATTTAAAATTTCTTCTTTAGAACCGTTGGGTATTACTGGTAAAATTTGTCTAAAATCTCCGCCTAAAATTATGTTTTTCCCTCCGAAAGGGAGTTCTTTATTATTAGGATTAACGGAAGACATTATATCTTTTAATGATTTGTCTACTGCTTCAAATGTAAAACGATGATTCATGGGTGCTTCATCCCAAATGATAATTGATGCAAGTAGTATTAGTTCTGCAAGATTTGTATTTTTTTTAATATTACATGTTGAATAATTACTTATGTCCAAAGGAATTTTAAATCTTGAATGTGCTGTACGTCCTCCTGGTAAAAGTAATGAAGCAATACCTGATGATGCTACAACTAAGACAATTTTAAGTTCTGATCTTAATTTAGCAATAATTGTTTCATATAAATATGTTTTGCCTGTACCACCATAACCATAAATGAAAAAAGCATTTCCTTCGTTTTTTTCGATAGAAAGTATAACAGCATCATAAATTCTACGTTGGTCTTTATTTAATGTTTTTATTCCTTCTTTATGTTGTTGTTTTAGTTCTGATATATTGTAGCATAATTCTTCGTGTATTAGTTTGTTTTTATTCATGGATTCATTGGATGATTGAGGTAAAGGTAAGTTAAAATCTGATAATGAGTAGCTATTTCGATTAAATATTTTTTCTAATTCCAATAAAACATAATTTTTTGTGCAGCTCGTTTCGATAGAAGTAATAGGGATGCTAAAATTTTTATGGAGCTCGTATACAATGTCTTCAGATAAGTTTGTAATGAATTGTTCCAATAATTTATTTGGATTAGCTACTTCACAAAAAATAACTATAATAACAAACAAATGCCTTAATTGTTTTGCACTACTTATAAGAGAACATTCTTTCATAGCACTTATCCATTCATCATCATTTCCTATTAATCCGTACGTACCACATGCTGCGCGAAAGTTTTCGTGAACTATACCATTAACTGTTTTAATATCATTGAATGATTTAGGTCCTTTTACAATATTAAGAAGCATTCTTAGATAATATAATTCACCAGCACATGGGTTTACGTATGCTATTCTTCCAAGGCTATAGCCTCTTTTACGTTGTAGCCATATTTTGTTTTTAGGATCCCATACCCATTTGGGAGGAAACTCTACATAAGTTAATGTGCAAGCTTGTAGTGATATGCTATTTGTGTATAACCATTCAGTTAACATTGTTTTATGTGCTAGCGAATGATTAACTATGTGATCTAAGCTTTGGTTTTCTCGGTATAATACAGTATTTTGATAGGGTAAATGAATACATAATCTTTCTATTGAAGGTTCTCTATGGTGTATAGGAAATTCAAATATTCTCCAACATGCTTCACGTGGTGAGATATAGCGGCAATTTAAATAGTTTTTTATTTCATCTCGTATTATATTATCTTTTTGGTTTATTTCATTATTGGTAGTATTATCTTGTTCAATGACTAATTTTACTCTATCTGTTCCTTTATTTATATATTTAAATAAATATTTTACTAACGTTGTATGACAACATGATTCGACATTTAAGTGAGCTTGATAGCGAACTATTAAGTTTCTGTTGTAGGGAACAATAAAACGATTGTCTATTAATAAATCACCTTTTTTAAAAGCTACTTTAGTATTTCTTCGTTTATAAGAACAGAATCCGTTTTCGTCAATTGTAGTAGTATTTTGATATTTTTTTGGATAAAATTTAGAACATTTATTATTTTTCATGCAAGGGCTTTTTGGATTAATTAATCCACATGGGCCATGGATCATAAATTTTGATACGTACTTAAATGCAATAGGATCTATATTGGGATCCGGTAATTCTGCGGATATATATGAATCGATTTCTGTTACAGATAGTTGTTTATGTTTTTCATGTGTCCATAGTAAACAATGTATATGTGGTAATCCTCGTTTTTGAAATTCAACTGTATATAATAATGCAATAATTTCTCCAAATATTTTTTTATCTTTAAAATCTTTAATTAAACTTTCTATTTTAATCCTAAAAACTCTTGTAATAATATCTGGTCGATTTTCTGTTTTATGAACATGAGGATATTTTATGGTTTCTATAATTTCTGACCATAAAGGATTACATGTAAAAGTTATAAATAGATTCGGATTTCCATAAAATTTAGTTATAGTCATAGCATCATGATAATGTTCTAGCATATATCGAGGTCCACCAGTATATGTAGAAGGTAAAATAATAGATTTGCCTAATTGAGAACCATTGTTATCACCTTTAAAAAAAGCATCACGTAATCCAGAATAAATTTCAGATCTTAATAATGTCTGATTTCGTCTTAAAAAATCGAGGCGGCTTTGTTCTATGCATGTGTATGCATCTACTATGAATTGTTGAAATAACCGACCTCCATAAAATAAAGTTTCCTCATGTTTTATTCTTTCATGTAATCTATAAGAATAGTATTCTCGCATAGTGACAGATTTTCTTTTTATATTTTTTGCACTTGAAGAACTAACATAACTAATATTTGGATGATAACCGTCTTCGCCATAAGGGAAAAGAATAGGGTATTGCATTGCCATTAAACTTGGATGTAAAATACTTATACGTTTTAAAGAATTATTTTGATGTTCGACTATAATATCTCTTGACATGTCATATAAATCCAAGTCTCCTACTATTAAAGCCGCTATTTCTGAAGATTGTGGTAATTCATATTGTTTGTTTTCTGTCGAACGTTTAGCAATTAATCTTAATCTGAAAGATGAGATATTTTCAACATTGGTTTTTTGATTTGCCATTTGAAATACTTTTACCAATTCATTGTGCTCATTAAACATATTGATAAGTTCTTCAATTATAAGTTTGTCAGTAGTATTTTCTTGTTGAATATTTTTCAAAAAAGATAGTCGATTGTCAATTTCATTTTGAGTGTTATTGTCATAAACATATAATTGTGCAAATTTTGGTTTTTCATTCATAGGTGGTAGTAAAGAACCCATCAAATGATAATTTTGACCACAAAGACGAAATACATATGGTCCTTTAGATTTATTAATGTCATAATCAATTTTTGCTCCCATTGATGTGAAAGAAAAAATAGAATTATATGTTCTAATATTTTCTAAAAATTTGCTTGATTTGAAAGGAGGTTTCTCTGTCAGTAATTTTTGAAGAAGAATAGGTGGTTTTTTATATTTTGGTAATGAAATTATTCCTTTTTTACAGCATTTGTTATATTCAAATTTTGAAAAAGTGTTTTTTTGTTTAAGAGCTTCTTGACACCAGAAGAAAGCCCCACAGTAAGGGCATTCTTGATTAGGGGTACCAAAATTGGAAATTTCTACATCTGCATTTGAGGTAAATAATTTTTGTTAAAATAAAGTAGTGAAATTATTTATAAGGAAAAAACAAATAAGATGGAGAAAATATTAACTTACTTTGAATATAATCTGTATTTGAATACAGTTGGTAGAAATTTTCATCTAATTGGATAGGAATGTCAATCAATAATATTTCAGTAGTTTCTTCTGCTTGTTGATGGTGGGGGTTTTTTCTGAACGAATACTTATGAGTAGTTTCTGATAGTGAAGGATTATATATGGAGGAATTTTTTTTATATTTTGCGACTTTGCAAGGTTGGTATTCAAAATCCAAAGGTATATTTATTAGTGTAGAAGTTGTAGTGAGTGGAAGAGGATTACTAATTGACATGTGGGAATTTGAGTTTAAGGAATCCAATTTTTTTTTCCCATCATTTCTCTTATTTGGACTTGATTTATCCATTTTGTAACTAAATAAAATTGGGAAAACAAATAAAATATAAATATTACTATTAGAAACACATAATAAATAACTATCATTAATTAAATAAATTTTTAAATTTTGTAACTACATCAGTTAAAGTAGTAAGAAGACTAATAACAGTATTATATTTTTTCTTCAATTCATGATAGTCATTCCAAATTTGTTTTTGCGGGTTAAGTATAATGTTTTGATACTCTTCAAGTTGTTGGAGGTAGCTGGACTGTATCGATTGAAGACGCTGTGTATTAAAATCTTTGACATCAATATCATAAAGGCGTTGTAGTGATTTGATAGCATAGGTGCAACATTTGTTTTTTGCATCTACAAAGCTTTGTGAACTATATTGAACAAAAGGCATGGGATGTTCAAGACCTTCGTTATCTCTATAAATAAATGTAACACGACATTTATAAAGAGTTGGCGTATTAAGATGTTCAACAGTTGGAGGAGGTAAATTTAACTGGATCAGTGCAAAGCGAAGTATGGCTTCGATTGAAAGGAGAAACCTATGCATCTGGTAAGAAGGGGATAGTTTGTTCTATGAATAATTTATATATGTAGCATAAATCATTATAGCAGTGTGGATAAAATAATTCTGCGAACAATTTTATCCTTTGAAATAAACGAAGAATAAATTTTAGGGAAGGAAAAAACAAATAAAGAACAAAAAAAAAAACAATAAAAAGAAACATAAAAAACATCAAAGAGTAATGAAATCAAAATGTTGTAGTTAATAATATTGTTATATAATATGGAATCACAGATTATTATTTAGGTAATCGGCCAAGTTTAAGTTTTCTACAATTGCTGTAACAGATTGAAATATTTCAAGAGCTTTGTTGTACATTTGTTTCAACTTTTCATATTTTTGAGATATGGAGGTTAAACTCAAACCTCCTCTCACTTGTTGCTCTCCAAGAAGTCTATTTTTTGTAGAGAACTCGTCAATATCATGGGAACTGAAATCTACAATTTCTAATTCATAGGTAAGCCTAAGGTATTCGTAGGTCTTAGACGCAGCAACATTTTTTGCATCATCAAAATCTATGGCACTAAAACCATAGATATCAACAGAGGGTAATAATTCATTATTGCAAGTCCGTGCAGGTAAGGTGATACAGCAGCTATAAAGATCGTTTTCTTCGCTCATTGTTAATGACTCGGTATTTGGGATCTCTAATTGTTTCAAAATCTCGGATAAAATAGCATGCAACGGCAACTTAATTTCAACCATCTGAAAAATAAAAAGTTTGTTAATTTTTGAAGAACTTAGAGTGATTTTTCACACTTTTATTCGTCAAACTGAATATAAGTTAGGAAAAGAAGGTTTGAGAATATTTAGTAACTTACGAATTCTTATTTAGCAAAGGAATATTGTTTTATTACCTTGATAAGAAAGAGAATAATACAGGACCTCCTGAAAGTAAGCAAAGCAAAAGTTAAAAGTCAAAGAAAGAATATGTTAAAAAGATCTAAAAAAATAGATGGGAAGAACAAAAAAATAATATACCTTAACAGTTTCACCGATCGGAATATATATCTGCAGGTTGAATATTTCTTGTTTAAAGAGTAAAAATTAAAAGCTCAAGTTAATAGGGAAAAACTTGGAAAAGGAAACTAACCAATAATAAAGAAAGAAGCAGTGATATGAAAATGAAAATGGAAGTGTGATTATATAGAAAACTGTGAGAGAGGAGAGAGGGAAGCATTAAATAGGATATTAAATAAGATATTAATGATAGGAAATGAGTCATAAATAAGAAAGATAGAAACTTAGATATTTCTTTCTGTAAGATCATAAATATATGAAGACAGATAATAAATATCAAAGTTACCGTATATAATAAACATGATATGATAAAAAAACTGAACCTAAAAAGTTTACTATAAACCAATAATTTATAAATATTTTAAAAAACAATTTTTATTTTTAATTGTGATTTATATAATTCTGCTTGTATAGTAAAATTTAAAAATAGTTTTGTTTTATTTCACATAAAATACAAATTTAATGTAGTGCGAAGTCTAGATATTTTTTTTTCATAGATTTTTGATAATATAATATGTACAATAAATCAAATTATAAAAAAAAAAAATAGTAAAATCAATCGATAGATCGATATCAAAGTAAAATAGGAAACGAATTAGAAAAGTATAATTTCTCTTTTTAGTTTTTTTTAACTAAACAATAAAAATAATAAATCGAAATTCAAATAGATTAATTAACACTCTATGTTATAAAAAAAACTATGATTATTAGATGATAAAAACTTTTTCATATATTTGTTATAATATTTTTATAAAATCAATTATTTGGTTCGGTTATTACTTGATGTAAATATAGTTTATAAAGATACGAAAAAATAATAAAGAACATAATAATCTAACTAATAATATAGCGACACTATGTTTTTTAAAATAGTAAAATGAATGAGTAAAAATTTAACCAAATAATAACAAAATGTAACAAAATATTGATTAAATCTCACCTCATCTACATGGATAGCATTGAAAATATGAAGCACACTTATCCAATTTTTGCAAATAGTTAGTGCTCATTACCTTCATAAATAAAAAAAAATATGATTAGTAAATTATTAAAATTGCCATCGTCTGTTTAAAAATTTTTACAAAGCTGTAAAGATTAATGTAATTGTTATTTGGTGTTATTTTGATAGT
The DNA here is from genome assembly GCA_039660915.1 of Euphorbia tirucalli. Classification (NCBI taxonomy): domain Eukaryota; kingdom Viridiplantae; phylum Streptophyta; class Magnoliopsida; order Malpighiales; family Euphorbiaceae; genus Euphorbia; species Euphorbia tirucalli. The sequence goes on along the minus strand of CM077636.1, from coordinate 14,405,013 downwards.
TCATTTTCAGAATAGAAGAACAATATTTTTATTCGAAGAATAATCCAAAAAGAACACAGAAATAACACCAAATAACAATTTTATTTATAATATAAACATGATATTATTAATAGCATAGGACTGAAGTACATAATTTCCACATAATATATTACATTACATTACAATCTAATAAAACGTACGATTATAAAAATTTTACATTATAGCATATATAAAAACTAATAGATAACTTGAGCTTTCAAAACAGTCTTGCAGTCACCAAATATCCTTGTTGTCTCCAAGATCAAAACACATGAATTAAGCACTGATATTTTTGGGATAAAATGTTGCTGGTAAATCCTAAAGCTAGAACTGCTTCAAAATGCTTCAAAGCTTCAACCTCTACCATCAGCTGCCAAAAAGACAATGAAATAAATATCACTACTGATTCAACAACAAAAGATATAAGAAACAGAAAACACTCTATAGATTAGATATTGAGTTGGAAATTACCACAGCAAGAGGTTGAGGCCCTGTTGATGAAAAGCAAAATTAGTAAACTGCCGAAGAAAAATTAATAAATTGAAAATGCAACAAAAAAGAAATAAGAACATAAAATAATATATTACCTGCAGCAACAAAAAAACTCAGAAGGTACGATGTTCCTTAATGACTTGGCAAAAGCAACTACATGGCGCGAGAGGGTAGACTCGTTTTCTCTAGAAACAAAAAGTTCAAGCTGTGTTTGGGTTAATATGGCTCTAATCTCTTCAATTTCCAGCTCATACTGTTGGACCTTTTCTTGCAATTTCTCATAGAGATATAAACTGATCTTAGGGCTGCGATTTGGGGAAACAAATCCAAACATGTCAATGTTTTCAATGAAAGCAGATTGAGGTGGTAGTTCTTCAATTTCATGAGTTGGCGAAACTTGAAAATCATCAGACGAACCTTCCGAAAAGTTAGTGTTTCTATCTACCATGTCAACATCTCCAGGAAGAATTCCAAGATCTGTTTCCAAAAGTGAACAAATATTAAAGTGGTTAGTTTCAGACAATGGTTTTGGGATAATATCCTTAGAAGAAGTTGGATCAAGGTGAGCAGGGAAACTTTTCAAGTCAAGAGGTTCATAAGTAGAGTGAATAGAAGGCATATTATTGGCTGACACATGAGAGTGCGATGATTCTTGAGCTGAGGTTGGTTCAAGCATAAGTGGGTAATTAATATCAATGACAGTGAATTTGTATGCAGCCATAAGGTGGTGAATGAGTTTTAGGGAAGCCTTGTGTTGAGCATCTTTTGAGTTTTCAACACTTATAGCACTAAATGCCATCAATTCACAAACACCATTCAAATTAAGGCAATTAAGAGAAACATGACAGATATAATCATGTGTCTCATCGTCACGGAGGTCCTGAAAACCTGCCCTGGACAGGTTGAGTTTGTCCAAAAAAAAGGGAAGAAGATCAGCAAATGGCAGCATGATAGCTTCCATTTTTGTTGCACCTGAAAAGGAAGAAAACTACTCAAAATAGGTACAAAGTTAAAGCTAGGAAAAGCAAAATAAAAAACTAAATAGTTACCGAAATGTGAACAGGCAGGAAAGAGAAGAGGTAAGATGGGAAAATGGTAAAAGGCTAATTGTTATTTATACATGTAAAAAGTAAATTTAGTGGATGCATTTAATAGGATGGTAACAATCAAATCAAGATAAATTATAATTTTAAAAAAAAATTATTTAGGAAAAATAGGGTGGGAGAAACGAATTGGGTAAATCAACTCAATAAATAAAAACCATCATTACAAATCTAAGAAATTTACTACCTCTAATTAATACTCAACCACCAAATCTTGTTCTTCCATTTCATTAAATGAAGCCATAAATTCTTAATACATAAAGTTGAAGTGGTAATGACCATCTGCTTTTATTAGTGCACTAAGATATTGATGCCAAATGTAATCCCTAATTTATAAGGTCATGATTCAAAGCAAACATTTAATGAACAAAATTCTTCACAGAATTTTTCTAATCCGAATTTGAAACACGTTTTGGGCCAAAAAAAAATTTGCACAGAGGTATTAATATGGCTTATCAGCTTTAGGCCAAAATATATGGGTAACACATATATATTTATATATGTGTGTGTGTGTGTGTGTACATGTAAAAGAGGAGAAATAAGCACAAATCAAGCTAGTCATTTCCAGGAAAGAGAGGAATTACTTAACTAAAAGAAAAGATCAATGTCCCACAAATCCTATGAAAAGACAGTACATGCGTTTTGATGATTGTCCTCCATTTCAGGCTGCATAAGTACACAGGTAGACAATACAATGTGCAAACCCACAACTACAGATTCAAAAAAAAGAAGCTATTAAGAGCTATTCTTACAAAATTTACAATGGGAAACATGAAAATACATACATGTAAACAAATTATCAGGAACCTGACACTGCAACTAATTAATTAAGAAATGGTATAAACTCTATGAATTAATTAAGTTCAGAACTTATTTGAATTTTAAAGTATCATTAAAACATAACATAAGTTGCAAAACTAACCTTTCTTCCATTGTTTGGTGCATCAAGAATGTCATAATATACGTCAATCAACTGCTGTATATTCCTCTTCATTGCATCTCTTTCATCATGTTTATTGTTTCCCAATGTCAGACAGTATCACACATTTTAGGTTGATATTGAGTATCAGATTTCTGGTCCGACTCCTTTCTTGTTTCCGTCTACTTCTCAACTCGCCTCATTTTCGTATTAACTCCATCTGTAATTGTGAGATTTAATTCCTGATCTTCTCCTGTTAATCACAGAAGTAATCACAGTTTCACTGATTGTTCTAAAAATAAGCTTCAAAAGCCTTTAAGTCATTATTCAAACAAAACAATGCGTGGATTGCAGCATTGTATTTCCTATTGAACATAAACACTTGGCTATTAAAAAAAAAACACACCTTAACTCCAACTTGATACTCCTCGCTTAATTGAAAAAGTGTACCTTCAACCATTCCGACTTTGTCCATTAAATAAGATTGGTCATCAACGGATAACTCATAATCAGAATCATCGGTTTCGCTGCAATGTTACACGCAAGTATAAAATAATAAAATATTTCTTCCACATTGCAAACCGATTAAAATGTAGTTCAAGTTCACAGCCTAGATAAATAGCATAAAAACTGAACCGAAACAATGTTAAAAGTTATTATTCATATTGTCAAACAAATAAAATAAGTTGACAACTGATCAGATTTACTACACTAATTCCAATCCAACCATACAATTGACGTTTACATATGCAGTGTAGTTGTAAATCGATGCTTGAAATGATCATAGAGACATATATATAGTATATGTAATCCACATCCAATTGTATGATCGGCTTGCCTTAATATGCCTACTGCATAAGATAGGAAACACCAAATAACTACAAAAACGATGCGCAAATGACATTAAATAAAAATTTCAATAAATCTACCTTAGAAAATGTAATTCATGATCAAATTATCCATAAATACTTTAATTAATTATTTTTAACTTGTTAAATTGTACAATAAAATAAAAGATGTAGTCTTATACAATATAATAAAAAAAAACATACAAATATCATTTTATAATTAAGTATGAACCACTCGAGTGCTGTAAAATTTCTCGTAAAATTTACATCTATGTTTTGGTTAATACCGTAAAGCGTGTTTGTGTTTGTTTTTGCTGTTTTCTAATTTTTGTAAATATTAATTTTGTTGAGTGTGAAGAATGCATATTACATACCATCAAATCTCCACTTGTCTATTATGTAGCTGCCCAGCAAATCTAAATGCTTTTAAAATCTTTCCATGGTTTTACTGCTCCGATTAAAAAAAAAAAAATTCTATATTGTTTTCACATGTACTATATTTTCGAGCAATTTTTCGCACACCAGGAATCGATATAAATAACTAATAATTGGCAGATAGGACTATAAAATGGTCAGAAACTTAGTACTCTTTGACAGAACTGATTATGTCAATATGTTTATGTACAATTTCTATGATGCACTATACAAATGATATAAAGATTGGAAAAATTATTCTGTTTTTACAACAGAAAAATAATTCTTACTGCACCTCGAGAAGAGGTACAAAGGAAGAACAAAAAAAGTACTCAAGAAACACAATTTGTTACCTCGTACAACCTGCTGCAAAATGATTGAAGATGGTTTGTAAAGTTGCTTGGCTGATACTATATTCTGCTATACCCAGTTGATTTCTGATGTATGATATCAATGTAAGTTTTAATGAGAGATGTGAGAAAAGATAACTGAATTACACATTATTAATGAGTTCTTTACCTGTTTTGCTGGAGGTGTCCAAAAACATCTGCAAGCAAGAGACCACCTTGGTATGGCAACTGCAGTAAAATCATGGATCAGATGCAAGATGGATAAGCCTGACATGTGAATATTGATGAGTAAGCACACAGAATCTATATATACAGATTCACGCAACCAAAGCTTATGTGGTATAATAGAACTGCACAGTATTATAGAATAATATGTAAGGAGGCTGCACAAAAGTTGGATTCACTAACTGCATTCACTTAAAAGTTCGAAAACAAAGGAGGGTGGACAAAATAAGATTTAATTTCCAAGTTTCTATCTCTGGATCCCTCTCAAAGCCTAGCTACTAAATAATAAGTAAAGAAAAATTAGAATCAGCAAAGAGAAACATGCATAGCATGAAAGGAAAAGAAAGATTAGCATTTAGCAGTGCAACAAACAACACGGAAAAAAAAACAATAGAATACAATTTTTGAGGAATATGCATTTCATATTTGCGAAGCGGAGGCAAAATTTTCTAAGAGTGTGTATGTCATGTTTATGAAGTTGAGTCCCAAGGGAAGAAAGCATGAAAATAACTCACCGGAGAAACCAACAAATCCCGTCGCTCCATCCTCTGAAAACCTAGGGTTTCCATGAACAGTCAGAGAAGCACAGAAAGAAAGACTCACAAAAAAACAGTTTTAACAAAGACAAAGAAGAGAAAAATACAAAAACGAAGGAGAAGACTCACCCGCAAAACTAAGAAATACCGTCGCTCCATCCCGGGAAAACCTAGGGTTTCCAGAAATCGCAACCATCCTACCCATACGCCGGCGACTCTGGAAGCAGCAAAGGAAAACCGGCTTGGCACAGATCCGTTGACGGTGAGCGATTCACTGAGAGCGGGTCATCATCTCCGGCAGACAAAGAGAGAGAGCAAGAGAGAAGATAGAGAGAAGGAAGAGAGGGCCAATTTCGGACAATGTTACCCTCAGAACATGAATGTCCCATTTTGCCCTTCCGCTTTTTCCCTTTTGCCTTTTATGCCGCCTCACATCTTCAGACGCGTTTACGCGTATGTTTTCATTTGTTGTTTCCCTCTCTTCCTTCTCTCTATCTTCTCTCTTGCTCTCTCTCTTTGTCTGCCGGAGATGATGACCCGCTCTCAGTGAATCGCTCACCGTCAACGGATCTGTGACCTCAATCACTACGATAGGTCCATTCTACGTCATCATAATCACAGTCTAAACCTTCAATAGATTCAAGGTATTCTCCTAATTCTATCCTGTTGAATTTTCCAAATAACCAACAGCAAACTCCAGCAATTGTTGCACAACTGCAACAACTATAGCGTCCGACTGCTCCACTGTTCAGCAATCACACCACCAAGAATAAAATAAATATAAAATATATTCACAATAACATGTACCAAAAATATTACACAACACAACAGTTCCTAAAAAGTAAAATAAGCAAAGTTATAATTATACAAATATGTGAAAAATAGGCTATGAAAAATGGATTATAAGGATTCATAGAATGAATCTATTGTAGCATATAGGTCTATTAGTACGTGGCGTTGTTTCAGACTGTTAGTCTAGCAGAAAACTGCATCGACTGAGTGCCAGCTGTCCAGCCAATATACAGTATAAGACCTCAATCACTACGATAGGTCCATAACATAATGAACAATATATATATTCAGAAAATGACCGTAAAATAAAATAAATAAAGCAAAGCACTAATTAAGTTTTTGAAATCATGTGTTTTTTTAATTAAATAACAATTCTAGGGCAAAGAGACAGTTAATTAGCCAGCGCTGACACCAATTAATCAAAGGAGATCGGTTTAAAGTCCAAGCTCCTAAACAAACACTAATAGTCAGCAAAGAGAAACCAACGAACAAAATGAATAATAATAATACTAACAATAATTTTTTTTAAAAAAATTTCATTAATTACCTTTCCTGCCTTTTCTACTCTAACCTTCCCTTCTGCAACTATTATCCCACAAAATGAGCTTCATATCTTCCAGTCCATCTATGTCTATAACAGGAAAAAGAAAATCATCATTACAGAGAACATAGGACAATGGACTTGAAAAATAAGGGTCAGATGTTGTACTTTCTGCAAAGAAAAAAATAAATAATTTGATATGCAATAGAGCTAAAAGGAAAGGCAAAACTAACCGTGGCATTAGTACAGGTAAAGCTGTAGACCCGCCCTTGAGCTCCAGCATAAAACCTGAAAAATGGCAGCACATGGACATTCAAGCTATAACACATGGATTTATGCTCCTCATAGTTCACTTGAAGAAAATTCTACTTCTGGATTCATCTCTGCTATTCGACATATCTGCGAATAAACAAAAATCCATTACAAAAATTGATATAGAACAATAAAATTTTTATTACATGTAAAGCATAATGTCAGATTGCATATAATCATCAATCCATATGCATTCAGACCAGGAGAAGTCTACAATTGTGCTACAGACACAAAACACATAGAGGTAGGTTGACAGCTTTGCAAGCATAACCTCATATATGTTGGTTTAATAAAGAAATTTAACTACAAACTCAATGGCTGCATTTTTCAGATATTAAAGACATTAAATCATCCAAACCGATTGAGGAGGTCAAACATCTTTTTTTAATTGAACTGCAAAGAAACCAAAACATCTTTTTAAGTCAATTGTGAAAAGAAATATATAGTGTTACCTTGCCGTCATATTCCTGCCTCAATAAAACTTCTGCAGCAATATATGCAGGAGTTCCAACGCTCGATTTTGGCTGCGAGTGAAGCACTGCAGACTGGAAAAATACTCATTAAAACACATCAAAAAAAATGATAATCAATGATCCAAATACTCCAGATGAAATGGGCCACCAATCACAAAAACTTGCAAGTTAAACCAACAAATAAGAAAAAAGTTGCGACAGAAAAATTGATGCTCTGTTAATAACCACAACAAAAAAAGCCATTTGAAACTGCATTAAGACCATGAAAAAAACATGGAGAACTTACTGCTATTAATTCCCAATTAAGCAGAAAAACTGGAGAAAGGAAGAGTAAAAGAGGAGGGGTGAGATAAAAACACAGGACTGCTTTCAATTGCTGTAGAGATAAAAGAGAAAAAAGTGAAAGGGTTTTGGGGCACACATAATTGTATAAAAGATTAAGGTCGGTTCAACTCTTACACCTTTTTTTTTTTTTTTTTTTGTGCTACCTAGAAACTACATTTTAATCATTTGACTCGGCTGTGAAGCAGAAGTAACAATAAGAATATACAATTAGTATAATATCCTTCAAATTAACATGAGGAAGGCAAATCAGAATCATATAGGAAACGAATTACAAACTATTTGGCTTCTCTTTTCTCTTTTCTTTTATTTCCTGGTATTGAAAGTCATAAAGATGAGAGGTAACAGACATTGAACTTTCTATTTCCTATCTTATGAGTTGCACAATAAACCAGTAGGCTGCTTAACCTTGAAGGTCCTTGAATAATCAGTTTTTGGCATCATAGCTGTTGCTCTTCGTTATCTCAACCAAAACACTGATAATTGTTTTTATTTCAAAAAAGCAAAGGCAATTGAAGGGTACATAAATAACTAAATGGTAAGGAATTATTATCATAGTCGTCCTTGAAACTATTGGCCTAACTTCTAAAAATGACAGATTTATCCTATCAACAAAATGCTACAGCTTGAAGCAATCAGTAATCTCATATGTCTAGGCTTTTTCTTTTTGTGTGTGATAGCTATAATAGGAAGTCCATCAAAAACAGAACCACAATATCTAACCATTCTCAAGCATGATCCTCAGACTTGATACTATGGAACAGAAAAACAACCATCTTCACCTTGAGGTCCAATGGACCGTTGACGTAATAAAATCAAATAAACACACACTTACACAGTCAGCACTAACAATCACAAATTAATACGTAAGCAGCACTTTAATACCTTAGTACCCAAAATCACAAATATCTTCAAACGTGGAGCTGAACTACCATCCAGCAATGTGTTCTCCAACTTTAAATCACGGTGATACACTTGCTTCATTAGTATTCAAAAGACAAATAAAGCATGTATAGTTAGTATCATAAACAATAACATCATTTTGTAGGTCAAAAAAAGTAAGGGAAGTTGAGTACCATAGCATGGCAATAGCTAACTCCTGATATGAGTTGCTGAAAAAAGAACCGAGCCTGAAGCAGAAATCGGAATTAAGTAACCGTGCAAAAAGCACAAATTTAACAGAAAGAGAAAATTTATACAGATGTAGTATAAACCTCATCCTCATCATACTAAAACCAATTCGCTCAAAGAACATGTTACAGAGTGAAATAAAGAGTAATCCCATCAGAGTGAAACAAATTCAAACAAAAGCACATATAAAGAGTTCAAAACACAGAAATCTCATGAAATCGAAACAAATTCACGTGAAGGACTGACACCAAATGAAAATACAGAATATATTGAAGAATCAAACAATATTGAAATCAAACAATATTCAGACACTAACAGAGAGCGAAAATACACATAACACAAAGCAAACAAATCGGCATCTTAAGACATCAACAGAGGCTGAAAACTACACTTAGTAAAGATAGGCCTACCGGCCTGCGAAAGTTTATGGCTGAAAGTTTACGGAGAAGGGAAACGGTCTACCTTCTGCGTAAAACAAATGAAGATCTGATGAAACACAGCTCGGTCAAGTACGAATCTAAACCCAAAAGAAAGAAACAGAGATTAGATCATATCAGTATACAATCAAATTATCAGACGATTATAAATTATGGTATTCATAGCCAAAGGAAAAGTATAAAAAGGTAAAAATAAAAGTCAAACTTACCAGCAAGGTGAGCAAAGAACGCACAGCGACTGCTAAAAACCTTGGATTTCAGCAGATCCAAAACAGTGGAGCCACAAAAACCTCGAATTTCAACATATCCAAAACAGTGGAACCGAGCACGTCGACAAAAGAAACGGCAGATCGAAGTTAGATCCGACGATCTGAAGCACATCAAGACAATCACTGCAAATCAAAGAACAACAACCTAAGAAAGACGAAGACAAAGAAGAGGAATAGACTGAAAAGAAAAAACATACTCACCGGAAAAACCAAACGCTGGTTTGCAGAAATCGGAACCACCCTAGACATGCACCGGCTTTGGACGGTTGCTCACCATCTCCAGACGAAAACGGAAAAACGCAAGAAAGAAGACAGAGAGAACGATGACCAAAGAAACCACAGATCCAAGTCAAATCCAACGATCTAAAGCACATAAATAAAATCACTGCAAATAAAAGAACTACCAGCTAAGAAAGACAAAAACAAAGAAGAGGAATAGACTAAAAAGGAAAAAATACTCACCGGCAAAACAAAACACTGGTTTGCAGAAATCGGAGCCCTTAGACATGCGCCGGCGAATCTAAAACTCACAAAGAAGAACCAGCTTTGGACGGTTGCTCAACATCTCAGGACAGGAGAACCAGCTTTGGACGGTTGCTCACCATCTCCGGACGGACAGAGAGAACGAAGAAAGAGAAGAAACAGATAGGAATGGTACGCGTAAACGCGTTTGAAGAGGTCAATGGGCAGAAAGGGGAAAAGCGAAAAAGAGGGAGGGTAAAATGGGACATTCAATTCTTTAAGGGTAACATTGTCCGAAATTGGACAAAATATCCCAATTGAATCCAATCTTGGCAGGAGTTTTAATATATAGAATAATAATTCCCCTCACTAAGTCTTTTGTTCCCATACTCAAAAAAATAATTTAAGTTAGCTTACTAAAATACCATTTACATACATTTGACGCAATATAAAGCATGACAACAAGTATTTAGTTATAGCTTGCGGTAAAAATATTCCTTAACAATTGAGTGGCTCAGGTTCAAGTTCGAGTCTCTATGAGATAATCATTTCAGTAAGATAAAGTTAAGATAATCATTTCTATAAGACGAAGTTGTTATTAACGAGAATTAATGACTCAAAATTGCATAATTTTTCAGGTGAATGACAAATTATTCATTTTCGACCATTAACCCAAATTAGTTGTTAATTGCTATTTAGATTCAAGCCTTTCTTTCATTCGTATGATCCATCTTTTGTCCTTTTGGTGAGATCAGTTAAGAGTAGCCCAGATCATGCGCATTTGGTTGTAAAAAGAAATTATTTTTTCAAAAAAAGCAAAGCATCTCTTCTCTTCTCATCTCCGTTGTCAGAGCGATTCGTCCTTCTTTCCTCGTCATTACAAAGAAACTGAGACAGGAATGGCTCAACTAGTCGCCGGAGTCATTTTAGATCACTCGGTGCTTCTGGAGGATAATTCCGGAGCCGCCTCGTTCCGACCGTCAGCTCTCTCTCTCCTCCATAAGCTCCGCCATTCCAAGCTCCACCTGGTATTTTGACATTATCCTTTTCCAAACAATCCATATTCTCTCTGTCTCTCTTTCTTTGTCGATACATCATTAACCTACTATTCGACCGCCTACAGGGAGTTTCCTATGCACCGGCTCTTTCCGACGATAAGGTTATTGGAATTCTTTATTTTGATGCTAGGTTTACTTGGAAGCTCAGAAATCATGTCGTCCTGAATTTCATTTGGTGCCAGTCATTTCCTTTTACTGCTAATTGATGGAGTTTATTTATTCGTAGGCAAGCTTGCTCAAAAAGACGGCAACCCAATACTCCTTTGATTGCTTCATGTTGGATGACTCATCTACTGATGGTCCCCTGAAGGATATAAATTTAGCTTGGGGTGATATTGGAGGTACAATTTTGTATATTGTTTCAAACAACAAGCGTGAGTCTTTTAATCAACTAAGCAATTTGGGATGGATCATCATTATTGTGGGTGAGTTCTTTTCTTTATCAAGTTCTATCTCTACATATTAACGGGGACTCTAATTTATGTCTCTTTTTATTTATTTTTGTTCTGTCTTTGCCTCCTCATGTATGCTTTTTGGTTTGGAAAGAACCAAGTTTACTAGCCTTTTGGAATTTTATTAATCAATTTAGTGGCTGAAAAATGAAGTCTCATTCCCTTTCAGATGCTGAAGGTGCTGTTCCGTGTGATAATTCTAGCCAAATGTATATCAATAAAGTAGAAGAATTATTTTTGACCATTTGCGGATTAAATAGAAAGGTTGGTAGGTGCTATTCTTAATTAACTAGTAAATATGTTTTAACAAAATGGCGATCTTTCTGCTTTACCATTCCTGAAAATAGAGTTGTTAAAGAACTTTGCTACTTGGGAAACAGATTAGATTACTGATTTTTTGGGGAAAGAAAAATATATACAAATATACCGCGCATCTTCTTGTGGAATCTTCAAGTACTAGATGCCTGTCAACTCAAACTTCATGTAGGGGTGTACTGTAAATCCACTTGGAAAGAGGATCCCCTTTTCACTGTTAATAAATCACTTAGAAATCTCAAAACCATTAGTTCTGTGATGAAAGCTCATAATAGGTGAAATGAAACTCTGAGCTTGGTCAAGATGAAAAAAATTCAATTCTGGTCTTTGTTTTTAAGTTGAACTTTCAATGTATTGGAATTAGCAGCCTACTTTGTTTTTTTGTTGAATTTAACATTGTATGAATCTTGGCTTCGAATCTTATATAGGCAATTGGCAACAGTATTCTGACCGTCGGTTATATTATGAAGCCTTCTCGTGAAGAAGATTTTGCTAAGGTGAGCCCTTAAAAGTAGAATTTGAATTGATGTTGTAGATGGAAAAATTTAATTAAAAGGAAAGCAAACAGCACCTCCTCAATGGTCTTGTTTCTTAAGACATCAGTGTGGAGCTATGCAACCCTGTTCAACTTTTGCATTGCATTTAAATGTTGGCCAGCTTCGTTCATGTTGTCAAGCCTAGATGCTAAGCTGAACCCTCTGATGTAACAAAACAATATTGGTTCTGAATTGTGATCTTAGCCATGGAAATGTTAAATCATAAATGGTTATGATTAATTGAAGATTTATGCATGAAACAGTGGTCTCCTTGATTGAACTCCTGCATTATCTTAGTAATTCAGTTCATTCTAGCTTCAACTTGGATGGAACAAAGTTGGGCTTTGTTGGCCCAGCTCCTCAGTGTTACGAATTTAAACTTTCTAATATAATACTGTCAGTTTTTCTAAATGGTGATTTAGACATGGATAGATTCTGTTCTCAATTATATGTGCAATTGGAGGCTTACTTCCTTGTTGTTGCAGAGAGGTGCATTCCCCTTGTGTCCTACTCCAAATGGATTGATTTTTCTGCCCCTGACATTCGACCTCCCTTTGCTGTCTCAGCTACAGCACGTTGACATAGTTCTCCACAAAGCAACAGATGAAATAATTTCTGTTGACTTAAGTGACTCTATAGAATCCTCAAGCACCATTACTTACACCACAGGAATGCAGGAATTACAAAGGTAAACATTTAGGAATCTTCAAATCGTAATTTCGTGATATGTATGTTAATTCAACATGTCATCCATTCTCGATGCTCTCACATGTTACTCTTGTCTAGTGCTTACCTCACTCGAACCTGCATCATAAAATTGATTTTGAATCTTACTGAATTCTTTCTGCCTTTTGTCTATAAAATAAATACATGGCAGTTGCCCAGAAATCTGAGTTTGATGTAGAACTGATCACTGTGCAATCATTTCATAAACAAGTTTTTGCATCAAAGTTGCATCTCCTAGATTTCAGAATCTCAGCTTACAACTAGTCATTTGTATACAGGTACATGGGACATCACCCTTGTTGCTTTGTAATTGATCCGTTTGAAAAAATATATCTTGTGTTGGATCGGCTAAAGATCCAACAAGTTCTTCTTGGGTTGGAGGATCTCAATAAAGAAGGTTCTCATACCATCAGAGGGCCCCATTTTCTAAAGGTCTTTTGACCAGAATGGTATCTGTTTCATTTATTAGATTGATAATTCCATCTGAGATAATTTAGCATGCTTCAGCCCCGACTCCCCTGCCACTTTCCCATTTCCTGATGATTTATCCATCGGCATTAGGTGTGCTGTAAAGAAATCGATGATGTGACCATACTGTATTTAGGAATTAGCAGAAGTAAGAAAGAAGGAAACTGATTTGATGCTCATTTTAGTGTAGACGTTGAGTTCAGGCATAACTGTTTTCCTTGACTTAGTAACTCATGGGGTCCAAATATGCAGGTTGATAATTTTAATGAGCCTGATTTTGTAAAGAGGTTACCAGAAGCTAATCTATCTCTTCCAAGTATAGTGAAACCTCAAATTGCCTGTGGAGTATCTGATGCTCACAGTATGGTAAGATATTTTCACCAAAAAGGAAGCTAGTATAAGTGGTTAAATACAATTAGATCTCCAATGGCATAAATTTATACTTGCCTCAAGAAACTGCTCCATTCTCAGTATTATTCTGCACACTGATTTCTTCGTAATGAGTTCTGATTTTGTATGTGAATATGTTTATTCAATATGATTGTGAGAAAATGGCTTCCTTATAAATTCCGTTATTGTGACTACAATGTAGGTATGTGGACCTTCTTTAGCTTTATGTTGTTGGGAACCAGTGATATTGATAACCATCAGTTTCCTAGTTCTGTAATTCTGGAAACTTTAGAAATGATGCTTTGGTATAAAGCAATGTTTGAATTTTTGCAAATTTATATGTACTGCAATTTTAGATCATCATATGTATTATTAGGTTTAAGTTTAGATATTTGATGTAAACCCTTAATTAGAAACAGGATAGAAAAGCAAATACCTTTTGTTTATCTTGAAGCTGAAGAATCAGATAATATGTTCAATAACAAGGGTGATCAGATTCTTTTTTTTCTTCTTTGGTAGTAATTATTTAACGTTTATCATTGTTGCTCTTTGGTCCACTGCATTAGATGCTTAACGTTATCGGTGTCTTCCCTGGATGAACCTTACCCGTTTTTTCTTGGTATTAATCAGGAATTAAATAGTATACTCATTGAGCTTATTCAAATATGTATCTGAATTCTTAATTCTTGGACTTAGTATGCAGTTCAACATAGCATGAGTAAAAGCTTGAACTAAAGGTTGAGGCTCGTGACTTTTACTGCTGCAATTTTGTGTGTTTCGAAGTGATTAATCTGCACATTGCAGGCAATTGTTTTTAGAGTTGAAGAGTTTAAGGATTTAAGTGTTCCTCGTCCGGCAGTTGTTCAGGTAACTGTGAATGTTCTCTCTCATTAGCTTTGGTTGGTCGGTTTCTCTTTCTGATATCTGTTCAAAATTGCTTGAAACAGTTTAGATATGGTTTATGTGACCTGAGCTTTGAATTGTTTTAGCTTATTTATCTGCATCCTTTATTTTTTTTTTTTTGGGTATGATTTCCGTGAACAATTAAATTTTCATTGTGCATTGGGAGCTGCAATGTTTAAAAATTCACATATCTGGCTTGATTTGAACATTCTTGTTGCATTAATTTATTGTCCAAAAAGAACAGGAATATTCAGGAAATTCTAAATATTCCTTTCAGTATACATAACCCAAGCCTACCATTATATGGTGTTACCTTATGTTGTATATCTCAGTTAAATTTCTTGCAATTCGTACTTAGCTTTGCTGAAGCTTTCAGTTAAATCTCAAAATTCATTATACAGCATTACAGGTTGATGTAGCTGAAAGTGTTCAGAGCCTTTTCCTATTTGAAGGACTGAGATCATGTTATGCATCATCTTGTTTCACTTGAGCTGTCTGAACTCCCTATAAGATAACTGTTTGAATTTGTCTTTTCTTATTTATCTGATATCACATAATACATTTCCAAATTCAGTATATTAGTCTCTGTAATGGGACTTAACAATGTAGTCTGTACATGTTGAGTAAGCAATAATTTTGAGGAATATGATTTCAGCAGGTAAATGTGATATAATGTAATAATGTATATGATCTGAAGTCTGATCAGAGCCTTGAAAATGATTGTGTTTACTATGTCGGTCATTCTTTTGATGCTTGAACGTAATATGTTTGTTCCTACGATTCATAACTGGAAAATTTGACATTACAGGAGTATATTGATCATTCATCCACGTTGTTCAAAATATATGTGCTTGGCGAGAGAGTTTTCTACGCTGTTAAAAAATCTATACCAAATGTTGATATGTTGATGAAATTATCAGAAAGTAAGGGGGTTGGACCTTTACTTTTTGACAGGTAGTCTATGTCGCTTGCTGACAATTTCCTTTGTTTGCATTAAATGATAATTAAAGCGTTTTAAATCCAAATTTGGTGATGTTATGCTGAATGTCCGCAGCTTAAAATCTCTTCCCACTACCAAGGAGCACTCCAGCAGTGGGTATTCCAAAGCAGCAAGTTGTTTTGATCTTGATCTAGTTACTGAAGCTGCACATTGGCTTGCAAGAAAACTTGATCTCACCATCTTCGGTTTTGATGTTGTTGTAAGTTTTGCTTTCTTGATTACATTTCTTGTTCATTCTGAAAAATTAAATTGAGAAAGTTGGGAAAAATAAAGAACATTGGAAAAAAAATATTTGTGTCACATGGTGATGCAGAGGGGGATTGAGAGAAAGAAATTGTGAAGGTTTTAAAACCAACAAAGAATTTACAAGCTGAACTTGAAGGAGTATATCTCCCAAATTGAAATTTAGGGTTCAAACCCTTGTGTTCTTGATTTGAAATTTGATTAATAAAAGATGGGGCTACAATAAGGAAGAGATGTATCTATAAAGAAAAAAACTAATGTTACCCTACTAATGGCAAAACAGTAAATAACTAGAACTTGTAAAATTAATTATGGTTGCTGTCTGAAAGCACGCCCATCCCTTGAGGAGAAGAGTCTTTTGTTTCTCTTCCTCTTCAAAAACAAATTCTTGAGTTTTGTTGTGGCCTAAGGCACGCCCATGCCTTGAGGAGAGTGGGCTACTAAATTTTCACTTTCATTAGATTTGATGCCCTCATCACATGGCTACATGGGTGATATTTATTCTTGCATACAAAAGAATCTTAGGAGCATGAGCTTTTGGCATAAGCTTCACTGATACTGAACTACCCATATGAAAAATCCTATTCAATAATGCGAAATATTGGCGCAAGATTAGTGAAATTTCTAGAAGATAAAAATCCCAAACATGATGTACTTCCAGAGAGTATAATAGGGAACTGCTTTTCTTTATGTTTGGAACTGATAACTATCTCGTCTGTATGACTGTATGCATCCTCCATCAATGTATTGAACTAGTTACACACTAATTTACATTTTCTTATGATTCTGTTCTGCTGCAAATTGTAGATTCAGGAAGGCACCACTGACCATGTGATTGTGGATGTAAATTACCTCCCATCATTCAAGGAAGTCCCAAATGATATTTGCATTCCTGCTTTTTGGGAAGCTATTAAAAGGAAGTTCGAATCAAGAGAGACTGTAAAATCCCATGAATGTTCCCTCGAAGCTGGTAAGTGAGTTTACACTCGATGAGTGTATTGATGATCATTCTGGGGACAAAAATTTGAGAAGTTCCAAATTTTACTTTTAAAGTTCTGAATCAAGTCTTTTTTTCTTTTTTCTTTTCTGGGAACTATTGAGAAGTGCAAATCTGTTTTGTTCGTTGTTGCCAAGCATATCTGTCTGAAGGTAAAAGTTGACTCAAGGCATTATTTGTGGAGCTATATAATTGAGTTGGTTCCAACTTTAATTATTATTTCGCCTTTTGTCAGTGGTTAGATCTTTAATCATTAATACTCTTTTGCCAACATTTTTCGTATTTCCTAATTTTGTTCGGCATGGGAACACTTTTCTTCTACTCTGGCACTTGAATGACAGTCTGTATTCCTGCAGAGCTTTTTATATATAATTCCCACACTTGAAGGAAACCACAGTCCTCACACGTGTTTACACCTCCTCACGTGCATAATTAGTCTCTCCCTACAGTTGCTGTAACTATTCGTTCTTCACCCTCTTCACAGCATAAAAAACCATCCAAAAGCCAATATATATTATCTTCAAATTACAGCGTTTCCGTCTCCAATAACTGCTTCATACAGAAATAGGCAGGATGGTTCGCGGATTCTGTTTCAGTTGCGGTATCTCACACTCACTTTGTAATCTTTTCAGTAGTTTACTTATTTTTCAACATCTGCATATTAATTATTCTTATGAGCTATCTCCTCATACATATGTACAATTTTTCAATCTTGTCTTCAGTTTGGTTTGTCATCCATTCAGTTTTTGTATCAATAGTTCTTTTTTAATATTCTTTCACAAAAACTATAACGATGGTATTATCTTACATATATAAACCATGCTCCATGTCAATCTTTTCTTAGATTTGTAAATAGCTTTAAAAAAAAAAAAAAGAAAATTCATTCTTTAGAGATTTATTTATCATTTAATGAAGGTTCAACTGAATTTTATATGTTTTTATGTAACTAAACGAAAAAAGAATTTCGCAAAAAGAATTCTATTGCAGTTGGTTTTAGAGCAGGCATGTTCATGGTCCGGGTTAGACTATGTTCGAGTTGGATTTTATGCAATCTTCGACCCCAACTCGTTATATTTTAAGTGATTTTCAGATCGGATTTGGACTTTAAAATCAATTCTTAATTCGAAAATTTTAATTCCACTTGTCTAAAGAGATCATCTAGAGTACCATACTTTATTTGAATACCGAAAAACAAACATAGGTATTATGAGTTAATTTATCTTTACTCACGTCCTATTTTCTAGTTTATAGTTGAAAATTTATCCATATCCCACAACAAAACCCAATGAAACCAAAGTGTTATGTTCGGTTTTGAATTACAAGCATTAGAGATGATGAATTGATGTTGATTGTAATCCGTGAGTTGTTTATTTCAAGAATAGGCTAAACCGAACTAGAGTTTCTTTTTTTTTTTTTTTCTTTTTTTTTTCAACCTAGCCATCTAAATTATCTTTTGGTTTAAAAAAAACGTTTGATTAATATAGATAAAAAGTACATAGGTATACTTATATATGTAAATTATACGCATAAATACTTGATTTGCTTTATATATTATAATCTTCAAATATAAAAGTAAATTTTGCAATATTTGGTAGGAACTCTGATGGGCTTGGACTTTTTACATAATTACAAGTTCAAGTCATTGAATGTTAGGCTTGGACTGAGCCGGTCCACGTATAAAAATATTTCCCATTAATTGCGGGCCTGGGCCACTGCTCATTTACCCATCAATATCCCAAAAGATGACGATGATGATGTGGTGGATGCATCATAGCCACTGTTATATCTTATTCATAGAACTGTACGGTTCAGATCGAAACTAAAGCAGCGTCGTTACCGTGTGCCCATACTAATCACCTGATTTTTTAGTCGGCAATCTGACGTGTACTAACAATATTTAATTTAATTTAATTTAATTAATCAATTCCTGAATACTGACGCCTAGTACAGTATAAAACCCCGCCATTTGTTAATCTCGCTTTTCCCTTCATCACACACTTCATAGTTCGTACACTCTCTTTTCTCTCTCCCAAACACCTAATTACATCGGTCATCCTCCTCCTCCTCCTCCAATCTTAGGTGAGTTCGTCATCGTTATTGCATAGCGGAGTCAACTTTCCGTATCATTGTCTCTTGTTTTAGTTTTTGTTCGGCAGTTTTTTGCTATTTAATAGGCCCATTTTCATGTGGTCCGATTATCTATGTAAATTTTGAGTTCATGTTTCCTTTTCCTTTTAATTTGGATTTGGATCTGAGTTGTTGATCTGATATCACTGGCGATTATTGATTATCCGATTACTATCTGATCTAGTTTTTACGGTTAATTTGTTGATTTCGATCTCTTGTGTGATTCTGTATGTTTTATTTTGAATTTGGATCGGTCGATCTTTCTTTGGATCTTCGGAAGTACTCAAGATGCGAGGAAATCTGTTTGCAATGCTGAGGAAGGTTGTTTAATTGGTAGTAGTGGTTCCTTCTGGATGTACATTAGGATCACCGATTTCTATAATTTCTTATCCTTCTTTGTATCTATTTAGTTGTGCGAAGTAAATGTTCATTGTTCCAGGATTGTTTGGTCAGCATAGCGTGGCATGGCATGGCATGGTCCTTTACTTATAAGTAGGCAGTAACAGTTATTTTCCTGTATTGTTTTTTAACTTCTTGTATCCTTTCAATTCCGGATGTTTAAAAAGCTTCCTATTTCTGGTTATTGTATTTCCTGACTATTGAATTGTCTTTTAATTTGTTAAACATGTTATTAGGTATGTCGTCTTCTGATAAGCCAGAGGTAGTTGACAGAGATGTCAAGGAAAAAGAAGACAAGGATGATGACAAAGGTGGATTTCTGGACAAGGTAAAGGGCTTCATTCATGGTGTTGGTGAAAAGATTGAGGGGGCAATTGGCTTTGGCAAACCAACTGCAGATGTTACAGGTGTTCACATTCCTGCAATCAATCTAGAGAAGGCAGAGTTTGTTGTTGATGTGCTTATTAAGAACCCAAATCCTGTACCAATTCCTCTTATTGACATCAATTACTTAATTGAGAGCGACGGGCGGAAACTCATTTCAGGATTGATCCCTGATGCTGGAACTATTAACGCACATGGCGAGGAGACTGTCAAAATACCAGTTACATTGATTTATGATGACATAAAAAGCACATATGATGATATTGAGCCTGGAAGTATCATTCCTTACAGGATTAAGGTTGACCTTATTGTAGATGTTCCAGTTTTTGGAAGGTTAACTCTGCCTCTGGAGAAAACTGGAGAGATTCCAATCCCTTACAAGCCTGATGTTGATCTTGACAAAATTCATTTTGAGAGGTTTTCCTTTGAAGAAACTGTTGCAGTCCTCCATTTGAAGTTGGAAAACATGAATGATTTTGACCTGGGTCTCAATGCATTGGATTATGAGGTTTGGCTATCTGAGATGAGCATTGGGGGTGCAGAACTGGCAAAGTCTGCAAAACTTGAAAAAAAAGGTATAAGTTTAATTGAAGTCCCAGTCACCTTCAGGCCTAAGGACTTTGGTTCTGCCCTTTGGGACATGATTAGAGGGAAAGGAACTGGTTATTCCATGAAAGGGAACATCCATGTGGATACACCTTTTGGAGCAATGAAGTTGCCCATTAGCAAGGAGGGTGGTACTACTAGGCTGAAGAAGAACAAGGAAGATGGTAGTGATGATGATGATGATGAGGTACATGAATCTATTTATTTCCAATCAAACGTCATTGACCAGATTCTTATCTTGTTTGTATATTCCTGCTTTCATTGCTTGGTAATTATAGTTATCTATGGCATCATCTTTTATAACTAAATAAGCTTGATATAAGATTCATACTTGCAGTCATTTTCATTTCTTGGTTGATAATTTGTGTTATTTAAAACCTTTATGATGGTTCCGTGCAGTTTAACTATAGTTATGTTCGCATTCTTGCTTGCTTAACTTGTAAATGGCTTGATAGCCCTTTTCCATGTCTTATATTTGTTAGGTATATGATTTTGTTTTACAATGATATAAATTTGGTCATGAAAGTTTAGTCTGGTGTAATCTGCGCAACAATTTGGTTGGCAATGAAAGGACTGTCATGATAACAATCAGATAAGAAATGAAAATGTCATTTGACATTATGGTGTTCGTTAGTTGTAAGGCCATTAACTTGGACTATCTTTTGTGATATGCAGGAATAGACACAGAATGATGAAGAGCAGCGTATCATAGAGTTGCTGCTCAGTTATTTGTACAAGTTCAGTACAAGAATATTTAAAGAGGCTCTGGAAGATAACAACTTCCGTGGATATTTACAAATCTGTTATGAAGGGAAGTTATGGTTGTGCATTTGCATGTATTTTTTTCGTGGTTGACATTGCAATGCCGTAATTGTTTCAGCAACAGCCTGCGTGTTTACCTATAACTTTGAAGACTGGTTTTTCCCATTCTGATATTTAATCTCCTTCTTGTATGTGTATTGTATCATCTGAATTCAGGATATAACAATTTAGATTTATGGAATTTCGAGTGTTTAGCTACTTGTTTACTATCTAAAAACAAGCGTTTTTATCTTACATGTCTATTCCCGCCTGTAGGAGGAAAATGTTGATGGGCTTGTAGTGTTAATGTTTGCTGTGCGCTTAGAATTGAAAACAACAAACGGAAAGAGTACGCCTTTCTCTTACACACGGAATATTTGCATTTTAGTTAAATTTTTTTTTTTTTTTTTAAAAAGTAAAATGTTTGCATTATCTTATGTTTTATTGCCTTCTCCTGTTGATAAAGAAACACGCCTTAGAACAAAATAAGGCAACTGTTGTCTGCCATTTGCCATGTAGAGGTAAATTTGGCGTAGTTTCCGTAGCGATTGAAAATGAAAAACCTAGAGGTGGGATTGACTATTGAGGACAAGCCTTCATGGCTGAGCCCATTTGGCTGTTTACTTCGCAATAAATCTTACAATACTGGAGTAATAGAGTACAAGTCAAAAGGGGATACACGGAGTAATATAGTACAAGTCATGGGAGATCACTGATATGAAAAAGGAAAAAAAATGGACAAATGACTTTTGGCTGGTTGGTTGGATATATTACCCATGGAAAATTCGATACTTGGCACTTTCAGTCATCATATTTGCTTAAAGTTTTGTTCCGGGCGACGCCTAAAATTGAATGAAGTTATGAACCTAAATAGACTCTTTAGAGTGTGTTTGGTTGGATGGACCAGAGGGTGATGGGAGGAGTTTCCTAATTTCTAGTCATTATTTGGAGCATTCCCTGTCTTTTTAATCCTTCCAACCAAATCCTTTTTTGGACATTCCAATAACTGTGGAAATACTAAGCAAAATAGAACATTTGGTGTAATGTAGAAGTATGAATATGTGAACGGAGCATATACTTTTTAAAGAGGCTCAAACTATGAATTTCTGAAGAGGGATATCATTAGTGTTTCAGAATTTATCAGAAGAAAAAAACATCGGTTAATCAAAAACAGTTTTTTGGACAAGAAATATTAACTTTCAAAATAAAAAAGAAATCAAAGTTTTAATTTTTCAAATTGTCTAACTTAGCTTATCCAAGTAATTCACTAATCACAATGGAATATCATTATTTAAGCTCTGAATAAAATGTTTTTATTTTTTGTGCTAAATGTATATGATGAGAAAAAAAAAATCTACATATCATATATGTAGTAGATTCAACAATTAAAAATTGAATTTCAATTGAGTTTCTTAAAAACATGACAAAAAATAAAAGACATGTAAATGAAATAAATCAGATAATTGAGAGTAGAATGAAGAAAACAAACATACCAGACTGTAAAGAAAAATTTACTAATATCTATGAATTATTTATTGCTAAATTATAATTATAACACAATTTTTTATATTGTAATTTTTTTTTTTTTTTTTGGAAATAGGTTGCTACAATAACACACTAACCATAATTGAAGATTATCCTATAAAAATTACACCAAAAGGATGTATATGAAGTAGAAATGTGAATCTAATAGTTGAGACATTAATTATTTGATAGTATAATTATTCAAGTAAAAGGAGAAAAAAAGAAAAAGATAATAAAAAGAAATAGAGAATGAAAAAGTTAGGGGGACAAATGGAGGAAGGAATGTCGGAGGAGCAAGAAGAAGATGAAATATGTTGTCCATGTTATGCTCTTTTATTTTCATTGAATTTGTATAAGATCTATTAAAACTAATCACATAATTGACAAATCTTCCATCTCTTAAATAAAATATCTTACCAGTTTCATCGAAATAATCATTCTTCACATAAAACCATTATATAACTTAAATACATCCTAACCTACATTAACTATTAAAAAAAAACACCAATAATTTACTCTATATTTTCTTCCTCTCCATTCGTCTCTTCAAAAGAAAATATTAACTTGAATATCAGAATGCAAACATTGACAATCGGATTTTCTACTGTCATCATTTTTTACCCTGTCAAGCTACACTTTTCTCAAATTTCCTTTGTCCTCAACATCAATTAATGCGGTAAGCATACACATGACAGATCTTCAAGAAATTTAACCTGATGTTCTCACATCTCAATAATTATGCCATGGAGAAAAACCAATATAAATTATTGAATTTATGGTCTTCTGGTTGGGCTGAATTAAGTGGGCCGAACACTGAATATGAATTCGATACTCAAAAGAATTTGTATTATCATATAAAAATTAATTATTCAAATTATTCTGCTGAGAATATATGCAGTTCCAAATCATTATCAAACATATCCAGAGAACTCCATTTTTCATTTCCCCATGATTTGGGTTTAAACTGTATTTTTAACCAATTAGTAAGATTTAAAGCTAGTTAATTCGTTAATTAAAAAAGTTATAATTAATTGGTGGGTTAATATAATTCATAAATATATAAATAGTGATCAGTCAAAATGAAAAAAAAAAAAACTTATATATATCGAGCTAAACTAGTTAATATCAGTTGTAACAATAGCAATACTTATTAACTACTTACTGTATAATATTTGTGAAGGGATACAAGTTGATAATGATAAAAGAAAATTGTATAATTATCTTTTTTTTTTTTTTTTTATATATAGGAATTGATATTTATCCTAATCAAATTCATGGAGGAAAATTACTAATTGGTACTAAACAGCAGTAGTCATATCAATTTGACAGGTGTGAATAATGTGTTGAAAATTGGTTGATTCCCACTTTCATTAAATCGATGAGTATTTCGATTTGCCAATGATCACCATTTCCATTTCCAATTTTTTCTATAGAATTCATTGATTGACATAATTTTATAATAATCCCATGTACGAAAACAAAAAAGATATTAAAAAATGAAGTAAGATTTGTAATGAAATGAAAAGACAATTATTTCGTAAGGGAATATAAATCCTTATTAAAAAGAAAGTCGGTTGCCCTAATCAAACATCAATCTTTCCCATCTTTCTTTGGACTTCCTTTTTTTTTTTTTGGATTTATATCACTCTTGTCTTCTTTTCTAGATTTTTTTTTCTTTAAAATTACTATAGGTAATTCTCAAATATAAATAGATTATTATATCATAATTTTGTTACATTAATTATGTACTTCATATGATTGTATATAATAAATATATGATAAAGATGGCATTCATGTTAAATGATTGGATTGTTTCTATAGATCGTGTAGTCATGACGAAACCATTTTAACATTACTAAATTTAGAGTCACCTCCTCTAACACTCATATAATAATATTAAAAATTAATAAAACAGAAATTATAAAAAAAAAAGACACATAAAAGAACATATTTGTGATAAAGAGGGCATGGCAACCTCAAAAATTGCAGAGGTATGCAAATGAAGTCATAATGTGTAACCTTATATTTGTAATAAATTTGGGTGGGTGACGTTTTGTTAAATGTGAAAATCACAATACAATTCATCTCTTAACGCACCATATGAAATATTCAGTTATATATATACTTAATGTAACATTTCCTACGTTTTTCATGGGATGACCTTTTCGTTTTTGTCCTTATAAAAGCCATCCAAATATTTACTCACAAATTAAAAACACAATAATAAATTTATATATATGTATATATATCCCCCCATAACATGTAATGTAATATATATTTTATTGTCTCATCAGAGACAAAACTGTTAAAGTTAATCGAATTTTTCCTAAACTACTATATAGTTTATTGTCTCATCAGAGACAAAACTGTTAATGTCTTATATACTGATAAAATCGCGAGCCTATTCTTTTTTAGACAATAAAAAAAAAAAAAAAAAAAGTGTAAAAGTGTGCTATGTTTCATGCAAAACTCACCCTAAAATTACTTAATAATATCTCAACATATTCATATTCATTATTCATTTGAATCTATTAACTTAATTGACCTCTAATTAATAATTACACTCGATTATCTTGCATATAATTTAATTGAAACCTCTAATGAATTCCGTTTGCAACCACAGAAATATCTCTAATCCTTCATGAGTACTTTGACCAAAAGCATATGCATAAAAAAAAGTAAATCATGATTCTTCAATTTGAAATTTATAACAATATTAATAAGTAATATTGTGGGTGCATGAACATTCCCATGTAATCTGTGCACAAATCATGATTTTTTCCAGTTTCTTATAGCCACAGCTATCTTCCATTTGTGTGATCTTTTTGGGCATAAATACTTAATTACTATATATATTTTATTTAGTATATACATATAGTAATTAACTAATTAACAATCTTCATATTATGGAGGACTTTACAAAATTTAATTTAATAGGAAATTAGGAGTCATCCATGTGGCCTTACATTTTTCATCTTCCTTGCATGTGATAAGAACGTACCGGCATTAATTTCCTCCTTTATTATTAGACATTAAAGTTTGAAATTATTTTCAATAATTTATAATCATTTTAGAATTTATATAATTTTAATTATTGTTTTGTTATTTTTATCAAAATATTTTTGTTTTTCCATTATATATAAAAACAGGAGACAGAGGAAATTGATCAAAATTTTTTATTTTTTTTAAGAAATTGATCACATCCTTTAAACTATGTTAATTTATGTCCACTTGACATCTTCTATGTTTCTGAGCAAAAAGTCAGTGCCCGAAATCTTATTCAACAGGTAAATTGGCTTTCTTTAAAATAAATAAATTTATCGAAAAAAAGAAATACAAAAACTATAATTATATTGTTTTCTAAAAATAACATTAAGAAAAAATAATAAAAATCTGCACTACAGAATTCCTTCTGCCCGTAAAAGAGATAACTTACTCTCTTTCGCAATCAATCATAGAATTGATAACTTAATTTATGGTTTATCTTATTAATGATATTATTTGTTGATGAAAATTCAATAATGGGGAACAAAAAAGAAAGAAGAATAGCTTAGTGGGTTAAACTTGCAATGTTTTATTCTATGATAGCATTTTACAAATGTTTGATTATTTTAAACCATTATTCCATTGAAATAGTTGGTTTTTTTTTTAATGGACGGGACATCATTTCAAATTATGGTTGACCATATCAATTAAAAAAATCAGGATACCATCAAAGAAACCCAAAAAGCACCATCAACCCATTAATTATTGGATAATTGCAATTTTTTATTATGCGGTTTCCATTTAATTAGTCCTTTGTTGTATCTCCATTCCAATTTTATTACTAAATTTTTATTATAGTTTTATTATCTCAACTAATTTTTTTATTAGCTAGTTTACCTTAAGGCTTGTTAAGTCTAACTATTGGGAATAGTTGACAGGTAGTAATTGTAACTATTCGTGATAGCTAATAATTAGTAGCTATTAATAGCCAAAAAAATGAAATACTTGGTTAAAAAACAAAAAAATCTTAATTTCAAACTCTAATTTTTATTCTTCAATGTATGTTTTATTTTGTTGTATCATTTTAGTATGCTACATAACATGTGTATAAATACTATATACACAAAATTTTAACATGTTAAAACTTATTATATATATAATTTCATAGCGTTTCGTGACACTAGTAAATACACTAGGTCGGTCATAGCGTAATTTGGTGAGTCTTATATCTTGTACATAAAGATCAGAAAAAATAATCATAAATTAAATAATTTGGTAGACCTAATTTCCTTTAAAAGAATAAACATTTCAAAATAAAAACAATTAATAAAGTAATTAAGCAAACTAAAACAAAGACACAGACTAAAATCAAAGAAGGTCAAATATGTTCAGTGGGATCTTATCCTTATTTATTATGAGAAAGGTTAAAAGCATATAGATCAAAAGTCTCTTACTCTGAATCATCATACTCGAATCCTCCTATATATGGATTTTATGGTAGTGAGTCTACTTGGATCCTCCTTTATAGACTAACTACTACTTCTTAGGTTACAGTAAGTATTTTATCACAAGATAAAAACTCCTAACATGTAATGTACCCGGATCCTCCGTTAACAAACTATACGTGTTTCATGGTTTTTTCATAATCATGGTCTGAAATCTTTGGTCTTAATGAAACTACTTAATATGCGGTGATCAGTCTTGTAAGAAATTAATCACATTATAAAACAATCATTAATAGATAATATTAATAATAAATAAGGAGAAAAATCATTTATTAATGACAGCCAATTCAAGGTTACTGGAAGAAAATATTCACTACCCATAAATATATGACATGAATAAATTAAACAAACAAAATCACTATTTGGATCAGTATAAAGAAAATAACAACAAATAGTTAAGAAGCATTCAATGATATTGAAAGCTAATCCAACAATCAAGGGGAGAAAAAGTATTTACAGTGTTTAAAGATAATTCTAGAACTAACAAAATATCAATTACTATTCAGTTCAGTGATTAAAGATAATTCTAGAACTAACAAAATATCAATTACTATTCAAGCAAGCAGTGTTGACTTAATTTTTATTATACACGTAACCATCGCACACTAAAAATAAGGGTAATTTTGATATTTTCACAATATAAAAATTTGTCTTCTTTCCTTGTGAGCCACGCCTCTAGCCCTTTTTCTAGTCTAGGGGTGAGCAAAACCAAACCAATATAGAAAAACTAAAAATCCAAACCAAACCGAACCGAATTAAACTGATCCATTTTATAGTTTGGTTCGGTTTGGTTTTAAGTTGTTAAGAAGTTTGGAGTTCGATTTGGTTGGGATCAAAACCGAAAAACCCAAAAACCGAATAATTGGTAAAATATTAAAATTAATTATAAAATTAATATATACTAACTGTAGAGAATTTTAGACATTATATTCTTTTATAGTTTTATATTGTGATTTTTGGATGTTAATTTATAGTTGTTAAACCTTGAGAGTTAAAAAAGAAAAAGTAGAGAATTTTAGTATTTTATTGTGATGTAATAGTATTATTTAGTATTACTGATCTTTTAAGTTAATTTTTTTATATTTCTTTTTTTTTTTTTTCAAACAAACTACTTATATAAAATTTTTATTTTGATTTTCTTTTTAAGAAGTTGATGTTTTTGGTTCGACCTAGTCCAAACCGAACCGAACCGAACTAAAATTTATTTTGGATTGGATTGGTTTATAAAATACATTGTTTTTTAGATCGGTTTTTTTGGTTCAGTTCAGTTTTTGAACCGACCCGGTCCATTCCATCTTTATCATTAGCATTTTTTCGAGGCTGTTTGCTCAAATTTTTTAATTTTTAGCACCACTTCTTCAAATAATCTGAAAATAGCAATAATTAACATAATTTATCCAAATAAGCTAATTTTTATTCCAAACAATACCCAAATAAATAGGTATAATTTTCACTTATCAATATACATCATGTAATATATAAAATAAGAATATATATTTTTATAATATATATATATATATTATTTCAAAATTATTATAATTACCTAAATATAAGTAGTTATTTTATTAATTAAAAAATGAAATAATTAGTAATTTCGAAAAATAATAGTACAATCTGAATAAAAAATAAAAGTCAAATATCTGTCAGTTAGATAAGAAAAAGCTACATACACGTTAGAACTTTTATGAAATAATATTTGTTGAACACTTTAAAATTTACTTCTTGTTGTTTGAAAACCTTACTAACTTAACCCTTTTTGCAGTTTTTTCTGACATAAATATTTATGTTGATCTGAAAAATTAAACAAAACAGCCTCTTCATAATTTTGTCATTAAAAAAATAATAAATTAAGCAGAAAAAAATGTGCACGAAAATTAATATAATCAACAGTTATTATTTTATGATATAACACTATCAGCAGAGTTTATATCAAATGTGCACGAAAATTTTTAAATAATATGCATAAATTATTGGTATGTTAAATAACTAAAAATACTCTCCGGTATATCATCATTTTTAACGGAAAAATATTAGTTGCCCTTTTTTTATTAACATTTCAAAACACGATCATTCTTTTTTTAAAAAGAAAATATAATCCTTTATTTATAAAAAAGTGAAACCGTATCAATTTTTTTTGTTTGTTTTTAAATTTACCCATAAATATATGTATTGTTTAAATGGGTAAGCAGTAATTTTATAAATTATGTGGTTCTAATGAGTTTAGGGTGTTATATTATTCTTTCTTTAATTGGGTACGACTGTTGAGGTAATGCTAATGAGCAATTTGATTAATGGGTAACCAATTTGAAAAATTCCGTTATTCTTATAAGAGTACAAAACATTTTAGTATAACTTAGGGATTGCTCCAAGTATGATACTCGCATATATATTAACACTGCTTTATCTCATATTCTTTTATAATTATAATTATTAATCTCACCCGATTACTTATCTAAATCACATTCTCATCTCATAAAATTTCCGAATACCTACTATAAATAATTCGTACTCGTGAAATTATTTGTTTACTTAAGAGATAATAAAAACATAAATAAACAAATCAATCAAAAAATTAAAAAAAAACATCCACAAGTAAATTTTATAATCTATGCATTAATAAATATGAAACTAATAGATAATAAACATCTAAATTCTTAAAGTTGTAAGGAAATGTAACATATTGAATAATAAATTATTAATTAGAAAATACGTAATTTTATTATATGTAAATGTGTATCGTGGGGTTATTCTCGTAACCAAATTGGAATAAATTCATTATACGGAATACTGGCACGTATATCAGAAAATCAAATGGGTATTTATGTTTTTACCTAAAGCCATATAAAAAAAAAAACGGAGTAAATGAATAATTGTGATGTGAAATGAAAATGGGAAGAGAGCATGGCACTTTTGAAAATAGACACACTCAACCCCGCCCTAGATATAGAAGTAGGGCCCACAAGTGTGAAGAGAAAGTTAAAGAGTAGGTGCATTTTAGAGAGAGAGAGAGAGAGAGAGAGGCAGTTTCTAGAGAGAGAAAGAGAAATCTTAAAAAAAAAAAAAAAAAAAAAAAAGAGGGGCAGGGGTGGTGAACCTTGGGAGGCACAAGCACCTTAGTTTCTAAAACCAGCAACTTGTTTGTCAGCAAAACCCCACTTGATACTTATGATTAATTTTTATTTTGCATTTCCGCAACTCTCTCTTTATTCACTGAACCTATTTCTCTCTCTCTCTCTTCCTATATTCAAATGAAAATCACTCCACCCACAAATCACATCATACTTATTTCATCCCTTTTTCTTCTTCTTCCTTCTTCTCCTTTCATCCCCTCTTTCAATTTCATTACTTGTCTTCCTTTTTTCATCTTCCTCATTCCCTCTTTACCTATCTCCTCTCCTCTTTTTCTTTTTTCCCTTTCTCTCTATTAAGTTCAAAGAATTTCTCTAAAAAGACAAATCGTTTCAGATATCCATAAAGCTTTTTCATTTACATTCCTTGTTTCTCATTGCCGTCTTTGGAAATTCCCTCTTTCCGCAATAACTTCCTCCTCCACCTTCCACCGTTATTATACCATTATTTCTTCCCAAGGTTAGCTTCTTCTTCCTACTCTCTATAAAAGCTCCTATTCTTTTCTTTACTTCATTCGAATTCATTTCTTCTTTTTTCTTACACTTTTATTGGGTTTTTGTATCTAGGTTTGTTATTTTTCTATGGATAACTTCAATCTACTTTCTTATTTTTCTTTTTCTTCTTTAATGTTTTCAATTTTGCAAAATTTGTAATTAGGTAAGAACTGTCATATTTTAGGGCAATTAGGGATCAGTTTTCATTCATATTATTTATTTTGATCTTTGATATTTGAAGATGAATTCTGGATTTGGGTGATTTTTAAGCTTTAATTATTTGCCCCGAGACTGAATATCTCCTCAATTCTGATTTGTGATCCAGTTGTGTAATTTGGCGGTGGGGTTTCTTAGTTTTGAAGATTTGTGCTTCTTCCGATTCGGACTTGTCAAATTGGGCTTGAATCTGATTCCCAATTCTGTAAAAGTGCCCACATTTTGATCCACCAACCTTAAAGAAACAGAATTTCAGGTATTTGGCAATCTGGGTTCTGATTCAATCTTAATTTGAGAGAGAATTTTGGGTTCAAAAACTTAAATTTCGTTGTTTGAAGATCAATGTTGAAGAAATCAAAGCTATAGATCTGCTGCATTGTGTGAAAAGGAATTGGCTGATTTTGTGACTGAATAATAGATCAAATTAAATGAGTTATACACATACTGAATCAGAATCAAGATATTCAAGGAGCAGCCTAATTAATTTGGAAGATATGGATATTAGAGGAAGAAAGAATCAGCAAACATTTTCATGTGCAATTCCTCCATACAGATCATCAGAGCAAAAGAAAATGGAGTATCAAAGAAGGCTATCAACACAAGGAAGTGGAAGAAGGTTGTTGCCAGCAAGCTATTTCAGTATAGAATCATTGTTTCTACTGATATGTTTAACAGCAACACTGTTGATTCTGCCGTTGATATTACCTCCATTGCCTCCTCCTCCATTTTTGTTGCTTTTACTTCCAATTGGGATCTTAGCTGTGCTTATGTTCTTGGCTTTTATGCCTACCAATGCTGCTAGGGATGTTACCTTTACTAATGTGTAAATGCTTCCTTCCGCCCTCTACCTTAATTTTCCCTCCCCCCAAACAACAAACAAAAGAAAATTATAATCTCTTTAATATTAGATACTAGTTTTGTAATTTTTCTACTAAAAAATGTTCAAAAAGGAAACAAACGTTCTTTTATTTCTTAATTACTGATTGTTGAGTTTAATTTCTTCTGATTCTGAGTTGCTTTGTAAATGCAGCTGGGTAAAGTAGTTAATTTTTTTGGTCATCACAGATCGTTCATCTGCCACTCTCACCGGATGCAGGTGATTATTAATTTCACTTTTGAGACCTAGATCTTTTAAATTTTAGTAATTTTTACGACAATTTGTAAACTTTAATAATATGTGTTTTCGTTAAATTCTATGTGGATTTTGCTTCATTTGATTGATGAAAAGTTCTCCTGTGCACCGGGAGTACCCGGTGCATTTCAGAATTTTTCTTGATTGATTACATTGAGAAAATTTTCCCTAATTACAACGTTAAATATTTTGTTCTCTATAATTTACACTATCAAAACAACTTTTTAAGTAAGACATATAAATCTTACTTGATTACATTATTTGCAATAAATAATGCTTTGGTTTCATTTTTTAACGTTTGGTTGCTGGTAGCATAATATACCCTTTTTGGAGTGTAGGGTTTTGGATTTATACAAAATACTCTAAATTTATATTAAAAACTAAATATTATAAAAAAAATTTCTCAACATAGAAATGTCAATACAAATATAAAATTAATAATTAGGAGGGACAATAGAATGAAAAATAAATGAGTATGCTATTGTCATTTGTCATATGTGTTTGGTAAATTTTTGAATAACTCAAGTTACTAACGCAGTGAGCATCGTATTGTCACATATACAAAATGTTGGAAAATTTTGAATTAAGTAAGAAAAAATGTAGTAAAAAAATAAAAAATAAAAAATAAAACAGTGATCTACATGTTAGAATTAACAAAAAAAAAAAAAGTAATAATACTGCATTTTAAGAAGCAAAAAAATAATAGAAAAACTATTAGAAGGCAAACCTTAATTGGTGTAGTATGTATTTTTCATTAAAATTTAACATAAGAAAAAAAATTAAAAATAAAGAGAATAGGAAGGGACGTATGGCATTAGATAGTTGAATAAATAAAATAAATTTGTTTGAATCCATACATCCTCACTCGCCGGCTGTGCATTCATCCACCTTTTTCTTTTCCATTAATCTATTTTCTAATTGTCAAACATTAATATTAATTCATGTCTCTTAATAGTCAATAATGGCTATATTAATCACGCAACTATAGTAAGTGATTTTATCTTTTACTTGGCCTCTCTCTAATTATCATTTTCACAATCTTCTCTCTAAAAACATTATTTACAAATTATTGTCAAGAATTATTATTTTAAAAATAATATTGAATATCTATTTGGCTTTGTTATTATTGTTTGTGGTTTATTTTTTTCTGTTTTGTTATTATCTGTTATTTATTTTTTTTATGACGTAATAAAATATTTTTTGTGAAAAATAGATTTTATTCCTTTTTTCTTTTCTCTCTATAAATTCATGAGAAACTATTGGAAAACTTAATTAATAATACCGTTACTACTTACTAGCGTCCAGCAGATTAAAATTTAATTAAGTATGATGTTTTTGGTAGAATAATTAATAATCATTCAAGTACAATGAACGTAGCATTTTCCGTTCACAAATCAAACAAAATGTCAAAGTTAATCTCTAGATTTTTCCAGTCCTAAATTTCAAGTGACAATTCACAAAATTGCGGTACATTAATTGATGGCTGCACCCTGCTGCTCAGAACGCCACGTCTAACTGAACCATTAATTTTATTTATACCTTTTTTTTTTTTTTTTTTATCACGTAGAAAAATGTTGATGTCTTTTCTTTTCTGCTTTTTTTTTTTTTTTTTGGTCATTTATCCATTGCTATGTATGCTACCTAATAAAATTAAATTTTATTACTATTAATTGAATTACTCACGTGAACAATATCAAATTCATCGGCTGCATAATAAAATGTAAAATAGTCACGTTTTTATTTTTTTAAGTTATGTGAAAAATAATTATAAAAAAATATAAAAATAATTCTGTAATTTTGAGAATTTACAAACCGCTATTTATAGTTTAAAATTTTATAACCTGCTGCTAATAAAAATAATTTACGTCTTATTTATCTTTTTATAAATTGTCATATCATTCAAATTTTCGTCTAAAATTTTACACGTTATTTAATGAAATTGATAAAAATATAATAAATCTTAATAACGAAACTAAAAAGTTTTAAGAAATCGCTTGTAACTTTTTTTATTAATATTAAAAAAATACAATAAATAATAAAATTACCATAAAATATTTAGATTTTTAAGTTTGGGATGCTAAGTGGTCAAATTATTAAGTTTTGCACGAGTTTCGTGTTATTGGTGTGAATCACATGTTTCTAATGTAATCTTTATACTGTTTTCATTTAATTTCCCAATAATCTATCCTACTCCTTCCGTTTTTTATTATATGATGTTTTAGGTTTTTTACTTTATTCTTTTTTATTTTACACTTTATATTACCAATGCATTTTTTATCATATTTTATCATATTTGTCCTTATTTAAAGTATGAGAGATGTTCATTATTTAATGCAAAAAGTACTACATTAAGCTTTGATAATTAAGTAAAAAGAGAATTTTTGCATGGAAAATAGGTTTTTAGGAGAGAAGTATTAAGGGTAAACTAGTCATTTTAGTAACCTAATTAGTACTTCATTGGTCTTAGTGAACAACCTTAAACATCATGTAATAAAAAACGGATGGAGTATCAATTAAAAATTTGCATCAAAATTTGAATTTTTTTTTTATCATTTTTCTATTTTATTGATTTTCATTTAATTATAAAAAATACTAGCTCTTCTAAAAAAATTTTAAGCTTTGTTACTAAGATTTATTGAATTTTTATTAACTAACGTGTAAAATTTCAAGCTATAGTCTAAAAGATAGGATAAGTTTTAGAATGAAAGATTACGTTTGTTTAATGTTACAAATCAAAATTTCAACTTGTAAAACTTTAAACCATAGGTACCCGTTTAAAAATTCCAAAGTCGCATAATTTATTATTTTCTTTTATCGGGTGAAACTACAAGATGGGACTCACGTCATCTTATTAAAACAAAAATTTTTTTTCTTAATTTAATAAGTTTTAAAAGTACGAAAGGTTAGAAGAGAGTTTGGTAAATTTATATGAATTAGGCTAACTCAAAATTTGGACCAACTATTTCAGTCCAAAGACATTTCAACCCCACCAGCCATTTCACAAATTAAACAAGTCTTTGGCAAGAATAGACTAGGACTCCTTAACAACCAACATTTCTACTTGCCCTCTTCTCTATCCTAAAAAGGAGAATGCGATGCATACCAACCAACCCCATCTTCCCCTAAATTTCTTCAATAAAATTCTTTACTTTTATTTACCCCTATACCTATAATTTAAGGATAATATAGACTCTAACTAACGATATATCTTTTAATATTTATTAATATAAATAACTCGGCCGAAGCTAACAAAATTAGATCTAGTATGAATAATGATAAACCAATTAACAAAAAATGGAATATTATACTCGATAGATTTGCTAGTCTAACGCCAAATTATCCATAAAATTATAAGTACATGAATTAACTGAGGAGAAACAGAAGGAATAAACTTATTAAAGAAATTTAATCACATGCAAAAACTGAAAAATGGCTTTTGCCCCTATGTCCAATAAAACACCACAAATAAATGGACCATGATCGTCTAATATGCATTATATCGATCCTTTGTGATAGTAGTTGCTATGTGCTATGTGTGTGTCACATGTATTACTCATAACCATGGCAAATTGTCAATCCATTCATTGCTATCTCATGATATGCTATAGATATATGCTGACTATATAGACTAGTAACATTTTTGCCGCTCATTTTTCATGCAATGGAAGCACAATTGGCAACTTTTCAAAAGCTTTCTTATCTTTACCATGCACAACTCAAATATTCTATTCTATATGGCATAAACTAAGGTACAAATGGAAAAAACTACAGAGTGACAGTGGGTTTGAACCAAAAATGGAGGAAGGTGAGGAGACATCAATATAAAGCTATAAGTACATTCATTGATCACTTCTTCTAACAACCCGCCGAGCCTTTTAACGGCTTCAACAATTTACACCTTTAGCTTTGGAGAAAATAAAGGACCATGTGTGGCAATACTAATATGGATTGGCTAAGGGGATATGCAACAATATCAACTTGGCCATTCTAAGTGGTGGTTGGAAGCACAAAGCAGAGCTCAATGTTGCGGAAACCCCTGTTTGCAAGACATTGATGCATACAACCTCTTTCTTTTCTATTGCCCTCGTAAAAGGAAATAAGAAAGTTATAATACTTCTCTTTCTCTTTACCATCCTGCAAATTTTGCAATATAGAGAAGTAAAACCAAAACCAAAGGCAACATCAACATTAATAATTGTCATATATATATATATATATATATTTTAAATTACTTCCTATATTTTGTAGCATATTTTATCATTGTTTTTATTTAAAAAATCTTAATATATTTACAAATATACAATTAATAATCACAAGGAAAAACATAAAGTAGAAGTATAAAAAATAGAAAAATAAATTTTATTATTTTGTAATATCGTTGATTTGTTGGGTGAATAATTTATATTCTTTGACTTTTTATCTAATGCACTTACATTTCTCTTATTATTAAAAATATATTATAAAACTAGTCGAATACCCATGCGCGAGATTTAAATTACAAAAATATACACATTTTTTATTAAAAAAAAATATATATTATTCCATTACATGAAAAAATACAGTAGAAACTAAAGAAAAATAGAAAAAATTTACAGCAATTTTTTTTTTTTACAAAGATATCTCCTTCAAAATTCACTTAAGTGATTTTCTTTTAAGCAATACATTTAGAGCTAGAGCACCGTTATTAAAATATGCCGCATCCATGTTAAATTTAACTGCCACTTGAGAAGCCTGTCACCTGCCAATGATTTGTCCATTATCATTGCATTATTATAAAAAAAAACTGATGTGTTAATATTTCAATTTAAATTAAAAAAAATTTGAAGTTCATAATCTAAAAAGAAGTAATAGTCAAAATTATTTTTTTTTTCAGAGTGGTATTAAAGTAAAAATGATATAATTATTTTCCTATACCGAAATTTTAAATATAAAAGAATTTAAGTTTTATTTTATTTTTATCATTTTTTTTAAGAGTCATATTTGAATTTCTACAAAAACATCAATATGTAATATGCTAAATAAAATTAAAAGAAAGAGAAAAACACGTGAAAAAAATGATATAGAAACAAATTTGCACGGGATTATTGGGTTTTTTTATTGTTGAAATCTGGCTATTGCTGGTATTATATTTCCGTTCAAAGTCATGTCACCTTTCAATTTGTAATAATTCAATGTGCTTTTGTTCGATTTCAGTTCATGAAGTGGGAATCAAACGAAGTGGCTTACCAGATGTAAATTTTTGATTGATTCGATCTAAAGATTTTCATGGTGCCTCTCATTTGTCCTCTCTTATATCTGCTTCTAATTGCTTCTTCTCACTCTCTCTCTTTTTCTCTATGCAGCCACCGTATTAACTTTGACATACTTTCCCACGCCGATGCTCATTTACATAAAATTCATCCATTTCCTTTCTATGGAGTGTTTGAAGTGATGGATTTATAATATATAATCGTGCTTTTTCAGTGACTAATTAGAATGAGATGAGCAACTATGAAGAGTTAATTATGAGGTAGATGAAAAGTATCAATTAAATAGGGTAGGAGAAATTTTACAGTGGACCGGGTCCATATAGACCGTTCCACTGAAAAACTGACACGTAAACAATATAACCCTTTTACAAATAAAAAACGCTTATGTGTTAACTTTTTATTGGAAAGGTCCATACAGATCAGATCTATTGTATAATTTTCCATAGGGTAGATAAAGATGGAGTAGTAAAAGCCAAACATAAAAGACAAGAAAAAAAGGAATTTTTGTTATTTTTTTTTGTGATTTTTCACAATTTTGGGACTTGTCATGTTTTCTCACACATCGGAAGAGTTTTGCTTTTATATATTAGTTATTGATTGATTTCTATTTTTCTATGGTTTTGAACAGTTAAGTCTCTAATTAATTGGCCCTCTGATTCACACAAATGAAAAAAATTAACATAAAATTCTAATTTACCCAAATTCCTCTCGGTTTTACAATCTCATTAAAAATTTTACTGTACGTCAGACATTTATTAATTCATGTGTGAAGCCAATAAAATCATAAAAAATTATATTTCAACCAAAAGAAAAATTATGTGTAATTAATTAATTAGTAGTTGATTATTTAAATAAAATTTTAGACCCTAAAAATAAAATCCCCTAAAAATTTTAAAGGTTAATTTATAAAAATATGCCCAAAATATATATTAGTTTAGTATATTTTTATTAGTTTGAGTATAATGCGACACATATTTTAAATTTTCTCCAACTTCAAACCGAGAGAAGATTGGCCACTAGCCCAACTCGCTTTGACGAAAGGTTAATTATACCCGCCCCCCTTTCTTCACTCCCATCGCCGCTCTAGTTCTTAGTCTTCTTCTTCCGCTCTTCCTTCTTAAGCCTGCTTCTTCCGCTCTTTCAGCTTCCGCAGCTCCAATCTCCCCCCTCTCTCTCTCTCCATATCCATCGCCAAATCAGGTAAAGTTTTATTCTTCTTCGTGTTATTTCTCGTCAATTTTGAAATTCTGCTCCTCTTTTGTATTTTTCAGCAATTCAATTGCGAATCTTCCGTGTTCCTGTTACCGATTCCGAATGAAGGATCTCACCTTCATTGCCAACTCTGGGCTGCAAAGCAGCAACCTCAGCTTGTAATATCCTGGCCTGGAACAACCCCTTTAAGGGTGGATTCCCGTGGCCTGGGGTGCAACGCCACAACCGTGCACCCCCTCCCTCTGCTTCTGTGTAGAACACAATTACATTGGACTCGTACTAGTTTGACTCCGTTAAATGCACTTGCTAGGATTTTGTTACTTTTTTATTTTTGTTTCTGAAGCAAATTCTTTGTGTGAAACATTGCTTACGAAATTTATTGCTAATTAACAGCTTCCCCATGAGTTTTGTTTTTTACATTCCAATTTGGAAGCTCTCTACACGAGAAGAAGCTTAGCTGTTAGCTTCGAATGATTTTTTTTTACTTGCAAATGATATCTGCAACGCTTGTCAATCATTTTGCTGTAGCTGGTTCATTTTGACCTTTTGCTTTATAGTTGATTCCATGATTTGATTATTGTTCTTGCTTTTTCTTTTTCTTAACAGTTAAGCAAACATGAAACTGGACGTGGACGTCTTAAGATATCTCTCGAAAGATGATTTTAGAGTTCTTACTGCTGTTGAGATGGGCATGAGGAATGTCTGTTCCTGTACTCTCAAATATACATTATTAATATTTCCTTCATAAATATTCTGCAGTGTCTAATAAGTCTCTCCTTTTTCTAACAGCATGAAATTGTACCTTCTGAACTCATTGCCCGTATAGCTTCTCTCAAGTTCGTTCCTTCTCACATTATATCTGTTTTTCTACTTCATTTCATCATTATGACATTATTACTTACCTAATTATTACTTTAGACATGGAGGAACATACAAGGTTTTAAAAAATTTGCTCAAATACAAGCTTCTGCACCATGACTCCTCCAAATGTGAGTAAAAATACACACTAATATCTACATAATTACTATTTGAAGTTCGCCGACTTACTTAGTTATTGATTCTTATATTGGTGTAGATGATGGATTTCGGCTCACCTACCTTGGTTACGATTTCCTTGCAATTAAAACGATGGTTAATCGTGGAGTATTTGCAGCTGTTGGTCGTCAAATTGGAGTTGGAAAAGAGTCTGGTATGTATTTAAACTGTCAAAAAGTGTATCATTTTGAATCTTATTTTTGGTATTACCTTTATATCTTTGTTTTGTTTATATTATCTTGATATCTGATAGACATTGTATTCCTTTAATTTTGTTGAAGATATATTTGAGGTTGCTACAGAGGATGGTACAATATTGGCTATGAAGTTGCACAGACTTGGTAGAGTTTCTTTCAGGGCCGTCAAATCTAAGCGTGATTACTTAAGGCATCGTAGGAGTTATAATTGGCTCTACCTGTCCCGACTTGCTGCTCTCAAAGAGTTCGCTTTTATGAAGGTTTTGCTTTAGTGTCTTTAAAATTCATTGTGATATGGGTGATAGGGTTTTTAACTGTTGTTCATGGGATGTGCTCGTTGGTGTAGGCTTTGGAAGAACATGGGTTTCCAGTTCCTAGAGCTGTGGACTGCAATAGGCATTGTGTTATTATGTCACTTGTTCAAGGTTATCCATTGTAAGTTAATCTCACATTCCGTTGATGATTTCATTCATTAAAAGTTAATTTCAACTTCGTACTCATCCACATATTGTGGTGCTGTTACAACTTTCCATGGATTTTATTTATTAGTTTGTGAAGCAATTCTCTTGTCCAGTGTATTTTGAATTTTCGGTTATAATTGTTATTGCAAAATTTGTGAACTACTTTGATTGCAATATAACTATGCAGGTATTGCTTGACATAAGAGGGTAGGACTGTAAATTTATTTATGTATTGAAATTTGAATATATATCCTAATTTTGCTAGTCAACAATTAACAACTTCACTTGATAAAAGTAAAGTGTTTTACTAGAAGATGGATTTGTAACCGTTGTGGATGAATATTCTGTAATATCTGACTTTTAGTCGTTATTTTGGTAATTCCTTTGCTCTTTCTTCACCACCTCTCTTTCTCAAAAGGTAGTTACTCTTCTGGGTTTATCCTACTGAAGTAATTGAAGATCTTACTTCCATAAAGAATGGGTTTATATATTTTCTTCGCAAATAGTGTGCAGGTGAAGCAATTGCAAAATCCAGAAACAGTTTTTGAAACAATAATTGGTCTTGTTGTTCGTCTAGCTGAACATGGTCTTATTCACTGCGACTTCAATGAATTTAACATCATGGTATGCATTTTGATCAATTGTAAGAAATTCATGATTTGTTCCGTTTCATCTATGTATGTTTTGCATAGTGGAGGTTTCATACATCTATTGGATTGTTTCAACTTTTTATTACTTTGATATTCAAAACTCTTGTAAATTGCAAAGTTCAGCTAACTTGTCACTTTTTATTTGGGTGGAATTATTATGGTTTCTAGATTGATGATGATGAGAAGGTTACAATGATTGATTTTCCCCAGATGGTATCTGTATCTCATAGAAATGCTCAAATGTAAATTACTCCCTTCTCCACTAATTTGTCAGTTCTTGCTAGTTGCTAGTTGAATCACTGTAATTATGCACTATTGCTTCATTTGTATATGTGGGTATTCTCTCTTATTATTTTGTTTCATGTTTTCAGGTATTTTGATCGTGACGTTGAATGCATCTTTAAGTTTTTCAGGAAGAGGTCAGTGGCAATTTACTTATAATTTTCTGGATAAATGTAACTAGCAATGTAATTTGTATTGCTTTGGATGACAACAAAATCTATGCCTGGTCTGTTGAGAAAATGTATATAAAGGATCGCTCTTTTGTTTGCTTAGATAATTATTCTTATGAAAGCTTCATACCTCCAGTTTCAGTAATTGAAAGATCCTGATGTGTTATAGAAGTGGTCTTCTAAATTTCAACTTTGTTTTGTGTTGAATAAAAAAAAGAGAATATAAAACTCCTCCAGCAGTTATTTGATGTCAATTTTTTGTAGTAATTCTGGTTCGGAATTTTCTTCATCTCAATTTATTGGTCTTGTATGTATTTTGTCATGTTATTGTGAATGTGAATGACCTGGCATTTATTTCCTATGTATGATATTTGCTTTTATTTCTCCTTAGATTTAACCTATCCTTCGAAGAACACACAGACAAGAATGATGGTTCAGATGCTAATGAAAATGATACAGGCAGACCTTCCTTTTCTGCTATATCCAAAACAGCTGGTTTTCTTGACAAGGAACTTGCTGCCAGTGGTTTTACGAGGAAAGATCAAGATCACATTGAGCAAGTATGGTGAAATTGTTTTATTAAATTTCCCTGTGGGTCAAATATTGTTCTTCCTTCTATTACTCTCCGTTGGATGAACTTTTCTTTAATTCATAATGTTTTATTGTCAACATCGGGTCAAATTTCAATCGATAGGGAGGACTTCGTTTTATCTTTAATATCCATGCAAGTGTATTCTTTGAATTTTATTATATCTCCAGTTTCTATGACTCATGGTTTTAGAAGTGTTTTTTGACCTAGCTATAGGGTTTCAAAAGGATTTCTTCTTTATGCCACAGTGGGCTTTCTGTAACTGCTTTATGGTTTGTTAAGTTTAGCTTTTTTATAGGGTGCACTATGAAATAATATTCTTTTGACTCTCTTTCCTCAGTTTATTGAAGGTGAGTTAGAGAAGGATACGGGCTCTGACACAGATGAAGAACAGATGCCTGAGTCGAATGAGCCATCCATTAGTTTAGATTCTTTGGGCTTGATGGAACAGGTACATCTCTTTCAAGCTTTTACCATCACTTATTGATCTGCCTTAATATTAATACAGATTGAGGCTAACTGCATTGAATTATGATTTAAGAGCCCTATGCTATAAATTCAGCATGCATTGGATAATGAAAAGAAACTTTCTTCTGTTTATAAGTGAGTTGATGTGACTACAAGTACCTTTTCTTTTTTGAGTCTTAGAAATGCTTTCTTTAGGCACTGGAATAAACACCATGATTTTTTAATATTAATGGAAATCAAGGATTAAGGAAGCTATGCAAATCTATAGCTGTTTGGGTCTAGGTTGTGATTCATAGATTTGGTGTTTGCTTTAATTTATTTAATGATATTTTGTGTGGAAGAGAGACAGCTTAAAAGACCTCATCAAATGTTACAATGCTATTCTGCTTTGGGTTTTTACTTTGTTGTGCATAGATGTTCTTGTAATATTATCTCTTGTTTTGCTTCTTAAATTTCCATCATGGTCTTCTGCACTGAATTTATCTTAGCTTTTAATAAGTTCAGTGATAAATTAGAACCCTTTGTAATACGGCATATTATAATCTAAGTAAGTGAATGTTAAGATAGATTATGGTGTAAAATTAGTCTATACAGTCATTATCGAAATGCTTGAGACACCAACATGGGGTTAGGTTGGGTGATGGGTTAACCTGGTTTGGTCAACTCACAATCTAATGACTCAGAATGGGTCAATTGATGTTTTTTTATTTTGAGACAAAATAATATGTTATAATACAAGCAAAGACAAGATATTGAACAACTAGACTAACAACATTCTTATTTACATATATAACATCTGATACATATTGTAACGTTTACTGAGTTTTGTGTAACCATACCAACTTTGATGAAGGATTACTTTTTGAAATCGGTACCTATAGATATTACAAATCAAATCACAGAAGGAATGAATACAAAAACCTCTTAATTTGGTGTCTCTGCGTTTGCATGTGTCTGCATACGTGCGTGCGTTCTTTCTTTTTTGTTTTTTTTTTTTGGTCCAAACACTCAGGTGACTTAAAAATTGACTTAAAATCTGCTAGGGATTTTATGAGTAATTTGAACTGAAGTACCTGAACTCATACACGCCCCAGAAACATCACAATCCACAGCCTGAGATTGTAGGAGCTTGAACTGCCTAACTTTGACTTGATTGCCACTTCTAAATGCCATATACTTGAGGTAAGAGGATCTTTGATGAATCAAGTATGAAGAATGACCAACCTTGTCATGTAGAAAGTCCCAATTTTGGTGTATTCAACTTATTCTCATTAACAGTCACTGTATTTAATAAGTACATTTCTGTTGCAATAAGTCGGTTAGGTTCAACTTCTTTTCTTTTTTAATGATAGATTCAGTACTTTCCCTTAATCCAGATGATAAATATGACCCTTTCTTCATTTGACTTGAAGCCCTCAAAATCCTTTCCTCTTGATGCCTCACTGCCTCCCTCTCTCTCCAAAACTTCTTACAACTATGCTGATTTTTTTGTGAAATAGGTTCGACTTGGAATCAGGACGGATGATTCCTAATTCTTGATTTGCCAAGAAAAAGGTAAGTGGAATTTGATTCTCCTAAATGGTGGGTGGAGTCTTCCTTTCCCCGCTACTCCAGTAGGGAAATGAGATTCCCATTCCTTCGGGAATCAAGTCAATCAAAAAGTTATTTGGTAGGGCAAAAGGTAGTTTTGTAACATGACACCAAAATTTCAAAATTCAGAACTTAAGAAAGTACAAAAATAGTTCAAAAAATATTTTCTTGAAACAAGGCAAATAAGTTTTAAAAAATATGACTATAATAAAGTTTGAGAATTATTGAATTAGGTCTATTTAATGAGAGTATATTTTTGCTAAGAAGTGTTTGCCATGCGAGACAACTTAATTTCAACACCGATAATATATAAAATTAAATACCATTCAACGATCCATCATTGCCCATGACTATTACTATTGTTATTGTTATTGTTTGTTGTCATTATCATTAGTAGTATTATTATTAATTGTGTGTTATTTATAAGTTTCATGAATACATACTTGTGATGTGGGATTAAAATTTTAATATAGAATTAATAATTAATATGAATTACAAAATTCCATATAATTTAAAACATGTAATTTGAAAAGTAAATTTAAATAATTTAACTTCATCAAAAGTTAGAAGGATGCATTATGTATGTTAAAACAACTTTACTCAGGGCTTTATGCAATATAACTTAAAACATAAAATTATTATTTTTCAATGAAAAATAAGATAAGATACCAGAAGAAGAAAAGAATTTCCTTTTTTTCTTGTTTATTTTTTCAATTGGTTTTGAGTTGTACGCTAAACAAGAAGTTCACAAGAAAAACCATTCCAGTTCTTTGTGGAACCAAACATTTGAGTCAAAACTGACTCTATTAGTTATTTTTAGTTCCTGCCCTCCCTGAGTGTAAAACTTGAACCAAAGATCCCTTAGTGTCACCAAGGAAAATCCCATCTCTATAAGGTATCATTCTCAGCTCTTTTCAGCATTGTTAAACTC
Source organism: Euphorbia tirucalli (assembly GCA_039660915.1). Lineage (NCBI taxonomy): Eukaryota > Viridiplantae > Streptophyta > Magnoliopsida > Malpighiales > Euphorbiaceae > Euphorbia > Euphorbia tirucalli. The sequence continues at coordinate 14,360,125 of CM077636.1, read as the reverse complement.
AACTGTCTTCCTGGCCTCAATTCCGCATTAAATTTTAAAATTCGTTTGCCTTTTCTTTTTTCCATCTACATGTGAAGCATTTTCACATCTTCTAGAAGATGAGAGAGTCTCAACTTGGGCTAGTGTTCGATCTAGCCAAAAATTTGCATATGGTATAGTTGATTACAAATGATTTCCACTTAATATCACTCAAACATCTATTTTGATCATGTAGTGATGTTTATCCTACACACAAAAAAGCTTTGTATTTAGTATTTCCTTTAATCACTATCCTGATCCATTACTTTGTTATTCCATTTTGAATTCCATTATAAATTACTCATTGGATAAATGGTCAATTGACCCATTAACTTGGCTTGCAGGCTCACCTAAAATGAAATTTTTGTACAATTTGGCCCTTCAACATGGTATTTTTTTTTTTACAAACCAGTCGAACATGACATGTGTCCCAATCACAATTTGACACGTTTGTGGATTCTATGGATCACATAGTGTTGTGTCATTTTGGAAAAATTTGTCAAGGTACTGCCAAGTTGAAGGACCAAAATTCTGAAAAATTGCATTTTGGGGAAAGTTGACCGTTGGAGGCAAGTGAAAGGCCCAATTGATCCTTTGATGTATTGTCATCTCATAGATTTTGGCTTTGGATGCATTTCCATAAAAAAAAAATGTTAGGTTTGATGTCCACATTGACATGTCTACAATGGGTTGATAGCACTAAGGTGAATCATTGGAGCACTAAATTCAACATAAAACTAAAGTCATGTTAAACTTTTTGCAACAAATTGATTATGTAGTTGCAAATGAAATTATGTAACCCATCCACAATTGGTGTAATTACCCTTCGCGTTTTTCAGGTTATGTTTTCAATACTCCCATATATACTTTTCTTCTATTAGTAATAACTTACACCCCTTATTCTCCTCTTTTACTGTTGGAGAGTGATGTTTGGTTTTTGTTTTCTATTTTATGTTTGTAGTACATTGCTTCCCCTTTTTTTTTTTTTTTTTTTTTTTTTTTTTTTTGTTTCTGTATTTCTGGTTGAGGTTGTAATGTTGTATATTTTCTTTTGCCTTTTCAAATACACACAGGAGACTTGTATTTCAGACTCTGATGAAGTAGATGATAATCAACAGAGCTGTGAAGCAGATCAAAACCGTGACTCCACAACACAAGAAGTGAGTGACAAGGTACGAGTTGATATCATTTGGTTGAAGTTGAACATCTCATGGTGATTTGAAGTTTTATCTTCTCACAACAGGGATTGTTTTTGGAGTTAGAGTTTGCTTTTCCATGCAGTGTTTGTAGGATATTTAAAACTGTAGTCATTCTTTTAAATTTAGTTGCTAAGCCTTATTTGTTTAAATTGAGTCTAATTGGATAATCTCGATCTTTGATCATTTTCCTCAATCCCTAACCTTCCATCCAATTAACTTTTCACTAAATTGAATTGACTCCTCTGTGCTGCATCTTGGTTTTAGTGAATCTCATGTAGCTTACCTCTCTGAACCGTCTCTTATCTTTTAGCAAGATACACAAGAATTTTCGGCTAATTTACTTCCCAATAATTGCCCATTAGTTTCGTACTAGAAATGTCTCAATTAATCTTTTCTAGTGTTTCATGTGTTATATTTTTTTTCGAACTTTTTTAGGTAAAGATCATAATTCTAAATGTGTGCATGATAGAAACCAGAACAACTGATTGCACAAAATGAAGAAATAGCATTTGAATTGATACTTTCTCTCTATTAACAAACTCCAATCGACAGCAGAACAAAGAAAACAAGATTGAATGGAAAAGATAAAGTGGACTGAGCCTATACCCAAATCCCCCCCGCTTCATGAAAGAAGTATTGTAGAAAGTTGGCCTCGTTAAGTTTTGCTCTGGAGATGTGGAATTATTTTCTAGATCTCTTATAGTGGTTTTGTTTTACAGGAAGAAGATAATGAGGATGTCAATGAAAATGATGCTGAACTGGTAAAGCGTCTTAACAAGCAGAGAAGACGTGCCATAGCAGCAGCTCACAGGGGACGGAAGAGTCTTGCTTCTAGAAATTCTTACAAAGATAAGGGTGGTAAATCCTCTCACAATTCTAAAATTCAGAAACAGTTGAGTAGCTGGTAATTACACACACAAAAACCTGTGGTCAGAGATAATCCTTTTGGTTTAGTTCTTGGCATCAGTACTTTAAAGGTAACTGCATCGCTGTCTTATGGTAGGGTGAAATACTATGAGAAGTCTTCAACTAGGAATAGGAGACTTAGTATTGTAGAATTATTTATTTTGTGGCAGTTTTCTGTTTGGCTTTGGTCCCTTGTAAGCAATCTTGCCTAGGTAGCTAGATGATGATGCTAAGTTGTATTCAACAGTTTCTCTCATTGTGTGAGAGTTGCTTATAATTTTGCCCCAATTTATGAAATCAGAGTTTATCATCTATGGACTTTGTCAATTGACGTATCATATGAGAAGATTCTGTCTTGTAAACTGGAGAGGTGGATGGATTTTATCAAAATGATAAATCATATGAGAGGTGATTCCAGTAAAATTCTTAGTATGGTATTTGTATCCGAGAAATCTGGAGATACATGGTGAATAAATCAAAGAAATAATAGTTTCAAAAACCCTTTTTTATCAATAATCTTAGGAAACTGGAATTACTGTTAAGCTGTGGTGCTAAAAGATGTTCACTTTGTATCTTTTTATAACGGGATCTGAAATGATAAATGAAACAGAGATGGTTCGTTTTCATAATGAACTTCTATGCTCACATGCGTTAGAAGAAAAATGATGGGGAATCATACTATTAAAGTTGGGATCAAAATTTGTACAAGAGCTCATCACCTTTCTTTAAAGTCAAACAAGATGATGGTCGGTCTGATTTGTGGTTGGGATGCATATTAGTTTCAAAATTGTGGACGTATTCATTATTCAATTGCGGGTGATTCTTTCTTTAACAAAGCTGATACAGAACCCTCCCTGCGATTGCTGCCTCGGTCACTGCTGTCCTTTTCAGCCAATTTTGTTCTCTTTCTGGCCACCTTTGCCCAACCGATGCAAACTTCTTGAATATGTTCGTCAAATATCGCTTTCTTGAATGAACTTCCCATCTGCCCTCAGCACAACAATTAGTGATCTTCGAACCCGAAACAAAAGAAAAGTGATTAGATCAAAGTCTGAAGAATACCTGTGTGACAATCGCATAGAGTGGAAGAGTGCTATAGCTGCAAATGAACTGAACAAACAACCTAAAGAAAGAAAGTGTATTAGATTCTGTAAGTTGATATCTAAAAGTGGTATTGAAGACAAGAACTAGTGAATTTGTTACCCTATGATAAGTCTTGGAATAACTAATTGAGCTCCTCCCATTATACAGGAATCAAAACCATACAGGAACTGCAATAGAGTTTTGAACAATTTGCATTAAATTGGGTGTATATGTATCTGCTACTAAATTCTGATAATGGTAAAAATATAATGTTGTGTACCCAAATCCAAAAGAAAAAAGCGAGCTCGAAAGAATTTTGGAATAAGATAATATGAATCAAAGTGAGAATGAGCTTTGGCCTTCTGAACCAAAAATGATCATCTGAAGGCTTAACAACTAGATTCCCCTCTACTGCTATGTGTTTCTCTGCAACGTCTTGAGCTAGTTGTGTTATTATATGCTCTAACTTTGTACCAACTGCTAATAGAAGCTGCCAAATTCATCCATTAAATGCTCTTAATTGGCTTTAATTATAAATTAATTTTCCTCTTCTTTTCATGTTGGACAACTTACAACGAAGTAGCCCACTGCAACCCAGAAATATGCATTCCAACCTACATTTCCATAAATCACTTAAATAAGTTGTTATGTACCATATTCCAAAGTCTCCTCCAAACTTGGTTTGCTTAGTATCCAATTTAATAATTTTAGTATAAAAAAAAGTCAAGTTAAAGAGCCGGATTGATATCTAAAGTTGAATTGAGATAATAAATTGACAAGACAAGCCAAGTTAAAGAGCTCAATAACGAAACCTTTATTTATTTATTTTTGGGAGTTGACAATGTGGGTTGTTGAATGTTTGACTTACCATCTATGTCTACAAGCAAGAAAGCAGCAACAAATATCCAAAGATACCATCTGCAGTCAATGAAGTGATAACTTAATTGATTAGGAATTAGCCATTTACAAAGGTGGATCACATCATGTTTATCTTCCTTCAATCATTGGAAACAATTAAAACTCCAATCTTTTGGTTCTAACCTTATTCCAACAACTTTCTTGAAGTCAGCTTCATAGGCACGAAGTAGGTAATTGTGAAAATTAAAATTTGGGTTTCCCCTGCAATGAGTCTATGCAGGGAATTATTACAAATTGAAAAAAGAAAAAAGAAAAAAAAAATCCTCATTAACATTGTTATATTTTAATTTAACATTTTGATTCATCCATTATTTATAATGGTATACATTAACTTCCTAGTGATAAGAAACGTCATCATTGCACATGTAATTGGGTCAAGTGAGCATCGTTAATTTCATTCGCATTTAAAATTTATATTTTTTAATAGTTTGAAAACTGTTTTTTTTTTTTGTTTTTTAATGTCTGATATGACTATAGACAAACTATAAAATTCTCATTTTAAATTATAAAAATGCAATTTGAGAGGGAGATGAAATAATATCTCTTTTAACTAAATTAATATTCAGACTTAGCTTATAAAATTAGCAATAATACAATGTGTATGATTATAATTAATGAATAGTTTAATGTGTATGATTATAATTAATGTGTCAAATTAAAATAACAGAAGTGATGGTCTAATCGGATTTTGTAATGAAAGCTCACCATAATAAAACCCAACCTCAATGTGGTATAATCAGATTTTGTAATTGACCCAGAAAACTGCTTGATAAATGACATCTGAAACGCATGAGAGGGTAAAATTCAACTATGAAAAAGCAACAATCTTTCAGATCAAATATTAAATTAAACCTTCAAACTTGTTTAAGATGATCAATTTAGTACAAAATAATTAGAAATTACCAGCCAGGTTAGAAGAAGAGAGTCCTTGCCATGACCACGAAATCTTTTCTTGACGAAATCATGATCATGGACTTGGGTCAATGTAGGGTTTTCAGCTGCATATAGTTTTAAAATCATAATAACAAAATCAAAGTATACAATAATTAAACATAAAGATGTACATAGTTTAGGAATTTGATTTGCATAAATTTTACCAAGCAATGTGGCATAACATTCTCAAACAAAATACCTTCTTTTGAATCATTTTCAATCCTTGACACAGATTCCTCCCATTGCTTCCATTGTGCAACCTACAACAATTCATTCACACTAATTTAATTAATTAAAAATAAAAAGAAAAAAAAAATGTATTGAATTAATATTAAAAATTACCTTTCCATTTCCGAAAAGAATCGTTAAAGCACAGAAAGTGACGTGCACACAAGCTAGCACAAAGATGAATATGTGAAGATGATGCAATGCTGTTATTGACAACATTGGAACCTCTCCCTGCAATTTCTCTTATTATAACAACTAATTTCCAATTACAAACATGAAATTATGAGATAATTTAGAAGAAAAAAAACCTCGGGGCAATCAGATCCAGACTCAGCCAAATATTCAACATCCAGAGGTTCATCGCAGGGCAACCATTTATTAGCCAACTCCGCTGATATGCAAATTGAGTTAATCCTTTGTTGTAATACTCCCAGCAGTAATGATATGAACCCCATTAGCATCAATTCTGTTTCATTATTAAACATTACATTTCTTAATATTAATTAATTAATTACTAATATCTAGTAATTACCTTCTTTGATTTTCTGTAAAGCTTGAAAAAGGGCTCTCAAATTTTTTTCCTTTAATAACTGCAAAATCATCAAATTCACCAATTTGAGTGAATTGAAAATGTCAAAAAAAAAAAAAAAAAAGGAAAAAGAAGACATGCCTTGCCCAATAGGTGAAGAATTCGTTCAACTGTAAGAGAAATGAAAACAATGCTGGTACAAACTACTGCCACAACCCATGTTGGAGTATGCTCCAACGTTACTCCTTCTTCTTCCATCTCCAATTCCAATCTTCAATTCTTTTAATTCCCCTTTTCTTTAAATTTTTAATTCAGGGGAATTCTTCTTATTTTTCCAAAGAATTTGAATTGTATGTGAGAGCTTTCATCAATTTCTTTGGTTCCTTTTTAGGAAAATTTCGTTATTTAATAATTGCAATCTTTTGTTTCATTTTGCCATTCTGATTTTATTGACCTATATTTAACTTTTGTACACGTGTTCGTCTCTCTTTTTGTTGTGTTTCGCTGCCATTTATTTTATAGTAACCTACAAGAAATCTTTAAATTTATAACATAGTAAATGAATGAGGCCATTGAACTTCATCATTCAGAGCAGCACCCGTCTTTTGTATCAAATCTTCGTTACCCATTGTCGGACAATCAAATTAGGATATGTTGCAGATATTTACAGTGTCAACAATCTTCTCAATCAATATGCCAAGTGCGGCAGCTCAGGACTTGCGGACGCTCGCAAGCTGTTCGACGATATGTTCCACAGAGATGCCGTTACATGGAACACTATGATTTCCAGGTATGTGAACTATGGAAATTTGGAGATTGCTTTGGAGTATTATAAATCTATGAATATAAATGGGTTTAAAGCTGATGTGTATACATTTGGAAGTATACTTAAAGGGGTTGCTTGTTCTTGTTCACTTGATCTGGGACGGCAACTGCATTCCTTGATTGTTAAGATGGGTTACGAGGAGAATGTTTATGCAGCAAGTGCTCTGCTGGATATGTATGCAAAGTGTGAGAGGATTGAAGAAGCACTTATGGTGTTTCAGTTCATGCCTCTACGTAATTCTGTCTCATGGAATGCACTTATTGCTGGTTTTGTGCAAAAAGGCGATCAAGACACTTCATTTTGGCTTTTGGGTAGCATGGAGAAACAAGGCTTCGCACTTGATGACGGGACTTTCTCTCCGCTTCTTACTTTACTTGATGATGATAAGTTCTACAACTCAACTATGCAGCTTCATTGTAAGATTATAAAACATGGTGTGGAGTTTGATAATACTGTATGCAATGCTGCAATCACAGCGTATTCAGAATGCGGTTCACTAGAGGATGCAAAGAGAGTTTTCGATGGTGCTATTGGTGTACGAGATCTGGTTACCTGGAATTCCATGCTAGCAGCTTTCGTGGAACATGGTAGTGTGGAAAGTGCATTTAAACTATTCCTTGACATGGAAAGACTTGGACTTGTGCCAGATATCTACACTTACACAACTATAATAAGTGCTTGTTCAGATAAAAATCACGGAAAATCCTTGCATTGCTTGGTGTTGAAGAGGGGTTTGGAACAATGCATCCCTATTAGTAATGCAGTAATAGCTATGTATATTGAATCAAATAACAAATCCATGGAAGATGCAATAAATGTATTTTTCTCCATGGAGTCTAAGGATAGAATCTCGTGGAATTCCATTTTGACTGGATTCTCACAGAATGGGTTTAGTGAAGATGCCGTGGAATTCTTTCGGCAAATGAGATCGTCAGAGGTGGAAGTTGATCATTATGCCTTCTCCGCAGTCCTCAGATCTTCCTCTGATTTAGCTGTTCTCCAACTAGGCCAGCAGATACATGTCTTGACAATTAAGTCCGGCTTTGAGTCCAACAGCTTTGTTGCTAGCTCCTTAATCTTCATGTACTCTAAATGTGGGATAATTGGGGATGCTCGAAAATCATTTGAAGAGACCACCAAAGATAGTTCAATCACTTGGAATTCCATTATGTTTGCATACGCACAGCATGGACAAGGCGATGTTGCCTTAGACCTATTCTTCGAAATGACAAAGAGGGAGGTGAAAGTGGATCACATCACTTTTGTTGCAGCCCTGACTGCTTGCAGCCACATTGGACTAGTTGAACAAGGCCGTTATTTTCTAGAATCCATGGAGTCTGATTATGGAATTTCTCCTCGGATGGAGCATTATGCTTGTGCAGTTGATCTATTCGGACGAGCTGGGTATCTAGACGAGGCAAAAGCTTTGATTAACTCAATGCCATTTCAACCTGATGCAATGTTGTTGAAAACCCTGTTAGGTGCCTGTGGAGCCTGTGGTGACATAGAATTAGCTGCTCAGGTTGCAAGCCAACTGTTGGAAATAGAGCCCAAAGAGCATTGCACTTATGTCATCCTCTCTAACATGTATGGAAACCTTAGGGAGTGGGATGAAAAAGCTAGGATAACAAGGTTGATGAGGGAGAGGCAGGTGAAGAAGGTTCCTGGTTGGAGTTGGATAGAAGTTAAGAATGAGGTTCATGCTTTCAATGCTGATGACAAATCCCACCCTCATTTTGAAGAAATATATCAGAGACTGGATGAAATAATGGAAGAAATTAAGCAGTTGGAATCTTCCGCTATTTCAGATTCTTCGATGGATGATGTTGATAACATGTGTGGATACTGTAATTATACAAGTTGCTGACAGTTGGTACGTATTTGCTATATTCATTTGTTCCTGAGATAGTAGATACTACATTTTTTGACGACTTCATTGCTGTTTCATTAGTCAGTTCTGCAATTTATCATGTGGAAACTGTAAGATTAGTAATTTATAGCTTCGAGATAAAAATTAATGCTGTGTAAATCGTTGTGCTTACTCTCTCATATACGAGCATAAGTGCTATTCAGCTATAAGATGTGTTTCTCTATGGCAGAAAAGCAAATACACACTGCTGCTTTGTTTTCCTAATTTTATAGTACATTTGTTGTTTCATATAGTCCACAGATTCATTAGTTTATTATAGAGCTGTATGCACTCGAATGAGGGTTCTGTGCTTTGGCAGCAATTAATAAGCTTTTTAGCAATTAAGTATAGACTCAGAATCTGTATATATTGCCTTGTAATATGGGTTATATATTCCTCAAGAAAAACACAAGAAGAGAAGATGTCGGTGAATGGTCATGTAGGCGGAGGAGAGTGAGTTTGATTGACAGCATCCAAAATTCTGATCTCTTGAATGGAAGATTCGTCGGATACTGTTTTAGTCAACTGAATAGAGGAAGGAGAATCATCCTTGTGACCAACTTTGCTGGAGTCATTTGCAGCCTTTCTAAGAATTGTATTCTTCTTGGCTTGCTTAGCCCAACCAACTAGACCCACTTGAACATGCTCCTCAAATATTGCTTTCTTGAATGAACTTCCCATCTGCATTCAAACACATTCTTGTCTTCTTCATACAAGTTCCAGAAAAACATCAACAATAAAATAAAAAAAAAAAACAAAGGATCGACTTAATCACCTGTGTGACAATTGCATAGAGTGGCAGGGTGCTATAGCTGCACACGAACTGAATGAACACCCTAACGAATAGTCGTAAACCATCAGCATTCAAAGTAGAATATGACATAGTAATTAAGATTTTGCACATTCAATAATATAAGGTGAAGTTAATTAGCAAGAAACGAAATTGTCTTTTACCCAATTACAATTCTTGGGATAATGTAACCAACTTCATCCATTATGCAGGAGTCAAAACCATATTGTAACTGCAATATACAGTTGGATCAAATAATTAGCAAAGCAGTGGTCATTTATATATGTTAGATAGCAAAAAGGTTGAATGTTGAAGATTTTGTTTACCCATATAAAGAAGAAAAAGGCTAGCTCAAAAGAATTTTGGAAGAGGATGATATGGATCAAAATGAGAATAATCTTAGGCTTGCTGAACCAGAAATGGTCATCTGAAGGTTTAACAACCAAGTCCCCTTCTACTGCCACGTGTTTCTCTGCAACTTCATTTGCTAATTGGGTAATTACATGCTCTAACTTTGTACCCACAGCTAGTAGAAGCTGCAAAATTGAAAAGGAAAATTCAAAATCAAATACTAAATTTTTAAATTACTTGTAATTCTAAATGTATTAATATGATATGATTGAACAAACTTACAATGAAGGGAATGAAAGCTATCCAGAAATATGCATGCCAACCTGCATGGGAAAATCAGAATTAAAGCAAATTAGGAGAAGTGAATTTGTAATGAAGAAAGGTGCAATAGATGCTTCAGTAATGGAAAAACTAAAGTTGATAGCTTTATTACCAGCAACATTCAGCAGCAAGAACACCACAACGAAAAACCAAAGATACCAACTGCCAAAAAAAAAAGAGTTAAAATTAAGCTCAGAATTTTATAAAAAGAAATACCAATTAATCACAGTTTCAATTTAAACCTTATGCCCACTACTTTCTTGAAGTCAGCTTCGAGGGCTCGCATCATGTACTTGTGAAAATCAAAGTTTGGGTTTCCCCTGCAATGAGTCTATTTTAAAAGAAATAATATAGCTGTTAAATTATTATTTTAGGAATTAATTTTGAATTAATAGAGCTCTGCATATATAAATATAAATAACTTTACCATAATGAAGCCTAGTCTCAATGTGATGTAATCAGATTTGGTTACAGACCCATAAAACTGTTTGAAAAACGATATCTGAAAAACAGAATTAAAGAAGGCATAATCCGGTCATTAATCCATTTAAAGTTCAATTGATTTAGTTTATATATTCAATCAATTACTAATTATCTGCTATAACTAAGGATTAAGGAAATGAATTTGGTCTTTAAGTTGTAACAGTTAATTAGAGACTTGACTTGACTTACCACCCAACTTAGCAAGTAAGAATTCTTGCCAAAACCCCGAAACCGTTTCTTGATAAAATCATGATCATGAACATGTGTTAGCTTTGCCTTTTGAGCTGCATAAACAAACATTATTCATTATGTACTGTTTATACAAATTTTAGTATTTAATATTAGATACTAAATAGGAATTGCATATATAATTAAATTGCTCCGTAAACAATCAATAAGGTTGTACCTTCTTCCAAATCTAACAGCTCCTTTGAAACAGATTCCTCCCAAGGTTTCCATTGTCTTATCTACAATTATATTTAATCAAATACTGATTTGCATAAACTAAAAAACAGTAAAAAGAAATAGACCCAAGGAATTGTTTAAAATAAAAATTAATGTACCTTTGCACTTCCAAAAAGAATAGTGAGGGCGCAGAAGGTAACATGGACACAAGCCAGCACAAAAATAAATACATGAAGATGATGCAATGCTGTTGTAGATAAGATTGGAACCTTTCCCTGCAAGTTAATTCATTCATTAATTCACTCTTAATTAACAGGCAACTCTTATCCCAATCTCAATCCCAATCCCAATCCAAATCATTTACTTTATCACGCTCAATACTAAAAACAGCAGAATATTAATATTATTTGTATCATACTTAATTACTGGTTTAGACTTTCAGTCTTCAGAAACCAATCTGATATTTCACATATTTATAATTCATCATCTGAAGCTTTTTTCTTAAACAAAAAATTAATGATAGCAATTAGCTTGAGAGTAGAGCGGAGAATTGCTTAATTATTAGAAGTTGACTTCTGTTTTTGAAACATATACAAGGATTGCTGTGTATCTTTATAAAGTTTAAAAAGGATAGACTTAATTATCCGTCCTTCAATTTGAATTTCTGATTATTTCTTTTGAAGTTTTTTTTTTTTTTTTTTTTTTTTTAAATGAACATTTTGAGTAGGATGTGGAAGGCAGAAATATTTCAAACGAAGTATGTGAGTGGAGTTGTAGGGAGGTAATGTCGGAGAGAAGGTACCATAGAGAAATTTTATAGTGGACCGGGTCCATGTGAATCGTTCAAATAAAAAACTGACACGTAAGTAATATAAGCATTGGGAAAATGAAAAACGTCTATGTGTCAGTTTTTTATTGGAACGGTCCACATAGACCGGATCTATTGTATAATTTCCCAGACAGCCTATATTTTATTATATCTAATTAAAATTTTTATATATATATATATATATATAATTTCCATGTTTCTTTAGAGGTAGACTTTCTGGTCGTATGTTTTTATTACTAGAAGAAAAAAAAAAAAAAAACAAAAAAGGACTTCCTATTTTTCAGTTAATTAGTTGGGTGCACGTCGATCCATGGTTGTGGTCGACAACTCCACTGAAATTAATTAATGTCATGTTTTAAAGGAACTACTAATTTATTGGATACCATACCATGGCCCTTTCTTGATTTGCGTTTATTAGATTTTTTTTAAAGTTTTTTTTTTTTTTTTTTTTTGAATGAGATTTTTTTTAAAGTTAATTTACATGTATAATATCAAATTTTAATTGAAAAGACGGATACTTTGATAATTTGATAAAATTATAAATTATGTATCCATCATCTAAAAACACAGTCAAATATTAATTAATTATTTGGAGAGAAAGGATGCAATCATGAAAGAGAAATTAAAACAAAAAATCTTACGAGTCTTTATCATTAATGTTAATTAAAATATCAAAGAAGTAATTAAAAGCAATATAATCAAAACCTGATTTGTAGATTCAACCGGCTTACTCGTACATTCGCTATGACTCCAGTTTTGATATAAAATTTTAATTTTTATAAAAATTGATTTGATTGACGGTTAAATTATAAGTCTTAATTATGTACACGATCTGCTGACATGATACTAATACAATACGAATTTTATGGATTTGGGTTTGATAAAACAAGTAATGGGTCATTTTTGGGTTGACATGAAAGTAACACGATAGTTTTTGTGTCGAATTAGGGTTGGCATACTAACTCGAAAATTATTATATTTTTCTATGTTTTTAAATGTAACCGTTAAGAAATGTAATATAAAATATATAACTCACAAATACAAAATAATTTTTCAATAATTTTACACGTCATTCTTAATAGATGTAGTAAAATGACACATAAATGCGAACAAAACATAATCCAAAATAAAAAAATAATGCGTTAAGATTTGCAAAATATGTTTTGGATCAATATTTTAGGTCGGTAAGTGTTAAATTGTTAATTTAAATACGACATATATATTTGAAATTTTTAATATTTCCTTTATAATATTTTTGCATGTCATCCGAAAACACGACACGAAACTGACACAAACACTATTGTGTTAATTCGATTATAACACGAAAATTTTTGGGTCAGACTTGGGTTTTGGTCACTGAAACATGAACCAGAATTCGACACAACACGAATACGACCTACCTATACAAATTGCCACTCCTGAATTAAATTGATGAACTAACCTGTTAAACTATTATGTAATAATAATGTTTATTAAAAAAGTAATATTCTATTGAATTGGTCCGAACCGGTGAAGTAGTTAATGGACCGGTTTTAATAATATTGATTAAAAGAATAAATAAATAAAAATGAAACGGTGGCCGAGGCATAATTAGTTACCTGGGGACAAGTGGATTTGGAGTCAGGGGAATCGGCAAGAAGGTGACGAGAAGAGCCACCGGAAATAAAAGAAAAGGAAGAGGTCTGAAAGTGAGCAGTGGTTTCCGATGATATTTTCTTGCAAGGAAGCAATTTATTAGCCAAATCCTCAGCTATACATATTTTGTTGATACTTCCTTGAGATACAGTGAGCAGCAGTGATATAAACCCCAATAGCATCAGCTCTGCCATTCATTCATTTTGAGTCATGTGTATTAATTAACAAAAATTAATTAAAAGATCATATAAATACCTTCTTTGATTTTCTGCAATGCTTCGAAAAGAGGTTTTTGCTTCTTTCTCTTCAAAAACTGCAAGGAAAGCAAAATAAAATGATAAAAAAATGAAACAGTGAAAACAATTTAAATGAAAAAAAATTACCTTGCCAAGATAGTGAAGGATCCTTTCAACAGCAAGAGAAATGGCAACAATAATACTGCAAACAAGAGCCACAACCCATGTTGGCGTATACTCCAAGTTCACTCCTCCTTCTGCCATTCTTCTTTGCCCTTCCAATTAATTTGCATTTGTATTTATATTACTATTAGCTATGAAGGTATCGGGTCCTCCTCCTTTCAATTAATATAAAATTGACTAAGTTCACACTTTGAGGTTTGCAAACTTGTAGTAATTAGGATATATAACTCACAAATGAGGGATTTGAGCTTCATTATTATTATATATAATTAAGAATAAGTGCAACTTGGGAAAGAGACCCACTCGGTTTTTAATTAATGCTCTACGCGTTTTATTGTTTCACAATATTATTGTTGTTTCTCACGGACTCGTTGATCCTTAAAAAAGAATATTAGTAATTTATTTGTATGTGAGGAAAATCCTAATTTATTTTCATTTCTCAAGGTTTTTCATCAGTTCAAATTATGAAAATGACATTCGACATCTATATATGTGAAGTAACAATTGGACATTATAAGGAAAAAACTTCTATTGAAAATGACGTTGGGGTTTTGGTAATCAAACGCGCCATCCTACACCGGTAAATACAATGAGATTTATTTAAAAATAAAAAATGATATTAAGTACTAACGATAATTTTTTTATAAAAATACATAATAGGATATTAATACTTTTCAATGTTATAAAATCGAATGGATCCGCCGGTTCAATTGTGAACTGATCATTAGTTCGATTGATTTGATATAAAGTGACAGTTTTAAAAAAAAAATAGCACAACTATTCGACCGCCACTCGAACTAGAGAATCGAATTGACATTTTGAATTGTTAATTGAATAATATTTTAATACAAATAAATAAATAATATCTTTAAAAATAAAAAATTTATTAAAATTTTGATCAAATTATGAATTAGTAATTTTATCGCTTCGTAATTTAGTCCGGTTTTAGATAACATTGACCCCACCAAATTGTTAAAGAAGTGGCCTTGTTGAATGATCCGACTCTAAAGTGTATAATGGGAAAGTCATATATATGGTGAGGAAACATGTGAACTAATAAAAATATACGTTCATACATATTCAGGTTGTTATAAGGGTTAAATAATGTATAATTCCTATTGGTTAATTGTGTGTATACATTCATTTAAGTTGGACATCTTTATAAATTATAGATGATCAATCATCCAACTTTTCTCTCTTTCAATTAATAAGTCTTTTTGTTGTTACCCAACTTCCGACCGATTAAAAGCGCTCCTCGCTCAATTTTGTGTATATATTCAACTCCCCAAAAGGCATTTCAAGTGGAAAAAATTGACTAAGACATCATAAAATTTTTTAGTTTATGACAACAATACCATATTCCCAACATTTAATAAGATTACGTTCTCCTTGTATATGACTCTTTAATTAAGCAATGTCGATTATTTAAATAATTCAACCTTAATTATTAATCTAATTATATTAATTAATTCTATTGATGTAATAATAAATTAATTTTATGATTTTAATTATTTGTTTATTAACTGTTATCTCTCTCTCTCTCTCTTTTTTTTTTTTAACCAGAAGAAGGCATTTCAAAAAAAAAAAAAATAAATAAATAAAGATGTGTTATCTTTATATCCGTGATAAGTATATAAAAAGATATAATGAATAGTCATTATTGCTATAATTATAATGTTATTACTAATGTTTAAACCAGAAGAAGGCATTTCGAAAAAATAAAAATAAAAAATAAAAAATAAAAAATAAAAAATAAAGATGTATTATCTTTATATCCGTGATAAGTATATAAAAAGATATAATGAATAGTCATTATTGCTATAATTATAATGTTATTACTAATTTATATGGAAATTTCATTAAAAAGTATATGAAGAAAACTGAATTAATTGGAAAATATGCGACAAAAGTATTGGGTGTTGATTTTGGTCCACGCAAAGTTGCAATTATATAAATATCATTGGAGACAATTTCTCCTTGATACAAGCTCATTACCAAAGTCAATTCACCCATCACAACATGTGTCACCAATTAAATAACTCGAATTCTTTCAACTTACATCAATTAATTTGCTCTTTTAATTTTTTTTTCACATCTTATCAAAACTCATTAATTTAGAATAATAAATTAACTCTCAAAATCATTATTTTACTGTACAAATTATTTTTACAGTCAAAGATTATATATATATATTTTATCCAATTAATCAGCTAGAGGCTCGTTATCATTTAAGATGGATTTTCTTTCAATTAAAATTTATTGTATATACTATAGTAGTGTTAGCAATGCTATTGAGGATACAACACCGACGTGGTCAAATACGGTTAAATATTCTATAGAATTTCAAACTATCTTGCCAAAATTTAACTCTAGAAATTGCAAGCGAAATGCCTTTATTTTGGCTAAAATAATTTCAAAATTTTCTATAATGAAGGGGTGTTTGATATTATAAAATATGCTATAGAATTGAAAATGTTTGATTCTCTTTAATAATGTTTGTTTGTCTAAATTCAATTTAGTAATAGAAATATGATTCACATTCCTCTTTCCCAGACGTCGAATAAGTCCTCCCATTGTTAAGCATTTCTCATGCAATTCCTAGAATTAAATTAAATTTTGGATTGGTAATTCTAAATATGTAACGACCCGGTCCTAAGAGGGGTGGCGCCGGAGCAGAGAAACCTGAGCAAGGAGCGGCCCTGAAGAATGTCAATGGGGACAGGAATGAACCGAATCTATACCGGAATGAGAGGGTTTCGAGACTATGCTAGTATGGGACAGTACAGTTAAGAAGGGCTAGATTTCGAGACTGTACTGGTATGGGACGGTACAGTTGAGAATGGCATAAGAGATTTGATAGTACTACCTATACCAACAGGATGGGTGACCTCCTGAGAAGAAATTTCCAGGAAGCATGTGAGCGAGGACAATGCATGCTGGAAAGACATGTGTTAGTTTGTGGGAACAGACGATCAGATCCCGGGTGTTACAAGTTGGTATCAAAGCCAGCCCTCTCTCAGTCAGTGGCGGTGCCAGGATTGGTCTGTTGGGGGGGCAGAATTTTTCTCAAAAAATTTCCGGCCGGTTAACAAAAATTTCCGGCCGACGAACAAAAATTTCCGAACGGAAGACAAACCTGAATTAATTTAATTCAATTTAATAAGAACACAATTAAATTAATCAAACCAATAACTTCATTTAAAACATAAGTCTAATCCAACACAATCAAATTAATCCAAACAATTCAATACATGGATTCAGCTTTATTCTAGTAAAAAAAACTTATCAACATTTCTAATTTATATGGATAAAAATACAAATACTACAATCAATTCAAATATACATTACCAATTCAAACCCAAAAATAACAATACACAATCAATTCAATACATAATTTACACATTCAATTCAATTACACAATCAATTTACACAATACACAATCAATTCAATACATAATTTACCTAAATAAATTAGAAAAACCTAACATTTAAAAAATTTAAACTAACCGGATAAGAAGAAGCAGAGATGGTCGCCTGAGATGGAGGAGGACGGACAGCGGCGGTAGCAGCAGGAGGACGCAGCTGGCGGGCGGGAGAAGAAAGAGGAGAGTAGGTGAGGAGAAGAAGAAGGTTGCTGGTGGAGTGGAGAAGGAGGAGAGGCTTCTGCCTCTCTTTTAATTTTTTTTTTTTTTTTTTTTCACAGATCAAAACGGCGTCGTTTTGGTCCCTTTTTTTTTTTTAAATTCCATGTCAAAACGACGTCGTTTTGACCTGGAATTTTTTTTAAAAAAGGGACCAAAACGACGTCGTTTTGGTCTGTTAAAAAAAAAAAATAAACACAAAAACAGGGGCGAGCGCCCCTGTATCAGAGGAAGAAGCAGGGGCGTTGCCCCTGCTCTTCTGGGGGGCGACCGGTGAAGGGGGGCTGCCGGAAAGCCCCCTACTCAGGGGTCTTTCCGGCGGCTGAGGGGTCAGCTGCCCCCCGTGACCCCCCTCAGCGCCGCCCCTGCTCTCAGTACGGTGTGGTTCGGGGATGAACCAGGCGGAAGCTGGTGGGCCTGTAACGACCCGGTCCTAAGAGGGGTGGCGCCGGGGTGGATGGCCTGAGCAAGGAGCGACCCAGTGAGGGGTGGCGCCGGGGCAAAGAAACCTGAGCAAGGAGTGGCCCTGAAGGATATCGATGGGGGTAGGAATGAACAGAATCTATATCGGAAAGAGAGGGTTTCGAGATTGTGCTGGTATGGGACGGTACAGTTAAGAAGGGCTAGATTTCGAGACTGTACTGGTATGGGACGGTACAGTTGAGAATGGCATAAGAGATTTGACAGGTACTACCTATACCAACAAAATGCATCTTCTTTTCGATAGCCCATTCCGAAGTAACTTCAGAATTAAGCGTGCTTAACTTGGGGAAATTTCAGGATGGGTGACCTCCTGGGAAGAAATTTCTAGGAAGCATGTGAGTAAGGACAATGCATGCTGGAAAGACACGTGTTGGTTTGTGGGGACAGACGATCAGATCCCGGGTGTTACAAAATATTACCAATAACTATACTAATATTTCTATTGATCTATCCTATCTTATAATAATTAAAAATTTAAAACATGAAAAAATTAGGTAAATATATTTGAGAAATGAAATCATATCAACTAAATTACAAAAAAAAAAAAAAAAGGAAAATAAGAAAATATTTTGATAGTACCTCCGTCATGACACAAGATGAAACAAATTGCAGTCGGATTTTATCAATATCAACTATTGTAGTGTATTATTTATTAATTACAATATTGTAATTCAGAAAATTATTTACATTATGAATTTTTTTTGAATAAATAATGTTATTCATTGAAAATAATCCACCTCTAATAAAAGGGGATGGTATAGAAGTCTAATCCCTTATAGGTGTCAAAGAACAAGTTGCTTGTGCAAGACAATAAATAACCTTGTTTGTATATCCTTTTATACGAACAAAAATAACATCTCTTCTTTAACGAGCTAACTCCAAGCAATCATCTACTAAATAATTAAACAAAGTACGAATATATGTATAATTATCGAGATGATAAACAATCCCCCTGGTATCTAACTCGATGATAATTGATGTGCAATATTTTCACATAAGATTTATATTTTTTACTATTATTTATACATAAATTTCTAACAGTTTTATTTTTACATGTTATTTTCTCATCATAGCGTATTAATAATTTGCTGTTTTTAAATTCAAACTACAATGGATTTTTTTTTTTTTTTTTTTTTTGTCTCAAATAATAAAGTTTATGATCAAAACTCGAAAAATAAAATAATTTAAAACTTTAAGGTGAACTAAACAAGTTTTCAAATGTCTTGGTTTTTTTATGTGGAAACGATTGAAAATTTGTAAGTGAAAAATATTTCATGAAATTCAACAAAGTTGCTAGAATTTACTGTGTTTCTGTGTATTATGGTGTGTATAAACTTGATATGTTCAACTTCATTATAAAAATTTAAAATAGCAGTAGTACTACTGTATTTAATTTATAACTTAAATTTGAGACATAATAAATGTGTCTTAATTAATTGGAGACAAACGTCATTTTCTTTAATTGAATTGGCATAGGCGATTGAAGTCATAAATTTTAGCTCGAAATTAAGCATTATTGCGAAATAAATTAATTTCCCTTTGATTCTCGATGGGGAAAGATTAGAGCGGCAGCGGCCACGGACCCTACTATACATAACAAAGGCTCAATAAAAGCTTGAGCTGAAACCTGTTGAACATATTCAGTCTTACCAACAAATAAACAAAAAAAAAAAAAAAGATTATATTCAGTTAAGCATCGCCATCTGAATTCAAAATCATGACTTTATAGAGTAATTTTCTTTTTAATCGATAACAACTTAAGTTTTTCAAATTCAAAAACCATATATATCTCAACGATTAATTGATTTGTTAATAAAACAGTCCCCCATTTAAAGCTTCGTCTTTGTCATCCATAATCCCTAAACCCTGCATTTATCAAACTCTTCAAGAAATGGGGATCAAGATTCAATCTTTTTCCATCCTTTTTGTTCTTTTCTCTCTGTTTATCATCTTCTCCACCGATTTCGCCTCTGCAGATTACTATTTCACCGTCAAAACAGGGGGAAGATGGGTTGTACTCCAACAAAGTATAGGCATTTCTGCAATGCATATGCAAGTCCTCAACAACAATAAGGTCATCATGTTTGATCGGACTGACTTCGGCCTCTCAAACCTGTCACTTCCCAGCGGCAAATGCCGGTTCAACGACGACGTCGTTCTTGTTGACTGCACCGCACATTCCGTTCTCTATGACATTGCTTCAAACACATTTCGGCCCCTCACTCTCTTAACAGACCCATGGTGCTCCTCCGGTTCAGTTGATGCAGACGGAACTCTAATACAAACTGGCGGCGACAAGAAAGGTGAGAAGATAATTCGAACGTTTTCTCCTTGTGAAGATGGCAATTCTTGCGACTGGTTCGAGCTCAATAGCCCGCGTCTGTTTAATAGGAGATGGTACTCAACCAGTCAGATTCTGCCCGACGGCAGGATTATCATCATCGGCGGAAGAAGGGTTTTCACTTACGAGTTTTATCCCAAGAGTTCTTTACAGCCAGATAATATCACATTTCCATTCTTGGTTCAAACCAGAGACCCAAAAGAAGAAAATAATTTGTACCCTTTCTTGCATCTCTTGCCTGATGGGAATTTGTTCATATTTGCTAACAATCGATCGATTTTGTTTGATTACAAGAGAAATCAAATTGTCAAGGAGTATCCAGTTTTGCACGGTGGTTCGAGGAATTTCCCGTCCACGGGGTCATCGGTTTTGCTTCCTCTCCGGCTAACCGGAGGGATTAACATGCCGGAAGCCGAGGTGTTGATTTGCGGCGGAACGCATCCCGGCGCTTATATCAAGGCCCACGAGGAGAGTGTCTTTGTCGAAGCTTCAAGGACATGTGCCAGGCTGAAATTAACCGACCCGAATGCTAAATGGGTCATGGAGTTCATGCCTACGCCTCGGGTCATGAACGATTTGATACTTTTACCAAGTGGTGACGTTTTAATTATCAACGGTGCCAGAAACGGCAGCGCAGGTTGGAATGACGCCGTCAACCCGGTTCTCAACCCGGTTCTGTATCTCCCAAATGCCGCCCTGAGTCCGACCGAGAGATTTGTGGTGCTTGCAGCGTCAAAGACTCCACGAATGTATCATTCGACGGCTGCACTTTTGCCAGATGGGAGGATCCTAGTGGGTGGAAGCAATCCACACCCAATGTACAATTTCACAGCACGTCCATACCCGACGGAATTGAGCTTGGAGGCATATTACCCGCCATATTTGGACCCGCAGCACTCGAAGCTAAGACCGTCGATACTAACAGTGGAAGCGGCGGAGAAAACGGTGTCGTATAATGAGATGTTCGCAGTTACATTCGTATTGAATTTGAACCGTGAGGAATCTGGGATTACAGTTGAGCTTATAGCGCCGGCGTTTAATACTCACTCGTTCTCTATGAACCAAAGGATGATAATTTTGAATGTTGTGAATATGGAGAGATTGTCTTCTTTCGCCTATAAGGTGAGTGTGATTGGGCCAACAAGTGTGAATGTTGCACCACCTGGATACTATATGCTGTTTGTGGTCCACGCTGGCATTCCTAGTCATGCCGTTTGGGTCAAGGTACGGTGACGAAAATTGCAGTTGTTGATTTTTTATTTTTTTATTTTTTTGTCATAGATTTCCAGCTGTAGTTTTGTTTTTAGTCATAGATTAATGTGGTAGGATTTCTTGCATTGGGCACAAAGATGCAATATATATATATATTTTTTTTAGTAAGCTACAATGCCAAAAAAAAAAAATCTCAACGTAAAACAAACAGATTAAATGCATCTGCGCTACATCCCCTTGTTGTGAAGGGAAATGCAACTGGTCAATTCAGCAAACAAATGGTAAGCATAAATAAAGACCTTAGCAAATTAAAAGCAGAATTTTTTTGCAAAAATATCAGCAGCAGCTTCCTTAGTCCAAGCTAGGGCAACCAGGCTACCCATACAAACAACAGACCACTCTTCCTTTTTATTTTCTTTCACTGAAATAAAATCGTTATATTAAATCTGAATGAAGAACATTAATGATTTCCATAGGAGGATCAAAAGAACTAACATGAGGAAGATTAGAGGAATCACTAAAAGGAAGATAATCTTTCACCAACATGATGGACCACTCTTCCTTATTACAGATGTATGTCATTGATGTAATATCTCACCAAAAAAAAAAAAAAAAAAAAAAAAAAAGAAACCAAATGATGTTTGTTTTTAATGCTTTCCTTTAACTTTAAAATCAAATTTCAAGACTTGGCCGAGCTGAGCTTTTCTAAAACTCCATCAGGCCGGCCTAAATTTCTGGTAATGTATTCATATGGGAGATTGGCTAATTGCTCACAAGTTGACAATTTGATATTGGACTAATACCGTTTTATTGTAATCACATGTTTATTTTATTATACATTTCAAAGTCCCCATTTTTTAAATGCATTTTTGCTATAATTTTTGCAAGGTGAACTTTTCTTTTTTTTTTTTTTTTTTTTTTTTTTTGTGATTATTCACGATGAGAGATTCTTGGCTGTTTATCGATTTATTTTGTGCCTCAATTATTGCCCCGTGCTATTATAGTTAAGCCAGTATGTGTGCATAGTCATATAAAAAACCTTTGCTGGAATCATGATTTTCATTTAACAATATGAACTACTAGCCTTCTCACTGTTACAAGAGGGAAAAAAAACCCGGAAAAGATTACAAAGATCTGAAGCAATTCTAAACCCTTCGGTTTAGCCTTTGATACCACACGGATACTCATTTCCTTCCTATTTTCTCATGACCCCCAGATAGAAGAGCAAGCCCACAGGCCCGGGGTTGGCTGCTCTCAGAGCCTAATGCAACCATTTCCATGTTGTGTAAACTGAAAATTGAACTATACCTATACACAAATTGGGAATTCTAGTTAATTAGCTCTTGTGGTTCTATATTTGTACCGGTTGGCCCAAAATAAGTAATGTAAGAAATTGACAGCACTAAGCACACACATAAGCCAGTAGAACCGCTCCAGACAATAGTAATTTATGTTGGGACCATCCAACCATGGCCCGTGATTGTAGTTCTCTGTGATATGATTAACTATTGATACTATTACTGAGCTTAAATAGTACCCCATAGCCAAGGATGCCCAAGAAAGAGAAGTAGCTAATGATCTCATGCTTGCTGGTGCTTCTGTGAAGAAAAATTCCAACAATCCTGCTAGAGTGAAAAGATCTGCTGACCCCAAGAACAAGTATTGAAATGCGATCCAGAAGAAAGAGATCGGCAATGGCTCCTTTGAATCGAGCATTCCTGAATGTGTAGCAACTCTCTTTCGCTTGATTTCGACTAATGCTGCTACTGCCATTGCTATTATTGAGAGAATTAAGCCAATCCCAATTCTCTGCAGATGAGAAATTCCCATTTCGGATTTGGTTGCTTTTCGAGCGAAGGGAATGATGAAGTGGTCATAAATCGGGGCCAGGATCATAATGAAGATTACAGGGAAAATGGGAAGGGAAGCAGGAGGAACTTTCATGGAACCGAGCTTCGTGTCCATGGTACTAGCTTGTTCTACTGAGAATGAGGAGAGCTGAGCTAGGCAGCAGTTGAGCATGATTGTGCAAGCAAATATAGGCAGGATTCTTATAACAACTTTAACATCTTCCACTTGATGCAGCGTGCAATGTAATGCAGAATGTGTTGTCCTTTTCATCGCAGCTATGTTAAGGCAACTGATGCTCTTTGTTACCTCATCAGTTGATTCGATTTCTTTCAAGTTTCCCTTCGGTTCCTGACCTTGGCTTCCTTGTGTTGCATTGAAAGGGCTAGTATTCAAATTGGCTACAGCATTGCTCGGACTACCTCCGGTCACACAAGTGTTTGCTACAGCAGCAATCAGAACCTTGGAAATGGTAGTAAGGGGACTACCGGATGGGATCTTATTCCGGTAAGTGAAAGAGCCAGCAAGGAAAATAGGGATGGACAAAAATATTGCAATAGTAGAAATTCCAAATCCCCATTCCCACCCTTTATTGTCTTCAACCCAAACAACAAATGTAACTGCAATTAGAGCTCCACAGGATAGGCAGAAGACAAAGTAATTGAAGAAAGTTGATCTTTGCTTCCTTCCTTTTGGTGAGGATTCATCAAACTGTTCTGCCCCATGTGTCGCCAGCGCGCCTTTAATTCCTCCCACACCAAGTGCCACTAGATATAGGCCTACATACAGCATTGCAGCTTTTTTACCATCTACTTCTTCGCACTGGATGTTCGGGTTGCTTCTGTTACACTCCGGTGGCTTTAGCGAAGTCGACCTTGCTTGCACTGTTAGAATGACCAACCCCTGATTAACATCGAATCGAAAAGGTTAATCCGATCCATTTAATTATTTACCACAAATCACAACTAGTAATTAGCCATAAATGGCTTTAGAGCCATAACAACTTATTTCTTGTCAATTTGGTTGCACTACGGTTGACTTAAAAGAAAAAACATTTCTTTTTCAGCAGTATTGATAAGTAAGCATGTAGTGTATAAGCTGAACAATCAACACCACTCGTAATGGAAATCGAATCTATTAAAGAGCCATATCTAAAAACAAGCCAACTTTTGACAGGTAGCTAAAGTAAAGCCAATATGGGTCCCCTTAGCCACGTGTTGAACCCCATCTCTGTTCTTGGACTGATAGGCATAGAAATGGACTAGCAAACAGATAAAAACAAATAAAATTGTCATGTTTTTCAAAATGTTTTTGTGCCAAGTGATGGTATACACACAATTAATGCTATATGTATATTACATGGTTCACAAACCTACACAGATTACTTCTATTACCATATGTTTGTTTTTGTGTGGATGCACAAGTGTACATTCTTCAATATTTGATAATAATTATCCAAATAAAAAACATATTGGTTGTGCTTAGTTAGCAATGCATGGCAATTTTATTAAAATAGCTTTCTAATTTGATTTCTACTGAATACAATTGCAGAAACAAATAACTATGCTTGTAACACAGTTGTTTCATAATGTAAAACTCACGCCAAAATTAATTCATTAATTTGTCTTAATATCTATGTATCATTAATTGTTTAATTTTTTTTTTCCTCACATTTAAGAGGGTAATTAGAGGATGTAGACATATGCAATTTTGAAGGGATAATTTATCGAGAAATAGAATAGCGTATCAGAAAAACAAGAAGCCCTATCTAGACAGAGACCACACTTAAGTTTGGAAGGTGCACGTGGCGAGCAGAAATTAATAGCAGAGACAGACAGCCACATTAAAACGCCTTGTCGTTTAGGTGAAACTAAGATAGCGAAGCCAGAAAGGACAATGTAGATATTGAGAAAAAGGGCAGTTTCTATTTGTCCCAAGTTCTCAACACAACTACATTAATATGGGGTCCTCCTATGGGACTCGTTATAATTGAATATGTCTCTCATGACTCTTATCATATCAATAGGACCCACTTCCACTTTTTTTTTTTTTTTTTAAAAAAAAAAAATTGGTATGCTAATCAATTAATATATATTATTTCTCAAAACATTTTAAAGAAAGTGATGGTATGTTATGCAAATTTTTTGGTATTATTTTTGCATACATATGTCTAAATTTTGAAATAATAATTAAAATATAATTGAGTAAAAAGGAAAGCTTAATTATGGAAAAATAGAAAAGAAAAAGTTAGAAGAGGCATAAGGTTCAAAGGCGTTCATGCGAGCAACTTGCTTACAAAAGTGCAAGATGATGACATAACGTCTAACCCAATCATAGGCGGTGCCTAGTTAATTGTGCCTTGTGCAATTTTTTATTTCTTTGACTTTATAAACCAATCAACCAAATAATTGATTTTATATATATATATATATATATATATATATATATATATATATATATATATATATATAAGACCAGGCAGGGTAAAATAGAAAATTGGAAGTGAAAAAAAAAAAAAAAAAAAAAGAGGGGGAAGAAAAATAGTACCAGGAATTGAATAGAAGCACTTATCAGGTAGATGAGATACGTAGTGAAAAAAGCATCAGAGAGAAAACCACCAAGAAGGGCTAAAAGGAAAGCAGTGCCCATGAAATTCGTGACATTATTTGCAGATCTAGAAGGAGATAGGTTCATCTTCTTCGATAGATATGTCACCAAGTTGCTTGCATTTGCCAAAAATGCTAGATTCTCCAATATTTCCACAACTGCCTCCTCCCCATTTTCAATTCACACAAAAGTTAATATCAACCCAAAATCCTAAAAAACAAAAAATCTAGTTGAACAATTGCACAATTCTAACTCAATTAATTTCATTACCTAAGACAAAAGTTGCAGCCAGCATGCCTCCATGTCGTCCTCTGATTGCTGGCTTATTCCTCCAGTCCACATATCCTTCCCAAACCTGTTGCTGTTCTTCTTCCTGCAGTAATTAATTCATTGAAATTCACATCATTATATCCTTAACTGTAATCTAATTAAGAGGAAAAAAGAAATTGAAAAAGGAAGAGAGGAGAGTGATAAAATGATATCCCACCATTTCAATTTCTTCAATTTGGAGAGTTAATTGGTTGAAACTTTACAGAGAGAGGGATATATATAGAGAGCTAGAGGAGAGAGAGAAAGAGGTGGAGTGCTGCGTTTTGGCTATAAAAGAGAAGAAAGTCCAAACTTAGGACAAGAATAGTATGGACCCATTACAAATTAAAATTACTTTGAGGGGAAAACAATTAAAAGTTCAGATTTTCTGTTTGACTGCTATATTTGTTGGATTTTATATAGTGATTCTTAAATATGAACAATGAATTGGAAGAAAAGAAGGGAAGGTTCATAGAATAAAAAAAGAAAAAAAGAAAGGGGTGTTTGGTTAAGGAGAAAAGATGGGTGTTTTGGATTTTCCAAAAAGAAAATAAAAGATGAAAATTGTGAGCATCAAATCCTAGTTGATTTTATACTGGCTTACTTTATGCTACTAGACCCTATAGTTAAAAAGTAATGAACTAGAGATGGATGATGGGTAATCATTTTCTTGTTTTGAGCCCATGATTTTTTTGATTTTTTTTTTTTCTTTTTCTTTTGATAGTTGTTGATGCCTACCTCATCACCATGCTAATTACGGTATTGCTAATCTAGCTAGCTTTCACGTAAATATATTTTGCCCTACTCAAAAAGAAACAACAAAAATACAAGAAAAACAAATATTTGAGATCCTTGACTTTTTCTCCCATTTCTTAAACTTTTAATCTCACACATTTAAAGTCTCTTGCTAACTATCAGAAAAACCAGCTATGAATTAAAAATTCTGTTACAAAAACGGTTTTCATTTCATTTGAAATTTGTATTTTTATAATTTAAAATATATATTTTTTAATTTTTTATGCAGTCATATTAAAACTGCAAATTCTCATTTTAAATAAAAAAAATACACTTAATTTTAACTCAATTTGATACTTTTAGCTACCTACTATGATTATCAGGGGTATTGATATTTTGATAGGAGCTTGACGTGTCTGATTCAAAGATTAAATGCTGAATCACCAAAAATTAAAATTATATTAACTTTTAAAAAAATTATGAGTTTAGAAATGTTTAAAAAATAAATGAACAATTTATTTTATATTCGGAGTTTCTTTTTAAAATAGAAGCCCCTCATAATGTATTCATTGATGGATGGGTCTGTAGCAATTTTTGTTTTTGTTTTAGTTTTAGTTTTAGTTTGGCTTTTCAGTTGGTAAAAGTAAAACAATATCTTATAATGAAATTTTATCAGAAATACGAATCAATTTCCATTTTTTTAATCAATTCACGGCACACGCCTGACAACTTGACTCTTTTAGATGGTCTTTTCCTTATGGGTTACGGAATTCATTTGTTTTGTTATATTGTATAAATATAAAATTAAATAATAATGAATACATTTATAGCCATCTGAGATGCAGTCTGATCGAAACTTGAGTTCCTAATCTTCCATCCAACTCCCGTAAAACATACTAGTAATTGTATTCCGGATTCTTTTAATAATTAGGAATTGGGAAGAGGATTAAATTGTTTAATACAGTCAAATGGTAGTTTCTTGGCACAGCCATTATGCTCCACTTACGTAGCCAGTGGGTACATGCAACCACTTTATGCACACAATGTACAAGATAATACCTAATTACACTACTCAAATTAATTCAAACTTTCATACTTGCTTAAGAGGGTAATAATTTAATTAAATATTTCATATATACTCTTTGTTAGTTGCCCCATTTAGGAATTGATTAATTCTTTAATCAATGCCATATGCTTACCACTTTGTTTAATTTAGAACATGATTATTTAGTGCTTAAAGATTTAGATGGTTGAACCAATTGGAGCCTCAAATAATTCATCTGGATTTCGCATATATGTGTGGTAGGTAGGTCTCTATAACCAAAAGATTAGGACGGTATTAGAAGTCATCGATTTGTTTTGGATTCCATGAAGAATGGATTTTTATATTAAAATAACACTAGATCTGTTGTGATTTTTTCGATAAAAATTATATTTTAGTATAATGGAATAATTAGAAATATGGCCTACCTTTCATATGAATATAATATTGAGCTTGTTAAAATAGCTGCTCTTTCATGTCACTTAATGGAGACATAAAGTCAACTTTTATGATAAAAGTGTAATTAATATATACCGTCCTATTTTTATATATAACTGGATATAGGTAGAGAATGTATTTATGCCTATGATGGTTATTTTTTAAAAATTTTATTTCCGTCGTATGTCCTTTTTATATAGAATTTGAATTGTCTCATTATGGTCCCCTATTTTCTTACTGTAATAGGGTAATATCATAATACACAACAACAGTCCATTAACTTTTAAATATATCTCATAATATTCTATCCATAAAAGTTTTAATTCCTATCACATAATATTAACTTTTCAATTTTAATTATATTTTTTAAAAGGCCACTTTGACTAAACTTTGGTGATTAGTTCACTCAAAATACAACATATATAAACATTTATACAAATAACTCCACTACATATATCGATGATATATTATTAATTTGTAATTTATTTTCTTTAGTATTCAGTTTGTACATTGATGATCTCCAAAATTTCATTTAAACGGTAAAAATATTCTAGATTAATGTTTAGATTAGAAATAATAGTTATTGAACTCTCCTAGTTTTGATGTATTAATATGATGATTTGTATTGTGAAATTATTATCTCTGCGTAGTTTCACATGAATTTTCTGATTTGAGAAATTTGGGTCATTGAGGGTTTTTTTTTTTTTTTTTTTTTAAATTGAAACAAAAACACATTGGTGAAAGAATAATTAATTTGAATTCTTTTATTAATTATTTTCCCACGTATTGCCCTTATTTGGAAGTCAGTTCGGCGTTGACAATTCAACTGTTTGACATGTGAATCAACCCTTACTATTATTAAGTAGACTATCTATGGCCTTATAGTAAACAAAACAAAATCGAAATACTCGAGCTATTATTATTATTATTATTATTATTATTATTATTACTGAAACTCAAACGATTGAGGTTGACAAATATTGATCTTATTAATGAATTGGATTACAAAGGAATTTTTTTTTTTCTTGACTGGAGGATTACAATTGATATAAGTTCATGCTTAAAATTGAAAATCTCACATTCAATTTAATTTGGGCAGGAAAGTTGTGAGTTGACAAATGATGGAAAGCAAACTAATAAACTGAACCTGATCGAAATATATGGCTTTATCAAATCCTTTATTTTTTTCTTTAAAAGGAAAAAAAAAAATAAAAACCAATCATACAATCCATCTATTTATAAAGATGTATTTACACTTAATTTGTTTGGAAGATCCAAACTTGGGTTTGAATATCATCTTTATCTAAATTTACTAAATAGAGGAATAAATCTGGGACACCTAAATAGGAATTAGTCTGATTGTGAACTTGGGTTTAAAACTGTCCACCGTGGTGGTGCGTGCCTAACTAGGATCACCTTATGAAAATAAAAAAAAATTTTAAAAAAAAATATTTCATTCGTTCTAATTTGATAGAGTACATTTTTATTTTAGTCCTTCCCAAATTACAGATAACTTTCCTTTTATAAATAATTAGTTATTTCTAATTTTTCCAATACACCCTTATTTATTATGCATGATAATCAGCAAAATATATCAATATTTATCTTGAAACTATACATATTCTACCATTCCAATACAAAGTTAATTGCAAATTGTAATAATTTAATGTTCAACCATTTATGTTAAGAAGTTGAATATTAATTAGTTCAAAGGTTGCAAAAATATAATTAAGCGTCCCTACCCTGATGCTAGGGTTTCTGTGATTTACCCAAAATAGGGTTTTCCTTTTTACCCATTCTTAGGGTTTTCTAGCCGCTACCCGATCTACCCATGGCTTTCAATGATGAAGACGAGGTCACCAAGGCATGTCGCAGCCTATCAATTGCGTCTGAAGATGATGTGCTGGCTGTGGTGCCGTTTGAGGAGGAAGTTGTTGCCTATGATTTACGATGGAGTTGTGTAGGCCGGTTCGTTACAAACAAAGATTTTAATATAGAAGGTATGAAGATTACACTGTCCAAACTGTGGGAACCTGCCGGTGGTATGGCTATTGTTGATCTGAAGGATAAAAGATTCTTATTTCAATTCAATCATGAATTTGATGTTAATGCGGTATTGAATGGAGGCCCTTGGCAATTTGAGAATAAATTGTTAGTTCTTCGTAGGGTTTCAACTATGGAGGAACTGTACTCTATTGAATTGAATATGGTGGATTTTTGGGTTCAGATTCATGACTTGCAGGTGGGGTTTAGAACGGAACGTGTAGCTCGGTTATGTGGTGATAATATTGGGTCCTTTCTCCGTACTGATACACGGGATTACAGTGAGCCTTACCGGGGATATCTTCGAGTCCAAGTATCTATTGACGTTCGAGTGGCTCTGAAGAGAAGAATGCGATTGGGACGATCGGCTGATGATTGGTTTTGGGCTAACTATAAGTACGAACGTCTCCCACATTTTTGTTTCTTTTGTGGATTGATTGGCCATAATGAGAAGGACTGTATCGCCTTTCGAACACTCAATGACCCAAATATACCTAAACATTATGGTCCTTTTTTAAGGGCAACCCCACGCAGGTTACAGAAGAATTCATCCCCTTGGTTGAATGCGCCAGTGCTAGCAAATTCGGCCACTAATTCAGCAAGTGCAGGTCCAGGTTTTGTTGAGCTTATTAAGACTCAAGAACAATTAGCAAAAGAGGCAGAAGTTGAGCAGCAAGTTACGGTTGTTCAAGATCCGAAGAGGAAGCGAATTACACATGGTGGCAGTTCAGATGTGGTGGCAATGGAGGTTACAGATACAACAGTAGAGATATCGGCGGGTCCTGTTAATCAGGCCTGCCGGACGCCATGAATTGTTTAAGTTGGAACTGCCGAGGCTTGGGTAACCTCGAGACAGTTCGGGAGCTCCAGGAGCTCAAACGAACCCGAAAACCTTCCATCATATTTCTGATGGAAACTATGATCTTACGAAATGCAGTGGAGGAAGTTAAGTTACAATTGGGTTTTGCGAATTGTTTTGCAGTGGATTGTGATAATGGAGGAGGAGGAGGGATTGCTTTAATGTGGGAAAGTGATTTGGAGATTAACTTGTTCAAATTTGGAAAAAATTTTATTGATGTCATTGTGTCACCCCGAAACGAAAACCCGTGGCGTCTAACAGGTTTTTATGGTTTCCCACAACGGAACCGAAGGCAGCAAGCTTGGCAATGTATGAAGGACCTCTACAGAATTTCCCAGTTACCGTGGTGTATTTTGGGGGATTTTAATGATCTGATGTATGATTTTGAAAAGAGGGGCAGTCATGGACATCCAATAAATTTGCTACATGGCTTTCGTGCAACTCTGGACTCATGTGGCTTGCTGGAAGTGGTTATGCTTGGGTACCCATTCACTTGGACTCGAATACGAAATGGAATGGTTATTTTAGAGGAGAAGTTGGATAGGGTCCTAGCGTCTCAGAGTTGGAAGGATCGGTTCCCAAATGCTGCAGCTCTAAATTTAGTTACAACTCAATCTGATCATAGTGCCATTCTTCTCCAAATTGAGCTGTCAGCTCCGAATTATATGGTGCCTTTTCGGTATGAGAACAGCTGGTCCTCTGAGCAACAATGTCGTGATGTAGTGGCTGAATCTTGGCAGAAAAGTTGCAATAATTCAGCAACCACAAGACTACAGTTATGTGCAACTGCTTTGCAACAATGGGGGTTTAGTTTTCGGTGTAAATTCAAGGGGAGAGCCAAACAATTATGCATTCAGCTTGAGAGGGTTCGGGGTCAATTAAATTCAACAGATTTCCAGCAAATTAGTTCTGAACTTGATGCGGTACGGTTGGCACAAGAAACATATTGGAAACAACGGTCAAAGGAAAAATGGTTACGTGAAGGGGATAATAATTCTCACTTTTTTCATTCAACAGCTTCAAGAAGGCGACGGAAGAATGATTTTAATGGGTTACTTGATGGGCAGGGAAATCGGTTGTATTGGAGACACGGATTGGAACACGTGCTGCAGCAACATTTTCAGAATTTATTTACGTCTCAGGGGTGTGAACATTCTGATTTGTTCGACCATGTTCATTCTCGGATCAGTGAGGAGCAGGCAATGGGTTTAGTAGCAGTGTATACCGTGGAGGAGGTGAAAGAAGCAATTTTTTCGATGCATCCTGATAAAGCACCGGGTCCTGATGGGCTCAATCCTGGGTTTTATCAACATCATTGGCCTGTAATTGGTGAGGATATTGCTAAATTTTGTATTCAATGTCTTAATAGTGGGTGCATTCCTTCTGAGCTCAATCGAACAAATATTGTATTGATTCCGAAAAAGCCTGTACCAGATTCTATCAATGACTTGAGACCTATTGCATTATGTAACGTTATTTTTAAGATAATGTCCAAAATGATTGCTAATAGGTTAAAAAAAGTGTTGCATTCGGTGGTTTCTGAAGTTCAGAGTGCTTTTGTCCCAAAACGCTCCATCACAGATAATATCATGATTGCTTTTGAAGTGGGCCATTTTTTGAAATTGAAGCGAACAGGAAGGGTAGGATTTGCAGCTCTTAAAGTGGACATGTCTAAGGCATACGATAGAATAGAATGGGATTTCTTACAGGCTATGTTGAATCGTATGGGTTTTCCACAGAGATTTGTTAATTTGATTATGCTTTGTGTTAGTACTGTCCAGTATCAGATTGCCAACAGGAATGCAGTGTTTGAGTTGTTTTCACCTACTCGAGGGTTACGTCAAGGAGATCCCTTATCTCCGTATTTATTCATTCTTTGTGCAGAGGGCCTATCTACATTATTTCGTCAGGCAGAAGAGGTGGGTATTATCCATGGTTGTAGAATCTGTCCAGCTGCTCCACCAGTGTCACACTTATTGTTTGCGGACGACAGCTATTTTTTCTTTCAAGCAGATGAACCTGAGAGTAGAGCAGTGAAGGATATTTTTGAGAAATATGCGCGTGCTTTGGGTCAGCAGATCAATTATGTCAAGTCTAAGATTGTGTTCAGTGCCAATGTTAATCCAACTCGGCAAATGGAAGTCCAAAACGTGTTAGGGGTGCAGGTGGTGGATTCGCAGGAACATTACCTAGGGTTACCTGCATCGATTGGGAGAAACAGAACAGAAGTTTTTCAGTATATCGTTGATAGATTAAAGAAGAAGATTCGGGGCTGGAATTCCAAGCGTTTTTCTCAAAGTGGAAGGGAGGTTCTTATCAAAGCTGTAGCACAGGCGTTGCCCTCTTACATCATGTCAGTTTTCCTTCTTCCTAAAAAGATTTGTCGACAGATGGAGACTGCTTTGAATGGATATTGGTGGGGGAGAGGAGTTAAATGGAAAGCCTGGGATTCGTTATGTGTGAGACGGATGTGGGGAGGGTTAAATTTTCGAAAATTCCATGAATTCAATGTAGCGTTTCTTGGAAAGCAAGGCTGGCGTTTTTTGCAAAACCCCAATGCTCTTGTGTCCAGAATTTATAAGGCAAGATACTTTCCAAATAATGATTTTTGCACAGCTCCAAAAGGTAGAGAACCCAGTTTTATATGGTCAAGTATCCGTGCTTCTCAAAGTTTGATTCAGAATGGCTTATATCACCGGATTGGCAATGGAAGACGGACTCGTATTTGGCGTGATAAATGGCTCAATACAGAAAACGGTTGCCCTTCAATACAATCATGTTTACCGGGACTTGAAGATAGTATAGTTGATTCTTTGAGATCAGCAGAAGGTCAATGGGATTATGACATCTTATCGGACTTATTCTCGGTGGAGGATCGCTGTTTGATTATGGCTATTCCTCTTTCTCTGCGGGAGGTAGATGATCGGGTTTGTTGGAGGTGGGACAAAAAAGGTTTGTACAGTGTCAAATCAGCTTACTATCATTTAATGGAGTCGTATCCGCGACCACCAGTTGAGGTTGTCTCGGCTCCGTGGGGTAAGCTATGGGCTATGGATTGTCCGCCGAAAGTTAAAAACTTCCTATGGCGTGCGGCCTGGAATATTCTACCAACAAAAAAGAATCTACAAAGTCGTCGTATTGATCTTGAGGTCACTTGTCCCTTTTGTCATGAAGCTGAAGAAACGGAGCTGCATATTTTGTTACAATGCCCGATTGCTACTCAGGTTTGGTTGTTTACGGGTGTTGACAGGATGTGGGAGCAGTCTCAAGATTTTGGTGACTGGTGGCAGAATATTTTATGGAATTGCAGCAGTGAAGAGGCGGGTTTGCGAGCTACAATAGCATGGTACATCTGGTATGGCAGAAATCAAGGTGTGTGGCATCGGAGGCAGCTTCAATTGCAGCAAATGGCACGCTCGGCAACTGATTTTCTGCTTCGATGGCGGGCTGTTCAGAAGAATTTATGCAGCAATTCTGGTCGTTCTCCTACAGTTCAGAATTGGAAACCACCTGCTCTTGGTCTTAAATGCAATTTTGATGCAGCGGTTGATGGTACAGGGCGGTGTATTGGTGTGGGATGTGTCCTCCGTGATACAAGCGGCTCTTTTATCGCGTCAAGAATTTCTTCAGTTTCTGGCATTACAGATTCCACATTAGCTGAAGCGATTTCTTGCCGTGAGGCCTTGAGTTGGATCAAAGACCGTGGAGACGAAATTATTGAAGTAGAAGGCGATGCTCAACTTGTCATTTCAGCTCTGACGGCTTCGGATGGTGATGATTTTTCTGCTTTTGGGATGATAATTGCCGATTGCAAGCTCTTATCCGAGTCCTTGCTTTCGTGTTCTTTCAACTATGTAAGGCGGACTGCTAATCAGCTAGCTCATCATCTTGCTCGACTAGGTCTAAATGCTACTAATCCGATTGTGTCAGACACTTGTTATTCTACTTTGTCTCATGTACTTAATCATGATTTGAGTTAATGCAATTCATCGTTCATTCAAAAAAAAAAAAAAAAATAGTTCAAAGGTTGCTGTTCATTCTCGGGCCTCTTTAAAATTATATTTTCTTCTTCTTCTTCTTCGTCTTCTTTTTTAGAAAACTTCAACTTCTCTTCTTATCAATATACGACCTGTTATTAATTATTTTAAGAGAAAATAATAATACTATAATAACATGTAACACACATTAATTTTCTTGTATGTTGAAATTTAGGGGCCAAGAACAAATATTTTTCCTCAAGCATCAGTCTTTCATTTGCTGCCATTGTTGGAGGCCTTATACTATACTTTTTCTATTAATTATTACTATTGTTGTTCTTGTGTACAAAAAAATTGTATATAGCGTAACACAACTAATAATACTATAATAATATGTAAAACAAACCAATTAATTTTAAAGAGTTTTTCACGTAAGTTATCCCTTTAGATAACGTTTCATCTGTAAGAATCTAATAATGGTTGTGGAATTCAAAACTAGATCGAAATGTTTCAAAAATCACTTTCATATCAACTCATAATAATAAAAAGATTTATCATAAATAAGTTATAACTAAATTTAGAAACCATTATTGTTATTTTTCTTAATATCACTACAAAAAATGCTAGATTTAGCAGTTAAATGATTTGGAGCAAAATAAATTTTACTTTTAAATGAGCTTGCAAATCATTTTATTGCTAAATCTAATATTTATTGCAGTGTATATATGGTTCAAGAAAATCATTTAATATTAGTGATTGTTAAATTTATTTGATTAATTTCCTTTAATACCTGTATTATATGGAAGGAGGGAGAGAAAATTACACAAATAAACTAACATTTTATTATCTTCCACAAAATCATTTACCACAAAATTATGCTAATTTTTAGCACGATTTGCAATTTTTTCGATTTAAATTCATTATAATTTAAAAGAATTGAATTTATTTAAATTGTGTTGTTCCAAATGTAAAAAAAATAAAAATAATAATTCAATTGAATTGATTTTTAAAACAAAATTGTACTGCCTATACATATTCAACTACATGAAATTAAATTCTATGAATTAGATTCTTAATCCTTTTCCATTCTCAATCCCTAAAGGCACCTTAGAGATAAGATTTGTTTAGTTATAGGGGTATCATTGTAAGTACCAATAACATAGATATCAAGTATATATACTCATATTCTTTATCAATCTTATTTTACTTTTCGTTATTACAATTGTTTTGTACTTATAAATAATACAATGAACTTTATAGCTAAGAGTGACCAAATAATTGGTCACCCAATTGGGTTATGACACACTGATATATATCATCTTTTTTATTTTAATATTCTTATTTTTAATTAATAGTGTTGTATCTGGTCTCAGTGAGACTCGAACCATGTACTTCCCAATTGAGAAAAGTTGTTTTTACCACAAGAGCATAGGGTGTAGTATCTGATAAGACAATTATTATTGTGATCAGTAGTGTAAGATAGTAGCGTTATTATTCATTGATTAATTATTTCACCTCACATGACTATTAATTGAATTGAATGTAAGATAGTAGCGTTATTATTCATTGATTAATTATTTCACCTCACATGGCTATTAATTGAAGTTTAGAGATTAGGCAAATCAACTATTTGTCATGTGAAATTGTGCATCACCTCTTGTAATGTTAAGTGGACCATCTATGTTTTTAAAAAAATGTGTAAATCGAAAGACTCAAAACTACAATAAATGGAATTAATTAATAAATCGGATAACAGATGATCTAAGTTGAAGTTTCAATTTGGAATTCAATTTCATTATGATGAGGGCAGGAGCTAGCTGTGAGTTCGTTGACTAGAGTACTAAGATTCTCTGGTTCATCGTATATTCTTTCCTTTTGTCAAAAATAAAAAATAAAAATTTAAAGCTTCATGAGTACAATCTGAATCTGTTAAGAAGTAACGTATTTAATATCATCC
This sequence comes from Euphorbia tirucalli, assembly GCA_039660915.1. Classification (NCBI taxonomy): domain Eukaryota; kingdom Viridiplantae; phylum Streptophyta; class Magnoliopsida; order Malpighiales; family Euphorbiaceae; genus Euphorbia; species Euphorbia tirucalli. The sequence goes on along the minus strand of CM077636.1, from coordinate 14,322,852 downwards.
TTATCAAAATTTATTTATTGAATGGATGATAATATATATATATAATTTTCACATGTAGACATTGATCAGAGAGTTGAAAGTGTGGCAATATATATAATTAAATATCACAGAAACAAAAATGCAAATGCTAAACCCTATATATATGGGGCAAAACTGACCTACCTTTCTGTTGCATTTTTATTTTTCTCATGGGAGGATGGAGACAAATATATATGTTTATCGACAAATAATACTGTATACATGTCATAAATATGATTTCATACTTGACCTGTCCATCTTAATTTAGTTGAGAATAAATTAGTATAAAATAGTTAGTGTATGCAATATAACTATGTTTTAATTTGAAAAATAAATGATTTTTCTTATTTGCTAATGCAATTATATTTGAAGGCAACAATTTTAGCTTCATGGATGGCATGGTTATCCAAGTTTATGGCTCATGGAGTGAGTATGGGGGCAGGATTCAGGACGCATTAATTATGGGAGTTTTTTCTCATAAAATATCTCCAAAGAATTTTAATTTCCTAAGATGAATTTTCATGCATTTGATATTGAACGATGCCTAATTGTTCCAAAACTAATAAAGACATTTTACGCAATCAAAATAATTATGTATGTACCGGGTCAGATTTGTCTCAAAATTCATTGTATTTAGCATATACTATCTAATTCAACTCAATAATTCACCTTTGACACTGATGTAAACATATATATCTTTTTTTTTTTTTGATATTTCCATATTGCTAAAACAAAAGAACTACTCATTAACTCACTTAAATACAACAAAGTTATTCAATTCCACACACACACATACACATATGTAATTAAAAGTTTTAAACTTCTCACAAGTTCTTAGGTACATATTCATTATAAGGAAATTATGTAAGAGAGATGGAACTCTCATAACCTCATTACACGTTAAAATTGATAAGGGAGGCAAATTAAATGTTTCCATGTTATAATTAAATGATTTTCGGCTACTATTATTATGTTTTTGACTTCTAAATTTCGCAATGTATTTAGCAGTGATATAATTCAAGCTCCAAAGTATTTTGCGCTTCGTTTGGAATATGTTAGAGATTTCATATCAGAAATAAATAAATATAAAGAGTTATACATAAGTCGTATAGATTAATTGGCCTTAACATAAACTAATTGATTTTGTGTTTACATGTCTCAATCTCACATATATGTTCACTCGTGCAGTTCGGCCCAATACTTTTAAATCGATGTACAATTCATTTATAAATAAATCGCATATGAAATTTAATTATAAATGAATAATGAGACAATATGAACTACAAAGTATATATGACAAATGGATAATGTACCATAAATATAAACTTGATTAGCAAAATTCTATTTTCTTTAATAAGTTATAACTATATTAAGATATAAATATTTATTTATCATATTGTATGCATAATTCACAAAAAAAATTAATTTTTCATTTTCTTTTCTCATCCTTCTCAATATTAAAGAAAACTTAAAAGATAATAATAGGTCATTATTTAAAATTAATTTTGAAATTTTGAATAAATAATAAATAAAAAAATATACGACATAATAAAAGTACAATGAGAGTAAAAGTTTTTCCAAAAAATATTTTCCTGCATGAAACATGACATTTATTTGTAAACTGTATATATTTTGAAACTGTAAATGAATTCTTGACGTTTGAGGAACTCATTCATTGCAACTGAGATTTTTTCTTTATTTGATGAATCATTTACGTAATTTTATATGTTTTATAGCAAATTTTCAATTTGACTAACATAGTTATTTAGTACATTGTCAACATTTTATTTTAATATACAAAATTATTAACAGCATAGACTTTAGGTGTATAATTTTTTTACACGTCAACTAAAATAGTAATAATCTCTATATAAGTAATTAATTATATATAATTAATTTGTATAAATATTTTCCGTTTTGGATAAATGATCAATTTGATTATTTACCTTGATTTGTGGGTCAATTCTAAAATGAATTTTAGGCATTAATTGGATACTTTAAGTTAGTCCAAAATTGCACATCTCAACTTGAAAAAATAGATATCTACTAAAACTTCACAAATTACACGTATACTGATATGTGTCATCGTCATACTAAAAAGAAATAAGTTATAGACTAAATTAATGCAATTTTTGTTTCAGGGCAAATAGCTAGATGTTGCAAAACAAGTTCATTGTTTAAATTGACCATTTATCTAATTAATTATTTTACCTGTTTGTCTCCTCTTGAAATTAATGGACTATATATATAGAATTTATTTATAAATAAATTCTACATGAAATATAATATAAATGAATTTCTCCTGCTTGGAATAAAATAATTTAAATGATAGAATTGAAATAAATTCTATTAATTTATACTTAAAATAAATGAATAAAAGTATTTCATTTGTATTTATTTGTTGAATTGTTTTTATTAATAAATTTTTAAGATAAGTAATCAATTAATTAATTATGTATAAAATATAAAATTAATTAATAAGAATTTTTTTATTTTAACAATTTATAACTAGATCAGTTATTGACTAAATAATAGATTTGGGGTTATTTAAGCACTTCTTAGATGACTTTTCTCCAAATTATGTGCATGCTAGAAATGAAATAAAGAAATTTTTGGGTTTTGATCTATCCACCATATGCCCAATTAGTACATGATCTATTAATTTGGTCATTTTGGTACTTATAGAAATCGAGAACATTTAGTATCTGAACATCAAAATTTAATGAAATTGATAATGTTGGTGGTTTAAAGAGCGGTAGTGAAGAGTAAGAATGGTCAATCTATTACAATAACAATGATTATTTAAGTTATTATAGTGATATTAAGAATTGACTAGTGACCAAAATATTCTAGATTTGAATAGATTAAGTACTAAATGTTCTTGATTTCAAAACATCAGGTACCAAAAGGACGATATAAATAGGTCTAGTACTAAATGGGAAAATTATGGATACGTCAGGTCTCAAAAAGATTTTCTTCCCGCTAGGAATCCAATTTGAAACTCAACATAAGTGATTAAGGATTGTTACCATTCAATCAATCTTAATTGGTTTTCATGTATAATTCAAAAGGAAAATTTATTTATTTTTATCCTTCATGATATTTAAAATAAAATATAATCAGTTAAAATTTAAAAATAAAAGTAAAATGATAATAGGTTATTATTTAGAATCGATAGAAAAATACTAATCAACAAAAAATTTATATGAGAAAAATAAAAGTGTAGAGAGGGTAGAATTATCTCATAATATTTCTCTGCATAAAACAAGGAATTTATTCGCAAATTCCACTTATTTTGATGGAATTTTCTCAATCCATGTTGAATTCTGCATAATTCTTTTTCATTTCAAGCATGAAAAATTAGAATTGGAAATGAATTTCTCAAAATTTTGAGGAATTGATTTACTCCAAACGGAGACTTATTATTTAGTTTACTGTGCTCACAGAAAAAATGGGGAGGTATGGCCATTGCTCTGAACAAATTGAATAGCACTGACATTTCTCAAAGATTTTCTGATAAATGTATTGGATTGTGAGATTTTAGTTATATGCCAGAAAATTATTGCAAATTGTTGGACCATAGGTGGATTTATGAAAGCATTTACACACAATGTTACAAAGTTTCGGAATGCATGGAAAATTACGAAAAGAAGAAGAAGACGAGATTCTTTGTTTTATTTTTGTTTTTCTTTAAATTAAAAAAGAAAGAATCGGATATCCACTGTAAATTTATCACAACCGTACAAAAGCAGGTGTGTGCTTGAAAAAATTTCGTAATCGTCGAGAAGATTAATTACAAGTGTATTATGTTTGTGCAATTCATCAAATATAAGCTACATGCAAATAAAAAAAAAAAAACACTATTTGTAGGAATTGATGGGGGCAAAAGGGACGTAATTAATAATTTACATTATCATAATGTTGAAAAGAAATTCATCTACCCCCGCGATCGATCTCATCTGTGACTAAAACTGGCTAATTACATGCATGAGATTTGTAATCTGCTTCTGGTCAATTTTATTCCTCTTCTCAGATCCGCATAAATTTATATAAATTAAGAATCAATATATGTTATTCTATCAAAACCAAAATACATTCCGAGGAATTTTGTTGCTTCTTGAAAAAGAAGACTCAAATTTTGACAAATTATATTATTCAAACAAGCTCCAAATTCAGCGTTTCTTCTACTTTTTCATGGGATTAAAAGATAATGCTACTTAAGGAAAATTTTTGGAATAATATCCATATATCCATAGCCTTCTCTCTCTCTCTCTCTCTCTCTCTCTCTCTCACTCTCTCTCTCTCTCTCTCTCTCTCTCTCTCTCTCTCTATATATATATATATATATAATTCTAGGTTTGTTAATATAATGGCGGGTACGGAGAATCTCCATTAAGAATGGGGATGGGGATGAAATAGCTCGCCCCATCCCCAGTCCGTCCCATTGACAAGCTTAAAAAATTCGAAATAAATTGTCCGATAAAGATTAAGCGAATCAAAATATTTAAAATATCATATCTTTGTACTGTATATCTGTCTGTCACACCACATCGTTCGTGTACCAAGCTATTAAAATAAAGTCAACTCACTTTTTAACCAATCAAGAAATAAAAAGGTGTAATTAATTTATTAGTTATTTATTTAGATAAAATACTATACTCTTAAAAAAAAAAAAAACCCCGTATCCTAAAATATAAATCCTATAGGTTAATTTATAAATTCTAGACTCTAAAATATATTACATGTCATGATTTATTGATCTGCCATATAGATAACGTGGTGTGTAAAATATACAATATATTTTCTCGCTTGTATATAGCGTTAAGATGATAAAAAAAAAAAAAAAAGAAGCTTCTAACTTATACAGAAAAACATAATTTTTCCCAAATCCTTTAAAAATTGTCCCTTACGTTAAACAGTAATGCGCTTTATTAAGGAATTCAAATTTTGACTCCTTCATATATTTCTTGACTAGGACGCCATATCATACAAACGAATCAATAAAAATGCTACATGTGTCCTTCAATTAAAAGTAAAATTGGACTAACAGGCTATCTGTTGATAATCTAATCTCCAACAAAACCAAGAATTTACCAGACAAAAAGCAGTTTCGTGAAGAAAACGAGGAATTAGATGGATAGAGATCTTGCAATTTCTTTGATACGAAGCTAATTTTCTCAAATTGATTTTTCGTTTGTTCGCTAATTTAAATCTATAGAGACACCCATGAAAAGAAGATCAGCATATTCAACAGGAAAACAATATAATGCAACACGTGTTGTATTTCTATTGACCCATTTGTATGATGTGGTGTTCTAGGCAAAAAAAATATAGCGCATTTTTATTCTTATTATTAAAAAAGTAATTTTAAAATTACCGATATTTTTGTATCTTTAAGTATTGTATGTATGAACATAAAATTTCCAAACAATAATACGTTTGTCCAAAGTGAAGGTTAAAATTTAAAAAGTGCACCTAATTATGGGTTCAAAATGAATAAATTCTAACAACTCGGAAAATTCTTATATTCTTTAAGAAAATAATATAAAATTAGTTAATTAATTAATTCCCTTCGTAAACACTTTATCTTTTGAAGATTTTCAGTTAGCAATTTATGTTTTTAATTTTATTATCTCTTTTATCCTTTCATCCAAAATCTTTCTTATCCTGTAGTAGTCAACCGCTTAATTTGGTCAAACAATTCAGATTTATATAGAAAATGGAAAATATGCCCCTATACTTTGTTTTATCAAATTGATTTACTTTGAAGAGTTTTTTGTTTTTTCATTTTTAAAGATTTAACCCTTTTGTGTTTTTGAAATAATATGAACTACCAGTTGAGACTTAAAGACGTTGAAAATGTTCATATCGCTTTATCAAAAGAATTAGATTCCATTAAGAGTATTAATTACTTTTTGAATATTTATAATATTAAAAAACATATATATATATATATATATATATATACATTATTCATAAAATGAACACTCCTCAATTTAATCCAGATTATAGCCTAACAACAACATTTACAAAGTACATATATGAATTCTTAACTGAATTTCAAAAAAAAAAAAAAAAAAAAAAAAGAAAGACAATCATGGATCCTTGTTCATATTGATTCAACATTATTATTATAAAATAAAAAATAAAAAATTGATCATCATTTTTATCACTCTAATATTTCGTGAAAATTAGATCTAAAGAAGAGGTATTATCCTATATTGATGTATTAACAATTTTACTTGTTTTTCATTAAATTAAGCTAAATTTTATTCTTTCTATCTTTATCTATTGATGTTAGACTTGTAAATTAATTAGACCGATTTTAATTTATAGCCTAATTAATTCTTTGTCTAATTTCTAAAAATTAATTAATTAATTAATTTGTTAATTAACTAGTTAGTTAGTTGTTTGTTCATTGGGAGTTTGCTGCTTAAGGCCAGTGGGAAGTTTTTCTTTATTGAAATGGAGTCAGTAGTTGAGAAAATGGGGAGAGGTTTTGAAGGTTGCTTGAGAAAGTGACAGGTTAGTGGGAAGTTATAATGTGAAAAAATAGTGCAAAGGAAGTGGCAGAAAACAGTTATTTTTTACTTATATAAATAGAAGTCTTGGACGAAAGGAAAAAGGATTCCAAAGATCATCCAAGAAACTTTATTCAAACAGAGCATTAAATCAGATTTTCAATTCCCTTCAGTCAATTTTATTCTAATTCTAAGCATTTGTTTTTCCTAGAGAATCCTTAGCTATTTCTGGAGAATCCTTAGCAATTTATATTATTTCACTCTGTAAGTTATATTTTCTGCAAACTTAGTTCAATTTAAACATTATTTCTATTCCAGGAATTTTATTTTGGCATTTTTATTTCAGTTAATCTAGTTCTAGAGTTAATTGGGACCTTAAGCTTTTAGTCCTTAAGCTTTTTCAGTCGTTTAGTAGAAGTCAGTTTTCAATTTTCATTTTGTAATTTTCCTGCAAAATTACTGGCACGCTCAAGTTTACAAAAAGGCAAGAAACAATTTTGGCACGCCCAGCGGGACCCCACACAATACCGCCAAAGAGGAATTCCAAAGACAAAGAAGTTGCAGTATTCGAAGATGCAGATGATGTGTCTGATAATAAAGGACAACTGGCTAACTTAGTTGGGCATTTCGACAATGTTGACATTGTTCCTCCTGTACAACAATAAAGGGAGGGGCCCAACCAGCAAATTCCAGGTGAGAATGATTCTCCCAATGTTGCCGCTGCTTTAGTTAATCTAACCAAAATGATAGGTGAAGTGCTGCAAGAAGTCCGACATCTAAGTGGGAGTCAGAAGGAAGGTGAAGAGAGTGCTACTGGCTGTCCAACACCAAAAGGAAAAGAAGTTGTGGCTTCTGTGGAGGACACTAAGAGTAGCCAAGTATAGAAATATCAAATTCCTCCACTGAGGGGAGAGAAGGGACTACTTCAAGATCCCATCCAAGGAGGAAGCAGGCCAAATCCTAATGGTGTTCCGGTTGTTCATCTGCAAGATCACACCAATATGCAAGCCTCTCCTAACAACTATGTGAAGGAGGAAGAGTTAGACTTAGGGGGCATGCATAGATACAAGGCGAATAGAGGAATTCCTACAGGTGGTATTCCAATTCATGCACAGCCACCACCTCCTAATTACCACCAACCTGTAAATGCAGATGCAATGAGGGAAATTGTGTAGGAATTATATAGTCCTGGCCTAAGGCAGGTGGGAAGGCTGGAGTTTCACAAACCATACCCGGTTGTTGTGGATCGGGAGAACCCTTATCCTAGGGGATATCGCATTCCAGATTTCAGATTGTTTTCTGGAGAGGATGGACAATCCACATTGGAGCATGTTGCCAGGTTCACGATACAGTATGGGGAATTGGCCAATCTTGTCAATTTTGATAATTACAAGTTGCGATTATTTCCTAATTCTCTAACAGGGATGGCATTCACTTGGTGTTCTACACTACCAAGAAATTCTATTTATACATGGCAAGAGATGGAGAGATGCTACCACATCCAGTTTTTTCATGCTGAACCAGAAGTTTGTGTTGCAGAGCTATCTAAGATGTCCAAAAGAATGATTAGACAGCTAATGCTTACGTAGCTCGTTTCAAGATAGTACAGAGTAGGTGCAGGGTATTCTTGCCATAAAATGAGTTTGTAAGGATGGCTCAACGAGGCTTGGATATTGAACTGTACAAGAAATTCCAAGGGATGGAGTTCAAGGATTTTTATGAGCTAGTAGCAAAAGTTTCTGAGTATGAGGAGTTGTTGAAAGAGGAAGACCACAAAAAAAAGACTTCTCTTAGTTTATATTTCCAGGAGGTTAATGCTCCAGATGTTGCTGTAGCTGAAATTTTGAATAAAGGAGCTAAAGTGTGTCTAGTTGCCTTTAAAACAACCAAGGAAGGAGAAACCAAGAAAAGTAATGCCAACTACACTTTTGATGTTGGAAAAACAGAGGAGATCTTCGATTATTTGGTGAAAGAAGAGTTCATAACTTTTCCACTAAATTTCAAGATGCCAACAAGGGAAGAAATTAAAGGGAAATCTTATTACAAATTTCATAATACATGGAATCATTCCACAAATTCATGTTGGATATCCAGAAACTTAGTGCAAGATCGGATTGACAAGGGAATTTTGAAGTGTCCACAAAAGGAGTCTATGCTAGTGGACAATGATCCATTTGTCCCCTTAGCATCAATTAATGTTATTTCTGTTAACCTTACTCAGATTTTCAACCAAAGTAAAGTCATGAAAGATGAAAAGAATGAGCAGAAAGGGGCACCAAAGCCAAGAGCTAACAATCATGAAAAACTACAGTACCCAAATTCAAAGAACGCTAAGAGTTCTCCACGGCAGTTCTTTAGAAGGCAGACGTTCGTAGTTCCTCCACCAACTAAGCCAAACAAATAATGGAAAGTGGTGAGGCACAAAAAATTCCCAGCTCCACTTACTCAAACTCAAAAGAGAAGATTGCAAAGGAAAAAGCTTAGGGAGAAATGCAAAGCTATGGAGAACAAAGTGAAGGTGAATAAGATCTAGAAAGAAAAGCCTAAGAAAGATCCCTTCAGTACAGAGATGGTGAACGAAATCAAGTTGGGAGACTTTGCAATTCCCATCAACATAAGAGGCTGTAAAAATTAACTCCCAATGGGGGCAGGGCAATGGTTGCAGTCGCCAATGTCAAGTGCAACAGGCTCTAGATATTTTGAATACAAGGTGAATATTAACCAGAGCCTAGGAGATGCAAGAAATCTCCCGAGATAATCCTTAGAGAATTCTTAGGATTTGAGGAAAGGAGTTTTAAATTTGGCAGCATAGGTTGGCTTATAAGTTTCTCAAGTTTTATATTCAGATGCATGTGCAAGTTGGCTAGTAAGCTGTAATGAATGGATGCATGGTTCAAGCAATTACAGGCCTCAAGCTGCTTTCACACAATCCTAATTTGCTATCAGGATCAGTGTCTATCAACATGCAATCACACATCACAAACAAAAGCACACCCCTGTCAAGTTGTACCTGCACAGTTACAATAGGTCTCGGGCCATTTCTCCAATCACAGGCAATGAGATAATATGCATGGATGGATACAGCACCTTGAGAAAGTCAAGGAATTACCTTTACACAGTAATGACATTTCTCTTCTCCTCGTTCTCCTTGGTCACTGCAAGAGACAACTAACAAGTAAGCTTTCCATATTTTCAATTCCTTTAGTTTGTCATTTGCTTCAAATAGGCAGCTTTTTCACCAACCTTGAGTTCATGAATACTTCATTTGGTAATATTATTTTTTGCCGAAAAGAAGGAAAGAGCAATGGTTAATGGTTAAACATGTCAGCCAAATTATAAAACCAAAAATTGCATATTTGATTATGGAGAAATGCCCAAGATATTTTATTGTTCATTGGTGCAACACCATACAAAGTTTCAAGGAAGCAATTAAGACCAAAATCTCCAACCAAAAACCATTGCTCTGCATTCACTTGATTTCAAATCCCTCAACCCAACATTATCTTGCAATCATAAACTCTACAAATACCCAATCCATCATCACTTTATTACTACCTTTTTTTTTTTAATTGCAATTAAATTTTGCAATTGAATTAAATTGGCAAGTGATTTAAAATTGAAGCAAGACTAATTCAGTTTTTTCTTTTGGGCAAAAAAAAAAAGGAATTAAGATGGGCAATGAACAATGAAAAAATTGGCAATTGAAAAAAAAAGATTTGTGAAAGTGGGCAATGAACAGTGAAAAAATTGGCAATTGAAAAAAAAAAAAAAGCAATTAAGGGGGGTAATGAACAGTGGAAGCAATTAAGTGTATTTGCAAAAATGGACATTGAATAATAAAAGAAAATTAGCAATTTCAAAAAGAAGCCATCAGGCGACATCCAGCAGCTACTAAAGAGGAGTAGCAGGTCGCATCCGTCCGCATCTCCTCACCGCCGCCAGGTCACTCGGTCCGCCTCCCCTCACCGATTCGCCACAGACGCAGGCGACACCGCTAGAGCTCCGACAAGAGGTATTTTCATGGGTTTTGACTTAATTTTTCACATATAAAAATTACAAATCATCAAGAAATTCCAGAAATTCAAATAGATTAGAATTAAAGGAGACTTACATGTAGTGGTTCGATTTTGAATTTGCAAATTATGCTTGGATTGTTGGAAGAAATAGAATTGGGTATTTTAAAATTGAAAGTTGATAAATGAGAAGCAAAGGAAGAAGAAGTAGTAGCTAGCGATGGGCAGATGGTTTTATTGTTTTAATGGTGAAATGTCTGTCTTGGTCTCTTCAGTTTTTATTTCCTTCACTTATTGGTTTAAACTTCCTATTCTTTTTATTTTTGGCATGTACCAATTTAATTTTTAAATTAGGTACATGAGGGCAATTGTTAGACCTATAAATTAATCGGACCGATTTTAATTTCTAGGCTAATTAATTCTTTGCCTAATTTTGAAAAATTAATTAATTAATTAGTTATTTGTTCATTGGGAGTTTGCTGTTCAAGGCTAGTGGGAAGTTTTTATTTATTGAAGTGGAGTCAGCAGTTGAGAAAATGGGGAGAAGTTTTGAAGGTTGCTGGAGAAAATGACAGATTAGTGGGAAGTTATAATGTGAAAAAGTGGTAGAAAGCAGTGCAAAGGAAGTGGCAGAAAGCAGTTATTTTTTACTCATATAAATAGAAGTCCTGGACAAAAGGAAAGATGATCCCAGATATCATCCAAGAAACTCTACTCAAACAGAGTATTAAATTAAATTTTCAATTTCTTTCAGTCAATTTTATTCTATATCTAAGCATTTGTTTTTCTTAGAGAATTCTTACCCATTTAAATTTTGATGAAAAAAATTAAATAAAGGTCATATTGTGCTTGTGCGCAAAATTCTGTCATAATTAACTCTAGTCAATTTGATACTCATTGAAACTTTGTTACATTTATTCCAACCGACACTCCAATTTTCAAAACTTGTTAGCTACTGATTATGACTGGAAACAGAGGAAAATATTACATTCTCAACTAGATATGTGTTCTTAGGATGTTAATAACTGAAGTATATTTGATGATGCTGATTTTTTTATGGAAATGGTCAAGTATTGATAAATGAAATTTTATGAATAAATTTCTAAATTGTAAAGATGTATAGTTATTGGTTGAGATCCTGTATTGAAAATAAACGATAACACAAAGTGACATATTTGAATATCTTGTGGAGTTTGGGCTAATAGAGAAGACTAGACATGTAGTCCCGTATATTGTATATTTGTTTTGGAAAAGTGATAGGCATATTCTTGGTAGAATAGAAAGTAATGAGGAAGCATATATAGAAGCAATTGGGAAACTAAAATTGTAAAAATGTAATCCAGTTTAGAATATAATTAATGGCATTTATGCTTTCAGTTTTGAAGCTATAAATTAATGAGACAGATGGGCGGCGCTTCATATATCTTACCCACGATAGAATGAATACTAAATTATACAAGTTAACTTAACCTTAGTGTCACTTCTAGATTGATTATTACATTACCAATCAAAGATTCTTTGACTTTTAATTGCAAATATGTTAATTTGAATGCATGAATCATTCATTTTTAAGACAATGGCATATATATCTACCGTCATAATATGCTACCAAATTTTGACGACTTGGAAATCCCATAATTTTCTAATACGGTAACTCAAAAATTAAATAAATTAGGGTTGATAATTATTGAGTTTGCGTAGAAAACAAGTCAAGACTATAAATAAATGATCAATCCTTTTTATCCCATACTCTCCATTTTCATATATATGTGACGTTTAGAAAATACAAATGAATTCCTTAATAATTTACGTTCTACAATTTCCATAATTTTATACCCATCAGTTTTCAGTTTTATCCTTATTAACTATGTCCATTACAAATGATATCCAAGAAAGAAATTAAATAGTATTTTAGATAAGCTAATTAATAGAATCTTAATTTGCGTACGTTACCTAAAATGTCAAATATATATAAGGGAATGGAAGGAGTATAAGTTTTAGTGAATCATCATCTAAATATTTAACTTTGAAAAAAACTGTAAATAATATAAATTGTTATGAGGTAATACGTTATTTTACACGTGAAATATTGTGAATACTAATTTTATAATTTTTTGTTAAATTTTATTTGAAAATATTAATTTTTTAATTTGGATTTCAAATATTGATTTGTAACCTATATATAATAAGTGTTGTAATAGGTTAAATGGGTTTGTGACTTGTACAACTCATTCAGTTAGCTATAAATACTGCAATAAGGTTTTTTTTTTTTTTTTTTTTTCTAAATGACTTTCGGAGTATTTTATCAACATGTGAAGATTCTGGGTATTGAACCTGTTAATACTATAAAAAGTTAATCTATCAAACAAGTCGTGTCATATTCAATTCATTTGGTTAGTAAGTATTAAATGTATCAACTCATGTCAATCCGTTTAATATTCGTGTTATGTAATATCAACCCATTTATTAAATGGGTAGTGTCAAGATTAATGGAGTTATCAAAGTTAGCCAACACAACATAAGTATGACTCGTCTATCTATTTTGGCACCCTTATGCCTATATAAATAAAGGGTTTTTTTGCTAATTTTTTTATTTTCGTCGAGAGTTTTTGAACTTCTGTTTTTAAGATATGCTTATTTGAAACTTTGGGTATAATCAAGTTTGAGAATATTTGAGAGTTACAGACTTTGATAAATAATATAACTAGTTTTTTTTTTTTTTTTTTTTTCTGATATACCAATTTATCAATTACTAATAAATTTATTGGTTCTCTTTCGCTGGTAGAAGTACGGAAAAAAAAGAAAGGCTGAATTAAGAGGTGATTAATGTAACATGGATATGATCCCTAACCCAATCCAATTGAGACAAGAAAAGGTTGTTTTAGTATCCCAATCATGTCATCTCTTTGTATTTATTTTAAGTCGAGTCAAAAAATTTAATATGGAGTCCGCATTTGTAGCTGGTAAAGAAGTCTGATCAATGAGCTCGCTTTACTTGTTAGCCATGGAAATTGCCCCCAAAAGCACCATTGATTTGATTTATATGATAGCTAACCCCCTAGCCCGTATTTATACTTTGATGCTACTGAAAGCCTAAAGTGGTTTGTCACTATACCACAAAATTAAATTTTTTATATATATACTGTGGTAGAATTTAATAAAATTCAGTAGCAAGCTAGTAGTGGGCAATTAATCAATTGATTAAAAGAATGTGGCTTTGACACGAATAAGTAATATAAAGATCCAAAAATAGTAACTCAATGGATGACGATATTTTTAACAGGAATCAGTGATGTATGCTTCACATTGCAATTATACACATGTGTTCGTTATTATCATTCAATGGTTGACATGAAAATTACGTACAATCACATGGCAACACCTCTCGACTTGTTATTTATTTCGTAATCATACTTTTATAGGAAATGATAGAATTGACGATTGTATAATATATTATAGATCTTAGATCTGGCATTATAATTAACTTCAGAAGAGAAACTACAATCCAATAATTAGTAATAGTAATGCACAAATCTTTTACCACACCACAGATTTTTTATTTTTTTTTAACACTAGAAAATTAAAGTCTGAAACAAAAACAGAAAAGCCTAACAAGAAACCATCCTAAAAGTCGCGAAGATCATTAGCCAATGTTACCTGAATGACTACAGAAGCCACACCACATACGTAGAGACGCAATTAACCACAACAAGTGAGTTAATCATGAACTCCCTTAATCATGCAGTTTAACCACAACGAGTGAGTGAACCTCAAAAACCACACCCCTTAACCTTTTATTCCTCGCTACTCGGAGCCCAAAATATAATAAGCTTCCAATTGCCATGTTAACCTCACATCTTCATAATCAGGCTATAAGCTTACTAATTCATTAACTTGTTAGTCTATAAAAGGTTGCGAAACACCTTACAGGTCTTGCCCAAATCAGTTGTAGAAAATTTAGAAAATGAAAACAGCCATACCTGTAAATTCAAATTTTTGTTCAGTAGAATTCAATTGCTATTTTCCTTTTGCAATGATCCAATCCAATCTATTTGGTATAACTAAATGGTACTATATATGTATATGGACTATAAAATCTTTTCTGGCTTTAAACATTCAGGTTATAATTTATAAACATCGAGCTTTTGTGACCAAATTTCAATGATCAACAAACAGGGAACATGAAAAATCAGTTCAAATATTATCCTTCAACAGTTTAAACTTAGTGTTTTTAGCTTTGCTGAATATATGCTTATTAATTGGCTTGAAATATACTATATAGCACTAGTTTGATAATATCAAACAGCACAGGGATTAAAGATTAGTTTCATAACCTGATAATTTCAACCTCCTAGATACCTCTTCCAGCATGAACTCAATATCTCTGTACCTTGGATGAGACTTATCCCCAACAAAAAACTCATGAGATTCACCATCAATCTCTATAACACTACAACCGGGCTGTTTTTTAACATCATTGACCTTCATAGTTTGCCGCAGATTATTAACCAGTTGCCATTTCTTTGAATCAGCATATATATTTGATAAGAGCACAAAGGCACCGTGATTCTTACCCTCTAATTCAACCAATTTGTTTGAGGCAAGTTCACCCAGTTCCACATTCTTGTACAAGTTACAAGCATTAAGCAAAGCACCCCAAGCGCCAGAATGAGGCTTCATTGGCATGTTATTGATGACGTTTAAGGCTTCATCTAAGCACCCAGCTCGACCATATAAATCTACCATGCATCCATAGTGCTCAAGTAAAGGTTCAATTGCATAATCTCTTCTCATCGAATCAAAGTACTTGCGACCCTCCTCTACAAGTCCAGCTACACAACAAGCCCGTAAAATGCAAAGGAAAGTTACCTCATTTGGCAAGACCCCATCATTTTTCATCAAGGAAAAGAGTTCAAGGCACCTATTGCCGGCCCCGTTCATAGCTAGTCCATTCATGGCACTAGTCCATGTATAAACATTCTTTTCCTTCATTTCCCAAAACACATCCATTCCTTTATTCATGTCTCCACATTTTGCATACATGTCAATGAGTGCAGTCCCTAATGTCACCGTCATTCGAATCTTATTCCTCTCAATATAAGCATGCGCCCATCTCCCATGATCCAAAGCACCTAACTGGCTACAAGCAGATAGAAATGAGACCATACATACTTCATTAACTTTCACACCCTCTAATTGCATCAAATGAAACAAACTCAATGCCTCCCAAGACTGCCCACATTGTCTATACCCATCAATCATTGCACTCCACGCAATGGAGTCCCTTTGTGGCATTGAATCAAACAATTCTCTTGCAAAACTAACATCACCGCATTTGGCGCAAGCAGTAACCATCGCTGTTTGACACACCAAATCTGGTTGAGGAATTAATTCAAACACCTGGTGACAGAAACTTAAACAGCCCAATTCCGCATACATAAAGATCAATCCACTTTGAACATGTGGGTCAAATTCAAACCCATACTTTATAACAGCACCATGGACTGCAGGGCCAATCCATCCTGCCGAAATCTGCGCACAAGCACGAACGAGGAAATTGAAAGTGTAATTGTCAGGATAAATACGTTTACTAGAAGATAAGATTTGATTAAAGAAGCGAAAGCTGTATTGTGGAGTAGAGCCTTTGGAGTGAGCTCTGATCATGGAGTTTAAGGCAAAGAGAGTTGGGGTCTGACATTGATCGAGAATTAGATTGCAATAATCAAGATTCCTGGGGTTTTTAATGGCAATAGCAGCCACTACTTGACCGACGAAGTGAGAGTCATGAAAATGGTCATTGATAAGAAGCTGGGTATGAATTTGCTTGAGCTTTTTAGTACAAGTACGAAATTCAACAAGAGACAAAATTGACTGCTTCTGCACTGATTGAAAACTTAAGCGGCTCATTAGCAGGAAGATTGCACAAATGTCTGAATGACAGACATTTGTTTGTGTTTCTGGAATTTTCCCGCGTTCAGCTCTCACTTTATCTTGTTGGGCTTGTACAAAGAAAGCCCAATAAGATGACCCACCGAGATAATACAAGCTGGTTCTTTTCAAAAAAAATATACAAAAGTTTCAACCAAATTAAAAGCAAGCAGAGATCAGTTTCACACAAGAAAAAAAAAAATAATAATAATAATAATACAATCCCAGTAGCATTATTTTGATTATTAATTGTAAATACAAATAGCATCACAATACAATATTAATTGTATTCATTTTCTCTTTAGCTCCATTTGACGCAGTAAATTCCAGTGAAAAACATGATCAATCGACAATTAATCTAAAAACCGAAAATTAAGAGAAAACTAAAGATGAAGTTTGTAATATTATTCTATGATTCGAAAAACTGCTTAACAGCATGAAAAGAAAACCCTATATAAGCTGCAGTCCAACCCTAACAAGGAAAACAAAGAAAGAATTATAAAAATACCCCAAAACTTAAAACTGATGGATGATGGCCTAAATAGCTTTTTTTTTACCCAAACACGACCTGTCATAGTAAACCAATGACATCTCTTGTAGAGCTCGAAAAACATATTCTGGAAACATATTATAATAGACAATCGGACTCCTATGCAAAAAGTTACGTTTTCTTTAAGATCTACCAAAAATAAAACTACTTATTTCCTTTCATAGACCTACGATCCCTTTTTTTCTTGATTCCTGATCCATGAACTCATCCTCTACCAGCTCTGCATCATTCTCTCCCACCAGAGAAAAACTCGACCTCGAGTTTTCTAGCTCCGGGTACGACGGCTTATCATCTGAATGATATGGATAGATATCCGCCACATTAAATGTATTAGATATACCCATACCGTTTGGCAACCCCACAACATAAGCATTGTCATTAATCTTCTTCTGAATAGGGTACAGTCCGTATGTGACAACCCTAACTTTTGCAAGCATGCAATGGCGGAAACATTACATAAAGTTTAGGTCATCATTTTCAAAACTTCCTTTTTATCTTTAAAATAACATAATCATAAATGAGTACTCGAAAATTTCCATTTCAAAAACAGTAATTTAACATAAATAGGTATTTCAAAAGGTAATATAACGGAGTAAAAAATAAATAAATAAATAAATAAATCTTTGAACATCCATAACTACGAATAGATGATAAAATAACATGACGGAAACTCTCCACACAATCCCCGAGAACAGACATCAGGCATCTCCTATTCTGCACCGGAAAAATCTGAAAATATCAACAGCGCCACTTAGTGACGAGTAACTAATAAATCCCAAACATCAATTCAAAGTTCACATAGGAAGATGACAGATCATAAATTTCATATTACATTACTTAAGTATACTTCATCATGATTAATAGAAAGCAAATTTATCAATTTATACAAGCATGCATAATTCTCATAGTAACAATCATGTATCAGGGATCTTACCCTTATTTGTTAGCTGCATCACATACAACATATAAAGTTCAAGTTCAGCATATCACATAATTATCTATTTCAAATAATAGTACAAAACATTCCAAGTGGATAATCAATATCATCAAAATTCAGATTTCCAAGATAAGTCATGTACATACAAATACATACCAACATCCCAAATCAAAGTACTTCATCACAAAATTGACATCAACTCAATTATACCTTAACCTTTATTAATTTTGTGGTATACGCGTATAAATCATTTGTATTGACCTATACACCTATGTCCTTAGAGAGTTCGGCTCAGACGCTTCAGGGAACCACAACGGGACTTACCCCCTTATCAATAAGAAAAGAGTACCACGAAGGGATCTACCTCAGAGTGCCAACGAAGGGACTTACCTCACAGAGTGCCAACGAAGGGACTTACCTCAAAAATAAAATAAATTAGAGTACCACGAAGGGATTTACCTCTCTGAGTGCCAACGAAGGGACTTACCTCGAAACAAAGGGCGCTGTCCTAGTGTCAACCAATCAAACATGGAAAACACTTAGCCAAACTAACCAAGACACCAGAGTATATGCCACTACAAACACCAATTTAATTATCATAATTATATCAATATTCAAAAGGTGCCTTTAACATAGGACTTTTCCCAACCAATTCAATAACCATAAGGTGCCATTAAAATAGGACTTACCCCAAAACATAATCTGATACATCAATAAACACATGGTGCCATAAAAAAAATAGGACTTACCCCAAACTCGATTTCATAATTCCAACATGTATTAAATTTACCAAACCATATATGTAATTATTAGATTTCATGTCAAGAGTCCTAGCATAAATTCCTAGAATCAAATTATGCTTTGCACACATTAAAAAAATCAGTTCAAGGCCTAAGGTGAAAATTTCAGAATTCATAGTTCATGCCTCAACTTGCATATAATATTCCAGTAGGTTATACTCAGAATTCAGCATGGCAATACAAAGGTGAATTTAGCCTTACATCTTAGGAACACACGCCAACTTAAATCATGCAATTCGGATTCCTATAGCAAAAGATATTAAGGAAACACTAAAAACATGTAATCTGTAAATTCACTTCAGATCACTGCACATAGTCTGACTTCAACAGACAAAACAGATGTGTTACTCACTGATTTAGCAAAAATAATATAAAGCAACATTGAACATCAGAATTTCAGGAATACATAGAATTTTGTTTCATGGCAAACGGAGCTACAGAGAGAAAATAAAGCCATAATCAACACAAACTGTACAAACTGAAATTCAGCAGTTCCAGGAAATCGGCACAGTGCACATAAGGCAGTTTCAACAGGGAATACGAGCACTTTACTCACAGAATTTGCCAAAATAGTATAAAACAACCTTGTACATTTATGTCTCAGGAAAACACAGAAAGTTGAATCATGCCAATCGGAGTTATATAACGAAAATAAAGCTAAAATTATCACAACCTGTACAATCTGAAATTCAGCAGTTCAAGAAAAATCGGCACAATGCACATAAGGCAGTTTCAATAGGGAATATGAGCACTTTACTCACGGAATTTTCCAAAATAATGTAAAACAACCTTGTACACCTATATCTCAGGAAAACACAGAAAGTTGAATTATGCCAATCGGAGTTATATAACGGAAGTTATGCCATAATTACCATAAACAGTCAATTCTGAAAATACAGCAGCTTACCAATTTCGACTCAATCACATGTATTTTCATATTTCTACCAATCTTTTAACCTAAAAGCAATTTCTTACACCAATATCATATACATTCATGTCTCAACAATAATTTCAGTAATAATACAACCTAGGATCAAATTCATCTACCATACATCCTATATAAATTTCGAACCGACATTTAGGGTTTAGTTGTTACCCTGTTTGCAGTGAAACCAACTGAGGCAATTAACTCGGAATGGAGAAGAATGAAGCAGAGTCTGAATGAATGAAAGTGAGGGAGAGAAAGTTAAGAATTTCGGCTGCACTGGAGCTCCACACAATGGAATGGCCGAAATTTTAACCCTAATAGAGATGAAGAGATTGCCTTGGAGTGAAACTTGGAAAGTGGAAGAGATTAAGGAGAGATTTTCTCCTTAGGTTAAGGATTCCTAATTTTTTTGAATTGGTCAACTGAAAAAAGGGATATTTATCATGGATTTTCGGAATTCCAACCTTCCCAACACAAAAAATAAAAAGGCACAAAAAAAAAAAAATAAAAAAAAAAATAAATTTAAGCCAGGTAAGGTTCGAACTCTAGACCACTAGCTATTAGTCAGGACTATCTACCGCTAGGCCAAAGCCTACGAATTATTATAAGCATACAAAACATCGGTTAAATGCAAAAATGCTCACTCATATGCACACATCACAACATAACTAAGTCAACTTATATCTGGGGCGTTACACCGTATTTCTTAGGCTGCAATTTGCTGTAAGTACCCACTGGGAACCGTTCCTTCCTCAAAAAGACCATCACTTGATCACCCACAGAAAATAATTTGATCTGGCGATGTCTATCAGCAACGTCTTTATACTTAGCATTCGACTGTTCAATCTTCTACCTCACTTCTTCAGCAACCGATTTCCAATTTTTAGCCATATGCTTCTCCGCTACATTGGTCTTTATTCCTTGGGGCAGCTTGATCAGATCGACCACTTATTGTGGCACCTTAGTATAAACCACTGAAAAAGGGGACCTGCCCGTTATATGGTGGACAGCACTAGTGTAAGCAAATTCTGCTTGAGCCAAAGCAACATCCCATTGTTTCTATTTCTGCCCACTAAACTTCAGAGTAAGTTGCCTAGGGTCCTATTAGTGGCTTCCGTCTAACCATCCATTTGAGGATGTGCTATACAACTGTATTTCAATGAAGAACCAAACATCTGCCACAAAGTCCTCTAAAAATGGCTAAGAAACTTATTGTCTCGATCAGAAGTGATTGACTTAGGAACTCCATGCAAACGAACAACCTCCCTATAGAACTGTTTGGCTATTCCCTGAGCATGATCAACTTTTCTGCACGGAATGAAATGTGCCATCTTTGAAAACCTGTCAACCACAACAAAAACAAAATCTACACCTCGTTGTGTTCGAGGTAGCCCGAGCACAAAATCCATTGACACATCTTCCCAAATATTTTCAAGGATAGGTAAAAGCATATATAACCCAGTGTTCTGAGATTGTCTTTTGGACGTCTGACATACATAACAATGCTTCACAACTCTGCCCACATCTCGACGTAAATGAGGCCAATAAAACCTCTCTTCCACTGCTGTAAAGGTCTTGTCACGACCCAAATAGCCAGCCAGCCCACCGCCATGTAAATCTCAAATTAGTTTCTTCCTTATAGACAACTGAGGAATGCATAACTGATTCCCCTTCATTAAGTAACCATCAAAAATATGGAAATCTGAGCAAGGTTGGCTACTAGAACATTTTCTCCAAATCTCTTTAAAATCATCATCTGTCTCATATAGCTCTTTTAGGTACTCGAACCCCACAATCTCATTGCTTATAGTCACCAATAAATGAGCCCTCCTGCTCAAATGCGTCCGCTACTTCATTCTACACTCCCGCTTTATGCATCAGCTTGAAAGGAAACTTCTACAAAAACTGCACCCACCCGGCATGCATATCTTTACTAATTCTGCTCTTACTATTCAGGTGTTTGAATGCATCACAATCTGAATACAGCACGATTCTCACCCTTTTAAGTAATGCTCCCAAATTCATAGAGCCTTCATGATGGAATAAAATTCTTTATCATATGTGCAATAATTTCACTTGGAATCACTCAGGTTTTTACTAAAAAATGCAATAGGCATCTTCTTTTGTGACAAAACTACCCTGACGTCAACTCCACTTGCATCACAGTCAACTTCAAATAGCTTATCAAAATCTGGCAATGCTAAAACTAAGGTAGAACATAACTTCTCCTTTAATATTGCAAAACTAGTTTAGGTCTCCTCACCCCACTGAAACTTTCCCTTTTTCAGGTATTCAGTGAACGAAGCTGTAATCGTGCTAAAATGCCTGATGAACCGTCTATAAAAACTAGCCTATCCAAGAAAGCATTGTATTTTAGTTACAGTTCTTGGCCCGGGCCACTCTCTAATTGCTTTCACCTTTTCTTCATCCGCCTGGATCCCATCAGCACTAACTACAAAACCAAGAAACAACAACATCCTACACATGAAGCTATACTTCTTTAAGTTTACATACAGCTTATTCTCTAGCAAAATTGCAAGTATCTGTTGCTAATGCTCAACATGCTCCTCTTTCGATCGGCTATAAATCAGGATATCATCAAAATAAACAACATCAAACTTCCCAATAAATGGCTTCAATACCTTATTCATAACACATATAAAAGTACTAGGAGCATTTGATAGTCTGAATGGCATAACAAGCCACTCATACAGCCCCTCTCTAGTATTAAAGGCTGTCTTCCACTCATCACTGTTGTGAGTATAAAATGCTCATTTTATCTTTATAAATATTTGTGTTTGTTAGTTTTTATTAGGATTTCTTGTTCTACTGGATGCTGTTTATGTGTTTAGCGGAAATCATTTGGGGAAAGATTAGATGAAAAAGTGGATCAATCGTGCGAAAATTCAACAAAGGAGTGCTGAAAGCACCTATATCGCTGGCGTTCTCCTTCAGAAAATATTTTGGCCATGTCGCTGGTGTGACTGAAGCAGTTCCAGCAACTTAAAGACATATCTCTTCACCTAAAAATCATTTCTCTTCACCCAAAAGTCATGCCTCTTCACCCAAAAGTCATTTCTCCTCACCCAAAAGTCATGACTTTATGGAGAGATATCTTCACAAACCATTGTGTTGTTTCATCTACTCTTTGAAAGGGTGAATTTACAACAAAAAATATAGACATACAATATACAAAGATAAAAAGAGATATAAAAGATATGTACAAATCAAGGATCGGATTAGCGGAAGAAGAAGTACAAGAAAGATTGAGCGTAATTTAGGAGTAAAGGATTGAGAAATTCTTACTCTACCTTTTTTATCTTTCTTATACTCTTTTATGCATACTATTTGGTTTTGTGAATAATGATTTCTTCTTTTCTATTCCAAGTTATTTTAATAAAATTTCTTGTGCCAAGTTTTTTTTATATTTGGTTTTGACATAAGTTTAATATTGAGAAGTATACTCTTATGTATGCCAAGTATGATTTCTATTTTGATTCTAACGTGAGTTTAATATTGAGAAATATATTCTCAGGAAAGTTTGCAGGAATTTATAAGTATAATAGTAGATGAAAGATCACGTATTATACTAATCAAGTTGCACTTCAACTTAAGCATATTAATGTTAATAGAATTGGTTCACTAATGAGAATTAGGAGTCATGCTTAATAAGAATACGTTCAAGTAAATCTATGTATTGTTCGAGAGAAATTACATAGTAAATTAGTATAACTTGTCTAAATAACTTAAACATAGATTTGAGAATAAGTTTGCAAAACACTTATGGTTGTCTTCTTACTCTAATTCGACTCACATTAAGATTAGTTTAATTTAGGAGTAGAATTAGATTAAGAAAAATAAAATTTTTTATTTAAGTACAAACAAAATTGGAAATCGAAATCCGGTGTGTACTAACAATCATTCTCCGTAGGAACGATATCTTTCGTACTATGACAGTAGCAGTATACTTACGGAAAAATCTTCAACAATCACTAATTCGAATCCTGATTTGGTGGTACCCACTGCACAAATTTATCTTTGTGAACACCACTGCTCCACTCAGTCTATCCAACATATCTTCCAACCTTGGAATGGGGAACTTGTATCCAATGGTAATTTTATTGATCGCCCTACTGTCAATATTCATACTCTCTCGAATGTATCACTTCTGTAACAACTCCTGAACCTTTTCCTGTAAAATTTCACTTTCCTTCAAGCTCATCCTATAATGAGGCAGATTTGGTAAACTAGCACCAAGGATTAGATCAATACAATGTTATATGTCTCTCATTAAAGGAAGCCCATCTGGCATGATCTTCTTGAACTCCCCCATCAATAGCTTCACCTTCTCCTGTAGCTGCTCAATATTCTGGCCATCCTCCATTGTCATAACCTGCTTAACAATCAAAGCATGGACAACTTTCGACTCCTTAACCACTTCTTCCATTTCTTAGACAGATTGGGTAACTGTAAAGAAGGATCGTCCTTTCACCTTGGAGGTTTTGGGACTCACTTTTAGGGGCAGTAAAGAGAACTTCACCTTTCTTTTTCGAATTTATACATATTCTCTCTACCCCCATGATGTGCATCTACATTAAACTGCTAAGACCTCCCAAATAGCACATGGCAAGCATGCATATCCATAATGTCACAATACACCTCATCCTTATATTTGCCAATGGAAAAAGGTACTTTACAATGATTTGTTACCTGTATCTTCTCAGATGCTTTAATCCACCCAATCAAGTATGGATTCGGGTGCTTCTCCACTGGTAGTTTTAATGATGTTCTCATAGCTTCCACTATCAATGATCAGATCAAATACATGCTCGTTCATCGAACACCTGGTACGGAATAACTGGTGTCTTTGAGTATTGTCTAACTGCTTTAGGGTCAGCATCAAATTTCTGATCATATATGTCTGTTCATCTTCATCATCTTCAACTTCATAAGCTGCATACTCTTCATCCTTCTCCCCATCAGGGCTACAGTCAATTGCGTCATCATCCTTCTTAGTAATATTGACTGTCTTTCTATTAGGGCACCCATTCGATCTGTGTCCAGGCTGATTACACTTGAAACACTTCTCAGGGATTGGTCTTACGTAGGGATTAGCGGGTTTTGGGGCTTCCCTCTACCCCATTGGCTTCTTTCTTGTGGCCTTTTCCACTGCTCGCTCTACCTGAGGTTGTAATTCTGGGACAGATTTACTCTTCTCAGGATAACCTCTCGTGTACGCCTCAAAACTTCGCTTTCCAAAATAAAACCTATTACCGTTATGTTGTTGCAGTTTCAGCTCTGCCTTCATGGATATATTCTTAGCCTCACTAAGATTGCGTACCACCTGCATGCCAATCTTCTCGCTGATTAGTTGATTCAACCCCTCTACAATATTTGGAAACCAAACTATGCTTCAGTTTCCCGAACATCATTCCTCTCAACCAGTCACATAAACTCTACAGTATATTCATGGACAGTCCTCTGTCCCTGGCGACATCTCTGGTACTGCCGGTAAAGGATATGCTCATAGTCTTCGGGAAAAAATTCCATCTGCAGCAGCTGCTTCATTCTGCACCAGGTTCAAATAGGTTGCCTGCCATCTCGATACCTCATATTCTGCAATCTCTCCACTATGCAGAAGCGCCCCCCTTTAACCTACAAGCCACCAGCTTGACTCTTCTATCATGTGGTATCTCCATGTGCTCAAAGAAATGATCGACTTCAGCTAGCCAATCAAGGAAATCCTTAATGCCCAGATTACCACTAAAGCTAGGGATATTGACCTTTAATTTGAACTCGCGATCTCCTTGTTCATACCAGTTGTTATTGCGACCACGACCTCCTCTACCACCTCGCCTAAAAGGTCTACCATCCTCAAATACATCTTCCTCCTCCTCTTCAGTCTCATCCTCATAGGCCTGACGCCGATGATGATTTTTGGCAAGAGGTCGATTGAGAGGTTCTGCTCGAGCAAGCTCACTCAAGGTTGTATCCTTTCAATATACCTTCCACCGTTGGCTTCGATCCCGAGGGCATCAATTCAATCCAAGATTTGGTCCAAGCGCTCATCGAAACACTAGGTAGTCGCCTGGATAGCCTGCACATTTAGCTCTAGGGTTCGTATAGCCGCCCCTTGAGCCTCTTGGGTGGCTCCCAAGGCTTCTATATCCTAAACAACGTTCGAGACATGACCGCGCTCTCCATCGTCTCCTGCCATTTGATTATGGCAAAAACTCGACCTGCTCTGATACCAACTGACGCAGTAAGTTCGCGTGAAAAACAGGATCAATCAACGATTAACCCAAAAACCAAAAATTAAGAGAAAACTCAAGATGAAGTGTGCAATATTATTCTATGATTCGAAAAAATGCTTAACAACATGAAAAGAAAATCATATATAGACTGCAGCCCAACCCTAACAAGGAAAAAAAAAACAAAAATTACAAAAATAAACCAAAACTTAAAACTAACGGATGAAGGCCTAAACAGCGTTTTTTTTTTTTTACCCAAACGCGACCTATCACGGTAAACCGATGACTGTCCTTGTAGACCTCGAAAAATGCATTACGGAGACATATTATAATAGACAATCGGACTCCTATGCAAAAAGTTACGTTCGATTTAAGATCTACCAAAAATAAAACTACTTATTTCCTTTCTTGGGCGTATGATCCCTTTTTTTTTCTTGATTTCCGATCCAGGAACTCATCTATTACCAGCTCTGCATCACCATTACTATTTTCAATCTGTAAATTGTAGATATTCTGAATCCATTATAATTAAAAACAAACATTAAAAAAAAAAAAATCCGCCCTTTTAATAAAATGATAGGTGAAGGATGTTAGAATTTTGTTGGTTGAAGGTAGAAATTTAAGAGAAAGTTCCAAAAGAAAATGATTTAAGATCATAAGCAGCAAAACATGTGGGGGACAACGCCATTGAATATACAGATTAAATTCTTTATTCATATTATCAATGTGATATTATTAATCAGCTGTCTATATATATAATATATAGTCAAGTTATAAGCAAATACCAAATATATATCTCGATTGAATTAGACACCTAATTGAATATCATAAAATGCTAAATTCCAATTGGCTATATATATATAATGATCATATTAGTATTTTTAAAGCCAAGTATAGGGAGACCATGACAGGCGACTGATGATAAAGTTCAATTAATATATATATATATGACAATACATTAAAGAAATTCTGAACACCTTTTTATGCAGTGCTTCACGAGTGGGACGTAGTAATTTTGTAAATGTAATTAATGAGGAGCCAAGCCAAAGTCGTTAAATTTCTTGATGAATTATCTCAAGTTTCCTTGATAAAATCACATTATTGACTTCTTTTTGGGATTATTGACTTCTTTTTGGGAAAATGAATAATTTTCTATAAAAAGATCAAAAAGCAGGGTTGAAAAGGATAGATAGTATTACATTAAATATTTGGATTAATTTGGTCTCTTGCATCTCCATGATCAAAGTAATCAAACCTAATTACTTGGGTTGGATATTCTGGACTAAATTAGGGTTGGAAAGCATTGTCCGTCGTAGTTTGGCTCTTATGTAACATTTAATGAGAAGGGTTGGCCATTCATTTCTGGACTAAATCAGGCTCTGAAACTTGATCCAACCCTGCTTATTTATTTCTATGAATAAAATGTTTTTACAATGATTTATATATAAGAATTTATATAATAAATTACTTGGGTCGGGTTTAGATTTTTTATTCTATTTCAAACCTAACCCGCAAAGAGTAGGTCGGTAAAGATTCAAGTCCAATCTTGAAAAAAGTGTAGCATGTGTCGGGAATACACTACTCTCAACTAAAGATAGCACAACACGTCAACATGAATATTAATGTGTCAAACTTTTATTGATCGGGAGTAGTACAATCCCAACATATACTAGTATTTTAACGACGTAGTTATGATTACAAATATTACTATGGAAATTTCAGTAGAAAAATTTGTTATAGTTTGGATATTTTTATCTGTAATTGTAAAAATTTCGTTGTGCCATTATCAGGATAATACTGAAGGAAAATGTATTTCTATTGTTGACCCTTGAAGTATTATCAACTACTGTTTTGGCTTAGTTACTAATTATATATGATATCCGGAGGAGACAGAGAGAGGTTGAGAGTAAAAAATATATATAATTTCTGTAATGTTTTTTCTTTTATTTTTTTCAATAATTAATGACAAAAACATTCTCATTAAAAATTTACTCTCTTAACTAAAAATTAAAATATATATTTTTTAAATTACTCTTATTAATTTTCTTCCAGAACTGTTTTCTCACCCTAATATTTCCTCTTTCTAATTATGTGGCTATTCAATTAATATTAAACTGTATGCATATATATAAATCTAGTCCATATATACTTCTATTGGTTATCCTTCCCTCTGGTTATTACTATATGACGTTTAAGGTTATATACGAAGATTAATATAGCATTAACTAAGTCATTAAAAAAACTAATTTACCTTTAAAAAATTTTCTCTTTCTTTTATTGCTTATGGTTTAACTTAATAATTTTATATGTTAATTTTACGTTTCTTCTAATATTAATATGGAAAATTTTGAAACAAATTTACCAAAAATACATTAGTAATTTAAAACGTTATATAAAAATGACAAAATCTATAATCTTAGAAAATCATATAAAAATTACTATAGATAATACATACTAAAAGAGGATAAATGTGAAATAAATTAGCCAAAAGATTAAAAAAAATATATATATTAATCATTAAAAAAAATCAACATATCTAAAAGGTGGCATAAATCTTTTTTTTTTTTTTTTTTTTTTTTTGAATGGAAGGCATAAATCTCATTTGAACACAATGGAAATGAAAAAATGGGTAGGCTGCCAGAAATGGTGGGCAATTTGTACCATATATCTAACCTATACACCTACCTTTATGGAGTAAAAAAAATTATTAAACAACATTTTGCATCAAATTTCCAATTCCTCCTTTTGAAGACCGTAAATTCAGGAAATAACTAAGCAATATCAAAAGTTATTTAAAAAAAAAAAAATAGTACAACAATGTGCCCTGACTTTATGAGGTCATTATTTAGGCATTTCTGCTTTCTCCTTTCCCAATTACGTAACCTTCACTGCTTTCCATGTTTTTTCTTTTTTACGTTTTACATTATGCATCGCTTTGTATCTTCATTCGCTATACTCATGCATTTTTCACAATTAATAATAACAATCAGCGACGGCGTCAGGGGATCATGGAAAGATAGCTGACCTTTCGATCACCGGAAAATATCTTAAATAGGAGTATTTCCAGTGGCAGTCGCCCCTCAACTAAAAGTTGGAGGTACTGCAATTGTCCCCTCAACTTTTGGATACGACCGGGCTGTTTATTTATTTTTTTAATCCCAGGGATAAAACAACGTCTTTTTACCTTTGAGATTAAATAAAAAAATTAAAACAGCCTGGCCCAATGGGCGGGGCTGTCTGTTTTTTTTCATAAAATGATTTTTTTAAAATTCTTTCTATTTCTTTTAAATTGATTTAAAGTATACTTGAAACATATTTGTATATGTTAATCAATAAAATGTTTTTTTTTTCTTTGTCTTTCTTTTATTGGAAAAAAAAATAAATGAAATGAATTTCTTGTTATTTTCAAATTTTCATACTGTATTGGAGTTTTTTTTTATGCCATTATCATATGTATTTTTATTGTTTGTTTATGTATTTGTAATTTTTAAATTCATAATATATATTTTCTAAAAAATGGGGTTTCAGTTTTTGTAATTATGATTATGATTGTATCAATTAAAACATTATTTATATAGTTTGTTGTTTAAAATTTATAAGGGTGGACTATTATTTGATTTTTCTCTATTGACGACCTGCCGGTCGCAGTCTGTTTTTGGACCCCAGTGATGAGATCCTAGCTCCGACACTGATAAAAATAATACACATGCACTTCCCATTTCCATTCCTTTGTACAAAAATACCCATAAATTTATCAACTAATTATGAGTTTTTTTCCCAATTAAATTAAGTCTGCTCCCCCTTTAATTTCTAACATTCCACTGATTTGAGCTATATTACCAAACTTATTTGTATGCTAATTAGTATTATAAACCAACGTGATAAAAATATTGTTGCCAGGCAGTGTTAACTCAATGGATTTTTAGCGACCAATTCACCTAATAAATAAATTTTAACTTAATTAAACAGTTTAAGTGGTTGAGGAATGATGATTATCAATTACACTCAAGTTAAGTGCTGAATTTTTTTAATTTTTAAGTGAATTTCGGTGTTATCAAAACTGGGGATAGGCATGAATCTATAGCAGATGGTGTACTTAAAAATGATTTTGGAAGTTTAAAATTGCAGATTACAGTTTTATACATTTTTGTTAACATATTATTTTATCTTCTTGTTAATATTTTTATATTGTTTGTAATCTTATTTTCAGGACTTAGTGGAATCAGGAATGATTGTTTTTCTTTTTTTCTTTTTTCTTTTTTTTTTTCTCGGAAGTAGAATCACTGAATCAGGAATGAATTTGGTGTAATATTAAAAAAAAAAATATATTTCAAGCTAGCTGTATGTATTTTATTATTTTTACTTTTTAATTGATAAATAAAAAGTGATATCGCGACGTCATAGAAAAGAATGGATAATTTTATCAGAAAAAAATAAAATAAAATAGTAGACATTTGTATAAGTGGCAACTGAAGGCCTAAAGGCTCCAATGGGGGCAAATTGCGGGGACCACTATGAATCTGACGTTTAAGACGAGTATCATGAGTTCGTCGTCGCCGTTGCGTGTTACTGTTATGCACTTGATCATAATTATTTAACCGAATTAACTGTCAGCTAATCAGCCTTTAATATTCTGATTAGGGGGAGAAGGCATTGTTGATCGGGTGGCAAAAAGATATAATTTGATCCTTGTACTTGACCAAATTTCTTCACTTGAGTCGTGTACTTTGATTGGGACTCTTTTAGGCCCTATTTTCTATTTTCCATAAAGTTGAACACCTTACTAACATTTTTCATTAATTCGTACTTATATAGTTGCTTAGAAGTTAGAAGTACATGGAGGTCAATAATTGTCAGTGGCGGTGGTAGGAATTAGAAGAAGTGAGGCGGGAATTTCGTTAAAAAAATTTCCGGCAAACGAACAGAATTTCTGATCGACTGACGAATCTAGAATCAATTCAATAATAATATAATCAAATTAATCCAAACAACAATTTCATTATTTATACACATATACATGACATACTAATAATTTATTTTTTTAATCGATGGAGATGATGAAATACTCGTATGAGAACCTTTATTTTATTAACAAACATATCCATATTTCTAAGTCCTAAAAATAACAATACAAACAGACAATCAAATTATATAAATAAACAAATTGAATGTCAATCTATTTGTCCATGATTAAGTCAATTAAATAAACTTATCCAAATTTAATATCTATAGTTTACTTTAACATTAAGAATTAGCATCTCCAGTGGCATCTAAATTTCCAGCCCCTAAATTGCAAATTAGGATTTTAGGGATTTAGGATAAAAATTATAAACATTTAAATTAAAAAATCAACAGGAGAAGAAGGGCTGCGGAAGACGAATAGCCAAGGCAGTTGGGAAGAGGCAGCTCCAATGGAGGGGCAACTGCCGGAAGCCCTATACTCAAGGGTTTTTCCGGCAACTGGAGGGTAAGTACCCCTCTGTCAGTGGCGAATCCAGGATGCTAGCTTCGGGAGGCAAAAATTTCTTTAAAAATTTTCCGGTCGGCGATCAAAAATTTCCAGCCAGCGATTAAAAATTTCTGACCTGCCAACTATGGGTGTCAATTTTTGACACGACACGATAACACGACACGACACGATCCGTATTTTTGCGGGTTTGGGTTGAGGGTTAAACGGGTTCGGGTCATAAACAGGTCAACACGTTTATGACAAAAAATAAACGTGTTGTAAACGGATCAACCCGCATAACCCGTTTCTGACCCGCGTAACCCGTTTATTTTATTAGGCACATATAAACAAGTTAATAATTACATATAGTAAGTATATATTATATCAATTAAATATAAATTATTAATATTTATTTATATAATTAATTATATTGGTGGATGATGTTAGATTTTAATTAATGGTATTAACTAATATTTATAGTCGGGTTGCTAAACGGGTCATGTTATATATGGATATCGTATAATTGATTTTTTTTATTAATCGTATTAAACGGGTCGTGTCGTGTTACCCGTTTATTAAATAAGTCGTGTTCGTATTTCAATTAATCGTGTCAAACTTAAACGGGTCGTGTTCGTGTCGTACTTAAACGTGTCAACAGAATATCCAAACACGATACAAGCACGACCCGTAAACACGAATTGACACCCCTACTGCCAACAAACCCATAATTAATTCAATTTAATTCAATAACAACACAATCCTTCATTATTTATATACATAACATGCTAACAATTAATTTTTTTCAATTAAAATCCCTAAATAAAAATTCTTAAAATTATAAAATTTATAATTCCAATCAATCAAATTTCAATCAAATTTATTTATTTATTTTTTTTAATCCTAAGGAAAGAAATTTTTTTTTTTTTGGCCCAGGTTTTAGTTAAAGAATTGAAGTTGTTTTTTTAGGCCCAGTTAAAACGACGTCGTTTTGCATGGGGAATTTTTTTTTTAATCCCAGGCAAAACGTGGGCTCTTAAAAATTTAAAATCCTAGGATTTAGGCAACGTCCTACCCATGTCCCCTGGCTCCACCCTTGCCCTCCGTGAACCCCCCCAGCACTTCTCTTGGTAATTGTTTATTAGTAATGTTTTATTGCATGGTTCGGTTAGCTATATTCATTATTCAATGTGGTCATTTTTAATAACTAGACATCAATTAAAACACGTAACGATAAGTTTGGACAAATTAACTTGAACTTAAGATTTAATGGATTGAATTTTATGTGTAAATGTCTAAATTTAGTTAAGAAAACGAAAATATATGAATTTTACAATTTTAATCATAAGCTCCACCGTTAATTATTCCACTATATTGAATCTACAATGATTAATTTTTCATATTAATTGATCTTTCATTAGTAGTTTTGTCAGATTATGATTCATATTTTACGAGAGATGCGCGAATAGTATTTTGAACTATTGATTTGAATTATTTGATAGTTAAAAATAATTAATTAAGTGTTGGTGAGTAATAAAATACTTAAAAAAAAATCTCGAAAACGACCTTTTTGTTTTTTTGTTTTTTTTTTCTTGATCATGCTAAAATATGATCCAAATAAACAAATCCTAAATATCATATCATACCGTGGTATCACAATCTGGACAAAATTGCTACAGTAAAATGAAAACTGGAAGAGACAATGTGCCTATCATCTATTGTTGTCTATGGCCTAAATATTTGGAAGAAATGGTTGATTTTCTTTTTTCTCATGTAAATGACTGTATTTTTATGTAAATCATCAAGGGTAGTTTGGAATAACCGTTAGTGAAAGTGCTATCAGGAAAAATTAGGTTTTATTGTTTTTTTTAAAAATAGTTTTAAGTATTTTTTCAGTGTTTTTTCTGAATATAATATGACTTTTATCAATTATGTATTTGAGACTGTTTTCTGTAACCCTAAAAGCAACTTTCAGTTAAAATAAGATTTCTCATACTTTAATTGAAAACTATTTTCGGGATCGCTAAAAAACTGACCCAAACTAGCCCAAAATTAAACACACGTTGGTTTAATGACATTTCAAAGGTAAAATTAGAATTATTCTTTCTTTTTTTTAAAAAAAAGGGGGTGGTGGGGTGGGGGTTGGGGTTGAGAGGTAGGAAGGGAATAGGGGAATGAGTCATCAGTATTTGGGGGCAAACAAAAAAAAAAAAAAGACAGAGCTGTCATCTGATAACTATTGATTGGACTGCTTTCTTTTGTTTTTTCCTCTACTTCTTCTCTCTCCCTCGTTTTCATTTCCATTCCTCTCTCTTTCTTCTTTTTCCTATTATACCCCTCTTTTTGTTTTTTCCTTTTTTTCCGGATTCTGGATTCTGTTTTCATCTTCTACTACTGAAATTTACAACCTTCTTTTTCTGATTTTAATTTCAAATATTACATTATCTCTTACTGCAATTCAACACATTTAGTGTCTAATCCTAAAGTACATATATATTAAGCAAATCAAAAATTTGTAAATTAGACAGCATTATACACACGCGTATAAATTCTATCAGATATCTGTATTAGATAAAATATTTTATACCAAATGGAAAAAGTGGTCAATTTATTAAATCTTAAAAGATCGAGGAACAACGGATAAAATGTTCTAGATAAAACATATATGAACCAAAAGAACACATTTGGAATACATCAACTCCATAAAAGGTTTTTTTTTTTTTTTAACTTAGGATGATTTTGTTATTTATAATGAGTTGAGACATAACAAGTATTAGAAAATCTAAATGTGTTGGTGCTTGCTGGTAGCTAGGCTTTGTCACATTCGTACACAATGCCTCTAATCCAAATGGGATTCGGTCCTAATTATTATTTAAAAATATAATTAATAAGTTAAAATTAAATATTTTCACTTATTAAGATAAAAATTAATAAATACTTAAAGTAATAATTTTAAGAGTTGAGTTGAGATAACAAACACACTTGTTCAAAGTGTTTACAAGTTTGAAAAACTAAACCTTTTTTTATAACTGTTACAAATTAAATTTTCGATTATCAAGGAATCTCTTCTTCAATTCCACTTTTTGCTTCTTGATTTATGGGCAGTTAAAACTGTTAATGTGTCAAGACTCTTGCATTGGGTTCACACAATTTCAGAGCTCCAAAATTTTACTTCAAGGCAGTATTGACTTCTCCGTATTATGAGTACAATCTCGATAACTTATTTCTTTCCGATTTGCAACAAGACATATGATGAGCACATCTCTAGCTCTGAGGAAACAAACGAAGAAGGGTAGTAACTCTTAAGAAATTAACTGGTTTAGTCGGCTAAAACGAGGCATAATTTGTTTTTATGCATGATACATTTTAGTATCTTTTGGATACAAAATGTTTGATTCAAGTTTACTTTGAGAATCAATTTGGGAGAGTTATCTCTTTCAAGTTTAGCTTGAGATCTGTTACAATTCTTTTTACTTCAACCCCTTTATATAATAAATATTAGTTTCAAGAAGAATGTGAATCATGCTATATATATATAAATTTTGTATAATTAAAAAAATTATATTATTAAACTTTTCCACATGAAATAACATTAATTAAAACTTAATATGCCAGCTTGATGAAAGCTACAGCTAATGCAACCCTACCGCAAAATACTAATATTTAAAATCGAATTGCTTTAATTTGTTCAATGGATTTGGAGTAACATATCTTTTGTCCTAATTTTTGTTGGGGTTTAGAGTATTAAGATGAACAAGAACAGAAAAGTAGTTCCAAATGGAGTGTTCCTTTTGTCACAACTCTCTTTATATAGTCTATATATGGAGAGAAATATCTAGATATTCTTTTTTTACCATCTATTTCATTAACTTTCTTTAATTTTATCTCTTATTTCTTTATTTATTGATGTTCTTTTCATATCCAAAGGTAGATTTAACATGAAATATCATCATGAATATGTTTATTTATTGATTTATTCATGTGTCTGGATAACTGTCAAATCTATCTAAATCAAGATTTAATGAATCGGGGTTTGATTAAAGATGTTTATACGTGACATGAATCGGTTAAAATACAATTGAACTCAAAATCACAATAAATTTCACTCTAAAACCTCGTAAAATCAGAACATGGATCGTTAATATACCTATAAATAAGTTAATATTTAGTAATTATATTGATAAAATAAATAAATACCCTCAAACTTTTTTTATCAAAGAAAAGCTAATAATATAACTGTATATAATTTTGCATGAAACGATAGCATGTTATATATATATATAATAAGATAACTTAAATGGCTTAGAGTCTATTTGAACATTTCACTTATTGCTCGAGCATGGTCCAAGCCTACATAAAAATTGAATGAAATTAGGAGAATAGTCAAGAAATGGAATTGATTTAATTAAATATCAACTATACATTAATTATTTATCAATCATACTTGATAGTTATTATAATGTCATTAAGCTTAATATTGCTATTTATTAATATGTCAATAAACAATTTTTCAGTTTCCAAAATTCAATATATTCTAACTATAATATCGTATTTATTATGATTATTATTATTATTATTATTATTTTTACGAATTATATAACATACTATTTATTCTATTTAAGTATTTACAAATTTTTCCATTAATCAATTATGAGTCAAACTCCATTTTTATATTCAACGTTTGATTAAAATACCATCATCCAATATATTTGATAACTTGGACACTTTATTTTCATCAATTTGGATTTTGGACGACTTCCTATTTAATTAAATTTTCACTCGTTCTTCTTGATTCTTTACTTAATTACTTCACGATTCTTTCACTAATTTCAAATTAATTGCATTTGGGGTTAAAAGTTTTTACATCCTTCTTTTCACTTATTTTCCATCAATTCGTTTTTCTTTGTTTTGAAGTAAAATGTTATGATATTATTATGTGTTCATTGTTATAACTTCATTGAAAAACTCGCATGCATAGTTTATTATTGGGATAATCATCATTTGAGGCCTCGAAGTTACACACCTTTAGTTACAATGCCCCTCAAAAAGCAAAAGTCTTAAAAACATCCCTATTGTCTCAAAAAAGTCTCGAAATAGCCCTTTTTTGACAGTCAAAATATGTTGACTGTTAGTCTCGTTAGTGAGAAGTCATTCAAGGGATGACATGATATGATCTAGTGAGAAATAATTGCAAAAAATGCCATGTGGACTGCTTTTACCAATAAAAACTTGACAGCTAACTAAAATTATACAGATCAACAAACTACTATTCTAATTAATTTTTTTTAGTTCTTTTCCCTTTCCAAGTATCATACTTCTCCTCCACCATCAATTGTTTCTCTAGTTCTGGAATAAACTCAATTAGGAATCTTCAATTCTTTCTTCCTCTTCTCTTTAGCCATCAACGAATTCACTGTATTAGACTTCTTTAAGATCTAGAGTAGAGTATTTGAAACAAGAATTATCCAGGAAGAGAAGAACTAATATCTGACAAATTTAACATCCAATAAAGGATAAAATGAAAAATCATATAAACCACCCAAATTACTTACTAATCAACAAATTATTCTTCAGATGGCTGAAAATTTCAGAAATTTCTCTTAAAATTTGATGGCAATATTGTCATCCAAACCTCAAAAAAGCCATCAATGACCCATATATTGCATATATAGAGAAAAATTAGTTCGATGCATATCGAGTATCACATGGAAAGAGGAAAAGGGTGATGTTATCACGGTGGTGAACGGAGAGGATGGCTGCAAGTCATTTAGTCGAGGTGGTGGCGTTGAAATTCACATGTTGATGTTGGTTTCACATTGTGACCAAATAGAACTTGGAGCTCGAGACAAACAAAATGATCTATTCACTGTTGCGTCGATTATTTGCAGGTCGAGACAAACGAAATGAGCTGGCGGATTAAAGCTGCATAAGAGAGGCTACGGCGGCTTTTCTAAGGCATGGAAAAGATGAAGTCTAGGCTAGCATAATTATGTTTCCGTTAATGCCAGCGTGTAGTCATCGTAAGAAAAGGGCTAGTTTGAGGCTTTTTTGAGACAATAAGGGGATTTTTGAAACTTTTATCTGATGAGGGGCTTTGTAGCTAAAGGCGCATAAGTTTAAGGGCTAAAATGATGATTATCTCGTTTATTATTGGATTATTATTGCTAACGATAATATAGCTTGCTTTTTGTAAGTTTATTATTAGTATATTGTTGGTTTAATATTATTGTATTAAGAGTGTTTCAGTCCTTTAAAAAGATCCATTCCAACTAGATGGTTTAGAATATATATATATATATATATATATATATATATATATATATATATATATATATATATAGATTAAAAAAGCAACTTGTTTGAATTTTTTTTTATATTTTCTATATTTTGATTGTATTTTTGTTTATAAGGAGTAGGGTTCTCTATGTTATCTTATTCTATTCGCTTCCCTAAAATGCCTAAAAACCCATTAATTCCCATGAAAGATTATTTTTTGTATCCACGAATACAAAAACTAAGGAAATATATGACATGCAAATTAAAAAATGATAGAACAATCAAATCGTACCATTTGCAAATTCAAAAATATGAAAATTTTTGGTTATTGATATTTTTTTTTAAACTATTATGAGTGGATTATAAATAAGTTATTGTTGTATGGTAAATTAGTTAATGTAATAAACTCCTTTGAATTCAATACAAAAAAAGAAACTTCCTTTGGCATAATTTTGCAATTTCAATTTTCTATGTTTATATAAAATTCTAATAATTAAATAAATTTCATACCATTAAGCCAAAAGTGGACTACGAACTAGAAGTCGAAAGTTTGCAAAAATTCTTTTTCAGTTCTTGGAATAGAGTTTTTTTCACAAGATTTGTGACTAAGAGACGTATAATGTTTTTGTTGAAGAAAGAATCCTAATAAAAAATTTGATTAATTTATTTATATGTTATTTAATCTACATATATTACCTTTTTTAATTGATTTTTGTTTATTTATTTCCTTATAAAACATAGATTTTTTTTCTCTATATTTAGTTGTAAATTGTATGATGATA
The DNA here is from genome assembly GCA_039660915.1 of Euphorbia tirucalli. Classification (NCBI taxonomy): domain Eukaryota; kingdom Viridiplantae; phylum Streptophyta; class Magnoliopsida; order Malpighiales; family Euphorbiaceae; genus Euphorbia; species Euphorbia tirucalli. The sequence goes on along the minus strand of CM077636.1, from coordinate 14,284,402 downwards.
TTAATTAGTAACTTTCACATAATTAGTTGATATCTAAATAAAATTGTAAGATAATTTTGATATACTAAATAAAATTGTAAGATAATTTTGATATATGTTTAATTAGTTGAATATGGTCGAGTTTCACTTAATTTATTTGATATTATTGGCTTTTGCTTGGTTATCACTAAAAATTAGATAACCACGTTTTGGATGATTTTATAGGTAAACCTAACATGAATCCTTTCAATTCCAGTTCCTGAACAAGTAGAACTGAGAATGTGATAAAATGACTGAAAAAAAAAAAAACTACTTGTAGCATTAAAAGTTTATGTTGGTTTTAGGTCCGTCCATGACATTTTGGAATGGCATGGACTAAGATTTAATTATGGTAAATTATAGGGACTAAATATGTAATTTGGATTAATTACAGGGACCAAATATGTAATTTAGACTAACTCTATAAATAGATGGAAGTTGGGATTTCTTCTATACATAGAGAAGTCGTTTTTCTGATTCATTTTACGCATAAGAACAGAAAACGCTTCCAGAGAGAAAAACAAGAAACGAATACATACAATTTTCGTTTATCGGAAGAATTCACGGATATCATCTGTACTCTGTGTATTCATACATACGTAGGAAATATTACCAGAATAATCTGGCTAGTGGTGTGCTCGTCAATCCAATTCGTAAACAAACTTCAGCTGCATATAAACTGTAAGTCTGTTTATTTACATTGGTTACGAAATTAATGCATTTATTGTACGATTAGTTAAAATATGATTTCAGTTTTAAATCTTAAAAATTACAATTCGTATCACTTATATTATATATTTTAGCATTCTTTTCTCACAAAATATCATCCAACAGCGAAATTTCTTAAAACATTAAGTATAAATTGTAACATTTGTTATCATCGTAATTAGTTTGCTCTCCCAAAAAGATCATACGGGCATTTTTGTGCCTCATGCCATTTATTTATTTATTTTTCTTAATGGCTTAACCAATTTTAAAATGTTATTATTTTGAAACCAGTTGTTTTGTTTTTGTTGAAATAGAGAAATAAATTTGATATCGTACGCGGTCGTCAGCTCTTCCATTTATAAAAATCAATGTTCCCTTCAAAACAATTCAAATTTGGTAACATTTTGTATTTTAAATTTCACAGCGGGGACATAATGGTAATTTTGATGTGAGCCTGTCAGACCCATAAAATTAAAGCAGAGCTCCGACGTCCTGCCATCTTCCTTTTAAACCCAATCAATCCTTTCCTCTTACAGAAGAATCTCTCTCTCTCTCTCTCTCTCTCTCCGTGTACAGTAATAAAAGCTTCCTTCTCTCTCTGTTCAAGGCTAACCTTTTTCATTCAGCACAGGATTGAGGGTCCAGACTCTCAAAACAAAAAAAGTAGCAGTGCTTTCTTCTTTTTCTCTTATGGCCTATGGGTGTGAGCTTTCTTCTTTCACAGACTTTCCACATTGCTGTTATCTTCATCACCTGCTTCTATCGACATAAGCCTTAGATCATCCTTTTTCCCCCCTTCCTTTTCTGTATCATGATTTTTTAATCTACTGCTAAAAAAAACAATTTTTTTTTTTTTTTTTTTTAAAAGAAAGGATTCTAAGAAGCTATGGCAGGTGATGAAGTGTGTGATAACATGACCGTTTTGATTCAAAACGCCACTCTCCCTTGTAACTCTCTTTGGATTGCAACTTCTTCCGCCACTCTTCATGGTAATTAAGCTCTGCTGCCACTCTCTGTTACTGTGCTCTGTGTTCCCTTCAGTTCCTCGTGTTATTTTAACTCTTAAAATCTAACAATTTTATTTTACAAATGATGTTGGAACTTGTTCTATTAGTTGAGCTTAGTGTAAGATGGAATGTTTCCATGTATATTGGGGCGATTTGCTAACCCAATTCACTGTAAAAGGTCCAAACTTTTGTAAAAGTTTTCACTTTTATATACAAGTTTTGCTGTTTTTGGGATTTCTCGGTTTTGATTCTCTTTTTTTAGAGGACCTTTTAGTGCATCAATGGGGTTCTCGTTTGTAACTTTCTTATGTTTTAATGGATGTCAATTTCACAGGAAAAATCCAAACGGAACTGCTCCTTGTTTTTTCCCCTAACAGAACACATTTCGACTGATGTATTACATGATGTAGGTGCAGAATCAATGGTGAACTTTGAGAATGTCGGAGGGGGAGACACCGCAGATGCAGCACAATTCTTTCAGACATCTGTGAAGGAAGAAATTGGGGAGGATGATTTTGACATGTGCGTTAATCCCAGAGGGAAGAAAAGGCGGCTTTCGGCTACTCAAGTTAAGTTTCTGGAAAGGAACTTTGAGGTTGAAAATAAGCTTGAACCTGAAAGAAAAATACAACTGGCTAAAGAACTTGGGCTGCAGCCTCGCCAAGTTGCTATTTGGTTCCAAAATCGTCGGGCTCGGTTCAAAAACAAACAGCTTGAGAAAGACTATGACTCTCTCAAATCTAGCTATGATAAGCTCAAGCTTGATTATGACAACCTTTTAAAAGAGAGAGAGAATTTGAACAATGAGGTAAATTTTCAAGGATTCAGCAAATTTTCTGATAAGCTGTGTGCAATTACTGCTAAGTTTCTTTTTTTTTTCTTTCTTTTTCGTGTGTTTGCTGCAGTTTGTTTCCTTGAAGGAGAAATTGAGCGCAAGAGAGGGAAAGACAGAGAATTTAGAGGTCACTGGCGCAGACCCAGTTCAGAATTCTGGTTGCGATAAAGTTGTGAATGCAAAAATGGTGTCACCAAAGCAGGAAGATGCAACCACAAGCTCAGCTAAAAGTGATGTGTTTGATTCGGACAGCCCGCATTCGTATTTGGGTCCGGCGGATTCATCTCAGGTGTTTGAATCGGATTTCTCACAGGATGAAGAGGATGAATTTAGCAGGAGTCTTTTACCCCAACAGTATTACTCAAAAGTATACCATGAACCGCCTGCGACTTCTTGTAATTTTGAATTTCCGGCGGAAGATCAACCCTTTTGGTGTTGGAGCTACTAATGGAATATGAATTATGATTAGTTGTTCTCTGTTGTAGTTATAGCTTTACTGAGAAATATGTTATTTTCTACCATATATAATAAGCTTGGCCTGAATGTGAATGTTGGGTTTTAACTGAAAGAATGCTGCTCTGAATTTTCGAATTGTTGGATCATAGAAAAGAAACCTTAAGTAATTTTAAGAACTTCGATTTGAGCTTGAATATATTTTCATCGAATTATACTTGGTAAGATGGGTTTTACGTAGACTTCTGCATCCGTGACGGATGGAAATTCATTTGTTTTCAGCATTTCCATGTTTTATTCAAGGTGGGAGGTTCAGGTCGAGAAGAGAAGCATATATATATATATATATATATATATAAATCCAACAGAACCCTGAATGATCATGGCTCCAGCCCTTCAGGCACATGGAAAGGGGGCAATTGGTGCTTCTTCCTCTACCAGTAGCATTCCCGTAGCAAGTGCAAATGGAGCCAGGTGGGAATTCGCAGTGTCATTTGGGCGGATCACTGTCAAAGACCATAATTTCCTCCCATCTGCAATCCTATTTGCCAAAGGCCAACCACGTAAACAAAAGCTACTTTTTCATGGGCATGTGAGAGGCACGAAATTAAAAGAGAAATTGTAGAGTCCCTAAGGAATATATATTTATCTAGTTATAAAATGATATCTATATATATTTTATTAAATCTTAAAAGAGTATATATAAATTTTTTTACTAATATATTTATAAGGATTACCATATAAGGATTCTATTACATAGAATTTTCAATAATAGTAATTTTATATGTTAAATCCTTCGTTAACAAATAACATCAAACTAGATAAAAAACGCACAAATCTCTTCCAGCCGTGTGGCATGATCCTCCTGCTCTCTAGAGGCTCAATAATATAAAAGTATAATAATTGAAGAGCTCGGTATGAAAAATTTAAATTAAAAAGATTAGAATTAAGCTACATAATTGATATTGAGATAAAAAATAAATGGCAATTAAAACATGTGAGTAAATAAAAAATAATAATAAAAGAAAAAGTAAAAAAACACAGCTAATCAGCCTAATCTCTGTGGGCTTGAAAATGGTGAATTAAGAAGCAGCAGGTATTACTTGTTAGGCAACAAAAGGACACCCATCTCTATTACATTACATATTGTGAAAAAGCAAATCCAATGCCATATAAAGATAGCAATTTCACAAAAGTAAAATCCAAGAATCATGCCATTCTTTTTGACAACATGTTGCTTCTCTTTGAATTTTTTTAAATTAACAATGACAAACTTTGAATATATATATATATATATTTTAAATAAGAGTGAATGCTCTTATGTAAGTCAAAAATTCTGGTACATTTTCATCCTTTCTTTATGGTTTTTTTTTCTATTGTTTCTCTCTTTGCTGATGACTTTCTTGGCACCCTCTTTGCCCTATTGAAGATGTTGACAGCCTTTGTCTTGGAAAGACAATAAAATTTAGTAATCATATAAAATTTTCATTTTCATATTTGTGAACAGTTACTATTAAATTTTTTATTCTTGATCAAGATTTACAGAATATATTGCTGATGCAAGCAGAGTTTTATTCAGGTGACACATGTATAGTTTGTTGATGCATCTAACTCTTTCGTTAAAATATAATCTCTCGTAAGTATTTTAATTACCCATTCCATTTGGTGTATTGTATATTATATGCTCCGTCACATCACATATATATTCACACATAGAGTAACCTTGAGTAGGTCTTAAAGTTATTTCACATTAGTGAAAGAGACTACCAATTAACATACCTTAATTACATAATTAGTTGATTAACAATGATATTGTTATTACTAATTGTCGAGAAACTACTGTGCTCAAATAAATACTGGCTTTTATATGTCAATAATTACTTAATTATTTAATTACAATCGTGTTTGTTTTTTACCATCCTTTCTCCAAATTAATTTTGATTGGGCTCAAATTAAAAATCAAAGAAAATAGTAAAGAAGCATCAACCAACCACGTTTTGAAGTTTACTTTGTAAAGTCCAGAAGATCATGCTATTTAATTGGTTTTCTAATGTAGAGGAGCAAGCTTTAGCCTTTTTGGCTAAATTTTATGGTGAATAGTGATTTTGAAAAAAATATCCGATTTAAATGATTTTTGAGTCTAATTTTATTGGAATCGGACAAATGATCCAAACTCACGGCCTTTGGCCTTGATATTCATCACTTTTCGGCCAAAAAACATCGTTTAGGGCCTCAAAATCACAATTTACTTTTTTTTAGGCTTTTTCGGTAGTTTTTTCGGTTTTTATTTTTTTTTCCTTTTTGTTTGGGTTTCCTAGATTGGCTAGGATTCTGTTTAGGCAATGGTTTTCCTGTTTCAGTTAGGTTTATTTGTAGCCTATAAATCGGCCTTTCTTTTGGAGTTGTAGGCAGTTTTGATTTTCAATAAAAATTCGGAATTAATTCCTTTACCCTTCTTTTGTGAATTTTGCAAAATTCAATTAGTAGAAGACTATCCGACATCGTGCGTGATCAATGGAATTTAGTATCCTTGTTCAAGTTTCCGCTGCATCAGTTGGTATCAGAACCGAATTCCTAAACCTTAGTCGTCGTCATGCCGCCAAGGAGAGAGCGCATAGTCGATGAGGTAGTGGAACAGGAAGATATGAACAAATTGGAGCAGAGATTAGAGCAACGTATCGAAACCCTAATAAACCGAGGATGGAGACTATTATGGATCGATTAGCCGATCGAATGGATGAACTGTTAACCGTGCGTATGAGGGTGAATCCCCGACATCGGAGGAACCCTAATCTGAGAAACTTTCAGCATCAAAACCAGTTTACGGAATTGGCCGAGGAGGATGAAGATGAGTCTAATGACGGTGAGCCTTACCGGTGCAGACGTCTGGCCCAGATGGAGGATAGGCGTTGGGAGTTGGGTTTGAGGACGGAAATCCTTGAGTTTTGAGGAACTCTCCAACCGGAAGAATTCCTTGATTGGTTGGTGACAGTGGAAGAGGTACTTGAATTTAAGGGAGTCCCGGAGGACAAACGAGTACCCCTGGTAGCCACAAGGCTGCGAGATAGGGCGATGGCATGGTGGATGCAGGTGAAGCAGACTAGATTGCGGATGGGCAAGCCGCGGATTGTAACCTGGGAGAAGATGAAAATGCAGATGAGGGCCACCTTCTTGCCTTTAAATTTTCAGCGACTAATGTATCAAAGGTTGTAAAATTTAAAGCAAGGAAACTGGTCGATTAATGAATACACTACTGAGTTTTATCAGTTAATTGCATGGAGTGATATAATGGAGACTGATGAACAGTTAGTGTCAAGATATATTGGTAGAATGAGGGAGCAGATCAAGGACGTTGTTAATGATTTTGATCCGTTGAACATTTCTGACCCGCACCAACGGGCCTTACGGCTGAGAAAAGAATGCAGCGTCATACTTTTGGATTTCAGGAAGCTAGAGAGGGTGGGCGGAGAATAATAGAGACAGCCCCTATTAGAAATCCAAAAACAGCCCCAAAGAGGACTGGCCAGAGTAATACGCTGAAGTGTTTCACCTGTGGTGAGGTGGGACATAGGCAGGCAAACTGTAAGAAGGCAGGAAAAAGAGCCATGCTTGTAGAGGCGGAAGAGGGTATAGAGGCGGATACTGAGAATCCAGCCCATAACGATGGCGAGGAAGAGGAGCTTGAGGAAGAGATGGTGGCAGGGGATGTGGGCATTGCTTTGGTGGTAAGGCAATCGTGTCTGACACCAAGGGCTGTTATGGATGATGAATGGTTGAGGAGCAATATTTTCTAGTCAACCTGCACAATTAAGAGGAAGGTGTGCAAGTTTGTGATTAATGGTGGAGGTTGTGAAAATATTATATCCTCTGAAGCAGTTCGCAAGTTGGGGTTATCCACAGAAAAGCATCCAAAGCCATACAAGTTAGCATGGCTGAAACAAGCTGGTGAGGTGACTATGTCGAAACTAGCATTGGTGCCCTTTTCTGTTGGGTCACGATATAGAGATGAAGTCTTATGCGATGTAGTGGATATGGATGCTTGTCATCTGCTGTTGGGGCATCCTTGGCATTTGATAGGGATGTGATTCACCAAGGCAGGAAGAACTCTCACACCTTCGTGTTTGACGAAGTGCAAATCACCCTTATCCTAAAGAAAGACGAAGTTAAGAATATTGCTGGAGCTGGCGTTGTGTTGTTAACCTTGACCCAGTTTGAGGAGGAGTAAAGGAGAATGAGGTGGTGTATGCACTGGTTTGGAAAACAGCAGAAAAAGAGGTTGTGATTCCCGAGCAGATCAAACCCGTTCTGAGTGAGTTTGAAGATCTGTTCCCGGATGAACTTCCTGCTGGCTTACCACCCCTTCGTGACATTCAGCATCAGATTGATCTAGAACCTAGGGCAATCCTTCCCCATCGTTCCCAGTACAGAATGAGCCTAGCAGAACATGAGGAGTTGAGGAGACAGGTAGAAGAGCTATTACAGAAGGGCTACATCCGGGAGTGTCTGAGTCCTTGTGTGGTTCCAGCCCTCTTAATTCCAAAGAAAGATGGCAGCTGGCAGATGTGTGTGGATAGCAGAGCCATCAACAAAATAACCATCAGGTATTGGTTTCCTATTCCTCGCTTGGATGATTTATTAGACCAGCTCAGTGGGGCTTTTGTCTTCACTAAATTAGATTTGAAGAGTGGTTATTATCATATCCGTATTAGACCTGGTGATGAGTGGAAAATCACATTTAAAACTAGGGAAGGGCTGTATGAGTTGATGGTTATGCCGTTTGGGTTATCTAATGCACTAAGCACTTTTATGCGTGTCATGAACCAGCTGTTGAGACCTTTCATTGGCAAATTTGTTGTAGTTTACTTTGATGATATTCTGGTTTATAGTGCTAGTCAGGAGGAGCATATCCAGCACTTGAGAGAAGTGTTAGTATTAAGAAGGGAGAGAATGCATGCAGCCTTGAAAAAGTGTGTTTTTATGTCCCTTAGTGTTCTGTTTTTGGGATACATTGTTTCTGCAGAGGGCTTAAAGGTTGATGAGGCCAAGGTGGAGGCGATAAAAAATTAGCCCAGACCTAGTTCTGTTACTGAGGTGAGAAGCTTTCATCGTCTGGCCTCATTTTATAGGTGATTTATTGCACACTCCAGCAGCATAATGGCCCCAACCACGGAGTGTATGAAACAAAGTGGTAAGTTTGAGTGGACGGAACAAGCTGAGGAAGCGTTCCAGCGGATTAAGGAGAGATTGATTACAGCCCCTATTCTTATCTTACTGGATTTCCAATAGCCATTCGAGTTACATTCTGATGCATTAAAATTAGGTATTAGGGCTGTATTGAGTCAGAACCACAAACCAGTTGCCTATTTCAGTGAAAAACTATCTGGTGCAAAGCTCCGTTATATTACGTACGATGTGGAATTTTATGCGGTGGTCCAGGTGGTTAAGCATTGGTGTCATTATCTTTTTCAGAGGGAATTTGTGCTGTTCACTGACCATGAGGCTTTACGACATTTACATAGCCAGGATAAGGTTTCGGCTAGGCATGCTCGATGGGTGGCTTATCTGCAGCAGTTTACTTTTGTGGTGAAGCATAAATTTGGTGTGTCTAATAAGGTGGCTGATGCATTGAGTAGGAGAAAAGGGCTGCTGGTTCGCCTCTCAATAAATGTTCTTGGTTTTGTGTCTTTTGCTGAACTATATGACAGATCCTTATTTTGCAGCTGTTTTTCAGAAAGTGCGAGAAGGGGAGCCATCAGAGTTTCATCAATGTAAGGAGTTTCTCTTTAAGGGAAATTAGTTGTGCATTCCTGATTGTAGCTTAAGGCTAAAAATTATTCAAGAAGTACATGGTGAGGGGCATGTTGGAAGAGACAGGACATTGCATTTGATCCAAGCCAGCTACTTTTGGCCATCCATGTGCAGAGAAGTGGATAAGTATATGCAGCGTCGCCGAATTTGTCAGGTTTCCAAAGGGGCAACCACCAATGCGGGGTTATATATGCCATTGCCTATTCCTTCTCAACCTTGGGAGGAAATCAGCATGGACTTTGTATTGGGCTTGCCACGGACTCAACGGGGCAATGATTCTATTTTTGTTGTCATGGATCGCTTCTAAAAAATGGTGCATTTTATTCCTTGTAAAAAGATGACGGATGCAGTAAACGTGGCTCAATTGTTCTTTATGGAGGTTTACAAGCTTCATGGGCTTCCTAAGTCCATCGTTTCAGATTGGGATACCAGGTTTCTCAGTCACTTTTGGCGGAGTTTATGGAAGCTTTTCAACACCCAACTGAATTTCAGCAGTGCTTATCATCCACAGATTGACAGTCAAACTAAGGTAGTCAACCGTTCTCTCGGTAATATGTTGCGTTGTTTGGTCGGAGGGCATGTAAAGAGTTAGGATCAGAAATTGTGCCAAGCTGAATTTGTGCATAACCGAGCGGTCAACAGAAGCACGGGATTCAGCCCTTTTGCTGTGGTTTATTCAGTTGTTCTGCGAGGCCCCCTTGATCTTTTGCCCCTTTCGGACAGGACTTGAGTTCACGGAAAGGCCGAGACTTTTGTGGCTGAGTTGCAGTCACTTCATCAAACTGTCCACGCTAATTTGGAGAAAGCTGCTGCAAGATATAAACAAGCTGTTGACAAGAGGCGTCGTTTGGTGGAGTTTGAAGTCGGCGATTTTTTATGGGCTGTTCTGACCAAAGACCGCTTTTCGGCTGGGGATTATAACAAGTTGTCGGCCAAGAAGATTGGTCCTGTTGAGATTGTAGAGAAAATTATTCCCAATGCCTATCGGTTAAAGTTGCCTAGTCACATTCGTACCGCGGATGTGTTTAATGTCAAGCATTTGATTCCGTATGCTGGCGATTCCTTCGATGATGAAAATTCGAGGGCGAATTCTCTTCAGCCCAGGGAGAATGATGTAGAGGAGCAAGCTTTAGCCTTTTTGGCTAAATTTTATGGTGAATAGTGATTTTGAAAAAAAATCCGATTTAAGTGATTTTTGAGCCTAATTTTATTGGAATCGGACCAACGATTCAATCTCACGGCATGTTCATTGCTTTTCGGCCAAAAAACATCGTTTTGGGCCTCAAAATTACAATTTACTGTTTTTTAGGCTTTTTCGGTAATTTTTTCGGTTTTTATTGTTTTTTCCCTTTTTGTTTGGGTTTCCTAGATTGGCTAGGGTTCTGTTTAGGCAAGGGTTTTTCTTTTTCGGCTAGGTTTATTTGTAGCCTATAAATAGGCCTTTCTTTTGGTGTTGTAGGCAATTTTGATTTTCAATAAAAATTCAGAATTAATTTCTTTATCCTGCTTTTGTGAATTTTGTGAAATTTAATTAGTAGAAGGCTAATATCCAGTATCGTGCGTGATCAACGGAATTTAGTATCCTTGTTCAAGTTTCCGCTGCATCATTTTCATTAATTTATTCATTATTAAGTAATCGAAGCATGAGATGAAAACTGCAACCTATCATAGAGAATGTGTTTTGAGATCTATTTAGTGATCTAAAAGGATGGTGAAATTTCATAGTTGTAGGTTCATTCGTACGAGCAAACGTTTACACTCACTTAAAGGCATTTGATTGTTTAGCCTATGTTTCAAATGTTAAGTCTTACACAACTAGAGTAGTTCAATTGAATTCAAGTTACTTCAATGTGCTTTCAATTGTTTTTGGAGTTGAAAATATTTTTTTTCACTTGAGGACAAAAAATGTTTAAGTGTAGAGGAGGTTTGATAAGTGTATTTAATGCATTTAATTTACCTTCGTTTGTGAGCTTTAATTAATATATTTTGATTTAACTTAGGCGAATTTATTTCATTTTGTGTTATTTTTCATGCTAATGGACTTGAAGATAACAATGAGCTTAAAGCGTTGATTTTGAAGCTTGGAATTCATAGATGGACCTGTAGAATCATAACCCATGAGCACGGTTTGTGGTGTACTGCTGATGTTGAAAAGATGACTAAAAAACTGATTTTGCATAAGCCAAGAGTATGACTTAAAGAGAGCTTCGAACCTTGTAGTTTTTTTATGGAATTAAAAGACTTCCTAATTATATTTATTTTATTTGTTTCGGCCTTTATTCTAGTTAAATATTAAAATATTCTATTTTATTTCTAAATTAACTCTAATTAGATTTTCCTACAAAAATCTTAATTATAGTTATTTTCTTTTCATGTCTCTCTTTACTTGGTTGTCTTTCCTATTTTTAGGAAAAGAGAAAAATGATTTGGCTTCTTCTTCGAATTTTCATTTGACATTTTCTTTAGTTTTCGTTTCTTTTTGGTGTTTTATTTTTATCATGAAAAAACTAAACCCTAGGTTCTGGCAAATTAAATGCATAAAATGCACTTATCACTGCTTGAAAAAAAAAGGCGATAACCTCCAAGTGGGTATATAGAATAAAAAGAAAGCCTAATGGGAGTGTGGCTAAATATAAAGCAAGACTAGCTGCAAAGGGATGTTGGGAGTAGATTATAATGGGTCTATATCTTCTGTTGCTAAGGTAGTTATTGTAAGAGTTTTTCTAGCTTTAGCAGCTACTTTTCCCTCGCCAATAATGTACCTCCACATGGCCTATCACCAAATAAAATCTGGTTAGGTTTGCAAAGTTATAAAGTCATTGTATGGCCTGAAGCAAGCAGACAGACAGTGGAATAAAGAGTTGTCAAACAAGTTGATAAAGCATGGATTTCAAAGATCTAGTCATGATCACCGTTTGCATACAAAGAGCAGCAAAGGAGAGTTCATGATGTTGAATATAATTTGCCTTTTACGTTATGCATTTTCTCGTTAAAAACCTAGGCTATGTAAACTATTCATGGGATTGAATTAGCTAGAGATGCAAATGGAATTGTCTTAAGACAAACAAAATACATATTGGATCTGGAAAGATACATGATTGCAGGATGCAATACCCATTATATGTCCATTACCTGTTAGTTCTCAACCAGCACAAAAGGCTGTATTGTTGTCTACAGTAGATAGGTACAGAAGAATCATTGAAATAATATTATATCTGGGTTTCGCCTGACCAGATACGAGTTTTGCAGTGCAATGGTTGAGTCAATACATGGCAGCACCTTGTCAGCATTTTGATACTGCTTTACATATCATTAAGTACTTGAAAGGAACAACTAGTTATGGATTACATCATCCTTTTCAAGCAGACTTGATATTAAGAGGTTTATGTGACGCAGATTGGGGAAAATGCAAAAAGACAATGAGATCAATTTTAGTTATTGTGTTTTTCTCGGTCAAAGCACCAATCTCATAGAAAACCCAAAAAAAAAAAAAAAAAAAACACAATTGTAAGTAAATCCTCTGCTGAAGCAGGGTACACAAGTTTGGGGAAAGCATCATATGAACTGAAGTGGATTTCCTACTTGTTCAGAGATTTGAAAATATTAGTTTCACTGCCAATTCCTCTATTTTGTGACAATAGAGCAACACTTTTGATTGCAGGAAACCCTATTGATCATGAACAGCCGAAGCACTTTGATATTGAATATCACTTTGTGAGAGAGTATACAGAAAGCGATATAATGTCCAACTTATCTCCACTGAAGATCAGCTAGCAGAAATGTTTACAAAATCATTATCTCTAGCTAAATTGTTACCTTTTTTGCGGAAGATGAAACTTGTTCCCACAAAATCTTCATCTTGAGGGGGGCATGCAGAATATAAAAGTTAATTATGTTGGTTAGTAGTATCGGACTTGTAATAGTTACGTAAATGGACCAGATCTGTTAGTTAATAATTGTTGTATAACATCTCTACATCTATGAACACCGCACGCAATACAAAGTCAAGAGAATAAAATACAAATTACCTTTCTCTTCTCTAAAGATTTGTGTTCGCTATAAATGTGTTGTTAGTTTTTTAAATATGTGTGAGTTTTTAATGATATCATAACTTTTTAGAGTAATTTAATCTTAAATGTCAAATAAAAAGGTAAAATGAATACATAAACTTGATTCCGAAACAAATTAATTCTAAAAGCTCAGTTCAGTTTAAAAGACTAAAATAATGCTTTATGCAATTAAGATGGTAGGGATCGATATATCCTGATACGGATCTCACCTGAAGTTTTCTTTTGAATTTTTTTATTCTTCTAATAAAATTACAAACATGTATGTATATTTTTTTTTGTCTATTAAGTCTATTAAAAGTTGATTATAAAAACAAACTTTTTACATAGTTATTATTTATTTAATTTGTATTTGAATTGTATGTTAAAAAATTGAAAGTAATTTTTTTATTTGTTATGTTATTATAAAAGATTGTAAAATATTTGTTTAAACTAAAAGAATACAATTAAAATATATTTGCTTCTTTTTAATGGAGTGAAACAATATTATGAATTGGAGGCATATATGTGCAATAGTAATCACTTAAAATTAGTCCACAAAAATGGAAAACATCGGGGATGAGATTATGTTTGTTTCGTTGTTAAATACTCCTAGATACGGATATATGCACCAATCATGATATTAGGTATCTCTATATTTGACAATTTTTAAATATTTTCCTGGTATATTTCTTCCCCCTAAAAAATAGTTTGGTAATTGGTATATCATATTAATTATGAGTTGATTAATTCATCGAAATTATTTTAATTAAAAATTTAGTAGTTGAAATGAAGTTTCTGAGAAAAAAAAGATTAGTTGTTATAAAATGGTTTTAATATATAAAGTTTATAATAATAATAAGGAGATTATAACAATAATAGATTTGAGATAAAAAGAAAATATGAGTATATAAACTTTCTATTATTGAATCTGAGTTGTATGGAATAAGAAAAACTAACATCTATTTATAGGAAAAAATCACGGATTAAAAGATAATTGCACAGCCTCAAATTATTGAGGCTGCACAGGCAGCAGCCTTAAGGTTGCTGCTGACATCAACTTACAACACTCTCCCTTTGATGTTGATTATTACGAATGGGACACTGCCTTGTTAAAAACCTTACTAAGGAAAAACCCAGTGGGACAAAAACATTTGGTTAAGGGAAAAAGAGTACAGTATTTACTCCCCCTGTTCGCAATATTACTGAAGATCTTTAAGACGACGCATTCCAATACCATAAATCATCTTCTTGAAATTTTCAGTTGGTAATGCTTTGGTAAACAAATCTGCCAAATTACATGTGTCTCCTTTAATGTAACATTCCTTCAATTGAGCAATGTAAGCGGTATTATCTTTATGTATTATTGTTGGAATTTCTTTATCTGATGGCGTACCACATGTCATCTCGTATATGCTTGATAATAATCTTAGCCAAACATGTTTTCCATTGGCTTCATGAATAGCTATTAATGCTGCATGATTAGAAGAAGTCATAGTGATAGTTTGCTTTGTTGAGTACCAAGATATAGTTGTACCTCCATATGTGAATAAATAACATGTTTTAGATCGGGTTTTATATGGATCAAATAACCCGTATCCGCATATCTAACTAATTTTGGGTGTAGACTAATATGATAAAATAAACCCAAAATAAATTTTCGAATATAGCATAATATATATGCTTAATTCCATTCGAATGCTTTTGTGTAGGTGTAGAGTTATATCTCAACAATAAATTAACAGAAAATGCAATATTAAGCGTTGCATAATTAACAAAATACATTAGTGCATCAATTGCACTAAGGAATGGTTCTTCAGGACCATGAATTTCTTTACTATATTCTCGAGGATGAAAAGGATTATTATTTACATCAAGTGATCAAACTACCATTAGGTTATTCAATGGATGTGCTTTGTCCATATTGAAAAGTAATTTTTCTATGTAACTGAATCAACAAACGAAAATTCTATTGTCTAGGTTATCAATTTGTTATCCTAGATAAAATTTTGTTTTCAAAGATCCTTCATTTCAAATTATTCTTTCAAAGAATCAACTGCTTTTGGAATCTCTTCTAGAGTTTTAATGATTTATAAATCATTCACTTAAATAAAATATGAGTGAATCCGAATTCTGATTTCTTTATAACAACACATGGACAAATTTGATCATTTTTTGTAACCTTCTTTCATCAAATATTCACTTAGGTAATTGTACCTCATGAGCTCAAAATGTTTCAGTTGATACAAAGATCTTTGTAACTTTATCCAATGAAATTCACGTTTACCATATTTTTTTCTCGCAATTTAAATCCTTCAAGGATTTTCATAAAAATATTACTATAAAGTGAACCATATAATTAAACTATAACTACATCCATTAGATGCATACTCAAATTTTCTTGTACTGCCAAACTAATGAGATATCCAAAAATTATTGCATTCAACACAGAAGAATACGTCTCCTATAATCAATCCCAAGTTCTTGGGAAAATCCTTGTGTGACAAACCTTGCTTTATATTTTATTATTTCATTTTTCTCAATTTTCTTTCTCATGAATACCCATTTGTATCATATGGGTTATACACCTCATTGCGTTTGGACTGATGGTCCAAAAACTTCACATTTTCAAGAGAATTTGATTCAGCTTATATTGCATCTTTCCATTTCTGCCAATCATCTCTGGTTTGACATTCTTGAATAAATTATGGTTCATGATCCATATTTTCATTCACAATATTCATTGCCATGATATATGCAAATATGTGGTCCACATCTATTTCATCACGATTCCATCTTCTTTCAGAACTAATATAATTTACTTGAATTTTTTCATTTTCAACAACTTCAGGTGCTTATACTTCTTCAGGAAGTGTATTCATATACTGGTATCTTTTTCCTCGGAAAAAAAAACCGATCATCTTTATTATTTACACCATTTTTTCAAGGATTTTTATCCTTTTAAACATTATGTTTTCCACACTTCAAGCGTGTTTGAAAACTATTATTAAGTTATTCTTCAAGAATTTCAATATGAATTAATGCATTTAATGCTGGTTTATGCGAATTTTGTTACTCAAGATAATAACACAAACAAATAAAATTTCATATATATAATAAGATATAATTAAGAGAAAATCATATTTCTTCATTGTCACATACTACCAACCACTTAATTACTTTTGTTACTTTATTAAATCTGCCAACATATAATGTCTCAATATATTTAAAAATATGTCTGTTCTCATGCATGGCGTATAGTGGATTTTCAACTCCATGATATATGTATAGGTCCATAAACCATTTTTAAATCAAAATAGTATTTATGTATTTTGATATTATTCATATATAAGAATTTTAAGAATAATTATTATAGCAACTACATAAATATATATACCAACAGATGTAGTAAATATATAAAAATTCAAATATATATTACAAATAGTATTGGTCCATAAATTAATTATATTCATTAATAAGTACTATTTAAAATCACTCCTAACTGTTTCCTAAAATCACGCCTAACAATTTCCTAATAAAGTCACGTCTCATCAGTTAATCAAATTATATTAGCTGTAAACCTATAACAATTAATCAAACGGAGATCATAAAGATGTCTATCCTACTAACAACTTCTTATATAAGCCTACTCATTCTGCATTTTTCTTCATTGTTTACATATCTATCTATTTTTCTTTATATATTCTACTTAATTTCTAAGTATTTGAAATAAGTAATGGCTTGTAATATCTTAGAAAATAGTAGAATTCCTTCGTCATCTAAATCTCTTACTTTTCTTACCAATGAAGCTAAAGCAAAATTCAACAAATTACAGAATCGTCAGATAGCAATTCCAAGGTGTATGGATGATATGTTAGTTTTTTATTGACAGAGGAATTATAAAAATTTTTCAATATCAACAATGGGTTCATTTACTTATCGAAAATTTTCCATATTTTCCTATTTTAACATATCAATTTTATGCAAACCTCGAATTTAATCTTCAACCATTATCTATTAGCTCTTTTGTTAAAGATAAACATATTTCTTTTGATTCTTATCAACTAGCTGAAATGCTCCAAATTCCTTGTGAACCTCTTCAATTTTTAAAAGATTGGTCTACCAATTACTATTCTCCTGAAGTCGAAATTAAAGCCTTAAGAAAAGGTTGTGATTCCTTTAATAAAGTTATTCCTACTCCTCATCAATTACATCCATATACTCAACCACTTAATTATGTCATTTGCAACACTTTTTCTCCCAGAAAAACAAAACCAAAAAGTTTAAGTTTTCCTGAAATATTTTACCTTTCAATGTTTTTGTTAGGAGAAAAGATAGATCTTCCTAGCTCAATAATAACACATATGTCCCAGGTATATAGTTATTCAGCAAAAATAGTTCCTTTTAGGAATATCCTTACTTGTATATTTTAGTATTTTCAAATAGATCTGTCTAATGAGTTAAGCTATAGTGCAATACCTTTTGATAAAATTTCAGCATCCAAAATAATTCAAAATCTTTCATATGCTAAGTTGAAAATATCTCATATAGATGAAGAAATTTCGGAGGATCAAAGACGTACTGAATCGTCTACAAGTTCCAAGAATAAATTACTAGCTGAACACTAAAATCTTCAAGATTTTCAGATGGTGACTCTTTTACAAGAGATTAAAGACGATCTGAAGAAAACAACACAATCTTAAGAAGAAACTGCTTAACAATTAAATCAGGTTCAATCAAATCAACAAATAATTCTTCAAAATTAGTAATTATTATATCAAACTATTGAAAAATATAGTTTTATGTTGCAGGAGTTATTATCTATTATGAAAAAATAATTTTGTGATGCAGTTCAACCAAAATGTAACAAATTATTAAGCAATTTTATTTATCTATTTATTTGATTACTAATTTAAATCTTAGCCTTTGATGGCTTTATAATTAATTCTCTTAGCAAATAAGCAGCACAAAAGAATTTATTATCTTGAAGAAACTTCTGGTTTTCAATGGATGCCCATTTGCATTTTCCATAATTTTTCTCATTATTATTGATTCAAAATGAATTCATTGATCATGCCAAAATTTTATAATTATCTGAATCTGTAAACTTCTGGTTTACAATAAAATTTATTTCAATTACATTTATAAATGTGTAATACAAACCAGATGGAAGAGTATAAAATTTTTCAAGTATAAATTTCTTCCCTGAATTTATTTTTTTTTTGTAACACACACACACACACACACACACACACACACACACACACATATATATATATATATATATATATATATATATTCTTGATTATTTTCATTTATAGTTTCAATATAATATCCATTTCTATGAATATATCTTTAAATTTCTTGTGAGAATTTGGGAAAAATAATGCCTTTTTTTTATAATAAATTTTGTTCCCCTTGACAAAATTATACTAGCTCTTCCGGAGCCATTACAATAAATTTTCTTACCCTTGGCAAAATTATACGAGCTCTTCCGGAGCCATTATAATAAATTTTGTTACCCTTTGCAAAATTATACTAGCTCTTACGGAGCCATTAATTATTTTTATGTTACTAGATATTCTAGTAACAACTGCTTCACTGTTTGTTAAAACCAGAAAAATATTTAGTATTCTTAAGAACACCACTTGTGGAAGCACTATCCACAATACATATTGACGTGTGAATTTGCAAGTGAACAAAATTGTATCAAGTAATAAGGAGTAAGTAAAGATCGTTCCCACGGAGATTGCTTACTAATCACCAACTAACTCAGTAAAACTATTAACTAAGCAAATAACGAATAATGATTTGAGTTATATTAATCTACTAATTAAATTGAAGACAAATAAATCAATAAAAATAAGTAGAGAAAATTCAATAAGAGAAAACATCCAGGATGTTGATTTCATACAACTCTTAGCCTAATCAATATATTGTATATTCAAACAATTTAATTACTCATGCAACGGAGAATGATTTTATGTCAATAATACTCTCTTCCAAGATATATTATCAACGTTAAAAATATGTCACTAACCCTATCTCCCAATAGTGATTAATAACATAAAATTAACTCATTAAACACAAATCATCCAAAAAACTCCACACAAGTTCAACTTATATTACTCCTAGTCAAATCTAAACTTATGATTTTATCATCTTAATTCCGATTTCAATAGTATTCCCTTGCAGTACTTTATACTATTTCAATCTCTAAACATGCAATTGGTGATCAAGCAAGAGCAAGCATTAAGCAAGATAATAAAATTACACAAATAGAGTAAGAAAACTACAATAATTTCATAAACCAATAAATTTGAACTACATCAACATCTTAGATAAAAGAAAATTTAGCCACATATGGTATCTAAAACACAAAAAGAAAAGATAAAGAGAAACATGAAGGAGAGAAGAAAAACTCTAGGTCGGTGTAGACAGCTTGCCGAATTCCTCCGTATCGTCGTCTTTACCCAAAAGCCACCTCAACCTCTCTCAAGAACACCAATCCATCTCTCCTCTCTTATAAAGAACACCTAATCTACCTCCCCCTCTCCCATCCTTCTCTATGCCTTATATAAGCATTTAGGAGAGAGAAATCACCTAATAGTCCAAGATTCCCTTCAAACATTCCTCAAATTCCTCCTTAAAGTAATCCACAAAACATTCCTTAAATTTCTCCTTAAAGTGGTCCACAAAACATTCTCTACTCATTTTTATTGCGTTATTTGTCTTTCAATTTAATTAGTAGCTTAATATAACTCAAATCATTATTCGTTATTTGCTTAGTTAATAGTTTTAGTAAATTAGTTGGTGATTAGGGAATGTTTTGTAGACCAAGTTAAGGAGGAATTTAAGGAATGTTTTGTGGACCACTTTAAGGAGGAATTTAAGGAATGTTTTGTGGATTACTTTAAGGAGGAATTTGAGGAATGTTTGAAGGGAATCTTGGACTATTAGGTGATTTCTCTCTCCTAAATGCTTACATAAGGCATAAAGAAGGATGGGAGAGGGGGAGGTAGATTTTCATAAGAGAGGAGAGATGGATTGGTGTTCTTGAGGGAGGTTGAGGTAACTTTTGGGTGAAGACGACAAGATGGAGGAATTTGGCAAGCTGTCTACACCGACCTAGAGTTCTTCTTCTCTCCTTCATGTTTCTCTTTATCTTTTCTTTTTGGGTTTTAGATACCATGTGTGGCTAAATTTTCTTATCTAGGATATTGATGTAGTTCAACTTTATTGGTTAATGAAATTATTGTAGTTTTCTTACTTTATTCGTGTAATTTTATTATCTTGCTTAATGCTTGCTCTTGCTTGATCACCAATTGCATGTTTAGAGATTGAAATAGTATAGAGTACCAGGAGGGAATGCTACTGAAATCAGAATTAAGATAATAAAATTATAAGGCTGGATTTGAACGGAAGTAATATAATTTGAACTTGTGTGGAGTTTTTAGGATGATTCGTGCTTAGTGAGTTAATTTTATGTTATTAATCACTACTGGGAGATAGGGTTAGTGACATATTTTTAACATTGATAATATATCTTGGAAGAGAGTATTATTGACATAAAATCATTCTCCATTGCATCAGTAATTAAATTGTTTGAATATACAATATATTGATTAGGCTAAGAGTTGTATGAAATCAATATCCTGAAAGTTTTCTCTTATTAAATTTTCTCTACTTATTTTTATTGGGGGATAAGCCCACCTCACCTTAAGCAAAGTTAACGAAAAAGGACTTTGTGTATGGAGCGTAACTTATGGGGAGAGTTACCCCTTATTAAAGGCCTTTTCAATACTCGAAAAATTGGGATGTTAACCCCGTGCTTAATTTGATAACTATTTAGGGTTTGAAGTGCTTTAAAGGTGAATAAAAGCTTATAATCTCTAGATGTCCTTCTAAGTTGGATAATTCACTTGCCTAAAATTAGTTAACTAAACAATTTGTACTGGTTTTTCAATTGACTAAGTCTTGTGAAGTTGCGTTGGATGTTTTGTTTATGTCAACTTGTTTGATTTTCTGGTTTTTATGGTTGAGCTTATTGGCTTGTGGATTTTTGAAACTTCCTATGAAATTTTGGTAACCTTAGCTTCCTTGAATGAACGGTTAAGGATTTACTTGGACCATAGTCAATTTTGGGTGTAATTTTCTTTTTAGTTTATGTTTGCTTGAGGACAAGCAAAGATCCAAGTGTGGGGGAATTTAATAATTCATTTTCATATAGGCATTTTTAGGATTGCTTTAGTATGTTTTCCCCTTGCTTTATGAATTTTTAGTTTTAAGATTTAGTGTTTATTTGTTCAATTGTATCTTTTATCTATTTGGTCTCATTTAGTGTTATTTTTCTCCTTTAGATGCTATGCGGTAGTTCTCTAAATAATTGGGAATTTCTCCAGAAGAAGGATTGTTGGAGGCTGTGCTTCGAGTGCATTTTCGAGATATATGGAAGCTGTTTGAGCTTCGAAGTTGTTTTATAAAGTTGTGCGCCTATCAGTTAGCTTTCCAGCGCTTCTTGAATCGCACTAACTAGAGTTGTATAGGAAAAGTGAGCTTGGATTTTCTGCAGCTGGGCTTAGTCCTGTGGGTCAACTTGTTTGGTGGACTTTCTCTCTTTTAGTTTGGGCCTTCTTAATTCATTTAGGTGATTTGGGCTCGAGATTTTGGGAGGTCTTTTGGTTTTAATGATTCTTATTCCTAACGGCCATGTTTTAAGGCCCGGTCCAAATTCTACAAGATTCATGGGCTTGGAGGACTTCGACATTTGCATATGACATTCTTATGCCACATGGTAATTGCCACATGCAAAGACCACATGGCAAAGGAACAAGCATTCTTAAATCAATTCATTCTTTAAATCATGTTTTAGGGAATGTTTTGTGGACCACTTTAAGGAGGAATTTAAGGAATGTTTTGTGGACCACTTTAAGGAGGAATTTAAGGAATGTTTTATGGATTACTTTAAGGCGGAATTTGAGGAATGTTTGAAGGGAATCTTGGACTATTAGGTGATTTCTCTCTCCTAAATGCTTATATGAGGCACTGAGAAAGATGGGAGAGGGGGAGGTAGATTAGGTGTTCTTCATAAGAGAGGAAAGATGGATTGGTGTTCTTGAGAGAGGTTGAGGTGACTTTTGGGTGAAGACAACGAGACGGAGGAATTAGGCAAGCCGTCTACACCGACCTAGAGTTTTTCTTCTCTCCTTCATGTTTCTCTTTATCTTTTCTATTTGTGTTTTAGATACCATGTGTGGCTAAATTTTCTTATCTAGGATATTGATGTAGTTCAACTTTATTGGTTTATGAAATTATTGTAGTTTTCTTACTTTATTCGTACAATTTTATTATCTTGCTTAATGCTTGCTCTTGCTTGATCACCAATTGCATGTTTAGAGATTGCAATAGTATAGAGTACCATGAGGGAATGCTATTAAAATCAGAATTAAGATAATAAAATTATAAGTTTGGATTTGAACGGAAGTAATAGAATTTGAACTTGTATGGAGTTTTTAGGATGATTCGTGCTTAGTGAGTTAATTTTATGTTATTAATCACTATTAGGAGATAGGGTTAGTAACATATTTTTAACATTGATAATATATCTTGGAAGAGAGTATTATTGATATAAAATCATTATCCATTGCATGAGTAATTAAACTGTTTGAATATATACAATATATTGATTAGGTTAAGAGTTGTATGAAATTAATATCCTGGATATTTTCTCTTATTAAATCGTATCAAGTAATAAAGAGCAAGTAAAAATCATTCCCAGGGATATTGCTTACTAATAACCAACTAATTCACTAAAACTATTAACTAAGCAAATAACGAATATTGATTTGATTTGTATAAAACTACCAATTAAATTAAAAGATGAATATAACAAATAGTAAAAATTTCAATAAGAGAAAACATCTAGGATTTCGACTTTATACAATGCTTAGCTACTCAATGTATTGTGCATCCAAACAATTTAATTTTTCAAGCCACAGAGAGTGATTTTATAGCGACAACACACTCTCCCGAGATATGTTATCAATGTTAAACGTACATTACTAATTCTATCTCCTAATAGTAATTAACAACATACAATTAACTCATTAAGTTCAAACACCAGTGAAACTCTACACAAGTTCGGATTATATTACTGCCGTTCAAACCCTCACTTATGTGCCTATTATCTTGATTTCGATTTCAATAGTATTCCCTCTCGGTACTCTATATTATTTCAATCTATCAACATGCAATTGATGGCCAAACAAGAGCAAGCAATAAGCAGGATAATAGAAATTGCATGAATAAAGTAAGAAATACCACAATACCTTTATTAACTAAACAAATTGTACTACATCAAAATCCTAGATAAGAGAATTTAGCCACACATGGTATCTAAAATACGAAAATAAAAGATAAAAAGAAACATGAAGGAGAGAAGAAAAACTCTAGGTCGGTGTAGATGGCTTACCTAATTCCTCCATCTCGTCGTCTTCACCACAATTGCAGCCACGTCCCTCTACTTCAATCTCTCTTAAGAACACCAAACTCCCCACTCTTTTATGAAGAACACATAATCGCTTCCTCTCTTATGAAGAACACCTAATCTACGTCCCCCTCTCCCATCCACCTCTATGCCTCATATAAGCCTTTAGGAGAGAGAAATCACCCAATAGTCTAATAGTCTCTTAAAACATTCCTTAAATTTCTCCTCAAAGTAAGCCATAAAACATTCCTTATATTCCTCCTTAAAGTAAGCCATAAAACATTCCTTATATTTCACCTTAAAGTAAGCCATAAAACATTCCCTAAAACATGATTTAAAGAATGAATTGATCTAAGCATGCTTGTTCCCTACATGTGGCATAAGAATGTCATATGCAATTCTTTAAGTCCTCCAAGTCCAGGAATCTTGTAGAATTTGGTCCGAGCCTTAAAACATGGCCATAAAGAATAAGAATCATTAAAACAAAAGACCTCCAAAACTCTCTAGCCCAAATCTCCCAAGTGAATTACGAAGGCTCAAATTAAAGGAGAGAAAGCCCATTAAACATCTTGACCCGTAGGACCAAGCCCACCGCAGAAAAACCAAGCTAACTTTTCTGATACAACTCTGATTAGTTCGATTCAAGAAGCATTGGAAAGATAACAGATAGGCGCATAACTTTGCAGAACAATTTTAAAGCTCAAACAGCTTTCAAATATCTCGAAAATGCAACCGAAGCACAGCCTCCAACAATCCTTCTTCCAGATAAATTCCTAATTATTCAAAGAAATACCACATAGCATCTAAAAGAGAAAAATAACACTAAATAAGATCAAATAGATAAAAGATACAATTTTACAAATAAATACTAAATCCTAAAACTAAAAATTCATAAAGCAAAGGGAAAACATACTAAAACAATCCTAAAAATGCTTATATGAAAATGAGTTATCAAATTCCCCCATACTTGGATCTTTGCTTGTCCTTAAGCAAACTGAAACTAAAAAGAAAATTACACCCAAAATTGACTATGGTCAAACCCAAGTAAATCCTTAACCGTTCATTCAAGGAAGCTAAGGTTACCAAAATTTCATAGGAAGTTTCAAAACTCCAAAAGTCAATAAGCTCAACCATAAAAAAAAAGAAAAAGTAAATCAAACAAGTTGACATAAACAAAACATCCAACCCAACTTTATAAGACTTATTCAATTGAAAAACCACCACAAATTGTTAGTTAACTACTTTAGACAAGTGAATCATCCAACTTAGAAGCTAGATTTTAAGCTTTTATTCACATTTAAAGCACTTCAAACCCAAAGTAGTTATCAAATTAAGCATATGGTCAACATCCCAATTTTTCGAGTATTAAAAAGGCCTTTAATAAGGGGTAACTCTCCCCATAAGTTACGCTCCATACACAAAGTCATTTTTCTTTAACTTTGCTTAAGGTGAGGTGGGTCTATCCCCCCAACTCAAAACTCATGGGTGTTAGAATGCGAAAGGTCTCACTTTTCCGAGCAACAGAAAGGGTCTCTTATGTGAAGTTTGCTCTCCCTCTTAAGCCTCTCTCCATACATAAGGAATGATTTTTCTTCATACTTTGCTTAAGGTGAATTAGTCCCATCTCCCAATTCAAGACTTAAAGGTAATCGAGACAATTGAATTCTAGTAATTAACAGTCTTAGCACAATTCAATCAATATTATCAATTATAAGCTAGACTCTAGTTATCCCATCTTCCATAAGTTGGTAATAAACTCAGTTATTTTACATTAGTTAACAAACTTTTTAAAAGCAATTGATCAATTCAACTTCATCAAATTTTGTCAAAACCAGATGTAGAGAATATGCAAACCATGTTCGTCTCCCAATCCTTATGACAAACCCATTCAGGATTTTGGAGCCCGTTTATGGGATTCTAGGCATATTCCGGTACTCAAATCCTCTTCCACTCATCAAAGTACATTGGAACACAACAAAGGTAAACTCTGAGAGGCCTTAAAACTCGAATTTTATTGATCTTGTAGTGTGTTGCATGTTCTGACAGAAATCTGGTTGCCCAGATATAGCCACACGGCTCTGTTTCTCAAGAGCAGAGCCGCGCAACTATACATCACAGAGCCGCCGGGCTATGTTCTCCTGGGTAGAAACCTGGAACAACCCGGAGCACCCCAAAACAACCGGTTTCCTGTTATTAAGTGTTCTGTAATGACCTATTTTGGCCAAACTACATCCGTTGTATTCAAAGTTATGGTTTTCGGATTTCTAACATTACGGATGTGAATTCAAGTTTTGTTGGTTTCGGTCTTCAGAATCCGAGATTGTTTGATCCAAATCGAATCTGTGGTTCAGCTTATAGCGAACTCCCTGGTTCCCCTAAAAACTCAGATTTACGAAAACAAAGAAAACCAAAATCGAGTTCTGGAATTAGAGCCGCTCAGCTAGTGCCTAGAATCGCGCGACTCTATTCCACAAGAACAGAGCCACGTGGCTATAATGCTCGAGGCAGAATCACGGGACTATTCCTACGGACATCGTCGCGTGATGCTGTCTCTGGATTTAAATTCAAAAACTGTTAACATTCCTTAAATTCCTCCTTAAAGTGGTCCACAAAACATTCCTTAAATTCCTCCTTAAAATGGTCCACAAAACATTCCCTAAAACATGATTTAAAGAATGAATTGATTTAAGCATGCTTGTTCCCTTGCCATGTGGCATAAAAATGTCATATGCAAATCTTGAAGTCCTCCACGCCCATGAATCTTGTAGAATTTGGACCGGGCCTTAAAACATGACCATTAGGAATAAGAATCATTAAAACCAAAAGACCTCCCAAACTCTCCAGCCCAAATCTCCTAAATGAATTATGAAGGCCCAAACTAAAGGAGAGAAAGTCCACCAAACAAGTTGACCCACAGGAACAAGCCCAGCTATAGAAAATCCAAGCTAACTTTTCCGATACAACTCTGATTAGTGTGATTCAAGAAGTGCTGGAAAGCTAACGGATAGGCGCACAACTTTGCAGACCAACTTCGAAGCTCAAACAGCTTCTATATAACTTGAAAATACACCCGAAGCCTTTAACAATCCTTCTTCTGGAGAATTTTCCAATTATTCAAAGAACTACAGCATAGTATCTAAAAGAGAAAAATAACACTAAATGAGACCAAATAGATAAAAGATACAATTGAACAAATAAACACTAAATTCTAAAACTAAAAATTCATTAAGCAAGGGGAAAACATACTAAAACAATCATAAAAATGTCTATATGAAAATGAGTTATCACATATATTTTCTTTATATACCTTGAAGCCAGTTAAAACTACAAGAATCTATTTTTTTTATTAAAAGAAAATAAAAATTAAAAATCACAATTACTTTGGATGAACAAATCCGGATTAATATAATCGGATATGCAAACTCGTACTTATATTGAATGAGCAAAACTCGTGCTGATAACGTGTTATAAAATGGTTTCAATATATAAAGCTTATAATAACAATGATAGGGAAATTATAACAATAATAGATTTAAGATAGAGAGAAAATATAAATATAAAAACTTTCTGTTATTGGATCTGCATTATATGGAATAAGAAAAATTAACCTATATTTATAAAAAAAAAAAATAAGAAACTAAAAAGTAATCCCACAGCCTTAAATTATTGAAGCCGGAGGCAGCAGGCTGCTGCAAACATCAACTTACAGCATTAGTTAATTTGTTTAACAATTTTCGTCCATTCATTTTCGAATTCAGTTTTGACTTTTGAGGGAAAAACGCAATGACTACAATTTTTTTTTTTTTTTTTTCAATTATGGTGTTTTTATTACTTTATATGTGATTTTTGTGAGTTTTTGGGAGTTGGGAATAAACATGAGCAGTCAAGCCCAGAGACAATAGATATTTTGCATGTGGTCACCGTAGAAATCTCATCAGCTGAAATAAGAACACGTATGTGGTCAAGATCTTTGGAAATGAAAGAGTCTGGCATCGCATTCACATTAACGTCGAAAAGCGCCTAGCAGACAACGAATCGTTGATGGGAGGGAAGATGAAGACTGAAACGTGGCCGAGAATCTATGGTAGTCAAAAAAAGCAGGGAATGGGGTCCATATACAAGTGTCGCTTTCACATATTCAGTTACAGGAGGTACAGATAAAACTGAGATGTAGAGAAGCGGGGCCCATGGGGTTCACGAAGTTGGGGGCTTCAGAGTTTCAGTCACAGTCAGTGGCAGTGACAACACAACACACTCCACCTCTCTTGAAGCTGACATCACTATTTGTTCCGTCTCTTTCACCGGGCCCCACTCTCCACGTGCGCGCCATATCTTCCTGTCTCTCTACCCTGCTCAAATTTTTCTTTTCTCTGATAGACCTTTTCTTAATATGTGGAAAAAACTTCTTGCTTATCTCCTTTTTTATTTTTCTTTTTCTTTCTTTTTAAACTTTTTCAATATAGGGCCGTTAATTCTAGTTTCAATTTTAAAACTTATGACTGCGAGATGTCACGTACTCACGGTGTAATGGAGAGTCTAAATATTGTGAACTAGAAAAACAAAAAAAGTTAAGTTAGCACATAATTAATTCAATTTTTATTTCACTATCAGTTCTATTACCAGTAAGTTATATTAATGTTTTCATTTTTTTTAAAGAAAAAAAAAAAGAAAAAATATTTACCTGATTTTATGTATTTATATTAAAAGTGGTATTTTTTGGTAAACAATAAGTATATCATATGTTTTAGACAGTTCACAAGGAAAAATAATTTATCTAAACAAGTTTATTTGGTGATCGCGTTTACACGTAAGTTAAAAAAAATTTAACGTGTAATGTTAATAATATTAATAAGTTAATATATGACGTAATCGGAGTTTCTATATTATATTAGCGAAAACTAATATCACTAAATGAATTCATTATTCTAGGTGATGATATATAATAGACGTTATCTTTTATTAAACAAACTCCGATAGTAGTCTAGCCCGAGTTGATTTTAGGGACTTATATCGGTGTTTGTGTGAAACAGTGGTCTTGCTCTATTTGATTCGATTAAGGGACTTGTCTCGGTATCTGTGCGAAGCAGTGGTCTAGCCCGAGTTGATTTCAGGGACTTATTCGGATGACTGTGTGGAATAGCGGTCTAGCCCGAATTGATTTAGGGACTTGTCTCGGTATCTGTGCAAAACAGTGGTCTTGCCCGATTTGATTTGATTCAGGGACTTGCCTCGGTGTCTGTACGAAGCAGCGGTCTAGCCCGAGTTGATTTCAGGGACTTTTCTGGGTGTCTGTGCGAAACAGTGGTCTTGACCGATTTGATTTGATTGAGGGACTTGCGTCATTGTCTGTGTAAAGCAGTGTTCTTGCCCGTTTTGATTTTGGGGACTTGTCTCGGTGTCTGTGCGAAACAGTGGTCTTGCCTGATTTGATTTGATTCAGGGACTTACCTCGGTGTTGTGCAAAGCAGTGGTATAGCCCGAGTTGATTTCAAGGACTTGTCTCGGTGTTTGTGCGAAATAATGGTCTTGCTCGATTTAATTTGATTCAAGGACTTACCTCGGTGTCTGTGCGAAGCAGTGGTCTAGCCCGAGTTGATTTCAGGGACTTATTCTGATGACTGTGTGGAATAGCGGTCTATCCTGAATTGATTTCAGGGACTTGTCTTGGTGTCTGTGCAAAACAGTGGTCTTGCCCGATTTGATTTGATTCAGGGACTTGCCTCGGTGTCTGTGCGAAACAGC
The DNA here is from genome assembly GCA_039660915.1 of Euphorbia tirucalli. Classification (NCBI taxonomy): domain Eukaryota; kingdom Viridiplantae; phylum Streptophyta; class Magnoliopsida; order Malpighiales; family Euphorbiaceae; genus Euphorbia; species Euphorbia tirucalli. The sequence continues at coordinate 14,255,299 of CM077636.1, read as the reverse complement.
GGTTTAGCCCGAGTTGATTTCAGGGACTTGTCTCGGTGTCTGTACGAAATAGTGGTCTTGCCCGATTTGATTTGATTCAGGAACTTGCCTCAGTGTCTGTGCGAAGCAGCGGTCTTGCCTGTTTTGAGTTGATTTCAAGGACTTGTTTTGATGTCTATTCAAAACAGTGGTCTTTCCCTATTTGGTTTGACTCAGGGACTTGCCTTGGTGTCTATACGAAGCAGCAGTTAGCCCGAATTGACTTCAGGGACTTGTTTGGATGTCTGTGCGAAACAGTGGTCTTGCCCGATTTGATTTGCTTTGATTCAGGGACTTGCCTCGGTGTTTGTACGAAGCAGCAGTCTAGCCCGAGTTGACTTTAGGGACTTGTTTCGATTTCTGTGAGAAACAGTGGTCTTGCCTGATTTGATTTGATTCAGGGACTTGCCTCGGTGTCTGTACGAAGCAGTAGTCCAGCCCGAGTTGAGTTCAGGGACTTATTCCGATGACTATATGGAATAGCGGTCTAACCTGAATTGGTTCGGCTCTCGGTGGAGCGATAATGTTGAAAATGGCTCTAGGAGCTTCAGTTTGTGTGAGATTGGTATCACAAAGAAAAGGGTATTTTGGTGCCTTGTGTTGGTGGTGTCACGAAGGTAAGGGTATTTTGGTAATTTAATGCCATGTGTTATTGGTGTTATAAGGGTAAGGGTAATTTGGTAATTTGGTCCCTTGTGTTGGTGGTGTCGCAAAGGCAAGGATATTTTGGTAATTTTGTGCCCCATTGTGCTTTGGTAGCTTGATTCTGTGAAGGTGTGCTTCTACAGTTGTGTTGGGCGTATATTTATTCCTTGATCGATAATTTTGGAAACAAAAATTTTTTGCCCATTTGATCAAGAATAAAAATGGATCGGCCGTTTTGCCCCTGGATTCCTGCAAAAGCGAGAGACACCCTTTCCGAAATTATAATTGCACAAATGAAAGACTGAACTAAAATTGAGAAATTGGTTTACCTTGTGGTATGGAGTCATGCGGCTCCATTTTTGTAGGCTGTAGCTGTAGGGATGCCCCAATGTCGGGCGCGTATTTATTCTTTTATCGATAATTTTGGAAACAAAAATTTTTGACCCCTCGATCAAGAATAAATATGTATCGGCCGTTTTGTCCCTGGATACCTGCAAAAAGCGAGAAATACCCTTCCCGGGATCATATCGGCGTAAATGGAAAATTGGAAAAACATTGAAAAATTTGTGTAAACCCGATATAGAGCCACGCAACTCTATTTTTTTTCAAGCTATAGCCGCGTGGCTATAGTTAATTTTAAGTTAGAGCCGCACGGCTCTAACGTGAGATAGGCGGCAGAAATAAAAGAAGAGGCTTTCTCCCTTCTTTCCTCACTCTTTCATTTTATCTCTTATATTATTCTCTCTTCTCCAAAATCAAATTATAGCCTTTAAGACGATGAAGAAACTCTAAAAGATGATCCGCCCGGCCATTCCCTCACAACCTGCTGCTCATACCCGATTATTTTTGCCCGAGGGGACTTTCTTTTTGCCTATGAGTCTACGGTTGACGTGTATGTTCTCCGTGACTCGGTCGAGTATTGTGGGATCAAGATTAATGATCCCGTTCCAGTAACGTTGCAGCCATTTTCACACGCGTCACAAGATTTGGTTAGTTTTCTCCACTTATCTATTTTTTTCCTAATTTTTTTTTTTTTGCAATTTGGCAAAATGAGATGAAATTAGGCGAAATGATGCATGTTTAGGTTAGATTTTGGCCTTAGAACTTGTATTTGATGATTTGGTAAAGGTTAGGGTTGATTTGGGGTCGAATTTCGAAAAACCTAGGGTTTTCCAAAATTCTGCAGAATTCCCAGTTAGAGCTGTGTGGCTCAACGTTATAGCCGCGCGGCTCTAAACATAGCTGTGCGGCTCTGTTTAGGGCTGCGTGGCTCTAACTTGCAAAATAACCGCTTTTTTGCTCTTTTTAGCAATTTTAACAAGTTTTGCATAAATTAAATGATCTATGCACAATTCAACCAACTAATTAAAACTCCCTTTTCATGATTTGCAGGATCGGAACTACAACTGCTGCTCCGATACGCTGATTGGGGCGTAAAGGTGGTACTACAGGCTGCCTGGCAAAGTGAGGGCCATTGTATATAGTACGGGATTAGACCGGTTGGTGTGTTCCATGTGTGACCACCCTCCTGAGACCAGCCATGGATTGATGACGGCATTGGTGGAGCGGTGGATGGATTCCATGCATACTTTCCACTTTCCATCCAGTGAGTATATGATCACGCCCGGGCTCTGCTTTGGGGGCCGCATAATAGAGTTGAAGCAGACGCTGGAGAGGTGTGGCTTTAGTCCTGACACCATTGCGATTCTAATTGGGCTGAGGCCCCAAGACTCGAGGATTCAATGCACGATCCTCCGTGACTACTAGCTGAGGAGCCAGGCTGAGCTGCCTGAGGGCCTGTCCTTTCCTGCCACAGATGAGAGGAGGTACGTGAGGGCATTGCTCCTCTTTGCTCTGATAACTCTGGTCTTTCCCACCGACCAGAGTGACTTGAATCTCACGATCCTTCCTTTGTTGATCCAGCTGGAGGAGGTGGGATGTCTTTGCTGGGGTCAAGCCGGCTTGGCCTAGCTATTTTACACCCTTGATTTGTGTGCTTGAGGATTGCAGAAAGAGGGGAAGGACTTGTGGATCGTCCTTCATGTGAGAGTTTTTTTTTAACACGTTTCCTGTGCCTTTTTACAGATTTGGGTGTATGAGTATGGCTTCATCCCCCGGCCAGTGGTTCATATGCCCAATACCTTTGAGCTTTCGGATTTCCCCTGACTGAGCAGTTGGCTAAGCTTCACTTGGGGCAGTCTAGACAGGAGTGTGGATGATTACCGGTCTTCTTTGGCACATATGACCTTCGAAGGGGTATGTGTTTTCCTTCCTCATCAGTTTTGAATTCTGCTATTTCATGATTGCTTGTTGATGTTTTGATTTTTGTTTTTGCTTCCTAATTCCATTTGATTGAGGAGCCCTATGGAGGAGTCGCCCTGTAGAAGTAATGGAAGCATATTTCAACGTCACATGGCTAGCATTATTGGTCTAACGAAACCTAATATAGTCTGGCCAAGAAGCATTGTATTCAGCACACATGGTGATGCATGAAGACTGAGGTATGCTTTGTGATTGGCTATACTACCGACAAACATAACTTGGAGAGTAAAAATTCACTTTGGTCAATCCTAACAATTGGACGCCATGAGCCCATGTCTCCACGACCACATGGGTGATCTTCCACCAACGGCAGATGCATCTGATCTGATCATTGGTTATGCAAGTTAACCAAACGGCCCATTCATCAGCAGACATATCAACATAAGAATCTATAGAGAAGCCCCTCTCTTTGAAATTGGTCGGGTGATACTTCTTAAAATTTCCCCTTAGAATTTTACCAATTGACAACTTGTCTAATAGCCATATCTGCAACATAGTTTAAAGCAATGATCATGAGCTTGTTTGCACACCACAACATATGCTAGTGTGAGCACAGGTTTTTCCCAATCTCTATGATGAGAGTCCTATGTTACCTGTTAAGTAGACGTACATTAAGTGGACTAGAGAATGAGTGGGACATTGCCTAGAATGTCTCAAACGCTCTAAAAATCGAGCAATCCTCAATCTGAAACCCCGAGAAAGGTCCTTTGAGTGAATGCAGGGTTTAGAGGTGAGTGCGAGATTTAGGAGAATCTGTCACGGCTCTGATTAGAGGCGCACGGCTATAGTTTCACAACTACAGCCACGCGGCTATAATGTCAGAGCCGCGCGGCTGTAACATTACAGTTTGCGCGGCTCTATCATGCGGATACAGATTTTCCTAAATAGCCAATAGCAGAATTTGACAGGGAATTGATCTCTTAATTAGTGGGGATTTTCCGAGATTATCGAGGTTTTAGTAATATCAGAACCTAACAGACAAAAAAAAAAGAAGGGAGAGGGGAGATAACAGAACACAGAGAGAATTAGAGAGGATTCTAGGAGCAGAAATCCAAGAGAGAAGGAAAAAAGAGAGAGTTCTGAGAAAACTAGAGAAAGAACCAAGTAAACTAGAACAAAACACCTAAAATGGGCTAGAGATAATAAGGGTGAGGGTTTTCCAGTGACTGTCACTCGTTCGGACTATTCTTGGGTTGGTTCGGATCAATTCAGGACATATACTCGAAGATTTCAGAGGTATTCGTGAGATTTTAGGTGCGTTCCATCTTTTCAATCCACTTCCGGACGTCAAACATGTTGGAACATCAACAAGGTAAACACTGAGAGGCCTTAAACTCGTTCTTATTCATTTTGTGTTCTGTTTTTCTGTGTTTTTTTCGTAAATCTTAGGAACTAGCTATTTGATTACAGCTGTGAGGCTCTAATTAGAGCCAAACGTCTGTAATCTCCTAAAAATCCATTACATTTTGAATGATGGTTTTCGGTTTTCATTGAACATGATGTGAGAGTTTTCGTATTCTTTGGTTTCAGTTTTTAAGTTTTGGGGTTATTCGATCCAAGCCGGATCCACTGTCCAGCATTAGCAGACCCCCAGGTTCCTCAAAATTCCCAAAAACCAATGAAAACGATCAAAACAGTGGTTACAACTTGAAGAAAACCATTTTCGGGTTTTAGATGTCATAGCCGCAAGGCTGTAGTGATATAGCCATGCGGTTGTAGTTCTATAGCCATGCAGCTCCAAGAGAGCCGCACGCTATAGCTTTCACAAGGAGGCAGAATCACGGGGACGACCCACACAGACATCGTCGCGTGATGCTGTCTTCAGAATTAAATTGCTTTTGACGTGTTTACTGTTTTCAGACTATAGATGGATGTTTGGAATTAGGAATCCCCCACGAACGGAACCTCGAGTTCCGGGATAACCGACCCACTAAATGGAGTAATTTGTATGTAACTAAGCCAAGTTGATTTCCAAATTCTTTTCAAGCATAAAAACCTACAGGGCGTTTCTAAAACCGTTTTCCAGGTCTAACCGAGTAAGTCCCCTGGACTTCTCGGTTATCCCCTAAATGCACGTCCTCGATTCTTGATATTCGCTATTCTGTCTTATGTGAGTCCTATTTATGTTTATCATGTAATTGTGCTAATCATCTGTCTTGTAGCTTTTATTTTTCTTTATTTTTATTTTGGATGTATTTTATAGATTATCGTGCATCCTAGGCGATTGTACTTTTTAGATCTTCGTGTATCTAGGCGATTGTATTGGTGAGGATGAGAGATTTCTCTTTTTGGGTTGTAATAAGCGGCCTCTATTTCTTTTTGGTTTGGTGTTGATGTATGGTTTATATTTCTGCACTTTAATTTTATGCAATTTATTTCTGTCGTTTGAATGAGCATGAGCTAATAAGCAAGAGATAAAAATGGGTAGAGAATTAAGTGAGTAAAATATCATCATATTGACTTATAAATGAATACAAGCTTGAGGTTGAATAGGTAAGTTGCCCGAACCCTAAATCTCTAGATTAGGTACAGTAGTCTACGCTCGGTAGGGAGCTGTACTGGAATTTCCTGGATGAGCTGACCTTGAAAATTAGGTTTTGAGATCTTTAAGTAATAAAATGGGATTTTCTAAAATGCAAAACCTGTTTTCCTAAAAACTCACATTCAAATAAAAGGTTTTCTCTAAAAGGATTTCCAAATAAATCAATGGTTTTCTTAAGCAAGATACAAACCCGTTTTCAAACATTCAATCAAACAAAAAAAAAAATATAACCAGTTTTCTTTTTCCCCAATTTGTTGGATATGCCCTAGTCCCGAGGCATTGGACCTTGTATTTGTATTATACATTTATTGGATTTATGTATTATACTAATTTTGTGTTATTAATAAAGGCATTAATTCATTTATTATATATATCTTATGCAATATCTTAAATGAAGTATCCAATGGACATATCCATATCCATGATGACAAGTATCATGTACTTGTCAGTAAGACCATGGATAGGGTAAACGATATGACCATAAAGAGATCCATAGTCTGTTCCAGTCATGGGAATGAATGGGACTAGAGACTATCATTAACCTGGTTGCATGGAGGTGTCTTACCGGTCATTGGACATGGGATGTCAACCAAGTTAATAGGTACATGTAAAAAGCGCATGGTATTGGATATATCCACTAAACAAGAAATCCACATGGTATAGTATCACAAGTGATTCTCGTGTAGTACTTTTATGGATCCTTTGACCTGACCATATGATGGTATCGCATACGAGGTAGCATACTTAGGGGTACGCCTAAAGGGCCTGTAATAGGGTACCAAGTATGGGTGCTTTTCGGGTATGTCACTTAGCATGGCAATGCTATGGATATGCAGAAGGGATTTGTCACTCAGTAGTCCACTGAGAAGATATCACCGGCCTCTTGATGAATGTGACTGATAAGAGTGTGGCCACACCCAAACAAGTTGGAACTTGTTTGTGAGCTTCAGTGCATTCGGGATCAAGTAAATATCAGAACACAAAATAGGGTGATCAATCCATGCCACTGTGTTGGACACTGATATCAATGACATGGGATATACAAGTTCAAACTACAGGGTTATGATTATAGTTGGACCATCTTAATTGGGGGCTGCAGTGGCTTGCTAGAGCCCAACTGCAGTCTGTGGGCCATGGGCCCACTGCCAACATAAAGATGGGCCCACGGGATCGTACACATTGAGGGACTGAACACAGACTTAAGGAATCACCTGTATACTTGGAGTATACACTCTGGAGAGAGAGGATATATGAAATATATTATAAAGATCAATTGGATTGATCATAATAACAAAATTGATATTTGATTGGCTTTCTAATAATTAATTGGATTAATTATGAGATTATTTCCTGTGTAGAAATATTCATATGTATAGGTTTATTACATGTGAATTTATTTTGTGAAGATCTAATTTTAATTTCATGGATTAAATTAATTAGTCAAACCAATTTTAATTAAATGTAAATAATATGTTACATGGTGTAAAGCATTATATACATGTGCAAATTAAAGTTGGGCTTGAAATTAATTTAAACCAGAAAAATTAAAACAGATTTGGGCTTAAAATGAAAGAAGGAAAAGCCCACACATGGTGAGCCAATTGGGCTTAAATTCTCAAGGAGAATTTTAGCCACCTAGGGTTAAAACAACCCTAGGTATTTCGGCCAAAGATGGACTAAGCCATACTAGCCGAAACCTTCCCTTCCTCTTCTCCATTGTTCGTGTGTTTCCGACGCTAGCACGGGCTGGTGTTCGTTAGGCGTTCGTGTACTTGAACGAGGAGGGATTCTATCTTGATTCCTGCAGTCTGCATCCATCTCTTAAAGAGATAATCCAGGTAAGAGATTTATCTCTTGTTATTAAATTTTGTTTTTACAATTTCCATCTCAATTACTCCTGGGCACGGATTTGAGAAAATCATCGTGTTCTTCAGCTTTAATCGGGTGATTTTCGGTGACAAATCCCTACACAATTCCCTTCACCGCATTCCTAAAAGTCGTCCGCTCACAGTGACGACTCTGCTAGGGATTAAAAGTTTCTTAAAACGTCTTTTTATAAAAACTTAAGGAACTTTGGCACTACTGAAATATAACCTTGCTTGTAGTCATTTACTAGTTTATAGTAATATATTTTACTCACACTTTCATATTATGACATTTTCTTATCCTCAACCCCTCAAACTCACTGATCAGCTCGGTCTACTTCAGAAGGTGACCTACCTCTTCCGCTAGGATTGGAGGCACCTGAAGGGCTAAACCACTCATAGCACAACATGAACCTCTCATATTCTACGGGGAGGAGTGTATATTCGCTATAGGGACCTGTATGACCCTTAGATTGACTTTGGCCCATATGTTAGGATTACCAAAACATAAATAAGAAATTGGACATTAAGAGTATGCCTTTGGTATCCCCGGTTGATGCCAAAGTGATCCACTGTAAGCGCCGAAATTTTACTCACTCAAAAAAAAAATTCATACGGCTGTAATCAAACTACAGTCGTACGACTGTAGATTCGTGGCAGGTGAGCCAACCCATACCCTAAAAGCTAAAAAAAGCAGAGAAAAAAAAGGGGGGGCAGACAAAAGAAAAGAAGAGAGGATAGAGCTCAACAAAATCAGAGAGAGAAAGAAGAAAAGAAACACAAAAGAGAAAGGGAAGAACTCATCGTCAAGGATCCCTCAGCATTTGGAGATTTTGGACCCAAAATTCCTAACCCTAACTCAAGGAGAAAAGTACGGATTTTAGTGGATTGGAGCGACGCCGGGGGTCAATCCTACGGTGGATGCACGCCAAAAAGGTAGACACTCCTTTTCCCTTCTCTTTTCCACGCTTTCTGGGTGATTGGTGTGGTTTTGTGCCATTTTTGTTGTTTTTTCCGCGTTTTCGTTTCTGGAAATCCTACTGTAGTTATAGTCATACGAGTGTTCTTGATTTCCAGGCGTTTTCTTCTAGTTTATTTGAAATGAAGTTTTGGCTAGATTCTAACTTTGGGTCGCTTACAGTCGCGCGACTGTAATGTATTTCCAGAATCAGAATTTCCTATTTAATCCCCAAAAATTTCCAAAAATCCATAAAAATTCAGAAAATCCCAAAATCACCAAAATGAATTTTGTTGTGTGCATTCACGACCCTAGATTCAATTTTCAGTAAAATTACATTTAGAACAATACCACGACGGAGACCCAGTTCCCCCGAAAACCGACCCACCTCACATGCTAAAATTGACCAAATCGGAAAATAAAATGTTTTCAAAACGATTTTCCCACAAAAACCAAAATACAGGGACGTTTCAAAATGTTTTCCAGGTCTAGCCGGACCGGCTAGCTGAGCCAACCCGGTTATCCCCTAAATGCATGCCCCTAATTCTTGATTTCCCATTCTGTCTATTTGAGTCCTATTTGTGGCGTGCTATATATATTATGCTAACCCACTGTTTTGCAGCTTTTTTATTTTATTTTTGATGTACTTAATGAATTAATATGTGTATCCTAGACGATTGTAATTTTTAGATAAATCGTGTATTCTAGGCGCTTGTAAAAGTGAGGCGGGAGTTTTTATCTTTTATTCGATCGGGTTGTAATAATTTAATTATTTGCTATTCTACTTAACCTATACGCGCGCTGTATGTCTATTTAATGCAATAAAATTGACTTTAGAGTTTGTAATACCATTTGAGAACATTGGCCAATATTTATTTTAATTAGACACGAAATAAGAGACTTGTCCGGACCCGAATCTCTAAATAGTGTAGCGGCTGTTCGTCCGGTTCAGCTACGTTATAAATTTCCCGGTTGAGCTGAGTCGGGTGGCGACTCTACAATATTCATCGAGATTTAGGTCGCGGTTCTTTTAAGAAATAATTCTATGTTTTCCAAAACGCGAATTTCCCATGATAAAAACCCCATGCGAGGGAGGGTTCCGCCCGAGATCGAGGCGCCACTTCCGAAAGGGAGTCTCGCGTTCCGTCGAAAAACGTCCTCCGCTCACAGTGGCAACTCCGCTGGGGATTTCCTAAAAAAGTTTTCTTAAAAACTTAAAAGAATTTGACAAGCCCTGAAAAGTATCTAATTAAAATAAGGTGGATGATTCTTGATTGGTATTTCATTTTGCATATTTAGTTAGACATGCTTGCATTAGGTTAAATATCCCATTTTAGCCCGGTGGATAGTTGAAGTGTCGCCTTTGTTCCTCATGGTGTTAGGGGCACGGATACGAAACACCACCCATAGCCTCGTACGAACCCCTTCGTTTGGACCCTTGAGTGGGGAGAAGTGAGGAGTATATTTTGCTATGGGAACCTTGATTTTAACCCGACTTGGACCGAACTCATATAGGCAGCCCTAGTTGGATTCCCTTAGGATACCAAAATAATTATGTGAATAAATAAAATCGCGCCTTCATCACCCCCGGTTGGTAATCGAAGTGAACCCCACCTAGGATTCGGTTAGAAATTTTCGAGACCGACCACGCTTGGAGAAATAAGGTTGGAAGAATTCGCTTCGTGTGCTAGGTGTTACACGCTTCTCGATATTTCACGACATACCATAATCACCATTTTCCGTATACGATCAACATTTTCCATTCATAAAATGTTTTGTGTGATACTAACCCATATTTTTATGCAGCCATTTGCATTTTATTTTTCATGTGAAAACATTAAATCATCCGCTTGCCATTCATAATAACGATTTCTTTTTCAGCCATAACATTAAATTTGTGTGATTAGCATTTTTCACATAGCACACATAACATCATTATGTGTGTCATGCATCCTAACCACGTTTTTGTGCAGCCATTTGCATTTTGTGTGTCATAAGCATTCATGACATATCACCTAAATTAAATTAGGGGCATTCCAAGGACACCCACCACGATCACATCATTCCATCATATATCGGGTATCCCAAAATACCCGTGTTCTGCCAATGCACCGGATTGCATTTGGCCATTTCACCAAATCATTTCATTCAACAGAGACCACAATGGTCCTAGGTATATTTCCGTGTGACAATCCACGCGATGCATCTCATGACATCATACCCATTCGTCATAAACATCATACAACACTGTGATCCACATTGGGTTACTTCATGACATTATTACATTATTCAAGGCACTCCCCGAGTGCCAGGTTAGTATGTATGTAGGGGCATTTCATAACAACCCAAATCATGAAAGGTGTTCCCCGAACACTGAACTTTTGTCTGTGTCTCCTATGGCACATGACTCTCTTACAACATCATTTCATTTCATATGCTCAAAAGCATCATAACTCTGTCCATAGGAAGGTCCCGTGTGACCATTTCATATCATCTCATAGACCTGCAGAGTGTCGAAACTCTGTCCGTGTGTCGGTACACACGTGACCATCTCACGAAATTCATTAGGTGCCCCAAAAGCACCGGACTTTTACTCGTGTGGTGGCCCACACGTGATATTTTTTGCATAGCATTGGGAGTTCTTGGAATGTCCAAAGTCAAAAGAATAAAAACATAGGAATCATCCTCATTATCTCACGATGTACTTCTCATTCATCCGTCAAACATTCAAGCATTCCATAAGCACCAAGGACTTTACCGCATGCATTAAGTCATTTAGGTGTTCCAAAAATGCTAGAAATTTCATCAAACCCCTTAGGTCTTCTGTAATCATTAGAAACCCTATCCTTGTGTCCCGTGCATCTAAACATTAAATCTATTCCCGTGTAAGACACGCTCTGCACGTACCGCTTTAAACTCTAAACTTCCATCCTGTGTAAGACACGCTCTACACGTACCACACCAAATATCTTCCCATGTAAGACAAGCTCTACACGTACCTCTTTAAACTCTACACTTCCTCCCCGTGCAAGACACGCTTTACACGTACCGCTCCAAATATCTTCCCGTGCAAGACACGCTCTGCACCTACCGCTTTAAACTCTACACTGCCTCCCCGTGTAAGATACACTCTACACGTACCGCTCCAAAATCTCTTCCCGTGCAAGGCACACTTTGCACACACCATCTTAAACTCTACACTTCCTCCCCGTGTAAGATGAGCTCTACACGTACCACACCAAAATATCTTCCCGTGTAAGACAAGCTCTACACGTACCGCTTTAAACTCTACACTTCCTCCCCGTGTAAGACAAGTGCAAGCGTCGGAATTTCACTCCTCGTAAAAAAAAAAGAAGAGCCGTACGACTGTCCTTACAGTCGTGTGACTGTAATTTAAAAATTACAGTCGTACGACTGTAATGTCAGAGCAGGTGCAAAACCCCATACCCTGCGGCGGAAAGAAGAGAGAGAAGAGCAGAGCATTAAATGCTCGGGAGGCTCCAGCAGAAAAGGGGGAGCAGAGGATAAAAAGAGGGAAAGGAGAAAGATTTGAGGTCTGAAAAAAAAGCTGGTGAGGAGTGGAGTGAGAGAAATTTAGAGAAAGAGAGATAAAGAGGTGGAAGAGAGAAAAAAAAAACTCATCTTTCTTCCCTTTCTTTTTCTTTTGATTCTCAAAGTTAAGATTAAAACTTGCTAGAAATCCTTAGTTTAATCACTTAACTTCACAAACAAATCGAAATCTCGAACTAAAATCAACAGGAACCTTGACATTTGGAGATTCTTTGGACCCAAGTTTTCAACCCCAAACTTAAGGAAAAACTACAAATTCGTGTGGATTGGAGCGACGCCAGGGGTCTAATCAACTTGGATAAGCTTCTAAAACGGTAGGCACTCCTTTTCCTTTCACTTTTTCTTGCTTTCTGGGTGATTGAAGTGTATTTTTGTACAATTTTTGCTGTGTTTTCGCGCTTCTGCTTCTGGAAATCAAGAACAGTCGCACGACTGTTCTTGGATTTGATGAATAGTCGTACGACTGTAGTTACAGTCGTACGAGTGTTCTTGATTTCTAGGCGTTTTATTTCCAGTTCGAATAAGATTTTGGCGAAATTTTGATTCTGGGTCACTTACAGTCGCACGACTGTAACGTGACTTCCAGAACTAGAATTTTCGTTTTAATCCCAAAAAATTTCCATAAAACCCATAAAAATTCAGAAAACCCCAAAAATCATCAAAATGAATTTTGTTGTGTGCATTCATGACCCTAGATTCAATTTCTTGTAAAATTGCATTTAGAACAATGCCACGATGGAGACCCAGTTCTCTCGAAAACCGACCCACCTCACATATAAAAAATGCATATAAACCGGCAAAATTGTTTTCAAAATGATTTTCCCACAAAACCAAAAATACAGGGACGTTTCAAAATGTTTTCCAGGTCTAACCGGGCTGACTAGCCGAGCCAACCTGGTTATCCCCTAAATGCATGCCCCCAATTCTTGATTTTCCCAATTCTGTCTATTTGAGTTCAACTTGTGGCGTGTCGTAAATTGTGCTAACCCTCTGTGTTGCAGGTTTTAATTTCTTTTGTTTTTATTTTGGATGTAATTTAATAGATTAAATCGTGTATCCTAGGCGATTGTATTTTTCTAGATTCTCGTGTATTCTAGGCGCTTGTAAAAGTGAGGCGGAAGGTCTTTTTATTTTTCCATTCGATTTGGTTGTAAGCCAATTAATATTTATTACTTTTCTTTATTTTTGCATTACATATTTATATGCGTGCTGTATGCCTTTTATATGTAATAAAATTGACTTTAGAATTTGAAATACTATCCATGAACATTGACCAATTTTATTTTAACTAGATACGAAATAAGGGACTTGTCCGGACCCGAATCTCTGGATAGTGTAGCAGCCGTTCGTCCGGTTCAGCTACAATATAAATATCCCGGTTGAGCTGAGTCGGGTGGTGACTCTACAATATTCATCGAGACTTAGGTCTTGGTTCTTTTAAGAATTAATTCCATTTATTTCCAAAACCAATTTTTCATTATAAAAACCCCACGCGTGGGAGGGGCCCGCCCGAGATCGAGGTGCTCCTTCCGAAAGGGAGTCTCGCGTTCCGTCGAAAACGTGTCGTCCGCTCACAGTGGAGACTCCGCTGGGGATTTCTTTAAAAATTTTTCTTAAAAACTTAAAAGAATTTGACAAGCCCTGAAAAGTGTCTAATTAAAATAAGGTGGATGATTCTCGATTGGTATTTCATTTTGCATTTTTAGTTAGACATACTTGCATTAGATTTAGTATCCATTTATAGCCCAGTGGATTGTTGAAGTGTCGCCTTTGTTCCTCATGGTCTTAAGGGCACGGATACGAAACACCACCCACAGCCTCGTACGAACCCCTTCGTTCGGACCTTTGAGTGGGGAGAAGTGAGGAGTATATTTTGCTATGGGAACCTTGATTTTTAACCCGACTTGGACCGAACTCATATAGGCAGCCCTAGTTGGATTCCCTTAGGATACCAGAATAAATCGTGTGTAAATAATATAAATCGCGCCTTCATCACCCCCGGTTGGTGATCGAAGTGAACCCCGCCTAGGACTTGGTTAGAAATTTTCGAGACCCACCACACTTGGAGAAATAAGGTTGGAAGAATTCGCTTCGTGTGCTACGTGTTACACGCTTCTCGACATTTAACGACATAACCATAATCATCATCTTCCATACACAATCAACATTTCCCATACATAAAGCATTTTTGTGTGATACTAACCCATATTTTTATGCAGCCATGTGCATTTTATTTTTGTGTGCAATCATTAAATCATCCGTTTTCCATTCATACTAACAGTTTCTCTTTCAGCCATAACATTAATTTCGTGTGATTAGCATTTTTTCACATAGATACATAACATCATTATGTATGTCATGCATCCTAACCACTTTTTGTGCAGCCATTTGCATTTTGTGTGCCACGAGCATTCACGACATATCACCTAAATTAAATTAGGGGCATTCCAAGGACGCCCACCACGATCATCTCATTCCATCATATATCAGGTATCCTAAAATACCCGTGTTTTGCCAATGCACCGGATTGCATTCGGCCATTCCACCAAATCATTTCGTTCAATAGAGACCACAATGGTCCTAGGTATATTTCCATGTGATAATCCACATGATGCATTTCATGACATCATACTCATTTATCACAAACATCATATAACATTGTGATCCACATCGGGTTACTTCATGACATTTCTATATCATTCAAGGCGCTCTCCGAGTGCCGGATTAGTACGCGTTTAGGGGCATTTCATAACACCCCAAATCATAAAAGGTGTTCTCCGAACGCCGAGTTTCTGTCCGTGTCTCCTATGGCACATGACTTTCTTACAACATCATTTCATTTCATATGCTCAAAAGCATCAGAGCTCAGTTCATGGGCCGGTCCCATATGACCATTTCATATCATTTCATAAACCTTAAAAGCGTCGAAATTCTGTCCATGTGTTGGTACACACGCGACCATTTCACGAAATTCATTAGGTGCCCCAAAAGCACCGAACTTTTATCGGTGTGGCGGTCCACATGTGGCATTTTTGCATAGCATTGGGTGCACTTGGAATGTCCAAAATAAAAAAGAAAGAATTGAATGAAAAAAGTCACATTCATCATCATCCACATTCACGAAGCATCATCCAAGCATTAGCATCCATACCATCCAACCATGCACTTTTTAACCCTAACATTCTTTATGTGCATTAAAGCAGAAAGTTGGGGCATCCTAGAACAAGATCCCGGACTGTAAGAGCACGTGAGAGCGAAAGATCAGTCGAATCAAGCAATGCAACAAAATCCAGAGAAGAAGTAGCAATGGCTGATCAAATGCCAAACATTGCTAGTGTTCTGAAGGATTTCTTCCAATCCCAAGACTTCTGGGATATGCTAAAGGAAGAACTGAGGCCAGTTGTTAGGGAAAGTGGTGAAGTTGGTAATGGTGGAACTAGTAAAGAAAAAGAAGGGGAGACCTCTCAACATGGGGCTGATGCTTCGGCCAGTATAGAAAAGCTGCAGGAAGTCAAGCAGCTATGGAATAGAAAATGAAGGCCAAGTACTCTGAGCTGGATGAGATGCTAGCTGAACTGAAAAAGGGAGCCAACATCAGTTTGGGTTCCAGGCAGGGCGTCAATGTGGATGCCATGATAAACAAAGGCATCGATACATTCCCTGTGGGGTTCCAAGTCCCCAAAATTCCTTCTTATAGAGGGCTCGGATCACCAGAAGCTCACATCAATCTCTATAACCGTATAATGCTAACCGCGGGTGCTACTAAACAGCAGTTGGTCAACTTCTTCCCAACAACACTAGAAGAAGGAGCTTTGAACTGGTACAACTCCCTAACGGAGGAGGTACAGTCGGATTGGGGGACATTATCAGAGGCCTTCATCAAATATTATAGCTTCAACACAAAGATCCAGGTGAAGCTATATGACTTGGAAAGGATTAAGCAGAAGCTCAATGAACCCTTTGATGAATATTATCAAAGGTGGATGAATAAGATGATCCTGCTGAAGAATCGCCCCGATGAAGATGAGCTGATTCAGAAACTGATTGAGGGAAGCAGGGATGTCTATAGAGACAACATGAAATTCCATGCCTTCAATGAACTAAGCGAGTTCTACAGTATGGCCATGAAAGTTGAGAGAGACGAGGAAGAAAAAGCAGCCAGTCAAAAGGGTAGCAAAAGCTTCAGGCACGGTCTGGGGTATCGATCGACCACTGCCATCGGATCAAGCAGTGGATCCGGTTTCGGCTTCACAAACAAGAATGACCAATCCCCAGAGGATAAGCCAACTGAAGTTGCTGTGGTGTCTCACCAACAAGGAGATCAAGCTGGAGATTCGCAAAATCGAGGCTTATCCCCGTGGACCCTTTCTTTGGCCAAGATTTTTACGAAATGCAGGAATGGTGGCCTCTTAAGTTCTTTGAAGCCATTCGAGAAGCCGACTGAGACAGATAAAAGCAAGTTCTGCTGCAATCATGTGACAGTGGGGCACCACACAAATGACTGCAACTACTGAGGGCTATTTATCAACTGATCGCTGATGGGAAAATCATGGAGCCACCCTTGAAGCCCAGAGTGCAGACCAATCCTTTGCCCAGCTTTGACTAGTCCAATTGAAGTGGGCAATGCAGCAGCAAAAGAAGCCCCGCCGCATGTGGAGGATGTTAATTATTTTGATGTATCTATTTTGTTCTTTATCTTGTTTTGTGAACAATGCAGCCTACAAGGCATTTAATGTTATGTAATTTGATTTCAATCATTTGTGTGATATTTTCATGGATGGAACACTGTGCATGTATACAAACATTCATTTAATGTCTTTAGCATAAATGACACATCATTATGTGAAATGAACCTAAGGACAGACGAACATCCCAAAATGACATCCATCCTGAAAGACCTCACGACTGATAAGGGAAAGAAAAGAAAGATTGCAAATACCTAAAAGCTGGGAAGGCCTTCGCCTAGTCCTATGACAACACACCTAGAGATCGATAAAGGATCGTAAGATGCAGAATTACAAAGAATCCGAAGGACAAGTCCAGCCAAGCAGAAATTCTGTAGACGTAAAAAAAAAACAATAACACACAAACAAAATAAGCATGGTTTCAAGTTCCAAAATAAGAATGCACATCTGTATCATATGATGTTTCGCACCATAGCATCCCTGATAATAGAAAGCAAGTTCTGGGACAACAGTACAATCATTCCAAAATAAAGGAGAGAGGCACCATGCAAATCCTCCATACCACCCATAAGCTAGCAGGATAATTCAAGCAGCTAATATGCACATAAAAAAGTGTAGCCATCAACCCATAGGATCAAAATGGTCCTATCGAGAAAGACAGAGACCAAGCCGTCAATCCCTTCAATTGGGACAGGCTCAGGCTTCTAAAAAAAAAAAGAGAGAGAAGAGTCCGATGGATTGAAAATCACTAAAACAATCCATGCAAAAGTTAGGACAATGAAGTGAGCACCACCGACAGGAAAATCCGTAAGGACCAGTTGGTGGCAGTCGTGGTTTCGGTCGAAACAGATACCATACTCATCTTGTCCTTAATTTCATTTCATATGTAATGTGCATTATGCTAAAACATTATCAATGAATGAATGAATGAATGCCTTGCCCTGTTCATTTAAATATTCCCAGGTTTGCCTGAAATTGAATTCATATCATACATCATATATGGCAATACGCCTGTGAGCTTCAGTAACAGCGATGGAGCAACCAAGTCCCACAAGACTTCCCACAATCATCTCATCATCAGAGGGTGTATTGAATTGGAAGTATTCCTCTAATTCCACGACATCTTAAAAAAAAAAAAATAGAGCTCGCTGAGGTGAAAACCGAAAAGGCACCTCAGGCAAAAATTAGAGCAGCCTGCTAAGCTGAAAACTCATATTGGGCAGTTTAGGCAAAAGTTAAGGCATATGAAAAGCTCGCTAAGGTGAAAACAGAAAAGGCACCTTAGGCAAAAATTAGAGCAGCTCACTGAGTTGAAAACCCACTTTGGGCAGCTCAGGCAAAATTTAGAGCACTCCCAAATTCATGAAGCCTAGGGGCAAAGAAGGCAAAACATCTCTATCATCCTCCCAGCAGGAATATTTCATTAATCCCCAACAAGATTCTCTGCATCGTTTCTCAACGGCATTGTTACCAAGAACAGCATCACTTTCTCTCCAACAGTCATCCTACTTCCTCATTATCCATCATATGTCATTGGCAGGATCGCAAGAATTACATTGCACCCAAAATGTTGCTTCTCCAACTATGGACGATCAACCACACAACATATATTCCCCAGTATGAACCTGGAGTGTCAAGATTAAGCAAATGGCGCGTAATGCATCTCCTAAAGTTCATTTGTTCATGCACACATTGAAACATATACATGCATTCAAAACATACATGCACATACATATCACGACCAACCCAAGCACAGGTATCCACCATTTTCGTCGAACTATTCCGAACCAGGATCGCTCTCAAAGCAAGAAATGGCACAACACTGGGGCATCTATTGGGCCTTAAGCATCAGCACAAACTCAAATCTCAACATATCAAGTCTCCAAGGGGCAGAATAATCAAGCCGTATTTATCCTTGATTGAAGGGGCAAAAATTTTTGTTTCCAAACTTATCGATCAAGGGATAAATACTCATCCTCGAGCCAACATCAAAATTATCCTCCCTAAAGCTACCTCCCTTTCTTCATTCAAGCCAGACTTCAAACCCTTGAACTCTATTACGGTCAAGCATGGTTGCAAATC
This sequence comes from Euphorbia tirucalli, assembly GCA_039660915.1. Classification (NCBI taxonomy): domain Eukaryota; kingdom Viridiplantae; phylum Streptophyta; class Magnoliopsida; order Malpighiales; family Euphorbiaceae; genus Euphorbia; species Euphorbia tirucalli. The sequence goes on along the minus strand of CM077636.1, from coordinate 14,236,612 downwards.
CTTGAACCCTTTTCTTTATTCAAGCCAGATTTCATACCTTTGAACTCCATCACATTCAAGCATGTTTTCAAATACTTGAACCTCTTATTTCATTATTTCAAGTCCATCCAATTCCAACAAGATTTCAAACCCTTAAAATTTCTGCAGATTTGCCTCGGGTAACCTAGACCTGATATCGGCTTAGTTCTACATCAAACCCATTATTTCATCCAAGCTAGATTTCGAATCCTTGAACCTTTTCAAGCAAGATTCCTAATCCTTGATAAACAACTCTCCAAGCTAGATTTCGTATCCTTAAACCTTTTCAAGCAAGATTCCCAATCCTTGAACACTTCCCCAAGCTAGATTTTGAATCTTTGAACCTTTTCAAGCAAGATTTCCAATCCTTGATAAACAACTCTCCAAGCTAGATTTCGAATCCTTGAACCTTTTCAAGCAAGATTCCCAATCCTTGATAAACACCTCTCCAAGCCAGATTTTGAATCCTTGAACCTTTTCAAGCAAGATTCCCAATCCTTGATAAACACCTTTCCAAGCCAGATTTTGAATCCTTGAACCTTTTCAAGCAAGATTCCTGATCCTTGATAAACACCTCTCCAAGCTAGATCTCGAATCCTTAAACTTCTTCAAGCATGATTCCCAATCCTTGCAAACCTCCTCAAGCATGATTTTAAATCCTTGAAACCTCTTCAAGCCTGATTCTTAATCCTTGAAAATCGCCCAAGTCAGATTTCGGATTCTTGAAGATCGATTCAAGCAAGATCCTAGATCATGGAAGCCAATTCAAATCTCCAGCATTGCCTTGGGTAATATAGACCCAATATCGGCTTATTCCATCCAATCAACTCAACACATCACCACAGCAGTGAAGCTTCAGCAACTTAGTTGCATGTTTTATTTCCTGTGCCTGCGGCGCTTTGATTCACGCTCTCAAATTCATCATCTTAGCTATTTCAGACCAAGATCGGGTGTTGAATTTGATCACGCAAGGGGCAGCTGTGGGCGCCGGAATTTCACTCCTCTTAAAAAAAAAAGAGAAGAGTCGTACGACTGTAATGTTAGAGCAGGTGCAGAAGCCCATGCCCTGTAGCGGAAAGAAGAGAGAGAAGAGGAGAGCATTAAATGCTCGGGAGGCGCCAGCAGAAAAGGGGGAGCAGAGGATAAAAAGAGGGAAAGGGGAAAGATTTGAGGTCTGAAAAAAAAGCTGGTCAGGAGTGGAGTGAGAGAAATTTAGAGAAAGAGAGATAAAGAGGTGGAAGAGAGAGAAAAAAAAACTCAACTTTCTTCCCTTTCTTTTTCTTTTGATTCTCAAAGTTAAGATTAAAACTTGCTAGAAATCCTTAGGTTAATCACTTAACTTCACAAACAAATCGAAATCTCGGACTAAAATCAACAAGAACCTTGACATTTAGAGATTCTTTGGACCCAAGTTTTCAACCCCAAACTTAAGGAAAAAAATGCAAATTCATGTGGATTGGAGCGACGCTAGGGGCCTAATCAACTTCGATAAGCTTCTAAAACGGTAAGCACTCCTTTTCCTTTCACTTTTTCTTGCTTTCTGGGTGATTGAAGTGTAGTTTTGTACATTTTTGCTGTGTTTTCGAGCTTCTGCTTCTGGAAATCAAGAACAGTCGCACGATTGTTCTTGGATTTGATGAACAGTCATACGAGTGTTCTTGATTTCCAGGCGTTTTATTTCTAGTTTTGCTTCGAATAAGATTTTGGCGAAATTTTGATTCTGGGTCACTTACAGTTGCACGACTGTAGTTACAGTCGCACGACTGTAACGTGACTTCCAGAACCAAAATTTCCATTTTAATCCCCAAAAATTTCCATAAAACCCATAAAAATTCAGAATACCCAAAAAATCATCAAAATGAATTTTGTTGTGTGCATTCACGACCCTAAATTCAATTTCCAGTAAAATTGCATTTAGAACAATGCCACTACGGAGACCCAGTTCTCCCGAAAAACGACCCACCTCACATATAAAAAATGCATGTAAACCGGCAAAATTGTTTTCAAAATGATTTTCCCACAAAACCAAAAATACAGGGAAGTTTCAAAATGTTTTCCAGGTCTAATCGGGTCGGCTATCCGAGCCAACCTGGTTATCCGCTAAATGCATGCCCCCAATTCTTGATTTTCCCAATTCTGTCTATTTGAGTCCAACTTGTGGCGTGCCGTAAATTGTGCTAACCCTCTGTTTCGCAGGTTTTAATTTCTTTTGTTTTAATTTTGGATGTAATTTAATAGATTAAATCGTGTATCCTAGGCGATTGTATTTTTCTAAATTCTCGTGTATTCTAGGCGCTTGTAAAAGTGAGGCTGAGAGTCTTTTTGTTTCTCCATTCGATTTGGTTGTAAGCCAATTAATATTTATTACTTTTCTTTATTTTTGTATTACATATTTGTATGCGCTCTGTATGCCTTTTATATGCAATAAAATTGACTTTAGAATTTGAAATACCATCCATGAACATTGACCAATTTTATTTTAATTAAACACCAAATAAGGGACTTGTCCGGACCTGAATCTCTGGATAGTGTAGCGGCCGTTCGTCTGATTCAGCTACATTATAAATTTCCCGGTTGAGCTAAGCCGGGTGGCGACTCTACAATATTCATCGAGACTTAGGTCTTGGTTCTTTTAGGAATTAATTCCATTTATTTCCAAAACCGGATTTCATTATAAAAACCCCACGCGAGGGAGAGGCCCGCCTTCCGTCGAAAACGCGTCATCCGCTCACAACAAGCTCTACACGTACCGTTTTAAACTCTACTCTTCCTCCCCGTGTAAGATACGCTCTACACGTACCGCTCTAAAATCTCTTCCTGTGCAAGACACGCTCTGCACGTACCGCTTTAAACTCTACACTTCCTCCCCGTGTAAGATACGCTCTACACGTACCACTCCAAATCTCTTCCCGTGTAAGACACGCTCTGCACGTATCGCTTTAAACTCTACACTTCCTCCCCGTGTAAGACACGCTCTACACGTATCGCTCCAAATATCTTCCCATGTAAGACAAGCTCTACACGTACCGCTCCAAATCTCTTCCCGTGTAAGACAAGCTCTGCACGTACCGCTTTAAACTCTACACTTCCTCCCCGTGTAAGACACGCTCTACACGTATCGCTCCAAATATCTTCCCATGTAAGACAAGCTCTACACGTACCGCTTTAAACTCTACACTTCCTCCCCGTGCAAGATACGCTCTACACGTACCGCTCCTAATCTCTACCCGTGTAAGACACGCTCTGCACGTACCGCTTTAAACTCTATACTTCCTCCCCGTGTAAGATACGCTTTACACGTACCGCTCCAAATATCTTCCTGTGTAAGACAAGCTCTACACGTACTGCTTTAAACTCTACACTTCCTCCCCATATAAGACACGCTCTACACGTATCGCTCCAAATATCTTCCCGTGTAAGACAAGCTCTACACGTACTGCTTTAAACTCTACACTTCCTCCCCGTGTAAGACACGCTCTACACGTATTGCTCCAAATCTTTTCCCATGTAAGACAAGCTCTGCACGTATCGCTTTAAACACTAAACCTCCTCCCCATGTAAGATCCGCTATACACGTACCGCTTCAAATATTAACTCTCCTCCCAAGTAAGATACACTCTACACGTAAGCGCTCCGCAAGTATCATCTTGCTTCTATCCGTGGACACCCTGCGTGTCATTTTATCCATGTGGTATATATTTATACACCACGCTCTACTTCAGCATATAGCTTCATCAACAACATTCATTGCATTTTGCATGTTTCCATTCTTGGCTTTGTGTGCACTTGACTAGCTTAGAATTGCATAACATGACATGGCATCACATGACGTCGTCATTCATGCATGCATGCGTCACATCACGCACTCATACCCATATCATCCCTTGACTTGGCATTCTCCGTGCGTAAGCCCCGGTCAATGCTAACAAATGTTTTTATCAGGACAGAAAGGAACAAGTCTCGAGAATGGCTGGCCCAATGAACTTCAACACCATAACAGATGTCATGGATGATTATGTTGCTTCATCACGATTTCGAAAGATGGTTAGGGAAGAGGTAGCGACAATGTTGAAGGAAAAGCTAGGAGGTGATCTTGACAAGGTGGAAAAGCTGACGACAAGGTGCTCTGAATTGGAAGCACGTGTGATTAAGCTTGAGGGAGTAATAAGAAGGCTGACTGGTGAAGTAGAATTAAAGGTCCCAATCAAAGCCAATACTGACCTTGTTCCGCAACAAGCCAAGAGTCCACTCCCCAAGGGTGACGGAAAGGGCATATCCCCATGGCCTATTTCGTTGAGCCAATTATTTGCCAAATGTAGAAAAGAGGGGCTACTGCAGAGAGTCAAGCCGTATGTGGAGCCGGCACCGGATCAAAAGAACTACTTCTGCAACTATCATGTATTGATAGGTCACCGAACCAATGTCTGCTACGTTTTAAGGAAGGAAATCCAGAAGTTAGTTAATGAGGGGAGGTTAAAGGTGCCATCCACTGCTAATGATTGACTGGGGGCAAGCAGGGAGAATAGCAAGGAAATTCCTCAAACCTCCCGGGGAGAGGAATTTGATGAAGAGCTCCAAAGCCTGGTCTGATGAGAGCGGGACAGTGACATTGAAGCTGGGGCAATGACCGGATAAGGAATAGTCGGACGCTTTAAGATCAATACCTTTAGAGGCTCCTTCCCGTAGGGAACTCATTTTGTTTGTAAAGTGTATTGAACTCATTTTGAATGCAATGCATCTTGTGATTTTTTACTCATGTGGTGATTACATGTATATGGCATTAAGCATGCATTTGATCATCTGAAATGACATGTCCATCACGCATAATATTAAGATGCATGACATCAATCTGAGTCTTGCAGGGAATTTAAAAGTGAACCTGACTTCGGTTAAGCCCTTTTCTTAAAAAAAAAAAAGAAGTCTGCCAAACAAGTAATGGGATGGCACCATTTCCGTCGAACCAATTGCCAACCTAAATCAGTGATCCCTACAAACCACGATCTAAAACACTGTTGGTTTTGCCCTAAAAGTGTCAACTTGAATAGCCCACAATACACCCAAATCATTCCAAACCAGGGACCATTGCCAAATTTCAGAGCCGATCCCCAAAATGAAGCTTTGAGCCTAATTCATGCCCAAGAAAGCATCCCACACTATAATCTTGTAGTAAAAAAAACCCAAACTCATCAAAAGCACCAAGCCCTAAAAATCCAAATGATCTTCGCCATCCACCATACTGTAAAACTCTGAAGCAGACATTGGTTTTAGTGCATATATAGTCTTGTTTGTGTGGCATTCATGTGCATAGGACATTACACATGCATTGTTCATCCAAAAAGACGTATTAAACACGCATGACATACATGGATTCGAATGTAGCAGGAAAATCAACAGGTGGCTGTGGCTTGGATTTAACTTCTTTAAAAAAAATGGTACCGATGGAAGACTTCATCTCTCCATTACAGTGAGATTTCTGCTCCTGGCCTAAAGTTATGCTCTCTTCAATCATAGAGTCAAACTCTGTTGAGTGCTTGATAAATTCGGGGTGGCCCATCTACTGCATGAAATGCCAGGGTCAGTGAGTTGAGACAATGGAGATAAGTACGTTTTTGCCTGTTCTGAAAAGTTAACTACACGCGGTGGCAGAGAAGATTGGTGTCTTTATCTACCTCATACATAGCGACCATAATTAAGTCTGGAGTGTCTCTTGGCATTAAATGGCAAGGCGCAATACTTTCATCTCCTCCTTTGAACTGATTCTGTGAAGCCTTATTTTCTGCACAATGGCTTCCAACAAGAAATTGAACCACGATGCTGCTCCATATTGCATTTTTTTAGCATCATCTCATCACCAGAAGGGCGACAGAGCGCATAGAGGATTTGAATATAAGTCTACTTCAAATGAGCTCAACAATGGTTACCCAAGAACCTAACTATTGAAGAGATCAAATCGAATAAGAGGGAGATCAACGCCAGTCTCGGTGAGAAAACAAGCCTGATGATCAGAAATCTGCCAGGCCAGTTCCAAAGACATAATCTGCCACAAATTCTGGTCAAGAGTAGGTCCAAAGGGAAGTCTGCTTATGATTTCCCCTACTTCCTTATGGATTTCAAGACTAGAGGAAATATTGGTTATGCATTTGTGAACTTCACCAACAGTGTTGGGGCAATGTTGAGCTCATATTTAAAGGGAAAGTTGCATTTACCAACCATTTCAAGGATTCAGTCTTCGGAAACCATGCCTGAACTATAATCTGGGGTGAATTGGAAACATGAATACGGCATCAAACCGCAGGAGAATCCAGTGGTTAATTGAATTCACCTCAGGTTGTCTGTCCACAATGGCAACTCTATTTAGTGTTCGACTAAAAAAAAATCTCTATCCAATGTGCAAAACCAAAAGGGCATATTGGTAATTTAAGGGGGCATCAATTAAAACCAGAGCCACATTTTAGATTTTCCTAATGCATCCGTATTCATTATGCCATGAATTTTTTGTATTCAACTTTGGTGTTCAATATGCATTTGTTGTGTTATTGCATGTCAATGTTCACTTATGAGTTACATCACGCAACAAATCTTGTCTATAGAAGTGCTTTACCCCAAACACAAACCTGTAATACCAAGGGCAAGTAAAAAAACTAGACCATTGGGTATCATCGACAGCAGTACCTTCGTAAGTCGCAATGAACACATCAAGGCGTATTTTCCGATCCCAAAACAACCTGTTGCAAAAGGGATCAACGTAGACAAAAAACAAGAAACAAAAAAAAATTCTGACACGAAAAACCGAAAGGACATGTCAGCAACAGGAGAGGGGTGATATACAAAGTCAGAGTCAATGTCACATTCCTAATTATACTCATTCTAATGTCACCATTGCAATATTGAGTATGTTTGGATTTCCGATCAGATGTTCATCTTGCATACACCATGCCATTACACATAAACGTCCATCAGTAGGACATTGCATCCAAGCCCGTGACAATATTTCAGAAACTCCTGTTATGCGGTATGGAAATGCAAGGTCTCACTCTCATCTTCTTGCTCAACCAAACGGACCATCCATCGGCGCGGCCTATTATCTTGATCCACTGAGCTTGACAACGCTTCAGAATATGCAGAGGATAAAGTGGAAAGTCACTCAAGCCTGCCAACTCCTCTAATACCTAGAGCAGCGTAATAGTCGGTCGGTCAGAAAACACGTCAGAACAATCAGACTAGATCACCTGGGCTACCATTGTGGCCAGTCACAAGCCGTGAATTCCGTCTCTGGGCTCGCACGGATGCCAAAAACAAAGCATAAGCCACATGTTGCATGCATACATACATTTAGAACCATACATGCATCCGTGCATAGGTGCATATGTTTTAAGTAAACATGCAGGATCCATATGCATATGCATCATGACTAATCTATATGCATATACATCATGACTGATCCAAGTGCAAGTATCCATCGTTATCATCAGGCTATTCCGAACCAGGATCGCTCTTAAAGCAGAGATGGCACAACGTCGGGGCATCTATTGGGCCTTAAACATCAGCGCAAACCCAAATCTCAACATATCAAGTCTCCAAGGGGCAGAACAATCAAGTCGTATTTATCCTTGATTGAAGGGGAAAAAATTTTTGCTTCCAAAATTGTCGATCAAGGGATAAATACTCATGCTCGAGCCAACATCAAAATTATTAGTCCTAAACCTATCTCCTTCTCTTCATTCAAGCCATATTTCGAACCCTTGAAGCCCATTACGTTCAAGCATGGTTACAAATCCTTGAACCCCTTTCTTCATTCAAGCCAGATTTCGAACCCTTGAACTCCATTACGTTCAAGCATGGTTACAAATCCTTGAACCCCTTTCTTCATTCAAGCCAGATTTGAAACCTTTAAACTCTATTATGTTCAAGCATGGTTACAAATCCTTGAACCCCTTTCTTCATTCAAGCCAGATTTCAAACCGTTGGACTCTATTACGTTCAAGCATGGTTACAAATCCTTAAACCCTTTTCTTCATTCAAGCCAGATTTCGAACCCTTGAACTCCATTACATTCAAGCATGGTTGCAGATCCTTGAACCCCTTTCTTCATTCAAGCCAGATTTTGAACCCTTGAACTCCATTACGTTCAAGCATTGTTTCAAATCCTTGACCCTCTTATTCCATTATTTCGAGTCCATCCAATTCCAGCAAAATTTCAAATCCTCAAAATTTCTGCAGATTTGCCTCGGGTAACCTAGACCCGGCATCGGCTTAGTTCCATATTAAACCCCTTATTTCATCCAAGCTAGATTTCGAATCCTTGAACTTCTTCAAGCATGATTCCCACTCCTAGATAAACACCTCTCGAAGCTAGATTTCTATTCCATGAACTTCTTCAAGCATGATTCCCAATCTTTGCAAAACTTCCCAAGCTAGATCTCGAATCCTTGAACTTCTTCAAGCATGATTCCCAATCCTTGATAAACACCTCTCAAAGCTAGATTTCGAATCCTTGAACTTCTTCAAGCATGATTCCCAATCCTAGATAAACACCTCTCAAAGCTAGATTTCGAATCCTTGAACTTCTTCAAGCATGATTCCCAATCCTTGAAAATCGCCCAAGCCAGATTTCAGATTCTTGAAGATCGATTCAAGCAAGATCCTAGATCTTTGAAACCAATTCAAATCCCACACACCATTTCCCTTGCCTCGGGTAACATAGGCCCGGTATCGGTTTATCCGCCTTCCATCTTCCTTTGCCTCGGGGAACATAGACCCGGTATCGGTTTATTTCTTCCTCAGTTTGCCTCAGGTAACCTAGACCCGACATCGGCTTATTTCTTCCTCAGCTTTGCCTCGGGTAACCTAGACCCGACATCGACTTATTTCTTCCCCAGCTTTGCCTCGGGTAACCTAGACCCGACATCGACTTATTTCTTCCCCAGCTTTGCCTCGGGTAACCTAGACCCGATATCGGCTAATTTGAACGGTGGGTTCTTTCCTGTGTCTGCGGCGCTTTGAGTCGCGTTTCTCAAATTCACATCAACTATCCTAGACTAAGATCAGGTGGTGAATTTGATCACGCGAGGGGCAGCTGTAAGCGCCGGAATTTTACTCACTAAAAAAAAATAGTCGTACATCTTTAACTACAATCGTACGACTGTAATCAAACTACAGTCATACGACTATAGATTCGTGGCAGGTGAGCCAACCCATACCCTAAAAGCTGAAAAAAGCAGAGAAAAAAAAGGGGGGGCAGACAAAAGAAAAGAAAGAGGCCGGACTGAAAAGAAAGAGAGGAAAGAAGAGAGGAGAGAGCTAAAAAAAATCAGAGAGAGAAAGAAAAAAAAAACACAAAAGAGAAAGGGAAGAACTCATCCTCAAGGATCCCTCAGCATTTGGAGATTTTGGACCCAAAATTCCTAACCCTAACTCAAGGAGAAAAGTGCGGATTTTAGTGGATTGGAGTGACGCCAAGGGTCAATCCTACGGTGGACGCACGCCAAAAATGTAGACGCTCATTTTCCCTTCTCTTTTCCACGCTTTATGGGTGATTGGTGTGGTTTTATGCCATTTTTGTCCTTTTTTCCGCGTTTCTGTTTCTGGAAATAAAGAATAGTCATGTGACTGTTCTTGAGGTTGATGAACAATTGTACAACTGTAGTTATAGTCGTACGAGTGTTCTTGATTTCAGGCGTTTTCTTCCAGTTTATTTCAAATAAAGTTTTGGTTAGATTCTGACTTTGGGTCGCTTATAGTCGCATGACTGAAACCTATTTCCAGAATCAGAATTTCCTATTTAATCCCCAAAAATTTCCAAAAATCCATAAAAATTCAGAAAATCCCAAAATCACCAAAATGAATTTTGTTGTGTGCATTCACGACCCTAGATTCAATTTCAGTAAAATGGCATTTAGAACAATACCACGACGGAGACCCAGTTCCCCCGAAAATCGACCCACCTCAAATGCTAAAATTGACCAAACCGGAAAATAAAATGTTTTCAAAACGATTTTCCCACAAAAACCAAAATACATGGACGTTTCAAAATGTTTTCCAGATCTAGCTGGGTCGGCTAGCCGAGCCAACCGGTTATCCCCTAAATGCATGCCCCCAATTCTTGATTTCCCATTCTGTCTATTTGTGGCGTGCTATATATATTGTGCTGACCCATTATTTTGCAGCTTTTTTATTTTATTTTTGATGTATTTAATAGATTAATACGTGTATCCTAGGCGATTGTAATTTTTAGATAAATCGTGTATTCTAGGCGCTTGTAAAAGTGAGGCAAGAGTTTTTATCTTTTATTCGATCGGGTTATAATAATTTAATTATTTGCTATTTTACTTAACCTGTATGCGCACTGTATGTCTATTTAATGCAATAAAATGGACTTTAGAGTTTGAAATACCATTTGAGAACATTGGCCAATATTTATTTTAATTAGACACGAAATAAGGGACTTGTCCGGACCCAAATCTCTGGATAGTGTAGCGGCCGTTCGTCCGGTTCAGCTACGTTATAAATTTCTCGGTTGAGCTGAGCCGGGTGACGACTCTACAATATTCATCGAGACTTAGGTCTCGGTTCTTTTAAGAAATAATTCTATGTTTTCCAAAACGCGAATTTCCCATGATAAAAACCCCACGCGAGGGCCCACCCAAGATTGAGGCGCCCCTTCCGAAAGGGAGTCTCGCGTTCCGTCGAAAACATCGTCCGCTCACACCCACCACCTAGGAAGAATGTGTGACCAACCGAAAGGAGGAATAAGGCTGGAAGGGTGAGCATATGGTTGCGTGTGCTAATGTTTGTTCAATGGTGGTTTTGTTTTGACCTTCACATAAAACATCAAACACGTATAATCATTCGTGTGCCATTCTAGCCACATCTTTATGTAACCATTTTTTAAAACATCAACATACGTGTGACATTGATGCTAACCACATCTTCATGAAGCCACGACATCTTATTTTTGTGCCATTACATCTTGTGTGTTTGTGAGCGGATGGCGTTTTCCTTGTGGGCGGGAGCCTCGATGTTGGGCAGCTTGTCCCTTGGCGTGGGGGTGTTTTTATTTGTTGTGAAAAGTTTCGTTTTTGGAAAATTAATTTACAAGATCTCAAAACCTAAATTTCAAGATCAGATGATCGAGTCACCACCCGGATCAGCTCATCGGGGAAATTCCGATATAGCTCCCTACCAAGCGTAGTCTGCCATACCTAATCTAGGGATTTGGGGTTCGGACAAATCCTTTATTTCGTGTCTAATTAAAATTAATTCGGCCAATGTTCATTGATTGCATTTTATCTTTCTAAGGTTGATTTCCATTAATTTTTATTCATGTGGCGCTCATGCAGGAAAGCGATTAATAAATAAATTATTACAACCCAATCGGATCAAAACAAACTATCCTAGGGGATACATTTGTATAATTTGGAGATCGGGGTACAATCGCCTATTTTACCCAAAAATCTAATAAATCAAAATTGAAATAAATAAATGTAAATCCCTGTAAAATAGAGGTTAGCACCAATATATACAGCAACCTGGACTCAAATAGACGGAATGGGGAATTCTCGAAAACAGGATCATGCATTTAAGGGGTAACCGAGAAGTTTGGGCGACTTATTCGATTAGACCTGGAAAACCATTTTAGAAACACCCTGTAGGTTTTTATGCTCGAAAAAATTTTTGAAAACACTTTGGCTCAATTATATGCGAATTACCTCCTTTTGGTGAGTCGGTCATCCCGGAACTCGGGGTTCGGTTCATAGGGGTCTCTAATTCTAATATCCATCTAAGGCCCATAGCTGTAAACATATCAGAAACAGTTTTGAATTTGAAATCTAGAGACAACATCACGCAATGACGTCTGTAGGAATCTCCCTATGATTCTACCTCGGACATTATAGCCGCGGGGCTATGGTTAGAGCCGCACGGCTCTGTTCTAGAAGAATAGAGCTGCTAGGCTCTAGGCACTAGAGTCTAGCGGCTCTAATGTCCAAAACCCGATTTTAGTTTTCTTTGTTTTCGTAAATCTGAGTTTTTAACTTGTTTCGATGATTTCTAAGAGTTTTGGGGAATTTGGAGGTCCGCTAAAAGCTGAACCACGGATCCGATTTGGATCAAACAACCCCGAATTCCGAAAACCGAGACCAACGAAACTTGAATCTCACATCCGTAATATTGGAAATTCGAAAACCACAACTTTGAATGCAACGGATGTGGTTTGGCCAAAATAGATTATTACAGAACAATTAATTATAGGAAACCGACTATATTTGGCCATTCCAGGCTATTTCGGGCTTCTGCCCTGGAGATAAAAGCCGTGCGGCTCTATCTTAGTAGGCTAGAGCCGTGTGGCTCTATAACTTAAGAAACAGAGCCGTGCAGCTGTGTTCAAGCAACCAGATTTCTGGATTTTCGTTAAAGCATGTTTACCTTTGTTGTGCTCCAATGTACTTTGATGATCGGAAGTAGGTTTGGGCGTTGGAATGGGCCTAGAATTCCAAAAACGCACCAAAATCTTTGAATACGAGTCCCGAATTGATCCGAATGGACACGAGACAAACTGTATGTTCGAAGAATCACCCAAAAACTAATAATTTGTGTATTCCCTGAGTGTTTTCACTCTGTGTTTTTGGTTTTCTTCACTCTTTCTCTCGGATTTTCTTTTCCCTCTCTTTCTAAAAACTCTCAATCTCTCTAAGAATTCCCAAATCCTCTCCTCCTCGAAGAATTCCCTCTCTAAGAATCCCTTTCTGCTTCTCTTTCTTTCCTTTTTATCTCTGTCTGTCGATTTTTTGCTTCTTTTCTGCTTAACCTACCCTACTTTCCCCAATCCTTTCCCTAAAATCGGGAAAATTTTGGTCCATTATAAAGATTCTGGAAAAGCCGATAGTGCCGCGCGACTCTAATGACCAGAGCCGTGAGGCTCTAGCTACAGCCGCGAGGCTCTCACTAAATTCGGCTCGGCTTTTCCCAATTTTTGACTCATGAGGGATTTTCTTGGGGTTTTCAGATCTAGGACTGTTCAATTTCTTAGGTCGTTTGAGTCATTCCGGGTGTCATTCAGCTCGTTCTCAAGTCCGAAAGGTAATGTAGGATTTTCATCATAGAGGTCTGGAAAAATGCTTATGCTCACAGGCACAGGCTGCCCCTCGAGGGATCAAAGTCGATACATGATTGGGGCATTGTATCCGGTTCAAGTTTGATCTTGCGATTGGGAGCACGGTGAGAAAAGGAGAAGAAAACGTACCTGGCGTCTTTCTCCTACTGACCTTCCGTGGTGCTTGTGTCACGGATGGAATTGATTGACTTCAGGGACTTGTTCTGATATCTGTGCAAAACAGCAATCTTGCCCATATCGTTCTCGGGGACTTGCCTCGATTTCTGTGTAAGGTAGCAGCTTTGCCCGTGTTGATTTTAGTTTAGGGACATGTTTCGATGTCTGTGCGACATAGCAGTCCAGCCCGATTTGAGTTGGCTCTCGGTGGAGCAATAATGTTGAGATCGGGTCAGGGAGCATTTATTTTGAAGTCGGCTCAGGAAGCATTGATTTCGGCTTTAGGGACTTATTCCGGTGATTGTGTGGAATAGTGGTTTATCCCGATTTGAGTTTATTTGCCTAACGGACTTATTTCAATGTCTGTATGAAACAGTGGTCTTGCCCGATTTGAGTTGATTCAGGGACTTCCCTCGGTGTCTGTGCGAAGCAACGGTCTAGCTAGAGTTGATTTCAGGGACTTGTCTCGGTGTCTGTGTGAAATAGCGGTCAAGCCCGAATTGATTCGCCTCTCGGTGGAGCAATAATGTTGACTTCAGGGATTTATTTCGATGACTGTACGGAATAACGGTCTAGCGCGAATTGGTTCGGTTCTCGGTGGAGTGATAATGTTGGATCGGCACTAGGAGCTTTGGTTTATGTGAGATTGGTATTACAAAGAAAAGGGTATTTTGGTTGTAGATACCCGATTTTGACCGGGTTAATTTTATTATTTTTATGCGTATAATTTATCAATTAACACTATATTTTAATTTTTGAAATTTTATTAATCATAAATATTGAATTACTAATAAAAAGCACACAAAAAAAATTAAAATATCTTTTATAGATTTTTTATACTATAAGAGTAATGATAAAAAAATAATAACAATAATAATAACAATATAAACCAAAATTTAGCACTAATAATAAAAATGATAATAATATTGAAAAGGGTCCGAATTGGGCAACAGAAAACAGTAGAAAGTATGGCACAAAGTATGGCCAACCTAATAAGAAAATCAGTCCCTAAAATTACACAATGGGCAAAACCCAAAATTACTAAAATTACAATTTTAGCCTTAAAACTTCTCTAATTTTAAATGTTTGGGGACTGCCTCTCCTTTGCCTATAAAAGGGCAGTCCCACAACACAGAAAAGGGGACAAAAAAAGGCAGATACATAAAAAACCAGAGATAAAAATCCTATTCTTCAACTCTGAGAAGGACCAGGTTCTGGTTCTTCCAGCCCAAACAAATCATTTCAGCTTCCTCATCTCCTCTTGCTGCCCGGATTTTTTTTTAAACTTCACCTATTGCAAAACACATACCAAATATCATCAGGAGAGCAGAAAACCAAAAGCAAAGTAGCACAAGAAAAGTAATAGCAACTAAAACCAAACAAAACAAACAGGTGAAGCACCATTCCAATCTAACAACACACACACAAACAGGCATTTCACAACATTAATTTAATTTTTATACATTATATGAAGCTAAGAGTTTAGGAACTTAGCTAGACTAATTCTTATTAAAACCAAATAGCTTTCTTGAAGTCTCCAACCCTTAAAAAATGAGCTCAGATCAGAAACTAAAAATATTGAAACAAAGGAAAAATTAAATAAATGAGAGAGGCTAGAGGAGGGATACCCACCTCTGGTAAGAACCTGCGGAGAACAGCAACAGGTGTGCGGTAATGGTGAACTACTAGGCAAGTAAACTAAACCCGCCTTCCGGTTTCGCAAACCTGAAACAGAAGAAAGCTAGGATAGAATCCTAACCCAAAAAAAACACATAAAACTACAATCTTAAAAAAAGCACAGCCACAAGAAAACCCAACATAGAGCAAAATCCAGAAATAGAGAAGGTGATGCCTCCGACTGGTAATGCAATTACTGGCGGTAAGAGTACGGTGAGCAGCGGCCATATCAGTAACTCATTTTGTTTCCAGAAATGTTTTCCGATGAGTAGACCGAACGCCACTCGGCCTCCCCTTCACCATAAAAACCAAGTAAACAAAAAACTAACTCCAAATCATAGGAACATCTCGCAAAAAAAAAAAAAAATAAAGCCTGCATTCACACCAAAAAAATCAAGTAAAGAAAAAGCAAACCCCAAATCACCAGAAGATATTTCAGAGTAAAAAAAAAACGCAAAGTAAAGAGAATGTAACAGGGAAGGTTAGAAGCAGAGAAAAGCCAGAAACATCTCAGATCGGAAGAGACTAAACCTGTTAGGCCTGAGCCGTTGTTGATCTTTCAGTGCTAGAGGTCGTGGTCACACGAATCTTGGCTACGGGTTTCAGAGAAAGGACAACGATGAGGACAGCAGAGGGGCGTTGTTGAAAATCGGACTGATTTCAGCCATTGCCCGGTGAGTAGAGCTTGAGCCACCGGCGTTGAGCGAAGAAGAAAGCAAGGAAGGCAGCTGGTGAGGAGAGGCCGGATTTTAGGAGAGAAGGGAGAAGGCGAAGGCTACTGGAAGAAGAAACCGGTGGCCGGTGTGAGACGAGTGGAAAGCAGAACTGAACGCCGGCGAGGACGAGGCCGAGAGAGAGAGAGAGAAGCGGCCGGAGGTGAGGGTGGATTTTAGGGTCTGCAAAAGGAGAAGAGAATGGGCGGCTGATGAGAAGAAATAAGTTCTAGGGTTAGAAGAGAAAAGGATGGCTTTTATATGATGGGTAATAACCCACGGGTAGAGATTTCGGGTCGGTTTAGGTTAAGGCTTGGTTCTTAGGTTTAATAATTGGCTCAAGAGCAAATGGGTCTGTGTTTTTTTTTTTTCGGGCCTAAAAAGGGGCTTACAAGTTGGATTGAGGCAAGTGGAATAGAGCATGGATTTTGGGCTTATAAATTGGATTAAGAATAAACAAATGCCCAGCCAAAGTTAACCCCTTTTATTTTAATATTTCTCCTAATTTATGTTAATGTATGCTTTTAGACTAGTTAGGAATTAACTAAAAATAAGCCTTAAACTTAGGTTTTACAAGATTAGAAATTTCAAAGTTAAATAAATGACTCAAAATAAAACTTTTATATGTATAATTTTAGAGGTTTAATTTCATGACTATGCTATGGTTGTGAAATTTAAGTTTAATTTATATTGATGCAATTAACTTTATATTATAACCAAGCTTGTAATGTCATAAACTTTATTACAAATTAGCTTTAAATTTCGTTTTAATAAAAAGTAGTATAAAATCCTTTAGTGCTTTTATCTTGAGCACGTATGTATGACTTACATAATGGATATTTGCGTATTTACCGTATTTATGTTATATGTGATATGTGTATATCTTATATCCATGTTATAGATGTAAAATATATAGTTTAATTAAGTAAAAACGTAATATTTATGTAATTTTTTATGTCCATGATATGGATATAAATAAATAAAATTAATTAAAATAAAGCTTCATTATGAATATTTGTCTAGCAAATATGTAATTATATATATATATATATATATATATATATATATATATATATATATATATATATATATTCGTGTACGGATAAAAAAATAGAAAAGAAAGAAATACATCCCAGGAGAATAATTTATGACTTTTAGTACCAATTATGGGCGGGTAGGGTGATTATTATCTTTTCTACACGTAATTAGCAAACGAACCCATATAAATCTCTGGTTATTTAAGGTGTCCAATCGGACCAAAACTCGATTGGTGGCGACTCTATAAAATTTTGTTATCAACCAAATATCACAATAAATTATTACACGAATAATCATAAAAACTGAATTAAATAAAATTAAACAAAATTAAGATTTTCCGCCCGTCGGTACGGTTCCGACATTGGTAATTTGATGTCTCATGTTGGTGGTGTTATGAAGGCAGGGGTATTTTGGTAATTTGGTACCTTGGGTTAGTGGTGTCACGAAGGCAAGGGTATTTTTGTAATTTTGGTACCTTGTGGTGTTTGTGTCACGAAGGCAAAGGTAATTTGGTAATTTTGTGCCCTGTGGTGCTTGTCTCACAATGGCAAGGGTAATTTGGTGATTTGGTAGCTTGATGAAGGATTGTTTTTGATGATTGGTTGATCTTGATTCTGTGAAGGTGTGCTTCTACAGTCGTGTTGGGTGTATATTTATTCCTTCATCGATAATTTTGGAAATAAAAATTTTTGCCCCTTCGATTAAGAATAAATATGAACCAGCCATTTTGCCCCTGGATACCTTATGATATCGAGCCAGGCAGCTCTATTTTTGTATATTGTGGGGATGCCCCAGTATCGTGCCTGTATTAATTCCCTAATCGATAATTTTAGAAACAAGAATGTTTGCCCCTTCGATTAAGAATAAATATGGACCGACCGTTTTGTCCCTGGACACCTACAAAAAGCGAGAAATACCCTTCCCGGGATTATATTGGCGTAAATGGAAAATTGAAAAAATTTGAGAATTTTGTGCAAATCTGTGATATAAAGCCGCGTGGCTCTATTTTTTTCACGTTATAGCCACGCGGCTATAGATAATTTTAAGTTAGAGCCACATGACTCTAGCGTGAAACGACCAACAGAATTAAAAGTCTTCTTTTTCTTTTCTTTTTTTTTTTCACTTTTTCACTCTTTCATTTTTTCTCTTTTATTTTTCTCTCTTCTCCTAAGAACCACTTCCAGCTTTCAAGATGATAAAGAAACTTTGAAAGATGATCCATCGGGCTGCTCCTTCTCAGCCTGCTCACCATACCTGTTTTGTCCTGCCTGAGGGAACTTTCTTTTTGCCCAACAAATCTACAATGGATGTCTATGGTCTCCGTGACTCAATTGAATATTGCAAGATCAAGATGAACGATCCCGTTCTAGTTACATTGCAGCCATCCTCGCACGCATCACGGGATTTGGTTAGTTTTCCACTTTTCCTTTTTTTTCCTTAATTTTCGTTTTTCTGCAATTTTGGCAAAATTAGATAAAATTAGGTAAAATTGATGCATGTTTAGGTTAGATTTTAGCTTTCATTTGACGATTTGGTAGATATTAGAGTTGATTTGGGGTTGAATTGCGGAAAACCTAGGGTTTTCCTCTAAATCTATTGGTTATAGCCGCGCGGCTTTGTTTAGACCTGCGCGGCTCTAACTTCCAGAATGACCGCTTTTTCATTCTTTTTGGCAATTTTAACATGTTTTGCTTGAAATATATGACACATGTAAAATTCAATCAACTAATCAAAACTCCCTTTTCATGATTTTACAGGATCAGAACCACAACTGCTGCTCCGGTATGTTGACTGGGGCATACAGGTGGTACTACAGGCTGCCTGGCAATGTGAGGGCTATTATAACTGTCTTGGCTTGGCTGGTGTGTTCCATGTGTGACCACCCTCCCCGGAATAGCCGTGGATTGATGACAACATTGGTGGAGCGGTGGATGGATTCCACGTTTAATTTCCATTTTCCATCCGTCGAGAATACAATTGCGCTCGAGGACTTTGCGGCCGTTACCGGGCTCCCCTTTAGTGGCAGCATAATAGAGTTTAACCAGAGGCTGGAGAGGGGCGGCTTTAGTCCTGGCACCATTGCGATTCTAATTGGGCTGAGGCCACAGGACTCGAGAATTTAGTGCATGATCCTCCGTGACTACTGGCTGAGGAGGCAGGCTGAGCTGCCTGAAGGCGTGTCCTTTTCTGCCATGGATGAGAGGAGGTACGCGAGGGCATTTCTCCTCTTTGCTTTGATGACTCTGGTCTTTCCCACTGGCCAGAGTGACTTGAACCTCGCGATCCTCCCTTCATTAGGAGGTGGGAGGTCTTTGCTAGGGTCGAGCCTGCTTGGCCCAGCTATTTTACGCCATTGATTTGTGCACTCGAGGATTACAAAAAGAGGTGAAGGGCTTGTGGATCATCCTTTATGTGAGAGTTTTTTTTAACACGTGTTTCCTGTGCCCTTTTGCAGATTTGGGTGTACGAGTATGGCTTCGTCCCCCGGTCACTGGTTCATATGCCTGATAGCACTGAGCTTCCAGATTTCCCCCGACTGAGGCATTGGCTAGGCTTCAGTTGGGGCGGTCTAGACAG
The DNA here is from genome assembly GCA_039660915.1 of Euphorbia tirucalli. Taxonomy (NCBI): domain Eukaryota; kingdom Viridiplantae; phylum Streptophyta; class Magnoliopsida; order Malpighiales; family Euphorbiaceae; genus Euphorbia; species Euphorbia tirucalli. The sequence continues at coordinate 14,217,322 of CM077636.1, read as the reverse complement.
GAGTGTGGATGATTTCCAGTCTTCTCTGGCGCATATGACCTTCGAGGGGGTATGTGTTTTCATTCCTTATCAGTATTGAATTCTGATATTTCATGATTATGTGTTGATGTTTTGATTTTTGTTTTTGCCTCCTAATTCCAATTGACTAAGGAGCCCTGGGGAGGAGTCGCCCTGCCCCAAAATTCTATCCGTGTGCCAAGCACATATTCATTGCTTATCATAACACAAAGTTCAAGGTGCTCATTGAGTGTAACGCCCCAGATATAAGTTGACTTAGTTATGTTGTGATGTGTGCATATGAGTGAGCATTTTTGCATTTAACCGATGTTTTGTATGCTTATAACAATTCGTAGGCTTTGGCCTAGCGGTAGATAGTCCTGACTAATAGCTAGTGGTCTAGAGTTCGAACCTTACCTGGCTTAAATTTATTATTTTTTTTTTTTTGTGCCTTTTTATTTTTTGTGTTGGGAAGGTTGGAATTCCGAAAATCCATGATAAATATCCCATTTTTCAGTTGACCAATTCAAAAAAATTAGGAATCCTTAACCTAAGGAGAAAATCTCTCCTTAATCTCTTCCACTTTCCAAGTTTCACTCCAAGGCAATCTCTTCATCTCTATTAGGGTTAAAATTTCGGCCATTCCATTGTGTGGAGCTCCAGTGCAGCCGAAATTCTTAACTTTCTCTCCCTCACTTTCATTCATTCAGACTCTGCTTCATTCTTCTCCATTCCGAGTTAATTGCCTCAGTTGGTTTCACTGCAAACAGGGTAACAACTAAACCCTAAATGTCGGTTCGAAATTTATATAGGATGTATGGTAGATGAATTTGATCCTAGGTTGTATTATTACTGAAATTATTGTTGAGACATGAATGTATATGATATTGGTGTAAGAAATTGCTTTTAGGTTAAAAGATTGGTAGAAATATGAAAATACATGTGATTGAGTCGAAATTGGTAAGCTGCTGTATTTTCAGAATTGACTGTTTATGGTAATTATGGCATAACTTCCGTTATATAACTCCGATTGGCATAATTCAACTTTCTGTGTTTTCCTGAGATATAGGTGTACAAGGTTGTTTTACATTATTTTGGAAAATTCCGTGAGTAAAGTGCTCATATTCCCTATTGAAACTGCCTTATGTGCATTGTGCCGATTTTTCTTGAACTGCTGAATTTCAGATTGTACAGGTTGTGATAATTTTAGCTTTATTTTCGTTATATAACTCCGATTGGCATGATTCAACTTTCTGTGTTTTCCTGAGACATAAATGTACAAGGTTGTTTTATACTATTTTGGCAAATTCTGTGAGTAAAGTGCTCGTATTCCCTGTTGAAACTGCCTTATGTGCACTGTGCCGATTTCCTGGAACTGCTGAATTTCAGTTTGTACAGTTTGTGTTGATTATGGCTTTATTTTCTCTCTGTAGCTCCGTTTGCCATGAAACAAAATTCTATGTATTCCTGAAATTCTGATGTTCAATGTTGCTTTATATTATTTTTGCTAAATCAGTGAGTAACACATCTGTTTTGTCTGTTGAAGTCAGACTATGTGCAGTGATCTGAAGTGAATTTACAGATTGCATGTTTTTAGTGTTTCCTTAATATCTTTTGCTATAGGAATCCGAATTGCATGATTTAAGTTGGCGTGTGTTCCTAAGATGTAAGGCTAAATTTACCTTTGTATTGCCATGCTGAATTCTGAGTCTAACCTACTGGAATATTATATGCAAGTTGAGGCATGAACTATGAATTCTGAAATTTTCACCTTAGGCCTTGAACTGATTTTTTTTTAATGTGTGCAAAGCATAATTTGATTCTAGGAATTTATGCTAGGACTCTTGACATGAAATCTAATAATTACATATATGGTTTGGTAAATTTAATACATGTTGGAATTATGAAATCGAGTTTGGGGTAAGTCCTATTTTTTTTATGGCACCATGTGTTTATTGATGTATCAGATTATGTTTTGGGGTAAGTCCTATTTTAATGGCACCTTATGGTTATTGAATTGGTTGGGATAAGTCCTATGTTAAAGGCACCTTTTGAATATTGATATAATTATGATAATTAAATTGGTGTTTGTAGTGGCATATACTCTGGTGTCTTGGTTAGTTTGGCTAAGTGTTTTCCATGTTTGATTGGTTGACACTAGGACAGCGCCCTTTGTTTCGAGGTAAGTCCCTTCGTTGGCACTCAGAGAGGTAAATCCCTTCGTGGTACTCTAATTTATTTTATTTTTGAGGTAAGTCCCTTCGTTGGCACTCTGTGAGGTAAGTCCCTTCGTTGGCACTCTGAGGTAAATCCCTTCGTGGTACTCTTTTCTTATTGATAAGGGGGTAAGTCCCGTTGTGGTTCCCTGAAGCGTCTGAGCCGAACTCTCTAAGGACATAGGTGTATAGGTCAATACAAATGATTTATACGCGTATACCACAAAATTAATAAAGGTTAAGGTATAATTGAGTTGATGTCAATTTTGTGATGAAGTACTTTGATTTGGGATGTTGGTATGTATTTGTATGTACATGACTTATCTTGGAAATCTGAATTTTGATGATATTGATTATCCACTTGGAATGTTTTGTACTATTATTTGAAATAGATAATTATGTGATATGCTGAACTTGAACTTTATATGTTGTATGTGATGCAGCTAACAAATAAGGGTAAGATCCCTGATACATGATTGTTACTATGAGAATTATGCATGCTTGTATAAATTGATAAATTTGCTTTCTATTAATCATGATGAAGTATACTTAAGTAATGTAATATGAAATTTATGATCTGTCATCTTCCTATGTGAACTTTGAATTGATGTTTGGGATTTATTAGTTACTCGTCACTAAGTGGCGCTGTTGATATTTTCAGATTTTGCCGGTGCAGAATAGGAGATGCCTGATGTCTGTTCTCGGGGATTGTGTGGAGAGTTTCCGTCATGTTATTTTATCATCTATTCGTAGTTATGGATGTTCAAAGATTTATTTATTTATTTATTTTTTTTTTACTCCGTTATATTACCTTTTGAAATACCTATTTATGTTAAATTACTGTTTTTGAAATGGAAATTTTCGAGTACTCATTTATGATTATGTTATTTTAAAGATAAAAAGGAAGTTTTGAAAATGATGACCTAAACTTTATGTAATGTTTCCGCCATTGCATGCTTGCAAAAGTTAGGGTTGTCACATTGAGTGCCAAAACTTTGCACGTGTGCCGAGCACACGATCATCTCATTTCAAAATCAATCACAAGTATCATCGTGGCTCGACCCATGGACAGCCTGGGTGTCATTATTCCCTAGGTGCATAGTCATGCATCTCATTTCAAAATCATTCGCAAGTATCATCTTGCTTCGACCTGTGGAGACCCCTCGTGTCATTATCCCCTAGGTGCATAGTTATGCATCTGATTTCAAAATCATTCGCAAGTATCATCTTGCTTCCACCCATGGACACCCCGCGTGTCATTATTCCCTAGGTGCATAGTCATGCATCTCATTTCAAAATCATTCGCAAGTATCATCTTGCTTCGACCCGTGGACACCCTGCGTGTCATTATTCCCTAGGTGCATAGTCATGCATCTCATTTCAAAATCATTCATAGATATTATGTTGCTTCGACCCATGGACACCCCGCGTGTCATTGTTCCTTAGGTTCATAGTCATGCATCTCATTTCAAAATCCATTCATCATCATCTCATGCCCATACATGTCTCCATGAATACCATTTAGTACATTAGGTTCGTAACATCTGTCGGTGGTATTAACCAAGTGTCAAATACAAAGTTTGGAACAGACCTTCAAAGCGGTTGGTGAGTATTGAACCAGAGTCTAGTCAGCTGATCCAGTCAGTCCATCCAGAATCAGTCACTGTGGAAGGGGTCAGGGACGGTTTAAGTTCGGAGTCAGAATAGGAATTTAGGGGACAGTTACTTTCTCCACTAGTTGACAATCAGTTTGTGTTAGAAGAGGTAAACTGAGCAGCCATGGTCCAAAACCCACCTGTAGAAATGCCTGTTTTTCATATGAACACCTTTATGGATGCCTTGTTGAACTCAGATTGGTTCCAAGTCATTCTAAGAGAACAAATGCAAGCTATAATGGCCACCAGTGCAGGCTATGCTAGTCAACCAGCCCAAACTACTGTATTGAGTCAGGTAACAGAAACGAATATGGCTGCAGTGAATCCAGGTAGGCAGGCTGTGGTTCCTCAGAAGATCATTAATCCATGGGCCGAATCTTTAAATGTTGGAAGGCAGGACTACTGCAAGGTCTGAAACCATATACTCTAATATCATTTGCAAGTATCATCTTGCCTTGATCTGTGGACACCCCGTGTGTCGTTTTGTCCATTTAGTGTATATTTATATGCCATACCATGTCACAATTCATGACTATGTTGATGACATCCACTGCATTCACACATTTCCATATATAGTTTCACATCCTTTTGGGAAGTTTAGTAAAAGGCCCAAAATTATAATCATCCATGTAATGCACGACATCATCCATTCATCATCATCTCACACCCATACATGTCACCATGAATACCATTTAGTACATTAGGTTCATAACATCTGTCGGTGGTATTAACCAAGTGTCAAATACAAAGTTTGGAACTGACCTTTAAAGCGGTTGGTGAGTATTGAACCAGAGTCCAGTTGGTTGATCCAGTCAGTCCATCCAGAATTAGTCATTGTGGATGGGGTCAGGGACTGTTCAAGTTCGGAGTCAGAACAGAAATTTAGGGGACAATTGCTTTCTCCACCAGTTAACAATCAGTTTGTGTTGGAAGAGGTAAACTGAGCAGACATGGTCCAAAACGCACCCGTAGAAATGCCTGTTTTTGATATGAACACCTTTATGGATACCTTGCTGAGCTCAGATCAGTTCCAAGTCATTCTAAGAGAACAAAAGCAAGCTGTAATGGCCACCAGTGTAGGCTACGGTAGTCAACCAGCCTAAACTACAGTGCAGGTAACAGAAATGAATTTGGCTGTAGTGAATCCGGGTAGGTAGGCTGTGGTTCTTCGTAAGATCATTAATCCATGGGCTGAATCTTTAGGCCGAATTTTTGTTAAATGTGGAAGGTAGGGCTGTTGCAAGGTCTGAAACCATATACTCCTCCAGCAGAGGCTGACAAGGATAACTTTTGTTCTTATCATGTGACGGTGGGCCATCGCACCAATGATTGCACTAATCTGATAAAGGCCATTCGACAGTTAATCATCGATAGAAAGATTGTTAAGCCACCTTTGAAACTAAATGTTCAAAGCAATCCATTAACCAACTTTGGGGGCCAAGTCAACATGGTACAATCTGGACTCCGGGTCAACTGCATATCTATTCAGATCACCGGGGCTAATATAAGCATGGAAGCTGTTAAAGGGGGTGATGCTACATCGAAAAAGACCCTCCACATATGGAGGATAATGGTCATTTTGATGTACCTATTTTCTTCATTTATGTTCTGAACAATTCGACCTCTAAGGCGTTTAATGCATTGAAACTTTTTTCATTTACTTGTGCGATGTTTTTCTGGGTAGAGCTTTGCATACATACAAACATTCATTTAATTTCTTTAACATACATGATGCATCATTGCATGAAACAAATCTAGGGATGGATGATGATCTAAAAATGGTATCTGTTTCGAAAGACTTCATGCCTAATTGCAAAACACGGGAAAGCCTTTACCTAGCTGTGTAATAATCTACGAGAAGTTGACAAGAAAATTGGAGAAGACATAATTCCAAAGGATCCAAAGATGGAACCAATTAAACATATACTTTATGGATTAAAAAAAAAGGCCAAATTCATGTAGAACATATTCATGGCATAGAGTTCTGCACCATGTCGTGACCGATAATGGAATACAATTTCAAGGGGAAACAGCAAAATTGTTCCAAGAAAAGGGATTTGAACACCATAAATCACCTCCATACCTCCCGCAAAACCAACAGTGCAGTAGGAGCGACCAATAAGTTTAGTCAAGAGGATTCTGTTGAGAATAGTGATTACCTACAAAAATTAAGCCGACATATTACTATCATCATCATAGGAATATAAGGCCAATGTCGGAACTCTCACTAGAAGTGTTCCCTCAAGGTTGGAGATTTGATGCTTAAAACAGATAAAGCAGACTAACACAGACGTGCAGGAAAATTCGAACCAAATTGTGAAGGTCTGCACGTGGTCAATAAGATACTCTCAAAAGGTGCAACAGAATTTGTCAACCCCATCGGTTAAGCTAAGCTCAGGCGTTAAAAATTAAAAAAAAATCCGATGGATCGAAAACCAAAAAGGCGATCCATGCAAAAGTTAGGACAATAAAGTAAGCACTACCATCTGAAAAGACCAGTTGGTGGCTGTCGTGGATTCGGTCGAGATGGATACCATTACTGATTTTGTCCTTAGATTCATTTCATCTTTAATGTACATTGTGCTAAAATATTATTGTGAATGAATAGATGGATGCTTTGTTCTGTTCATTTAAATGTCCTAAGTCGCTTGAAATTTAGCTCATATCATGCATATATGATCACACATTTTTAGTTTGCATGCATCACAAAAAAAAAAGAGTCTGCTGAGCCGAAAACCCAAAGGCTGTTCAGGCAAAAATTAAGACAGTCCGATATGCCGAAAACTCATAAGGGCGGTTTATGTAAAAATAAGGACAAGCAAAAAAAAAGTATTGGATAAATGCAATGTCTAAGTATACAAAGAAGCCACAGGGATAAATGTATAAAGTACACAAGAAGTCTAAGTCCATACACTAAAATGTCAAAAATAAAAAAAAAAGAGAGAAAAGAAGCTAAAACTAGGCCCCGTCGTCGTCTCCATCGCCGCCGTAACTCCCAGCGTCTTCATCATCATCATCCCCTTCTTGGCCCTCAACTTCATCCACTCGCATCTGGAGACTCTGGTTCCTACGCTCCAAATCGGAAATCCGCCTCCGCATGTTGGACACCTCAGACTGCAGCCTGGTTGCTTCTCGACGTTAGACATCAAGTGCTACCTATATTAAACAAATGACATGCATATCATACCATATACATACATTCAAAACATACTCATACCCATGCATACATGACTAATAATCACTGTGACAAGGGCTTACCGACATCGGTGAATTGTTGCAAATAGTCAGCGATCGGAAGGCCGTAAGGGCCTGACAATGGGCCAACCCCTGAGCCACGGGCATCTGCAGGAAGAAGAATGATGATATGTTAAAAAAATCCATACATGTGTAGCATCTGGAGGGATGATGGGAGGATAAGAGTGGTCGCTTAGATGGAGGTCCACCCGATAAGATAGCCCGAACTCGTCATACAGTTAGATGTATGGATCAAGGAAGAAGTCCAGACGTCCAAACATAGAGCCACTAGGAGCGGAGCCACCGGGCTGGGGCATCTGCTGGTTCATCTCGGGAGGAGCTTGAGCATCTCCTATCATATAATAGTCATCTGCAGCAGTGGCAACTGCTTGAGCGAACAAGCTCCCTTCACCAGGTCCAGCAGTTAAATGGGACCCCCGACTGATGGAGCATCTACCACATAAAGCATGAGGGCGTTTGCCCTCCCTGATGGCTGCAAATAACAAAAGACACATGTAAAAAAAAGAGCTTACCCCAACCTACGTAACCCCAGTAAAAGGGAGGAGACGAGTGGCAATGAATCGGAGGTAGTCTCCCTTCACTCCATCGACCTCGTAGCCCCGTCTAAAGAGGTCAGGATGGTCCCTCACTGGCAGAAGATGTGGCCAGAACAGCCCCACCAGCAAGTCAAAGGGAATCCTACAACCTCCAGAGCCAATATTCCAATCGGAGACACGGTCTCCCAAGCACCACTCCAGGCCATAGGGGCACTCCATCATGAACCTCCAGCCCATCAACACCTTGGTGTCCACGAGCTTTCAGGGTAGGGCGACTCCTCCCCAGGGCTCCTCAGTTAACTAGAATTAAGAAGCAAAAACAAAAATCAAAACATCAATAAATAATCATGAAATAGCAGAATTCAAAACTGATGAGGAAGGAAAACATATAGCCCCTCGAAGGTCATATGCGCAAGAGAAGACTGGCAATCATCCACACTCCTATCTAGACTGCCCCAACTGAAGCCTAGCCAATGCCTCAGTCGGGGGAAATCTGGAAGCTCAGTGGTATCGGGCATATCAACCAGTGGCCGAGGGACGAAGCCATACTCAAACACCTAAATCTGTAAAAGGGCACAGGAAACAAGTGTTAAAAAAAATCTCATATGAAGGATGATCCACGAGCCCTTAACCTCTTTCTGCAATCCTCGAGTGCATAAATCAAGGGCGTAAAATAGCTGGGCCAAGCAGGCTCGATCCCAGCAAAGACGTCCCACCTCCCAATGAAGGGAGGATCACAAGGTTTAAGTCACTCTAGCTGGTGGGAAAGACCACAGTCATCAGAGCAAATAGGAGAAATGCCCTTGCATACCTCCTCTCATCTGTAGCAGAAAAGGACAGTGTAAGCGCCGGAATTTCATTCTCAAAAAAAAAGAAAGCAGATTTCACACGACTGTAATATACAGTCGTGTGAATGTGTTACAGTCGTGCGACTGTAATTAAAAATATTACAGTCGTACGACTATAACGACGCCCACTTGCAGCTGCCAGGAGGCAGAGATTGCGGGCTGTAAAGAGGGAGCAATTAATGCCCGCCCCTTTGCAGCAGGATAAGGCGGCTGAGGAAAAAAGAAAAAGGGAGAAAAGAGAGAGGAGAAGAAAAAATCAGAGGGACAGAAAGAACTCACCTTCAAGGATCCCCCAACACTTGAATACCTTTGGACCCAAAGTTTCTAACCCTAACTCAAGGAGAAAAATGCGGATTTTAGTGGATTGGAGCGACGCCAGGGGTCAATCCTATGGTGAATGCACGCTAAAGAGGTAAACACTCCTTTTTCCCTCTCTTTTACAAGCTTTCTGGGTGATTGGTGTGCTTTTTTTGTATTTTGTCCATATTTCCACGCATCTGTTTCCGGAAATCAAGAACAGTCGTGCAACTGTTCTTGAATCCGATGAACAGTCGTACGATTGTAGTTACAGTCGTACGAGTGTTCTTGATTTCTAGTGTTTTCTTTCCAGTTTGCTTCAAATAAAGTTTTGGCGAGATTCTGACTCTGGGCCGCTTACAGTCGCACGACTTTACTTCCCTTTCCAGAACCAGAATTTCCCTTTTAACCCCAAAAATTTATAAAAATCCATAAAAGTTCAGAAAACCCCAAAAATCATCAAAATGAATTTTGTTGTGCGCATTCACGACCATATATTCAATTTTCAGTAAAATTGCATTTAGAACAATGCCACGATGGAGACCCGATTCTCCCGAAAACCGACCTACCTCACATGTAAAAATGCATGTAAATCGGGAAAATTATTTTCAAAAATGATTTTCCCACAAAAACCAAAATACAGGGACGTTTCAAAATGTTTTCCAGGTCTAACCGGGCCGACTAGCCGAGCCAACCTGGTTATTCTCCTAAACGCATGCCCCCAATTCTTGATTTTCCAATTCTGTCCTATTTGAGTCCTATTTATGACGTGTTATATATTGTGCTAACCCTCTGTTTTGCAGCTTTTTATTTTTATTTTCGATGTATTTAATAGATTAATACGTGTATCCTAGGCGATTGTATTTTTCTAGATTCTCATGTATCCTAGGCGCTTGAAAAAGTGAGGCAAGAGTTTTTATCTTTTATTCTATCGGGTTGTAATAATTTAATTATTTACCATTTTACTTAACCTGTATGCCCGCTGTATGTCTATTTATTTCAATAAAATTGACCTTTAGAGTTTGAAATACCATTTGAGAACATTGACCAATATTTATTTTAATTAGACACGAAATAAGGGACTTGTCTGGATCCAAATCTCTGGATAGTGTAGCGGCCGTTCGTCCGGTTCAGCTACATTATAAATTTCCCAGTTGAGCTGAACCGGGTGGCGACTCTACAATATTCATCGAGACTTAGGTCTCGGTTCTTTTAAGAATTAATTCCATTTATTTTCCAAAACCGATTTTCCATTTATAAAAACCCCACGCGAGGGAGGGGCCCGCCGGAGATCGAGCCGCCCCTTCCGAAAGGGAGTCTCGCGTTCCGTCGAAAACGTCGTCCGCTCATAGACACGCCCTCAAGCAGCTCAGCCTGCCTCCTCAGCCAGTAGTCACGGAGGATCGTGCACTAAATTCTCGAGTCTTAGGGCCTCAGCCCAATCAGAATCACAATGGTGTCAGGACTAAAGCTGCCCCTCTCCAGCGTCTGGTTAAACTCTATTATGCAGCCACCAAAGGGGAGCCCGGTAACAGCCGCAAAGTCCTCGGGTGTGATCGTATACTCGCCGGATGGAAAATGGAAATTAAACGTGATCGTATTGTATATACCATAGTTGTGAAAACTGGAACGGACCGGCCAGTCGGACCTGATTTGACCGGAACCGGAGGTCGGCCGGTCGGTTTCCATCTGGTTTTCACTTTGGTCAACAAACCAGTTAAACTTCGGTCGGACCGATTGGTCGAACCAGAAAACCGTGAATCGGACCGGTTTTCCGGTTCGACCAGGCTTTTTTTTAAAAAAATTATTTGAATATAAAATTTAAGTTATTATTTTGAGGTGTTTTTAATTAAAATAAAATATAGTTTGTATTTTTAAATTATTTTAAATTAAATTGACATTTTATTGTAACTAAAAAAATTATATTTCATAAATTGAGTTTTTTTAATTACTATATTGTGTTTGAAATGTTTAAACTTAAAGAATCATAATAAAAATATTCAAATTTTTATAAATTATAAATATAAAAAATAAAAATATTTTAATATTTTAATATATTTATTAAATCCGGTTCGATTCCGGTTTAATCCAAAATCCATGAATCTATCCCTTCACCGGTTCGATAACCGGTCCGGATCTAAAAACCATGGTATATACTTAAGTGTGATTTAATTTTATTTAGGGGTAATTATATTTAACCAAATGGAATTAAATTACATAGTATATACTTTTTAATTAAAGTTTATTTATGTAATTATAATCCTAGTGGGTTTGGGTTTAATTAACCTAATTAAAACCCAATTAGATAAGGTGTTTATATAAGGGCACACTTAGGAAAGAAAACCTAACCCTAACCTAAATTAATTGCTAGAAGTTTCAGCCCCAGAACAACCCCAATTTACAGCAATTTATTCTTCATTCATTCCGCTTCTTAGGCTAGCATCGGTTCCGGCTCGATAGTTGGTCATGCACTAGACTTTGGAGATTGTAGTTTCAAAAAACGATTCTGTAGTTGTCTTTAGAAGAGACGAATCCGATGAATTAATCTCTGTTGTTTCAAATTGTTTTTATTCTAATCAATGGTAATTAGATACGATAGGCGGATTCTAGGAAATTTTAAACAGTGTATTTTCCGCTGCGCCGCGTTATTTTTCCGATTACAAATCCCAACATGACCGGGGGACGAAGCTATACTCGTACACCCAAATCTGCAGAAGGGCACAGGAAACACGTGTTAAAAAAACCACTCTCACATGAAGGACGATCCACGAGCCTTTCACCTCTTTCTACAATCCTCGAGCGCACAAATCAAGGGTGTAAAATAGCTGGGCCAAACCGGCTCAACCCTAGCAAAGACCTCCCACCTCCTCCAACTAGATCAACAAAAGGAGGTCACTCTGGCCAATGGGAAAGACCAGAGTTGTCAGAGCAAAGAAGAGAAATGCCCTCGTATACCTCCTCTCATCCATCGCAGAAAAGGACACGCCCTCAGGCAGCTCATCCTGCCTCCTCAGCCAGTAGTCACGGAGGATCAGGCACTGAATCCTCGAGTCCTGGGGCCTCAACCTAATCAGAATCACAATGGTGTCAGGACTAAATCCGCCCCTCTCCAGCGTCTGGTTAAATTTGATTATGCGGCCACCAAAGGGGAGCCCGGTAATGGCTGCAAAGTCCTCGGGCGTGATCGTATACTCGTCGGATGGAAAGTGGAAAGTTTGCCTGGAATCCATCCACCACTCCACCAACGCCGTCATCAATCCACGGCTGGTTCGAGGAGGGTGGTCACGCATGGAACACATCAGCCGGTCTAATCCCGTACTATCTACAATGGCCCTCACGCCGCCAGACAGCCTGTAGTACCACCTATACGCCCTAGTCAACGTATCGGAGCAGCAGTTGTAGTTTTGATCCTGCAAAATCATGAAAAGGGAGTTTTGATTAGTTGGTTGAATTGTGCATAGATCATTTAATTCAAGAAAAACATGTTAAAATTGCTAAAAAGAGAAAAAAAGCGGCTATTCTGCAAGTTAGAGCCGCGCAGCCTTTCACAGAGCCGCACGGCTATGTTTAGAGGTGCGCGGCTCTAATTGGGAATTCTGCAGAATTTCAGAAAACCCTATGTTTTCTAAAATTCGACCCCAAATCAACCCTAACCTCTACCAAATCAACAAATACAAGTTCTAAGGCCAAAATCTAACCTAAACATGCATCAATTCTGCCTAATTTCATCTAATTTTGTAAAATTGGAGAAAAAAATAAAAATTGGGAAAAAATGGAAAAGTGGAGAAAACTAACCAAATCTCGTGATGCATGTGAAAATGGCTACAACGTTACTAGAATGGGATCTTTAATCTTGATCCCGCAATACTCGACCAAGTCATGGAGACCATACATGTCAACCGTAGACTCGTGGGGCAAAAAGAAAGTCCCTTCGAGCAAAACGAATTGGGTATGAGCAGCAGGCTGCGAGGGCGCGGTTGGGTGGATCATCTTTCCAAGTTCCTTCATCATTTTGAAGGCTAGAATTTGATTTTGGAGAAGAGAGAAAAATAGAAGAGAGAAAATGAAAGAGTGAGGAAAGAAGGGAGAAAGCCTTTTCTTTTATTTCTGCCGCTCATCTCACGTTAGAGCCGCGTGGCTCTAACTTAAAATTAACTATAGCCGTAAGGCTATATCGTGAAAAAAAGAGAGCCGTGCGGCTCTATTTTACGGGTTTACACAAATTTTTCAATGTTTTTCCAATTTTCCATTTACGTCAATATGATCATGGGAAGGGTATTTATTGCTTTTTACAGGTATCCAGGGACAAAACGGCCGGTCCATATTTATTCTTGATCGAAGGGGAAAAAATTTTTGTTTCCAAAATTATCGATCAAAGAATAAATACGCGCCCAACACTGGGGCACCCCCATAGCTACGGCCTATAAAAATAGAGTCGCATGACTCCATACCACAAGGTAAACCAATTTTCTCAATTTTTTTCGAGTCTTTCATTTATGCCAATATAATCCCGGGAAGGGTATCTTTCGCTTTTTACAGGAATCTGGGGGAAAAACGGTCGATCCATTTTTATTCTTGATCGAAGGAGCAAAAATTTTTGTTTCTAAAATTATCGATCAAGGAATAAATATACGCCCAACACAACTATAGAAGCACACCTTCACAGAATCAAGCTACTAAAGCACCACGGGGCACAAAATTACCAAAATATCCTTGCCTTAGTGACACCACCAACACAAGGCACCAAATTACCAATTTACCCTTACCTTTGTGAGACTAATAACACAAGGCACCAAATTACCAAAATACCCTTACCTTCGTGACACCACCAACACAAGGCACCAAAATTACCAAAATACCATTTTCTTTGCGATACCAATCTCACACAAACCGAAGCTCCTAGAGCCATTTTCAACATTATTGCTCCATCGAGAGCTGAACCAATTCGGAATAGACCGCTATTCCACATAGTCATTGGAATAAGTCCCTGAACTCAACTCAGGCTAGACCGCTGCTTCGTACAGACACCGAGGCAAGTCCCTGAATCAAATCAAATCGGCAAGACCACTGCTTTGCAGAGACATCGAAACAAGTCCCTGAAGTCAACTCAGGCTAGACCGCTGCTTTGTACAAACACCGAGGCAAGTCCCTGAATCAAACCAAATAGGGCAAAACCACTGTTTCGAACAGACATTGAAAGAAGTCCCTGAAATCAACTTAAAACAAGCAAGACCGCTACTTCGTACAGACACCAAGGCAAGTCCCTGAATCAAATCAAACAGGGCAAGACCACTGTTTCCCAAAGACACCTAGACAAGTCCCTGAAATCAACTCAGGCTAGACCACTGCTTCGTACAGACACTAAGGCAAGTCCCTGAATCAATTCAAATCGGCTAAGACCACTGTTTCGCACAGACATCGAGACAAGTCCCTGAAATCAATTTGGGCTAGACCGCTATTCCACACATTCATCAGAATAAGTCCTTGAAATCAACTCGGGCTAGACCACTGCTTTGCAAAGACACCGAGGTAAGTCCCTGAATCAAATCAAATCGGGCAAGACCATTGTTTCGCACAAACACCCAGATAAGTCCTTGATATCAGCTCGAGCTAGACAACTGCTTTGCATAGACACCGAGGCAAGTCCCTGAATCAAATCAAATCGGGCAAGATCATTGTTTCACACAGACACCCAGATAAGGCCCTAAAATCAAAACGGGCAAGACCACTGCTTCGCACAGACACCGAGGCAAGTCCTTGAATCAAATCAAATTAATCAAGACCACTGTTTCTCACAGACACCGAGACAAGTCCCTGAAATCAACTCAGGCTAGACCGTTGCTTCACATAGACACCGAGGTAAGTCCCTGAATCAATTCAAAAAGAGCAAGACCATTACTTAACATAGACACTGAGGTAAATCCCTGAATCAACTCAAATCGGGCAAGACCACTGTTTCGTACAGACATTGAAACAAGTCCCTGAGTCAAATCAACTAAATATGGGCTAGACCACTGTTCCACACAATCACCGGAATAAGTCCCTGAAGTCAAAATTAATAGTCCCTGAGCCGACTTCAAAATTAACGCTTCACCAAGAGCTGACTTCAAAATCAACGCTCCCTGAGCTGATTTCAAGATTATTGCTCAACCAAGAGCCGACTCAAATCGGGCTAGACTGTTATTTCGCATAGACTTTGAAACATGTCCCTGACTAAAATCAACAGAGGCATGCTGCTACCTCGCACAGAAACCGAGACAAGTCCCCGAGAACGACATAGGCAAGACCACTGTTCTACACAGATATCGGAATAAGTCCCTGAAGTCCACCAATTCCATCCGTGACACAAACACCATGGAAGATCAATCGGAGAAAGATGTCAGGTACGTTTTCTTCTCCTTTTCTCACCGTCTCCTAATCATGAGACCAAACTCGAACCGGGTAAAATGCCTCGATCATGTATCGACTTTGACCCTACGAGGGGTAGCCAGTGAGCACGGGTTTTTCCTGACCTCTATGATGAAAATCCTATGTTACCTTTTAGACAGACGAACATAAGTTAGACTTGAGAATAAGCGAAATGACACCCAGAAAGGCTCAAATGACCTGAAAAATAAACAGTCCTCGATTTCACGAGTCAAAAATTTAGAAAAGTCGAGCCGGCTCTAGTCAGAGCCGTACGGCTGTAGTTTTACAACTATTGCTGCACGGCTGTAGCTAGAGCCGAGCGGCTCTATCAGCTTTTCCAAAATATCTGTAATGGACCAAACTTTTCCAGATTTTAGGGAGAGAATTGGGGAAAGTGGGGTAGGTTAAGCAGAAAAAAAGGAAAAAATCAACAGATAGAGATAAAAAGGAAAGAAAAAGAAGCAGAAAGGGATTCTTAGAGAGGGAATTCTTAGAGGAGGAGAGGATTAGGGAATTCTTAGAGAGAAGGAGAGTTTTTAGAGAGAGAAGTAAAAGAAAATTAGAAAGAAAGAGTGAAGAAAACCAAAAACACAAAGTGAAAACACTTGGGGAATACACAAATTGTTAGTTTTTGGGTGATTCTTCGAACATACAGATTGTTCTCGAGTCCATTCGGATCAATTCGGGACCTGTATTCAAAGATTTTGGTATGTTTGTGGAATTCTAGGCATATTCCAACACTGACACCTACTTCCGGTCGTCAAAGTACGCTGGAACACAACAAAGGTAAACTCCGAGAGGCCTTAAAACTCGAATTTAGATGATTTTGTGATGCGTTGCATGCTCTAACGAAAATCTAGAAATCTGGTTGCTTGAACACAGCCGCACGGCTCTGTTTCTTAAGACCAGAGCCGCCCTGCTCTAAGTCATAAGGTCGCACGACTCTAGCCTGTTAAGATAGAGCCGCGCGGCTATGTTCTCTAGGGCAGAAACCTGAAACAGCACGGAATGGCCAAATACAGCCGGTTTCCTGTAATTAATTATTTTGTAATAATCTATTTTGGCCAAACCACATCTGTTGCATTGAAAGTTATGGTTTTTTGATTTCCAATATTACGGATGTGAGATTCAAGTTTCGTTGGTCTCGGTTATCGGAATCCGGGGTTGTTCGATCCAAATCAGATCCGTGGTTCAGCTTTTAGCGGACCACCAGATTCCCCAAAACTCTTAGAAATCATCGAAACAAGTTAAAAACTCATATTTACGAAAAACAAAGAAAACCAAAATCGGGTCCTGGACATTAAAGCTACTCGGTTATAGTGCCTA
This sequence comes from Euphorbia tirucalli, assembly GCA_039660915.1. Taxonomy (NCBI): domain Eukaryota; kingdom Viridiplantae; phylum Streptophyta; class Magnoliopsida; order Malpighiales; family Euphorbiaceae; genus Euphorbia; species Euphorbia tirucalli. Next base: position 14,200,784 of record CM077636.1, on the reverse strand, counting down.
GAGCCGCGCAGCTATAATGTCTGAGGCAGAATCACGGGACGATTCCTACAGACATTGTCTCGTGATGCTGTCTCCATATTTCAAATTCAAAAATGTTTCTGATCTGTTTACAGCTATGGGCCTCAGACAGATATTGGAATTAGGGACCCCTACGAATGGAACCCCGAGTTTCGGGATAACCGACTCACCAAAAGGAGATAATTCGCATATAATTTAGCCAAAGTGTTTTCAAAACTATTTTCGAGCATAAAAACCTACAGGGCATTTCTAAAACAGTTTTTCAGGTCTAATCGAATAAGTTGCCCGGACATCTCGGTTACCCCCTAAATGCATGATCCCATTTCTGGAAATTCCCCATTCCGTCTATTTGAGTCCAAGATGTTGTATATATTCGTGCTAACCTCTGTTTTGCGGGAATTTACATTTATTTATTTCAATTTTGATTTATTAGATTCTCATGTAAAATAGGTGATTATACCCCGATCCCTAAATTATACAAATCTATCCCCAGGGATAGCTTGTTTTGATTCGATTGGGTTGTAATAATCTATTTATTTATCGCTTTCCCACATGAGCACCGCATGAATAAAAAATTAATGGAAATCAACCTTAGAAAGATATAATGCCATTAATGAACATTGATCGAATTAATTTTGATTAGACACGAAATAAGGGATTTGTCCGAATCCCGAATCTCTGGATTAGGTATGGCAGTCTACGCTTGGTAGGGAGCTATATCGAAATTTTCTGGATGAGCTAATCCGGGTGGCGCTCCATCATCTGATCTTGAAATTTAGGTTTTGAGATCTTAATAATTAATTTTCCAAAAACGGAACTTTTCACAACAAATAAAAACACCCCCACGCCGAAGGACGGGCTACCCGACATCGAGGCTCCCTCCCGTGAGGAAAACATTGGTCCGCTCATAAACACACAAGATGTAATGGCGTACAAATAAAATGTCGTGGCTACATGAAGATGTGGTTAGCATCAATGTCACACGTATATTAATGTTTTGAAAAATGGTTGCACAAAGACGTGGTTAGAATGACACACGAATGATTATGCGTGTTTGATGTTTTACGTGAAGGTCAAAACAAAACCACCATGGAATAAACGTTAGCACACGCAACCATATGCTTATCCTTCCAACCTAAAGGGGAGGAGGCTTTTTGTTTATTGAAGAGAGTTCTTGGCATGAGAGAAGGGAAAAGAAGAGAAGAAAAGATATTCACATGATACTTTCTTCTACTCTTTTCTTTTTTATCTTTGTGTTGTAAGGGCGAAAGAGTAATACAGAATTTGGATTGAAGAGAGTTCTTAGCATTGAGAAAAAGGAATAGAAGAGAAGAAAATACACATATTTTCTCCTACTATATTCTTTTTGAATCTTTGTATTATGAGGCTTAATTTGGTAGAAATCATAAGTTAATAATCTTCCACTCAAAGATAATTAACTACAGAACTTGAACTCAATTTAATCCATAACTTGTGGAGATTATTGGACAATATTTTTATACCCTAACATTCTAACGAAGACGAACAATTTGGAGCTGATATAAAGCGCTTTGCGGTCGAATCAACGGTGGATCTGTACTACAAGGGTAATTGTACCTTAAACTAATGTTTTGCTTCATTTTCTAAATGTTTTTGGTCACTTTCGTGCACAAAATCATCTAAAACCAAAGATACAAGTCGTAATTACAGTTGTACGACTATAATCTTAGCCGTACAGCTGTAATTTCTAGTCAGCTATAGAAAATCACAAAAAAAAATCAGAAAAATACAAAAAAAAAAATCAAAAAAATCATAAAAACTACATAAAAATCATAAAATCATCAAAAATAAATTTATTTCATGCTTTCACGACCCTAGATTTAATTTCTGAAGTTATTGGACTTAGGACAATGAAACGACAGAGATCTAAATCTCCCGAAAACAGACCCACAATTACATGCTAAATGGAAATAAATCGGTAAAATAAAAAATGTTTTCAAAAATATGTTTTCTCATAAAGCAAAAATACAGGAAAGTTTCAAAACCGTTTTCCAGGTCTAGTCAGGCAAACTAGCCGAGTTTATCCGACTATCCCCCTAAAAGCATGTTCCTAATCCCTAATTTCCCTATTCTGTCTATTAGAGTCCAACTTGTTGCGTAATATTTGTGCTAACCTTTTGTTTTGCAGGGATTTAATTTAATTTGTTTTTATTTATTTATTCTAATTTGATATATTAGATATTCGTTTAAAATAGGCGATTGTACCCCAATCCCCAAATTATACAAATGTATCCCCTAGGATATGTGATTCGATTGGGTTGTAAATAATTTATTTATTTATCACTTATCTCGCATGTACGCCGCATGAATAAATCAATAAAAATCAATTTTAGAAAATAAAATGTCATCAATGAACATTGGCCAAATTTATTTTGATTAGACATGAAATAAGGGACTTGTCCAAACCTTGAATCTTTGGATTAGGTATGGCAGTCTACGCTTAGTAGGGAGCTGTACCGGAATTTCCCGGATGAGCTGATCCGGGTGGCGACTCCATCACTGATCTTGAAATTTGGATTTCGAAGTCTTAAATAATAAATTTTCCAAAAACAAAATTTCACAAATAAAACCCCTACAGCTAGGGACGGGTTATTCGATCTCGAGGCTCCCTCCCGAGTGGTAAAAAACATCATCCGCTCATAGACTCATGCCTTGTGTAGGACATCAATATCAGATGTGCAAGGGATCGTATAAGGATGCCTCAGGTGTTTGTAGGTTTGATTTTGACATCTTCATCCTAGTTGAGGGTTGTAACGGCTTGCTAGAGTCCACTAACAACTTATGAGCCGAATGTCATTTCAGTCGTGGCCAACATACAGATGGACCTGCAGGATTGCACAGTAAGGAGTTTAGACAGGTTTTTATGACGAACCATTTGATATGTATTGGATACATATTAATTATCATTAATAGATTATGTTATTTTATGGTATTAATTGTTAAATCCCAAATAAGATACTATAGTCTATGATGAGAATCGGTTTGCATGATTTTTCAAAGCTCCCATATGGTAATTTTGGTTAAATCATTATTATGTAAATTATGGTGGATATTTTACAAGGAAAGGTAGTTTAGGTATCTCACCTTTATGTTTCATATATAAAGGATAAGAAGAAAACCCTAAAATCTAATGGTTAATACCTAGCCACCACTTCTCATCATTTTTCTCCATACTTGACCAAAAGATTTTTGGCTTAAAAGTTGCAATCTTGGTCCGGGGAACTAGCACTCGAATTCCACCGGTGAGACCCCGCGTGTGTAAAGGTAAAGGGACGACAAGTGAAGCCCTTATCAAAATCAATTTGGCAAGGACGGCTTAGGTGAGGAATCTTCTTCTTCCTTTTTTTTTTTAATTTTGTTGTTCCATAACCTAGCTTTGGATTATTAGGCTTGAACCCTAGCTTGAAAGCATTTGTTCCGTAATTTTTTTTCCAAGTCGAGATGGGTTCCAATAGATGCTTCATAATCCATGGTGACACGTAATAAATAAACACCCTATAGAAGCAAGTGCACTTCGTCGACCAAGTAGTATAAGATAAGTAAAGTGTCGATCCCTCGAGGACTAAGCATGCAAACCTGAACACAATTGGGTTTTTATCAACCTATGCAGAGAATATTATATCTATGATTTTAAGTTATAAATTAAACCTACTGCTAAGAACAATTTAAATAAAACAATTCAAGCTATGAATAAAATAAGATTGATATAAGAATTCTAATGGGAAGGCTAACTTAGGCATCCAGTTTCACCTAACATACATTCTAGTAACTCTTTAAGTCATATAACTAACTTAATTAAATTCCAAAGATGGTGATTTCTAAAATTAATCAATACCGATTAGGGCTATCGATTCTAATTCTCAACCTAAGCACTTAAACCTCTCAGTTTAAAGCAATTAAGCAAGAAAACATTAAGTTCATGAAATCCTATCATAGACTAGTGTGCCACAAAAATAATGGTCATGCAATCATTGTGTAATACGATTATGCTTTGGTCAATTATAAATTAACTAAAAGCATTACGCATTCAAGCATTAAGCATACACAACACAATCAATGGAAAATAATACGAGTTAATTACATTAAATCAAAAAGTAATTACATCGAATATATGCTAAGATCCACCATAGCCTTAGTTATGGTGGAATTAGTTCATGACTAAACTAACTACAACCAAGAGCATTAAAGAAAACATAATAAAGAGAAAGTTCAGAAGAAACTTGGGAATCGAGATGATCGATGGAGAATTGTACGAATAGTTGATGTAGATAGGAAGAGATGTGCTCCCAACCCTAGCCTCTCAATGACCGCTTCCTCAAGTTTACGTCTCCCAAAGAAAAAAAAAACAACTTATCTCCAAAAAAAGGTAAAAACTAAAAATTCCTAATAATAACCCAACTAAACTGAAAAGGGAAAAAATAATTACAATCTAATTCTCCCAAAAAGAAAATAAGATAATCAATCCTATTAGTAATAGGAATGGTACAAGAAAATAAGGGGAAAACCCTAATGGAAATTCTTTGACTCTTTCTTTTAAGTCAAACCCGTAGCTCCGTTTAGGTCCACCAATAAAGCTGACCCAAATCACTATTTTAACTCTAAATCTCCGAAATCAGCACCCTATAAGGTATGGTCACGTCTTAGGACTTCTCCTTAACTGATCCAACCTGATTTTGCTCATTTTTTCTGCACTTTTACTCCTTTTACCTCTTTAAGGTTCTAACACAGAAAATAACACAACGGAAGTAAAATATGCCTTACATAGAATAAAAACAACTTAATTAAAGCTCAAAAACCAAGACAATATAAGCATATAAAGTACACTCATCACATAGCATTCCTCTCACTCATAGTTTCTTCATTAAGGAGAGAAGACCATAGAAATCAGATGCATAACCATACGAACCTCTCCTCTCATGCACACTTAATCCATTCTAGAGAGTGAAATTATGATCAAGCATTTGAAGAAATTTTCAAAATTTCTTCTTTTTTCATCAACCAAGTATCATTTTCCGTCTTTCCTTAAACACTATCAAAACCCTCTCATTCTCAATTTTTCCCTTACTTTTTATTTTCTTCGCACAACATCCATCTCACCCGCCAAATTCTATCTTTATGCACTCTTCTACACACACCTCTACTCAATGGCAGAACTAAGGCCTTATTCTTTCGGGGAACAAAAAAAAAAAAAAGGATGACGACTACTTACCGCCAATCGAAAGGTGTTTTTAAGGCCGACAAACACCCTTATTAGAATTATTTTCAAGAATCGTTATCGTATTTAACTTGGTTCTAGTAACGAACTTATTTATATCTCTAATTCTTAAAATAAAAACACAAAGAAAATATTAAAAATAAATTTAAATTCATAATCTACCAATTTCAATCCAAGTCATTATGCAAGTTAATTAATTTAGTAATTAACTTTATAATTAAATAATTAATTCAATTTTAATCTAAAATACATATAAATTAAATCAAACTATCGATATTGATTACAAATTAGCTTAATTCAAGTATCAATTTATCAAATTTCAGTAATTCAGCAATTCTATTTGGTATAAAACAAATAAATAGCTAAATGCAAATTACAAACCCTAATTTAATAAATTCAAGAATAATAATTAAATAAATATGTATTTAAGTAAAATAAGAATACTGAACGAAAACAATTGTAAATTTTGATTAGTTAATACTTTATAAAAAAAATAAAATTTTTAAATAAAATTAATATTTGATAAATAAATTGCTTTTTTTGTTTTTAAGAAATAAAAAGACCGGGAGAGAAAAAGAAAAAAAAAAAAAAAAAAAAAGTAAAAAGGATTCATTTTATTCTTTTCCCAAACACAGTCATCTTCCTCGCCAAAACCTCATCTGAACAACAACGCTACCACTCCGCCGTTCAATAGCAGGAACCAAAGGGCCAAGGAAGGCCGATTTTTATGGCTTGCCGGCATTCAGCAGGTTCGTTCCTGCATTAGGGCTTCATCTCTCTGATTTGGGGGGCAAAATGCTACCCAAAATCCCTAATTCAAGGGGCGAAGGCCGCCGGCGGCTGGAGGGGGCACCGGCCCCCCTCCCTCCGCCACTGGGTGGGAGGGGTGGATTTATGAATTTTGGTGACAGAAAAGATCCTCCACACAAAGGAGAAAAGGTAAAAAAACAAATCATAGAAGCATGTTGTGCATTTAGATAAGCTTAATCATGATACTCTCTGTGCTAAAAACGAATCATTTTTTTCCTTTTATTTTACTTTTTTCACAATTCAGGAAGTCCCAGAGGGTAGTCCCGATTGTTTGGCTGGTTTGACTTTTGTAATCGGTGGAACACTTGACAGGTACTCTGTTTCTTCCTTTTTCCTTTTACCGTTTTCTAATTTCTTTTCCTTGGAGTTGCATTTTGAGAATATGCTACATATACGTCTTCGTCCTGGTGCAATTACAATCTTTTCCCTACTGAATATCCTGATGCGGTTCTGCATATGTGTGGTATCATACTTCTGAAATTGTATTATCTGCCGGGATAACTCAACCCTCTGATTATGTTTATTTAAGTGCCTTTAGCTTTGAAATGGGATCATACCGGCTATATTTTGATCTTTGATCACCTTCCAGTTTGGAAAGAGAGGAAGCAGAAGATTTGATTAAACTACATGGAGGTCGTGTTACTGGATCTATCAGCAAGAAAACGGTCATCTCTGGCTTCCAATTCGAATTCTGCTTTGTTTTACTTGGATTCATGTCTAGTTGCTAACATGATCTGTATGCAGAATTATCTTTTATGTGATGAAGATATTGGGGGCCGGAAATCTAGCAAAGCCAAAGAGCTTGGGTAGGTTATCTCAGATAAAACATAATTCGGAAGCTTTTCTTTTCCAGCTGCATTCCCGATTTGTATTTAATTATGTAGTACGAAATTCCTTACTGAGGATGGACTGTTTGATATGATACTATCATCAAATGCAAAAATTCAAGTAGAGGAAAAGGAACATGTGCATGTTGTTGCATCTCAGCGGAAGCAAACTCCTCAGTGAGCTGAAGCAAAGAGCATGAGTATGCTCCAAAATGACCATCTTTCTTTCTTTTTTTTTTTTTTTCCTTCAAAATTATTTTAATCATTTATTAGCTTGTATGTTGATTGGATTGCTGGTGTGGTTTTTGTGTTGTGCAGTTTTAGAATCAAACTAATTCCCTTGTTTAATTCTTGCCAAATTTTTTGTTTGTGTGCTAGTTCAAACATAAAGAAGTTTGGATCTGTTACCGATTCATAACTAGAGGTCCAGGTTTTTTTATGCGAATTTCGATATATAATGCTATCCGTAATTGGGATCTGTTACATAAAAATAACATGACAAGGTTAATTTGTTCTGTGCTTTCGTTGCATAAGTTAAAGGATGATGTTGTGATGGGCTAGTTTGATATTCTTTTGTCACTCTGGGATAAGTATATCCTTTGGTATTACATTCTTTAGAGGTCGTCTGATTTCTTTTTCTCTCTCTATCTCTACCTGTATACAGTTCATTCTCATTTTTCAATACTTAATCCTCTTTGTTAAACTTGTGATGATAAATTTTTAGCTCATATGTTATTGGAATTAAGTTGAAGTTATAATCTGATAGCTAAGAACCCTCATCTCTTGCTGCAGAAGCTTCTAAGTGTAGGTGGTGTTAAGGATGATTTTCAATCACTAAAATCACTGAGCTTTTTTGGATGGAGATAATAGATAGATTGGAAAATAAAAGAGAAATAATTATGAGTTATACTTGTTTTTATGTTTAATGAGGAGGAAGGAAAAGGAAAAAGAAAAAGAAAAGCGGAATAGTTATCTCTGTGTCCATACTGTTATTCTTTTTCTGTTGAAGGAACAAGTGTTATCCTTTCTTGTCGAATAAAACTTTTCATATGATTGTTTCATCCTTTGTTGTCAGTTGATATCTTTCTGTCTTGCACTCTTTATGTTGGTATCACGTTAAAAGGTGAATCTTTGGAGTTGCAGTTCATACGATGCATTAGAGTTTATCTGCAAAAAATAATTTATTTTCTTATTGGGTTGAATGATATTTATCTAAATGGCGGTTAGAAAATTTGTACAGAAGTTATCGTGTAAGGTGTAAAGGCCAAAAATGAAGTTCTTTTCACTTCAGTATTGATATCGTTTTTCTAAGTCTAAATGACAACTCTACAGCCTGTCGATATTCTTCTTGGTTCTTTCTTCTTTCTGGTTATTTTAGTAGAGGTTGATGGTGATATGGAATTTCGGAGGTGGAACTGTATAGTTGTTGTGTTTCTACTAATGTTCTGGGCTTTAGTTTCTCTAATGATATATATTATCATTTGATCTTTGACTAAGCTGATGATGATGTTGAGGAGGATCATTTTTGCTCTCTTTGCAAGTTTTGACCTGAATTCATTCTTGATATGAAAATGTAGCAAACTTTGAATTATTGATCAATTTTTTAACTCAACTGCAAAGTTTAACAACTGTAGTCTATTAGAACATAGAGCAATGCAAACTTGCAAATAAACATCAAAAGAAAGTAACAGGAACTATAAAAGAACTCCTGCTCTCACACAGCAGAGGTCCCTCTCCAAGCCAAAGGCTGAGATCTCAGATTCAGAAGTTCGCGGAAGCTGGCCCTCGACACCAGCAGTTGTCTTTAACCACCTTCTTGCTCTGCCTACTCTCTTTGCAAGCCTTTTATTGCATGTGTCCCTACTCCCCTTCTAGAATACGCCTTAGACCCATAGATGTGTTGGCCAGCAAATAACCTTTGTTTTCACTCTTTCTATCTCTATGTATTTAACAAGTAGTCCTATCTTTGTTTTTTGGAGTAGTGATGTTTTACACCTATGACCTACCTTGTTGGCATGGGCCTGCTGAATTACTTGGTTAAATAAGTTTTTTTGTTTAATATCTTCTCACAGATTTCATAAAGTTATTTTCATATCCAGGCAACGCTTTGACAGCAAATATGAGTCAGAACATTTCAACTACTGGTGCCTCTCCTGCAAAAAAGAAAGAACAAACTATGAAGCATTCTACCCTTCCATGGACAGAAAAATATAGGCCAAAGGCTCCAAATGATATTGTTGGGAATCAATCACTGGTATGTGTATTAGTTCGTATTCGTCCTTGTTTTCTTTTAACTATTCAGATTTTATTACTATTTGGTTTCATTCCTTGGAAGTGTTCTACTTAGCGTATTTTATGTATGTGATGTAGGTTAACCAACTTTATAGCTGGTTGAAAAATTGGAATCAGCAGTTCCTTAACAGTGGAAACAAGGGAAAGAACAAGAAGCAAACTGATTCTAGTGCCAAAAAAGCTGTGCTTCTGAGTGGGACGCCTGGTATAGGGAAAACATCCGCAGCAAAGGTGGTCAGTCAGATGCTCTGTTTCCAGGCAATTGAGGTTGGTGATGAGTGATGACATTGTTGACATCAACTTTTTTTGAGTGGTTAAATTTTTTGGCATAAAATTACTCTGCCTTGTGCTTGTACTTTCTATCTTTGATTCTTCGTGTTCTACAATAATGTATTTTGATGCTTCATATTCTACAATAAATGTCTTCTAGGAAAATGCTAGTGACAGTCGGGGAAAGGCTGTTGCCAAGATTAATAAGGGAATTGGTGGAAGCAATGCAAATTGTGTAAAGGAATCAATTAGTAATGAAACTCTGGGTGCTGGCATGAACAGGTTGATTTAGCATTTTCAGCTTATTTTTCATGTTCTGTATTGTTAGTATAGATTTGTTCCTGACATGGAATTTGATTGGTATGAAATGTAGGTTAAAGCATCCAAAAACTGTGCTAATCATGGACAAAGTTGATGGAATGTCTGCAGGAGATAGAGGTGGAATTGCTGATCTTATTGACAGCATCAAGAAATCCAAAATCCCTATTATCTGCATTTGTAATGATCGATATAGTCAGAAACTAAAAAGTCTAGTGAACTACTGCTTACTTCTCAGTTTCAGAAAACCCACAAAATAGCAGGTCTATGTTCTCACCTTGTTCATATATTTTTATGGTATTGTATATTCTTTATTATGGTGTGGTTATGTTCCCACCTTGTCCATGAGTTGATATTGCGCAGTAGCATTGTTGTTTCTATTGCTGAAGAAGATGGATCATTTTCATTGTACTATATGTATCGATGGATAAGTTGTATGCTTGGACATGGATGATTATTGTTCTTATGTTTCTTGCTTAAAGTTTTGCTAAAAGTCTTGGACTTCTTATTGATTCTGTAAAAGGCCTGATCTGTTGATTTATCTGTGAATTTTTTCCATTTCTTTCGCTTAGGTCATTGAACATTTGAATATCATAATGAAGAATTACTGTACGGTGGCACTTAAAACGATATGGGATTGTTTTTCTTTTCTTAATCTGTTTCCCTGTCTAGTTTGAGTTATAAAAAATCACTCATTAGACTTCTGCCCATTAGTTGTTTTGAGTGCTTTTGTGATCTGGAAATTCTAGCAAATGATTTTGGATCTTGTACTTTTTTAGTGATAAGTAGTAATTGATCAAGCAGATTTCGAAACTAATGACCTCCAACCTCACGAGCTACATCCGGTATGTTGAGCTTCTATTTAGTTGGTCAACTTTGTCTTTGTTTGCCAAAGAAACTCAAGAGACAATCAGATACGTGATCCATGTACTTGATTTTCTGTGGAATTCACAGGGAAGAAACCAGATTTTCTTGTAGATGTTTTGTATCAACACTTCTTATGGAAGGAGCTCAATAAGTTTTGCCAATTTCAAATATGATTGCCATTTTAACTTATTTATTTACTACAAAGGAAAGGTCGTACATCACCTTTTTTCTCTTTTGAACTGTATGTATTAAGCAATCAGTTTGCCATTTTAATCCATGCTTTATTTCTTTCATGCACCACTTGTTTACTTTGTGAGACATCTTATGCAGAATTTGAGGTAGGTTGGTTTCAATGAATGTGATTCTAAGGCAGTGAGACAAATACTTCAAAATGTGTGAAAAAAGCTAAGACATTATCTCAATAGTCAACTAGTTGCTCAAGTTGTGAATGGGGAAAGCCTTAAGTTGACACTCGTAATTGCATGAAGAAGGGCTTCAAATTCGAGCTTTTATCAGTGGCATGATGTTTTTTTGTTTTGTGCTGTGAGCTATTTGTTTAAATGCATCTTTGTGCAGGCACATGCAATTTATTGTTTGCTTTACTTGTATGATGTACATTCAGTTGTTACATATTTTGCGACAATTAATGTGGTATATGAGGTTATATGATAGAGAATATGCTAATAGCCAGGGCAATATGGGAATAAAGGGACGCGTGGTATTAGAATTAGTTACATGAGAGAGAGGCTTAGTAGTATATATATGGATGTAGGGAGAGAGGAAAGGGAATGGGAGAATTATGTTAGTAGGCACCTTTTGTGTGTTTGGCTCTGCTTGTTGTGTAGAGAGGGAAGAGTTCTTCCTGTGGTGATTTGGGTTTAGGCTCGATCCATTTCTTTCATTTGTTCTTTGTTTCATTTCTTATTAGTTCTATTAATTCAATCCAAGAGCCTTTGTTTAGCTATTTCTCTGTTTCTATTATTCTGTTTCTATCATTTGGCGCAAACTTTCACTTGTCGGAGATGGAAAGTTTGCAGCAAATGCTTGAGGATGCCTTGCAGCAGATGATAAATCTGCTGCACTCTTTTGAACGAGTTGAAGCTACAACCATGTACGTATTGAGGGGGAGCATAAACGAAGAATATCTCTTTTATGTGAAATGCCAACCTACAATTTAGTTGCAATCATAAAAAAAGGGGAGAATGTTGGCATTTATTTTTATGATTATAAGTTGATAAGTCGATAAATTAAATTCAAAATATGATAAAAGGAAGTAATGTCATATAAACACAAAAGAATTATAAGCTTAAATAAATGGCATGGTTTCACTTATGAAGATAAAACAGCTTATAAGGTGCAGAGATCTCCTACAGCTGCACACCTCCTGTGGAGCAACAATTCCTCTCCTTACGAAGAAAAACTAATAATAGTTTGCTTACAAGTTGAAGATAATTGCCACAATGCTTCAAGAACTCATATCAACCACTATTTTTGTCTTATGAAATAAAAGCAATAGCCATATACCTTTAGGAGATAAACTCAATAACTATAGTTACTTCAGAATGAGAACTCAACTACCATAATCTTCTTGTGAGCTACACAAAACGGCTACTTCTCCTTTGTTAAGAGCACTTCACCACCTATATAAAGAAATTGAGTTCCAAGTGAGAAAAGGGGGAGACTTAAAGTAATTTTCATATATTCTAAACTTCTTATATTCAAGTCTTCCAAAATTCTTACAAGCGCAAAAAGAGAGAAGAGTTTCATTTGGATCATACATTCTTCCAATTATTCTTTTCAAGGGAATTATATTTTTCACACAAGGGTTTTGTGTGAAATGGGGTTTACTTTGTTGATAGTGTGATCAACAAAGGTTGTACATGTTTGGTGCTTGAACTTGAAAAAGATTGTATTGTACATAGCCTAAGCCCAAGGAATATTCACATGTAGTGAGTGTCAAGGATTAATAAAAGTTATTATTGTACCTTACATATGAATTTAATCTTTTTGTCAATTGATTCCATAACAAATAAGTCATAGACGGATTGATGAATCAACTTGCAAAATAATACATTTATTGAACTGGAACACATATTGATCCATTTTCAGAGAATAGCCATGTAACCTTAACATTGATTCTTCTAAGTTATGTGTAATGGTATGCTATCCATGTATTTTATTTTTTTTTTTTCATTAATTAGGAGCTATATTTACACACATAGGAAAAAGACAAGTGGTGGAGTTGGAAATAAAGGAGGAAGCAGTTGGAGCTTATGAATAGACAAAATTAAAGAAAATTTGTTTTTTATTGTTCAAAAAATAGTTTTTTTTAAAAAAAGGGATAGGGATGGGGGAAGAAACCGGAAAAGGAAAAGAGAAGAATATGTAAAAATAGTTCTATCTTTGTCGATTTGGATTTATTGGTTTGAAAACCCCAAATTTCGCAATTTTAGCATATTTCTCTATCGTTGTTGCTCGTATGTGAAACACTATAACATTGTCAATTTTAATTCACAAACTACTCAACCATAACCATCCCCCACCCCAACCAGTTTTCATCATTTCTTCTCTCTATTCAATTTAATTAAGTTACACTTTTTAGGACTAATGTTCATCCATATTTTACATCAAACTCCTACAGCAATCATATATTTTTATATTTCTATTTTATAGTATTTTCTTTTTAACTGAGCTAGTGAACCACATTTTCATCTATACATCGAACATATAATCAACTTCTTACTCATTATATCATTTACATCCATAATTTTGATAATAAAAGGTCAAAAACTTGCTTATTAATTTTCTAAAAAATTGCAATACTGCCTCTCTGTTATTAGTTAATTGACATGTATATTTTATCAATTAAGTATTATAGAATTTATTTATTTATTTACTATCCGTCCCTTGAATATAAACACAAATTTACCTCTTAATCTCATGAAATAGGCACAACTCAAATAATTAAAGGTGCGTAAATTTCACTTATAACATAACTCATATCGAACTGAAGCAAAATTATAGTTTTGTGATTTTATATTTTTGGTTTAATTTTATTTTTTATCTCCTAAAATGTTTGGTTGTGGTCAATTTTTTTTTTTTTTGTTAAGCCGAACCAAACTAAAATTTATACACAATATTAAATTATATGCTATTTCTATTTCATTTTGATTGACTACTTTACTACTTTGATTCGCCCCAAATTATAACCAACTTTTCATTTATAAGAATTAGTTAAGTTTTACTTTTCCGATTATACACTTATTTACTATACACAGAAATCAAAAATCCTATAATATAATTTTGAAAAATAACATATTTTCTTCCGTTTCAATATAAAAATCATTTTACAAAATTCACAGAGTTTAAAAATGGATTAATTAAGGATATTAAATTACTTTTTTGCCCCTAAATAACTCTAAAAAATATCTCCTTTTGATGATGAATTCATAATCCCAATAATGAAATTAGTACATGAATTCCCTTTTTTTTTAAAGAATCGTTATTGAAATCTGACTATTAACCATCTATCTTGAAAATTATTTTTATTTATAATACTAAGAATTAAATAAGGATATAATAGAGAAAAATAGCAAAAAATACATGAAAAGAGAAAAAGACTTATAAAAAGAAACTTTTAGTTTTTCATGAAATGACTTATATATTGAAATGGATAGTATTAACTAATATAGTATGCACAAGTCAAAGAATAATAAATCATTTACCATAATTATTTGAATGCTTGGATAAAACAGCTGAATCAAATGATGATAAATTGTTGAGGAACTCATTGGAGTAATTTGTATAGCATTCGTTTAAAAAAAAAAAAAAAACCTTTGTGATTTTAGAGAGTTATGGGAGGAATTATGTAAATTACATATGATGCCTAGGACTGCACAATGGACTTAGAATGGGAAATTGTGTACTGAAGTTGATTTCTGGGCAGAGGCCTTTTGGATGTTTAATGAAGCCCACAATGTCTCAACTAAAACTTTTGATGATTCCATTACTCCAATGTCTCTAAATCAGTTAGCAGCATTTCCTAAATCACCAATTCACCATCCTACCTATACAAACCAAGAAATAACTAAAAGCCATCGGCAAGCAGTTTTTCTTAGCAACATTAACCTTTCAATAATGGTAACAATTAAGAGATAGAACTACTCAGGTCTTTCAAACCAAAACGGCTTTTTTTCTGGCCAAATTGCAATCACAGTATAGTAGAGAAGCAAAAAGAAGAGAGAGTGCACCTGAAAAATGGTTATATTAAAATTAGGGTTATCAATTTCTGCATAATAGCACTATTTACAGAGACAACTCAGCTAGCACAACCCATTTGATACAGTTATGACAACCTGAATTGACACCGGTAATAAGAATTTGAGTTGGATACTCATGAGGAGGAAATTTCTAGTGTAAGTTCAACTTAGCAATTTCTTCTTAGATAATTGCTAGATGAAACAATGATAAAAGCCAAAGAGGAACAATTTGTGTGAGATAACTAACAGCAACAAGCACACAAGGATATTTAAAGTCTCAGCTAATTTCTTGACTTGAACTAATCTGCATTCCTGTTACTTCCTTCTCCCAAGGGATCAAACACTTGCATTCCTAAATGGTCCTTTGCATTGTCAATGTAGTTTCCAAAAAGCACTAGAACCCTCAATATATCTGAAAATTATGCATCGGCTGAATTGGCACAAAATGTCATTCAATAGTTAACTAGAGATTGTTGCATTCACCACCTTAGTGCTTCCCACTTGACTTTAGTACATCACTAATAATATTAAAAAAAAAAAAATACACAGATGCTGCAACACATTTTACCATTAGAAGATCACTGCAAACTAAGACATGCATAGAAGGCCGTCCGTAAAAATAGATTATGCAAAAAAAATGCTTTAAAGTTAACATAGCAAGAGCAAACAATGAGGAAGATAATAAATAATATTGTTCAAAGAAATGCCTCTTTCAAATCGGGACAATCAAAGTATACAACCTTCCTCATTTTTGGAGATTAAACCTTCATGTTCATCCAAATATTCAACAAAAGACTTCACTTTTCATGGGAAAAAAAATGAGTGTCAAAATCACTATTCGATGAAATAAAATTACAGCAGTAGACTGCCAGCAAGCTTTGATATTCATGTAATTCACTGCCAACAGTCATGCCCTTAACTGTGAGAAAATTCCAGTCAATGCCCATTTACCGTAAATAAACAAAGAGCATGAATTATGAACAGCTTCATGGAAACTGTAATCTCACCACACAATTCCCTTCCCTACACACAAAACTACAATATTCTTGCTTGAGATTCATTTCATATACTTATTTCCTATTTTGACAGCATGTAATACTTTGCGCGGAATTATGTCTATGTGCTGCATAGTACATCAGAGAAACTAATAAGACCATGCAAAAAGATAAGAGGTAGCAAATTAACTATGGAAACAAACCAATCAGCTCCGTAGAGGAAATAAGATGCTACTCGGAAAACATAACTTGTCTTTTTGCTTCTATTTATAAGAAATATGCTATTTAAAACAATCAACTGAACATCAGTTTGAAGATTTCAAAGACTTCTTCACATTTCGAAGGATACTCCACATAAAAGTGGATACCAAGAAGAGGATAACACCAGTAATGATGGCATACTTGAGACCAAGATTAACCAATAAATTTACCAGAAGTGCAGCCAATACAACACCAAAAAAATTTGCGGAAACAGCCTGCCAGAATGGCATATCAAGAATAGAAGCAACGATGGCTCCAGTCCAAGCTCCAGTACCAGGGAAAGGAACAGCCACAAAAAGCATCAGACCAAGCCACTGAAACTCTTCTACAGGGCCGGCCTTCTGTTTGGCATTCTCAAACAGCATATCAAGGAATCTAGATGCTGACTGGTTCTTTCCAGCAAGGAAAGAGGCAAATTTCTTCAAGTAAAGTATAATGAAAGGCACAGGAACCATATTCCTGAAATTATGACCTCAATATTTGTTAACCTCAAGCTGATTGCCTATTGTCATAGCAGTGAGCTTTTACTGTAAAAATGATAAGGAAAATCCTATCTAATGGAAATTTGCAGCATCATGAACAACCATATAAAAATGGAACTTTCATTACAAGCATATCTATTTTTATAACCACAATCTCAAAGATAAAGACAATTAACCGGGGCAATAGCTAAACAGAATTTCTATCAAAACTTTACTAGGCTTCATTCAATTCTATGTTAAACATTCATTTCATCAAATGGGTTATTGGCAATACAAGGCAAGTTGATTTTCATGATTATGTCAAACAATAAATTTCAAATACCATTTGAAGTACAAAAAAATGTCCCTAGAATGAGCAATGATCGTAATAAGCAAAGAGAGAGCGAGAGACTCACCCGATAACAGATAAGACAGTAAGCGCCACAGGCTTAAGTTGCAACCAGTAACCAACAGGGATAGCCCCACGCAGCTCAAGAACTGGAAGCGTAGCTAGAGCAAAAACCACAGCCTCGTCGGGCCAGCCGAAACCTCGAAGGGCGTTGGCAATTTTTAGCCCAAAGCTCGACGCTTTTATAGAATCGACAGCTGCATTTGCGTCTCTGGAAGCTGCAAACCAAGCAAGAGAAAGAGAAGCCCAAAACACAACCCAAAACAAAAACTTGGCCGGCTTTTCCACAAAAGCCGGCAATACTTCGTCCTCTTCAGTAGATTCAAGAAACCCGTGTGAAGAAGCTCTAATTGCAGTGAAGGGAGCAACCGAGAAAAGACTATAATAGCCTGGAAGATTGAGAGATTGAGATGCCAATAATGGTTTTGACTCAACAGGGGCTTGCCTTCTTAGGGTAATGGAAGAATACGAATTAGTAATCACATTATTGGGCGAAAATCTGAGATGGGAATTTCTAAAAGAAAAAGATAGCAGTAATTGCGATGCATAGGCAGCCATTGAAGCAAGGGAGATGCAGAAGAAATGGGTTTCTTCACGAAATCAAAATCCAAAAATTATACGACCCAGCTCCATCAAATTTAGGGATTTGGTGACAAAAAACTCCAGGAAGCTGGAAATTGTCATTTTGCCTACTTTTAGAATTGAGAATCTGAAATGGAAATGGAGTTAGAGTCTCAAAAGACGAAATCCAAGGAAAGGGTAAATTGAAGAGATGACTTCTAAATTGAAGAGAGAAACAAAGAGAAAAGCGGAGAGGACTTCTTTTTTGACGAAAGTGAGTGAGAAATAGAAGTTTTGAATTCCATGCATTTGAATGGCACACAGGAATTGTTTATTCGACAGGCATTTGATTATTTTAATGAGGAATTCAACAATGTGGAAGATGTGATCAACAAAGATGGAGATTTTATCCAAGTCTTGTACTGTCTCGATGTGGAGTCAACGGGACTCGGTATGCATATACCAACATGTTCGTTCCTGTAAGTTAATGCGAGAGAAGTTACACGCTACGCTTGGTATACCGTGTCATTTATGTACCAAGTCAATAAAATTATGATAAATTACCATTTAATCAATAGAAAAATAACATGTTATAATAAATTATTGATTTATTTAATAGTTGATTATTTAAATAAAATTCTAAACGCTAAAATATAAACCTGAACCCTCAAATATAAACTCTAAAAGCTAATTTATCAAGCCTAGATGTTAAAATATATGACATGACCTGATTTTATAGGTTTGGCACATATATGATGTGGTGTGCCAGGCATATTCTATAATCTCTCTTAATGGGAATATTTACTTACCTCTTCATGCATAAAACACATTACAGGTATTTTGTATGTAAAAAGCTCCACATCTTATTTTCATTAATGTATAGATTTTCATTTTCATTATTTGATCCTTTTTATTAACGGAAAAGAGAAGACAACTATCATTTTGCTTCTTAAGCATTCTGTATAGTTTTATTTGGCATGTATGGTTGCGATAACATAATAATAAAATCATGGGGGGAAAATAGTGTTCTTGACTTTATCATTTTTCAATTTTTATTGATATGTATTTCATCTGTTTAATACATTAAGTAATTAATTAATTATAATTCTACATGTTAAAATTTTTAGTTAGGATAAACTCACACTATAGAAATATTTTTAGCTTTGAATTTTTTTAATAAAGGGAATTTTGTTTTTATTATTTAACCTAATCGATAGTCTTGTGCTATTTTAAATATTGAAAGCAAATCCTATTTTTATGCCCACCTTTTCTCTATTTTTTATATAAAGGTTTCTTTTATGATTTGTTTAGTTGTTCATACTTTGCTATTTCTTCCAAAATTTATATACAACGTAAACGTTATCAAAACTATATTAGATTGGCTATTCGATCGACTCAATCACAAACTGATCCATAATTTAGTTAATTTGATATATAGTGTTAGTTTGGAGAAAAACTAACACTGATTGGTTCTTTCGCCAGTCAAACTGACGAATAGGACTGAACTTACAGTTGAATAATATTTCTAACTAAATAATTAAATAGTTTTTGTTTTAAAAAATAAAAATCCTATTGGATCGATTAAATTGTAAATTGATTTTCCAATCCTGTTTTGATAACATTACTTCTTTTTTTCTTTTCTTTTTTACTATTATTATTTTTAATTCAAAATGTAATATGTACTTTAAATGAAATTTGAACTCTAAACCTGGATTCATGGATTTTGGATTCAACCGGAATAAACCGAAATTGAACCGGATTTAATAAATATATTAAACTATTAATATATATTTTTTATATTTATAATATATGAAAATTTGAATATTTTTATTATAATTCTTTAATTTTAAGCATTTCAAACATAATATAATAATTAAAAAACTCAATTTATGAAATATAATTTTTATAGTTACAATTAAATATCAATTTAATTTAAAATAATTTAAAAATAAAAATAAAAGCACCTCAAAATAATAACGTAAATTTTTTATTCAAATAATTTAAAAAAGAAGTCTGATCAAACCAAAAAATCGATATGGTTTATGATTTTTCAGTTTGATCAGACAATCAAACCAAAAATTAACCGGTTATTCACTAAAATAAAACCGAATAAAATCAATCGGACTGTTCTCCAATCTGGTTTTCACAGCTATGTTAGTTACCGGTTTTTCATTGGAAAAACAAAAAAGCTTAACAAAAAAACATTAGACCACGTGTGAAAATTGGAGACCGTTTGATAAAACTTAAAGAAGGGCTTGGCCACGATTAAATGATTAATATTCCATTAGAAAAGAAAAAATATTTAATACCCCTTGGGTGTAGAACCTTGACCTGAAGCTCTGAGCCTCTGAACTACTTCCTAATCCGTACAGAAATCACAGTTCTGTCCTTCGCCTACATGAGTCGCAAGAGAGACAAACCCTACTTCTCCCGCCATGAACGCGCTCCCTACCCCAAACGCCGTCGCCCTCTTCCTCCTCCTCCTCCACTTTCCGCTCAAGATCAATCCGACAAGCGTCCTCCACCCCCAGCGCTTGTGATTTTGGATTTGTCTCCGGACTGTTCGGTTCTCGACCTCAAGTCCAGGTTTGAGATCTACGGCTCAATTTCTCGGATTCGGATTGACCGTGATGGCGTCGGTCACATCACTTACCGCTCCAAGGACTCCGCCGAAGCTGCCATAGCTGCTTCCCTCGACGCTTCCTTTGGCATCACCATTGATTCCAAAAGAGTATGCAATTTACTTCCCCCCTTTTCAATTCCAGTATTGTGCCTTTGTTTGGCTGCTTACAAATCAATTAGAATGTCAAAACTCAAAACCCTAACTTTCAATTTGTTACAGATTCCTTTACTCTTCTGATTTACGCGGGGATTTGATTCAGGTGCAGGTATTGTGGGCAACGGATCCGCTTGCGCAATGGAGGGAGGGAGTCGGGGCTGGAGGTAAAAAGGAAAGAGTATCATCCTCTAAATTGTTGCGGGCTGAGGTACCCTTAAGTAGACATGGCAGAGGTAATAAACTTGCTTCTGCCATTGTGAATCCGAGAAGTAGCAGTAGTGATTCTTCTGGTGGTGGGGTAGATGTGCCTTTCAAAGGCAGGGAGATTATTGCCTATGATGATATTCTTTAGTCTTTAGTATATGCTTTCCTCCTTCTCCAGGGGTCTATCCTATTTTGTACCACTAGAAGTATTTATTTCATTTTTTTTTTAGATTCATGGCCGGGATCTGGAGAATGTTCAGAAATTGAATGGAAACGCTATCAATTTAGAAGATATTGGTGAAGAATTTGAGGCTTGATTGCTCTTTGGCTTTCTAGGTTGTGAAATGTAGCATTGTTGTTTTTTCTAGTTTTCCCATTAGAAAAAAACACGTTTTCTTTAGCCTAAATGTAAATGTGGTTATCTTTCAAGATTTGGATTATTGGGAATAAGTTGACGTTTTATACAATATAGTTAGTTAGCAATTTTGATTGTTAGTTATGGGTTGAAAGGCTAGATTCCACTTGGCTGTATAAGGTGTTGTGCACCTTCTTTGTACTTAAAAGTAGTAGAAATTTGTGTTATGAGGCTTTCATTGGAGCTCGGGACTTCCTCTTGTGAATGTGTTTTTGTTCGGCGTTCCATCATAGCATCAGCACTATTTGGCATTTCTGTTATTTCTAATGGTTGTATATTTGGTTGATGAGAAATAATGAGGCGATGGCCTGATCCCATATTGATGCATGAGCTGGCCTATCCGGTTTGTATTATCCACCTGTGACAATTGATTTTCAAATTTACCCTTATTCATGTGGGAGAGATAAGGAGAGAGAGTATAGTTAATGCAAATAATTCTATAATAATTAAGAAGAGGATTTGACACGAGAAAAGGAGTTCTGTGAGAGAATTTTTAAAGGTAACTTACTAACTTGCTCATTTTTATCAATCATAATAAATTGGCTTTAATCCAAGGGTTGTCCAGTGTAAGCTGTTATCCACCTTTAACCAATTGCGGAGAGTTTGATACTTGCTTTGGATATGTAGCATTTCACTTTTCGAGGTGTCTATAAGGGTGCGGGGATTAGGTGAAAAAAAAAATTGGTTTCTAAAGGAGAGTATAAAGTTTTGATTTGCTTGGACTACTAAGATTGGAAGATGTGGCAGATCCAAGGGAGTGTTTTTGATGCACGAGAAATTGAAAGTACTACAATTCTTCACATGTGAACAGTGAAGTCTTCATCAGCTGAATACATGTTTAACAGGATCAATTTGCTTTAAATAATCCTTTGGGAAACAGAAAACCAGATAATCAAACAGTAATTTGATGAAAAGAGCATAAACCAAAATCACATTCTTTCAATTCATGCAAAGATAAATAGGATTCTAAATTGTTTTAATTACCATTTTCAACCTTTCTCAAGAATTTGACAGTCGAATCTAATCATAAAAAGACACGACTTATCAGAACGGAATATATCATAACGGCGTCGTAGGCTTCAATATGACCCAATAAGAGGAGAAAAGGAAAGACGCAGAAAGAAGTTAGTGATGGAAGAAAACAATAAAGGCGAAGGAGCAAAAGAACAACAAGAAGAACAACAACAACTATGGAGCTGGGGAGCGGGAACGGACGGGCAGCTGGGCACAGGAAAGCTAGAGGATGAGCACTTTCCTCAATTACTTCACCTTCTTTTTCCCTCCTCCGCTGGACCCATCTCTACCCTCGCCTGCGGCGGTGCTCACGTTATTGCCTTGACCTCTGGTACTTATCCTGCTACCCGCTTTATCTTTCACTATCTTTTTTATTGACGTCTAATTGAATTATTGGGGCTTTTTGGATGTTTTGATCAAATCAATTTGCAGGTGGGAAAGTGCTGACATGGGGCAGAGGTACATCTGGTCAATTAGGCCATGGAGAGATGCTTAATAGTTTACATCCAAAGCCTGTAAATTTCTTGGATGGTTATTTTATAACTCACGTCTCTGCTGGATGGACCCATTCTGGGTTTGTTTCAGGTTCTTTCCCTTATTTCTTTTCATGGCTCTGCTCTTCTTTTTCATCCATTGATAATGCATTTGAAGTTAGCCTTTTATTCACCATTGATCTCTTATATTATCTTTGCCGGTTGCTCTTTTTCAGATACTGGCAACCTTTTTACATGCGGGGATGGCTCATTTGGCCAGCTTGGGCATGGCGATTGCCAGTCACATGCTACTCCAGTTAAAGTTTCATACTTTGCTAATAGCCATGTTGAGCAGATAGCATGTGGCATACGACATTCCCTTGTCTTGTTGAAAGGTAATTGTTTAATAAATATGATCTTCTCCGTAATTGGTAATTCTGTCATGATGTTTAGATGCTGTTTTGTAAAGATTTGTATGCTATTTTTTTCTTTAAAATTTATTTTCTATAATATATTCAGTGAGTTAGTGTGTGATGGTGAATAGGATTTAACTTGAATTGATGCTGAAATTAGACAAGAAGTCTAAAATTGGGTTTTTAAGCCAAAGGATTTCTGAAGACTTGCTATTCAGTGAATTGGATTGATTGAAATATGTAAAAATTTCTTATAACTAGCGGAAGTTCCCAGTTTTAGGCTATGTTTAACACTTAGGCTTTACCACTTATTTTGTTTATCTTAATAAGTAATGTCATTGCAGGGCAGACTGTTCAAGAAATCAAGTTTACTCTTTTGGTGCTGGAAAGCGTGGTCAATTGGGTATCTCCAAAGACAAGGTTAAATCAGTTAGCCTTCCCCAAGTTACCTGTGGATTTGAAGACATTGAAATCATTAGCATCAGTGCAAATGGAGATCATAGTGCTGCATTATCTGGTAAGTGATAATTAGGCTGTAAGAAATATAGTATAGTTTCAAGTATACTTGTCAAGGAACAAGGCTTGTTTTGAACATAGCATTGAGTATGAAAAATGTAGAATAAGTTTTTGTGAAATAAGGTTGATATATGATTTGTTATTTGATGTCATTTTAGAAGGATTTTTTTTTTTTTTAAATGTTGATGCTTTACTTTCCTGTGAAATTAGCCGATGGCAATCTCTATATTTGGGGAAGAGGCTTTCCCGGCGCCTTTGATGTTAATACTCCTGATTGTTTGATTTCATCTTTGCGGTTCATCAAAGTTGCCCTTGGATGGAATCATGCTTTAGGATTGACTGGTAGATGCTCAATTTCTTTCTCTCAAATCAGAATTGGTTTAACTGTCTTTTGACTGCAGCTATCCCTAATCTGCTACTCTATTCTTAAAAATTGATAAAATTGTATCTTGTTTATATGAATATCTTTAACAGATGATGGTGAAGTCTTTATCCTTGGTGGTGATCGCCATGGTGCCCTTTGTGATCTTGACAAAATAAACTCACTGAAGTCAACTGGTAATGCATAAGATAGGTCATACAAGAAATGTTTTATATTAATCCTGCATATTAATTCTCGGCATTGGTCTGCTATTCTGATACATAATAATCTATGTGTATTGCATTCCAGCAGATTTGACGCATACTGTTATGGATAGGGTCTCAAGTATTGAAGGGGTGAAAGTTGTAGATATTGCTGCTGGAGCTGAGCATTCTGCTCTATCGACAGGCAAGATTTATTTACTACGAAGTTTTCTAAATCTTAATTCTTCTACTAAGGATCACTTGTTTGCTGAGCTCTCTACTTGATGTTATTCTTATCTCAGCGGATGGTGCAATAATGACATGGGGATGGGGTGAACATGGTCAACTTGGTTTAGGGGACACAAGTGACCACACCAACCCTCAAGTTGTGAGTCTCGGCCCCAAACCTGCAGGGAACCAAGAAGTCGTCTCTAGAGTTTACTGTGGGAGCGGGTTTACATTCGCAGTAAGGTCACTCTCGCTTGTGAAGCTTGACTGCGTTTTATGATAGTGAAGGAAAGATACCCTTTGTCACTCGCGATTGTGCTATCGGTTCTGTGGAAATATTTATATTGCTGTTTAATTGATCAGGCTGAAGCTGAGGCTCTAGCTCCTGCCTCGGAAGATGGATTTTGGTTGAGTAGTGGTTTTCAAGTCAATCAAGTATTCAAGAAAACAAAGATCACATTTTTATGATGAATGTTGAAATAACAAGAAGAAGCTCATTCTGTATTTTACTAAATGAATTCATACAATATCAAGAATCTTTGTGATTGTAGAGTCTGATTGAATTACATTAGCGGCTAGCTCTGAGTTTTAACATCTGAGCAATCTATCAATAGATGAGCTCTATAACTAAAAAGTTCTAGTATTTGAAATTAAGTTTCCAATTTGAGATCAACTGTTGGATTTTTAGTCCAATTTGACAAATTGAAATAACTGGAAGAAGCTATGAATCATACAATATTCAAATTCAGAAATTATAACTACAATATATTTCCAATTGTTAGAATTGGGATTAAAATGGCTTCAGTTAGAGGATTAATTTGGGTAAAATTGAATATGATTAATAAAAGGGAAAGAATTGGAGACAGCGACTAGGGGTGGCAACGGTGCGGGTGCGGGGATGCATTCCCCATTCCGCCCCCAATGATTGCGGGGGCGGTTTCGATGATTCCCTATTTAATATTTCGGGGATTGTTTCATCCCCATCCCCGCCCCGCGCGAGTGCCTACGGGTTCCGGTGAATCCCCGCCCGTCCATATCCAATAAATAAAATAAATTAATATTATTTTAATAACCATTTTAACATTCAATAACCAAAATACAAGTTCTACCACATTACAAATGTGGTTTAACATTAAATATTCAAAGTACAAAATTTATCCAATATTACAAATATTTAAGTTCCAAGTGAACTTTCTTTGAACAACTTGAAATTGAAGTCCAATCATTTAAGAGCTAGGACTTGGTTTTGTTGTTTTGTTGTGATTCGTATTTTCATCATCCTATAAGAATAAAAGCAAATATTAGATGGATAGAATAATAAAGAAAAAAACTAAATATCAGAAGTTAAAAACTACCTGAAGAACATTCATATCTTTGTTCATGTTCCATAACAATGAATCCATAACTGATTTAGAATCTAAAAACACAAGTATTCATTATATTAAAACATTTAATACATAACTTTGAAGTAAAGTAAATTAATAAGTAACCATTTATAAGTATAATACCTTTTACTTCAACTTCTAACCAACTTTGAGTGCACATCAATGCTTCTACCGTCTCAGAATTAAGACTGCTACGAGACTCACTTATAACTCTACCACCTGTACTAAAAGCTGACTTTGAAGCCACCGTTGACATGGGAATTGAAGAAGACGATACAGAGAAACAAAAACAGAGGGCTTCGCCTAATTAGGAATTAATCAATGTTATGAAAACCGGACCGGACCGGCCGGTTCGACCGGTTTTACTGCGAACCGGCCATAGGTCCGGTCGGTTTGATTAAAATGAACGGTTTGATTAAAAACCGGAGATGACCGATTCGACCGGTTAAAAACCAGTAAACCGGCGAACCAGTCAAAAACCGGTTTTGACCATTTTCTATCTTTGGTTTTGATTAGGTTCTGTTCGACGGTTTGGTTCGGTTCGAACCGAACCGAACCGAATCAAAAAATAAACATATAAAATTATAAAAACCAAAATCAAACCAATATACATTCGGTTTGACATGAACCAAACTGAACTAGTTTTGTTTGGTTCTGGTTCGGTTTGGTTTCAAACCAAAATTTTTCAAATTTTAAAATTTAAATCAATTATTATTAAAATTTAAAATTGATGAAGTTTTAAACCAAACAAAAAAATAAACATATAAAATTATAAAAACCAAAATCAAACCAATATACATTCGGTTTGACTTGAACCAAACTGAATTAGTTTTGTTTGGTTGTGGTTTGGTTTGGTTTCAAACCAAAATTTTTCAAATTTTAAAATTTAAATCAATTATCATTAAAATTTAAAATTGATGAAGTTTTAGGATATTTCATGAAATTATTTTGAGTATTAAATATTTGAAACTTGTGTTTGATGAATTTATAAGCTTATTTATTTTTTAAATAATATTTTTTTTAAAAAAATAATAATCCGGTATAACCACCGGTATTACCCGGTTGAACCGGTTGTACCACGTACTAGTAATTTCACCGGTTTGATGTCCGGTACGGTTATGATAACATTGGAATTAATTAACCTTTCTTTATCCGCCCATCTGACTTTCCTTTATATATATATATATATATATATATATATATATATATATATATATATATATATATATATATATATATATACGGGTTTTATACGGGGATTTATTCGGGAGCGGGACGGGGATACCCACAGGACGGGTATAGTACTTCCCGCCCCCACGCCCGTTTAAGTACTGGGGGTAAAAAAATCCCCACCTCCATCCCCGTGGAGGATAATATCGGTTATTCCTCGCGCCCACCGGTTTGAATTTCCACGGTTTTCGGGTAATCTCCGTCCCATTGCCACCCCTAACAGCGATAAAGTATGGGAAAGCAAAAGCCCTATCATTATTAAGGAGAGAAATTGTTCTCATTCTGATTCTCTTCTCCTCTCTTCTACACACAAAATGATTAGAAGCGCGGTCTCTGTTAGAGGGAACAAAGGCGTTACCGCTAATATAACCGCCAACGCCGGAGAGGTCAAGCTCCGAGCAGTTATCGGCAACGCCGTCTTCGGCAATGGTTCCACCGTCGATGTCGACTCTTTCTCTCTCTCCCTCGACAAGCCTGGCTTCTTCATAGTTGACTACGACGTTCCTAATCAGGTCCGAATTCCCCTTCCTCCATTAACTTGCACCTCATACTTTGTTTCTTCCTTGAAAGAAAGAACATTTTTCAGTGGCTTAGTTAAACGCAGGATGTCCGCTTTCAATTTATGAATACAGTGAATGTGTTGGAGAAACAGTTGAATTGGACCTACAGCCACTCTAGAAAGGATAATCGGACGGTTTTGGATGGCACTCTTGTTCTTGACCAGGCTAACAGGGTCTCTGCTAGCTACAAATTGGGTTCCAGAAATTGTAAATTGAAGTATAGTTATGTGTACAGAGGAATTACCGCAATAGAGCCTGGCTATGACTTTGAGAAGAATTCTTGGGACTTGGCTGTGTCGCATAGGTTTGACTGTGATGTTGTTAGAGTTTCTTATGAGACCGTGAGCAAGAATTTGGATGTGGAGTGGTCATGGAAGTCATTGCTCAATCAAGAGGGAGGAATTAAGGTATGTTTCTATTTTGTCGGGTTTATCATATCCTCTTTTGCATTGAATATGGTTCTGATTTTGTGGTTGGCAATTCAACAATGAGCACAAGTGATAAATTTTTCTACAAGCAAATGTGTGCATTTGGTTATGAGGTTGAACTTAGAATAAATGAGTCAATTGATTGGTTTTAGTATAAAAAAGGACAACTTTCCCTTCATTTATTGTTCTTAGTTGTATACTGGGGAATCAATAAGTTTTACCTGTAGATTTAGAATACTGAAGTCTTGATATTTATCTCTTACTTGGAAGTGGAGACGAGTTTAAAGTTTGAAAATGCTTTTGTTCTAGTTGATGCAGAAGCTGTGCTCCAGAATTTGGATTACCCATGTATAATATAGAAGTGGGTTTGCTGAACCAACTTGATGAAAATACTAATGAAATAACTAGGAAATTACCTCCTTTTATTTGCAAAATAATGTTGATTGGTTATGAGTTGGATGTTTAGTTGCCATTTTGTGCTTGTAAATATTTCTCTGTTAAAGAGAATCAGATTCTGAAATTTCGATGGCATAAATGAAGCTTCCCGAAAGTTACTTCTCTTCAAAATGGTAATGGCTGCTGTTTTGAATTTTGTCATAAGCCAGCCAAGGTCAAATCGTTAGAGAAAAAAAAAAAAAAAAAAAAGATTAATTTCATTGTATGGGACTACACTACATTGCTAGTCCCCAACTAGATATCCATTTCTATCCTTCAACTTTTTTTTTTTTTAGAAATAGAATATTCTCTTCATCTCTCTCTCTCTCTCTCTCCAATTTTAGTCATCTTTAAGGAAGTTTTAAGTGGTGGTCTGGTGGAACCCTCTGTTGCATATCATCAATATCCATCAATGAATGCTCTTTTATTTTTCTTGTTTTCTACACTGATATTAAATCTGTAATGGCTGACTTGCATGGCCTTCACGCCATTTTGAGCCTGGATGCTTGGGACTTGGAACTGGAGATTCTATCTATGTTCTTGACTTGTAGAGATTGGACAAGTATAATAATTTGGATCAAGATTCGTGTGAATACAAAGATGGGAGGGACGATATCAGTGTATCTAGTAATTAAGCTAGATTTTTCTGTTGGCTGTTGCCTCAGTGAAGCTATAGGGCCCCTATCATATCAGCCTATGCATCTGAGTGTCGTACATTTAAGTTAATTGTTGTTATCACATGCATTAAATTGTCAAAATTTTGGTGGATCTGTCTCCAGAGATATTCCATGATCTTTGAGTTTCAATCTTTTCTCTGCTCAGTCTCAGCTGTCACTGTCTAGCTGATGCACACGTATTGAACTTGTGCATATGTGTATCTTAACATTATTCCCAGGCCAATATATTTAGAATAATTATGCTTTTAACTTTTTGGAGAACACTTGGCACTTACAATTCATGCACTTACCTTGTGTTACTTCCTGTTCACCAGATTTTAGCTTCTTTGCATTTGGCGGAGGGGCTTCGCATGCCAAAATTAACGGCTGAGAGTTCATGGAATTTTGAGATGTGAATCAAGCGGTGATTGTACAACTAGAAAGCTCCAGTTTTTCTTACATGGAACAGTCATAATGTTTTGCATGTGTAATATATTGATTCTTATTCTGCCATCACCATGTGTTTTCTGCATCTTTTTCATCGCTGAATCTCCTTATGCTTTTCACAGATAACGCATTACTGGTTCGCAAGTATGAGATTCAACAGTGGCTCGATAATTTCTTTATTACTAAGAACAATTGGCTGAAAGATAAAGGCATATACTGATACCATTTATTTTGGTTATATGCTACTCTCTAAGTTAAACATGGGTTACTGATAATATCCCCTGACTGGCTGTGTATGAATTATGAAGACCTTTTCTCCCTCACTCATGCCTTAGAGTTTTTTTTTTTTCAATTTAAATTATGGATAAAATATAATAAATCAATATAATTTTTTAAAGCGCAAATATCAATTATATCAATTATATCTCTCTAAAAGCTGAAACATCCAAAGCTCTAAGGTGATGTTACCTCAGCAGAAAAGAATTCGTGTCACTCAACCGAAATTATCTCAAATTTTATTTTTCATAAAATAATTATATGTCATCATTAATTTGTTAATTCTTAATCGAGTTTTAAAGCCTGAGAATCTCTTCCTCTTCCTTCCGTTTCAAAATCAAATATTGTCTCTTTCAAATTCTCTACCGAAGAAAGACCTTTAAAAACTAAATTCATGGTTTTGCAAGTGTCAATTAGTTAAACTCATTCTCAAACGAAACAGAATTCCGGTGATCCACCTTTGTTTCTCTTCCCAGTTTCATCTTCATGTCATCCATTATTTCAGCTTCAGTCTCTCAAGCAATAGGAGTAATTAAAAGAAAATCTAATTTCTCTAGAATCCCGTCGCGTCTCTCTTTCTCATCTTTGTTTTCCGTTGCTTCCCACTTTGCAGATAGTTCTAAGGACTTTTATATCCTCGAGAGCACATAAATTCGAGAGCCTATAAGGGATTGAGGGTTGATGATAGTTATGTGCTAAATTAGTAATTGATTTGATTTTATTCGTAATTAAATTGTGATATTTAATAGTTAGCTAGAGCCTAGTGTTGATGTTGAGCAGAAGAAAGCGATTGTATGATCTGGTACCTTTCCATGCCCAAGGTTTTGTTTTACGCTCTTTAAATTAAATTCAGAATCTTGAGTTATTGCATACGTGTTTTCTTTTTTATTATATAATGTGAGGATTCGAATATGGTGATTTAATCAATTTTGGTACTTGAATCCATTTGAATATTGTCCTGTTAGATTTTATCTGCACATTACGATTAGTCCATATAGAATATCAATTTGCCTATTGTGATAACGCTCTATTCATAAGTTTAGAAGCTGACCCACTCAAGTTACTAATACGAGTTTCTTGAGCTTATGTTTAGCAGGTTGAACTATAAAACTCATCCACCAAAATGGCTGAAACAAAAGGAGCTTCACATTCTATCACATCAGCATATTTCCTTTACGTGTGTACAAAATGAAGAAAGAGAATATAGAATTCTCTCCTAAAGTTTTTGCCATCTATTCTTCCTCCCAAATTAATTAGCATTGTATTATTTTCCTTATTTTATCAATTGATCAACGTTAAAAATAATTGGAAGCCAAAAGGTTATTTGCTGCGGCAGTTCTCTTTGTATTTCATCTCCTATTAAACCTTAATTTTTCTCCTTTTGGAAACCAAAAAGGTGTATTTCGTAGAGCAGCACTCTTTGTATCTCATCAACCTCAATGAAGTTATTAAGGTAGAATTGATTTTCCAATGGATTTTCTTGAACTCTCAATTCAAAATTATACTGTTATATAACAACCATTAGCTATGATTACTTATAGTTTCAAAGCAACAAATTCTTACTCTTACATTTCTCGCAAAAGATGAAATTTCCTTGATCATTGTCGTTATAATTAATTTGTGTTTGTAATGGATTTAAAATGTTATCGACAGCTGTAGAGGGGACTCTCAGTTCATCTACAAATACAATGAACGTGTTTAAGAAGGATTTAATTTATGAGTTTTCAAAATGATTTCATTGGTGTGGTCATGGATAAGTTTATTCTCATAGTTATAGTTGTTCTCAATCTGGCATTTCACTGCGAGTTGTTCTACCCTATGAAAAGGTTAGTTAATAAAGATGTAGAGGTCAGCCACTCAAACGTAATTGTAGATGATCTTGATCGGCTTGAATCAAAAGTTTTTTGTGCTTTTTAAATCCTGATTTTCACAATTAATAGGTATGTTTATAATGAGGTACTGGAGGGGCAGTGATAGATTTTATTGTATTTTATATTCTAATTATATATGTTATGTTATGTTGTTTCTCGGATTTATAGAGATGAACATTGGATCTGCACCAATCTGGTGGTTGCACTAGGACCTTGCAATTGTTAATTCATAGACAAAACAAAGATAATAAAATGACTAATTATTAAATTTCATGCGTAAACTTGTTGTTTTATTCAGTAGGGGAGGATATTATATTTCTCCATTTCTTTTGACTGCTTTCCTATACAATTAGTGATCGATTCTTCTATTTGATTATGGTTCATATTTTTGACTTGAGTTTATATTTATATACTTTGTTCTGTACTTTCTGATTTTGAGTTAATAGATTTGCTTCAATGATCCTTTATATATATATATATATATATATATATATATATATATATATATATATATATATATTGTTCTCAACGTCAGGAGGCTATTGGATTTTTATTTTTTATTAGTTTGATTGTATATGATTATTGTTGCATTAATAAGTCAAGATTTATTTGTGTATAAATGTAAATTGTGTATAAATTCAAATTAAAGAAATGATTATCATTGTGAACATGTACGGATAAGGATGTGGTCTACTAGCAGTTTAATTGTTTTGATGATTATGAGAATTTTAATTATGCACCTTCAATACCCTTTTTGACTGAACTATAAATTTTTTGTTAAATTAATAATTTAAGTAGTATATTTATTTAAAAACTCTTGCATTTTAATTTCAGAGCAAGCAACATTCCGTAGGGTTGTCAAACGGGTGACGGGGACCCGTCCCCATTGGGGGCCCGCCCGGACGGGTACGGGGAATCCCCGATTAAAATCCCCACGGGGCGGGGACGGGGATGAATTTGTCCCCGTTTATTAATCGGGGACGGGGATGGTAATACCCCTACCCGCCCCGCGGGCCTCCGTCCCCATCCCCATTTAAAGCCCGCGGGGATCTCCGATAAAATACCCGAATCCCCGAATTAATTTATTTAATTAATATTAGATTATATGCTAAAGTAATTAATAAAATGTTTAATTGTTGTGGATTCTAATTTGGAGAGCAAAGAGAACACAGCCCACATAACAATCCGTGGCCCAATTGATAATTTAATAAAAGTTATTTGCCCCCCCAAACCCACTCCTTCTTCCACTGCTTCTCTCATTTGTCAATTGGAAATTTAACAAAATTTGAAACTTATGAGTTTTATATTGCTAATTTGCTAGGTTTCAATTGGAAATTTGGCATGAAAATGAAGATTGGAATTGGAGAAAGGGTCCAAGTTGATGATGTTATTTTATGTATAATTATTAATTATATATTAATGCATTTGAGAATTGAGTTTTATGAATTTTATGTTTGTATTTTAATGCATATTTGGATAAATTTGAGGGTAAAAATTGAAATTTTACAGGTTTTTTTATAAAATATTAAATTAGCTAAACGGGGACAGGGATCCACGCGGGGACCCGATTTCCCGTTGGGGACGGGGATGGGATAGATTTTTATCCCCGATTAATAAACGGGGCAGGAACGGGGATCCCCGATTAATTTGGGGACGGGGATGGGGAATGCAATCCCCTCCCCGCCCCGCCCCATTTACAACCCTAACATTCCGGATAGTGTTATAAATGATTTAAATGATTTCTGGTATCATTTTTGCAAAGAACAAAATTTACACACCCCCACCCCCCTTCTCTTTTTTTTTTTTTTTTTTTTTTTTAAATGAAAATATATATGTGTGATTTGTAGTATATGCATACTTATAGTTTCTCCTTGGTAAAAAAAAATTCGATAAAGCACATAACTTTATCAAACGTATAAAAAATTTCATAAATATAATAAAATATTTATTATAAATAATTACACATATAATCACATCCCGTGCAACGCATGGGCCTACGTCTAGTAATTAATAGAGTTGCAGAAATAAATTAATATAATTATATAAAAAATTATCTAGTTCTAATTTTAAAAAATTATTTCTATTAGAGATTATAAAAAAAAAAAATCACTTTTCCTTACAAACTAGGGATTATAAATTTATTTAAATAAATAATAAGTTCTTTATGCTAGATTACTGTAGGATCCAACTGATGTTAAATTCCGTCACCCAGATAAAACCGTACGTGATTTAATAACAAATACTGTGTGATATATGTGGTTAAATGCTTCATAAATTTGCCTGCCAAACTCGATAAGTTGCCATAGTCTAGTCTCTGAACTAGATTGAACGTACTCCATTTTCATTCCATGCAGCCCTCAACATCAGTGGAGTAGGTACTTCAAATTAATCATCTTCCAATAACGACATCTGATTAGTACATGACATCGCAGATTGCCAAAAAATTAATTAAATAAATATTAATTTATACACGATGTGCTACATCAACTGAAAACTAAAAGCTAATATGTATGACAATTTTTCGACGTATCCCAATCATCTCGGGTAAAAGAATGATCAGTATCTGACTACAAGGAAGGGCATAGAATGTTGCTTTTTACAAGCGTTTCATTCTTCTCATGCTCCACTGCACCGCAAACCTAAATGTTATGTAATAATGAGTAGGTTATTCTCATATCCATCATTCTGAACGACAGGGCGTAGGGGATCAATCCTCCATTCACCATCAACAATAAATTTGATCTGTACCACAACATAAAATGCAGAGATGTTCTCATCCAAAAATCCTGATAATGATATGATATATCACAATCAACTTCACTATCATGACTTTACCTCGTATCGACCTGGATACAATTGCATGCACAAGGAGAAAATTCCCGTACTTGACTTCTGCATCTTCCTCTACAATATAGCAACATAAGTAATTAATCAGTTATCAGGCTAGGCACATGAAACACATTCAAGCAAGCAGATAACTGCATGGTTCTATCTCTATTTTACTCGGTCTATCTAATGGAATAGAAAATGCAACAGAATATTCTCATAAGAGAAACTGGCAAGGGAGATGAAGAAACTATTGCTATAGAGATCAACCGAAGTAATCCTTAATATTTGTATAGATCAATTAGCCATTTTGTGCCTTCCTAACGGCCATTCTACATTCTACGAGGAGACATCATCAATATATTTCATCAAGCACACCTTCACTATATCTTTTTGTACTTACATCATCCATCAATAGCATTTTCGGCCACGTTTGGCCAAGTTTTACAAGTTAGAGGCAAACAAATTTGATAGAATAAGTCATATCTTTTAATTGATCAGAATTGGTTTATATCCACGGGGAAGATGAGTAACAGAAACTATCCTACCTGACAAGTTAACAACAAACTATCCCGCCTAAATTCATTTCTGTTACTAAAAAGAATCAACAGCTTTGACTATCTATTTTGACTTAATTAAAGTATACTAACACCTTCCCCTCAAGACGGTGGTTGAAGTGTAACAAGCATCATTTGGGATGATGTAAAGATCATTCTTGAAGAATGCTTGGTGAAGATGTCTACAAGTTGCCTTGGAGCTTGCAAAGCTGCACCCTGACCCTATATAACAACTGGAATTTGTAGATAATTTCTAATAATATCGCAGTCGATATCCAGGTGTTTAGTCTGCTCGTCAAACACTAGATTTGAGGCTATCTGGAAGGCTGCTTCACTATTGGAATAAAGTGGAATAGGTAGAGAAATTGGTATCTGGAAGTCTGACCACTGATAAGAAATGAATTTAAAGTCACATCTACTAGTTGCTACAGTGGATTGTCTTCTCTTCATGTTCATAAAACTAATGGACTACCAAAGAACAGACAATAGCCAGTGATTGACTTTCATGTTTCATTACAAGTGCCCCAAGCCGTCAAAGAATCCTGAGCATGATATAATTAGGGATTTAATTCCTATAAGGTACCTGACAATATGAATAGCAGCATTCATATGGTGATCTCTAAGTGAACGCACCTGGTCTTGTATAACTGAACTTCTGCCTTCTCACTAATCTTCAGTACACATCAGGTGTGATAGAAACTGAACCTTAAGCAGATAGATCAATACCACAAGGAAGTGGACTAGCTACATGTGCTTCTTCAAGGCCAGTATTTTTTATAAGATCAGTAATAAATTTTGAGTTGGGAGTTAATCCATCAGAAAGACCTGGCTAACTGAATTCCTCAAAGAAAATGAGTTGAACCTAGGTCTTTGATGGGAAATGTGGCATTAAATAACTGTTTCACTTTATCAATTAACCTTTCTGAGGTTTTAGTCAACAGAATATCATCTACATAAAGTACAGGGGCCAGAAATTTACCATTACACTTCCATGTAAATAGACAGTGATCAAAAGTGGACTCAACAAACCCAAACCGAATGACATGCTTAGTTCCCTCATAACGAGCCATTACCAATTTGATATCTTTTCTATGAGCCGTATCATATCCCTATGGCGGTTGAAGATACAAATCTTCTATATGCCCATGAAAATAAGAATTGTTGATATCCAATTATCCATTTGATGGATAGGCCAAGTTATAGGAACTTCTATAGTGAAAAACACCCTAACACTAACAAATTTTTGCCACTGGTGAAAAACATTTAAAATAATGCATTTCAGGCTTTTGATAAAGCCTTTAGCTACCAATCTTGCTTTAAAACGATCCACTGGCCCATCAAGATTTCACTTGATACAAAATACCCACTTAGAAGAAATAATATGTTTTTTGGAGACAGAGAAGTGATGATCCAGGTTTGATTCTCCGATGTTGTCAATTCTTGTTGCATTCCTGCAACAACCCCTCCTTAATTGCTATATTATACTTCTTTGGCTCTCTATCATCCAACAAATTTTTAAGAAACGCCAAATGATGAGAATTAGAGGGTGGCATAGAGGAAAGAACAAAATGATCATTAGGTGCAGATGTGATTGCAGAATTTGTAGCAAAATCATTAAGCCAGCTGGGTGGTTTTCTTATCCGAAATGGTACAGTTGAAGGAACTGAATTAGTAGGTATAGGAGTAGCTTAGAGAGAAGAGGATAGATGGGGGGAAATGTATCGGAAGGGAATGAGGAAGAACTAAGATTGGTATGTGAAACAGATTGAGGATCAGGAGATTGGTTAGAAGAAAGATAGTGAGCACTAGTAGGAGAGGATGTGGATTTTTGATAGAAGAAATACAGTGAGCACTAGCATGAGAGGATGTGGACTTTTGAAAGAAGAAATATTGTGAGCACTAGTAGGAGAGGATGTGGATTTTTGAATTGGGTGTGGAATAGGAGTCAGCAAGGAAGAGTTTGAGGTACGCTTCTGTGAGGAAGGCGGTGTAACAGAAGTGTTAAGCAGTGAGTGTAGGTGGTATAAATGGTATTGGTAAAACTGATGGAAGAGAGTTATTAGCAATGAGCATAAGGAAATAGGTGTTAAACAAGCTCAACATCTTGAGAGATTTTAGGCTCTTGAGTTGACAAATAAAAAAGTGTATAGGTTTATGAGAAATATTGTAGCCTAGGGAAATGACAGGTGAGGCTCGAGAAGAAAATTTTCTTTTGTGGGGTTCAACATGGCTATAGTAACACAAGCAACCAAAAACCTAAAAGGGTGTGCTTGTTGGAGGGATGGGCGGTGGGAAAGGATGGAGGCACAAATGCAACGAGTGTATTTAGACAAAATTTTGTTTAAATACACACACTCATTGGATTTTGTGCATCCATCCTCTCTAGTCTCTACCAAACCCACCCTAAGAGAGCTATAATCTGACATTCTTCATGAAGCAATTGAAAAGGACATGTCCAATTGGGAACTGCTGAAGGTAACATATTGATGACATGAGTAGCAGCCAACAGTGATTCTCCCCAAAACAAATCAGACATAGATGCTTGAAAGAGCCAAGTCAAGCAAGTGCTTGACTTATCTTTCCATATTATAAAAATACCAGGCCCACCAATCCTTTTTTTTTTTTTTTAATTAATCACATCGCTCTGGCCGTTTTTGGCCAAGGTTTGGGTTGCTGACCTATGGATATTGACTTTTCCCTCTGCATCAGGCTGCTATAGTCACCAACAGGAACTGGTGCATGAGACTGAGATCCACAATTGACATATAGGACTTGCCCATTACTTGGTTATAAAAGATGGGACTATAGCATGTCACAAAAATGACACAAGGTCTTGAACCCTTTCTGAGAGGCCTTGTAAGCCAGGCTTCTAGAGATAAGATCCTATTCTTTGAAAGTGAAAATACTCTGAACTCTATAAACAACTCTCAAGTATAATGAAACTTCCTAAGACAGGCTTCCTTTATCTTATACAATTCAGTGCAAATTAAAGTTGGTCATTGTGTGCATCTAACGGCAGGAGCTGACGACAGCCATGCACCACCTGTGTCCGCATTCCCAAAGGCATCCCTCTCTTTCAAGAGGATTCGCGGCATGTCAAGCCCTATCAAACATCAATATCAGGATTTGCAAGAGGGTGGCTAGGCTGATTTCCTCTTCTGATCTACAATTACACGCCACAGTCCTTGCTTTCCACCTCAGTTTAAGGCCAGAGTACACCAATCATCAATTATCCCACTAGCAGAATACAAATTCAAAAATAGCCCTGATAGACCTGCCTCATGGCAAGAAGTGAACACAAAGACCAGCGAATCTGATGGTTGCAGTGCAACAATTACCAAGATTTGTGTCTGTTATGACATTGAGAATTCGAGCATATCTTCCTTCACACGCATTCAAAAATTTATATGGTTTTTTTCTATGCTATAAATAACTTCCCTGGGACTTTCTCTCGCAAAATGCAAGATGAATGTTCGGAGGTCAAACCCATATGAAATGGGCCCATCCTTCCATGCAAAATCTAGAAAATTCAACCCTCCCTAAAAAATAGTCATAACTCTGCCATGGTTAACCCATTGGTAATTGTAATTCTTTCACTGCTTAAAAACAAGTTTTCTTAACACATATGAACTAACTTCCACACTCCCCAAGTGTTGTTTGTAACTCGAAAATATAACCAAACAATATCAAAACCATGCACTCAAAGTAAAACTATAATGGCAGCTATTTGCTAATCCATTCAAATAAAAAAAAAAAAAAAACCCTCCATCTGTATGAGATATGCAACTCCAAGTCGTGCAACATGGTTTTTCCTCATATTGTGCCATGGCCCCAGGATCCAACATTACTTTAGTGTAATGCCAACTCTTTGGCAACTAAATATGAGAACCCAAAGCAAAAGCATGTTAATATCAATATCTTTCATGGCTTAAAAAAACTTCTTCACTCCTATCATTCAGGGCATTCATTATTGTTAAAAAACTAATGAATTAATTTAGGAATAGGATCAAACCTTGGTGGCCCATCCATCGAAAGATCCAGCTAAGAGAACCTCTGAGGCTGAATTAGGCCATACTATGCAAGCAGTACGAAGGAGTTGTAATGCTCTCCGAGCATTATCAATTCTTTTCTGTTTCTCTTCCATTATCTTCTGTGCATCACTGTTGAAATACAAAAATGAAATTGTTAAGTGTTAGAGCAAATCAGAAGCCATGTGCTGATAGATGGATAGGATTATTCCTACATTATTGCAAGAGCCATTTTTCCTTCCAACACTGCTAACTTTGCTCGAATTGACCGTAATTTATGCTGAGCATTCAACATCTCATTTTCCTGGAATTCCCAAGCATCAGAAAGCATCGGTAATTCAGAAGAGTTTTCAAGAACCTAATGAAGAATTAAGCAAGATTAGAACATGCGAAAATTATAGTTCCTCTAAAATAAAGCTCTCTAGAAATACTACATGCACAAAGAACACTGCCCAAGAAAAAAGCTTCAAACAATTCACATATGATATAAAACTTCGTTTTCAGCACATGCTGCACATTAATTTCCTTAAGAATATAGAGTAACAAAGCCACGATCATAGTTGATCCGATAATTTGTTGTCATTTTACATTCTTTTATTAATTGATATTTCTAACAAATAAGAGTGAGAATAAAAAATTAAAGGGAAAAAGAATAGACATGATGATTATACATCATTTTGTTTCTCAATCAACTTTTGCTTATCAGCCTTGCTAAAGCATGGTAGTTTTTAAAAAGTAAGAAACAAGGAAAAGCTGGATAAAATTCACATGTAGATTACAGCACATAAGCTTATTAACTATATCACAATTTAACACCAAATTTAGCAGGAAGTTAGAGCAGAACATAATTCTACTATACATATTTTGATAATTCAAGTTTCACATGACATTGAGATCACAACCAACACTTCATTGTTTTTTTTCCAATTCCTTGAAATGAATTAGAAAACGTTACTACAAGAAATTAAGCTGAAAAAATGATTTGCAGATAGGAAGCAGAGAATAGGTACACACTTCCTTTGACACATTTTCATCAGCTTTTGATTTTAACATGCCAAGTATGGAGGAAAGCTCTGACTCCAAGTGCTGAAGGCGACTTTGTATTTGATTGCTGTTAATCCTTTCATGAGAAGAGGTTTCTTTCCTTCTGTTCAAAGATACAGCATATTCCGCCTTTCTTTCAAGTATTTCATCTCCTAAAGCATGTTTCCCACTTCTTGTTATAGATCCATTAGAAAAAATTTCATCAGCTGTACATCACATGCAAAAGCAAAGATCAGGATATCCAGAATCTTAAGCATTTTTAGGCCATCCAAGACAATCAGAGAGAATACCTTCAACTTTAATTTCTGAAAAACCTGCCCTTTCAGCACTCCATGTTCTCCATGCATCTGGCTTAAATGAATGTCTGAAACTATCAATATTGGGTGGAGAACTTCCATGACTGAGCTTATCATTGATTTTGCTATTGTTGGGGTCTGATGATTCAGGTTCATTATTTCTTTCTAGGTCAACAACTGTCTTTTTCAACGTAACAAAGAGTGCAAGTTAGGTTTACAGCAAAGATCCAACTAATGTTCAATAACTTCCACATTAAAATGCTCATGTATGCACGCTTATCTAAGTTGTAAATGATTCTCTCTTGTAAAAGAATATCCTACCGATATATCCTTCATAAAGAGCAAAAAATACTACTAAAAAGGGTATGCAGACAAAAAAGGGCCAGAAATCAATACGAAAGGATGAGGATAATAGATTTTTTATGGCAATGTATACTAACCACAAGATAACTATGAAAATAAAATATTAATAACCAAATAAACACAAATGTATAAACGTAACAACTCCTTGAATTTAAGTTATTAACAATTCAACTACTTATTCTGGAGACAGGAAGAGATGCACACAATACCCTTGATTTTGTTTTCTTCTTTAAGATTTGAATTGATCAATACCTACATATTTAATGTATCATGTTTATTTCATATTTAAGAACTTGCAATTGCAGCTAATCAACAGCGAGGCCTTTTCTGACCTTGACCTCAAATAATACTATTAGGATAATGGACAAACATAGAGACAAGTAGCAACTATTAGGATAATGTAAATGCAATGTCTGATCTAGAAGTTCTAAAAACATGAACCAACTAGCAAAGATGGAAATCAAAAACAAATTGTGCAGGTATGTCAAACCCAAAAAAATCCAACTTACCACATTGTTTGAGCTTTTAGTTAGCCAGTCACGTCTAAGATCATTACTTTGGACATGAGAAATTTCTCTCTCCCTTAAACCATAACTGAAACGATTATTCCTTTCTCTCTCCAGTCGACTAAGTATTCCCTCAATACCAGAATCTTCGTTAGCTGATGTTTCTCTGGATGCATTCAAAAAAATCCTTTAGGAAATAAAATCTTACTGACTTCAAACTTAATATGAATTTGATAGTGAAAGTGAGTTGAGTCACCAATTTGTATATCTTTTCCTTAGTTCTGTAAATGGCTAATATATTCATACCAGGAAACCATAAAACAGTTGAATAAAACATGAGATAAAATTTCGTGAAGGTCACTATATTACACCAGTTTATAGCAAACAGGGGAATGATGACAAGATTGAAGCTTTTAGCATCCTTGTCATACAGGTAGGGGCATAATTAGGCTTGACAAGCGGACATAACCCCCTATATTACAATAAATATAATCCCTTTATTTAGGTTATTTATCCCCAAACTCGAGGAAGCAGCCGAACTAACAAACAGTAAAAAAGAAACAAAAAAAGAGACCACCTATTGGCTGTGGAATCATGAATTTATCATAGGCTAACTATCACAAAATAGAAGTTTTTTTGTCCCTTTTTCTATTCATGTTCAGAGCTGAAACTTAAAATAGAGAAAAATAAAAAGGCTTATCAAGTTAACAAAAAATTAGAAGCCTCACACTGATCTACCGGAGGAGGAAGCTGCAGGATATGTACCAACATCAGAGGAAGAAGCTTCAGGGCTCCGTTCTTCATCGCTCTCGTAAGCCGTCTCTTCAATCACCGCATCCTTCCATTCTCCATCTCTCATCAAATTAAAATCTATGTCATCACTATAGTGAACTCCAACAACCTCGTTTGCACTATCATCAAAGTCCCAACCTGAAGCTAGCCATCCTCCTTGTTTTAAAATTGCCTCGACAAGATCCATTCTTCCAGCATCAATTAACTGTTTCTTGGTAGGAAACGCCTGAGGATTCTCTGAATATTTCATGAACTCCAAAATATCCGCCTCCAGTGCGAAATTTCCGTCGCTTTCCCAGCCCTTTTTACACCTCCGAACAAACCCCGCACAGCTCCAACAGAAATCCCTATAGTTCCTGTTTTTAACGTCAAAAGAACAAGACTCCCTAACAGCAACAAAATGCAAAGACAAAAGCCGTTCCTTCTTCTTTCTCGAATTCCCATCACAGGGAGCACAGGGAAACATATTGGGTATCATATCGGTAAACGAATTAGGCAAGAGGAAGAAATGGATAGGCGCGTTAGTGAAAGAGGGCATGGTTCAGGCATTTCGTCGAGAACTTGGAAACTCAAAAATAGAAAGTCGCGGAAGAAGCTGAAGAGGAGTTAAACTTAAACCCAAGAAACGAACAATGACAGAAGAAAGCGTAAAACCCATGGAGTGTCTCCCTCAAGGCTACCGTGGCCCTTCAATTACCAAGCAGATAAACGTTAAAACACTTTTAATTTAAATTGGAAGAAAGAAAGAAAGAAAGCGACCAAAATGAATCCATATCAAAAAAAGAAAAAAGCATTCCTATTCCTCTGCTGCAGTCTACTTCCTTTTTTCGGTCGTTTTGGTCGGCTATAGGATGCGTTTTAAAGCGTAAATTGGTGTGTTTGGGTATGGTTTTAATTGAAATCTCCTATGGAAATGGAATAGACGAAATCTGAATGAGGTGGTGATGATGAGTGTCACGTGATGTTCTTTCTTTAATTGTCGCACTAGAATGAGACAAAGCTCAGTCAGCCACCGACCCAATCAGTTGCCTGCTGTTGTCTGTTTATGATAAAGTTTCTTTATTTCAATACCATACTATATCATAGTATTATTATTATTTTAATGAATTAATAAGACATATTTGATTCCAAACTTTGATAAGAGCACAAGTCAGAATTAAGTTAGGCATGGTACCCATCATGCTGTTGCTTTACCAATGGTTTTCTTCTTACTAATATATACCTCACCTCATTAAAACATTACTCTTTTCAATGATTTCTTTGTTAAATTTTATGTTTTGGTGTTTCTTTTTCTTTAATTTCGACACAAAGGTTTTAGTTTTAAGAATTATAATGAAATACTTATTATTTTATTTTATTTATATCACAATTGTTGAAGAGATTTTCATTTAGTGGCCAAAATATCTTAATTCGGAATCGAAAATTATAAGAATTGAAGCTATATACCGCAAAATTTTTATGGAAGAAAAGATATAAGTGATAAAGGAAGTGAAGAAAGAAATGGTATAACTATATAAGTAGTAACTAGCCAATGGCCCGTTTGATACACAGATTTGTTTAGTACTTTATAAATGTAAATTTGGTTTATTTTGATTTATTGCTTTTTTTTTTATTACTTTTTATGTAATTTATTGATTTATATAAATAATTAAATAACTCATAAACATATTATGAGAAGGGTGTAATAATTAATATCAAATTTTATTGGTTAATATTATCAATATGAAAGATAATTTTTCTTAGTTTTGGTTTTAATTTCAAATTTTAATTTTTTCGTAATTGCCGAATTGAAGATGAAAAGATACTAACAATAACTAATTAAAAAAACATGTGAGATATGATGATATAAATCTATTAATACATTTAATGAAGAACAAAAGAACCACAACATATACAATATAAGTATTTCTTATAAACAAATATTTTATTTCATTTATACCCATTCGGAAAAGTGGTATATATAATAAAAAGTTAAAATTATTGAAAATTCAAGCGAACTGTTTTGGTAAGTAGATTAATACGTAGATATTAAACAAACATAGAATAAAAAAAATTTGAAAATTTGAAATCTTAGTTTGATTGTTACTACTTTAGTAGTTATATACATATAGATACAAAGTTACTACTTTTCCACTTAGCAAATTCAAATAGCTATTTTCCCTTGTAGCTAGTAATTTCAATGATAATTGCTTGATTGTGATAATATGAAAATTAAAGAAAGAAAATGAAATAATGTTAGATGTATTGAAATCTTTTAATATTTTGAAAGAAAGAAAGAAAGAAATAGACAATAAGGACACATGGCAGAGGTAGTTCGGGTCTCTAAGAGGATAAATTACCGAATGAGGAAGCAGAGACAGTTTGGGTCTCTAGAAAGTCTACCAGGTACTCTATCATCGGGGACAGCTTTATCGTAAGTCATTCAGTCGCCCATGGTTAAAATGCATCTCGGTGAAGGAAGGCAATTATATG
Organism: Euphorbia tirucalli; assembly: GCA_039660915.1. Classification (NCBI taxonomy): domain Eukaryota; kingdom Viridiplantae; phylum Streptophyta; class Magnoliopsida; order Malpighiales; family Euphorbiaceae; genus Euphorbia; species Euphorbia tirucalli. Next base: position 14,156,404 of record CM077636.1, on the reverse strand, counting down.
TTAAGAGAGCTCCATGAGGGAATCTGCGGATCACATCAAACTGCTCTAGCAACTGTCCGAAGTGCTATGCTAATAGGGTAAATTTGGGAACGATGAAGGAGGACTCGGATGCCTATATGGTTGCATGCCACCAATGTCAGATACACTCCAAGAAAACGACTCGATCTCCGGCAGAACAGACAACAATCCTCACAGCTTAGCCTTTCTCCACGTGGGGAATAGACCTAATAGGGCCAATGCCGGAAACAAGCAGGCAACAGAAGTGGTTGATTGTCGCAGTTGACCATTTTACCGAATAGGTAGAAGCCGAAGCTGTATCCACCATAACCCTGGAGAAAATGATAAGCTTCATCCAGGAACACATCCTAGGCAGATTCGGCATTCCCAAAGTCTTCATCACGTATAACGGCACATAGTTCACTTCCAAAAAGTTTGTTGAATTCTGCAAAAATTTTCACATTGATCACAGGTGTAGTTCAGTGGCCCATCCTCAATCCAACGATATGACAGAAGTCACCAACCGGACCTTGTATGAGGGGATAAAGAAAAGGCTAGAAGAACACAATGGAGCATGGGCAGATGAGTTGAACAGTGTTTTTTGGGCATATCGGACCACCCCAAGACGGGCAACGGGAGAAACGCCTTTTGCTATGACATACAGAATCGAGGTAGTTATTCCAGTAGAGATTGGTTTCCCAGGTTATAGGGTTGCTTATTATAGCAAGGCACATAATGATATCAACATTCGTTTCTATCTTGATTCTTTAGAGGAAGGAAGGGACCGGGCCTTTATTCTCATGGCTGCTTACAAAAGCCGCATCACGAGATACCATGGCAAGAAAGTCTGGGCAATATCGTTTCAGCAGGAGACCTAGTCCTCAAAGATGCCGAGGCTTCCCAAACAAGGGAAGGCAAAGGGAAGCTAGAAGTGAAGTGGGAAGGACCATATCGGATCGAGAAGGTCGTTGGCTCGATCACTTACGAGTTAAGTCGGATGGATAGGATGGAGGTCCTGCAAACCTGGAACGCAAGAAATCTCCAGAGATACCACCATAGTTAGCTCTGGAAACTTTGTAAATGTTGCACTCTTTTTCCCTCATTAACGGTTTTTCCCACAGGGTTTTCTTTGATGAGGTTTTTAACAAGGCAACTTTCTTTAGAAGGGCTTTAACAATTTTATATTTATTCGGCTTTACATCAATAAAAATTCACTTTTGAAATTTATTGTTAATTATGAAGTATATGCTCGGTGTAAACCATGAGAGACTTCAAACTCGGAATAGGACTATAGAAGTCCCAGATATAACATAAGGAATTTAATCCTGAAACTAAAATAACAGGCAAATAGAAATACTTTATATAAATACCTCGTTAAAAAGGAGGAAGAATTGATTACAGAATGCCTTCTTAGAGGACTTGTGAAAAAACAACAAATAAGCAAGAAGGAAGCCCGGACTACTCTTTTGGGTTAGATGCTCCATCTGCTAGCTCCGGAGGATTGATCTCATTCTGCTCATTCATCACCAGGACTGAGGTGACGAGGTTTTCTTTTGGCCCTGGTAGGGTAAGGTCCTTAATCTTTGGTAAGGGGGAAGAAATAGGAGAAAGATCCATCTCCTGAGGGAAGTCCTTAAATAGGAATGCTTTTTTATTACAGAATGCTTTTTTTTCCTATTACGAGGGAAAATTTTAGAATATTCCTGGAGTATGATACTCCGTAAAAATACATTAACAAAAAGGGTGATGCTTGGGTTGTTAAGGTATAATAAAAAAAATACAAATATCTTTTTTATAATTAAGAGAGTATATACCTTAGGAGTACTGTAAAATTTCTCCATTATGAGTTGAAAAAATAAAGATCTTGTGTAGTTTTTACTCTTTTCAATAATTTTTAATTGTATAGAGAAACAATTAGTTAATTTTTATAATTTTATGTATTACATTAATTAGTCCAATTAGTCCATATGTGTATTTTAAAATTTCTAAGTTTTGTTTTAGTTAATTACTTGGCTCATCCACTAATAATATAAAAGTATAAAATTAAATTAAGTTATTAACGATTATTCAAATTTAACCCAATATTTTTGATAAATTTTTTGCAATATATATACATCGACATTTCTGTTAAAATCATAATTCATTACTCATAAATTTTTTTGAAGATGACAAAATTGATGCATTTGTATAATTAAAACTTGTTTCTTACATTTTTATATCTCTAAGGACTAATTGTGTTTCTTTCTTTGAGTATATATAAAGAATATTTTTTGGAAAAAGAAATAAGAAGATAAATATTTTTGGAAAATGTAAGTCTTATAATAAATAACATGTGAAACCTTGGAAGAGAGAAAAGACGTTGATCATGGTTTCCAAAGTGTCACTTCTCATCTACTTTTTGGAGGACATGGAAAGAATTTTTCCTAAAGCATGATAGTAAAATATTTACATCCTCTAGTCTGAGACGTTAGTATCTACTTTTAGAAAGTATAACCAATAGTGATACTGATTGTGAGCGGAAGACGCGTTTTCGACGGGACGCGAGACTCCCTTTCAGAAGGGGCACCTAGAACTCGGGCGGGACCCTCCCTCGAGTGGGGTTTTTAGATTAGAAATTCGTTTTTAGAAAATCAGATTATTTCGTAAAAGAATCGAGACCTAAATCTCGATAAAAAGTATAGGAGTCGCCACCCGGCTCAGCTCGACCGGGAAATTACAGTGTAGCTGAACCAAAGCGGAAACTGCCACACTTTTCAGAGATCTAGGTTCAGATAAGTCCCTTAATTCACGTCTAATCAAAATAAAATGGCTAATGTTCTATAATGACACTTTAAAGTGCTAAAATTGATTTTATTGAATAAATACATGCGGCGCGCGTACATGATAATACAAAATAAAAGTAAAGAAATAAATATTTAAAAGAGTTACAACCCGATCGAATGGAAAATAAAACTCTCGGCCTCACGATACAAGCGCCTAAAATACACGAGAATCTAGAAAAAATTACAATCGCCTAAAATACACGAGTTGATCTATTAAATACATTAAAAATAAAAAATAAAGAAATTAAAGCTGCAAAACAAATGGTTAGCACAAATATATGGCACACCACACATAGGACTTAAGTTGGACAGAATTGGGAATTTTAGAGTTCGGGGTCATGCATTTGGGGGTAACTGGGTCGGCCCGATCGGCCGGCCTGATTAGACCTGGAAAACAGTTTTAAAACATCCCTGTATTTTTGGTTTTGTGAGAAAATCTTTTTGAAAATATTTTTCCGGTTTATTTTAATTTAGCATACGAGATGGGTCGGTTTTCGGGAGAACCGGGTCTCCGTCGTGGTTTTGTTCTAAATGCAAAAACACCGAAAAATAAATCTAAGGTCGTGAATGCACACTTCAAAATTCATTTTTGATGATTTTTTATTTTTCAAGATTTTTTCTGATTTTTATGAAATTTTTGGGGTTTTTATAAATTTTTTGGATTTTTAAGGCATTTCTGCTTCTGGCCGAGAACTACAGTCGTACGACTATAATTACAGTTGTGCGACTGTAGTCCTACCTTGAGCAGAAATCGCCAAAATTTTGAAAAGAAATAAAACTGAGGACATTTATAAACGGTCGTACGACTATAGATCAAAATGGCACGACTGTACTTACAGTCATGCCCCTGTTCTTTGTGATAAGAACAGTCGTACGACTGTTCTTAATTTTCCAGAAACAGAAGTGAAAAAAGTTGGATAAAAATGCACAAAAATCAACCAAAGTACCCAGAAAGCACGAAAATAAGAAGGATTGAGGTGTATTTACCTATTTGGCGCTGATCCACTGTAGGATTGACCCCCTGGCAATGCACCAATCCATGTGAAATTACTTCTTTTCCTTGGTGTGTTAAGGTTGCAAATGGGTCCAAAAACTCCCAAAAAAGTTACGGATTTAAGCTTGTTTTGTGTCTAGGAATAATTTAGATTTCGTGTGTTGATTTTAACCTACGATTTCTAACTCATTTTACACATTAACCCTTTGAAATTAGGAAGAAAAAGATTCAAGAAAGGGTGAGTTTTTTTGTTTTTTGCTCTCTCTCCCTTCTTTCTTCTTTTTCTCTCTAAATTTTCTTAGATTAGAAAATCTGCCAAAGTCCTGTTCTTTTTTTCTTTTTGCCTCTTTATCTCTCTTTTTAACGAGAAATCTTGAGCATTAAATGCTCAAGATTTTCTCCCATTTTTTTATTCAAGGGGTATGGGTTCTGCAACCTGCCCCGGAATTGACAGTCGTACGACTGTAAGTAAGTTACAGTCGTACGACTGTAATCAAAATCCCACGATTGTAATTACAGTTGTGGTAATCAAGTCTTTTTTTTTAGATCCGGAAAATTCCGTGCTCACAGGCTGCTCCTCGTGTAGCTAAAGTCCGATTCTTTACACGGATTTAGGTACACGATAAAGAACACGGGATCAAAGGTAGTGTGCACGTGTGTGGCTTGTAGGTTAATTTCATGAGACTTTTAGTAGATAGGCATTTTCTTATGATCCCTTTTCACATAAGAAAGACACCGGGGAAATACGATTCTTGGAGCCAAGCGGTTCCCTATGATCCTTTTTCACATAAGGAGGATGCCAGCAAAAACATGACTTTTGAGAACAGATAGTCATGTATGACCTACCATATAGAGCCATAGCGGTCGTAGTGTGCAATTGGTGAGCGTATTTATTCCTTGATCGATAATTTTGAAACAAAAACTTTTGCCCCTTCGATCAAGAATGAGTAGATGCATTTCTGGTTACCTTTTATAGTCATGTAGGACTAAAATTGTGGAGTGTGTGACAGTCGTGTGCGACTTGGTGCACTCAACGGACTGACACAGAATTTCTTGTTCCGTTTTAAAGTCGCGGTGGACTGGGATTTGGTGAAGGGTGTGACAGCCGTGTGCGACTTGGCGCACTCAACGAACTGGTACGGAAATTCTGGTTCCGTTTTAAAGTCGTGGTGGACTGAGATATGGTGAATGGTGTGATAGCCAAGTGTGACTTGGCGCACTCAACGGACTGACATGGAAATTCTGGTTCCATTTTAAAGTCGTGGTGGACTGAGATTTGGTGAAGGGTGTGACAGCCGTGTGTGACTTGGCGCACTCAACGAACTGGCACGGAAATTCTGGTTTCGTTTTAAAGTCGTGGTGGACTGAGATTTGGTGAAGGGTGTGACAGCCGTGTGCGACTTGGCGCACTCAACGAACTGACATGGAAATTCTAGTTCAGTTTTAAAGTCATGGTGGACTGAGATTTGGTGACGGGTGTGACAGCCGTGTGCGACTTGGCGCACTCAACGAAATAGCACGAAAATTCTGGTTCCGTTTTAAAGTCGTGGTGGACTGAGATTTGGTTGAGAATGTGAGGCAATCAGGTATGACTTGGCATACATGATGTGTCGAAAATGCAATTTGGTGGAATTGTACTTACAGTGAATTTTTCGTAAGTTTTCTCGGGTTTCGTGTCCTTTGGATGAGGTAGACCATCGCTGGAGAAATTAATCGCTGACGGGTTGGCCCTATAAAATTGCTGAAATATCTTTCCGTGGGGAATAATTAAGCATTTGGTGATAAAATTGGGTTTAGGAAATAAATAAAGGAAATTAATGAAAAAATTCCCCCCTCTTTTCCACTACAGTCGTCCGACTATATTCAAATTTGACTACAGTCATACGATTGTAGATGAAGTACAGTCATACGACTATACTTCATGGGCAGAATTAAATAAAGGGGCGGTTTCCGTCCTTTTCTCTCCCACTCCTCTATTTCCAAAAGTTTCAGTTTTCTCTCTCTCAGAAAACCGATTCCTAACCCCGAAAACTTATGAAAATGTTGAAGAAAGTAGGAAAGAAAGTGAAAAAACTCTCAAATAACCTGATTCAGAGACCCAACAATGCAGATGAGATCCCTTTTTTGAGTGTTTCAAATGGATACGGTCATCCTCGGTATACGGAGCACTTTGGGATCAGATTCGGGATGGAGATCCCGATTTTGCTGGAGATGGGTTCCCATTTGTCTACCACCCAGGTTGGTATCCCAAATTCGAACTTTGATTTTGAGTTTTTGAATAGTTTGCCCTTTGAAGATTTGAATCTGATTTGGCATGTTTTACTGCTTTCTGGGTTGATTTATTAAGTATAATACATACTAGGAGTTCCCTGTAGTTAATAGGAACAAGAAACTAGAAAAAACAAGTTAGAAATTGCGAAAATTGCATGAAAATCAAATTCTGTCTGCAGGTGTATGAACAGTCGTACTACTATTCATGCAAATGATGCACAGTCGTATGACTATAGGATGAACAGTCGCGCGACTATAGCCACGCTCGTGCGATGCGTGCTACAGTAGTATGACTGTAGCTTAAAAAACAGAGAATTTTTTTTTAATGAATAATGAATGATTTATGCATGTCCCTTTTAATTGATGTTAATTATGCAAAAATTGAATATGTATGCATTATACTTCCCAAATATGTAGGATTAGGGGATTTCCGGCAGCGGGAATCTCTCTCTGCTCCAGGTCTGGTGGGGGCCGCCTCCCTGAGTTTGTGAGGGCTCGGGTTAGGATCTTGGGTCTTGAGACCTTTATTATGTCATTGCCTGCTAGCACGCCGCATACTTCCCACGCCGTGTTGATGGCCTTGTGTGAGAGGTGGGTTTCCACTACCCACACATTCCATCTACCCATCGCGGAGTTCACCATCACCCCCTCCAACTTTGCTGCTATTACTGGATTCGGGTTCGGAGGGACCCCGATCATGTTCAACTGCTATCTGACTCATCAACAGCTGGTGGACGACTATATTGGGAGATTGATTGGCTGCACCCCTGAGAAGGGGAAGATTCTGTGTTCACGGATGGAGGTTTTCTAGTCTGCTCGCCCAGACCTATCGGGAGAGGATGTGGAGAGGTGCGCTCGGGCCTACGTGCTCGTCCTGCTGTCGTGCACCTTCTTTCCCACCGGACAGAGTACTTGTAATCTGACTCTGCTCCTCACTCTAGCGGACCTGGCTGCCTTTCCTACTCTGGATTAGGCCCGAGCTACATTGGGGCAGCTATTTTACGGCCTAGATTTAGGCGTCCGGGGGAGACAACAGGAGATCATCGGCTTTTGGTTTGGCCTCTTGGTATTATCTTTTCCTCCGCTTTTTTTTAACTATTTTATTAATAACAGATTTGGGTGTTCGAGCACCGCATTCTGGAGCCGCCTAAGCTGCGAGACATCCAGGATGACGATCAGTCGACCGTCCTGTGCTGCTGGATGCAGGAGTGGTAGGGCATTGGCTGCGACTTGCAGGAGGTTAGACAGGGTTTGCTTGATGCTTCTTGGCAGAGGGTAAGCAAACAAAGCTCGTTAGTAAGAGAAAAATTTAATTTAACTTTTAGTTACCTATGTTGAATTTCTTTTATTGTATTTTTGTAGATCCAGCACCCTCCGTGGCGAGATCAGTGTGCCATCTCTTTATTCGTGCAGACATCAGCGCGGTTTGACCACCGCCGGTTTGTCTTAGAGTGCCTGATGTCCCAGGAGTGGTACCTGGGTGAGTGCCTCAGTCTTTTTGACCACGTGGACGGCCCAGTTGATCGGCTCGTACCTCCATCGCTTCCGTTTACTCTGTTGTGGCCCCACTTGGCTAATCCTGTTGTAGACCGCGACATCTTCGGAAAGGGTTACAGTGTTGACCCTATCAATGGAGATTATCCGACTTTTATTCAGCAGTGTCTGCTGCCAGTTACGGGTGATGCGCCGGCGGCTCCTCCTACCCGTCAGGTACTTACTTCCCCTTCTTCTTCTTCTTCTTCTTTTTTTTTTAATGTTCTTCTGTTTGCAGGTCAAGAGGCATAGGGGATCCAGTTCCACTCAGCCGAGTGGCCCGACAGGCGAGAGTACTGAGACCGCCATGATTGGTGGGCATGTCCTGGTTCAAGATAGGGGCCACCCTGTCTATGCTGGCAGCTCCGTAGCCTCAGCTGCTCAGGCTGCTGGTGTGGTGGAGGGTCACTTAATGACCGAGCTTAGGACCAGCTTCAACATGATAGGGCTAGGCGGTAGCTATTCCTATAGGACGTGGCCGGTTCACCGTGAGCAGCCACTTACATTTGCTCCAGCGGACACCACCCATGTAAGTTTTTTTTTTTGACTTTCTGGTATGTTCTAGGTTCCGCGGGCTTAGGTGCAGGACATAGCCTATCAGTACATGGGCTTGGAGGCCTTCATGGTCCAGGAGAACGCCATGTGGGCGGTAAGTATTCTGTAGTTTTTGCATTATCTGATGATTTATGCAATGCATGAATGTGTATGTATGTATGTATGCATATTAATTTATGTTGTTATTTTACAGTCTCGAGTGCAGACATTCCAAGACCAGGCTAGACAGGCTGCTGCTTTTGAGGCTCGGGCCTTGGTTTCGGCCCAGGAGGCAAATCGGATGAGAGCTGACGTAGCCAAGCTGTAGGCTGAGCTGACCCGAGTGCCGGAGGACTTTGACTCCTACAGGACTACACATCAGAGTGAGTCCGAGGAGGAGGAGGAGGAGGGAGAGGGACAGAATGAGAGCTAGATAGAGTGCTCTGTTTCACACTTTTTTTTTGTATTGGATTACTGTATGCAACATGAACTTCATTTTTATTATTATGGGACTTGGATGCAACAACCTACTGATGGATGTTTATGTGTAATGGCACGATGTATGCAATATGAACGTCTAAGAAAAATATCAAACATGCATAATATCATTACGACGACATCACAATGATTACGACAGAGAAATTAACAGTGACTCCGGCTTTAGACATCACCCTCTTCTTGTTACCAACACGTCCTCTCGGTTTTCCGTGTCAGAAATTTTCTCTTTGTGATGATTTTTTTTTTGGTCCAAGAGTTCTGCGGGAGCGTTCCAGCCAAATTGATCTCTTTGTATTGATCCGTTTTGAGATTGGAAAGCACACCTTGACAATGCTCATCAGAAGTCGTGAGAACATTGCTGCTGATGACATCCAATGGTTTGGCCTTTACCTGCCCCTAGTATTAGAGGTTTGTATTTGGGGTATAAAACACTAAATCAGACATGGTTCGCTGAGCGCTGTCACCCCGTATGTGGACATTGACATGCAATGACATGACGAATGCATATTGAACATCAAAATTAAATATAACATTTACGACATAATGAATGTGGATGCATTAGGAAAATCCAAAGTGTGGCTCTAGTTTTGATTGACGCTCCTTCAAATTACCAATATGTCTTTTCGGTTTTCCACATTGGAGGATTCTTTCTTTTTTTTTTTAACATGTGACAGAGTGTACAGCTGAGCATTGAACTGCATCAATTGAATACCCACTGGATCCTCTAAGAGTTTAACCTCATATGCATGTTCCCAATTCAACTCGCGCATAGTTCTCAAAGATGAACACAGCTTTTAATCCTTCAAAGTACGGTGCCAGAATGAAAGAACCACCAATAAGTAGTCACTTCCGTTGTGGTCGAAGACTGAGTTCTTGAAATGGTTGGTAAATGCAACTTCCTTTTGCATATTGGCACGGCAGGCTTTGTAAGTCCTCCCATTCACGATTGTTGAAGGGTTTGTAAAACTTGGTTGCCCCAGCACTGTTGGTGAAGTTCATGAGTGCACAACCAATATTTCCTCTAATCCTGGAGTCCATAGGCAAATAGAGGGAATCATAAGCAGACTATTCTTTGGACTTGAACGGAGGGTAAAGGGTGTTGAAGGTATGGATGAAGATTGAGACGGGGAGCGTTTTGGATTTGAAGATGTGGGAGCCCAAATCTTTCACAGGTTTTTTTTTCTTTTTCTTTTTTTGAAAATGAGAAAGTCCAAATTTTTCGTAGAAAGGGTGCGAAAGATCCGGTGGCGATGAAAATTGAGATGATGAGTCATTCCCGTGTTAGCTGTTGCTGCCATATGAGAGAAAAATTCTTCCGTCTGCACTGATCTTTTTTTTTTGAAGGAACTAAATCCAAGCCACAGCCACCTCTTGGTTTTCCTGCTGCATTCAAATTCGTGCATGTCATATGTGCTTAATATGTCTTTTTGAATGAACAATGCATGCGTAATGTCATATGCACAGGAATGTCATGCAAACAAGATTATACATGCACTACAACCAAGGAATGATTCAGAGTTTTACAATAAGATGGATGGTGAAGGTCATTTGAATTTCTTGGTGGTTGGTGCTTTGGATAAGTTTGGGTTTTTATTTTCGAGGTTTTGGTATAGGGTACCTTCTTGGGGTATGAGACCAAGTTTTGCCTCTGGGAGGATTTTTTTTATTATTTTATTATTTTTTATTTTTTTTTTTTTGTGATTGCCTTAAGGAGAGCTTTTGATTCGGTTTTGCCTCTAGGAGAACTTTCTTGGTTCGGGTGCCTCAAGGAGGGCTTTTTGGTTTGATTTTGCCTCTAGGAGGGCTTTCTGGTTTGATTTTGCCTCTAGGAGGGCTTTCTGGTTTGATTTTGCCTCTAGGAGGGATTTTTAGGTTTGGGTGCCTCAAGAAGGACTTTTGATCTGGTTTTGCCTCAAGGAGGGCTTTCTGGTTTGATTTTACCTCTAGGAGGGCTTTCTTGGTTCGGCTGCCTCAAGGAGGGCTTTTTCGATTTTGTTGCCTCAAGGAGGACTTTTCGGTTGATTTTGTGTCAAGGAGGGCTTTTTAGGTTTGGGTATCGTGTGTGCCTTTTAAGTTGAGGCTCTGGGGCAGGATTGGTAGTGTCTTTCAAAGATTGTTGAGTTGAATCAGCAGATGCCTCGGTGGAAGTGGTACCATCGTATCATTTTATTTATCTCACAATCTCACCTTTTAAGAGAGAGTTCGTTCAAGACCAGGTTCACCTTTAGGTTCCCCACAATACTCAGAATGATGTCATGCATTTTGATATTATGTGTGTTGGATATGTCGTTTCAGATGGTCAAATACATGCATAATGCCATGGATAAGTAATCATCACATAAGACGAAAATAACTTTCATTGCATTCATGATGAATTCAATACATCCCATAAACAAAATGAGTCCTTTGTAAAAGGGAATCTCCAAGAGGCATTGATCTTATAGACTCTAATTATTTTCCGTTTGGTCACCATTTCAGCTTCAGCATCCTCAACCCACTCTTATCAAAGCAGACTCTGCAGTTTTTCATCATATTCTTCTCCTCGGGAGACTTGAGAAGTTTCCTTGGTGGTCTCCCTAATTGCCCCCGGTTGTTTATCAGAGAAGGTCGAGGTTTCCAATTTTCCATCGTTGACTAGCTTCTGGATCTCCTTTCTTAAAGTAAAACAATCATTGGTTCGATGGCCCAGTATAACATGATAGCTACAGAAATTGTTCTTTTGTGCTTTTGTCGGCTTTACAAATGGCCTGATACTCTGCAGGAGACCCTCCTCTCTATATCTGACGAATAGCTTGCCTAATGAGTCAGCCCATGGAGAAATGCCTTTTCCACTACCCCCGGTAAGTGAGTTTTTGGTATGCCGTGGAATGGAATCGGTGCCAACGTTCGTCTTAAGGGACCTCTTCAGTTCTATTTCATCAGTCGGCCTTGCAAACCCGAATCTTGGAGAGAGGGCCTTCGAAGGTGTTGAGGGCGAGTGTTAGCAAACTGGGCATTTTGTTCGTTGCTAACATCAGTATTGGAGTCTGAGAATACCGTATTTTTCATTTTCCCCTCTAGTTCTGCCACTCGTGCTTCCAATTCGGTGCACCTTGCTGTCAGTTTTTCTACTCTGTCAAGATCACCTCCCAGTACTTCTCTCAGCATTGCTGCCGCTTCCTTCCTGACTGCCTTTCGGAACCGTGATGAGGCGATATGATCCTCCACAATATCCGTTATGGAGTTGAAGTTCATTGGGTTGGCCATTCCCGAAATCTTTTCCCTTTTCCCTCTGATAAGAACACTTATTAGCATTGACAGGCGCATACTCATGAAGAATACCAAATCACAGATGATGTAGTCATGGATACATGATGGGATATGTATGTGCATGAATGATGAGTTGCATATATGATGTCACAAGGGAGATGATGATGAGGATATTGATTTTTTTTTTGGACATTCCAAGAACACCCGATGCCATGCAAGAGATAATGCGAAAAGACCACGTGTGGACCGCTACACAAACAAGGGTTCAGTGCTTTTGGAGCACCTAGTGAATATCGTGAAATGATCGCGTGTGTGCCAACACACGGATAGAGTTTCGACACCTTGTAGGTCTATGAGATGAAGTGAAACGGTCGCATAGGGCCGGCCCATGGACAGAGTTCTGAAGCTTTTGAGGCATATGATATGGGATGATGTTTACAGACAAGTCTCGTGTAGGTAAGGACACGGACAGAAGTTCGGTGTTCATGGAACGCCTTTCATGATTCGGTAATGCTATGAAATGCCCCTATATGGGTAATAATCTGGTACTCGTAGAGCACCTCAAATGATAAAATAATGTCAATGTCATGTAACAATCCGAAATGGATCGCGACGCACCAACAGAACTTCGGCATCCCCACAATGCCAATGATAAATGATGTCAAGCCATGTAATGATATCGTATGACCTACTACACGAAAATAAGACCTAAGACCATTGTGGTCTCCTATTGAATGAAATGGTTTAGTGAAATTGCCGAGTGCATCCCGGTACACGGGCAGAACACGGGTAGTTTTAGGACTCCCGATATGTTATAAAATGAAATGACCATGAAGGGTATCCTCAGAATGTCCTTAATTTAAATGATATGAAATGACGTGAATGCTTGTGTCACATAAAAATGCAAGTGGCTGCACAAAAACGTGGTTAGGATGCATGACATACATGATGATGTCGTGTATGCTTTGCGAAAAGAACAATATACAGGACATAAATATGCATGGCACACAAATAGAATATCGTGGCTGCATGAAAACGTGGTTAGAATAAATGCCATGCTTATGTTGATGCCTTGAAAATAGCTGTATGAAAACGTGGTAGGATGGCACGTAAGCAAAGTTTCGGCGCTCGGGGAGCACCTTGGATTTTCGTAATGTAAAATGAGATGAACATACGCGTGGCACATGGTCGGGATTTTCGGCGCTTAGGGAGCACCTAAATGATTTGATGATGCATGAAATGTAATTTTTCGACGCTCGTGGAGCACCTAACTGATTTAATGTGTGAAATGAGATTTTTCGGCACTCGTGCAGCACCTAAATGATGTAATGGATGTGATGCAATTTTTTGGCACTCGTGGAGCGCCTAAGTGACTTGATGTATGCGATGGAATTTTTCGGCACTCGTGGAGCGCCTATATGCATGAAATGTAATTTTTTTTTGCGCTTGTGGAGCACCTAAATGATTTAATGCATGAAATGAAATTTTTCGGCGCTCGTGGAGCACCTAAATGATGAAATAAAGTGAATTTTTTCGGCGCTCGTGGAGCACCTAAGTGATTTCCTACTTGGTACGCGGTGTAATGTGTATGACCCTTATGGGGTTGTTCAAGGCCCACATGAATGTTTTATGCGTGACACGCGTTCGATATGGCTACAAAATAAATTGGTTAAATGCTTATGACATTTACATGATGCATATGAATTAATGTTTTCACACAATGAAAAGATGCATGGCTGCAAAAAATGTGGTTAGTATAAATATCACGCGGGTGATTAATGTATTTACACACGAAAAAATGGAGATGGCTGTACAAAAGATGTGAGTTAGTGTCACACAAATGCTTTACATGTGGTATGTTATATTCGTGAAAAATGATGTTGATGATGGTATGTTATGAAGGGATGAGAAACACGTAGCATATAGCACACGAATTATATTCCTCCAACCTTATTCCTCCAAACGTGGTCAAGTCGAGAAAATTCTAACCGAGTCCTAGGAGAGGTTCCCTTCGATCACCAACAGGGGATGATGAAGGCGTAATTTATTTTATTCACACGATTTATTTTGGTATCCTAAGGGAATCCAACTAGGGTTGCTTAAATGAGTTTGGTCCAAAGTCGGGATAACAACAAGGCTCCCATAGCAAAATATACTCCTCACTTCTCCCCACTTAAGGATCCGAACAAAGGGGTTCGTACGAGGCTATGGGTGGTGTTTCATATCCGTGCCCCTAAGACCCAGAGGAACTTAGGCGACACTTCAACAATTCACCGGGCTCAATAATGGATACTTCACCTAATGCAAGAATGTCTAACTACAAAAAATGTATAAAATGTCATACAAGAATCATCCGCCTTATTTTGATTAGACATTTTTCAGGGCTTGTCAAATTCTTTCAAGTTTTTGAAAAACTTTTGAGAAATCCCTAGCGGAGTCGCCAATGTGAGCAGACGATGCGTTTTGGACGGGACGCGAGACTCCCTTTCGGAAGGGGTGCCTCGAACTCGGGCGGGACCCTCCCTCGCGTGGGGTTTTTGGATTAGAAATTCGTTTTTAGAAAATCAGATTATTTCGTAAAAGAATCGAAACCTAAATCTTGATAAAAAGTATAAGAGTCGCCACCCGGTTTAGATCGACCGGGAAATTACAGTGTAGCTGAACCAAAGCAGGGACTGCTACACTTTTCAGAGATCTAGGTTCGGACAAGTCCCTTATTTCATGTCTAATCAAAATAAAATGGCCAATGTTCTATAATGACACTTTAAAGTGCTAAAATTGATTTTATTGAATAAATACATGCGGCGCGCGTACATGATAATACAAAATAAAAGTAAAGAAATAAATATTCAAAAGAGTTACAACCCGATCGAATGGAAAATAAAACTCTCGGCCTCACGATACAAGCGCCTAAAATACACGAAAATCTAGGAAAAATTACAATCCCCTAAAATACACGAGTTGATCTATTAAATACATTAAAAATAAAAAATAAAGAAACTAAAGCTGCAAAACAAATGGTTAGCACAAATATATGGCACACCACACATAGGACTCATGTTGGACAGAATTTGGAATTTTAGAGTTCGGAATTTTTCTTAGATTTTTCCCTATTTTTTTATTCAAGGGGTATGGGTTCTGCAACCTGTCCCCGAATTGACAGTCGTACGACTGTAATCAAAATCCCATGACTGTAATTACAGTCGTGGTAATCATGTCTTTTTTTTTTAGACCCGGAAAATTCCGTGTTCACACTGATGTTGAGGCATCAACAATACTGATAGATCAAATATCCAAAACTCATTTGAAGTTTTCTCCAAATTTAGTATAAATGGGTACAAAAGAACTTGTCTCTCTTAATCATTTTTTGGAAAACTCACATCTCTTAAACGGCTCCAAAATGTATTTAATGGTCCTTCAACATTCAAATTTGAAGAGAGCCTATTTATTCAAGCTTGAAGCCTCCATTGAAGATTAATCGAAGCACAAAAGTAAGAAAAAAAAAAAAAAAGAAAGTTAAAGAGATCTTATTTAGTGTCAAAACTCTTTATTCATATTTATATAACATATCTTTAACAAAATTGAAGTGTATTGTATTACTTGTCTAACAGTTGTATCTTTTAAATATATAATCTTGCAAGAAGGGTATTTACTAGATAGAGATAAACTAAGTTGTTAATAAGTATTGAATTTTGCCTTACTTTGGAGAGGTACCTTGGAGAGAGGATTACGCAAGGAAGGCCGGACCTAAAAAAAACCTAATATATTTCATTTTCTTGCTTTCATCCTTTCACTTCAAATTTGCTACTGATTTTCATTTCAAATTTTTGATTATTTTTCAATACTATCGTCTATTAGTTTTAATCATTTGATAGTATTGTTGGTATTATGACAAACACTCTATTTCACACTTAATAAATAGTATGTCAATACTGATAGTTAGGAACAAAAAAAAAATATCTATCAATATTTTTAATTCTCTACTCATACTATTGTTTGTACAGTTAACAAATTACTTACAACTGTGGTAATTAACAAGTCAAATACACAATATTCTTTATCAATTGTATTGAGTCATCACTTAAAAGGAATAATACTTGTCAATAGTATTGATTGTGAACAATGTTCAAAAGAAAAAAAATTTAAGTTATAAAAATCTTCAAAATGCTAATTCACCTATCTCTTGTACTTTAATAGCCTTACGGGACCAAAAATTTTTATGTTGTTGTATATTAGTTCTAATGTTTTTGGCTTTAAACTTGTCAAAATATTGACTTTTGGCCCCTAAGGTTTTTATTTGGTGAGATTTAGCCTTAACCTTTAATGTCCCCTTAATAGACAGATCTGTCACGTGCAAGACCCACACAACGTTAAATGATGCATGTGTCGAGAATAAAGACTCGTTATTGAAATCCTTTTACCAAATGTTGACACGTAGAATCCAAAATGCCATGTTATTTTTATGGATTCCATGTGTCAAAATATAGTAAAAAAAATTTTAATGACATGAGATTATATCTGAGAGGTGCGTCAGTTAATGGTGTGTGACCCCAAGCATGACAACTATCAATATGCACATTTTAATAAATATGGTGGAGGCTAAATCTCGTCGAACAAAAGTGGTCAAAACTCATTATTTTAGGAAGTTTAGGAGTCCAAAATATGGTTTCACCTTTTATGTAGTGTCTTCAAACTTACATCAACTATTGTTATGAATCTTGAATTTTTTTTTTAATATCCTATGTATTGTTCATCTTATTTATATGGTTTATTTGATGGAAAGTTGTAAAAACAATTTGCGCTAGTTTACAATTTTATTTTGGTATTTTAGGCAATGTTTTATTAAAATGTCTATATTTTGCAAGAATGTCCAAAAGAAAGGGAGAATTCAAATAGAGATGGCAACAAGTAGGATTTTTGCAGATTTTGGCACTACCCATCCAAATCCTATTCACTAAAATAATTACATGTCATGTCCCATTACCCGGTAAACCGAATTCCATTCCCGTCTTATATATTTTTTGGTACTCATTAATTATTTGCACCTATGAAAATTACTCGTTTAATTAAAACAATAAATTACATAGTAATAGCTATTTAACAATATTAAAGTATATTGTATTCACAAAAATACACGCAAACATTATTAAGAAGAGGAATTTGCTTCAATGGTTAAGGGTTATATAATTTAAAAACCATTCCATAGTATTACACCCATCTTTTAATTGGACCGATTTTGAAGTGGGCTGGTTAAAAACATTAGATCCAATTGATTGATATGGATAATTAATTAATAAATGTGAATTGGTTACACAATTAATAAATTGGTTAATTATGGAGTAAAATATGGTTTATGGAAAAAGTGGGTTTTTAATGGGACAAAAAGCAGCAGTTGTGAAAGTAGTGCAAGGTGATCATGGAGCACCCTTGGACATCAAGTTACAAACATGTAGATCATGGAGCAATGAAGTTCCAGCAGTTATAACAGTTCTGATAAGTGGAGAAAATTGCGGAGTAGTGCTTTATGATCAACAAATGTAGTTACGGAGTTGGCTTATAAATACAAGAAGGGAAGACATTGAAGGGCCGACAACCAACCAATCATTCAAACCAACAATCAGACTCTCAAGTTCAATTCTACAGCAAACAATTACTTTTCCCAGTTCTATCTTTGTTAGTTTATTTTCTTTCCTGTAATTTTCCACTGTAGTTTTAAGTTCAGAGAATTCTTAGCCGTTTCAATTCCAACAATAGTCTGTAAGTTTATATCACTTTCAATTGCAATTCAAGTTCAAGTTTATTTCGATTTGATATCGTTTGTATTTAATTAAACCAATTTAGTTACGGTTTTAATTACGAACCTAGCTATTTCGTCCTTTCTAGCTTTTCACAATCATTTGATAGTCAGTTTAATACATTTATTTTTGTAATTTTTCTACAGAATTACTAGCACGCTTCATTTCACAGAAAAGACAGAAACACATAGATCTCATTCAAATTCTTGAAGTTCTAAATAAATATAACACGACGTTCAATAATAAATACTTAACTAATAAATACATAATCGAGTATGGATGAGTCACCAAAGGAGTATACTTGTAGCCGTGATAGGTAATTTTTGAATTTCATTCCGGTCTCACACATTTTATAAGTGATTCAAATAGGCCCATTAAAGTCTGATAGTGCGACATGCTGCCTATTCATTGCGATTCCTAAGTTCAAATTGAAAGGAGCTTAATTGGGCTCTTACAAGGCCTGCGCCTGAACCATGCATAATTGAGCATTTGCCTTCTTATTTTCTCGGTGCTACACTCTCATCACGTGCGTATCACACGCTCTCTCGGCCTGTTGAGTTACTATGTCCTTGTTTTTAAAATTTTTTCACTATTGATTATTGAAGCCCATGCTGTCTCTGTTGTATATTTCACATTTCACCGTATTTGTCATGTGTAGTGTGCTTCGCTCAAAATACACAATCCCTGCTGTTTACTGGTAAGCGTATTCTCTAAAAACCTCTCCTCCGATTATTTTTCTGTCAACTCCTCTCGTCCTTCGTCATCACCGTAAGCTGTTACATTCCTTTGCATTTTGCCTCTGATTTCATTTTTTAGGGTTTTTTCTTCTTCTTCTTGCTTGATCAACTGCATTGTTTGAGTTTTTCTTTTTCTTTTTTTTCTTTAATTTCGACACAAAGGTTTTAGTTTCAAGAATTATAATGAAATACAGAACAAAATTATATAAATACTTAGTATTTTATTTTATTTATATCACAGTTATTGAAGGGGTTTTCATTTAGTGGCCAAAATATCTTAATTCTGAATTGAAAATTATAAGAATTGAAGCTATATGCCGCAAAATTTTTCTGGAAGAAAAAATGTAACTGATAAAGGAAGTGATGAAAGAAATGGTATACTAATAGGTCGGGCTTGGGCTTGGGCTATTTGATCTTTGGGAGGCCCGAGATATCATTGCAGTCAACCCACAACAATCAAGTATCCATCTTGCATTTTCTTCTTAGTGAATTAGCCATATAGCTTATATAATAAAATTTATATCCAAAATAACCCAAACATAATTATAAATAGCAAAATAACTCAATCATAAAAATATATATTCAAAATGGTATGATGTATATCTGGATAACACAAAAAAAAAAAAATATTCAATACCGATTATCTAGGCTAGATATTAATAAAGAAAATTAAAAAAAAAAAAAACCAAAAAGATAATTACAATATTATTAAAAATGATTAGGTAATTCAGTAAAAAGATAAATTACACATCTTAAATATCATATCCATGAAATGCTCGTTAAATAAACAATAATTATAACATAAACATATTTTGACTACCTAAACTGAACTGTACGATGAAAAGGACCAACAAATTATAAAAAAGTTAGAATCCTACGAATATGTTATTATTGTCAATATACAGCGGATAGTATAAATATAAGCAATATGCTAAATGTTGAACAAATATAATATGAATATACAAGATTGTTAAATAAACTATACCATGAAAAACAAGTAAATTATCTAAATGGTAAAATCCTTTAAATATCCTATCGCTACCAATAAATTGTAGGTATAATATGAATATAAGCAATATATAGCAAACGTTATGCAAATATAATATGTATATACAAGTCTAAAATAAGAATTTGTTATTACTACTAATATAATACGTGTATGATATTAATATAAGGAATATATAGCAAACATTATACAAACACAATATGAATATACAAGAGTAAAGTAGAAATATGTTATTACTGCTAATATACTACATGTATAATAAGAATATAAGGAATATATACTAAACATTGTACAAATAGAATATCAATATAATGTGAATATACAACAACTGTAATATTAATATACACCCAACATTATACAAATATAACATGTATGAATTAATCGAATCATTAATTTTCCAATTGTAATTCTCGGAAAGGACAAACAAGAAAAAAGTGGGAATCCATTGATAATTCGTAATACAATAAAAACGGAGATAGAGATTTCAGTAAAGATTATGTTGAAAATAGATAAAATTTTTCTAAAGAGAGTGAAACAGATTTTGGGTTAAAATGGAAAGAAAATGTATTTATAATTTAAATAAGAAAATGAAGGATGTTTTGACATAATTTCTCCTTTCTGTTATTTTATTTTATTTTTTTGTATTTCAGGCGAACTCAATTATGTTCATTACGTGTAATGTAATGGTGTAATAATAACATAAGTATATCACCTTTATTTAGTTTCCTATCTAAGAAGATGACAAAGTTACCGAAAAATTGGAATTTGTTGATAATTGACAAATTTACCAATGAAATCTTAAAAAAAAAAAAAAAGAAGACATTTTGGAAAGAACATAAAAAAATGTGTTTTGGAAAGAATATTGATATTTTAGTTAGAATTATAGTTGCAAACTTGATAAAATACAAATGTACCACTGAAACCTGATGATATATACTGAATGAAATAATTTGTTAAAACAAAGCATTTTAGTAATTTCCCCTAATAATTAGGGGCAGTTGATGCCCATATACAGGGCCTCCTCTTGATCTTTTATACTCCATATTCCATCCTGTTAAATCGAATTCAATCATCTATTAATTAGCTCTGTAAAGGAATTTAACAAACTAATGGAATCTTGGTTATTAACTTTTTATTCTTTGGTATACTTAAATTTTTCATTATTAATTAAGAGTGTAGTATCTGGCTTTAACAAGACTCAAACATTAAACTTTCTAGTTGGGGAGAGATGTCTTTGCCATCAGATTATGACTGGATAGCCTCTTATTTTCTTTTAGTAGACGATAGTCCGTTTTAAATATGCAATAAAAGTGAGAAATAGGCAAAATTAGTATAGCAAATAATTAAATGGATTAAAGACCTTTTTGGTCCTTGTGTTATCATGGGTTTGCCTTTTTGGCTCCTGTCCTATTAAAGTTTCCCTTTTATCCCCTGTGGTGTGCAAAAACGTTCCAAATTAACCTCTAAAAAGCATATTCCGGCAGATTTCGTTGATAAAATTGTTAACATAATATGTTTTTTAGGAGTCAATTTGGAACGTTTTTACATACCACATGAGGCAAAAGGGAAATTTTAATAAGACAGGGGCTAAAAGGACAAACTGATGATAGCACATGGGCTAAAAAGGTCTTTATGTCAATAATTAAACCCAACTTGAATTTCTAATATATGTAAGTAGTGTTCGGCTTTGTTTCCTTCCTATGTTGAGGTACAGACTCTTGTATGATTCAGGAGATAGAGATCACTATGTGGTTCAGGATGAGACTTTAAGTCTTTAAAGTCCATGTGTTATTACCCTCAAAACTTTTAAGGGTTTAGGAGGTTATGCTCTTGAAGAGAAAATATATTAGGATATATGTTGCTCTTGTAAGGAGAAGTAGTTTGTAACTGAGGTGAAAAACATAACAACATTTAAGAAAGTTTTGGATACAGAGGGGTAGAGAGAAAATCTTTTTGAGTTTATAAACGTTGTTCTTCAACCATACTCTTAATCTTTTTTCAGCGATCTTTAGCTCATACAGAGTTTGATTGTGTTGATTTTCGGAGAGCATATTAGGGACTTTTATTTCTTGATTGTGAATAGTCATATTGGAATTTGGAGGTTCGTAAGTTTGGGTTTTTAGGTTTGCAACAGCTGCTGTTCTAGGTGTTTTTCTTGCTATCAGTTTTCGTGTTCTTCGTGTGATTTCGTTTCTAGCTGTTGGATTTGGTTAAAACTTTGACCAAAGACTGAAGACACTTTGTTCTATATTCTGGACGGTGGGATCAGTCTCTGGAGGTTAGAAAGATCCTCATTTGTTGGTCACTGTTCTGTTGTTTGCAGTTTCTCTTGTGTAGTTTTCAGCTTGAGCTGCTTCATCCATTTCAGTCTTTTGAATAGGTTGTTCTTTTCGGATTGCGCTGAAATTTGGTGAGCTGGTTCTTGACTTGTTTATCTTCATTTTGTGTGATGGAGATCTTGTTTGGAAGTCTAGAACTTTTGCTCTTGCTGTATCTATTTGGTGTATCCATTTTTTTGTTGTTGTTGTTTATTGTAGCCGTAAAACTTGTTGTTGTTCACTTGCTCAGGTTTGTATATGTTGTAAAGCTCTCATATTATAGTAGATATTTTTATTTTGGACTAAGAGAGGCACAATGGTTTTTATTATTCATATTGTAAGAGTTTTCCACGTAAAAGTTTATTTCGCATTTGATGGAGTACTAAATAAGGAAGTTAATGAGCATTAATATAAGAATGACAACTATTGATTCCACAGTAATTATGCTTAAATTAGTTGCGTAGCATACTCTTAATTTGTAGAACTATGAATATATATGACATAAATGAAAAAACGAAAAAAGTCTTGTATGACGGCCGTCCCATTAAACGTGTTGTCTACGTATATTAACTGTAGGTAGCCAGTTTCTGTCATTATTTTTAGGGAAATTATCAGATTTACGTTGGATTGGGCTTTTGTTTTTTGGGCCTACCTTTTATTATTTACTGAAATACGTGTTTTTGTTTTTTCTTTCTCCTCTTTACCTTTTTCTTCTCTTTTCTCTCATCTTTACCCCTTTCTTCTCCTTTCTCCCATCTTTACGATTTTCTTCTTTTTCTTTCTCTGTTCTCTACTTTTTTTCTTCTTCAAACATTCACTCAATATAAACAGCTGCTGAAGTTGTTTAAGAGGAATCTGATGGACGGCGGTGAAGATAGTGGCGACGGTGATAATCTATTGCCGGAGACGCCTAGCCGGAGCGATTGGCAAGGGAATGCGACGGAGGCTGCTGATTTTGGGAATGGAAATGAGGGTGTTATTGGCGATAACGTTGCTGGTTCTACAGTCCCTGAACCAATGTTGCAGGAAGAAACAACATTGTATAAACCCTTGGTTTCACAAATGGATCTGAAATCGAGTGGTTTGTTGCTGAGAATATAATGTGGGAGAGTAATGTCACTACTCCCTCAACTCAGGTAATTTCACTCCTTTCACTATTACAGAATTTACTTTCAAGTTTTGTTGCTTTCTTGACAGGGAAAGGTTATACCTTATTTAAACCTAAATTATACCTTAGTTATACTGAGTTATACCTTAGTTATACCCTAAGATACACTGTTATACCTGATTTATACCTTTGTTATACATTCTGATACACTATAGTAACTGATTATACCTTAGTTATACCGCAATTATACCTTAGTTATACTGAGTTATACATTAGTTATACCCTAAGATATATTGTTATACCTGATTTATACCTTTGTTATACATTCAGATACACTTTTTTCACTGATTATACATTTGTTATACATTCAGATACACTTTTTTCACTGATTATACCTTAGTTATACCGCAATTATACCTTAGTTATACTGAGTTATACATTAATTATACCTTAAGATACACTGTTATACATGATTTATACCTTTGTTATACGTTAGGATACACTGTTATTATGATTATACCTTAGTTATACATTCTGATACATGAAGTATACCTTAGTTATACATTGATTATACAATTTTTTCACTGATTATACCTAGTTATACCTGAATTATACCTTAGTTATACTGAGTTATATTGAATTATACCTTAGTTATACCTGAATTATACCTTAGTTATACTGAGTTATACCGTTAGTTATACCCTAAGTTACACTGTTATTGTGATTATACCTTAGTTATACATACTGATACACATTTTTCACTGTTTATACCTTAGTTATACATGAATTATACCTTAGTTATACTGAGTTATACCCTAAGATACATTGTTATTGTAATTATACATTTGTTAAACATTCAGATACACTTTTTTCACTGATTATACCTTAGTTATACATGACTTATACCTTAGTTATACCTGACTTATACCTTAGTTATACCTTTGTTATACATTCAGATACACTATTTTCACTGACTATACCTTAGTTATACTGAGTTATACCTTTGTTATACATTCAGATACACTTTTTTCACTGTTTATACCTTAGTTATACCTGAATTATACCTTAGTTATACTGAGTTATACTTTAGTTATACCCTAAGTTACACTGTTATTGTGATTATACATTTGTTATACATTCAGATACACTATTTTCACTGACTATACCTTAGTTATACTGAGTTATACTTTAGTTATACATTCTGATACACTTTTTTCACTGTTTATACCTTAGTTATTCTGAGTTATACCTTAGTTATACCCTAAGTTACACTGTTATTGTGATTATACCTTAGTTATACATTCTGATACACTTTTTTCACTGTTTATACCTTAGTTATACCTGAATTATACCTTAGTTATACTGAGTTATACCTTAGTTATACCCTAAGATACATTGTTATTGTGATTATACCTTTGTTATACATTCAGATATACTTTTTTCACTGTTTATACCTTAGTTATACATGAATTATACCTTAGTTATACTGAGTTATACCTTAGTTATACCTAAGACACATTGTTATTGTAATTATACCTTTGTTATACATTCAGATACACTCTTTTCACTGATTATACCTTAGTTATACCTGAATTATACCTTAGTTATACTTAGTTATACCCTAAGTTATACTGTTATTGTGATTATACTTTTGTTATAAATTCTGATACACTCTTTTCACTGTTTATACCTTAGTTATACCTGAATTATACCTTATTTATACTGAGTTATACTGAGTTGTAATTGATGAATCTGTAATCTTCAGTCCAAGTTCCATTATCATGGAGCAGAATTGTGATTTCTTGCATATCTCTGTGATCGATTGAATTGCTATATCTGTTTTGCAGTGATCGATTGAATTGCAGTGATCGATTGAATGTGTAGGAGAGAGATCGATCGATATAGATGTGCGATTTCTAGATGGCGAAACTGATCTGTGATTATCGATCCAGGTATGCGATTCCAGGTGAAGAAACTGATCTGTGATTCTTGGCGAAATTGATCTGCGATTTCTTGGCGTTTGGGAGGTTTTTGAGCCGGAGGGAATCACGTATTTTGGAGATTTATGTTTTTCTGTTTTGTGTTTTTTTCTGCAGATTTACGTAAAACAGGAATTTCCTGTTTTATGTATTTTTGTAATTTTGGAAAGTTTTTAAAGTATTTAAGTAAAGTTTTCCCTTGTAGGTAAAAAAGTTAGGTGGTGTAAAAAGGTAAGTATTTATGTAAAAAGCCCTTATTTTTAGTTTGGTTGTTAGCTACTCCATACGGAATTTTGGTTTGGGCCACA
This sequence comes from Euphorbia tirucalli, assembly GCA_039660915.1. Taxonomy (NCBI): domain Eukaryota; kingdom Viridiplantae; phylum Streptophyta; class Magnoliopsida; order Malpighiales; family Euphorbiaceae; genus Euphorbia; species Euphorbia tirucalli. The sequence continues at coordinate 14,131,255 of CM077636.1, read as the reverse complement.
TTGACTTTTTCTGAACATCAATATTATGAATTTCATCAATTTGCGTACATTAAAATTGGCAATTCTTTTAACGTAATTTGACTAATTGATTTCTTTTGTCCAGACCTATTAATTATTGTCATGATTTCTGACTTGACTTTTAGATGTCTAAACGCAGTTTTCAATCTATTCATTCAGTTATGACGTTGTGTTTGAAACTTGATAATTTCATTCATTAACAACATTATAGCTGTAATTTAATTCCATAAAGTAAAGGAAATGAACGATTAAGATGTAAGGGAAGAAAGATCAGTAAGTGGCCGATCTGAATTGTTGGAAATGGGGCGTGTTACAAAATAGCTTCAGAGTGCTTTGCTTTTGTTATCTTGTTTGCAGATGAATATTTACTTGTTTACTTGATCTATTATTTAAAATTCAAAAGTCATATTAATTTATGATATATATATTTCTTCACTTCAGTAGTCAAAAGACAATTTCATGCAAAAATAAAAAAATAAATAAATTTATTTCCAACTTCGGTAGAGTTTCAGAAACTGACACCATAATTAAAAAAAAAAATTATTGACGGATCATTTCGATGGTCTTTGGTGTATTGGTTTTGATGCATTATTATATAAAAATCTAATATACACCACATATATATTACTCTTTAGTCTTTTTTATTTTTAATATGAAATTCATTCTCTAACACTCTTATTCCTCAAGTGTAACTCGGCCCAAATTAAGTGTCACTCGTCAAACATTTATTAGCTTATTTCCTTTAAAATCTAAGATCATCAATGAATCTAGTTTTTCAGTTAGTCCAAACTCCATCATGTCTTTGAACAACCCACCAGGCCTTATTATGCTCTTGTACCATAAAGAGACTCTGTGGGCTTTAACAGTATTGGGCCTGCCTGCATAAGTAAGCATATAAGTGTGGGTGCAGTCTATGTAATATAAAACCAATTGGTTTATGTTAAGACCTAATCTATGTATACAATTTATATGCTACTCTTTAGTCTCATTTATTTTTTGTATGAGATTCATTGTTCACCCTTTTTTACAAGAATGAACAAAAATGATATATTTGAGCAAAAAAATTTTCTCATAATTAATATGTCCGAGATAATGATAATTAATACTAATATTGAATTTCACCTATCAGTTTAAACTTTCGTATTAAATTATTCTAACGCAAATTCTACTCTAAGAAATGGTAAAATTTGATTTTTTTTATTTGATGTAATTTTTCAATTTAGTTTTTGAATAATAATGACACATTTAGGTGGTGTTTGATAAAAGTAAAAATTAAGTGTTGAAAAATTAAATATTGTATTTTAAGTGTTGAATATATAAATGTTGAAACTATTAATTTAGAGTTTGATAAATACAAAAAGAAAACACTAAAGTTAAGAAAATTATTAATGAAGTTCGGCTTAAATTCTAAGTTAATATTTTGGCTTACCAAATTCAATCATTTTTTGACTTAAAATGAAACTTTAATTTAAGCAGTGTTATAAGTACTTAAAAATTAATTTTAAATGTTGAATTGGGTTATCAATCATTTTGTACATTCTACCATATGGGTGATTAAACTTTGTGTTAGCATTAATTGAGTTTTTTATACTAACTTATCGGATCGTACTAGTTTCGGTTGGTATTGAAAGGGGTTAGTTAGTTATAATAAACTAATAACGTGAGGAATATAAAAAGTTTTGTACGTCTGCCTCTAGCAGAATATTTCATCTTGTTGAGCTAGAACACAGTTATTGCTGTCGAATGTTTAGGCTAGAAGAAAAAGAGATCTGGGCCTTTGATTTCTCCTACATCTAATGGACATCAGTAATTGTTAAAGCTTCTTGTAGTTCTATAATATAAAAAGGACTTTTGCTATATTCATTCAAGTTAATGTGAATAATAAAATTTCTCTGTTTGTTTCATATGGTATCAGAGCATTGGGTGCTTTGTTAAGACAATGGTGTGTAAACATAGGAAAAAGGTGACCGAGATTTTGTAGGGCGAATCCTTTCCCGATATGGAAATTGAAGATGGGGAAGGGAGCTATGCACAACTTGTGGATCTAAATTCTGATCAGATTTTTCAGCATCAAAAGGAAATATATTTCAATCATCATGGTATGGGTAATTTCAATCCAATACCTAATTTAATTCAAATGTATACAAACGATAATCCAGGAGCAACTATAGTTAATGTGCAATTAAATGGCAATAACTATATTGCATAGAGAAAGGTGATGGTTAGAGCCCTCTATGTCAAAGAAAAGAGTGATTATGTTATGAAGGATGTAAAGATTCCAAAAGAAGGATCTCTAGGTTATATGCAATGGCTAAAAGCAGATTGTCTGGTGACATTTTGGTTAATCAATAATATGACCAAAGATGTGGCTGAAGGTTTCCAGTATGCATATACTTCGAGAGAGTTATGGCAAGATCTGGGGCATTGATTTGGTGGAAGTAATGGTCCAATGCTTTATCAAATTCAGAGAGAAATAAGTCTGCAAACATAAGGTAACTTGCCTATTATGCAATACTACAATAAACTGAAGAAACTCTAGGATGAATTAAGCTTTTTATCTCCAATGACAAGTTATCAATGTGGATTTGCACGTAATTGTGTATGTAACGCTTTTTAGAGAGTGGCAGATCAGAAAGAAGAATCACGATTGATGCAATTTCTAATGGGATTTAACAAGGCTCATAAACATGTCAGAAATCGAATATTACTAATGTATCCGCTTCCTACCATTAATAAAGCTTATTCAATGTTATTAAAGGTTGAGAAACAACAAGAGGTGACTGCTGCTACACATTCTGTGGATTTTGCTCATTTTGTCCAAGCTAACAAATAAAATACGAGAGGAAGGGGGAAGAAGACTTATGCTGAATTAAAGGCTGAAAAGGCTTATATGAAGTGTGATCATTGTAATGGAACCGATCATACTAGGGCTAATTGTTTTAAAATTATTGGATATCTAGATTGGTATAAGGGACCAAGACCGTAATAGACTGCTATTTTTAAGTCTAACAAAGCTACTGCAGTTTATACAAGAGGTGATTCTTCAAAGAAAGTAACACAGATGACTCCTCACGCTGATACAGAAGTTGAATCTGAGGTATTTGACCAAAAACAAATGGCTTATATGGTGCAAGAGATATATAAAGCTTTCAAATGTAAGGGTGCTGCAATTTTAGATTCACCAATGTTATCATAACCATAACGGACATCAAACCGGTGAAACTACTGATACGTGGTACAACTGGTTCAACGGGGTAATACCGTGGTTATACCAGATTATTATTTTTTTTAAAAAAATATTATTTAAAAAATAAATAAGCTTATAAATTCATCAAACACAAGTTTCAAATATTTAATACTCAAAATAATTTCATGAAATATCCTAAAACTTCATCAATTTTAAATTTTAATGATAATTGATTTAAATTTTAAAATTTGAAAAATTTTGGTTTGAAACCAAACCGAACCAGAACCAAACAAAACTAATTCAGTTTGGTTCAAGTCAAACCGAATGTATATTGGTTTGATTTTGATTTTTATAATTTTATATGTTTATTTTTTGGTTCGGTTTAAAATTTCATCAATTTTAAATTTTAAAATTTGAAAAATTTTGGTTTGAAACCAAACCGAACCAGAACCAAACAAAACTAGTTCAGTTTGGTTCAAGTCAAACCGAATGTATATTGGTTTGATTTTGGTTTTTATAATTTTATATGTTTATTTTTTGATTCGGTTCGGTTCGGTTCCGCGTTCAGTTCGGTTCGAACGGAACCGAACCGTCGAACCGAACCGAATCAAAACCAAAGATAGAAAATGGTCAAAACTGGTTTTTGACCGGTTCATCGGTTTACTGGTTTTTAACCGGTCGAACTACGTTCATTTTAATCAAACCGACCGGACCCATGGCCGGTTCGCGGTAAAACCGGTCGAACCGGCCGGTCCGGTCCGATTTGCACAACGTTGAGATTCACCAATACAGAATCCGGATTTCACAGCCTTTGCTGGCTTTCTAGTAAGAATGATCTCGCTATTAAATTTGTTTCTGATTTGGATTCTTGATAGTGGTACGACCACCTATATGAATCCAACAAAGAAATGGTTCTCTAATTTTACAGTGTTAAGAATGCCACAGCATATTGTATTGCTAACTGGTAATGTTCAATTGATAGTGCCTTTATCCAACAAGTTTCAGTTAAAGGATATTTTATATGTCCCAGATTTTCAATATAATCTATTGTCTGTGGGAGCATTATTGAGGAGATTTTTCAGCAATCCTACTGTTGTTTGTAGGATAGGAAACTTATGAAGTTTTAGCTGTAAGATGGATGGTTGATGGTCTTTACTTACTGGATAGGAGTTCTTTTTTGCAAAAGAAATTGCAAAGTGTAAACAGTTATGTTTTAATAGTATTTTGAATTCACATACAGTTGATATATGGCATGACAGATTGGGTCATGCATCATTTAATGTTTTGTCACATATCAGTAATATAGATTTGAAAAATAATTCATCTGCTTATGTTGTCTACCCTTGTGCAAAACAACATAGATTTTCTTTTACTAGAAGTCATATTTCTGCACAGTCCAAGTTTAAATTGCTACATGTAGACATTTGGGGTCCTTACAGGATACCAACTTATAATGGAGCATTATATTTTTTTTTTTTGACATTAGTTGGTGATTACACATATTTAACACGGGTTGTGTTGCTAGTTTCTAAACCATAAGTATCTTCTGCTTTGGAAAATTTCTTTAAACATATTCACTGTCAATATAATACTCAGGTTAGGGTGATACGATGTGACAATGGTTCCGAATTTGTAAATTCGATTTGTGATGCTTTGTTTAAACATTTTGGCATTTTTCCTCAATGTAGTTGTGAGTATACCCCTCAACAAAATGGTATTGTTGGGCGGGAACAGAGGCATCTCTTAGAGATTGCACGGGCTATTATGTTTAAATCGGTTACACTGATTGAATATTAGGGAGAGGCTATGCTTATGGTTGTTAGCATTATGAATGTCTTACCTTCCAGGTTATTGAATTGAGAGTCTCCATATTTTAGATTTTATGATTCACTTCCTGATTACAGCTGATTTCATGTTTTTGGTTGTTCCTATTTTTATATTGATTTACATCTTCACAAGGATAAATTTGCAGCGCGAGCTCATACTGCGGTGTTTTTAGGTATAAGCATGGTAAGAAAGGTTATAAGGTCTTGGATTTAGCAATCAAGAAAATGCTTGTTTCCAGAGATGTTTCTTTTCATGAACAGATATTTCCTTTTCAACCTCCTACTTCCTCTGATGTTTCTCTTACTGAGACTGTTGACTTTGATCATAATCTTTCTGTTGTAGCTGTTGATTCTTCTTTAATCAGATTCTATAGCAGAATTATTAAACAACATAGCCAGTTACATGATTATGCAACTCGTGCTGGATTTCCTGCGGTTTCTTATACTTGTTCCCCTACTTATACTGCTTTTTTGGCACATATTATGGCTGCGAAAGAGCCTACTCATTACCATGAAGCTCAACATGATGCAGCTTGGGTAAAAGCCATGCATGCCGAACTTGAGGCTCTGGAAACGAATCAGACCTGGGAGCTGGTTTCTTTGCCTCCAGGTAAAAAACCTATTACAACTAAATGGGTATATCGGGTGAAATATAAACCTAATGGTGAGATTGATAGGTATAAGACTCGGTTAGTAGCTAAAAGGTATAACCAAACGTTCGGGATCGATTATTATGAGAGTTTTAGCCCTGTTGCTAAAACGGTTACTGTTCGGTTATTGCTTACAATAGGGGTAGCAAAGGGTTGGGTTATTGACCAAGTTGATGTTAATAACACATACCATCATGGTTTCTTGATGAGGAAGTCTATTTGTAGCCTCTTTTGGAATATCATAAGGCCGAAAAGGGTTAAGTTTGCCAATTGATTAAATCTTTATATGGCCTTAAACAAGTGGGAAGGCAATGACACAAAGAAATCTCTAGTAAGTTGATTGCTTATGGCTTTGTTAGGTCTAAACATAACCATTGTCTCTTTTTAAAGAAAACTATGGGTTCCTTTTTAGCCTTATTAGTTTATGTCGATGTCATACTTTTGATGGGATCTCATTAGGATGAGGATTGTGCAGTCAAAGATCATTTACATTCTCTTTTTACTATTAAGGATCTTGGTTCAACTCACTATTTCCTTGGTATTGAATTGGATCAAACTGCTAATGGAATTTTATTATCTCAAACAAAGTATATAAATGACTTCTTGGTTGATGCCGGATTGCAGGATTGTAAATCTATTTCTAGTCTCATTTTACCAGTTGTTGTTTTGACAGATCCAGGGCCTTTGTTACCTGATGCTGGATCTTATCGTTGTCTTGTAGGTTGACTACTATATCTGGGTTTTTCCCATCCTGATATATCCTATGTCACCCAACAATTGAGTTAGTACATGCAACAGCTAGGTGAGCATCATTATCAGGCTGCTCTTCATATTCTTAAATATTTGAAAGGCACTACCAATTTGGGATTGTTTTATCCTCATCATACGGATTTAACAAACATCACTGCCTATTGTGATTCTGATTGGGTCAAGTGTCAACTTACAAGGCGTTCGTTATTTGGTTTCTGTGTTTTTATTGGTTCTTCTTTAGTTCCTTGAAAAAAAAAAGAAACAGAACATTGTTAGTCGTTCCACTGCTGAGGCTGAATACAGGAGTATGGCATCAGTTAGCTGTGAGCTAAAGTGGATTACTTATCTTTTGGCTGATTTTGATATACAGGTTTCTCTTCCTATTTCACTTTTCTGTGATAATCAGTCTGTTATTTCTTTGGCAAAGAATCCTATTTATTATGACAAAACTAAACATGTTGCAATTGATGTTCATCTTATACGTGAGTATTTTGAGAATGGAGCCTTATTGCCCATATATATTTCAACTCATACCCAGTTGGCTGACATGTTTACTAAACTTTTGTCTTCTTCACATTTACTTCCTTTTCTGGTCAAGCTTGGCCCTGTTGCTATGGCTCCAGCTTGAGGGGGAGCTGTTAGCATTAGTTGAGTTTGTTATACTAACTTACCAGATCATACTAGTTTCGGCTGGTATTGAAAGGGGTTAGTTAGTTAGTTAGTTATAACAAACTCAATTAATAACGTGAGGAATACAATAAGTTTTCTACATTTGTCTCTAGCAGAATATTTCATCTTGTTGAACTGGAATACAGTTATTGCTGTTGAATGTTTAGGCAGGAAAAAGAAGAGATCTGGGCCTTTGATTTCTGCTACATCTATTGGACAACAGTAATTGTTAAAGCTTCTTGTAGTTCTATAGTATAAAAAGGACTTTTGCTGTATTCATTCAAGTTAATGTGAATAATAAAATTTCTCTGTTTGTTTCATAATTTGACTCTGCTTTAATTTGTCGAAATGCATGTGGATTCTCATTTATAATTAAGATGGATTTATTAGTAAAAAATAAAAGGAAAATTATATAACACGGATGACAACTAACACACACACACATATGTATAATATAGATATATATGCTTGCTTAAAGGATGAGAATGGTTGGCGTCATACTTAGGATTCGGGATTGGCAGAAGCAATTCACCATTTTTATGTTAATTTGTTTACTTCTGCAGGTTGTGATATGAATGACATTTTAGATCACATTACAGGAGGTATTTCGGCCGAGCAATCAGTAGCCCTTTCTAAGCCTTACGAGGCTGAGGAGATAAGACGGGCAATCCGTTCTATGCACCCTGATAAAACCCCAGGACCTGATGGGCTGAACCCGGGTTTCTATCAGCATTTCTGGCCCCTTCTAGGATCAGAAGTGATGGAATTTTGCGTCCGCTGTCTCAATACAGGTGATATTCCCCTTGCTCTTAATGTTACAAATATCACTCTGATTCAAAAGAAGAAAGTACCTGAGGCTATTTCTGATCTTTGACCTATAGCGTTGTGTAATGTCTTATTTAAAATAATTACTAAATCTATAGTAAATCGTCTCAAGATGGTTTTGCATTCTTGTATTTCGGAGATGCAAAATGCCTTTATTCCTCGGAGATCTATTATTGACAACATCATGATTGCTTTTGAAGTGGGTCATTTTTTGCACCATAAAAAAAGGGGAAAGAAGGGTGGGCGGCCTTAAAGGTGGATATGGCTAAAGCTTATGATAGAATTGAGTGGAAATATCTTGAATGTCTGTTGGTAAAAATGAATTTCCCCCCTGAGTTTATTCGGCTGGTTATGCTCTGTGTAACTTTTGTTCAATATCAGATTAAACATCTTAGGGGTCATTTTGAGATTTTTCAACCTGAGCGGGGACTTAGACAGGGTGATCCCTTATCTCCGTATTTATTTATCTTGTGTGCTGAAGGGCTCTCCAGTTTATTGGTTCATGCGGAGGAAAGGGGTCTTATTCATGGTTGTAGAGTAAGTCATAGAGCTCCTCGTATTTCTTACTTACTATTTGCAGATGACAGCTACTTCTTTTTTCGAGCTGACAGTATTGAATGCCAGTTGGTTCACTCTCTTCTCCAGAAGTATGAAAAAGCTTCGGGACAACGGGTTAATTTTTTGAAGTCCTCCATTGTTTTCAGTCCGAATGTCCCCACAAGATACTTCCCTTCATGTGTGCCGTGCATTGGGAGTCGACAGAGTGGATGAGCTGGGTTGTTATCTGGGTTTACCTTCTGTTGTTGGTCGTAATAGGACCTCTATCTTTCAGGTTCTCCTTGACAAGCCAGGTAAGAAAATTCAGGGGTGGCGGATTCGTAACCTTTCCCAAGCCGGTAAAGAATTGGTTATCAAGTCTGTGGGACATGCCCTCCCCTCGTATATTATGAATGTTTTTCTTATTCCTAAGGGCGTTTGTCGCAAGATGGAACGTATGTTAAATGCCTACTGGTGGGGTCGGGAGGTAAAATGGAGAGGTTAGGACTTTTTAACAACCCGGAAAGATTGGGGTGGACTAAATTTTCGAAGGTTCCATGATTTTAATAAGGCAATGCTAGGGAAACAAGCCTGGAATCTGATGCATAACCAGGATTCTCTTGTGGCTCGTGTTTATAAGGTGCGTTATTTTCAGGATAGAGATTTTTTTCATACAAAGAGAGGGTCCAAACCGAGTTTCATATGGACTAGCCTCTTATCGGTTCAAGAGCTTATGCGGTGTGGGTCTGTATACTGGATTGGAAATGGGTTAAAGGCTCGAATTTGGCTTGATAACTGGTTCGACTCTTCCTCGGGTCTGCCCAACGATAGGGCCCCTGTGCCGGAATTAAATGATGCAGTTGTTGCGGGGCTTTTTGCGTCGGATGGCAGTCGGTGTTGGGATGAGGATGTTGTGTAGGATTTATTTCCAAAAGCTGATTGTAGGACAATCTTAGCTATTCCTCTCTCCAATCGTGATGTGGAAGACCGAATGATGTGGAAATTTGATAAACGGGGTATGTATTCGGTTAAATCAGCTTACTATGCTCTGCTGCAAAATTACCAACCCCCACCGGATGTTATTAGGCAATTTCAATGGCACTTGATTTGGCAGTTGCAGGCCCCTTTCAAGATCAGAAATTTCCTGTGGCGTCTATTGATGGGTTTCATACCCACTAATTCGGTTTTGAGGAGTAGAGGTGTATTGGTGCCGTCCTCCTGTCCTCGTTGTGGCCAAAGGGATGAGTCCATTTAACATTGCTTCATTGACTGTTGTGTTTCAAAGGAGATTTGGGCCCTTTTTTCGTTGCATAACTTGCCTTATGATCCGGGTGACATAGTTGATTGGTGGCAGAGGGCGGTGGCTTTCCGGGGGTCAGATTCAGCAGCGTCAATTGCGGGGGTACTCTGGATGCTCTGGTTTGCTCGCAATCAGGTCATGTGGCACCACAGGTCCATGACTTCTCAAGCCGTCTTTGCTGCTGGTTTGCGTGCGGTTCAGGAATGACGTGCTGCTAGAGTTTGACCGCAACAGGGGGTACTGGCATCAGCGATTGAGGTTTGGACTCCTTCGGCTCAGGGCTGGAAATGCAATTTCGATGCAGCACTAAATACGGATCAAGGTAAGATTGGGTTGGGTTGCATTATCCGGGATTCGGGAGGTAATTTTATTGCTAGCAGATCTTCTTCCTTCTCCGGTTTTCTCGATCCCGCAGTGGCGGAAGCTATTTCTTGCCGGAAAGCTCTGAGTTGGCTTAAAGATTTGGACCCTCCTCAAATAGTTATAGGGGGCGATGCTTCATCCATTATTACGGCGCTTTGTCAACGGGATTTTGTGAATTGGGATTTTGTGAATCACGCTCTCTTGGGTCTCATTCTGGAGGATTGTAGGACTATTGCTGCTTCCTTTACTAGCATTTATTTTAATGCGGTTCGTAGGTTAGCTAATAAGGTTGCACTTGCCGTAGCTAAAATAGGCTTACTTTCTCCCAATCCAGTTGTATGTTTTACGTCCTCTCCCTCTTCTATTGTTTCCGAGTTGTATTCCGATCTGAGAGGTTAAGCCAAGGGTGCCAACCTAGTTGGGATGTTTGACTCCTCTTGTTTTTAATGAATTCATTTTTATTCCAGTCAAAAAAAAAAAAAGATATATATGCTCACGTGTGTGTGGGTTAGGCCCTCGAGTTTCGTCAGGCATAGAATCAGCCCATCAATTGTCCCAATCTGAGAACCCAATTAAGAAACAATTCTTGTATAAATAGTTGTAATTGAACAACTCAAGAACTATCCGGTTCATCAATCCACAGCAGTCAAAATCAGAAAGAAATGGAGTTTAACGATCATAACAAATTGGGCACAACTTCACTTGGGTTGTGTTGTCAAAATGTATCCAACAACACACAAATGGAAAAAGAAGAAGAAAAGCTTAGCAATAATATTGATGTAATTGCATCCACAGATTCAAAGATGAAGAAAAAGCCCGGTGGATGGAGAGCCATGCCTTTTATCTTAGGTACTATTTATGATCTCTCTTTTAATTTTCTTCTCTAATTATGTTGATTATTGGATTAGTTTCGTGGTCTGACACAAATGACGTATGGTTAATACATGTGCAGGAAATGAAACGTTTGAAAGGTTGGCTAGTTTTGGATTATTAGCAAATTTTATGGTGTATTTGATGAAAGTATTCAAAATGGAGCAGGTTTTTGCTGCAAACGTAATCAATATCTGGTCTGGTATTTCCAATTTCGCACCTCTGCTTGGTGCTTTCATCTCCGATGCTTATGTTGGCAGATTTACCACTATTGCCTTCGCTTCTTGTGCTTCCTTTTTGGTATACATATTTTCACTCAATGCTAAATCTTTTCTAATTCTAATTTACTCGATCATTTATTTTGCCACCATCCAATCCAATTAAAGGTCCACACTGAATCAATTTTTTACATTTTCATGCTCACACACTACACATTAATGCTGGACTCTGGAACTAAACATGATTCATTATTAGCATGTATCATTTATAGATCTGAATTCAGTGGTTGGCTACCTTTAAATTTTGTATATATTGTTCATGCATGTTTTTATTATTTTCACCCAGATCTAGTGATGACTTCAGAAGCACTTTTTGTATTAATATAGCAACTCAAAGCCTTACACTTCAGGGTCTAATTTATTATATGAGTACTGCTTTTTATCGTATTTGTATGACTTTTACTTTCTTTTTTCCTTTGTATATTTTGTTACCGTGTCTCATTTTTTTTTTGGATATAAATTATTTTGTTACCACTGTTAAATGTTATAATATCAACCATAGAGATCAAAATTATATTTTAAAATAATATTACAATATTTTTCTTAAATTAGTTAAATTACTTTTGAATTATATTATTCTTTTGAAAATAAATAATTTTATTAATGAATGAAAGTAATACATTTTATTGAATACAATAATATGATTTTTTTAAAAAAATAAAAAATGTATAGGATCATTTTGGAGAGCTAATATTGGAGTTTTTATATATTGAAGGGGATGATTTTTCTTTTCTTGGATTTTTGAAGTTTGTAATTAATGTGATAAGAAAGAAAATAAAAGGAGGAATTTGTTTATCTTTAAATTTGAACATGCTCGTATTCCCACATATAGAGTTAAAAAGCAAAAATTCCATGTTTTTGGGCCTTAAATTATATTTTTTTATAGTTATATATAATAGTTTGTTTTAAATCATTAAATAGTTTTAAATTGAATTTGATTCTTTTCAACTTACACGTACCTTATGCGAAGATATTATGAGATCGGTTAGGATGTCCATATTAGTAGGAATAGAATTTTCGTAAAGAAATGAAGAAGGATTATAATTAATAATGGTACTAATAATAACTTATATTGTTTTTGTGATTTGAAATAATTGCTGAATAGGGAATGGTGATTGTGACATTAACAGCATGGTTGCCAAATTTGCATCCTCAATGTCATCCAACTGAACATCAAACACAACCACATGCCTACTGTGAAAAGACAACACCAATTCAATTAGCTATTCTATTTACCGGATTAGCGTTCTTAACGGTAGGCACAGGTGGGATTAGGCCTTGCAGTATTCCATTTGGGGTTGACCAATTTGATACCACAACCGAAGAAGGAACAAAAGGGATTAACAGCTTTTTCAATTGGTATTACACTTCCTTTACTGCTGTAATTTTGATCACTTCAACTGTAGTTGTATATATTCAAGATTCTATCAGCTGGGTTTTGGGATTTGGCATTCCTACTGGGCTTATGTTGTGCTCTATTATTCTTTTCTTCTGTGGAACTAGAATTTATGTTCATGCTAAGGAGCAAGGAAGCATTTTTTCTAGCCTTGCTCAGGTTTTTGTTGCAGCTTATGCAAAGCGTGGGCTTAGGCTTCCAGATTTTGATCATCATTTTGGTGATGATGACATTTTTTATGATCCTCCGGCAGTCAAGGAAACTGTAGTATCAAGGCTTCCTTTAACTAATTACTACAGGTATTCATCGTGAATTCTTTTCATCAAAATATATAATTGTAGAATGTGTGATGAGTATTTTGGTATTAGTTAAGGAATCAATTGATTTAATAGTTCAAACCGATAGATAAGTAGTTTGTAATATTTCTGACACATTCCTACATACTCTATCATTAGTTGAAAATTCATCCATAAATGAGATTGTGAGGATATATAATCTCAATCTCTTTTAATGCCACGTTAAGAATCCAATGTGACTTAAAAGCTTAATATGAGCTTATAAATATCTCTTATAGTATGTATTTCGATTTTATGACATTAGCCCATGTAAAAAATTTGACAATGGACAAACAATTCTATAAGTAGTGTATTACACATTATTAATCACAAGGTTTATGGTCAAATTGTATCCTCTGATTGTGTAATATAATAATTCATATATTTTATAAATCTCAATAAAGGGTCAAATGTTGCAAAAACTAAAGTATCCAAGATCAAATCAAAATAAAAGATGCTTGTTGACTAATTGAATTAACTAAATTAAAGTAGCCAAATAATACATTTCTTATTATTAATGATTATAGGTTCTTAAATAAGGGCGCAATGATACAGAATAATGATCTAAAGCCAGATGGTTCTTGTGCAAATCCATGGAATTTATGCACCATACAACAGACTGAAGAGGTGAAAATTCTGCTCAAAATGGGACCGATATGGGCTTCAGGTATAATTTGCATCACTGCAGTAACACAACAAGGAACATTCCTGATATCACAAGCTCTTAAAATGGATAGACACCTCGGCCACAAGTTTCAAATTCCAGCAGGTTCGATGGGAACTTTTTCAATGATAACAATAGGACTGTGGCTACCGTTTTACGACAGAATTCTAGTACCTTCACTCGGAAAAATCACTAATCACGAAGGTGGAATCACACTTCTTCAAAGAATTGGAATTGGAAACACATTTTCCATTCTAGCTATGATAATATCCGGTATTATTGAGAAGAAAAGAAGGGATCATGCTATTTCAAACCCAAGTGAAGCCATGTCTGTACTATGGCTAGTTCCACAGCTTGTGATGATGGGATTTTGTGAGGCATTTTCGTTTATTGGACAGATTGAACTTTATAACAAGGAGTTTCCTGATCATATGAGAAGTATCGGGAATTCTCTTTTCTTTTGTGCCTGGGGAGTTGCCAACTATCTCAGCAGCTTCATTACTACAGTTATGCATAAAATTACTCGAACTCGAAATCACCCGGACTGGTTAACTGATGATTTGAATGCTGGGAAATTGGACTATTTCTACTTCTTTTTGGCAGGACTGGCATTCTTGAATTTGATCTATTTTCTGTTTTGTGCTTCCAAGTACCAATACAAAAGCACTACTGCACCAATACAAGATAAACCAAACAACTTAGATGTGGACCAGAACTTGAGCCAAATACTTCCATGTTAAGTGCCAACTTCTTTTAATTACCATATATATATATATAATGAATTATACTACTGTATATTCTCGTATAGTGGTTCAGATTCTGTAAACATTAAATTTCTTCCTTCTTGTTATCCTAATGTTAATTTTTTCTGGAAATGATGTGTTGAATGTTGCATACTTTTTACAGTCCATCAAAATATGTGAGAATTATAAGTCGAGCTGTCCAGCAAATTATGTATATGACGTTATTACTAATAAAGATAGATCTACCAAAAGCGTAAGGATAAGAATTTTACACGTGTACAGAAAATAATTGATGTTAATTAGTTGAGTTTTTTGATTAGGTGTATATGGTGGAGTATCTGCAGAGATTTACAGCAAAATTTTGGTGGAAGGCAATATTTCATTATTAGAATCACTTTAGTTACTGCATCCTATCAACTCTAACTATCAAAGTTGTTTAAAAATACCCTAATGTTAGTATGAAAGTTGAAAAATGAATTAATTGAGTGTTCAACATTATCAAATTGTATCACTTATATCATACATTAACAATAATTAATACTGACAATTTAATGTAAAGTCAAAATTAATTTCTCATAATCATTAAATTCTCTCGCAGCCTATGATGAATTCTGGTTGGTTCAATTTTATTTAGTAGGAACTTGTTAGTAAAGGGTATAATTGGCTATACTTGTAACATTAAGCACTCTATTATTTTATGGATTAAGGATAAATTCAACTTCTTTACCAAGTGATATGAGTAATTTTTTAACTTCATCATTTTTATAATCTATATTGTTACTCAAGTATGTCCCCCCTTCCCCTTTTTTTTTTTTGAATGGAAAGACTCTGATAGATTAAAAATTGAGATCAGCAGCCAATAGACTTACAAGGGTGGAAGGAACATTGTCTGAAATTACAAGAGAAGTAGATGATGACCCCAAGCGGGCTAAATGATGTGCTACATTGTTGGCATCCCGCTTCACAAAGTTGACCGTACAAAGAGATATAGAACAAGCAATAACTTTGCAATCTGTGACAACCCGAACCCGGAACGATCATCCACACCCTTGCTATTCAGAGCTAAAATAACTGCTTAAACATCACCTTCCACCTTCACTACTTCAATACTGTGCTCTTTTACCCAACTAAGAGCCTCTCTACAAGAAATCGCCTCCGCAAGAGCAGGGTCCAAAGCACAAGGCAGAGAATTAATCCGAGATACTACAAAATTGCCATGTATATCTCTAAGGACACACCCTAACCCAACCTTTCTTGTTCGAACATCAATTGCCGCATCAAAGTTAAGCTTCAGGCTGAGGACAGGGGGCTGCCATCGTGACAACCGAGGATATGGCGGCTGAACTGCTTGATGGCGTGCCTGGGCTGTACGCCAGTCATGGACTATTGCTTGGGCACAACGAGCAATCTGCTGAGGACCCATTGATTTGTTTGCCCAAACAACTTCATTTCTCCAATACCATAAATGCCATAAAATTCCAGCAGCCACACCAACAACATCATTGCTGTATAAGTGGACCAGCTTCTGCCACCATACCTAGAAATCCGACGCCTCCACAATCCGAACTTCAGCTGCAATAGAAGAGGCCTCCCACACCTGCCGAGCAACGCGACAAGTAACCAAAATATGGAGCTCCGTCTCAACCATCTCATTACAAATAGGGCAGCGATTTTGCACTTCAACATGACGAATTCGAAGATTCTGAGTAAAATATTCGGTAAAATATTCCAAGCGGGTCGCCATAGGAAAACATTAACTTTTGGCGCACAATTCATTTGCCAAATTTTTAACCAGGGTGCCAACCGAATTACATCAATTAGAGTTGAAAAAGATTCATTCAACTTGTAATATGCTGACTTGACACTATAAATGCCTTTTTTTTATCCCACTGCCAACAAACCCGATCTTCAAGCTCACGGAAAGATAAAGGGATAGCCATGATTCTACGGCAGTCCTCTTGTGAGAATAATTCATGCAAAATATCAACATCCTAACTACCCATAACTGATCGGAGACGGTCAACAGTGCAATTCTCCAACCTAGGAAACATCAAGACAATATTCTGACAACCCGTCTCCGAATGCAACCACCTATCACTCCAAATTTTAGTGCTCCGTATGTTACCTATTCGATGAAACAAACCGGTTTGGATAAAGGATTGGGTTGATCGAATACTAGACCATATAAAACTGGGATTGCTGCCCTTAGAAGCCTCACAAAAATTCACATTGGGGAAATATTTTGCTTTAAAGAGATGTGAGACTAACGATGTTGGTTGGGTGATAAAATTCCATGCTTGCTTCCCAAGAAAAGCCATGTTAAACTCATGAAATCTCCTGAAATTAAAACCCCCCCAGGCACGCCTAACACATAACACATCCCATGCTTTCCATTTAATTCCTCTAGCCCACCAACATTTGTTCAAGAGTATCTCCATCTCCTTACAAATATGCTTAGGCAAAGTAAAAACCTACATGATATAGGACGGAAGCGACTGTGCTACGGCTTTAATCAAAACCTTTTTACCACTTTGCGATAGCTTTTTTGCACACCAACCTCTAATTTTCTGTTTCAAACGATCAACAACATACCTGAAAGCAGCCCCTCTATTCCACCCCACTACCGATGGTAAACAGAGATAACGATCATAATGATCGACTACAGCTACCCCAAGACAACTTTGAATAGCTTTACGACATGCATTGGGTACAAATTTGCTGAACTTAACTTTGGACTTCATGTAGTTTAACTTTTTGCCCCGAAGCTTTTTCATACAGGCGAAAAATTCTCATTACCTCCTCACATTCCTATAAATCAGCCTTGAAGAAAAAGAAACTATCATCGGCAAACAGAAGGTGCGAGATGGCTGGTGCCCCCCAACATGCTTTGCAACCATGAATGGACCCGTCTCTTTCTGCTTTCCTAAATAATGCTGTTAACCCTTCGGCACACTATATAAATAAGTATGGCGACAACGAATCGCCTTGCCGCAATCCTCTAGATGGAGTAAAAGGCTCAAAAACTGCATTTCTATTTTGATTCTGATACAAAACTGATGTTACACAATGCATAATCAGGTCAATAAAATGTCTCAGGAATCCCATCTGATACAACACCCTTTAAGAAACGGCCACTCAATTCTGTCATATGCTTTTGCCATGTCTACTTTAAGAGCCGTATGTCCAATCTGACCCCCTTTCCCTATTTTCAACACATGGCCCAACTCATAGGCTATCATAATGTTATCTGTAATTGAACGCTTCAGAATAAAAGCACTTTGCATTTCAGATACTATCGAATCTAGCACTGACTTCAACCTGTTGGCAATCACTTTAGTCATGATTTTGAAGATAACATTATAGAGGGCAATGGGTCACAGGTCTATAACTTCCTCGGGAACTGGCTTTTTTGGTAAAAGAATAAAATTTTTTTTTGTTCAAATGCCCAGGTATATGACCACTATTTAAGCACTGTATACAAAAATTAGCAATATTATTACTAATAACTGACCAATGTTATTGGTAAAAACCAGGATTCAACCCGTCCGGTCCCTGTGCCTTATCAAGATGCATAGAGAAGACAGTCGATTTGATTTCCTCCACTGTATATATCGCTTCTAAGGTCCTGAACTGATCTTCTGACAACCTGGAATCAATCAACTGAACTATATCCAACCCTTCGCAGCCTTCTGAGGTGAACAATTTCTGAAAATGAGTTTGAATAAGCTGATCGAGACCATTGTTCCAATAACACCACTCCCCATGTGTATTGCGCAAATTGGAAAAATCTTTGCACCGATGACAATCAGATGCTGAAAAGTGGAAAAAACCAAATTATGATCTCCCTCCTTTAACCATCGCTGTTTAGCCCGCTGCTTCCAATAATTTTCCTGAGCTAACAGAGCTTGATCCAAATCGGCACTCACCCTCAGCAACTCATCCACATCTCCCTGCATATGACATCTTTCTGGCTGATTCTTTAATTGTCGAGTTTTGCCATGAAATTGCTGCTTGAAATTCTACCCCCAAACCTGCAATGCTGCTGCACACTTGTGCAGCTTATCAACGCAATTTCCTTGGCCAAACTGTTGCCATTCACTAGTCACTATATTCCTAAAGTCTTGCTCAGCTCCCCACCAATTTTCATATCTAAAAACTGCTGCCACCACAGGTGTTGAAGGTTTCAACTCCAAAAGTAGTGCTGAATGATCAGATTGTGTCGTAAAGACATTATGAACAATAGCCTGAGGAAACCGATCACACCAGGACTGCGACGCTACAACTCGATCAAGTTTCTCCTCAACCAGCTCCTGACCACCCCTTCTCCGAGCCTATGTGAATGGGTACCTAGCCATAAAACCTTAGTTATACCACAAAGCTCTAAGGTTGCATGGAAACCATTTAAGAATCGACTAGGGTGTCGTACCCCTCCTCTCTTCTCATTATTAAATAACATATCATTAAAGTCACCCAAAACACACTATGGTAATTGAGAAATTCTATATAGGTCTTTCATGCACTACCAAGACTACTGTCTGCGTGCACTTTGAGGAAAACCATAAAAGCCGATCAACCGCCATGGGTTCAAACTAGCTGGGGAAAGCATCAATAAAATTATATCCATACTTATGAATATCAACCTGAATCTCATCTGTCCATAATAACATAAAACCCCCTCCACCATTTATACTGTCAATAGCAAAACAATAAGGAAAACCTATCTAAACTTTAACTACCTCCACCGCATTCTTACAAATCATCATTTCCATTAAAAAGATAATTGAAGGTTTTCGAGTATAAATAAGCTCCTTGAGCTCATGAACTGTCTCGAGGTTACCCAGGCCTCGGCAGTTCCAACTTAAGCAATTCATGGCTTCCGACAGGCCCGCTCAACAGGTCCCGTCGATATCTCAACTTCTGTTATCGAAACTTCCTTTGGAGAAACTCCTTGCCCCTTTCCTTGCTCTTTCTCCCTCTAAATATGTGATAACCTCTTTCTTTTTGGGTCATTGATCATATTAATATCTTGTTCAACAGTCAATTACCGAGCAATATGCTCCTGAGCTTGTAACAGATTGACAAACGGTCCAGATGAATTACTGCCTGTGCTCCTTTCCTTAGGACACAAAATTGGTTTATCATTAAGCCACGGAGATCTAGTTGATTGTAGGCATCGGGTGACAACCCTTAGGAAAGGCCTATAATGCTTTGGTAGGTCTGGATTATTCAGAGTTTGAAAAACACCACAATCTCTCTCATTACGACCAATTATACCAGAATAAAAACAAAAGTGTGTCAGATGTTCATATATAAAATTTACCCAAAACCAATTCGAGTTCGATTTACCCATCCCCATATGCCTTTTGTGAGCGGACGATGTTTTTGACGGAACGCGAGACTCCGTTTCGGAAGGGGCGCCTCGATCTCGGGCGGGTCCCTCTCTCGTGTGGGGTTTTTATAAATGGAAAATCGGTTTTGAAAAATAAATGGAATTAATTCTTAAAAGAACCGAGACCTAAGTCTCGATGAATATTGTAGAGTCGCCACCCGGCTTAGCTCAATCGGGAAATTTATAATGGAGCTGAACCGGACGAATGGCCGCTACACTATCCAAAGATTCTGGTCTGGACAAGTCCCTTATTTCGTGTCTAATTAAAATAAAATTGGTCAATGTTCTCAAATGGTATTTCAAACTCTAAAGTCAATTTTATTGCATTAAATAGACATACAGCGCGCATACAGGTTAAGTAAAATAGCAAATGATTAAATTATTACAACCCGATCGAATAAAAGATAAAAACTCTCAGCCTCACTTTTACAAGCGCTTAGAATACACGATTTATCTAAAAATATTACAATCGCCTAGGATACAAGATTGATTCTATTAAATACATCAAAAATAAAAATAAAAGAAATTAAAAGCTGCAAAACAAAGGGTTAGCACAAAATACGGCATGCCATAAGTTGGACTCAAAAATGACAGAATGGAAAATCAAGAATTAGGGCATGCATTTAGGGGATAACCGGGTTGGCTCGACTAGCCGGCCCGGTCAGACCTGGAAAACATTTTGAAACGTCCCTGTATTTTTTGTTTTTGTGAGAAAACTGTTTTGAAAAAAAATTTACCGGTTTGCATGCATTTTTACATGTGAGGTGGGTCGGTTTTCGGGAGAATCGGGTCTCCGTCGTGGCATTGTTCTAAATGCAATTTTACTGAAAATTGAATCTAGGGTCATGAATGCACACAACAAAATTCATTTTTGATGATTTTGGGATTTTTCTGAATTTTTATGGATTTTTGGAAATTTTTGGGGATTAAAATAGAAATTCTAATTCTGGAAATACGTTACAATCGTGTGACTGTAACTACAGTCGTACGCCTATAAATTACAGTCGTGCGCTGTAAGCAGTCCAAAGTCAGAATCTCGCCAAAATTTTATTTGAAATAAACTGAAGGAGAAAACGCTGGAAATTAAGAACACTCATACGACTGTAACTACAGTCGTACGACTGTTCATCAAACTCAAGAATAGTCGCACGACTGTTCTTGATTTCCAGAAACGGAAACGCAGAAAAAAGGATAAAAATGGCACAAAACCACACCAATCACCCAGAAAGCTTGGAAAAGAGAATGGAAAAGGAGTGTCTACCTTTTGGGCGTGCGTCCAGCGTAGGATTGACCCCTGGCGTCGCTCCAATCCACTAAAATTCGCACTTTTCTCCTTGAGTTAGGGTTAGAGATTTTGGGTCCAAAGATCTCCAAATGTTAGGGATTCTCTGAAGATGAGTTCTTTCTTTCTCTCTAATTTTCTCTTCTCCTCTCTCTTTTCTCTCTTTTTCTTTTTTTCCTCTCCTTTCCTTCCTTTTTTCTGTTCGGTCTCCCTTTTTTCTATTCGGTCTCCCCCCTTTCTTCTGCTTTTTTCAGCTTTTAGGGTATGGGTTGGCTCACCTGCCATGATCTACAGTCGTACGACTGTAGTTTAATTATAGTCATACGACTATACTTTTTTTTTTTTTGAGTGAGTAAAATCTGGCGCTTACACCTCTTCAACGGAACCCTAACATCCAACAAGACTTGAACCCTAAGGTATCCTTGATATGGTTCCATATAATCCTTTGGATCTATACGCAGAACCGAACCAACATGCTGACCTCCTCTTCGAACCACCAGTTCACTACGGAAACCTATTAGTAAATCATGTAATTGCACCCAAAACGCAGGCATATTTAATTCAACAGAGTTTAATTCTTCCATTGACGTTACCCTTTGAAGCACTAAAAGTTTGTTGTCAAAAGACCAAGGTCCGCCATTCATCACAGTATTGATATCAAAGATATGGTTGAACTGAAATAAAAATCTCCCTCCTTCAAATTCCACAATTGACATCCCATTCCCTGGTTTCCAAAATTTTGAGAGAGTAACTTTCATCCCTTTTATGTTGATCTCTCTATCAGTGACAAATCTGCCAACACAGCTCCATCTGAGGTCATAATTCGGTATTTCTTCGACGTCTGGCACAACCACCTGGGTTTCATCTTCCTCAGCCAACGATAGATGTAGATAATCGTTAACCAGATCAGTAACCTATGTAGATTCCATTGCAGGAAGAATTAAAACAAGCAGCAGTATGAAACCCTAAAACCCTAGTAACAGGGTAGGGGGGCCTCCTCTGAAGGAGAATTTAATTGTTAAGTATTTCCGCTTAATTATCAATAAGAATGGGTTCAAGGGTTAAAAAAAAAGATTCTTTGGATTCAAATCCTACTTTTCTACCTGAAAAGAAACTTTTTCTTCATTACTTTTTCATTCTTATTCTCAGCACACATTCCCTTCTCACCTCTTCAACAGACTTGTTTTTCTCTCATATAAAATAGAATTAACATTCTTTTACTTGGTCGGTAGTGCAGCATATATGCAAGTTATTGAAGCTAATAATTTCCAGTGCTAAGCCTTATATTAGATTGAAAATCCTTCATTTTTCAAGCAACCATTTAATCTAAAAGCTTAAATTAATAGGTAAAATCTTATTACAGTTTATTATTTTTGAAACTCTCTCGCACAAAAATATCCCTTGAATTTAAAGCGTGTACAATACATGATGCACCATACGTACCATATATGTGTTAAAATTTAATCAACACATGATACCACATCAACAAATCATTGATAAAAAAGGAAACCATTTAATTCAAAAAGTTAACTGATAAATAATGCTCAATATTAACTTTTATTATTATCTTTGACATCTTTCTCTTCAAGTGGTTTTCTAAATTTATCGATATAAAATTTTCATCAATGTCCAGCCTAATAATCTCTTTCTGGTGAAGGTACTTTTGGATGGTGGCATGATTAAGACGTATACGCATATTAATTAATTTGTGCTAATCAAATTAAGTATTAGGCCCCAAAATTGAAATGTTTTTTAAGTAATACTTTTCTACTTTGCTTGAACATAATTGTACTAGTTCCATCTTATTTTGGCATTTGGACTGCTGAAAAATCTTCATATATATTGTCTTATGTGTATTAATTTTGTTGTCTTCTTGTCTCCATTATATATATACGTATCCATCATCATGACAATATATAATTATATTAAGAAGATTTTGAGATCTAGCTGGAACCTACACAATCTTAAGTTTGAATATTCCACAACTTTTTTTCTTTTAAAAGTGAAAGAAATTCTATTAAAAAAACATACAGAAAAAGTTAAAAGGATGGTATTCAATTGAGATTTTTATGGACTTTTTTCAGGTAAATGACTTTTATAGACTTTGATGACTTTTAGTGCCTTTTAATTACCTTAATAGAGTTTTTAAAAGTATTGATGACTTTTAAAAAGTTTATTCCACAGACTTTCATAAACTTTTAAAGACTTTTATAAACTTATTAAAATACTAAAATATAATAATCTCCATGTGTTCAATGATAATACACCAAAACATAAATAACTACAAAAATCTACAAGCATAAAATATAAAATAATTACACTAAAATTGAATAGTAATGTTAATTAAAAAAATGGCATAAAGACCTTTTTAGCCCATGTGCTATTATCAGTTTGCTCCTTTGGCCCCTGTGCTATTGAACTTTCCCTTTTGCCCCTGTGGTATGTAAAAACGTTCCAAATTGACACCTAGAAAGTATATTCCATTATATTCCGTTGATAAAATTTTTAACGGAATATGACGGAATCTGATGGAATATACTTTCTAGGTGTCCATTTGGAACGTTTTTACATACCACAGAGGGCAAAAGGGAAAGTTCAATGGCACAGGGGTCAATGGGGCAAACTGATGATAGCACAGATGCAAAAAAAGTCTGTAATCCTTAAAAAAATTGCAATTTAACTATAAAATTTCTAATCTTCATTATCATTTATATGCTCAACATTATTCCACATGTAAGTAGCAATCATAGCTCTCCATTCATTAGCATCATTTCTATATTGCTCTTGCGTTCTAACAAATTGTTCAAAATATTCTTCTTGATTAATTGACATTGGTGTTGATGAAAAAGTTTTACCATTTGGTTCAATTGGAAATTCAACTGATCAACACTCTTTTCTAAGAAAATTATGCATTTAAGTGTAAGCAATTTTATAAATATGGAACAACCGCATACCTGAGTAATGAAGTATCGAATATAATTTACAGAAGTTCACCAAGAGAATATCTCATTCAAAAGAGTAGACTATCGGAACATAAATTATAAAGGTAATCTATCTAAACAAAGTATAGAGCCAGCACAAACAATAAAAATCATCTCAAAACGCATATTTATTTGAATTCCATCTCAAACTGATAAATTTTACCGTAAAAAATATTTATGTCAGACTTAAGGGTTGATTTGCTTGCTGTTGATCAATTTCAAGGAGATTCAACAAAGAAAAATGGAGGGCGAGATTAGACAAATACCTCGTTAAAAAAATGGCAGGAGGCTTGGAATAGAGGAGCAATGGAACATACTAGTGGCGAGAGGAAAGCAGCCAATCAGCGATGAGAAGAGAGGACTGAGTGGAGGTTTCCGGCAGCGATGGGATGGAGGAGAGAGAGGAGGTGGAGGAAGAGTACGGAGAGCAGAGAGAGGTAGTGAAAGAGGGAGGGTTATGAAAAATTACGATTGAAAGTGAAAATAAAAAGTTTTCCATCAAAATAAAAAGTCTTTCATCAATATGCATGACTTGTTTAATTATGTTTTGAGTTAAAAAATCATAAAAAAGTATATAAAAGTCATTGTCATTAATTGTAAATGACTTTTTGAATACAGAATTACTTTTACAGACTCTATAAAAGTCTTAATTGAATACTTGATAACTTTTAAAAAGTCTTAATTGAATACCTGATAACTTTTAAAGACTCCTAAAAAGTTTTAATTGAATATCAATGGATTTTAAAAGTCTTTAAAAAAGTGTATAAAAGTTTTAATTGAATACATCCCTGTAAATATACAAGAGAGTTACAAAAAGAAGACTGGAAGGGTTACTAATTAAGAACTTTTGAAGCTAAATAAGTAAAATTTGGGTTATTACATTTGACAAAAACGTAGCAAGGTGTGAAAATTTTTGAATAAAACATTCTCAGAGGAAGAACCATTATCAAAAACCTTTTTACTCCTTCTATTCCAGATTTTCGAGCGGAGAATTCATAAAGAAGAACAAAAAGTGATTCGGAAGAAGCTCTTAAACAAGCTAAGCAATTGGTCAAATTTGAAAGGTAGACGAGCATCGAGGAGGGTCCACAACTAATATATATACATTAATGTATATTAATATTGAAGTTCCTAAAAGTAACTGAATTGATTCTACTACTGAAATATTGGCATTCATTTTTCTACATCAACACCCTGCTGTAAATCTCTGCACATGTTCCACCATATACCTATCCAAAAAAAAAAAAAAAAAAAAAAAAAAAAAACTCTAACTAATTAACATCATTAATTATTTTCTGTACACAAGTAAAATTTTATGTTTTTAGCCCTCTTCTTACTTTAGCTTAATTATTGAAGATTGACTTTGTATTATGGCTTAGCTCGTAAGTGGAATCTTGTCAAATGTTATCCTCGCTCATGCTTTAGCCAGATTGTTACCATTAATGAGTCCAGTCATGGGGTATGTATAACTGTACCCACTTGTGGTAGTGACTTTTTGGGTTATATCTAATTCTCAGGCTTTGACTAAAAAAAAAAAAAAAAATCCTAAAACATTCAATTGAAATTTGTATCATGTAATTATAGATGATACTTATTGCCTAGTTGCGTAATTATATGCGATTGGAAGAAGTTCAATAGTAACGAATATGAGATAGGCAAAACGTATCTTGATTCCTTTGATTTTTTACCAAAATCACAATTGTTCGTCTGATCAATATATTAGTTAGAAGTGTCTGGTTCACGATTTCAAGCGATAAAATCATATAATTCATAAATTATTTGGAAGTGTTTGTCTTTTAGTTCTACCATCAAACGAAGCGTATTACACACATGCAAAAAAAAAATAAGTTGGGTTTGGCGTGAGTCATATCAAAATGAAAAGATTAGACATACAAGATATTTAAAAAATTGATCAGGGATCAACTATAATTTTAATAAAAGATGGAAGTGTCAAGTATTTTAAGAGAAAATGGTCCAACGTGATGGCCATGCATTAGATAGACATGATAGCTATGTTTTGTCTTTGATTTCTTGATTGGTTAGTGTTATTCACATATTCTAACCTAAACGTATAGTTTCTGTCATTTAGTTTTTGGTTATAGTGCCTTAATTTCTTCAATGTCAATGTGAAACTCCATTTCAATGTCCAACAGTTACGTACATCACAAAACATTAATGTAGATGGTGTCCCTGTTAAACATTCATATGACTAATATTTACTTTTAAATAGATAGATAGATGCCAGAATATAATTATCATCTTTTCGATGACCCCTATTCCCTTCTACAAATGCTCAGTTTTCCATTCGCTTTAGGACTTCAATTCCATTAATTTGTGTTTGAAAGTTCATCAATTTAATTAATTTGGACTTCCTTAGATGAGGTGCATCAATATTAAATTTTTTCAG
Organism: Euphorbia tirucalli; assembly: GCA_039660915.1. Taxonomy (NCBI): domain Eukaryota; kingdom Viridiplantae; phylum Streptophyta; class Magnoliopsida; order Malpighiales; family Euphorbiaceae; genus Euphorbia; species Euphorbia tirucalli. Next base: position 14,104,785 of record CM077636.1, on the reverse strand, counting down.
TATGATTGAAGTTCGGAGCTCATTAAGTACGTAATAAAAAATTAAAACTAATATGACTTTGTATGAACACATTATGATTCTCTAATGCTTAAGTTACTAAAATTATTTAGAAAAACTATGAGCATGAAAGAGCTAACATCGTATGGATCAAATGTTGGGATCCCTCCTTAATTGGAGAGTTTCTAGAAAATTCTAGGGCTTTCTAGAGAAGTGTAGAATTTTCTAGAACGTTCCGGAGAACTCTAGAGAATTGTAGAACTCTCTAGAAACCCGTGGAAGAATGTGGAACCCTCTGGAATATTCTAGAGATGTGTGGAACCTTCCAGAACCTTATGGAAGAGTATAGAAGAGTATGGAAGGGAGTGGAAGAATGTAGAGACTTCTAGAATGTGTAGAGCATTCTAGAGAATTAATCTCCACCCTAGGATACAATTAATCTCCACCATTCATTATGGAGGTGGAGTAGTATAAATAGGGAAGAGAACTTTCATTCCATCCATCCAAAAACCAAGAGAGAATCCACTTCCTAGAGTGAGAAAAACTATAGAGTTAGAGAGCCTCTTTGAGAGAGAAGAGAAATAGCTTGGAAAGTCTCTATCTTTAAGCTTGAGTAAGCCACCTTAGAGTGAGTCGATTTTGTAAACATATTCTTGTAATCCTACTATTCTTTTGTATAGTGGAAGAATCTCCAAATTGGAGAATTTATACTCTTGTGCTCCCATTATTAACTTCAATCTCTAAGTGCCTATCTTAACTTCACGAAGCGGGAAAGACCGAGATTTCCTAACAGTGGTATCAGAGCCAGGTTCAACTATAGCCGTAATTAAGCTCGTGTAGTTCAAGATGGAGGATAATGTCACTCATGATGGAGATATGTTCAAGCTCACAGCCAACAACTACTCATATTGGAAGCCGATGATGGAGGACCACTTGTACTGCAAGGATTTGCATGAGCCCATCATCTACAAAGACAAGGTAGAAGGCAAGAGTGATGCTCAGTGGGAGCTACTGAATCGAAAGGCCGTCGCTATGATCCGTAAGTACATTGACAAAACTCTCTTCGAGCATGTTTCTACTTATACAAATGCTTATGAATTATGGACAAAGCTTGAGTCCATGATCCAAAAGAAAACGCCTCGTAACAAGGCTAATTTAGTTCGACGGTTGGTGAAGTTGGAGTATAAGGATGGTCATAGTATGATTGAACACCTGAATAATTTCAAGGGGCTCGTAAATCAATTAACAAAAATCGAGATGAAGATTGATGATGAGTTGCAAGCCCTTCTACTCCTTAGTTCCTTACCGGAAAGTTGGGATACACTAGTAGTTACACTTAGTAACTCAGCTCCGGAAGGAAAGTTAACCATGGATACAGTCAGTGATAGCCTTCTTGGTGAAGAAGCAAGAAGAATGGAACGAGGTGAGTCTGTCCACCCCGAAGCTAATATAGTTGAGAATCGGGGTAGGAATGAAACTCGTGGACGTAGCAAGAGCCGAGATCCGTATCAATCTCGAGGTAGATCCAAGTCACGCTCAAAGATTACATGCTATTATTGTGGAAGGATGGGTCACAAGAAAATGGAATGTCGATCCTTCAAGAGAGATCAGAAGGCGGGTAATGTTAAGCCAGACCAAATCAGCCCAACAAAGAAGCAAGAAGAGAAGAGTACTACTGCTGTAGTTTTAAAAGAAGATCTGTTATATCTTGTTGGTGATGGTAATATCCTGAACATCGCTTGTGATGATAGTTCTTGGATTGTCGATTCTGGTGCTTCCTTCCATGTTACTCCACATGGAAGCTTTTTCTCATCCTACCAAAGCGGAGACTTTGGTACGGTGCAAATGGGAAATCAAGATAGGAGCAAGATCGTCGGGATAGGAGACATCATCCTGACAACAAGCACTGGAAGCAAGCTTATTTTAAATGATGTGAGGCATGTCCCAGCTATGCGCCTCAATCTTATCTCTGCAGGGAAGCTAGATGATGCTGGTCTGATGAATTACTTTGGTGAAGGAAAATGGAAGCTCACCAAAGGGAGTCTAGTCATGGCTCGAGGAAAGAAGGAAGGATCACTGTACGTGATGCAAGCTAAGCTCTGCAAAGGAGATGTAAATATCACCACTGATGATATGGAGATATGGCATAAACGACTTGGGCACATCAGTGAGAAAGGCCTTCACATGCTTGCTAGGAAACATCTCCTCCCTGATGTGAGAGGTAAACTACTTGATCCTTGTGCTCATTGTTTAGCTGGAAAACAACATAGAGTTGCTTTTCAAAGATCTTCTCCTCCTACGAGAAGAAAGAACATCCTAGACCTCATACACACCGACGTGTGTTCGATGTCCGAGAGATCAATTGGTGGGGCATTGTACTTTGTCACCTTCATTGATGACCATTCAAGGAAGGTGTGGTTGCATGTGTTAAAATCAAAGGATCAAGTGCTTGACGCCTTCAAAGAATTCCATGCTCTAGTGGAGCGTGAGACTGGACGGAAGATCAAGTGTGTACGATCAGATAACGGAGGTGAGTATAGAGGTCCTTTTGAAGCCTACTGCAAGAAATATGGCATTAGGCTAGAAAAGACTCCACCCAAGACACCACAATTGAATGGGCTAGCTGAGAGAATGAACCGGACAATTGAAGAAAGAGTTCGTTGCGTGCTCTCTCATGCTAAGTTACCCAAATCATTTTGGGGAGAAGCTATAATGGCCGTGGTTGACATTGTAAACCTCACACCATCAGTCCCTTTAGATGGGGCCATTCCAGAGGAAGTTTGGACGGGCAAGAGAGCTTCATACAATCATCTTAAGGTGTTCGGGTACAGGGCATTTGTTCACATCCCCAAAGATGAGCGAGCTAAGCTTGACACAAAGACGAAGGAGTGTATCTACCTTCGTTCACCCAAGGATGAATTCGGCTATCGACTCTGGGACCCAATTAACAAAAAGGTTGTCCGTAGTAGAGACGTTGTATTCTTCGAAGACCAAACGATCGAAGACATTAAAAATTCAGAGAGGCCAAGATTGAGAAGTAGCAAGAGTACCGAACTTACTCCAGTTCAACGTGAGGATAATGACACACCTGAAGGTAGTGACGGTGAAAATCATGAATCTGTGTTAGAGCAAAGCAACCAGGAAATTCATGATGAATCAGTTCAGGAAGAGCCTCAATCTAGCACTCCAACCACACCAGAGCCGAGACGATCCTCAAGGGATAGAAGACCATCCACCCGATACAACACAAAGGAGTACGTTATGCTCACTGATGAGGGGGAGCCTCAAAACTATAAAGAAGCAATGAGTGATTGTCACAAAGAGGAGTGGAGAATAGCCATGCAAGAAGAAATGCAATCCTTGCATGAGAATAACACATATGAACTAGTGGAGCTACCAAAAGGGAGAAAAGCTTTGAAGAATAAGTGGGTGTATCGAATCAAGACCGAAGAGAGCTGTTCAAAGCCGCGCTACAAAGCTCGGTTAGTCGTCAAAGGATTCGGACAAGAAAAAGGTATCGACTTCGAAGAGATATTCTCTCCCGTGGTAAAGATGTCATCCATCCGAGTTGTTCTTGGCCTGGCAGCCGTGCAAGATTTGGAGATTGAACAGCTCGACGTCAAGACGGCGTTTCTTCATGGTGACCTAGAGGAGGAGATCTACATGGAGCAGCCTGAGGGATTTAAAGTTCCAGGCAAAGAAAATTTAGTGTGCCGTCTCACGAAGAGTCTATATGGGCTTAAGCAAGCACCAAGGCAATGGTATAAGAAGTTCGATGCTTTCATGGCAGAGCATGATTTTAAAAAGACAGTAAGTGATCATTGTGTCTTCACAAAGAGGTATGCAAGTGGTGACTTTCTCATACTTCTACTCTACGTTGATGATATGTTAATTGTTGGACAAGATCGCATAAAGATAGCTGCTTTAAAGAAAGACCTAAGCAAGAGTTTCGCCATGAAAGATTTGGGACCGGCTAAACAAATCCTTGGGATGAGAATAACTCGTGATAGATCAAAGAGATTGTTATGGCTATCCCAAGAGAGGTACATTGAGAAAGTGTTGGAAAAGTTCAACATGCACAAATCAAAGCCGGTTAACACACCACTTGCTGGACACTTCAAGCTAAGTTCGAAGCAAAGTCCCACAAGTGAGAAAGAAATGGAGGAAATGAAGAATATTCCATATTCATCAGTAGTGGGCAGTCTCATGTATGCAATGATATGCACAAGACCAGATATCGCCTATGCAGTTGGAGTCGTCAGTCGCTTCTTGGCCAACCCGGGGAACGAACATTGGGTTGCAGTCAAATGGATTCTTCGATATCTACGTGGAACTTCCAAAATATGTCTATGCTTTGGAAGAGGAAAACCTGTGTTAGAAGGATACACAGATGCAGATTTGGCCGGTGACATTGATTCAAGGAAATCAACATCGGGATATCTAACTACTTTTGCAGGGGGAGCAGTTTCTTGGCAATCAAAACTGCAAAAGTGTGTTGCATTATCCACTACTGAGGCAGAGTACATTGCAGCTACTGAAGCTTGTAAGGAGATGTTGTGGATGAAGAACATGTTACTGGAGCTGGGAATAGATCAAGAAATGTACGTGTTGAAGTGCGATAATCAAAGTGCAATTTACTTGGCAAAGAATTCAACATTCCATTCGCGCACAAAGCACATTGACACAAGGTATCATTGGATCCGAGAAGTCCTTGAGGAAAAGAAAATACATCTTGACAAGGTTCACACAGATGAGAATTGGTCAGACATGATGACCAAAGTACTACCGACAAAGAAGTTTGAAGATTGCTGTCAAGGTGCTGGTTTGCTGCTATCCTCCAATTAAGTTGGGAGGGGGAGATTTGTTGGGATCCCTCCTTAATTGGAGAGTTTCTAGAAAATTCTAGGGCTTTCTAGAGAAGTGTAGAATTTTCTAGAACGTTCCGGAGAACTCTAGAGAATTGTAGAACTCTCTAGAAACCCGTGGAAGAATGTGGAACCCTCTGGAATATTCTAGAGATGTGTGGAACCTTCCAGAACCTTATGGAAGAGTATAGAAGAGTATGGAAGGGAGTGGAAGAATGTAGAGACTTCTAGAATGTGTAGAGCATTCTAGAGAATTAATCTCCACCCTAGGATACAATTAATCTCCACCATTCATTATGGAGGTGGAGTAGTATAAATAGGGAAGAGAACTTTCATTCCATCCATCCAAAAACCAAGAGAGAATCCACTTCCTAGAGTGAGAAAAACTATAGAGTTAGAGAGCCTCTTTGAGAGAGAAGAGAAATAGCTTGGAAAGTCTCTATCTTTAAGCTTGAGTAAGCCACCTTAGAGTGAGTCGATTTTGTAAACATATTCTTGTAATCCTACTATTCTTTTGTATAGTGGAAGAATCTCCAAATTGGAGAATTTATACTCTTGTGCTCCCATTATTAACTTCAATCTCTAAGTGCCTATCTTAACTTCACGAAGCGGGAAAGACCGAGATTTCCTAACATCAAATCTGGGGTTAACCCGATTCACTATGCCACTAGATCAAGGACAACGTCTTCATCGATTTGTTTAGTATTTAGATTCTTACTTAGAATGTAACTTTTCTGTATAGCCACGCATTTAACAATGAGTTTCTTGATTGGACTAAAATTTCTAGAAATGTAGGTCTTATCATCTATTTAGGTGAGAATCATTGGTTCTCCAACCTATTAATGACCAATAGCTGAAAGACCGAACTTACGTTCGTCATAGTGTCAGAACTAGATCTACGTTGGGTTCAAATCCTTTAGACTCTTTCGAGGCCCTCCTATAAAAATATTCGATTGTAACATAATATATATAAAAGAACTCAATTCCAATTCAAACTGATCCAGGCTCATTCGAGTGGGGTCAAACCGAGCCAAGTGAAATTTTAATATGTCCAAACTCGGTCTTTTTGACGAGTCCGACTATTTGGATGAGGAATTGGGCAAGCCTGATAAGTATTCAGACTTGCAGAAAAATGAAATCGAAACTCATAATTACTATAAGAAATATTAGATTTGATAGCAAAACAATTTGAAATAAAAAATATTTTTTTGCCAAAAAACTCATTTAGCAACGATATTCAAAAATTGTTGCTACGTATATTAATACAACAAAATTTTTATAAAATTTGATTGTCAAATAAATACGATCGTAATTTTATAAGAGTAACATGTAGCAATTTTTTTAGTGTTACCTAAAAGTATGACAACTTTTGTTAGCAAGAACCTACCAATTGTAATAATGCATATTGAGTATACGAAAAGCGACTCATAGTAAGTTTTCTCTGAATATATCCGCAATGAATGATAAAATATATTAACCGTAACTGAATAACATAACTATTGCAATGATGTGATTTAGAAGGAAAAAAATACATAAAAGCAAAAACAATAAAAGCGGTCCACAGATTCTGTAGAGACCAAAATGGTAGGCAATAAGCCCCAAAATCCAACACGCAATTGATCAAAGTTATTTGTTTTTGTGTGTGGTGGAACTTTATGGAAGCACCTATCAGTCATGAGTTGTTAATTTGCATTTTAACTATGTTTCATTCGATATTTTTCGCTTATTATTTCCATGTCACGTTTTATCTTAGTGTGAACCATAATTAATTAATTAGTAACATAAATGCAATCATGAACAACAAGACTATTATGTATGTAGTCAAAAACAAAAAGAAAGAGAAGGTAGATAATAAATATTAATAATTAAAGCCTCCCATTTTTCGTCAGCCATGGAATCATCTCATCCTATCCCTGTCTACCACCAATCTTGTATAAATAGGTGTGCCTCCTCCAACTTAAACTACTCAACTCCATAGCTTCTATTCTTCACATGTCTCCACACCCCTAACCAGTAGCTTTCAATTCCACCAAAAAAAGAATGGAGTCCTCAGAAACTAAAAAATTGGGCATAACTTCATATCGTTTGTACTGCTTCACAAAATGTTTTCAGAATCCCTCCAATGTCTCAGAAATGGAAAAACAAGATGAAAAGCTTAGTAATAAAGATCCAAAGATGATGATGAGGAAGCCTGGTGGATGGAGAGCCATGCCTTATATCTTAGGTCTGTCAAATCTTACATCATAACAATTTGCAACAACAATAGTAAAAAATTGTTTGACATATTTATCAATGGTAGCAAAATTTTATCAAATTTGGTTGACAAATACATATAGTCACAATTTAATTTATAGTAGCAACATGTAACAATTTTTTTTTTTTTTTTCCGTTGCTGAACAACTTTTACATTTTGGGAGCAATTGCTAAATTTCTTATTTTTTTAGTGGAAAAATAACCAAATCATTAATTTCTAAATTGATTTTCTTTGCTTCTTTGATAATTTTGTTTTTTTGTTTTTTTATTTTTTTGGGAGTCTGACAAATGAAATGAACATAATTGGTGAAGTGGGTGACGGTTAATATTTGCAGGAAATGAAACGTTCGAAAGGTTGGCAACATTTGGACTATTAGCAAACTTTATGGTGTATTTGATGAAAGAGTTTCACATGGAGCAAGTTTCTGCTGCTAACATTATTAATATATGGTCTGGTATCACCAATTTTGCACCTCTCCTCGGTGCTTTCATCTCCGATGCTTATGCCGGCAGATTTCGGACCATTGCTTTTGCTTCCTGTGCTGCCTTTTTGGTATTATTTTTATCTCCTTATTTAATTTCTTTCCCCCCCGCCTCTTTTTTTTTTTTTTTTTTTTCTTCATGAAATCTCCACAAATTATTATAACCTTACAATCCTGATAAAATTTCCGGTGTTATAATTGGTAGTACGTATATTTTCACTCACTCGGGAAAAAAAAATGATATTATTCTTTAACTAGATGTTCACATGATGACAACTCGGGACCCAATACTTAATTTGTGAATATATATATATGAAAACAAATACACGTTTTATACATATGATTACATTTCAAATATTAGGATCTGATAATTTTATTTTTTCACTCACTACAAATGATCATACAATATATATTGACCAATAATTCATGTCAACATCCGTATTAATGCATTAATGAATATTATCTAATTAAATAAGAGATGACATGGGAAACAAAGATTGATTTAAGTGTTAAGAAGTTTAACCTATTTGCTTGTCAAGTTTGATATTTGGTTCCTCTCTTAGTCGAAATTTTATCTTTGTTTGTAGATAATCTTGTGAATTTCATTAATAAACTCTTATTAAGTTCGTGCATGATTTATTCTTCTCTTGAAAAATAGATGCTCTTTCCCTTTTTTATTATATGATGTTTTAGGTTTTTCACTTTGTTCTTTTTTTATTTGACATTTTATATTACCAATGCATTTTTTATCATAATTTTTTATATTTGCCCTATTTAAAGTATGTGAGAGGTTCATTATTTAATGCAAAAAGTACTACATTAAGTTTTGATAATTAAGAAGAAGGAAAATTTTTGCATGGAAAATAGAGTTTTAAGAGAGAAGTATTGAGGGTAAACTAGTCATTTTAATAACTTAATTAATACTTCATTGGTCTTAATTACAACCTTAAACATCATATAATAAAAAACGGAGGGAGTATAACTTAAGAGTTTAATGTATCATGTTTATGGAATAAAAGCTGTTTGAATTGCATGAAACATGTTTTTAATGATTTTCACTAACTTGTGGTTGCAATTAAAGAATACACGTTGCATCATAGTAAAATAAAACTGAATCGCCCGATTCAAATTTGTACTATGGTAAAATTATATATGTACATTATTTGGGAATAGAAATATATATCATTCTTTTTTATTTTGCTGCAAATTTGAAGCATACACATCAAGCAGATATTTTCCAGATTTGCTTGGATGCCTATGAGAAATACAATCAGCCATCGAACATGTCAATTTCTTAAATAATTTAGAAAATTCTTTTATATTATATGTGTAGACCAGATTTCCCAGTGCGTATAATTTTGATATTAAAAGATAAGTGAAATTGTCCTTAAAAATGGATTTGGATTGTACTTAAATTAAAAAGAGAAATCAAGAAAACAAAATCAAAGGAAGGGAATAAAATCTGGTTATTTTACTTGCTACTTTTGTTATGACTTATGAGATTTCATCTCCTCTTGTATATATTTCTATAACTTAGATATCCATTATTAATAGTACTAATTGACGTGTATCATCCCTTAATTAATTAGCAATAATAATAATAATAATAACAACAACTTGTATCATTGGATGAGAGATCATTATACATCGCTTTCTATAATCTGAAGGGCGAAGTAGTAATCAAATTGATTGAAATTTTGTTAGAGAAGAAGATTTAATGCTAAGCTTATGTTGCAATTTAATACGAATAGGGAATGGTGACAGTGACCTTAACAGCATGGGTACCCTACCTGCATCCTCAATGCCACCATGCTTACTGTGAAAAGGCCACAACAACTCAATTAGCAGTTCTACTGATGGGATTAGCGCTCTTATCAGTAGGCACAGGTGGGATTAGGCCTTGCAGTATCCCATTTGGGGTTGACCAGTTTGATCCAACTACCGAAGAAGGAGTCAAAGGGATTAACAGCTTCTACAATTGGTATTACACTTCTTTTACAGTGGTAATTATGATCACTTTAACCGTAGTGGTATACATTCAGGATTCAATCAGCTGGGTTGTGGGATTTGCAATTCCTACTGGGCTTATGCTGTGCTCTATTATTCTCTTCTTCTTGGGAACTAGAATTTATGTTCATGTTAAGGCACAAGGAAGCATCTTTTCTGGGCTTGTTCAGGTTTTTGTTGCGGCTTATAAAAAGCGTGGGCTTAAGCTTCCAGATACTAATCATATTGATGATATTGATGGTTCCATGTTTTATGATCCTCCAGTCAAGGACACTCAAATTCTATCAAAGCTCCCTTTAACTAATCATTACAGGTGATATGTCTTTATCCTTATAATTAATTCATAAAATAAGTCATGTTAGGCAAGAATTTCCACATGATCATTAAATATGCTTTTATATGGAGTAGTATTTTTTTATTTTTTTGGGTAAGGAAGGGTAGGAATTGACTCGTCTAGAGGTACATTTATTGGTAGAATGTTATGAATGATTGAGAAAATCTAATGATAAATGCAACAATTTTACTAATATCATTATACAATTGATGAGAAAATTGATTGCAAGTTTAACGGTATGGGTTTACCGGTAAGAAAGCGACTTCTGTACGTAGTATTATACTACATATAATTTGATTCTTGTTGTTGTTGTTGGAGGCTCCGTAAATATTGAGGCGATATATACACATTTTCGTAAGTCCCTTTGTATGTAGTATTACACTAGTATCATTTGCTCAATAATTTTTTTATACATTCAGTTCACCATGCTATATGTACGCTTACCCAAAATATAACTTAACACTTAGCAATTGGTTAAGTTCCTTTATGCTAAGTGACTTTTAAAATTTTCCCTTTTGACTGCTAATGATAATTAATATATGTAGGTTCTTGAATAAGGGAGCGATAATACAGAAAAATGATGTGAACCCGGATGGATCTTGTGCAAATCCATGGAAACTGTCCAGCATACAACAAATAGAAGAGGTCAAAAGCCTGTTCAAAATGGGACCAGTATGGGCATCAGGTATAATTTGCTTTACGGCAATAACGCAACAAGGAACATTTACAGTATCGCAAGCCCTCAAAATGGACAGACACCTCGGCCACAAGTTCCAAATTCCAGCAGGTTCAGTGGCAGTTTTTTCAATGATAACAATAGGACTATGGTTACCATTTTATGACAGGATTCTAGTACCTAAACTTCGGAAAATCACAAATCATGAAGGAGGAATCACACTTCTTCAAAGAATTGGAATCGGAATCCTATTTTCAATTCTATCAATGGTAGTAGCTGGTCTAGTTGAAAAGGAAAGAAGGGACCGAGCCATTTCGAATCCGGGTTCACCCATGTCTGTAATGTGGCTAGTTCCTCAACTTATGACAATGGGATTCTGCGAGGCGTTTGCTATTATTGGACATATTGAACTTTATAACAGGGAGTTTCCTGATCATATGAGAAGTATCGCCAATTCTTTGTTTTTCTGCTCATTTGGGGGTGCTAATTATCTTAGCAGTTTCATCATCACTCTTGTGCATAATCTTACTCGAACTCCAAACCACCCGGACTGGTTAACCAATGATTTGAATGCTGGGAAGTTGAATTATTTCTACTTCCTTTTGGCAGGAATTGGAGTTTTGAATTTTTTTTATTTTCTGTTCTGTGCTTACCATTATCATTACAAAACCACTACATTTCATGTAGAAGATGTAGAGCTAAGCTTGAGCAAGAAAGTAATTTCAAGTTAAGTTCCGACTTCTTTTTTGAATATATATTAATATGTACATTATGATGATATAATAAAAATTTGATAGTTTAATAATGTATAGATGCCCATTCCTACAAATTTCGAGCTAAACAATGCACGTATCAAAATGTGTGATCCTTTTTGGAGGCTCGAATTTAAGGTATATGAGATAGCTTAAATTATCTCATCATCCCAATTCCAAGATACATAGAGTTATATGGCTGTACTTGAAAACAAGAAAAAGATGGTGATGTGTAGTTGTTTCTTTATATGTTAATGGGAAAGAAAAAGAGAGATGAGGGATAAGGGCATATGTCTTTCATTATTAGATCATTATTGTTTCAACTTTCAACTGAAAGCTGCAATATGTGAACTATGGGGTTGTCCTGTCCTTGAAAATTCCTCTGATCAAAAGTGCAACCACTCTTTAAGAGATAAGAATGCCTCATAAATGGTGTATGATTTTTTTCATCTCCTCTATTTTGAAAGATATTCACAAACTGATACAAAGTATTATTACTCAGCGAAAAATTTAAAAAATTATGGATTACAAGTATGATTTGGTTTCCCTACCACGGATCGGGCTTTGAATCTGATGTTGCAATACGGATATCTACGAATCAAGAATAATGTGAGACATCAGTCAGTGAATGTCTTAAAAAAGGTAAAGAGAATTCAAAAATGCTTAGAATTAGATGTCTCAAACTTGTTGGAAATCCCTTTATAAACGCGACATTATTCTATTCCGTTAAAAAATTCTTGTACTTTGCAATAGTAGAGTTTTGTTAGGATTGTGGTATCCTAATGAGCATAAAAGGTGGACTCCTAATGGGGGAAGTGGCTTATCTTTAAATATGGTGATTTATCTTTATCCTCTTGAAACCAACCGGTTTATTTCATATATCAAACGAGATCCGGCATGAAATTATGTATTTTATCGTATTAAAATAAAATAATAATAAATCAATTTAATATTCTAAATTTAAATTGAAAAATATTTTTTTTTGGGTTTTATATTAAAAGAGTGAATAAAATACATAAAATCAACAACATGTATCAAAACATACAAGTGATAATTAAAGATTCAAATTTTCAAGTTGGCATGTTTAGTAAATGTCAAATGGCTGTCACGTATTGGGCGAAATGAAAGCCAGCTAGTTACAATGAAAAATCATTTTAAGAGCATATCGAAATTGAGAATTAATTTTTCATTATGCATTACTTTGATGGTCAATTCTTATGTAGATTGTTTTTCATTTTTGTTTTTATAAGGAGATTTTTTTTTTTTTTTTTTTGGTTGAATCTTAAGATTGCTTTTCTTAACTTTGGTTAAAATGATATTTAAGTAACTAACCCAGAGGCCTGTCAAACTCACAACTCTAGTGAGAGATTCTGCAATAGAGAAAAGTCGTCGACATGGTCAATATATTATTAGTGGATTGCAGCTTCACCTTAATACTAGAAACCGCCCATTTTGTTTAATTAAGGCACTTGGACCATCATGATGATGAAATTTTGTACATATATATATAGCAAGGGGACAAAAAGAAAAAAAAAAAAAAGACAGCCTTTAATGTTTCAATTTATCATATTAGTTTTTAAATTATCAATACTTTATACATACAAATTTGGGATAACTAATTGAATACTAAATTTTGGTTAAAAATGTATAGTATATTTTATCTGCATTTAAATTAACTTTTTTTTTAGTTTAGAAAAAATTTAGGTCTCGTATAACTATAGAAATATTATGAAACTACTTTTTTGGACACAGTACTGCAAAAGCACTACAATCGAACTTTGATGAATCATGCTACATTTATTATAACACAAATTCAATCCAAGCATATCTGTATTGGATTTATTTATTTATTTTTATGTTAACGTATAAGAACTATTTGATTCTCACTACAAGAAATGTTAAATTTAGTATAATTATATAAATATTACGAAACTATAATTTTGGACACGGTATTGCACAAGGACTGCAATCGATCCTTGATGAATCAAGCTATATTTATTATTATACAAATTCAATCCAAGCATGTCTAGGTTGGGCTTATTTATTTTTCTTTTTAATTGTTGACTTATAAAAACCATATAGTTCTCACTACAAGAAATGGTAAATTTACCAGCAAAATAAGTTTTGCTGTCAAAAAGCTTATTTAGAAGCAGTATCTAAAAGTTGTTGCCAAAAAGCACATTTAGCAATAAAAATTATGTTAAATTATTATTTCAAATATTTATGACCACAATTTTGTAGCAGTAACATACAACGGCGTTTTTTAGTGCTGCCTAAAATAATGACAATAAATTTTATATTTTTGGCAACAATTTTTGTACTGTCAAATCTTGAATTTATTGTAGTTGCTACTGAGTTAATAATTAAAAAACATAAAAAGAAATTTTTAATTTGAAAGGAAATTAATTCAATTTAATTCCTTGTTATTAAATTATATGTTTGCAAGGAGAAAAATTGAAAGAAATTAATCATTTTGTTATTAAAAGTAGCTTGTGATGTGAGAATTTAAAATCATACTAAAGTTGGTATGATTTTGGGAGAATTTAATTGAGAATCATATGTTAAAGGAAGACACTTTAGCCAAATTAGCATTTGATTTCATTTATATTAAAAATATTTTCCAAACATCAGAATTGATTTGTTAAAATAATTGAATTGAATTCTAACAAGGAAATTCAATTCTTTACTTTCCCACATGAAATTTGTTCAAAGAGAAATGTTATAACCTTTTCTCTTATCGGCACAACATTTTTCATTTTTTATTGTAGTTTGCAATAAACTTTGAACTTTTTATGTTATTTCTTATTTCAGTAATCGATCTCTTGTTACAATTCACTGTTTCTATTAGCCAAATTTAAATTATTTTGCGTAATGATAATATATATATATATACAACATAATATATATAGTATTGGATATGAAATCATTATGCAGCATATTTTGAGAAAGCATGATCTTAATTAAAGGTTGCATTTGGTTACTTGCTAATTGTTCCCGTATTGTGAATAGTCCATAAAAAATTATAATTGTCATTATTTGTAAAAAAAACTAAAATTCTAACCATTTTTCAATAGAATTCTCATTTTCACTTGATATTAGTATTATAAGAAATAAATACTTTATATAGTGGAGCCTCCGAATTTTTAGTTATAGATCTGCCACAGCTGCTTATATAATTATATATTTGCCAGTAGATAAAACAATGGCAATACCAAGAATATAATTCGTTGAGCAAAGCATGCTTATAGAAGATAAGGTTGGGAAATAGAATTGGAGGTGGGCAGCCACACTTTTCTTTCTTTTCTTTTATCTTATTGTTTACGTGCTACCTCTAAAGTCAAATCAATAAAATTCTAGCATAGCTGTTCACAAATATGTTCCTGACATTGTGTATCAAGAGCAAAAAAAAAAAAAAAAAAAAGCGGAAGACAAAATTGTTTCAAGCATCGACAGAACTAGAAGCGCCCCTTGTTTCAAAGAGAGGAGGACAGGTTATTCACATTTCATTTGATGGTCAGAGGCGAATTGAAAGCTAAGCAGTGGTAATTTTAAAGATTTCCTGGAGGAAAAATAGAAATGTCTCCTACGTTATCCCTATTATGTGGAAGTATTGACGTAATTTCATAGAGTCATTCGGTTCGTTTTCTCATTATCAATTGACAGAGTCGAAACTATTCTACCTAATTATTTTTATAGATAGTTTTTCTAAAAAGAAAAAAAGAAATCCTATGATTTTAAAAAATTCAAAATTGTTAGGTTATACAATGAAAAAGCTTCTTTTTTCCTTTCTTTTAAACTCATTTAGATTTAATCTCTTTTTTTTTTTTTTCTAGTCGGCTATCCCACCTAGCCGAGCTGTTTCCATTAAACACATAAATTTATTCATCGAGAAAAGGAGAGAGAGGGATTCGAACCCTCGATAGTTCGCAAAGACACAGAGAACTGGTTACCTACTCTTAACGATCAAAGCGAATCCTTTCATTTCGAATTAAAGAATTCGGAATGAATTAAATCTCTCCAAGTAGGATTCGAACCTACGACCAGTCAGTTAATAGCCGACTGCTTTTACTTCGGATTCTTTCTAAAAAAACTAAAAAAATGGGGGGAATTCAAAATAGAATTTTCATTTTTTGTTTAGTTGTTTAGAATTTCGAAATTTCTAATAGAATTGAAATTTCGTAGAATTTATTGAAATTTAGTAGAATTTCCAAATTCTTATTTGATTTTTATTAAAAATTCGAAATTTTCCTCCCGTAATATGAGTTACCACTCCTTGATCACTTATACTACCCCAAACATCTGACTGCATTTTCCAACTGAAATGGAAGATTACTATCGAAATTGAATTGTACATCCAAAATAGCCCTAAGAAGACATGATCCCAAGCGGATACTTGACATTTTCCCCCTCTTCCAGGTCCATCACAAGGAAAACGAAAACCAAGATAATTGAAGTGATAACTTTTCTTTTTGGTCTTTAATGTAAATATGTATATTGCAACTGTTTTTTTAATTATCGTAATCTTTTTATTTCTTTTTACTAAACCAAATGTGATTAATCACGTATCGAAAACAACTACACAACTGATCAAAGACAGACACATATTGTACCCGTTATCTCTGCATGCGTTCATGTGCTATTTCATTATCAATTGATGACTTGTCCTTTTTCTTTTTGCTCCAATACATTGATATGAAACCTCAAATCTACTTTCTTTTGATGTGCTTACATTTCCACTAAATAAATCAAGATTTCAAATATTTCTCGTTGTATATTACATTTTTTTTTATCCATTAGTTGATTATAATTTATAAATTAAATATTTCTAGTTGTGAATTTGTCTTATTAATTTAGCATGTAGTTAGAATACTCTATTTGAGTTTTAAAGAAGTTAACTTACGATCTTTTATGATCCTCTTTTTTTATTAGTTCTAAAAAAAAATTTAGCATACTCTTCAAAAATAATATCACTTAAAAATACATGGGTGAATGAGTTTCTGCTTAAATTTCTAGATAATAATACAAAAATATATCTTTTTTTATAACTACCAGAGTTACTTAAGGAATCTAGTTTTTCTTTCTTTTTTAAAGATAAATGGATACTCTTGGCCAATTACCGTGGCAGTACCGTGGATCAGTTTGAATAAACTACTAAATTATATTAACGCTTAAAATTTAATTTGAGTGAAATTACTCCTCTAACCTCATTTTAGAGCACGTTTGAAACTTTTTAGGAACCCCTTTTTTTTTCACTTGGAAGAGTTGAGGTATAAAATTCCACAATTGGAAAATGGAGCCAAACAAAAGTTGTGAGGCTGACCTGCCGGAGTGCATCTGAACTGATTTCGGCTAATTTGGGGTTAGTTAAAATATCTCTGGCCCAGATCATCCTGGCCCTAATAACGAATATAAGAACGCTACGTGTTCTCAGTGCAGAGCTGCTAACGTCTGTCTTTGAAATCGGTGCACTCTCTGACTTCTTTCTTTCGCCTTTCCAACCAATAACTTGTGCAGTAGATTACGCATTCTCCATTTTCTCTTCACGCATCACCCAAACAGGACACTGATAGAGTTCCATCTCCACTCGCGTTAGACGGCGTCGACCTTTTATCATGGATTCGCGGTCTTCGTCTCTGCAGCTAGCCATGGCTGCTTTAGTTGGAGCTTCTTTGATGGCAATATCCGCATTTTATATTCACAAGCGCACCGTCGATCAAGTCCTCGATCGTCTTATCGAAATACGCCATACTTCCCCTAGAAGGTCTAAAAAGCAGTCCGTTGTTAGTGGAGAGGATTCCGGGGAGGAGTTTGAGGAGGATATCAATGGAGATGACGATGAACTGTACGGTTCAAATATTGAGATGCCTACTGAGAGCAAAACGTGGAGCCGGAGTGTGGCTAGGTCTTTCGACGATAAAAATTTACTTCGGAGTTATAAAATATCTTGCTCGATGCCTAATGTGGCTTCAAACAAGAATTGGTTCGATCAGGATGTGAAGTTTGATCAGCAGTCTACAAGGTTTGGCGCTCAGAGTCATGGGGATAGGCTCAATTTCATTCCCGCTGGGCTGCCGCCGCTGCAAACTTCTTCTAGAGATGGTGAGTTTCAAATAGCTGCTTAGGAGTTCCTTACTTTTCTGGAATTCTGGTTCACTAAGTTTTTTTTGCAAGTTGTGATAACTTGTTATGTTTATCTTGTAACTTTTTGTTATTGAAAAACGGAAGTGTCTAGTTAGCAAAATCAGAGATTCGGTGTTGGTGATAGTAGAGCAGTGGATAAAATCCCACAGGATCCTGTCTAGTGACTTCTTAAATTTGTGTATTTTGTTAGGGCATCTATTTGGATAAGTGAACCTATATTTTTAAAACTAATATGTTCAACCATTGATATTTGATATGGCGTTTACTGGTTAATGATATAATATAGATTGCGTAAAGTTTGATATTACTATCGCTATTTGAATGAAACTTTGAGTCATGGCGGAGATTAGGAATTATACAAGGTTTGATGATTTCAGAACCATGATAGAGTTCAGGAATTATATTAGGAAACGAAAAGCCTGGAAAGTTTTCTTAGTTGATTCCATTATTGGTAATTACTTATTTTTCTTAGCTACTAGCTTGATATTGTTGAGTTATTGTTCTGTGTAATGTTATATTGAGGGCTTATAGAAATTCCTTTCTTTCTGTTTGTATAACAAATCAGGATCTATGGCTCTGTAGTGCTATCTCCTTTAATTGTTAGGCACACTTAGGTTGTTTGGATTTTGCTCTGTGCAGGAGAGGCTAAGTCCGTTAATTACTCTAGCTCAGTTACAAGGATGGCATCTCTTGGCAGGCTAATTTCTCCTAGATCCCCTGGTGGCAATGCCTTTGAAAGTGTGGGGGATTCTGATGAGGAAGCTACAGTTTTTGCTGATGAAGATGATCTTATTTTCAGCAATGGAAATATGGAATCTTCTGCTGATTATAAAAATGTATGTGCATTTCAGATTCTGGTTTTATTAAGTGTGTTTGCTTATAACTGGTTCCCAGTGATGGACATTTATTTTTCAGCAACCATATGATACAACTGGGCTGCGGTTTTGTTGCTCATGCTATTGATCAAAGTGATTCACTGTTTCTTTTTGCAATAGTCTTTGGAAAAGTCTAAGAAATCAGTCTACTAGTTATATCAGCACTTTCCTTGAACAATCAGTGGGAAAACTAAAAGCTTTCATCATCATCTTTATTTTATTTTTTTTTTAATTTAGTTCACCTTATGGAGTAGTTGAAAATAAATAACTTAAAACCAACACTATACCTTGTTGTTAATGAGCTGCAGGAGGTTGATTTGAAAGCACAAAACTCTATCTTACCATTTGGAGGTGACGGTTGTAGCAGTAGTCAAGATCAGAATCTTAGGGATAGTAGAGTTGAAGCAAAAGTTGGCGTCAGTCCATTTGACAGAAAGGTCGATTCAGTGCATCAAGTGGGAAATGAATCTTCATTTGCTGCCATGGTCTTACCTTCAAGAACTTCAGTGCATGGTAGGTGTTGTTTGTATCTGTTAACTATTTTACCTGTACTGTTACTTATCTCCTATGATCAAAACCTCAATTTGATTGGAGGAGTAATTTATTTTGTTCAGATTTTTAACTAATTGAGTGCATAAACTTGTTTGAAAATTGAATTTATTGGCACATGATTGACAGTTAGCAAATGTTCTAATTATATGAAATCTTCTGTTCAGAATCAGGAAACGTAGAAGAAGAAGAAGTTAGGAAGATGCTCCGGGAGAGCTTGGATTTGAGAAATAAGTACTTATACCGGGAAGAGGTTGCTCCATGGGAGAAGCTAGCTGTGGCTGAATCTAATACACCGAGTTTGAAATCTGATCCATTCCACTTTGAACCTGTCCCAGCAACTACAGTACGTTATTTTCTGTTGTTTGAAGTTCCCGGCAGACTTTCCGCTGCGTTTCATTTTTTTTCCATAGAGTCAAGTGAAGCTATTCATTTATCTCTTAAGCTTTTTTTTATTTATCTAAATAACTACTTTAAATTGTGCAGCATCACTTTAGGATGGAAGATGGGGTTGTACGTGTTTATGCTAGTGAAACTGGTAAGTTGTTGAGAAATTGCATTCTTTCCTAATATTTCATCATTGTTAGAAGCCTTTTTAAACCCATTAGATGCGGTTTGATGTCATTCTGAATTCCAACATTAATTTAATCATGAAAAATATCTTCTTTTGACTATATTCACATTCAGCCCTTGAACACTATTTTATTTACACTCATATAAGGAATCGAATTGAACATTGTTTTATTTACACTCATATAAGGAATATAAAGTCGCTGATCTTGAAATGTTGGCCTATGGCTATTCAACAGAATCAATTGTTGCTTCTCTTCTACTAACATTAATAAATCTCTTAGCCTCACATAGAACAAATATTTAGTTTTGATGCCATATCAGAAGAAACTAACTAATGAACCCCAAAATGCATAGATGATGACAAATTGAATATTATCATGAAGAAATAGAGCTTATGATAGGTTAAGGGGAAATGTTGCAAACAATAATTATGATGAACTTTTGATGCCATGTTAAAAACTCAAGCTGTTGAAAGATGGTAGAACAATGGTTTTTGAAGTTTATTCTTATGCAATATTACTGGTTGTTTAGATTTAGAAGGCAATGATTTTGTTGATAATGTGAATAAGTGGAGTCGTTCTTATTTTTTATTCAGATAATGTTGAACTTTTCCCGGTTGCTGATGCAACAAGATTTTTTACTGACTTGCACCATCTCTTAAAAATCACATCAATTGGCAATGCTCGCACTGCATGCCATCACAGACTCCGATTTCTTGAGGAGGTATCTTGTTTCAAACTTCATTTCGGACTAATGTTTTCATCACTTGGGCTTCTTCTTGGAACTTATATCTGAATGTGATACAGAAATTCCGCCTTCATCTGTTAGTAAATGCAGATAGGGAGTTTCTGGCTCAAAAGAGTGCACCACATCGTGATTTCTACAATATTAGAAAAGTTGATACGCATGTGCATCATTCTGCTTGCATGAACCAGAAGCATCTCCTCCGCTTCATCAAATCAAAGCTGAGAAAGGAACCTGATGAGGTATATTCTGATTCTCTATAGTTATTCCATGTTGGGCAACTGCTTTAGTTTAGTTAGAAACCTATATACTTTTTTTCTGCCAAGAGTGAAGAATCCTTTTCTTATTGCTCAACATACTATTATCAGGTTGTTATATTCAGAGATGGAAAGTACATGACACTGAAAGAAGTGTTTGAAAGTTTGGACTTGACTGGGTATGTGCTGGTGTTGTTTTGCTTATTTTTTATCCTTTCAGAAGCTTTTCTTTTGATTCCTAATTTTTTTTTATTATTCTGCTTCAGGTATGATTTGAATGTTGATTTATTGGATGTTCATGCTGATAAAAGTACCTTTCATCGATTTGATAAATTCAATCTTAAATACAATCCTTGTGGACAAAGCAGACTTAGGGAGATTTTTTTAAAGCAGGACAATCTTATTCAAGGTTAGGTTTTTTACTTGTTTCTTTTTTGTTCTTGGAACAATCAAAAATTATTTTATAAGAAGATGCATATTTCCTTTTTATGATGAAAATACTAAACATAAATGTTTTCTGTGGAGTGCATTGGAAATTATTTCAAAATTTTCCCATTTGTAGTACATGAAAACGAAAATTATGGTGGTTGTGGAGGATTGGTCATAGTCCAGTGATTGCGAGTAGTTGTCTCCTGTCTTTACTCCACTAGTTGAATTTTTTCTGACTATTTACTATTCTGGAGAATGACTAACTATTTAGTAGTTTGGCAGTTAATGTTTCCTTTTAAACAACTTGATTTTCCTTCTGATTAGGGAAGCACAATTATTTACTTTGTATGTGCCTCGTACTAATGAAATCAGAATCTATTTCTGGTGGAAACAAGAAAAAAAAGGACCTTAATTTCAGAGTTTTATGAATAACATCGCTTATCCTTTATGTATATTTTCGTTTTATCTGTCTTCATTTTAATATTTCCATGCAAATAACAAATATATCTTTTTATAACATGATTTCCTCTACTGTTTCATTTATTTTTTATGTGATGTTCTTGTGGATATCTTTTTAAGTATCCAAATAGCTATGAATATATTCAAGGAGATAGTGTTTGAAGGGTGATATAGAAATTGTACGTCAGATCCTTTTAGCAACATTTCAGATGATATATCTTCACTATAAAATGTTTCCATGTCGAAAGAATTTCGAACATAAAGAATGTATTATAGAAATATCAATATAATGAGGAAATATAAAAAAAATATCATTAAAATATTAAACATGCAGAAGATTGTATATAAGAATATCTAAAAAAAATTAAATTAAATAACAGGAAAAATGAGAAAACAAAACTACTAAAAATAATGGAATGAAGGAAGAACCAAATAACTTTGTTGCCCCTTTTCTTGTAAAGCAAAATTTACACATGCAACACAACAAAGATCATGGATTAAGAAGTGATAAAAGAACAGAAGTACAAAATTTCAAGAAATGATGAGATGTCTTTGAGTCTTGTTGATGCACAAAGAACATATTATACACCTTCATATAGTTATTTATGAATCCCTCTCTTGATAGTTGGTCTCAAATCATTTCTCTAGTCATGGAGCAACAAAGGCATATCCCTGTGCCATGTGAACACCAATAAATAAACATATATTTCAAATTTCACATCTTAATGATGCTAAACATGTTAGTCAAAGGATATCTCAAAGTGATGATTTCTTTCTTAATTTCCCATCAAAAGGACACCTTGGAGATGTTTGCATGGATATATAATGCATGTCCACCCAGTCTGCAACATATTACCATGCCTACATGGCTTGGGGTGAATACTATGAATTGATTATGCACAATATTGATCTTAAGCCGGTGGAATAGGAACTTTGAACTAGAAGTTTGATGTGGTATTAAGGATATTTTAGTCTAGTTATATTGTTGTGGCGCAATAATGATGTTTTTTAATATATTGTCAAATTTAATAAAAATTTTATGTAACTAGTAAACAGGTGGATGTTTTCTTATCAATTGTATTCTTTTTACTAGTTTTCAGTCGGTAATCAATAAAATTCTAAGGTTATATAATTTTGATTCTTTTATCAGGTTAACAATGCATAGTATGTTTTTGTTGTAATATGTAGCATGCTTTATACTTTTAATAGCGTTTCCCTGAATTTCATTTAAAATTTAAATTTGACATTAATATTCACTAATTTTTCAAAATATACAGCTTACGGATATATATATATATATATATATATATATATATATATATATATATATATATATATATATTGAAGTCCTTGATGATGTCAAGGAAATGATGTACTGATGTTTTAACAAAATAATTGCAGGACGTTTCTTGGCAGAAGTTACAAAAGAAGTTCTGTCGGATCTGGAGGCGAGCAAATACCAGGTTATGTTTTACACACTTTAAAATTAAGGAATTATTGCAACTAATATTTCTGTTGATCTTCCTCTTTCTTCTAAACCAGTTAGTATTTAATTGCATTTAAACTCTCAGTTGTCTTTATATCATCCTATTTTGTCCAGTCTATGAGACACCGTCGGCAAACTTCTATTTTTAGAACTATTGCTGTCCGGTAAAAACTTGCTTTTCACTTGCGGTGGCAATTATGATTCAGGGCTTAAAACGGATTTATTTCATTTGTGCCTCGCTCTATAATGCTTCAAAGGACTGGGGATTTTTTTTTTTTTTTTAGTATTCTCATTCTTAATCAAGGGTGTAGTATCTGGTCTCGGTGAGACACAAGGGATGCATTTGTTTTTTTTTTTTTTTTTTTTTAAGAGCACTTGCGCAGGGAAGAAAACTGTTTAGATTTATGAAAGACAACAATAATGTATGCGAGTATTGTATGTATTTTTTAAATTTCATTTGTTTCTATAGCTTCGCTGTAGCGTATTAGAGAAACTATCAATGCAATTTCAAATTCTTCAGAGCCAAAATCTTGATATTGAGTTAAAAAGATAGATTGCGTCTCAATATTTGGAAAATATGTTCCCAATTTTCTTTGGTGTCATGCAAAAAAATCTTGTGTTCACATTGGATGCAACATCCTCTATGTTGTATCTTGTTGATTGTTGGATCTAATTTAATAGTTTTATGATTGCAAAAGTTAAAATTTGGCCCTTGAACTTGATATAATCTATCATCATGGCCCCTATACTTTAATTTTGTCTATTTTTTTCAAATTTGATATATCAATTCCTTATACAAAGGCACACAGTCAAACTATGTCTTCTTATTGTGTGAAGCACCTTTTTACTGGTGTATATGTCAAAATTGTCAATCCAAGGTCAAATTTTGTGAAAAATTAGAGGTGGTCAAATGTGCCAAAATTGAAGTAGAAGGGTTACCATGACAAATTATGGTAAGTACCGGTGTCAAATGTGCCAAAATGTACAAGTGTGAAAATGCTAATAGTGTCAAGTACATGTGCTAAATTTTAACTTTTTCCATTTTATGACTGACCAAGTCATGGGATATTTCACCATTTAGGTCGAGAAGGCTACTTTTGGCCCCTATATTTGGTAACATTTGTCAATTGAGGCCATCAACTTCTATTTGGTAACATTTTGGGGCTTTTTTTAAAAAAAAAAAAAAAATAAATTCAAAACTAGCTCCTAATTAGCAATTATGTGAAGCATGTTGGACATTTTCTATTAAAACACGTGTGCATGCTATGTTTTGGTGCATGACAAACACATTTAAACAGATAGTGGACAACATGCTTCACCCAGCCATTGATTAGGGGTTACATATGCACAAAACTAAAAGTACGAGGCCACATGTCACCAAATAGAAGTATTGGGCCATAGTTGACAAATCTTGCTAAGCAGAGGGCCAAATTTGACATTTTTCCTATTTTGGGACAATACTTTCCTTATGCTTTTTGTGGAAAAATAGGAGAAATATAGTAGAAGAAGAGAGAAAATATGGGAGAAAAACTTGATATGTTTGTTACTTACAAGCATGCCTATTTATATACAAACAAGCTTAGTTTCAACCTAGTAAACAAACTTAATTGCAAACTCTTAAAGATAGCTGTAATACAGCTGTAACTACTATACAAGTTAGAAGGATAACGTCATCCTAGTATATTGTAACCTAGCATTATACTAATATACTAACAACAACCTCTTCTATACAATTATTTCCCCACTCCCCCTCAAGCTGGTGAATAGGTATTTTTTGTTCCCAGCTTGGATACAATATTCTCATATACTGAATTACTCAATCCTCTAGTGAGAATGTCCGCAAGTTGTCCTTGCGTTGGCACATATGGTGTGCATATCAGACCACTGTCCAGTTTCTCCTTGATGAAGTGCCTGTTTATTTCAACGTGTTTTGAAGTATCATGTTGAACTGGGTTGTGTGCTATGCTTGTTGCTGATTTGTTGTCACAATAAAGCTTCATGAGACCATCCCACTTTATTTTCAAATCTTCAAGGACAATTTTCAGCCAAAGCAATTCACATATTCCTTAAGCCTTTGCACGAAATTCTGCTTCAGCACTAGACCGCGATACTATACCTTGCTTTTCACTCCTCCAAGTTACAAGATTCCCTCCAAGGAAAGTGCAATATCCTGATGTAGATCTTCTATCAACAACTGAGCCTGCATAGTCCGCATCAATATATGCTTCAATTGTCATATTTCCATTTCTTTGAAACAAGATTCCTCTGCCAAGTGTGCCCTTAAGGTACTGCAAAATCCTGAGCTGCTTGTAAGTGGACTTCTTTAGGATTGTGCATGAATTGACTGACTAAACTCACAGCACAAGCTATATCAGGTCTGGTATGTGCCAAGTAAGTAAGTCGTCCTACAAACTGTTGATACATTTCTCCGTCCACAGAAAAATCTGCCTCTGCTTTTCCTAACTTGAGACCCGGCTATATGGGAGTACTAGCAGGTTTGCATGCAGTCTTGCATGTGTCATTGAGCATATCAGTAACATACTTTTGTTAGGATATAAAAATCCCTTTCCTGGAATGTGCCACCTTAAGTCCCAAGAAATATTTTAATCTCCCCAATGTTTTCATCTCGAACTCCTTAGCCAAGCACTCACTCAAGACATGTTGCTCCATCTTATCATCCCTGGTTAGTATAATGTCATCAACATACACTACTAACACTGTGACTCCCCCTGAAGCTGAATGCTTAATGAACAATGTTTTGTATTCCACGGCTAACATGACCTTTGAAAATCTACCGAACCAAGCTCGAGGAGATTGTTTCAATCCATATAAAGCTTTATTCAACTTGCATATTATATTGGTCTTTCCTGTTGTTCCATAACCTGGTGGAATCTCCATGTAAATCTCTTCTTCAAGGTCTCCATACAAGAAGGCATTTTTCACATCAAATTGTTGTATATCCCAGCCATGGTTAGTAGCTGGAGATAAAGATTACTCTTACTGTGTTCATCTTAGCTACAGGGGCAAATGTCTCCAAATAATCAATTCCGTATGTCTGAGTGTACCCTTTGGCTACCAACCTTGCCTTGTATCTTTCTACTGACCCATCAGCCCTATATTTTACTGTATAGACCCATTTGCAACCCACTGGCCTTTTTCCCTCTGGTAATTCCACCAAGTTCCATGTTTTATTTTTTTCTAATGCCTACATTTCCACATCCTTACATTTTTCATTGGACAATGCCAAGTTGGAATGGTTATGGTATTAAGGTTGACAAGGAAGGCCTTGAAGGCTGGGGAGAAATTTTGACAGAATATGTAGTGTGAGAGTGGATATAGTGGCTTATTTGTGCATGTTCTGGTTCCTTTTCTAATGGCAATTGGCATGTCAAGATTTCTCTCACTATCTTGAATCTCATTTTCACTTTGCAAAGTAGGCAATTTACAAATTGTTACCTCATTTGAAGAACTTGGATCAGACTATGGCAGATGCACAAGTTCTGGAATGGCCTCTTTTTGTCTTGAATAAACTAAATTCTTTCCAAATCTCACATCTTGATGAACCGATTCAGTTTCAAGGATTGGTTCAAAACTAGAAAGTTCAGATTTAGACTGATTAGGGTATTCAACATTTGGTATATTTGGCTGGATTGAAGGTTGAGAGGGTTTTGATGAAAGGAAAGGTTCAAACTCTGAAAACCCAAGAGTAGATTCCTTCTCTTCCTTAAGACTCTTCCCCTGAGGAGAAGGTTGGAGAAAATAGGCTTCTTGCTCATTAAAAGTCACGTCTCGTGACACATAAAATTTTTTTCAAGGGGTGATAGCACTTGTACCATTTTTTAGTGGATGAATATGCAACAAAGATGCACTTCAGTGCTCTAGGATCTAATTTTCCTCGATCTTAGTTATGGATGTGGACAGAAGACACATCCAAAAACACGAGGCAACAGATTGTTTGTTGTAGACAAGTAAGGATAAAAGGAAGAAAGCACTTCAATTGGACTTTTGAATCCTAAAACTCTAGAGGGTAGTCTATTAATGAAATATGTGGCTGTTAAGATTGCTTCCCCCAAAAGATGTTTTGGCACATTTTGTTCAAATAGTAGAGCTCGAGTTTGGTCTAAAAGATGTCCATTCTGTTGTGGGGTTTCACATAAGAGGACTCGTGGATCATCCCTTCTCTTTGACAATAAGGAGTGAGAGTTTGATTAAAATGGTCTTTTGCATTGTCTGACCTAAGTCCTTTAATTTTGATACCAAATTGGTTTGTTATCATTTAGACAAACTGTGGAAATACAGAACTAACATCTGACTTGTGTTTGAGCAAGAAACCCAGGTAACTCGGGTGTAATCATCAATGAATGTAACAAACTAACGTGCCCGGATGCATTTGAAACAGTTGACTGTCCCCATATATTAGTATGCACAAGATAAAAAGGAACAAAGCTTCTTATTGGAAAAGGTACACGCTTGTGTTTAGCAAGTTTACAGACATCACAATGAAGACTCCCAAGGTCTAGGTTGGTAAACAACAAAGGGAACAACATTTGAACAATTTGGAATGAAGGATGGCTTAATCTACGATGGCACAAAAAAAAACTCTCTCTTTATTGGATAACACAGACTCTAACATGAATGAGGAAGGAGATGTGTCACTAGACATGTTCGAGATATTTGATTCCTCAAGGTAGTAGACCATCTCGTTCTTTAGCACTGCCAATCATCTTTCCTAAGTTCTTCTCTTGAAATACACAGTTACTTGTGTGAAATATAATACTACAAGTTAAATCTTGTGTAAGTTTCTGAATGGATATTAAATTTGTGGCGAATTTTGGGACATGGAGATTATTTTTCAAGGTTATGAGTGGGTTTATTTTGACATTGCCTATGCCGGCTACAGTTACTAAGAATCCATCTGCTGTGGTTATTTTCCTATTGCTTGGACAGGGGAGATATGTGGTGAAGTGTTTGGATGGTCATGTGATCAATGGCTCCAGAATTGATGAACCAAAAGTGTTGGAATGGTGAAATTGAGGCATTAAATCCAAATGAAAAAATCGGCCTACCTAAACATGCCAACATCCCTGAACCTGTATTTTTCTCCACAGTACCAAGGAATCCCCTCACCTTTTCTACTTTTTCTGGATTGAGGACCTTCAATTCCAGCATGTCTCCTTGGGGCTCATCAGTGGTAACATGTGTCTGTCCATTGAACCATTGCTCATATTTCTTCTTCCCCCTATCTCGACTATAAAGTTTTTGATGTAGCTTATAGCAAGTCTACCTTGTATATCTAGGTTTTTTGCAATAGGTGCACCACGAGTCATCACGGCTAGGAGGTTTGGGTAGAACACCTCTTCCAACCTCCTAAATGGGTCTCCTTTCAATGCTAGGTTTTGCTCTTTCTGCCATGCAGCTGACCATCAATAGGTTGAGAGTTAAGCTTTAAGATCCTCCTACTTTCTTCACTCTGGATAATTGCTACCTCTTCATTAAAGCATGGAACTTTCTCTTTTCCAAGTATCTAGATCCTCACTTGATCAAATTCAGGATTTAATCCCACTAGAAAGTCGTAGACTCTATCTTGTTCAATGAATTCCTTAAGCACCTCTGCATCATCAGGACACTTGATCTTGATTACTCGATAATGATCAAGTTCCTGCCATAGAGATTTCAATTGCTTGGCATACTCTGTCACAGATTTGCCCCCTTGTTTTGCAGCCACTGTTTTAACTTTTACTTCATACACTTAGGCTGCATCCTTTACTTTTGAGTATGTTTGTTGAATTGCATCCCAAATATCTTTGGTTGTAGCCATAAACATCACACTGTCGCTTATTTCAGGATTCACTGAATTGCACAGTGATGCCATTATCATGGAGTCTTCTTCATCCCATGCTTCAAAACCTTGATCTCCTTCTTTTGGTCCTATACCGAGCAAATGACTGATCTTTCCCTTACCTTTCAGTATGGTCCGAATGAGTTGAGGCCACTTTAGGTAATTTTTGCCATCCAATTTGTAGGCATTTTGAATAATGTGTAATTCAGTGCCACTCCTTGTTTCTTCATTCACCCTGCTTGATTCATTCTTCTCGACTTCTGTCATGGTTTTCCTCTTGACAGATATCTAACGGCCTTGACAATGAAGGTCATAGGCTTAGGAAAAAGAAACGGTGATGAAAGGAACAGTAATGGTGGATAACCAGAATTTCCAGCAATTAAGGCTGAAAAAATGAGGGGTAAAGGTTCAGCAATTAGGGCTGAAAATAAGAGGAAAAAAGGTTCAGCAATTAAGGCTGAAAAACATGCAAGAAAAGATTTCACCAATTAAGGCTGAATCTTCTTTAAACTCCCAGAAAAATTGAGCCTAAAGCTCTGATACTATGTAGAAAAATAGGAGAAATATAGTAGAAGAGAGAAAATATGGAAGAAAAACTTAATATGTTTATTACTTACAAGCATGCCTATTTATATACAAATAAGCCTATTTTCAACCTAGTAAACAAACTTAGTTTCAACCTCTTAAATACAACTGTAATACAGCTGTAACTACTGTACAAATTAGAAGGATAACATCATCCTAACATCATCCTAGTATATTGTAAACTAGCATTATACTAATATACTAACAACAACCTCTTATATGCTACTATTTCCCACGCTTTTTGTTGCCACCTTATTGCATGTTCAAATTACATAATTATACTCATTGTTGTATTACTCTGAACCTGATGCATATCAAGATTCATGTGCACTTGCTAGGTTTTGTGATTCATTTGAGAGTTGGCTCTTTAAAAGTTTCCATTCTAACCTCATTAATTGTAGGTGCTAAATATGGTTGAAGTTGATAGCAATATTTAACTGATTTGAAAACAGCATCTTTTCTCTTAAATTGTTTATTAATATCAATCAACAATTTTCAGATGGCTGAGTACAGGATTTCCATCTATGGAAGGAAGCAAAGCGAATGGGACCAACTGGCTAGTTGGTTTATTAACAATTCAATCTATAGTGAGAATGCTGTTTGGTTAATCCAGGTAATTCACGATGACTTAGCTTTTCTTCTAATAGCTGCATCATATGCTTGATATCGATTACTGTGCAAGACATTTAGGCATTTCAATGAAGAAAATAACAAGTGTGGCTCTTTATATGTAATTGCTTGACTTGTGTTGTCGCACTTGCATAATTTCTACAGTCCTGTAGAAAAAGGCTTGGCATATCTGGCTTATCTATATCAGGAGTTTGGAGATCTAAATTCTAGTTTGAATCCCAGTGGGTGGATGGCTACAAGGGAAGGGAAGAGATACACCCTAGTTTACAATTAATTTAAAACTTTGATGCACATCAAGAGTTCCTTGTGTAGTTTAAGAAATTGATTTATAAACAATTCTCTCCATCTGTTACAGGAAGTCTCTTTCTGAAAGTTTGTTTTTACTTACTGATGTAAACCTTTCAAAAGTACTATTTATAAACACTTCTTTAACCCATCATTAATTCAATGATTAGAAAATCACAACAAAAAATGTGTTTGTGTTGTTGAGTATGAAATGATGTTTTTTGTATCCTAGCAATTATTTAGGATCAACTACATCACATCCTTGATACTTGTAGGCTGGCAGGCTGTAAAAGTTTTCTGTTTATTCTTCTTGTTTGCTTTTTTATTTGCTCAGTTCTCTTCTTATTTGCTGTTTTTATTTGAATGTTGGTTTTTTATATGTGCAGTTACCGCGATTATACAATGTGTACAAGCAAATGGGAACAGTTAAATCTTTTCAGACTATTCTTGATAATGTTTTCATTCCACTATTTGAAGTCACAGTAAATCCAAGTTCTCATCCTCAACTGCATGTGTTCCTAATGTGGGTAAGTTGATGTGTTATATTATTGTATCTGGCCATTGATCTCAATAAATTTTCTGCAATTTGATACTTGACAGACTTATACATGGTGATTTATAGTGCTACAACAGAAAAAAATAGGAAGAAATGTTCCAATTACAGATTGAGGTTCTCATATTATACCTAAATCCCTATAATTACAGATTGTATAGCTGTCGACAAATATGGCCATTCCATTGCAGCTATACAATCTATAATGCCCATATAAGCCCATGCTATTACAGCTCTTTTTTTTTTCTAACATATAGTAACCAAGCTTTTCCTCCTTTTCATGTGCAGTCCAGTATAATGAATTTGTTTAGTCTCTGGGTCAATATTGCATGCATAATATTCACACATTTGCAACCATCCACCAACTCTTATCCATGCAGGTGAATACAGTTACAGACATGGAATAATGAATATTTATTGGGAGAAGGCCCATTTCCTTCTATATTGACATTTGTGAGAGCATGCACAAATTTTGTATAATAAAATGTTAATTGATCTTTTCTTGATGCAGGTCGTTGGATTAGATATTGTTGATGATGAAAGTAAACCTGAAAGGCGTCCAACTAAGCACATGCCAACACCAGCTGAATGGACCAACGAGTTCAATCCAGCCTATTCCTATTATGCTTATTACTGCTATGCCAACCTATATACTCTTAATAAGGTTTTTGCAACATACTTGTTTCCTTTGATGTAGCTTTAATGATTCGAGAGTTTGTTGCACTGTCAAAAGATTGGATGTTCCAGTTTTCATATTAGCTCTCATTTTTGCTTTGGCTCTTTTTCTCCGTAAGATGTTCTTGTGGGTGCATGTGTACAATTTTATCTGATAAAATAATTTCCTGAATTCATGGTAATACCTTTAAGTTTAAACTAACTTATGTATTTTATTGAAATTGTCAGAAGCCAAAATTGTTTTATGTCCAATTCATACGTGCTTAAATCAGATTTTGATTAGACTGACTGACTTTGTTTGGAAGTCATCTATAAGTGAGTTTAGTGGATCTGCATTTGCTAGCTGATTTTGTTGGTTTGCATTATTGCAAATCAGTTCTGTTCATTATTGTTAACCATGGCTGTTCTTGTTTCAGCTAGAAATAAAAAGTGACACCGAGGGATTTATTATGTTTAATAGTATTTGAATCAGTTAACATTTCTCCTCTCTTTTCCAGCTTCGGGAATCTAAAGGACTCCCAACCATAAAATTTCGACCACATTGTGGAGAGGTAATTGTCTATTTTAGAAAAGAAATCTCATTTTGGTCGACCTGGACACTGGATTTTGATGGTTTCAGCAATCTGTGCAGGCTGGTGAGATTGACCATTTGGCTGCTGCATTCCTTTTGTGCCATAATATATCCCATGGGATCAACTTGCGGAAATCTCCTGTTTTACAATACTTATACTACCTTGCTCAGGTTTGCTCCGATTTGCTCCGATATAGTATGATTTTCACATTGAGTTAATATAATGGCTTATGCTTGGGATTCACAACCCTTGTTTCCTTATGGAATATAACTTCCTTGCAAACCAGCATTACCTTCTGTACATGTACAAATATATCCTTACTAGCCAAGGAACTAGAAGAATTTCTTATTATATATATCCCATAGTCATATCTATTTATTTGTTGCTATTGCTTGTGGTGGTTATAAAATGCTTAGAATTATAGCAGTAGGGCACTATTTTAGTGTTGGGTCAGCTACTTTGCACAAAAATGTGAGACCAAAATACCCACTTTGGTGAGACCCAAAAGGCCAATAGCCTATCTGCTATATTTTTGAAGTCATCAAGTGAGTTCTGGAGGTGCTTTGGCTTGGCGAATTGTACCTGCTTAAACAATTCTATCTCCCTTATTAGGTTTATTGAAAATAGCATTTCCTGATATTTTTAGTTTATCTATACAAGGTCTTTTAAATGGCTTACCTATTAGCAAATTTTCCTTCGTATTATCAGGTGGGATTGGCTATGTCCCCATTGAGCAACAATTCTCTTTTCCTGGATTATCATCGAAACCCATTTCCCATGTTCTTTCAACGTGGAATGAATGTATCACTCTCAAGTGATGATCCTTTGCAAATTCATTTGACGAGGGAACCGCTGGTGGAAGAATATAGCATTGCAGCAAAGGTTTGTTCATCTTATTTGTTGTCTTTGTTATATCACAATAATGTATGTTACAAAGTTTTAATCCTTTTGTAGGTGTGGAAGCTCAGTTCTTGCGACATGTGTGAGATAGCAAGAAATTCCGTGTATCAATCTGGGTTCTCCCATACGGCAAAGGTGCGAAACTTGGTGAATGGCACAAGCATGCATAACAATTAGTTTAGTGACTAAATATTTCCCAAATCCGAAGTATTTACTTGCCATAACCAACACTCAGTGTTGTAATGACATCTATTGATGAGTTTCTCGCTTTCTCTTGGTGTTATTTCTGCAGTTGCATTGGCTTGGCAGCAAATATTTTACTAGTGGGCCAGAAGGAAATGATATTCATAAGACGAATGTACCCCACATGAGGGTTGCCTTCAGATACGAGGCAAGTCCTTACGGAATTTAGTACAGGAAGAATGTCCATAGCTTTCCTTCATGGCTAACTGTTTTAGTTTTGCAGACATGGAAAGAGGAGATGCAGTATGTCTACTCAGGAAGAGCTACTTTTCCTGACAAAATAGAATTTTGAATCTAATTGAAGTGGAGAATGAAGCTCCTACAAATTGGACTCTGGTGCTTACTTGGAATTTTGAAATGTAGACTTGCTAGAAACCGTTACTACTACTAAATTTCGCACGAGCTTTTAGGGTAAGATTCTGTTTCGGCATGGGCAATACTTAATGCAGGTGCATCCGACATTGCCAGTTTTGTTGGAATTAGAATGTTTAGATTTTCGGATGGAGTAATTTGGTTCTGGGCGGCAATTATTGTAGAGATGGGCTGGATTATTGAGAAATGCTATTTTTAATGTAATCCATTTAATGTCGTGATCAACCTCACTGTTTGATTAGGTGTAGCATGAAGCACTGATGCAGTTCTGCCTTTCACTTTTTAGAGTCAACTAGGTATTAGAATCGGAGAATAGTGTATGGCATCCCTATTTTGTATGGGTTACTTTGAATTAATAATTTAAATCAAAAGATTTTATCTTGGTTAATTTTATAGAAATTTGTGCTTGGTGTTTTGATATTTTCGCTTGGATAAATTGGCACGCATAATTTTAATCGTCTTTCATTTCTTTGTTATCAAGTTTAATGTTTTATTTTATGTTTTAGTATTATGGGATTTATTGCAACTATAGGCATCGTTGAGGTGCTGTTTTTTTTTTTTATTTATATGGATTTTCTTTTAAGAAGCTGGCTAATGATCCCACAGCCTCCCACTTTTAGTTACTTAATCCATATAGTTTATAGCAATTTACAAAATTCGTTGTTAACTATACTTAGAGAAAAAGGGTTAGTAGTTTTTTTATTAAATATTATTATTATTTCAAAATTACATAGTGGAGATGGATGATTTTTTTCTTTTTTTTTTTTTTTCATCATGGGTATTGAATCTATGATTCCTAGTTTCCTCACTCGATCAAAAAGCTTGTGGCTGAAGATATATTTAACATATTTACCGAGTTTTAATGTATATTTATTTTGGTTGTTAGTAATTTGATAAATGTTTACCTGCAAATATATAGTTATATTAAGCACAATAATTTGAAAAACATTTATCCGCTTCCTCCAAATTTAGAAATATTTGTCCACTTTGCATATTATGGGCAATAATAGAAATTCAAATAAATTTAATTTTTTTATATATGGATAAATACAGAAGCTAAACGTGCCCGTACGTGCAGCTAGAGATTTTGCGAAGCGTGGACAAGACAATCCTTGGTTCCGTACCATTAGATATCATAAATATAATACGAATTCAATTATAGGCTCGGGTCCAAACCAGGTTGACCCGATATTCATAATCTTACTTACTACTAAAACAAGCAATTACTAGTATTAATCCATGTCATTAAATAATAATAATTAATCTTCTTCACAAAATCCCTTTTATTTAAACTCTCTTTCTCGCTCTCTCTGCGTCTCCCTAAAATCTCACTTCGCCGCTTCCTCTCCCCTTTGCCTACACTCCAAACCCCTTCAAAACCCTCGCCACCGCCGATCCGGTGGTGATTTCTGATCATCAGAAAAAACCGCCTGTACCACTTGAAAAATGGCGGCTGCTTCTTCCACAGAATTGACTGACGGGCCTGTCCTTAACTTTATCAATAAGCGTCTCCGAGCTCTCCGCAAGAAGTACAACCGAATCATCCAGATGGAAGAGGCCATCTCCCAAGGTAAGCCTATCAACAAAGAACAAGAGGACGTTCTGCGTTCTAAACCCTCCGTTTGCGCCGCAATCGACGAACTCGAGAAGCTTCGACAGCCTCTCTCTGTTGCCGTCTCTGAAGAAGTTGCTCTTGCTATCCAGCGTCACCAGCAACAATCTTCAATCTCTGGTAATGCCATTGATACGAAGGACGATAGCCAGGTGACCAATTGCGAGTCTGGTGAGGGTACCGGCACCGAAAGTGCTGTTGTGGTGGAGGATCTGCTGAATTTGTTGTATTTCGGGTCCTTGTTTGACGTCAAGTGCCAGAACGACTTCGCTGCTACGATGTTTACTCGGAATCATGAGAGAGGTTGCTGCTTGAGTTACGATGTTGTGACTGATGATGCTACGGATATGCTTGGGGAGAGAGATTTGGATTTGATTTCGATGCTTGGTGGTTTGCTGATTTCACGCCCCGTTGATTCTAGCTTATCTCATAAGAATGCCTTGCAGCGTTGCGTCGAGCACTCCAAATTGTGGCTTGCTAACTCCGACCAGCCAATTGAGCCCAATGCTAGCATTACCTGTAAGCAGTTGATTTCGTTACCTACTTATTCTCTTATCTATATTTTCTAGCCAAAAAACAAAGGGTTCATTTTGTATGTTTATGTCGTCTAATTGACATTTTGATTTTCTTTATTTTGCAGATGCGGGGCTTAGGGACAGGCTGAACAAGATTATGGCTTCTCATTACTTCATTAGGAAACCGGAGATGAAAGCTCCAGTGGATGTGTCGGCTTTCCAGGTTCCTGTTCATAGAGTTCCTATTTCAGTACCAGTTCAGGTGGAAGGCTCTTCTGAGCAGTACCAGGAGGTGCATCTTCATTACCTAGTAAACTTATATGAAAATGTGATTTTGTTTATAGCAATGTACACTGTGCAATTCGTAATTGCTTATGGTGCCTTTTCTTTTCCTGTGCATTTGATTATGATATGGGTATTAATTATTTGTTTGGTTTATCTATGATTGTGTCATCTTACCCAATTTGTGTTGAGTTTAGCTATAGTAGATCACCTCTAAATTAATTAGCATAGTTTTCTTTAAATTTGATGGTGTGCATTTGTTGATTTGTGTTTTTAGGGTATTGTTCTCAATAATTCGCATATTTCTGCGCCTTTTTGTGCTTCACTGCAGGGTTTTGTGTTGATTTTTCTTTAATGGCTGCAGTGTATCTTTTTTTGTGCATCATCAAACACTGTAATTTGCATCACCTTGTTGAATAAGATGGATATGCAAGATAATAGGAGGACAACTGATAGTTGATAGTATTAAAGTTGCAGTCGAAGGATTTAAGAATATAGTTCTGTACTCAATTAACTACTTTTAATGCGATCCTACAATTTGCACTTTGAGGCTGCAAATTAAGAAATTAGTTTTAGTTTCAAGGAATAGTATCCGAGGCATGTAGGCTTTACTTTGACAAACACATCTCTTGGCAACTGTATCTGGAATCAACTGAGGATATTAGGCTTTTTCATATTGGAATGGGGAAATTGATTGTATAATCTAAGAGATCACCTCACAAATTTGGGGAGAGAGTGGTTTTTTTTTTTAAACATCGTCCTTCTTTCTAGATGTTCCATGGGGAAAGTTGATCACTTCTCAACATGGTAACAATTTTTCTTGAATTTAGCTTTTCCTCTAATGTTTTTTTTCACTCATTTTAATAGATTTGTAGACTAAGTATCTATGTAAAGAGAAGGTCTACATTTAACATTCTGAATATAGACCTTTTTACACAACACCATACTCTGATATCTAAGAATGACAGCTGGGAGTTTGGAAACTTCTTTTTCAGTAGTTGTGATTTTCTGATCTAGAGAAACCCAGCTGTATTATTGTTGCATTAAAATAACACATCATCACTTTGTTGAAAAGAGTTAAAAGGTGGATTGTTCTGAAGTGATTATGGAGAGTGGTTAGTTTTGAAACTGGTCAATTGTGACATGCTTAAGCCCATGCCATGAAGCACAACCTAAAGCAAAATATTTAAGGTTACATTTTAATTGAAGGTTTTGCATTTGTTTTATAAGTTTTGTATTCATAATGTTTAGATTATTTTTGGTTGTGTAGATTTAATGAATTTGAACCAAATTGATGAATATAATTTCTAACCTATTTGGGTGCCAATACAGTAAGTTCAAATAAGCTCTTGCAAATGGTGGTTCAAGATTGGAATTTTGTTGGATTGCACAATCATGCTTGTAAATTCTGTTATAGATCCTTATATATCAATCTGCTGTCATAAATCAGTGAATTTGGCAGTGGTCTTTGTCCTTGCTTTTTTTTTTTTTTTTTTTTTTGGATTCATTTCATTTATGCATCTCTTGGTAAACAGATTAGCAATGTTTTGAGGTAGCAGTAGTTGTTAAGTACAATGATGCAGATTAAATTTTCCAGCCTGGTTCCTCATGCCAGTGGTTTGGCATTTTGTTCTTGGTAAAAAAAAGTATGTACTAAGTTACCTTTAGAATACCTGTGGTTTTATTAAACCTTTTTTTTGCAGCAAAGTTAAAATCATAGAATATAAACAAATCTTATCAGT
Source organism: Euphorbia tirucalli (assembly GCA_039660915.1). Classification (NCBI taxonomy): domain Eukaryota; kingdom Viridiplantae; phylum Streptophyta; class Magnoliopsida; order Malpighiales; family Euphorbiaceae; genus Euphorbia; species Euphorbia tirucalli. Next base: position 14,067,101 of record CM077636.1, on the reverse strand, counting down.
AAGAAAGTTAGGTAGATTACATTATGTAAGCTAATTTATAGTTATTTTTTAGTTAAATCTCCGAATAATGTTGATTTTAATATGAAGATGAATACAGAAATTATATACATCTGCTCTTAGCTTCCAAGGTTGAATTATTAGCGACTACTATATTACTATGTACTATATGTTTTACATTGGCTGCCTTCATCTCTTCTAAAGTTGGCTTATTTTATATTGCACGGTGCTAGTCCGAGGAATCTTTTCAAGTTCATAATGAACATGAGAGTTTATGTTAGATACCAACTATTCAATTGTAAATGAAGGATTGAGATTTAAATTTTAGTTATTAGTTATTCATCAGATAATTAAATCTCAACATTCATTTTGATTTGAATGGTTGAGATTGCCAATATGGCAATGTGACCTCTCATGTTCACTATGAACTTGTGAGAATCCTAATCCTAGTTTGAGCTATGCTACCTACCTTTGGATGTTCAATGAGATTTTTATTTCAATTTTGGATATTGTAGCTTTCACTATTTACTAGTACCTTGTTGAAATTTGAGCATTGCAACAAAATTTTCTTGAATATCAGCTTTAGTATGTGATATGGAATCAGTAATTTTACTTGCATCAAGTTTCTGCAGTTCCACCTGTATGCTTCTAACTCCGTATAGTTAGACCAGAATTTATCTCAATCTATTGTTATTGCTGGGTTTACTTCTTCAAAGTTTGTGTTGTTCTGTTACGGACACTGGCTCTGGTTTCATATTCTTCTGACCCCTTGTCCTATAAATTTGTATTTCATCGTATGACTACTGATTTGTATTTAGCTGTTTGTTCTGACGTTGTGGTACATGCTCGGATATCATCACTACTTTGGTGTTAATATTTGTATGTTGCACACAATAAAGCAGCTGTGGGGTGTACCATTTCTTTTTATCAAGATTTCTATTGTCTTTCTTTGATTCTTCTATTTATTTATTTGTTTTCATAATGTCAAATAAACTATGCCTATTCATAGTCAGAGCTTCTTCCCTACTGTATGATAAAACAATCAAGGCTCCCATTGTAGTCCATCACCATGGCTGGCTGCTATCCATTGATGCTCCAATACTGGCAGATAATGTGATTTAGTATTTGGAATTTTTTTTTTTCTCTATGCTGCTCTGATTATATTGAATATGTTGAAAACTGTTAACCTTATAGCTGTTAAGATGACTCCAGCACCATTTAACAAAAGTTTATTGGTAATAAACAGTAAGCGTATGCCACTACAGCTTTTGAATATCACCTCTGCATGCTTTGTCATGCCAATATGTCACCATATATGTTTCACACTTGCCACTAGAGCCACCATTTTATCTTGTAAATTTGAACATGAACGTGGAAGCATGTCCTCATTTTTCTTGGTATCAAGTCATATGCATACCTCATCCCAGCTGTTAATCACTAGTTTTAATAAAACATATCATGCTTTTGTTGTACTTTGGGTTGTTGGTCTAGTTGGGGCTTCTCTCCTCAAAGAGGAGAATTGTTAAGTAGGTCTTAGGAATTATGGCTTGGGTTGTGATGGTTATGGGAAGAAGAGAGTGAGACCTTTCTGTTGAACGCTATAATGTTTTCTATGATTTGAATTGTTTAATGTTTTAGATTTTGTTCAATTGAACTTCTTTTGAATAAAGAACTTTCAAAACAATTTTTTTTATAGATGTCTGGAAAACCCTTTTTTATGATGTGAGGTTTCACCAAAAAAAAAAAAAAATTTGTTGGCAAATATATGCATATTAATCTTATTAAATTTAAGTTATAATTATCTTCTGAAAACGCAATTTATGAGCCCTTATATTTTTACATATTATACTAGTTAGTGTGTTTGTTTTTAGAAATAATTATAGTCTCTAAATTTTTTCTCCATCATCTCTTTAGTCTTTTTGTTAGAGTCAATGGCAAATGAAAACAAATAAAATTTCGACTGCAAAATTGCTCTTTACTCTATTTTATATCTAGACACGTTTATAGTTCTTTCTTGATTATATATGAACAAGTAAAATTGTGTTTCTTTACATTGTGGAATTTTGTTTGGATTTACTTAAAAGATTTTGGTCCCTCAACATGTTTCTAAATTCTACCTACTTCCACTGTAGAATGAAGAGACAGCAAATTTCCAAGGACATGAAACTGGTGATAGTCAGTCCAGTCCAGCTGAAGATTTTGAGAAGGTGCTTAAACTTGAGATATTGTGCATTCATATTTTGTTCCCTTGTGTGCATTAATTTATTTGCTGCATTTTTCTGTCCCAGGATGAAACGGAGCCTGAAATTCCCATTGAAGAGACATCAGGTGAACACGAACAAGTTAAACCCTTAGAAGTGGAACACACCCATAAAGAGGTAGACCACAAGGAGCAGCAGTATGCTCGAAGGAACTATCAAAACCAAAGAGGTGGACGTGGTGGTGGTGGTGGTGGTGGTGGTCGTAGAGGTTATTCAAACGGCCGAGGTGGACGAAGTGGTGGCAGAGGAGGTGGTGGTGGTTACCAAAATGGTCGCAGCCAGTACTATGACCAGTCTGGGAACAACTATCATCCAAGGAATTACTACAACAATCGGGGAAGGGGTGGAAGAGGCGGTGGACAGCCTTATAACAATCATGGTCATGGTTCAGGAGTTCAGGGCGGTCATGGGCCAGCCGATGTTGGGGTGGCTTCATGATGTCAGTAACCATTGGTCCTTCACTAATTTGGGAGGTGGGTGGTGAGAATGTTTTTTGCTTTTTTTTGCATGAAACTTATGATGAATGTGGGTTACTCTTGATCTCAATTGATGAAATGCAAAACCATCCAAGACACTCCTTTTTATTTTGTAGTCAGTGAAGTATTTTCTAATGGAAAACATAAATTTGATCCAAAAGAAAAAAGAGCTAAGGTATTTCTGGTGATCACTAAAATTCGGTCAAAAGTAAGCCGGAATATAAATAGTGCTGGCCAACTGGAGAAGTGATTCTCTACAGTTCTAGTAAAAGATGGTCGTGTACATTTTGGGCTGATGCTTGTTGACTTGTTTTCTTTATGTAGCTACCGAAGTGTAGACTAGTTTAGATTAAAATTTTATAATAATACATTTGCACAACTTATGCTTATTGTGAATTGGGGTTGTCATTAACAAATTAGGAAATCAATATATTCATTCTTAGGCTTAGGTGGCAGTATTTTGCTGCCTTATCTCTGGAATGATATTAGTAATGTTATACAAATGTGAGGTCGTAGTTAAGTCGGTACTGATTTAGGTTCTTGTTTTTTAATAGGTACGACGACTTGTTTATCTTTAACTGCTTCCATAACATATTTCCTCTTTAAATTTTTTTTTTTTTTTTTTAATAAACTCTTGAACTGGTTCTTGATTGGAAAGATGCTCGACATTGACATGCCTCTGTCGAAACCACGTTTTACCTAACAATCATTTCCTCAGAAATTCTGCGTAGGCTTCTCTTTCAATGTGTTTGGAACCAATTCTCTGCACACCAAAAAAAAAAAAAAAAAAAGAAAAAGAATTTTCTAATTCATTTCCGTCGTCCAAAAAAACGCTTATAAATTTGTAGAAATCGGTAATTCAAACCCTGTCCAAGTTAAAGAGAATTACAAAAACTCAAATCGAATTGAATTCTCATCATCTCATTTTTTGTTTGATTTATTTCTAGTTCTTTTATTATAGTTTAATTAAATTTATTTTTTTAAGTAAAAAAATTAATGGATTTTTTTTTCAAACATGTATATAATAGCCTATAGTTTATCACTCGGCCAGACCAAAGCATCACAACAAATTTTAGTTGCATGTGTTGTTTTGGAAGAAAAAAAAAAAAAGGTTGTTTTAGAATCTTCTAATATATCACTTGTTCCCTAAAGTTGGTTTTAATTGTCTATTGTCACCTTGAATTTAGGGATCGTCTAGTTTACCTTGTATGCCACATCCTCAAAAACAATTTTCAATCCAACTTCTTCTTCTTCTTCAAATCCCTTTCAATCAATTTAACATGATGTTGCAAACAAGACAAAAAATCTCACTTTTCATCATGTCCTTTTTTCTCTCCCTTTTATTTTTTAAATTCCATTTCTAGTTTTGAATTTTGGGGTTCTAATTTGATTTTTCGACTGTGAAACAATAATTGAAATTGTTCAGTTTTTTTGAAAGATCATGAAATACGACCTTGTTTCATCCGGCATTAGAAGAAAGAAGAGAGGGGAGGTGTCTTTTTTTATTATATTTTATTTATTAAAACTCGGAGGTTTTTAAGCTTCATGTACTAGTAATTTCAAAAATCTACACGTGAGTTTTGGAAATAAATTGAGTCAATTTAACTAATATGAGATAGTAAATTAGATGTTTTTTAAGTTCAGAGTGATAATAGATTATTGAGATCAATTTTATGAAATAAATGATATATTCAATCTTTTAGAAAGGGTGCATTCTGCATCCGTATATTTATTTAATCATGTTGAATCTATTTTCGGTCGTAATTGCATAGATTTTTACTGGTTAAGATACATATATGTGTATAGATAATTGATGCCTAGATAGCTATAATATGATGGAAAAAATATATATATATATATATATTTTTTTTTTCTCAACTTGGTAATCTTTTAATTAAGAAAGGGAACAGTAATTAAAAAAAGTACATAGATGTCGTAATTTGCAGAGCATAATTTGTTCGGAAGTGTTGTATTTAATTCGTTATGATTTCTAGTCCCTTTCGAAGCCTAGAAAGAGGAATCCAGAGAGGGCGATATGAAGAAATGGATGGGTCAGCAGCTTCAATCAATTTAACATGATGTTGACCAAATGGAGTCGATTTTTGTATATTTATAATCACAGATACTTAACTGAAATTCAAAATTAGAACATATTTCCCTCCACACATAAATCCATAGCCTTACTCTAATTTTATTACAAGTACTCTTCTGCCTTTCCTTCTTCTATTTCATGATGCATTCATTATATTTAATTCCGTTTCTAAAAACAAATTATTGATACGTCATATAATGACATTTTCTGTGAAGATAAAATTGAACGCACTCATTTAAAAAAAAAAAAAAAGAAATTAAAATTTAAGTAAGGATAGATCTATTTATTTATTGGGTAAGATAAACTATAGATCTCGATGATGGTTTTATACCGGAATTTATAAATTACTTATCAATAAATACTAATTTTAACAGAGTGAGGAATTGAATTTCAAATCTATCAAGTAAGGGTTTTAACTTTTTACAATTCGGACCATTTTATTTTTTCAGGGACTTAATATTACAAATAAACATAACTACAGAACCTTACATTATTAGATGTAGGTATTTTTTATAAAATGATATCATTAGGATAATAAAAAATAGTATTATTTTAGAGATTATGATTTGTTAATAAATTAATATTTTATTTATTTATCAATAAATTAATATTTTATTAATTCGGAAAATATTTTATAGTATGTACATATTTTCAATCGACATTTATATATAAATTATAAATACATATCAAAAAATAATTTAAGAAGTAATATATACTGGTTTGTGACATGTTTATTAAAAAAAAAAAAAGTCTTTCTAGCTAATCATAAAAATTATCTAGAAAATAATTTGATAATATGAATTTTTATATAAAACTTTTGTATGTATTCGATGAGTTGTTATTCTATATTTTCATTGAGTCTTTATAATTTCACTAAAAATTATCATCTTACACATTTAGGGAGGATATTATTTTAACACCATAACTTGTTGGGATTTGACAAAACCATTATATGATTGAATTTATTAATTTATTAAATATAAAATTATTGAGATTTTATTGTATGTGAAAATAAGTTTTCACTTTTTACTATGGTTTTTAGAACCGAACAAGTCAAAATGGATTAAGAAATTGATAGAACTATCGGTTCACCGAATAGAAATAAGATTGGGAAAAAAAAAATTGTGGTTGAACCGGAAATAACTGAGATTAAACCGAATTTGACTAACCTTCGATTCCAATCGAACCAAATATGATCGGTTTGTCTGGTCCGATTCTGAAAACTGTGCTTTTCACCGAAGGGAAAGCATATATACTCATTAGGACAAGATATATTATCAAATTAAAGATATGTTAAACTTTATAATAATAAAATACACTTAGCTTTCTTGGCGAAAATTCTCCGAGGAGAATGACTATGTACTGCAAGAATATAAAAAGCAAGTGGATGAGTGATGCAATCTCTACGTGTCTACTTCACTAATCACATTTTAAAAATTTAAAATAAGAGAAAAATTAACAGCCACAATTTTTTATGAACAATATTTTTCCTAAATTTCTCAACTTTTAGTTCATCATGCACTCACAAACCTCTGCATAATATTTATTCTTTCTTCATTGAGTGAGTGAGTCAAGATATTGTTCGTTTTAACGATTAATAAATAATCAAATAGTTATTTCCATAATTGAAATCTAGTTAATTATTATGTATAAAATTAAAGAAATTCTTTGTAGTATTGCATAACAAACATCACTACCCCAATATTTAAAGGTTACAACATCTAAAAAAAAATCTACGGTAGCAGAATATTTACCAGATTTTTACATTATATTTGGTTTAAGGGTTAATAAAGTACAATATGCTAAGCATCTATAAAATACCATATTGTGTTTGGATCAACGTTGTGAAAACCAGACCGGACCGGCCGGTTCGACCGGTTGATTAAAATGAACGGTTTGATAAAAAACCAGAGATGACCTGTTCGACCGGTTAAAAACCAGTAAACCGGCGAACAGGTCAAAAACCGATTTTGACCATTTTCTATCTTTGGTTTTGATTCGGTTCGGTTTCGTTCGAACCGAACCGAACCGAATCAAAAAATAAATATATAAAATTATAAAACCAAAATCAAACCAATATACATTCAGTTTGACTTGAACCAAACTGAACTAGTTTTGTTTGGTTCTGGTTCGGTTTGGTTTGGTTTCAAACCAAAATTTTTTAAATTTTAAAATTTAAATCAATTATCATTAAAATTTAAAATTGATGAAATTTTAAACCGAACCAAAAAATAAACGTATAAAGTTATAAAAACCAAAATCAAACCAATATACATTCGGTTTGACTTGAACCAAACTGAATTAGTTTTGTTTGGTTCTGGTTCGGTTTAGTTTCAAACCAAAATTTTTCAAATTTTAAAATTTAAATCAATTATCATTAAAATTTAAAATTGATGAAGTTTTAGGATATTTCATGAAATTATTTTGAGTATTAAATATTTGAAACTTGTGTTTAATGAATTTATAAGCTTATTTATTTTTTAAATAATATTTTTTTAAAAAAAATAATAATCCGGTATAACCACCGGTATTACCCGGTTGAACCGGTTGTACCACGTAGCAGTAGCTTCACCGGTTTGATGTCCGGTACGGTTATGATAACATTGGTTTGGATTTATAATAAAGTAAAATTATGGGTTAATAATTATATTCTTTTTAATTCAACAATGTCATATAAAAACTACAATTATAACTTCAGGCTTTTAAATTTCTCAATTTTAAAAAGAATCTAATAACTAGACGTGGAAATAAGAAAAAAGATTAAGGACAATGTAGTAATAACCATACATCTTACCACAGAAAAAAAAACTCCAAATTGGGTGTAAAAAAAAATCAGTGTATTTAAAACAAGACCGGACCGACCGGTTGGATCGGTTTAACCAGAAACTAACTTGCCATCCGGTCCGTTTAACCCACAAAAGCAGGGAATTAGGAATCGATATTGTGGCTTGATGGACCGGTTTTAACCAGAAAAAATCGATCAAACCATCGTACCGATCACATGGTTGTCAGTATTTTATTCTTTTTTAATTTAAAAAAAAAAATGCTAACAATGTGGGTCAAACCTTAGCCATCCCATACACATAGCAAATACACTACCAATAAGACATATTAGCTCATTGCTTATAGTTTGCATACAAATACATACATTAGCTATAGAATGAGCAAAATAATGACTTAAATTTATAATAGCAGAAAAACTAACATTTTCAACCCATGGATTTACCATACCAATTAACACTTTAAACAAACATGAGTACAATTGTGCACTTATCTTGAAGGTGGAAAAACTGATAGCTTAGGAGAGTAAAAGTATATATGCTTCATTGTAAATTTGTAAATTTGGCAGTTAAATATGATCATAACAATTGATGTTATTAAAGAGGGAATGATGTTCAAGAGGTAAAGGTATTAATTTTTATTAAAACCAAATAAATAGGAAGAGGTTCTCGTGAAAAACTCTACATAAAGCTTTTCATGAACAATTAGATAGCATTTGGTTTTTGGATGAAACAACCAACTTATCTTCCAAACCATAGAAATATATTCATTCTTAATGCAAATTAAATATATTTTCGTTGACTTTACTATACAGTGCAACATTTGTTTTTGAGAGTTCTGTAATTAAGGAGTTATATATATTCCTTGGAATTTGACATAAATACTAATGGAGCTTCATTGGTGTGTTATCACTTCTTATACAATTGATAGAACACGAGGAATATTCACCAAATAAATTATAATAATTGTTGTATGGCACAAGAGTTATTTTCAGACATCAGAATTTTTAATACAGTTGGCGACTTAAAGAAAGCAAAAATGACCTTCTACTCTGTATTACGGCGCTCTTATTCGAAAAAAAAAAAAAAGAAAGAAAGAATACTACAACTGTGACGCAGAATACATAAACTGTTGTTTTGTTAGGGTAGAAAAACTAATAGCAAATTGAATATTGATAACATTATTTTATTGTTCTTTGTACTGGTAAATAGAATTTGCTGGGCTGAGTTTTTTTCCAAAATCCTTTCCAAATTGATTTCTGATGGTCCATATTGCGAGCTACTTGTTACGAATCAATTCTCCAATTAAAATAGGATTTCCCATCTCCAACGAGCTCTCTATATAAAGCATTCCTTATACCAGTTCTATGTTCAAGCCAAAGTCTCAATTTCCTCTTCTGAACTTGACTTCAGAAACTAGATCCAAATCTGCAAAATATGTCAGCAATGGAACTCCATTTCCCAGTACTTCGAAGACGATGGAGTATGGGATCAAGAATGCAGAGTTTCGATCGTTCAAATGAAATTCAAACCTCAAAGCAATCCGAAGTTGTGGATATAAAATCTACAGACCAATGGAGAGCCTATTTCGACGCTTCAAAAGGAAACAATAAACTAGTAAGCATTCAACAAACTCTACTTTGGTGATAGTTGCTTATAGCTTAATCTAATGTTGTAGTTCTTATGGTTGTTATGCTCTGGTGTTGTAGCTGGTGATTCAATTCACAGCGACATGGTGTGGACCTTGTCGATTCATTGATCCTGCTGTTAAAGAGTTTGCTGCTAAGTACACAGATGTAGATTTTATCAAAATAGATGTGGACAAGTTCATGGTAAGTGTTATAACAAGTTAAACGATTTTTTATTCTTCCCATTTTTACCGTCTTTGAAAACTGGACATAATGAGAAATTTTCTGGTTCAAAACAGATGGTGGCTGACCGGTTCCAGGCGAACACATTGCCAGCGTTTGTGCTCATCAAGAAAGGAAAAGAAGTAGATAGGATAGTAGGAGCCAAAAAGATGGAACTCCAGAACAAGATTGAGCAACAGAAAATATGATCATCAATGCAATTATTATGCTGAGATATACACATATTACAGTGTGACTAATCAGAAGAAGAAAAATAAGACTAAAAAGATGATGACAGTCACCTTTTTGTTGAGGCAAAGATCGTTCTGCCTTTTTTACTTTTTGTATCATTTTTTTTTTTATACTTAAATAAATATAAGTCCCAACGGTTGCTTGCGGTATCTTTATGCATCCAACAGAGTTACAGAGGTAGTGTTCTCTCCAAGTCATATCAAATGATATTTGACTTGCAACTTATGAGTTGTATTTGGCTTTCAATTATGTTCCGAGTGGGTTCCACGAAAATTCTTCTATGACTTTCAGAAATTGGCATCCCACATATCGATAATCTCTTTCTCCTAAAGATTTTCTTTTCTGTTAAATGACACAGAATTTAGCAACTGAAAAATCATACCATCATTCTATACAGCAAGCAAGGCCCCAGCTGCACCCCTCCATCTGATCTTCCATCACATGGACACTCGTGCACATCAGCTTTCAAATCAATAGAGAGAGAGAGAGAGAGAAAAGATAATCAGTTGCCTCCTTGAAGCATAAGCAATAACCAGTTGCCACCTTTCTAAGAATTCAAGTGCATCATAACCTTGCTTGAACTGGACAAAATCTATTGATTACCAGAAAAAAATTTCAAGCTTGCTGCATAATCGAACAAAACCTTGACAGATTTGGCACTAATTCTTGTCAATATCTTAAGCAAAATTCCAGAGAACTAAAGCACAAAAGAAACTAGAACGAAGTTTCAATGGTATATTCCCTACTCTACATGAACAAAGAATACCAGATCATATTCTAGTTTGAGGTAAAAAAGTCAGTGCATTAATGTCACAAGTTCATAATCACATAATAAAGAAGGGAATTCTTTTATTTCCACTTCAAGTTCAAGCAAAAAGGATCAAAATTAGATCGCTTCTAAGTATACAAATTTAGATTAGGAGTCATCTTATGCCTGCTGTGACAATATCAAAAGATGATAGCTTATATCTCCCTGCCACATCAACTAACAGTAACAGTTCTGACTTTCTTCCTACTATGCACAAACTTGCTCTAGGAAAGTAAAGAGCGTGATATTTACATTCAATGAACTCAACTTACATGAATGAATAAATTAGTAATTGATGGATAATCAGCAAACTTAGTTTCGGGCAATTTTTTAACTAGTTATTGGTTCCACCCAGTACCCTCTTGAGATCAGATTTCTGTTCTTCAGTGAGCCTTGATGGAAATGTGATATCAAATTTGATTCTGAGATTTCCTTTCTTGTGTGGTTCTTTTGAGATAGGCATTCCTTCATTTGCGATTACAATCTCATGGCCAGGCTTGATGATATCTGCTGAAGGGATTGTAAGATACCTTCCATCCAACGTTGTCAAATCAACAGTTTTCCCTGTCAGAGCCTCCAGTAATGAAATTTTCTGATTGACAACAAGATCATTGCCATCCCTCTTAAAAACAGCATGCGGCTTTTCGTCCACCACAAAAATAAGATCAGCAGGAATAACACCAGGTTCCTGATTGCCTTTCTCAGGGAAAGTGATTTTTGTGCCTTTCTTCCATCCTGGCTTAATATCAATCTTCAAAATTTCATGGACAGTCTTTGGCTTACTGTAATAGGATTAATTGATCAGCAATCATATTAAACAAATAGTAGAATTTAATTCTCACCATATAAATGCACTTAGTCTCAATCTTAGAACAATCTATTCACAGGAAATTTTGACCATCTCTTCACAATTAAGTATGCAACTCCCAAAAAATAATGCCTAATTGATAATTACGACTTTCTAGCACTGAATTCCTGAAAAAAAGGAAGTCTTTCACTAAAAACGGATCATAATCTTCAAACCCAGCAAAGCGAAAGACAAAAGTCAATTGAAAAATTAAACTTACCCGAAATCATCAGGAACAGAACGTGAAATCTTCATCTTCCTTCTAGCTCCTTTATACAGCTCCTCCAAACTACACAACAACTTGCTTTCAATCGCCGCGGCTTTTTTGTTCCCTTGATTCCCAGTCTCCCCATTCCGGTGAAATCCACTCTTGGCACTCCCACCGCCACCAATGCCGCCGCCGCCAGATCCGCCAAAAAATTCGTTGAATATATCCTCGGCATCCCGCGGATTGAACCGGAAAGGAGTGGCGTTGGCCGTCGGTGGCTTCCCGTCATCACCGGGGCCACCGATTTCAAAAGATTTTAAGCCCTCTTCCCCGTAGAAATCATAGATCTGACGCTTTTGCGGGTCGGTGAGTACGTCGTACGCTTCAGAAATTTGCTTAAACTTAGCCTCAGCTTCTTTCTTGTTCACCGGATTCTTATCTGGATGCCACTTCATTGCCAGCCTTTTGTAGGACTTCTTAAGGTCATCGTCCGTCGCCTTCCGATGAACTTTCAGTATATTATAGTAATCAACCCCCATTGTGCTTTGTTCAATTCCTCGTTGTTTCAGTATTGAAGGAAGAGTGAATTGAGTAAAATGCGAAGGGAATTTCCCTTAAATTGATGAAAAGTCGTCGGCTTCGCGAAAATTCTATAACTTTAGGTGAAATTGACGGAGGCGAACAAAAAAACCGGCGAGTCGGGCGGTTGTAGAGCAAGTAAAGAAAAAATAAGAGAGTAGCGGTGTTGATAACGCGTAACTGGGAGATATTATAAAAGGGGGTAATGCTGGCGTAACAGCTGTTGTATACAATAATAACAAAGGAAAGGACACATCATACTGTTAATGGTAATTATGATTTCGGATCTGAAACTGTAAGTCTTGTCTGTGATAGTAAATTTAATAATGCCTTTAATTCTCTAATTATTGTTTGGTCCAAAGGATAGTAAATGCTTCTAGCCATCGTGTTCCAATCTCATTGGATCAAACATACAATAAATAAATATATAAAAAAAAAAAACACCATATTAATACTCCAAAACAATAGCGGAATATTACTTTGATTTCTCCCAGTTTGTTTTCTTTTTTTAATTAAAAAAAAAATTTGTTGTGTTTTTTCTAATTTTAGATTATGGTTACTTTTAATTTAAAACATTGCAAGTTATTTCTATGTATTATTATATTATTAGTCCACCCAAAAGAAATTATTATAATATTTATCATAGAAAATCTTAATTAATTTTAAACACGTATAAATTAAAAATTAATTACTAAATTATTTTATACAATTAAATCCATTAAAATAAATCATTATTTAGCTTTGTCCTGAAATTTTCTAGTATCTCCAATTGTATTATTATTAGAGTAGCTATCTTTTACGTTAGAATAAATATATTTTAAAATTTTAATTTCTGTTTTGGTTTGATTGTTGAAGATTTTCATTCTCTTTCTCCTATTTTGTTAAAAGAAACAATAATATCTTTTTTTTGGTTGTTATACTCTTTAAACGCTTACATAACACGATAAATTCATTTTCAGTCAGACAAAAATGTATCCTATATTTATACCATTAAATTATTTTATTAGTGATATAATATTTGTTTGTTTAGTATGATTAAACATTATCTTAAAATATTTGTTAATAGAAGATGAACCGATCATATGAACTCCGAAATTCTTTTAAGTAGAAAGAAAAAAATTACAGTATCGTATTTGTTTTTACAATTTCAAATTTATATTATAAGTGAATGACAAAATAAATTATTGATGGATATATTCACCTAGATATCCAAATAGAGTAATCAGGTTATATCTTATAGTGTAGATTACCCAATATTGATTTGCAATGGAAAAGATTTTTGAACCACAGACTTGTATTACTAGTCATGTTTACTCCATGTCAGTTGCTTGTGAGAGAGTAAGTGATAAATTCACGAACTAGATACGCGAAGAACGAAGGAGAAATCTCATGGAGAAATTTCTGTCAGAAAGAGCTAGAGAAAAAACTTGCAGGTACTGATTTGTGTCTTAATTGGTTATTGTATTTTGATTCGCTGCTATTGTTTATAACAAGTGAATGAGACAATTCCAATCAGAATCAAAATCTAGCAGTAGAACAAATCTTAATTACCATAGACAATTATATTTGTATTTAAATTGTACTTATCTATCCATCAAAATCAGGGATAAACTATAATTCTAAATCCGATATAATTCCTACAATCATTAACAGTAAAAACATACATAAAAGAGGAATGAGTTTAAGAAAGTAGTACAGAGATAATTAAGATTGCATGAGTTTGAGTGGGAGGTGAATGTAGTTTGTTGGAAAGTTAATTTATTTTTTGACGCCATGATTAAGGGAGGTGACAGCCAGCGTGACAGGCATGTTGGATTATCAAAAAAGGGAAGGTGTTGATATTTTTTTAAAAGAGAAGTTAAAGAACGTGCAGTGAAGTAATCGCCGACAGTTAACAGTTTTAACACTAATCTAATCACACAATGTCTGGATTGGCCAAGGGAATCCTTTCAATTTCAATTACGCCGTATTCTTTGTTTTATATATAAATATAAATCCTGGTTCAATTCATATAATCACATCGTAATTAAGACTTGTAATTGACATCATCAACGTCATTCTTAATGCATTATCTTTCATAATTGCAGTGAAGGACTATGCGTTGTCGGTAGTGCCTTGTTTGGCATAATCGAGTTGCAATTAGATGGGACTTCAATTAATTAATAGGCACTTAAAATTGGTGAGGTTTGCTGCTTGTCCGGTAAATATCATCGGTAGTATATAAATTTTTATTTTATTAGTATAATAGTACATAAATTTTAAAACTAGATATAAAAATATATCAACTTAGCAATCCGTTAACATAAAAGTCAAAATTACCATTGACTGTCAAAAATACCGTTAACCATGCCAGGAACCGGTAAAAAATGATGACGTGGCAGTTTTCAAAATGATGACGTGGCAGTTTTCACCGGGTTTTGGTGTGGTCAACGGTTATTTTTCATGATCAACGGTAATTTTGATTTTCATATTAGCGGATTACTAAGTTGATGTACTTTTATGTCTGGTTTTGAAGTTCATATATCATTATATTAGTGAGGTAAAAATTCATGTACCATCGATGATTTTAAGCCTTACTTATCCCTTTTAACTTTGGACTCAATTCAATAATCATCTAGATTTATCACATTTGAAACTCCAAATCTCCTGAGGATAAAGTTAACACCATATAGTGTTTAAAAAAAGGGATTGTACAAAAGTTATACCGTATCCCAATTCCTTCTTTCTCCACAATGTTTTTTCTTATTTCTTCCTGTTTGTCCACATTGTTTTAAATTCCGTTATCCTTTATGAGAGCTTTGGAACTTCTGTGAGCTGCCAATAGTGTTAATATCCAGCTTCAAATAATCAATAAATAAATAAAAGAAATCTCTGAACAGAGGAGCATTATATTTTAAATGACAAACGATTTTGGTAACATCAGCAATTAGAAAAAATCGTGAAGATATGATTATAAAAAAAAAAAAGAAGAAACCACCAAAGACACGAACTTGAAGAAAAGAATAATTAGTCCAAAATTTGGGTTTTATGAGTTAATTGGGATAATTTATGAATTTTAATTTTAATTAATTTCTCAATTTTCGCTCATTTATTTTTATTAATACGACTGAAAATTCCAAATGTCCAATATTGGTTGAAGTCCAACTCAGCCAAAGCATGTAGCTCAAATCAAACCATAAATTAAAGGCTACGATTAGATCTTTATTAGCTCCAAGCCAAAGTTGAGGGTTAGATGATAAATTGTGCCAAATTCAAGTGTCTAATGATATTTATTTATTTTGAAAGAAAATAATTTAGGATTATAAGAAAGAGTTGTGAGTGGATTAGTCGTAAAATTGGAAGCACGCAAAGGAATGGAATGGACGGTGATCGGCTATAGATAGAGAATGATTAATTCTTAATTTCTTAGTCTTTAAGGATAACAGATTTTTTACAAACAAAAATTCATTGAACAGAAGTGCAAGTAACTCTATAATTAAAATAAAAATAAAAATGCAAGTAACATGCAATCCACCGCAGTCATTACCAAACTTTCTTCGCCTCGCAATTGCTTAATCTAAGTTCTAGGCAATTATAAAATTGCGATATACAAAAAATACATTGAAAGTTATTGATTAAAAATTCATAGGGGTAGATGCCAGAATTATCCATACTTTCCTAAAGTTGTTGATTCTCAAAAGAAATATCGAAAATGGAAAAAACAATACGAAACTGAAGATTAATTTAATTATAAAAACTTGTTGATTTTAGAAAAAGAGTGCTGAGGAATAGGAAAGAAAGAAGGAAATATTTTTTAAGATTTTTTTAATGGAAAACATTAATTTAATTAAAAGTCAAGGGTAACAACCCCCGAATCAAAGTGAGAAGATGAGTATAAAGAGACTACAATAAAATATGTATTCTTTAAATATAAAAGATCAAAACAACGATAAGTGTAAAGAGACTACAATTAAATATCTTTATGTTTCTCTTTGAAAATATTATATTTAATTATTTTGTTAATCCAGTGCTAAAAAAAACCATAATTAATCTTTAAACTTAACGTCATGATGAATGGTATATTTCAATCTAATGCATCAGTGAGATACCGCAGATCACAATGCAAATGGAATATTGCGAAGATCACTTAGCTCCGAATAGTTTACAACGTATTATAATGTTTCTTTTTTTTTTTTTTAAAACATTTGGGTAGTAGGCTTTGTTCTCTTCCTATATGAAGGAAGAGACTCATGTATGATTCGGGAGTAGATTTTTAGTCATTGAAGTCTATATGTTATTATCCTTAAAGGTTTGAAGGGTTTAGGTGACTATGCTCTTCAAGAGGCAACATATTAATATATATTGCTCTTGTGAGGATAAGTAGTAAGAGAGAATGTGAAAACACCACAACAATTTGAGAGAGTTGTTGGATATAAAGGGATAGAGAAAAACTTGTTTGAGTTTGTGAATCTTGTTTTTCAACTATACTCTTCATTTTCTATCGGTGATTTTCAACTCATCCGGAGTCTAATTTTGCTGATTTTGGAGAGCATATTGAGAACTTTATATCTTTGATCTTGAACTGTCATATCGGAGTTTGAAGGTTCATAAGTTGGAGTTTTTCTTGTTTGCAACAGCTATTGTTTTTGGCATTTTTCTTACAACCAGTTTTGGTGTTCTTCGTATGGTTCAGTTTCTAGCAGTTAATTTGGCTGAAACTTTGACCGGACTTTAAAGACACTTTGTTATATAATTTGAATGGTGGGATTAGTCTTTGGAGGTCAGGAAAGTGCTCATTTGATTGTCTTGATTTTTCTATTTCAGGTTTCTCTTCTACAGTTTTCAGCTCGAGTTGCTTCATCTCTTTCAATCTTTTAAACATATTGTTCTTTTCAGATTAGGCTGTAATTTGATGAGCTGGTTCTTGACTTGTTTATCTTCATTTGTGTAGTGGAGATCTTGTTTGGATGTCTAGAACTTTTGCCCTTGCTGTATTTTTTTGGTGTATCCATTTTGTTGTTGTTGTTCATTGGAGCCGTGAAACTTGTTGTTGTTCACTTACTCGGTTTGTGTTTGCTGTAAAAATCTCATACTATAGACGGTATTTTATCTTAGGTCAAGAGATGTCTCGTGGTTTTTTTTATTCTTCACGTTGAAGGAGTCTTTCCACATAAAATCTTGGTCTTCCTTGTGTTTACTTGTATATGTTCTGCTGATTACGTTTCACACAGATTCATTTAAGCTGGAAAAATTTATTGGTCTTATTTACATCTTTTGTGATTGCCTAGGACATTTGTTATTCCGTATTTCTTTCCCATCATTGGGGAAAAAAAAATCCATCATAATATGCTTATATCTTTCAATTAAGTTTAGCCAATCCAATTTTTGTAGCAACCTAATTCACGCTTGATATACATTATATATATTCGTAGGTTACGTTTGTTTCAGAAAAAACCAGACCAGCTAGGGAAAAAAAATATTAGACCAATAACTTTTTTTAATTTTTATTAATTAATTTTCTAATATTTTAATTTGCACAACTAAAATCAATTACAATTACACATGTTAAGCTGACGATAAAATAATAAATTACTTTGGAACATTAAGGATCAGTTTGGAGCTACGGAATCAGCTTTCAGTCAAAGTATGTGGAACTTTAGTTTGGTTGAAAGCTGTTTTTTCCGCAGCCTCAAATGCACAATTGATAAAAGTCAGATTGTATTCAGGAAAGAACTGGAAAAATACTTAAAACTAATTTTAAAGAAAGCAATGATAACTAGTTTTTCCTAAGAGCATTTTCACCGAGAGCAATCACAAACTGGTCTTAAAATGTTAAAATTTAAAAGCACGTTGACTTACTTTATGTTGATTTATCCTTTTCCTTAACTCTTATGTCTTAACTCTTAATCAATTTTTGAAAGAAGCGAAAGAAATCCCATTTCCAGCAAGTCGACGACAGCACCAGTAATATGTTTTTTTTTGGGGGAGGGGAAAGGGTCGCATAAAAACGACACCGTCTCGTGTAAAATCTCCCTCCCTCTTATCCAGTTTACTAAGATAAGCAGACCTCTTCTTCACTCTTCCTTTCAATCACTGTGAGAAGCTGCTGCTACTATTCCATATGATACATTTGAAGGTGCGTCTCTGCTCTGATACTGGCTTTTATTTGTTGGTTTTTTTTTTTTTTTTTTTTCTTGTTCTGCCATTGATAGAATCCAACTCTTCTGAGCAACTTCTTTGCTCTTCATAATTTGTTTTAACGGTTTTCATCAAACACAGAGCAGAGAGAGTTATTAGAATATAATGGAAGGGACAATTAGCACTTTCCCTCACCAAAGTTGCCTTTAAACCTTTGACTTTCAATGCAAAATCGCCTCATAATCTTCCACTATTGCAGTTAAGAACTGGGTTTCTTCATGGAAACACCTTATAAACCCTTAACCATTTTCCCCCAAAGTATGTGGTTGAGTTAATTAGATTTGATTTATTTTAGGTTGCAGCGGATAACAACAATAGAGTAAAATGGTGCTGACAATCACACCAAGCCCACCTCCTAAAATCCTCCCCAAGCCCAACTGTTCATTTAACCACCATAATCATCTTCTTTACTACTTGAATAAGTGCAAGGACATGTCACAGTTGAAGCAAATTCATGCTCAAGCAATACGCTCTACATTGCTCAATAATGAAGATTCAATCTTTCTTTACAGTCGAATTCTCCATTTCTCTTCCCTTAATAACCTTGATTATGCCTATCGAGTTTTCGATGGAATTGACAACCCTAATTCATTCATGTGGAACACTCTCATCAGAGCATGCGCCCATAGTTCTGACCGTAAACAACAAGCTTTTCTCATGTATAAAAGAATGCTTGAGCTGGGAGCACGCTTGCCGGATAAGCATACTTTCCCGTTTGTTTTAAAGGCTTGCGCCTACTTGTTTGCCTTGAGTGAAGGCGAGCAAGCACATGCCCAATTGTTAAAACTTGGGTTTGAATCCGATGTTTATGTAAATAACAGTTTGATTCATTTCTATGCTTCTTGCGGTTGTTTGGATTCGGCACAAGACGTGTTTGATAGAATGCTGGAGAGGAGCGTGGTTTCCTGGAATGCTATGATTGATGCACTTGTCCAGTTTGGTGAGTTTGAATCCGCATTAAAACTGTTTGTTCAATTACAGGATTTGTATGAGCCCGATGGATACACTATACAGAGCGTTTTAAATGCTTGTGCTGGTTTATGTGCTTTGTCGTTGGGGATGTGGGCTCATGCTTATTTGTTGAGAAACTTTGATGTTGATGTGGCTATGGATATTTTGGTTAACAATTGTTTGGTGGATATGTATTGCAAATGTGGGTCATTAGATATTGCTGTACAGGTTTTCGAAAGGATGCATAGACATGATTTAACTTCATGGAATTCAATGATTCTTGGATTTGCTATGCATGGAAAGGCTTTGTTGGCGTTGGAATATTTTGGCAGGATGGTAAAAACAGGGAAGATTTTACCGAATTCTATCACCTTTGTTGGTGTGTTAAGTGCTTGTAATCACAGTTGTATGGTTGCTGAAG
Source organism: Euphorbia tirucalli (assembly GCA_039660915.1). Lineage (NCBI taxonomy): Eukaryota > Viridiplantae > Streptophyta > Magnoliopsida > Malpighiales > Euphorbiaceae > Euphorbia > Euphorbia tirucalli. The sequence goes on along the minus strand of CM077636.1, from coordinate 14,047,402 downwards.
GAAGAAAGTATTTCGAAATGATGGTTGCTGAATATAAGATTGAACCTATGCTGGAGCATTACAGTTGCCTAGTTGATATTTTGGCTCGTGCTGGTTTGATCTCTGAAGCTTTAGATTTGGTGTTAAACATGCCCATGAAACCTGATGCTGTTATTTGGAGGAGTCTTCTCGATTCTTGTTGCAAGAAAAATGCAAGTGTTGAGCTAAGCGAAGTAATGGCCGGACAGGTCCTCGAGTCAGCAGGGGGCAATTGTAGTGCTGCTTATGTGCTCTTGTCTAGAGTATACGCGTCAGCTGCCAGATGGAATGATGTTGGCATTATGAGAAAATTGATGACTGATAGAGGTGTGACAAAAGAACCCGGCTGCAGTTCGATAGAGATTGATGGTTGTAGCCATGAATTTTTCGCTGGAGATACTTCTCATCCTCGTACTAAGGAAATATACGAGTTCTTGGATGTTATTGAAGAAAAACTGGAATCTATGGGGTATACACCAGACTGTTCACAAGCACCTATGATTGATGAACTGAATGGTGGTAAACAACAAACACTTAGAGTGCATAGTGAAAGACTTGCTATAGCTTTGGGGCTCTTAAGCTTAAAGCCAGGACTGCCGATTCGAATTTTCAAGAATCTTCAAATTTGCAAAGATTGCCACAAAGTGACTAAACTGATCTCTAAAATCTTCAATGTGGAGATCATCATGAGAGATCGGATTCGGTTCCATCATTTTAAAGATGGTTGTTGCTCATGCAAGGATTACTGGTGATAACCTTTGTAAATTATGTACGTGTCTTTTTCAACTTATATATGTTTCCATATGAGATGAGATGATGATAAATATGTAGGTTTATACACGATGATAAATATGTTGCGTTATAAATGAGAACGAATGGTGTCTTTATCCCTGTCCCTGGTCTTATATATAAATCAGAGTAAAATTCTATCCATCCATCAAATCAGATTTTTGTTTTTTATTTTTTTAAATATTCATTAAAGTTTAAAACATCACATTGATAAAAAATAATAATAATAATAATCACAATAATTTTATATTTTGATTAAATACAGAAAAAATGTGCAAATTTTCAATCACAGCCCTATCAAAGTCAATGATGATTAGCTAAAGCATTTGGTGGTGATTGCGGGCTACTTAATCTCAAGTGATTCAAACTTAAAATCTCTAATTTAAGTAACTGAAGTTTATACTATTTAAACTAACCTTAATTAGAAATCAAAAGTGATAACTACATACTCGTCCATTATTTATTAATCATAGCATATGCTTGTTTGAGCATAAAAGTAATACAGTTTTAAAATAAAAGTATAACAATGATATATTTGTGGATTTTGTTGTTTCGCTATAGCCTTGATTTAATGGAATATATCTCTTTTTTAGGAAAAAAATCGATACTGTGATTTTTGAATTTGATTTAATGGAACATATCTCTTTTCCAGGAAAAAAATCGATACTGTGATTTTTGAATTTAATACATGAGTTCTCAAACGATCATATATCGTTCATGATAAGCCACTAGCTTGTGAAAAATTAAATGTAAACATTAAACTTGATTAGAAAAGCATAACTCATTTAATATCGGTTTGACATTATATTTTACACATTTCAAAAGTGTGCGACTCATTTCTTTTAGGTTTAGGTTTAAAATTGTAATTTTTACCATTCAAATGAAATTTGTACATTGTTACCTTGGCCTTGAACTTATTAAAAGTTTTCAAACAGTTAAATATGCAATTACTGGAGATAAAAAAATACATTTGATTGAGTGTGATGTTTCTCATCTACTTTTTCTAGTGATCGGAGCCCTATGTCACAACCAATCGAGAGTTTCGTATGTGAAATTGAAAGAGGAAGAATCAATTAAAAAAAAAATTAGAAAAAAAAATCAAGGGACCGTAAAATGTTATTTTCCTTTTTCTAATGTTGTTGAATAAAAAATAAATACTGAAATATAGAAAATACTGGAAATAGTAAAAAATATATATATGAAAATTTCTGTAGAGGTTTTCTAACGGAAAGGAATAATTGCACGGGCAGAATTTAGAAAAGAAAAAAAAAAAAAAGAATAAAAATTTGGGCGTCAATTGCTCACAGAAAAATTGATTAAAATATAAAATTACAACAAAAATTGATCAATAAAGCTATAAAGAAATCATGGATGAACTCTTATGTTCTAGGCAAAGTCGTACTCTAAAGCATCGCTACCGAATGAAGTCCAGCAGAAGCAAACAATACAACAAACTATCTGTCCACTTCCTTGTGTTGTGTCCCAACACCATCATCACTACTTGGCTTCCAACTAACCATTATTATGTACATTCTCATCCTCTCCACATTTTCCTTCATTTTCTCCCAAATTCTTTACCCACTGTTCCACCAGAAACAAACACAAAAAAGAAAGATCAAAACAGATACCAAAAATGAATCAAATCTGGAATAGATTGAGCAATTCTATCAAATCAATTAATCTAATCTAACAAAAGAAAAATTCATCAGCTATGTTTAAGATGAAGGGAATGAAGCGAAGAAACTCACATTTGGATGAAGATTCAACTACAACAACATGCATATCGGCATTGTTTGGAGGAAGCTGTAATCGAAGTGGGTAAAGTTTCCCATTCAAAGGACTCCGAGAACACACTATTATATCATAAAGACCCGTTTCTTCCCTTAGTTTCTGAGTTAATTCCTCCACCCCTGTCCCCTTAAAATGCATTGAGTATGCTTCACCCAGCTCATCGTCAAAATCCCCATTCTCATCTGCTACATGGTAGTATATTGTTCTTCCCTCAGATTTTGGGGGCGAACTCACATTCGATTCAGTCGACTGCAAATTCAATCACAATTCCTCAACTTTATGATTACCCAATTAAAAAAAGATCCAAACTTTAGTATTAGAGAGAAAGAGAGAAAGACAGATGCAAACCTCCTGCCTGGAAAAACTGCCGGAAATGACTGAGGCGGAAGACGGAGAACTCGAATCGAAATCCAAAGAATCTGAATGAGGAATCTGCGGCGGCTCTGGTTTGTTTCTAGAAGATTTTACTTCAATTTCAACGATATCAACATCCCAAAGGATCCAATCCTGAGTAGAAGTCCGGTGAGGAATATCATGGGTCACCGAATTTCTCCACGGCGGCAGCCCGCCATTAGCTCTCAAGAAGTTTCCGTAGCGGGTTTTAAGCTTAACTTGGGTCCCGTCTTTGACAGGCTCCCACTCCAGCGACGAATCTAGCCTTCTCGGCAATGTCTGAAGGACTTTCCGACCCGTCATACCCAACAGGAAAGGCTGGTTAGAGGCGGTGAGGTACTTACCGTAGCAGGACTTGAGGCGGATAATTGAATCGGATCCGGGTACGGACTCGACAACCCACCTAGCGTTCTTGGAGGATCCGTTTCTGTCTTGGGTGACGGTTTCCTCGTCGTCCTCGGCGTGAAGGTACTTGTCGTGGTGGCTACGGAGACGAACAGCTTTTGCGTTGTTGAAAAACTCCATGCCTGACCGGAAGGGGTTGGAGTTTGACTAGAAGATGAAAGAAATTAATTAGAAACAGACAGGACTGGTTTGTAAATTTTAAGATTGATTTGTTTGGTGCTTTGTGTTCAGATTCAGATTCAGATGCAGAGGAGGATATGTTCAAATGGGTGATTGTATATGGAGAAGACGATTATGGGATGAAAGTGTGGTATTAGTCAGCGCCAGCCGGCCACACCAGTTGAAACTTGAAAGTGGACGCGGCATTCAGTTACGTGGCACTTTTGTGCAAGAAAAACAGAGTTAATTTTTTTTTTTCCTGGCTTTTTCCTTAATAAAGAAGTACAGTATTTTAGATTTAGAATTGTAATCTATTTTATTGCTAATTGCAGTAAAATAAATTTATGTATTCGTTCTGACGAATGACTATAGCCTAAGGTGAATCAGAAATTGATTCACTCATATAAATCACTATCTAGAGTTTTAGCGACATTCATTAATTAATAATGAGGTTAGTGTTTTCTGTTTGTAAAGCTTTACGGATTTTACAGTTATGACCCTGGATATGAATAAGAAACAATATACCAGCCATTTTCTTTTTAATTTTTTATGATTGAAGAAGCCAGTTGGTCACCATATGCAATGCTAACTGGGTGTATTATCCGATTATTTAATTTAATTATGAAAAGGAACATGATAAACATTGAAATCAAGATGTGGACTTTCTAGGAAGCTTAGCATCCAAAGTAATATTTCTTTTTCCAGTGATTGCGTGTTCTTGCAATCATCCTCTTAAATGAATACTTTCACTATTTATCAATAATGTATAAGGTACATTATTTGTTTTCAATTTCTTTTTTTATAAGAAAAACACCGGGTCCACTATATTCATATGCTTTCATCCAATAGCACTTACTGTAGTAGAAAGTTCTTCTGTGGAACGGTCCTCTGCAATCCATGACGTTTGACACGTCATTATAATTACTGACATATCACACATCTAACGATGCAGATTATATGGACCCAATATATATTAAAAATTTTCCACTGTAGTTAGATTTATAATTGACATGTTTGGCTTATTTTGAGTCTAATGAAATCCAAAATTTAATGGATTGGACATAAATTTGTAATTGACCCCAACTTAGCTTGACTAATATATACTTATATATTTTATTTTTAGTTTCAGTTTATACTTCATATAAATACTCCTTCCGTTCCTAAAACGATATCCCTTTAGCAAAATATATTTATTCAAAAATACTTATCCTTTTCAGAAATTAAGGAAACATTTATTACTTTTTTTTTTTTTTTACAAATATATTCCTACATTTCATGTTGATCGTAATCTAATTAATAAGGTGATTCGTTTTCCAATAACATTTTGTAGGGATATATTAGAAAAATAATATTATAATTAAAACATTTTACTGATATTCTTAATTCTTATGCCAAATGCTAAAAACACATCCTTTTAGGAACAGAGGAAGTAGTATTTAAATTTATTATGAACTTTAATTTACTAAATTTATTTAAATGATATCATTTTTTGTAGTGTTATATTAATTATATTTTTTTTCATATTATATTTGGTTTAGTTTGATTATAAAGAAGAACTAAAATATAAAAAAGTAATAAATTTTACCGGATGTGTTTGAGTTGGACTTAAAATTAATGTTCTAAACTCAGCCACATCCCGTTATAGTCTAAATTAATTTTTATGTGGAATAAGATTGGACGAATTTTTTCATTATCAAATCTCCAATAATCCAATCTAAACCATCCTAATAGGTCTATTCTATACGAAGTAATTGTTTACGGACTTACATAACCTAGTACAGGCTAAAACCTACTAGCTTTTATTTTTTAATCAATGTGTGCACTTAAAGTATGTTAATTTGGCTAAATATTATGAGTTGACCTGTATTTTTCTTCTGAATTTTCTTTCAGCCGATGTAGCTCTGCTTTCATCTAATTAACCTCTTTAATAACATTTTTATTAATTCCAACTTCATTTAGTGGTTTAAAGGTATATGAAAGTTGAAAAATTCTACCATAACAATCTTACACTACGCATGACAGTTCATCGTTCTATGTTATTCTCTTACATTGTACATAATTCGTCAATCTTCTCTTCAATTTTAACCAATCAACTAAAGAAAGAAATATATATTTTCACACGTTGAGCTTTATGAATTGAACTTTGTGAGGGGTAAAATTGGGTGAAAAAGAAGTGCCACCGCTAAAAGAGAATTCAAATCAAAGTGAGCAAATAAAAATTTGACGAGTGAGGGGGCTGAATTTGGTCAAAATTTTTTTTTAAAAAAAAGCTTCAATCAGAGTACAATTTAAGCAATTGAAGGGGCTAAAGTATAGCTTTGTTGATTCTTTGTAATGATTTTTATCCTTCAATAAAATTTGTGTGTGGAAAGCAAGTCTTCCTTTTGCATTAAAATATTTTTGTAGGTGGTTGTTTGCAGTTGATTAGTATAGAAAAAGATGTAAACCTACTAATTAGTAATTAGTTTTCCTACTTCTTTTATATAACATCAACCAAAGATGCGGTTATATAATGATTACCATATATTTTCTATAATTTAATTAAACATAACAAGTCAATTCCAAATGATTTCTTCCTTTTCATTCATCATCAACCATAAAATATTAAATTATTTATCAAATGTCAGAGGAGATATTGATTATTTTTAAAGGTTAGAAAACTTTTTTACAAAATAATTTCACGATCGATTTGACCCAGAACCGTAAATTATATATGTAACTTGTGGTTAAACCAAAAAAATTATAATTTGTGAACTGCCATTTTCTTTAATTTTATTTATTTATTTATTTATTTTTTGGCCCAACTTTATATAGTGCGAAAGGTTAGGTAAGACTAAATCTAACTTGAAAAAATTTGGAGACTCAATTATTTGGGTATTGAACAAGTTTTAATTAGAGTATGCGAAATTTGTCATATTTGGTTTTTTCCTAATCATCCATCCCATTATGGACATGCAATGTGTAATCTTTCGATTACTTTGCTTCTCACTTTCATTTCTTTTTCTTTTTCTTTTTTAATGTATCATCATTCCACGTTTCAATTTTTTTTTTTTTTTTTTTTTTAAAAGAAGGATAATCCAAATCCTCTAAAGATGACAAATACGGCTAAATTTATTCTTATTTAGTTATCTAATAGGGTAGTAATTTGTTTATCTTTCTAGTAAAATTATTTTCCGTACTACTTTTCTCCGCCTGCCTACATATCATGTACGAAATGTTGTGTGTTATTTTGCAAATTTGACAACTGCTATTAAAGCTTGCCTGCCTAATATCACTAATCCATTTTCCTTAACAAGCTTTTTTTCTTAACCTTATTATTTTAAGAAATTACTTTAATTTTATAGCAATTCCATTAAGGCTAGTGCGTTTCCAGTTAAGGATAATTACTTGCCAAATAGCAAGCTATACCTTCTAAAAACAAAATTATGCATTTCTGCTATTGTAACTCTCATCACATGAATGTACCGGAACCCGCTTTACTTTCTAACCTAATTAAACTCTTTAATATTAAATTCATAGTCTTTTTTCTATGTTGGCCAACTTACCCCAGTATTTTCTGCTAAAATTGGATACCAATAAATGACCGCCTTATTCAACAGTATGCCAATTTAATTAATTTAATTAACAGTATGTGAATTTAAGACTAACTATCAATAAAACCTGCTGCATAATTTTCCAAGTAAGAATAAAAAACGCATACCTTCTTCGGGGACAACCTTGGAGACATAGACTGAACAACGGTCAACCTTCGAGTTCTGACCGACGACACAACCGAAACTGGTGAAATGGGCGAACCCGGCTCCGACCCTAAATACTCATCGGAAGCAGCTTCTAGAACATCATCAGGAACAGAAGAAAAACTCGACATCGACAATAAATACTCCGACAAAGACTCTGTCTCCCTCGCTTCCACCGCCTCCACATCCCACAAAATCCACCTCACCGTCGAACCAGTATGCGGCTCATCGTGAGTAACCGTGTTCCGCCACGGCGGAGTACCGCCGTTCGCCCGCAAGAACTTGCCACACCAGCTTTTTAATTTCACCTGAAACCCGTCCTTTATAGGCTCCCACTCTAATCTCCAATCGGAAATACTTTCCGGCGCGGTCTGTTTAACTCTTTTCCCTGTCATACCTAAGAGAAACACCAAATCGGAGGCGGTGAGGTATTTTCCGTTGAAGGATTTGAGGCGCAAAACGTCGGTTCTTCCATCTACAAGCTCCACAAACCATTTGGCTTTACGGGTGGATCCGTTTCGAGACTGGCAAACGGTTTCTCCGTCGTCGTGTGCGATTAAGTACTTGTCGAGATGGCTTCGGAGCTTAACTGCCTTAGTTTTAGTAAATAACTCCATAACTGAATTTGTGAATTAAGAATGAAAGATGGATATACGGTTATATATATATATATATATATATATAAAGGGTCGTAGAAGACTATGAAGATCGTGGGAGAAGAGAAAATTGGTAATTTGTTTTTAATTATATACTTAATTTAAAGCCAAGGAGCATATATTTGTAATTAATTGTGATTTAGAAAAGTTGTTTTTGTTGGGATTTTCTTGTAAGTATAGCTAATTAATAGTTGTGTATTGTATCTTCGCGCGTAGGGTTATAAAAGTGCTGGGTCTTGGTAGGAAATTCCTATTGAGGACTTTGTACTTTTTAGTTGACCAAAGAAAGTTCCATGAAAATAATTTATACGGACCTAAGACCATAATATGTTCCATCAATCTAATTACAATCTGAACATAAATACTTGTTGGAAACAAATTTAGGACTAGTTTGGAACTGATTTTTGCAGTTCAGAAAGTAGCTTTCAACCAAAATATAGGGAATCTTACTTTGACTGAAAGCTGCTTTTAGGGTCAAATGCACTATTAGTAAAAGTCAGATTGTATTCAGGAAAACACTGGAAAAACACTTAAAATTACTTTTAGAAAAAACAATGAAACCTAACTTTTCCTGACAACATTTTTACTAACAAAAATCTCAAACTGACCCTTGAACGAGTTACTATGCACAAACAGTCATCCAACTCAAACCTATGTAAATGTTCCACTACAGCCAGAAAAAAAAAAAAAAAAAAAAATCAATTTGTGACTAACAAAAAATAGTCACGACTTTTCTTTTAAATGATAATTTAAAAGAAATGAATTTTCAAATACATTGTTTTCCAAATACATTACATTGTTATAATCAATTTTGAAATACATTGTTTTCCAAGACTAATTTATTTTGCTTTTGTCCTATTGTGGACAATGGAATGTATTAAGATTTTAATTTTTATTTAAGAAATGAATATTTAGAAAAAATATTAGAGGTAATTGATTGGATGCGGCCAATTAAAGAGCGTGGTCCATCAGGTAAGCTGAGGTAGGAATATATTATAAATAAAAAGATGAAATTATGTATAAATAAAAAAGAGAGAGAGATAAATTTTCAAGTCCTAATAAGAAATAAAACCTTATTAGTATTATATGAAGAAAAGAAGACCTTAAACTTAGAAATAATAGCATTGTTCCCATGGCTCCAATAATTAAGAAAAATTCCAATAGATTTGTTGATCATAAACCTTAAGGGATATGGTGTTGGTGGAAGTAAACGCGTGAATGAAGAGAAGGATTGACTCATGAAAATGGGAAAGGCAGGCGGATGAAGGCATTCAGTGGTGTTTGTTTGTAAGTAGACAGTAGTCAAACAAGGCCCCCTCTTTTTCTCATTCATTTATTCCATTATTATTTGGTTTCTGGACATTTCTTTTCGTACCCGACCATTTTTCTTTTTAGGCCACAATTATCAACTTGTCCTCTGTATTTCTTTCATCCTTCCCTTTGATTTTTTTTTTTTTAAGACAATTCTCATTTTTCTATTGATCAAGTTTTGGAGTAGATTTTAAAATAAGAGTTAGAGAAATGTAAAAGGAAGAAAATTGGACAATCCATAGAAGAGCCTTACGAAGCAAGTCTTGGGATCATAAGTTTAATTTAAAATGAATACAATTCAGTCTTGCCCTAATTAAATTGTATTCATTTTAAATTTACAAAACCTACATTGAACCTAAACAATTTTTATGTCCCGAATCAATTAGAATTCTAAAATGCAGCCCAAAATATTTATTGATTATGAAATTGAAAATGGAGAAAATGTGGCTACATAAAATAATTAACCTCCAAACCAAAAACAGTGAGCTTCACTTTTGATCTTAGAGTCTTAGATCACACTGACCAATTAATGATTAATTGGAATTTGGTTTGTACAACAAAGTCTTTTTATGTGTGAAAACAAGAGAGACACCAGTTTTGGGTGAACGCATTAATAATCATAGAAAGTGGAAGAACCACTCTGTCTGATATATTAATGTTAAAAATTATTTACCAAGTCAATTGCCACAGTTGATTTTTTTTTTTTTTTTTTTTTTGTAAAGTTGACTAATTGGCCTAGCTTAGTTCGTACGAATTCAGTGGTTTTAAACAGCTTCTGTGAATAATTCAATGGACTTTGTATTGGTAGCCATGTATAGTGATCATCCATTAATTCTATGCGGAATTAGAATTTAAAGATTAGTGTTTTTTTTTTTTTTTTATTGAACTATAAGTCTATAAACAATAGAAAATTACCTTCATCAAGTTAATAATCAATTTTATGATTTTTATTTTTTAGGAAATAGCTCAATGGTTCATTAAAACGTCAAAGTAGCAAATAAAAATATAATAAAATGAAGTATAGCGTGATGAGTGATGCGCATATATATATAATTAGGACTTTTGGGGAAGGGTAGTGGACGCATGAAATAATGCCCCAATATCTTCTCAACAATTGAAGCTCTCAAACAAACTTCCATTTGCTTTTGTTATTGTCCATTTCTTGTGAGTAAAATAATTGTTTTTCAGTATTATTTTATAAAAGAATAAAATTATAATATCTTTTAATTGAATAAAGGCATTTTTTGTTTCAACTGTCAAGTTTATTTATTTATTTATTTTTTTTTAGATTTGGGGAAATTTAAATTTCTAGAGATAGTTAAAAAAGAACTAACAATTTCACACTCCTTTTTAGAATATGGTAACGACAAATATTAATAATGATAATCTAAGTAATTGAATAAGTTATAAAAATTATAAATTATTTGAAAAAGGTTATGAAAATAAAAATATTGCATAGAAAGAGAGAAAGAAGAAATAAAACGAAATTCAATTATATAAAATGAAACATTATTGATAAAAGTTTATCGATTCCCAATTACAAGTTAATTTCATCCTGAACAAAAATAGATTTTCTTCGGTAATAATATTTATATGCAGTTATTTGTAATAAAAAAATGTTATTCAGTTATTGTTTATGTAGTTCAGTTGGTCAACTAATAATTAAATAAAAATAATATTCTAAATATTATAAGAAGTGATTATAACGATATTTTAATTTTTATCTCATTACAAATTGATTAGCAAAGCATCTAAAGTTGAAAGGTGAAACAGGAACTACTCTTTACATATTTGAAAATGATATTTTAGTCTTCCAAAAGCTAATAAAATATGCACAACTCATCTTTCAACTACAAATAACCATTAATTTCTTATCATAATCTTATTTATTATGCTTTAAAATTAGTAAATTTAGAATAAATTAAATTTATTATGCATTAAATCAATTCATTAATTGAGTTAATATTACAAAAATACTAATTATATTTAATATTTTATTGTTCGGTGTGCCGATTTATTTTCACCTATATTCATAAGATGGAGAGAGTAACAATAATAACTTTCATAAAACAAACTATGTCTAAAAAAAAAAAGAAGAAGAGGAAGCACAAAAATTCGTTTTGTTTATTTATTTTGAATTTGATTCTCCGTAACTCTTTTGAGAAATGAAAAATAAAGAGAAAAAAAAAAAAAGAAAGCAGAAAAGAACTAATTCCGCAATTAGTGCTAAAATGAAACAAAATTCCATAAATTAATAAATTGCGTGTAGAAATGGGGTCCAATTGTACAATCCATGGCAAGTTGGCAACTCACAAGTATTCTTAATCAAAGACTGACGGCTAACATGATCAATTACGTATTTTTGTTTCTTTCGATCTAACTTAATTCCAAGATTACATATGAAGTATTGTAGTCCCATGTTGATAAGATCTTGCACTCTTGGATAAGTTTCAATTTAATCTAAGAGATTTTTTCCTGAAATTTAAGATCACCGTATAAATTCAGTTACGTACATAAATCAAAAATTTTTTTCCTAAAGAAAAATATACTTTATTGATTAATATTCAAGACTAACAGATCAAGATGCAAATAGGAAACATGGTAAAATTTCACACTCACCGACCAGACATAGAACAACGACAAAGAAGACATCCTTTGGAAAAAGCCTAATAAAAAAATCAGATGACATCCTTTGAACAATAATTATATAATTAATAATAATAGAAAATGTAATAGAAGTTTATAACAAAGAAGAGCCATGATCCATCAAGCAACTCTTGATGGACAGCCCTCGCATGCCCAGTCCAACAGACAAAACGGCCTTTTGAAGAGCCCAAAAAAAAAAAAAGTTAGTTGGGTTGTGGCTGTGGGGTTATTGAGAAGAATGAAGTCAACGCAAACATACACGTGGTTGGGCCAGTCAGTGTTGTTGTCATGTCAGGGGACCCACTTTCAACTCTCCTTTCAGTTTCAATTTAGTTTCCTTCTGCTCCTAAATAAAATGTTTCAAATTCAATTGGCCCCACTTTTTGTCTTTTCTTTTTCCCCAATAAATTTAATCCCCCAAACATGTAAATTTTATAAAGCTGTGATTTTTAATATTTCCAGTTTACCCATATCGAGTTGTTTTTGTCTTCACTTCTCCTTCTTCCTCCTTCCCCCCTTCACGTGACTTCCCTCCCCCTCCTCGAGACTCCCCCCACCGCAATTCCCCTCTTTTCTTTTTACATCAAATCAACCATTCCCATTTTCATGTCCATTCTTCTTTTCTGCTCCCATCTATGGCTTCCTCTCCTTTTCCTTCCATTCTTGTCTCTTTCTTTTACATTTTAGTCTGCAGTCAAGCTTGTAGTTTGAAGCCCAGTACATTTTCCAGATCTTCTTGTCCTCCATTCACATCCATTCCTCCTTTTCCTTTCTCTACTTCACCTGGTTGTGGCCACCCTTCTTTCCCTCTCAACTGTTCTTTCCCTCACTCTACCATTTCCATTAACAACATTTCCTTCTCTCTTATTGCCTTCGAACCCAACTCTTCATCCCTCACTCTCTCCCCCCAATCTCACTCAACTACTTGTTCTTCTTCTGTTTCAATTCCTACTCGCTCCATTAATCTCTCTGGTTCCCCTTTCCGATTCTCCGACTCCGATTGCTCCCGTCTCTCCGTTGTCCGTTCTTGTTCTCTCCTAAATCTCCCCAATTGCAGCCATTGCCCTTGGCATTGCAAGCTCATCAAGAGACCTGTTCAGCTCCTTCACGGTTGTGGATCTACTCACGGTCCTCTCTCTGAGCAGGGCTGCCAGCCTGACATTTTGGAGTATCTCGGCGAGTTTTTGAAGGTTGGAATTCATGTTGAGTATGATGAATCTCAAGATTCTTACTTTTCAAGCTGTAGAGTCTGCAAATCGAAGAATGGAATCTGTGGCTTCAATTCTTCTGATCCGGATAACAAGTTCATCTGTTTCCAGCCTAAATCACGATTATCACCACAGTGGATTCACGAAGATGATGCGAACCGAATCGCCATTTTGTGTTCTATCTTCACAATACTGTGTTTATTGCTATTGATTTTGGTATTCGCAGCTATTTACAGGTCCAGGCGATTGAGATCATTGGCCTCAGAAGAAGACCCTACCATACTCTTCCTTCACCGGCATCGAGCGGCAAGTCTCCTCCCGCCTGTATTCACCTACGAGGAGCTTCAATCGTCTACCAATAACTTCGACCCGAAGCGCAAAATCGGAGACGGCGGGTTCGGGTCAGTATTCTTAGGCAATCTCTACGACGGTCGAATCGTGGCCGTTAAATACCTCCACAAACACCAGCACGCCGCCGGCGCCGGCAAAGCATTCTCCACGAAGTCATTCTGCAATGAAATCTTGATACTCTCTTCAATAGATCACCCGAATCTAGTTAAGCTCCATGGATACTGCAGCGACCCGAGAGGGCTATTACTTGTCTACGACTATGTCCCTAATGGAACCCTAGCGGACCATCTCCACGGCCGGAAAAGGTTGGGCAGGGAAGAGGCGTTAACATGGCAAGTGAGAATCGAAATCGCATTGCAGACAGCTCTAGCTCTGGAGTATTTACATTTGGCCGTCCAGCCGGCGATTGTGCACAGAGATATAACATCGGCGAACATATTTGTAGAGAAAGATATGAGAATAAAAGTCGGGGATTTTGGGCTTTCAAGGCTGTTAGTTTTATCCGATACGTCGTCGTCATCGTCGGGGTATGTATGGACAGGTCCGCAAGGGACACCGGGTTATTTAGACCCGGATTATCATCGTTCGTTCAGGCTAACAGAAAAGAGCGACGTGTACAGCTTTGGAGTGGTGTTGCTGGAGCTAATTTCGGGGTTGAAGGCGGTGGATCAGAGTAGAGACAAGAGAGAAATGACGTTGGCGGATATGGTAGTATCCAAGATCCAAATGGGTCAGCTAAATCAAGTATTAGATCCGGTATGGACGGTGGATAAGGAGGGGAGTGAAAGTGTATATGCGGTGTCGGAGTTGGCATTCCGGTGTGTGGCGGCGGATAAGGATGACAGGCCGGATGCGAGAGAGGTGGTGGCGGAGTTAAAAGGAATAAGGAAGCGCACGCGTGGGAATGGCGGGAAAGTAGGAGGCTGAGTGAATGTGGGGATGGTCTTTGTTTTGTGTAATATTTTGACTCACACATGGCAGTTCTTAAGTTTGGATGCATATAGAAAGGTTTTGATAATAGAGAATGTCAATTTACTTTTTTTTTTTTAAAAAAAAAAAAAATCTTTTTTACTCTTCAATGTTTATATTTTACCCCTTGCTGTTTTCTTTTCCTGAATAGCCTGTAGTTAATTATGTTGTTTTTATTGATCTTCCAATTTTCACCAACAAATAGATGGAAAATTTTTTAGTTGTTGCACCTCCAAATTTTTATAAATAAGCCTATGTATATTGATTGGGGGTTAATAGTTAATCTAAGTTGTGACCAATAAATTTGTGAAGCATCTTTTCTTTTTTTTTTTTTTTTTTTTTTTTTGTTAGTTTGCCCATCAATATACACATCAGATGTAATCATTTGTCGAATCAATTAACAAAGATTGAAACATATATATAACGTTCTCAGTCGGAAGCTAAAATTATTCGAAATTTACAAGTATATGGACTAATTATGACTAAATTAATACACGAAAACTAGTACTAATTGATGTTGGCTGGAGTGATAAATGTTTCGAATCATTTTGAGATTATGATCTCGAGTTTAAGTTATAACCTATATAATAAACTTTTAATTGGAAGAGAGCCATCTTATGAATATCAAACCGATCAATCAAACTTAATTGAAAGAATAGTGAGAATTAATAGAAGAAATTGGAAAAAAAAAAGGGTATAGCATAATGCTAATCAAATGAAGTTTTAATTGTACACAATCAATGTCCTTGTAATTTCTATACGTAGAATAGAGATCAGTTGTCGATGTATGTATATTGAGTTTTTGAGAAAAAAATTCAGAATTTATTCTTACTAAATACATTCACAAACTAAGTGCTGAATATAATTATTTCAATAATATACATGTGCGTAAAAAGTGTCTTTAATTTCTTGTATTCGTAGCGCTGGATTCCGACGCTACTTTTGCTAATTGGACTATAGAATTGATCTTACTTGTAACTAAATTAAGTGATGATACTTGTTATAAAAATTGAATTTGTATGAGTTATTTATTTCTATTATTATTTAAAGTTTGAAGATGGTTGTTGTATTTCGCCCCTTTAGTCCCACTGTTGAATTTTGTTAGCTCCAATTTCCACATTGTTATGATGAGGCACCTCCCTCTAGTCAATTTTCCCATTCCACCATCATCACATTCAGTCATCAAAATTGGCATTGTACGTATGTATCTCCGTTAAAAACCAGATTTTTTATCAATCAATAATTGGTTGGTAATCTGTAAAGACATGTCTCTTTGAGAGAGAATACCACACCCTTCAGATTTTGTACTAACCCTTCTTTAGAATTGTATGAAAATTTTGTTCCTCTTCGTTTTCGTGCTGTTTCTTTTGACCTTTTCCTTTAATCGAATGATACATGCTTTAATAAAAATAAATAAAGCTTCACATTTGATTTTTGAATAATACAACTAGCAAGTGAGAACTTTAGCAGAAGCCTTTGAATATTTTCATCATGGGATTGAGCCTACACCTACCCGAGATTAAAATGGGAAAATATGCTAAATTATTGTGACATTAGTGTCCATAAATATCCATAAAGTCTACTATAATAATTAGTCCACTCAACCCAGAATTGATTGCAACTTTTTCTTTTTATGACTTTTGAAGGTCTGGCAGCGCTGCCCTTTATCCAACTTTAACCAACATACTCATTCTTATTCCCTTTTCTTTTTCTCCTCTCTTCGTTGGAATTGGTATTCATTCACAAAACCAACTGCCATACACGAAAACATCACTTTACAAGAGGTACTCGAATCTTAATTCCTTTTTTAAATCAACTACTAAACATCTTCACTTTATTTTGAGTTTAATTCACGTTTTACATAAGATCTTAGTGGAACTAGAAACAAGAAAAAGTAGTATAATTTCACACATGGGTTAAGAAGAAATATTGGTTGAATTGGGTGAACGATGATTCCACCCTCTTCATGTGCTTTTATGACTAGTAAGATAGATTTTATTTTGAGCTTCATTTCCTACCTTTCAAATGAAGTATGCTGATTCTAACGCTGTAGCCTTCTCGCCCGTGATTTTAGCTTCATCGCTGCCAATCATTGCATAGCCCCGCTCCTGAACAAAAGATCGAACACGAAAATCAAATTCAGCTTATGCACATGTGATGCATACAGCTTAGCCTGCAAAAATACAACGAAGGTTCTAGATATACCAATAGGCGCCACATGAATGGGGCTCCTCTCTTCTTGATTTGTTTCTCAATCGCTTCCACAGCTACAATTTAAGCCAATAAATCAGAGAAAATCAACCAAAGATTTCGAAATTATTAATGTATATATCATACCTCTGGTAGCTTGTCCAGTACTCAGCAACAAGTTAAACCATACTTCATTAAATACATCAAGTTGCTCATCAGATGCTCCAATCATCTGGCATGAAGAGGTCAGAATTTCACATCTTCTAGTGCAAAATATATTTAAGTGCTACAGGATTACTAAACTTGTGAATGAAATCAACAATGATACCTTACAATCATTGGCATTAAAATCAGGACCTAGTAATTCCACTGCTTCATTGTAGTTACCCCTTCCATACTCATACAAGGCTTCTGCAAGCTAGGAACAAGCCAAAAACTAACAGCTAAATTTCTAGAAGAATAACAAAAGAAAATGATTGCAGCAGATCCAAGATTACATAAAATCAACTAATTCAACTACAATACAGTCTAGACCAAAACATAATGCGCACAAGACAGCTACTATGCAAATCCCAATCCATAGTAGTCACAATTTACTGCATAAGATAAAGTGGAACTCACTGCTCGACCAATATAAAAAAATAAAATCTAAGTTTGGTTAACCAATAAAAAGCGACTCAAAGGGTTCTATGGAGCTCTGATGCTGATTTGTATTTAACTGCGGACTCAACTTTGTATCGATTGACACTTTCATTTAATGCTGAGGGCTGGCCGTTCCCAGCCACAAAATTTCTTTCTAGAAATTACATAAAATTTATAGTTTCTAACTGCTTTGAAAGCAGCAGCACTTCATACCATCCTAGTTAAAAATATAAATAAAAATATATATATAAAAAAAAAAAGCAATAGAGTTCAAGGAACAGAATGAGAACTAACCAGAATTCCCTTCTGCATAATTTGTTGCTTCTTTTGGTTCATCTTCGACATTCTACACAGAGAATCAAATTGCCATAGAATAAAAACATGCCAACTCTATAAGACAATGTTTAGACAAGGTAAAGACTCTTACTTGGATTTCAAGCCTTTGAGCAACTCTTCTGCTTTTGATTGTTCATCAGTTTTAGCTAAGGCCCATAATATCAACACATCAAGATGCCATTCTAAATACCAATAGGCCTATATATGAAAATGCATAAATTTATAACAAAGAACAATTAGGAATGGGCATAAAGTTAACCAATAACACACAAATAAAGTCAATGCATGACAGGAAATGCATTTGTTTGCAGAATCAAACTCAAAAAATCATGCTTAGTTTCAAGTCAACAAACACAAATATATATCGAAGTGATGTTTTAGGACATATGCATCCTTGTCTCAAAATCATGTACTACAAGGGGTAGCAATTGAAATAGAATGATCTGTAAGCCAGGTGAATGTATGCAAATCACAATCAAGGACAAATCAATGCACATCCATAATACAAGAAAGGAAAACAGAAAGAAATGACGTCATTTCCAAGCATTTGCTTCTTTAAAAAAAAAAAATAGCACCATAAAGAAAAGCTAGCTATATGCACCTTGCTCCTTAAAAGTCACCAGGTCACTAACTTTTAGGGTGTGTTTGTTAGAATGAACCAAGGGAGGAGAGGAAAACACAAATTTCAAAGGAGTGTATTTACATAAAAATTTAGCATTTCTTCAAATTTGTATTTTTCATCCCTCCACCTATCCATCCTTCCAAACAAATATAGCCTTAGGTTACTTCTGCTTTGATTCCCAGTCCATTTAATGGGAGTTCTATCAGCATGTCAAATTACTATTATATGTAGATCTAACAATAATATGAAAAAAGAAAACAGATTGCGATCAGTCCAGTCAATAATAAAGTCAATGTGAAGCCAAATTTTTGCAAAAGTCAAATCCATAAATGTGTGGAATTCTTACATAACTTTCCATAATGTCTATCTGAAGACAATGAGAAATACTTGTCCAAATATGTTTTGAGAACAGTTCCAACAATCTAATCATAAATTCTCTAAACCCCAACAAACAACACTGTGCTGTAGAAGCAATAAGACATCACAGATTTGCTTGCCATTTTGATTTTCATACTGAAACAGTGGCCTGTGACTTACTTCGTTTTTCACTCTGTCTGCCAAGACCATCGGACGATCCCCAAAGATGTCAAGTTCATCCCGCACACTTACACGCAACATTAAACCCAAGGCATTCAAGTATACCTGAATGCACAAGAATGTATGATTTTTAAGGCCAAAAACTGCTTCATCTGGAAGAGAGTTTATATTATAATATACCTCTGCTGGCGTGGCATCATCCCTGTCCAACTCTTTCCAGATATGTTGATCGTAAGTTTCTAACACTTTCTGTATGGAAGAATTTCCTTCTAGGTAACAAAGTGCAACGTGCCACCAATTATGTGTCACCCTTATATTTCAAAAAAAGCACATGTGCATGAAAGAAAGTAATGATAAATTCATGAAATATCTGCTTTAAATCAGTTTCTTAACTCATACATGAATGATGAACAAGTACTCCATGAAGATGAGCACTCTTCCATGAACTCTACTGCTTCTTTAAATCGACATTCATACTGAAGAACATGGCATACCTGAATACAATATCAGTACAGAATGAGAAGGGCTAAATTGTTAGAAACTATAGCCAATAGTTAAATGAGCTAATCGCCACACCAAGTTGAATTTAGACAGTAAATTCAGAGAATTTGAAATCATGCTACTTTTCATGATCTTCCTGTTCAAGATCAATTAGACCTTAATAAATGCTACATAAAAAAATATTTTTACAAAAATTAATAGATTATAAATGAAAAGTTCCAAAGATTAACTCACAGCATGTTGTGCCCAATAATCATGCTTGTTTATCTCATATCCCTTTCTTGCAGCTTTCTCCGCATCAACCATTTGGCCTAGCTCTAATAATGGAAAGGCAAGCATGCCATAGATATAATCTTCATGTTCATTTTGGGGTAGAACCTATTGAAATCGATGTTTTTATCAAAACCCAAATGATAATGAAATTGAACTCACATTCCTGACAGAGGAAGGAACCTGCTTGACAAGGCTCAGAGACAGGTCTGGTCTACCCATGTAGAAGGATAGTACTTGAACTCTTTTAAGGGAAACTAGGTCTTTTGGGTAGTCCTCCAAGAGCTGCAAAATGCACAAGCATTGGCCACTAAATACAATTTTGCAAAGTGAGTAAAATAACACGAAAAATCCTGACTAGCAAGCAAATTGCAGTTGATGATTAAAGCCAGCTCAAAAAGTGGAGCCTTTAAACATCAATTCATTCATTCGCCAGGTATCTATCATTAGCAAGACAAAACTAATGATATTTCTTTAATCACTCAGGTAAGAAGAACTATGAAAAGCAGCTGTCAGAAACATGAAATGTACTTTACTTCCAACAAGTTTCCTTCACCTTAGCATGATATTCAACAGCAACATCATCGTCTCTATTCTCAGAAATCAAATAACTTATGGCATCAAAAACTGCTTTCTCGTAGGATGTTGCTTGTTCCTATGAGGAGACATAAGTCAAAATCATGAAAAAAGAGGAAAAAATCCACCCAAAAACAAGGAAAGAGAGACCTACAAGTCGATTTTCAGCAGCCTGGATATGAAAAGGAGCTCGAGAAGGATTGCTAGAGCAGAGGAAATGAGCAGCCAAAATATTAGCTAAAACGCAATCCTGATCATGCTTAGGAGCTTCTAGAATCACATGTCTCTCTCTACCATAGCTTAGTACCTTGATTAATTAATTTAGAAATACCAAAACCCAGATTACTAAAATTAGATTAAAAAAAAAAAAAGACTATGAAGAAGGTTCAAAAATTGGGGAGAGATAAGAGAAACCTGGTGATAATAAGAGTTGATTGCAGAGATGCAAGCATGAGAAGTGGTCTTGACTGGGTATCCCCATCTATCAAATTGAACACCTGCCTCCATTTCTGTCTCTGCCCAGAAAGATTGCTGCACGAAAGCATATGTATATATATAGAAATCTGAATAGGGATGGTTTTGTTAAATGGTGATGGGAAATGAGAATAAGGACAACGTAAGGTGGGAAGACACGAACGACGTTGGGAATCCATTTCATCTTTACTTTGATGTTATCTTTAATTAATTTAATAATAACGATGATTAAGTTAGTTTATGAGATCACTGTCTTCTCTTCTCTTCTCGGTTTCTTTTGTTCGTTTTTCACCTTTCTCGCATCAGACACCCCGCTCTCCATATGTGCTTTTTTTCTCTTCTTTTTATTTTTGGGGTTAGACCACTAGGCATCAGCTACCTATAAATGTTATTTAAGTTTTCTTGATTTATATTACTCTTTTTTTATAGTCAATTAGTTTGTAGTATCAAAATTACTCATGACAAGGTTTTGGGGTCAATTAGTAAAAGGAGAACTATTTTTATCATCCGTAAACCGGTAGTAGCTAAATAACGTGTTAAGTTATAATCACCATTTAGTGAATTATGTTGTTCACTCATTTATTAGAGTTTCATGTTCTATATCTGATCGAGGTGTTTGGATTTTAAATCCGTCTTAATTTCTCAAAACTGTTTTACGTTCGGATGACTAATGAATTTTGCTTTTTTGAAAAATAAAAAAAGACGTTGAAATGCGAATCCATATACAAAGAAAGAGATGCATGCCACTTTATATAAAGTATTGGTTTTAATAGGTGTATTTATAAATTACTCGTCAATTAGAGATTCAATAGACACTGAAATAATAATAAAAAAAAGAAAACAATGCAATTGGAGACTCCAACTAAGCGTGCACGTTTACTAATACCTAACAAGCCCAACACATCCTTTGCATATTAATAACTAATTTTTCTTTAGAGTGTCAGATTACTACAAAAGTACAGTGCCATAATGAATCACAATTGTCCTTATCAGTATATAATTTTTTTATAAATTTATAATAAAGAGGAAGTAATAGTACAGGCTTACGAGCAAAACAAGTAACTCACACATCCAACCCACGGGCCCAACAATTAGAGGCCTAACCAATGCCAAGATTGTCCTTACCATGGTTTTGAAAACCACAATGGGAATCATCCTGGTTCAACCGAAACCAAAACCCAATTTGATTGATTTTTAACCAGCCTACTCTGAATTTAAAACCTATCAAGGACCAGTTGGTCGAACCGACGAACCATGAATCAATCTGGTTTTTAATTAGTTTAACCAATTTGATTTTAGCACAAGCTTACAAGATGAAGACGGCACAGTTTTGCAATGGGGTTTGGGTTTGGAGGCACCTATTCAGTAGTATTTTCAGGAGATCTATTCATCTAAGGGCTGCATACCAGATCCAATCCTGGAGTGTATTGATACATGCATGTCAGAGGAGGGAAGGCAAGATTTATTGCGACCTTTTACTGCAGATGACGTGTGAAATGCATTCTTTGATATGCATAAGGACAAATCGCCAGGCCAGGATGGTTTTAATCCTGGATTCTATCATGCTTATTGGGATATTGTAAGCTCTGATGTAATTCCTTTTTGTTTGTATTGCTAGAACAGTGGGTTCATACCTCCGGAGTTGAATTGTACGAATATAGTCCTCATACCAAAAAAGGCAAAACTTGAAAAAGTGACTGATCTACGTCCTATCTCCTTATGCAATGACATTATGCGAGCTATTTCCAAGTGTATTGCCACTCGATTGAAAAGTTATATGCAGCTGCTTATATCGGAGAACCAGAGTGCTTTTGTACCTGGGCGATTAATCTCTGACAATATTATAGTAGCATTTGAATTAGGACATTTTCTAAAGAGGAGACGGCTTGGACAACAGGGTATAGGGGCTTTAAAAATTGATTTATCAAAAGTGTATGATCATGTCGACTGGTCTTTTTTCCAGGCAGTAATGATTAAGTTGGGACTACTTGAGATTTTTGTTCGTTTAATTATGAGTACTGTTACAACGGTTACTTATAATATTGTTCATGCAAGTGCTAACTTTGATACAATAAGACCATCATGTGGTGTTAGATAAAGGGATCCATTATCACCATTTTTATTCTTATTTTGTGCCGAGGAATTGTCATCTCTGTTAAATGTGTGGGTGAGATAAGGGTTCTTGCATAGATGTAGTATTATAACACGAGCCCCAGAAAATCTCACATTTATTTTTTGCTGATGACAGTATATTCCATTTTCGGGCCAATGAGATGGAGGCATGCCAATTAATGCTTGCTTTTCAGCTGTATTCACGAGCATCAGGACATAAGATAAAATATGGGAAATCAAGTGTTTTATTTAGCAAGAATACAAGGATGGAGGAACGAAGTGTAGTGTGTAGAGTGTTGGGGTACAGAGTGCAACAGATCATGGGAAATATTTAGGTTTACCATCTATAATTGGGAGTGATAAGGTCCAAGTGTTCTAATTTTTGGTAAATAGATTGCACAATAAATGACGAGGCTAGAAATCGGGGAATTCACAACCAGGGAAAGAAGTCTTGTTGAAATCCGTAGGAGAAGCTCTACCGGTGTATGCAATGGGTATATTTCTTATTTCGATGCAAATATGTGATCCAATGGAGAAGCTGCTAAACTCGTTTTGGTGGGGGAATAATATGATGAGACAACGCTTAATTCATTGGATGCAGTGGTAGAAACTATGTTTGTCGTATGCCGCTGGTGGTCTTAATTTCTTGAAGCTACGGGAATACAATATTGCATTGTTGGGTCGTACGGCTTGGTGGTTTTTATCGAACCCGATGCATTGGTTACAAGGGTGTTTCGGGCCAAATACTTTCCAAACATGAGTTATTTAAAAGCGATGCTAAAGCCAAATGATAGTTTTCTATGGAGAAGTCTAATGGAGGCTCAGTCGCTGCTCTGATTGGGAGCTAGAACGGTGGTGGGTGATGGCAACGATATTAAAATTTGGTAAGATGCTTGGCTACCGGATACCAGTAATCCGAGAATTCAAACTCCTTGTCTACTATTGGAGGAGGATTTGGCAGTGGAGGAATTATTTCTAGACGGTGAGCGATGATGGGATATAAAGAATCTAGAGACTCAATTCTTTGATCAAGATAGAAAATTAATGTTCAAGATAGTGCTGCCTTGACTGTTGCAAAGGGATAGAGTTATGTGGATTAGTGAGGAGATGAGTAATTACATGGTGAAAAGTGCATATTATTCACTGATGCAACAATATGGGATACAATAGTTGATTATTCTTGGCTTTTGGGAAAGATGTAGGGCGTTGGATGTTCCTTCAATAATGAAAAACTTTTAGTGGCGGTGCTTAACAAGATCACTTCCTACTAAAGCCAATTTACAGACGCATGGGATTAACATTGATGCATCTAGTAATTTTTGTGATATGGAACTTGAATCTATTTCTCATGTGCTATTTACGTGTACAAAGGTGCAACAAATTTGGCAAGGGGTGAATGAAATTCTGTTGCTGCAACAAGGGGTGAACTTTAATGATTGGGTAAATAATTATGTTAGTAAAGTGTCAGATGATGTTTTAGTAAGGTTGATGGTGGATGCTTGGAGTACATGGGATGCACGAAATCAATTGCAATGGCATGGCGTTGATTTTGATCCGTCTAGCATTCGTTGGAAAGGGGTGAAATTCTTGGCTGATTGGCGAAGTGCGAATTCAGTGGCAGCAGGTTGTGTTGTTCGTACTCCAGTGTTGGCATAGGTTGGATGGCAAGCTCCGATATTATCCGTTTTTAAATGCAATGTTGATGCAGCTTTTGAGGATGGTAGAGGGGTCGGGCATGGTTGTGTAGTAAGAGATTCTACGGGCAGGGTTGTGGCGTCACGGTGTCAGTTGTAGGATGGAGCTCCGGATGCAACCCACGTCGAAGCAATGAGATGTAGGGAAGCTTTGCGTTGGTTGAAGACTCTTTCTATTCAACCTGTGTTATCGAGATAGATGCTAAAGTTATTATTGATGTGATGACTAAGCCTAATGGTGTTCGATATAGATCTTCCTTGGGTTTTATCCTTTATGATTGTTTAGCTTTAACACGGGAGGTGGAGGTTACTTCGTTTGTTTTTGTAAAACGGTCGGCGAATATGGTTGCTCATACCTTAGTAAGAGTGTCGTATTCAGCGACATCGAATGAGGTTTGGTTTCAACACCAACCTCAATTTCTTGCTGCTGTAATTACTGCAGATTTTATTAATTGAATACATAATTGAATTCAAAAAAAAAAAAAGTCGTGTTGAACGGGCATAGTTTTGATTTTACTTATTAAATATTCCATTATAAAAAAATAAAATTTTTATTTTTTTAATCACTTTAAATTAAATTTACATTTAACTATAAAAAGTAAATTAAATATATTTAGTTTCTTTAATTCTTATATTCTATTTGGAATCTCGAATTTTATAAAACCATTGTTAAAATGTTAAATATATATGCTATAAAATTATATGACATAATTTATTATTATTTTTCAATATTTTTGAAAAAAACTAGTTCAATCTCAGTTCACCGTCAAATCCTTTTCTTGTCTTCACCCATTTGAAATTAAGAAAATAATTAGAGAGTAATTTAAAGAAATTACAAATCATGGAGAATTCTAGCTAGCTAAATTTATTTGTTATTAGGCTTCGACTCCAAACTCTAATTAATGAAATTAACAATATTAGTAATTTTGAGTTCAACAATATCATCAGGCTAATATAAATTTCAGATTACATTGCTTATAATAAGAGAGAATAACCTCTGATATCCCTCCATACAGTTTGACAAAGGGTTGTCAAAATGGATAATGACAACACGATTTACGGAGATAATCTATCTAACACGTCATGTTTAACACCTATACTATTTTTGTTGTATTTTTATCATATATGATAAATTATATCATGTAACACGATTATGATATGATAACCCGGCAATACGATTTACGGAGATAATCTGTCTAACATTACATGTTTAACACCTTGTCCATTTTTGTTGTATTTTTTATTATATATGATAGATTATATCATGTAACACGATTATAATACGATAACCCATTTTGACATCCATAGAAAACTAAGCATAATTAGTAATCTCATTAGTAATGATTACTAATATATGGCTCTTAAATTAGGTAGTTTTTGCAGCACTTAATTTAGCAGCAATTTGCTTGATGCTTGATTGTTGGATTGGCACTCCCACAATACATTTCCCAGCCAGTGTACATGTTATTTATGTTTGAAACAGATATATATATATATATATATATATATATATATATATATATATATATATATATATATATATATATATATATTGGAAGGAAGAAAATTATATATGTAAGAAACGATAAAGGAAGAAAATTATATTAGTAACATAATAAACTCAAATTACAGAAACAATGAATAAACCTTAAATAAAAAAAAAAAAAAAAAAGAATGGTATGCTGAGGTCTGAATACGATCAGTCTCCTTAAGACAAATTAGTTCGAGTTGAACTTTCGCCTCCTAGGATACAACAGCAATAGAATCGAACTCAACCGTGTGTCAAAAATATCATTAGCCTTGAATTTCAAAAATAGAGAGAAAAACCTTTTTTCTGGAATTCTGTAATCTAATTCTGAAAACAGAATAAAAATTTTGAATAATAAGGCTGCATGAGGAGAGTTACAGAAAATAAATGGCAATTAAGTTCTCCATAAAGAGAATTAATTGTATTTAAGACAATTAATGCATAAAAATATTTTTATTTAGAAATTTAAAAGATTATTTTAGAGGAAAAAATAAACGGACCGGAACAAAAGTAGGCACGCCTAAAATGATCCATTTCGGACCGGCATTCGCATCGCAGGTGCGCATTGGGACTTTGGAGTTCAAGGCTTGGATTTACACTCACTGCACGTGCAAGAAAGAGTTTGTTGGTTAGAAATTCTTACAAAAACCACTCACATTTCCCATAAACAGGGAATGTAGGATTTAAGAATGTCACAACTTTTACTCTACAAAATCATTTTTTTCAAATTCACTTTGATCATCAATTTCTCATTCATCCTTAATTTATTGTAGGCGTATTATATACCGTTGGAAAGATCTATTTGCATAGAATACGACAACATAACTCACGTTATTCGAATCACAAACTAACCACAATATAATTAAGCCCAAATTGACAAAATATCACTTGTCAAAAATCAATTTTTCCAACAATTTACAATATGAACGTAGCCAAAATCACGAAATAAACATAAACAATGAAACTGCATACATATACGTACATATACTCTATACATTGCACATTAAATACAACATACATTTATAATTATTACAAAAGTGCTAATGGGAATTTTATACCTCCCTATATAAGCATAAACAATGAAATTTAAAATTTACTTGGAATACATCTTGCACTATAATTTTAATCACAAAAAAAGTCAAGATTTCTTAATGCAAATTAACCTAAATAATAAAGTTTATATTCCACAGCCATAAGCATGGCCTTGAAATCAAACTTCGAGAATTAGTCATGTACATATTTTATTTTAGTTTAATTTCATTTTCTTTAGAAGTTTAAACTTTACAATATAAGTTATAATGTACTCTTGATAAATTTTTTTAATTGGTCTTAGACTACAAGTGCATTAAGTCGTGCATGAAATGACAGAGAAAGAAGGCCAAAAGGGATGGACTCTGATCAGGCCTTTACCCATATTTCGGCCCAAGATATCTGACCCGACCCATATCTGAACCTGGAAAAATCTAGCCTATTTCAGATGCGAGGGTTAACCGGAATCAGCCAGGACTGAACAGTGATGAGGTTCCTTGTAAGTAGGAAATCCCTGTCTCTTCCGCCTTTGATGACATTCACGGCCTTTACTTTACCCTGGTGGTTTCCTTTTCTTATATTTTAATCTATTAGTTGATGAAGGATGGAGATTTAGCGTTCCTTTTTTAATTACATGCATGCTTTATGAACCGAAATTTGGATTCTAACCTTTGAAATAATGGGTTCAGATTGGTCTTATGCCTATGATGATATGTATACTTGTTTTGAATGCAAGTTTGCTTTATTAACTCAATTCAGGTTCTACGAATTGAAGTGAGGGGTTTAAGCTGTGTGCATGTTGGTATGATGTGATTCGTGACTTCTACTGTTTTGATAAAAAAAAAAGGTGCTTACATATTTGCTTAAGTTTTGAATTGAACTTGGATTTTATTTATTTATTTTTTTTTTTGAGATTTTGGGCTGTGTATGCATGATGGTTTACTGGACTGTATAGGAGTCTCAAATGCTAATTAATAACCTCTGTTTGTTGGTTTTCTTGTATGCAAAACTTGAAGATTTATTGGAAAAACGTGGGGTGTCGTTATGATGTGTGTTTGCATTTTAAATCTATAATGCTTGGATTTTGAGGACTGTGATACCTACAAATGGCCTGGAATCATTCACTAAGTGATGATGCCAAATATGATTTTATGCATTAATGACAGATTGAGAAATCCTGTGTTCCTGAAGGTTTTTAATTGATGAATTTATTTCTGGAATGTGCTTCTTACTTTTTGGACTTGTTGATTTGCAAATTTGTAAATACGGGGGCTCTAATTGATTAACAGATTAGTGATTAATACTATGCTTAGGCAAGCATAAAAAAATAAGAGAGAAGAAGGGCAAAGTAAGCAGCTCAGAAGTAAAAGCAAATAAATAAATGAATAAAATGGTCATCAATATTCGGTACAGAGAATATTCTCTACACAAAATTGATGAATCTCTATTACATAAACACCTTGTTTCTTTTTGAGTCTTTAAGATTTCATGATTATTGTTGAAATTGTTATAATTGAAATGCTGGAAAAACAGAAGATTATAAACAGTGAAGACAAATTAATATGACATATTTTCTAAATTGAGTTGTATATAGTCTTAGCTTATGGTTGTTAGGAGGGAAAAAATGAAGGAAATATTCTCTTCCTTCCTTTGTTTGCTAGGAGAGAGAAGGCATGAAAGGTTGGTTGGATTAGAGTTTCATCATTCGTCTTTTTCTTTAATTTTCTTCTCTCAAAAGTGGGAGGAATTAGTCACTATTTAAAAAAAAAAAAAAACTACTTTTCCCTATTTAGCTCTCTTACTTTATACATAAAAAATATTGAAAGTAAATAAGAAGAATGAATATATCAAATACTATTATTTTTTTTTTTCTTTTCCTTCCTTTTTTTTTTTATTGTCAAACATCAGCCAATTTAGTAAGTCAATCTACATATCGGATTCCTTACTAATTTTTATCATATATGATGACATAAAATACATAGATCAGATAACACAATTATGATGCGATAACCCATTGTGACACCCGCATAAAACTAAGCATAATTAGTAATCTCCTTAGGCTAAATTATTGAATGAAAAATGATTTCATACGGTATGATTATTGATTACCCACCACAAGGCTATAGACTATGCATTTAGATGAAGGAAATAACAATGATGACAACAACCATAATAATAAAAGGGAAAAAAAAAACACAAATGATTACAACTTGTTAGCAATTCCATTTATTGTGCACTAATATCTTAAAGTTTTAGGCAATACAGAACAGAATAATTTGATGGCAAAAACAGCCCAAGACAAAGGAAGTAATTAACATATATGGCTCTTAAATTAGGTAGCTTTTGCAGCACTTAATTTGGCAGCAATTTGCTTTCCAAACTCAATAAGCTTGTCAGTTTGAGGCATAACATCCTTGACAGCTGGATGAGAAGAGAAAGTGTTAGCCCAGTTGAACAGGGTAGGAGTGTTTGCTTCATTTAGCATCTCAGTTTCAATGAATTTTTCAGTTGCTCTAAGCCAACCCAAGTAGCTACCAAATGCAATGTCAAGATACCCAATTTCATCTCCTCCAAAAAATGCCTTCCCTTTGCCACACTTGATTAATGCTTCCTCTAGCAGCACAAGCCCTTCTATTACTTGCTTTATAGCTTCATCTTTTGCCTCCCCTTCTGCACCCCTTATGCCTCTCAAACTTGGGAACAACTGCATATTTTTACCCATTTTCCAATTTCTATCAATCAAACTTATTCTTCTACTTTTTACCCCAAATAATTCGTCTTTTTCCAACACATAAGGAACCAATTACTCAACAAATGATTCATTTCAAAATTTTATTATTATTCTTATTATTTTTTCTTGTACATGTCACCTCTCAATTTAACACGTTATACACCCGGACAATTATAATTTCACACATCAAACCTTTACTTGGCAAAAAAGTTGATTGTGAACATAAAAATCGGATACCGTGCGTTACTTATTTCATAGCATAGATTTTTTTTTTTTTTTTTTGAACGCCTGATTTGACAATAAAGAATAAAAGATGTTCAAATTAAAATACTGCTAACGTTGACAAATAAATCAAATTTTAATTCAAATTTGCCAAATGAGTTATTCGAGGATCTAAGGCTTGGAAAATTGACTAAAATTAACTTTGAGCACAATTATCTTAGATTGTGATTTGAGTAATGTGAATTGTCTCATAATATACCTAGATGTTTCTAATACAAATGAATTTTTTGAGGAAAAATGGAATAAAACTCCCAGATCCCACAATTCTTGTATATTTATGGGGAAAATATGGAGCTTTTCTGAAGGAATATAAAATTAGTAGTAATATTATTATTATTTAGTGAAATCCATAATTGACTATGTGTGGTAATATTGGGCCTCTAATTTTGCCATTTTATACAAATTTCGTGCAACATCCTTATCCCTAAATGCGAATAAAAGTCAATCACACTCTTTTGTTTTTTATACCAAATTTATAGTTAACTACTTTATTTTTCTTAAAAAATAAAATAAAATCGGGAAGTATAAATAGTTATAGTTCATTGCAGAACCTAATATGTTAAAAGTGGGAAAAATGTAAGGTACCTTGTCATCAACATAGGAAGCCCAGAATCTTGCAATAGCACGGTCGTAGGGATCAGAAGGTAGAATAGAAGGGGAAGAGGACCAAAATTCATCTATATATTGAACAATAATAAGAGATTCACAAATGGGTTTACCATCATGAAGAAGAACTGGGATTTTCTTGTAGACAGGATTGGATTGAAGGAGGAGTTGACTTTTTGTGCCAAAAGTCTCTTGGAGAAACTCATAATCAACAGATTTGATGTTAAGAGCAATTCTTGGCCTCATCACAAATGGGCTTGCCCATGCTCCTATAAGCTTCACCTCACTTTTAGCCATACCTTTTGCCTCTCACTCTCTTCAGAGGTAACAAATGCTACAAATGCTAAATGCAATCGCTCTCACAAGGGGCTTATAAATAAAGGGCCGAGGTGGTAGGTACGCTTTTTAGGCAGCTGTCTGTAACCATTAGTTTTAACAAAAATATATATTTATATAATGTCACTTTGATCGAGAAAATTTACTGTTCCAATTTCCAATAAAAAATTGAATACCTATCCAAAATGAATATTAGTAAACTAAAAGACAAATTAAAAAAAAAAAAAAAACACAATTATAAGTTTTTTTCGTTGGAAAAACCCATGTGAATTAGCTTTATCATTAAATTTCTCCACTTCAACTCAAAATTAGGTTTGTGGTTGCTTTCGAATCCGCAAGTCATAAATGTTTTTAGTGACCATTTTGTTATCATTATCAATAAAATAAATTTAATTTTTTATAAATTATTTTCATGACTATTTAATTTTAAAATATAATTAATGTCAAGTTGATACAGACAATATTCTTGTATAGCGAATTAAGGGTATTTCTGTATTTGCTTGGAAAGTCCTTGACACCAATTCGCAGTTTGAGATTTTTATTTACTAAAATATGAAATGGGAATTGAGATTCTATTATTATTATGAGATGACAAGAAAATAAAGTTAAGTGTGCATTGTAATTTGTAGATAAAACCAAAGATTGAAATAACTTTTTAAGTTTGACAAATCCAACAATAACTTGACAAAATCTGAATAATTTTTATAATATGGAAGCATATCCTTAATTATATGCCAAAATTGTCCTAAATTTATGGGTCCCCATAATAATACCATTTACGTAGAGGATACACAGTAGGGTAAGTAAACTGTGTGGCTGAAATAAACCGGAACGACACATCAATAAATAAGAGAAAGAAATTATTTTAAAATATGAAAAAATCTCGTGATTGGTAGTTCATGGCTGCAGATCTTTTTTTAGTAGATATTGTCATTATTTCTTGTTAGATGAAATCGTGAAAGTACACGACCATTGGAAACTGGAAAAAAAAAATTTTTTTTTAAAGTAAAATAAATAAGTTTGCACCAGCCGGGAATCGAACCCGGGTCTGTACCGTGGCAGGGTACTATTCTACCACTAGACCACTGGTGCTTTGTTAATCAAGTTCACGGTTAATAGTAAAGATAGCAAAATCTGTTAAAAAAGAAAAAAAAATAACGAGAGGCAAATATTATAATGCAGAACTGAAAGATCAAATATAGTAATAGAAACAACTCTAGTATAGCCTTTAAAAGTCAAAACTGCTACAAATTGAAAACAAAAAAGAAATTAAGCTTCACGGACGCCATAATTGGAACCTTGAACGCATAAAAAATATTTAATACATTTAATGAACAAAACTTAGAACATAAGACATACTTTCCCGTTATGTCTACCTGGTCACAAGCCCATGACAACATAAGTGAGAATGATATGTACATATTTACACGAACATTATTGTTGAAACTGCTACCTGATCAAAACCATGAATCATTACAACATTTCACAAGTCCACATATGCTCATCTAAAAAATTTGATGTCAAATATATAGGTTGGAAGAGACTACAATTGCACAACACTGCTTCAACTCCATTTACGAATACCAATTCCAACCATTGGAATGCACTGCAAACATCATTCTTTCACTGGCTGGCTTTAAAGCTATTTTACTCTGGAACGTCCCAAACAATTCTTTGGTTTTGCTTCCTAAGCTCGATAAGCATTTGAGTTGAATACCAAATTTTCCCAACCTCACCACAAAGGACTCTGCATTCACCGAAATTAAATTGTTAACATGATAGAGAACCTCCTCAAAAATTTAATGTGGGAAGAAGATAAACATAGTACCTTATCATTTGGTTGTGATATCAAACAAGTGGAAAGATGGAAGAAACCGAGTAATAATTCTCAGGACTTGGATACATGTGGAGTGATTGGTATCAGCATCCATGTTGGTCATCTAAGTTTGGAAAAAGAGATAGGATTAGTAACCACAAATGACAAAATTTGAACACATTTACCATTATACATCTAAAATAATGACTCAATCTCATTGACCGATTCTGTATGGCAGATATCATTCCGATTTAGCACAAGGCTGTCATGATCACTCACTTAATAAAGCACAGTTGTAATTTATCTGATAGAAATTATGCAGGTTACAGAAAATGATTGGTTCCGCGTACAGCAAGCATGTGATGACATTATGCATCAATCTCTTATTATAGCAGGTCAAAAGAAATAATAATAATAATAATAATATAATAATTATAATAATAAAAGCTTTTTAAAGGAAAGCATTACCTTGATTCTGGAAGTGTTCAGCAAGGATGGCTTCTTGATCGCGCTATGACAATCTATAAATGGGTACAACTTTTTGAGTTCTCTACGCCATTAACTAACTAAAATATCACTGAAACAGAATAATGATGAAAGGAAAAAGCTACTATTTGTTCCCATTCTTGGCTTTATCCACTAGACACATTTCTATTGCTTCATCACAAAGCTCGAGTGTTGTTTCCAAGTTCCCTTCTTCATAGTTTATATCAGCAAAAAGACTGTAAATTTCTGCATCAGCAACCAACCCTTCCTTTCTCATCTCTTCAAAAAGTTGTCTTGCTTCCAAAAGTTTCTTTCTCTTGAAAAAACCTTTGATGAGAGCATTGTAGGAACTAGCTGTGAGTTTAAATCCCTTTTCAACCATTTCTCTGCTTAAAAACCATGCCTCCTTCATATTCCTTGCTTTAGAGTGCCCTTTTATCAAGATATTATATGTGTAGCAATCAGGCATCACTCCTAGAGCATTCATCCCCCGATAAATCTCAGTTGTCCCCCGCATATTATTTCTAATGCAGTACTGCTTCATAAGAGAATTGTAGGTGGTCGCATTTGGTATTATTCCCTTCTCTAGCATCCATTTCAGTAACCTTTCACCATCTTCCAGCATTCCTGACGTACAAAAACCATTCATCAGTACATTGAATGTAACAATAGTAGGTCGAAGCCCTCTATCCAGCATCCCGCGCAGAAGCTCGTGTGCCTTGACCATCTCTCCTGCCTTACAGTAAGCATCCATCAATGTGGTGTAAGTGATGGCATCAGGATGCATTCCTGCCTCCTTCATTTCCTCCATCAGTTTTACTGCTTGCAATATATTTCCTGCTTTACACAGGCCATTAACAATTGAGTTGTAAGTGTAAACATTTAGCTGAAGCCCCTTTCTGCACATCTCGTGTAGAAGCTCATTTGCTGTGTCCAACTCGCCATGTTTACAGAGACCATCTGCCAGAGCAGTGTACGTGACAACATTTGGTGTAAGCCCAATTTGAACCATCTCGTTGTGAAGGTAGAATGCCTTTTTAATCTCACCTGACTTGCAGTGACCATCAATAAGTGCTGTATAAGTAAACTCATCTGGTTTCAACCCCTTGCTAAGCATTTCACTGAAGAGCTTGTCTGCTTCCACTATTTTTCCACTTTGAGAAAGCCCAGAAATTAAAGCAGTATATGCTACAGTATCAGGGACAACATTCAGAGCAGTCATTTCATCACACAACTTAAATGCAGCTTGAGTATTCCCTAACTTACAGAACCCATCGATTAGAGTTGTATATATAACATTATCTGGAAAAACACCTTGGTTTCTCATGTCGATGAGGACATTTTTGCCTTCAAGAACCTTGCCACTTCTACACAGAAGAAGGATTAGGCTGCTATAGGTATATGCGTTAAGCTTCAATCCCTTTGTTTGCATTTCTTTGACAAGCTGCAGCACTTTTTGTAGTTCACCAACATGACAATATGCATTAATTATGGTGCTATAACTTATCACATCAGGCATACAGCCTTTTAATTCCATTCTCAGAAATAAAATATGAGCTTCTTTTAGTTTCCCTAGCCGAAAAAGGGCATTCAGAATTATGTTGTATGATGCAGTATTCCAATAGACACCCACTTGAGCAAATTCAATAAAAACTTTTAGAGTCATCCCAAGCATATCAGAATTGCAGGACAAGCGAGTGAGATATAAGTTACAAGAATCAACAGAGATAGTCAATCCGTAATTCAACAATTTGTCAAAAAGTTTTCTTGCTTCATTTAGCATCCCAGATTCAACAAGGACTTGGAAGAAAACATCAAATACTTGGGGATCTGAACCCCAATCTTTATACGTGTATATTAGCCTGTCAACAAAATGAGTGAATGAAATACTGATATCCAGATTCGGTTTCGCCCAAAAATCACAAATAAGCTCATGAGCCATTTTAAGATCCTTTGAAGAAACTGCAATTTGAACGACAATGCAACGAGCTTCAAGATTTGGATCCCTAAGCAGTCGAGCCCAGTCAAAGAAATCTAAAACCAATCCATAATCATTCCTAATGTTCATAAGGACCCAAATTAGGTGGTCAGATCTAAACTTAGATTCATAAGGCTTAAGAATGCGACAGAGAGGCTCAGAGCGACGTAACTTTATTGCATTTGCAATTTGATAGACAAGTTCAGAGTCTTTAATGGTAGGCTTCTTTGGGGAATAATCTGGAAAAGGTCTGGTATTGATTGAGCTTGATGAAGAAAGTTTTCGACTCATAATTTTTGTGACACATAATTGCAAACAATTCGGAGAAAGACTCAA
Source organism: Euphorbia tirucalli (assembly GCA_039660915.1). NCBI lineage: Eukaryota > Viridiplantae > Streptophyta > Magnoliopsida > Malpighiales > Euphorbiaceae > Euphorbia > Euphorbia tirucalli. Next base: position 14,011,887 of record CM077636.1, on the reverse strand, counting down.
GTAGGGATGATGAGGAAATAGTTGAAAAGAATGTCTCAAGTAAAAAATTGCACACCTCTTCATGTCTATGGGAAAAACCCATAATAATGAAATTTGAGAATTTGTGTAACAAAACAGTGTTTGTTCTCCATGTGGATGACCGAGAGCGAAACGATTTCATCAGTCCATCACCTACAAAGAACTAGCAGCCATTTCATAACTTGACATCAATGATAAAAGGCAAGTCCAATACAATCTTGAAGAGCATTACCAGCAACTTGCTAATATTATAACATACTCAAGAACAAACTTATACTAGAACACTACCTCTGTGTTGCTTCGGGACTTGAATAATCTTAAAAGTTATATGTATATTTAAAAAGTATAATCTACTCAATGAAATATTGCAACACGAAGTTATCATTCTGCGCCAAGGTATCGCATTTTTCCTTTCCCACTTCATATGTTTACCTTACTGCGTTTTCTGTGTCTTCCGCCTATATAGTGTTTGCTTTTCCTGAGGTCAATATACCCCATTAACTTGAGTTTTTTTTATTGAATTACAACCGTCAAACCCTTTATAGATTTGGGTTTTTAATTTTGCTCGTCAGGCGTTTGATAAATTGTCTCTTAGACGAATCACATTTCTTACTTATAGGATTGTCAATCTTCATAGCAGCTATTGAGCTTTATAAAATGACGTCGCTAGGTCAACCTCATCATAGGGCTCTGTCTCCCTTGGTCTGCTCCTACGCCGTTGTCTCTCTTCTCTCTTCAATAATTTCTTCCCTTCGATTTGTTGCAATCTGTTAGCTTTGTTTTGCTCTATAATCTGTCGAAGCACCCATCACTTGACATCGACAGTTTTTTTCTTTTTTCTTTTTTAATTCTTACACCGTTTGCTAACCTCTTGGTAAATTCGATTAAGGTCTTTGTATTTTGTTGTTGGAGTGTTTCAAGTGCTCCGTTTGCTCTGCATGACCAAGTTCTTGGTACAACAATGGCATAAATATCATGTTTCAGGGTCCAATTTGGTAACTAATCGTAATTTCACTGTTAGTTGGGCTGCATTGTTCATGCAATTCCTTAATTTTTTTAGTCTGGTTTCTAAATTCTTGCTGTGTTGTTGATTGGCGTTGCTGTAGGAGATCGTTGATGTTATCAGTGTTCATTATAGGTTAGTTCTGGTGTTTGCATACGGCTCGGATTTCTATTGCTTGCTCTCAATTAGTTTCTTTGTTCTTTGTTTCTTGAATTCCCTATCACTCGCTTTGAGTTCTTATTCTGTGATTTATTTTTCCCTTATATTTGGAATTCTTCGATTTGCTTTTGCAGATTACCTTCTGATGGAATCAACTACTCAATAGGGTAATTATCCTTGGCTTTTGGAATGATTTTTCCTTTTCATATTAAACATATCTCTAGCTTTTGAAATATTATTATCATTATGAACTATTATCTGAGTATCCAAAAATCTCTGAAATATTCGTTGACAAAAAACAATGATTTGTCATCACATGATTGCACTTTGACATCTTTCCATAAATATAAGATGCAATGAGACCATGGGAAAACGTTATGTTGGTAGAGAGGAAGGAGAAGACAACTATTTCTATCAAATACATTAATAAGTCTTCAAATTATGCTAAATCATATCCAAAGTGTTAGAATAGTTGAATTCTGGTAATGTCAAAAGTTTAATACAACACAAAATCAGAAGAGTAGACCAGCTTGCATTTATACTTTGTATCAAATGTCATGGGATGAGTGTTGCAATAATAGTTCTCTACACAAACTTACAGCATAAATTAAATAGGAAACTGTTATAGAGTAAAAATGCTCAAATTTCGTTTCGAGTGTAATAGCAATACTGAGGGGGTTGTTGGGCATTTGACAAGTTGATTGAGTCTTATGCTAAATAGTGTAATTATATTCTGTTCTTTTGATATGTTGCATCTTTATTAGATATCTTAATTGCTTGCATAATATATATTCTGTTTTGCAATTTTCATTGCTGAATTTTGTTACTTTTGTTTTCCAGGAATGGCAGGGTCACATCATCTACTGCATAGGCAGCTTGGAATTGTTTTTATTCCGAGTGTATATTGGATTTGTTTCTTCATGTTCCTTTGAATGTGGCTCATTCATTTCTCTTTAAAGGTTTGTCTATTCATAGGAAAAGTATTTGCACTGTATTACATGTTGGATTTCATTGTGTCGAGACATGTTATGTCTATACCAAATACTGATGCCCTTTTAATTAGTTTATCTTTTTGCTGTTGCTTATTTCTCTTTTCCTCTCTTATTTTATATGTTTGCTTAAGGACCTCAGTAATCATATCACAATCGTCAGATACCAACATTACATACCCACAACACAAGCATACACAGTTTAAATCCCATATTTTTATCAAAATTTGCATTCAAAACCTATTTCATTTCAGTTCCAGCAACTAATGAAGGCCATTCATTAGTATTTTAGATTTAAACACTGCTCAATAACTCATAGCCATCAGTTCTAGAGTGCTAATGTGCATATAACACAAATTGATATTGCACCATCAATAAAAAGAAAACATACATATAGTTTCAATCCATTTCCAGCATTAACTTAAATCCCAATACACATAAAAACATCAGTTAAAACCGAACCAAGCATGCATTTAAGCATCATTTTAATCCAACCACACACATACATTTACATTTCACACCATAGAGAGAACTTTAAAGATTTACCTGTAACACCATCTCTGCCCGGAGGCTCGTCCCAATGCCGGTGAGACCACTATAGCTTTATTTAGGAACAAATCCTCAAATCTGCAGAAAGTATGATAAGGCCCGTTAGTATTAGACTTGAACAAAGAGAACTCAAAACAAAAAAAATGGAAAAACGAGAGAGAGGGAGAGGTACCACTGGTTTGCAAGGAGAAGAGCACTCCTAAGTCCACCGTCGACAGCGTTCAGTCACAACGGATTCCGGTGAGCCTCCGGTGACCGAACTCTGTCCAGTTTCTCTGCATCCGCCCGGAGAGAAGTGCGAATCAGATGGAAGAAACGAAACCAAGAGAGACAGAGACAGAGGGAAAGTGAGAGATGCCTCTAATTACACCTGTCAACGGGCTGGGCTTATGCATGGTCAGGCCGGCCTCCAAGTCCAGCCCGGTTTAATAAAAATTTGGACGGGCTCGGGTCAAAAAATAGATCTCGAGCTCAGTCCCGCCTCCTAATATTAAATATATTATAATTAGGAGGCGGGACTGATAATCCAACACTCAGCAGCAAAAAATGCAGATTGCAAAAAATAGGGGCATCCCCGGATTGTACCTTTGGTGGTATTCCGCTGCATCAGTTCCGGCGAACTTCCGACGAGTAGTTACGGTCCAATCCCTCTGAAGCCTAAAAAATGAAACACAAAGTTAGGCAAAAAAAAAAACCCAAAAAACACAGAGTAAGAAACCGAGAAGAAGAAAAGGAAAATACCTGAGTTCGAAGTCACCACGATCGAGAGACTTCGGCCAGTCTAGAATGCACAATTCGTGTACATTCAGATTCATTCGCTTGAGATCAAAAACAGAATCAGTGAGAAGTGAAAAATTAGGGTGAAAATCTAAGAAAAACAAAGGGAGAGGGAAGAAAGAACCTCCGATCGGCGATGAGCAGGACCGCCGAGCCTGAATGGCCGGACTGAAACCAAGATAGAGAGCGAAACTAAGAGAAAGAGAGAGAGTGGCCGGAGAACAAAACCGAAAGAAAGAGAGAATGGCCAGAGAAAGAAGCAGAGATAACGAGAGAGTGCGGCCGGAGAGCACGACCGAAAGAGAGAGAAGAGGAGGCCGGCTGATGAGAAATGGAAGGGGGTGTTGGCTGGTGATTGAGCTGGGGTGGCTATTTATCATACGGCAACACAATTTACAGTGACAATTCGATTGACACGATCCGTTTGATCCGAAACTCTTTATTATTTTTTTTATGTTATATATAATGATGTGAAATACATTAAACAGAATAACACGATACTACGAATTGCTATATCGATAATTTAGGTTTTAGGTTTTAAAATTAGGAAAAAGGGAAGGTTCTTGCATGATAGACAAGTGGCCTATGGGCCCGCCATTGGGTTAATGGTTCCGGGTTGGGTTCGGTTTAAGGTTTAGTTTCTGGGCTTAAAATATTTGGATTAAGATCCAGTTAAAGTCGGCCCAACTGATTATTAAGCCTTTCATTTGAATTCCCTTCCTAATATTCATGTTAATATATGTGTAGGTTTGTTAATTAAAAATTTGGGTTTATAAAAAATTTAAAAATTCCTAATATAAAAAATAAAATGACATAAAATAAATTCATATACATGTAATTTTATGGGTTTAATTCCATAACCATGCTATGGTTGTGGAATATAAATCGAGTTAATTTATGTTGGTAGTGTCAACTTTATTTTATGGTTAGAAATATAATACTCGCTAATTATTTTAATTGAGCTCTAAATTGGTTGTTTATTTTAATAACGAGTAACATAAAGTCTTTATTACTTTGGTATCAAGCGTGGGCATATACCCTATATGGCCATGTGTAGATATTTGCGTACGAATCATATATATCCATGTTATGGATGTAAAATACATTAGTTTGTTTAAAGCACAAGTATAACACTTAATTAAATTTTTATGTCCATGTCATGGATATAAATAAACAAAAATTAATTAAAATACAACATCATTATGAACATATATATCTAGCTATGGTTTAGTTCTCCTATATTCGTATATAGATAAAAAAATGAAAGCAATACATCCCACGAGAATAATTTATGACTTTTTAGTACCAATTATGGGCAGAGTAGGGTGATTATTATTTTCCCTACACGTAATTAGCAAATAAACCAATATAATCTCTGGTTATTTGAGGTGTCCAATTGGACCAAAAATAAATTGGTGGCGACTCTACAAAAATATTGCTATTAACCCAAACATCACAATGAATCGTTATATAAATTGTCGTACGAACTATAAAACCAATTAATAAATTTATTTAACTTAAAATTTTTTTCCGCCCGTCGGCACGGTTCTGACAATGTAAATTTAAATGCAGGAGCTTATAGGGCGACAACTCATGCATATAAGTTGGTTTTTTCTCAAAAACAGTTGCAGCTAATGATGCTATTTATGATACTATTAAAAAGAATTTTTCGTTTTCACTCCTATCAGTGATATCATATCTGATTCCTTAGATGCCAATTATTTAGCTGGTGAGTTTGTCATCAAGCAGTAAATTAACTTAATCTATTATTTTTCAAAATTATTTATGTCATTAATATATATTTGATTAATGATGTGTTATTACAGATGTCATTTGAGATGTCACGTATATTGGAGAAATTGTAGAGAAAAATAGTGATGGAAAATCGGTGAAGAGAGTCAATTTTACATTGAGTGATGAGAAGTGAGTTATTTCCTAAACATATTTCTATTTAGTTTAATGCTTATAAATTTTCGTGTTACATATGTATATATGATGTACTGATTATATCAAAATTTTTCACTACCTTCATTTCACTAAAGAAAGGAGAGCACCCTATGAGCAATTGGTCGATGAAATTATTAGGTAACGTGTTGATTTAGTCCACTTATTTATTTGGAATATATATGCTTTAATTTGTATAATTTTTTTATACTGTTTAAACTTATACGAAATCTTTTACCGTACAAAAAATCCAATGCCAAAACCTATGCGAGAAGTAATTCTATTAATTTGTATTATAGATATTTCTTCACCTGTTCGAATTAATCTAATATCATTTAGATATAAATATTTGAAATTAATTTTTATATATATATTTTTTGTATTTAATAACTTTATGTTTGTATAAAGCATTTGATGCCCTAAAAAGAAAAATAATAATTTCAAAAATAAATATTGACATGCAAAATAAATTAATGACTAAATTATCGAGATAAATATTGAGATACAAAATAAATTAATGAATAAGAATCTATTACAATTTGAATTAGGAACCAAATTTTATGAAAAGAATGATTCATCCGTTTATAAATTCATAATTTCTTTTCATTCTTTTTAAATTATGGTGTTATATTTAACTTTTTCATTATGATATATTAAAGATACATTATTCATATATAAAGCTAAAATACTACTATCATAACTGGCATTATATTCACGCTTAATGAATTATTCTGCCTTAAATTTTAAAATAATTATTATATCATAAATATCATTAGAAAATAAAAAAAATATTTGTGAACTTACATTAATATTATATGAAATAGTACATAAGTTATATGTATGTAATTTTGTTTGCATAAATATGATACATATGAAGAAATCTATTTCGTTCGATAGTTACACTCAAACTTTGAAGGATATATCACTATATTTTATAAAATATGAAATAAAATATGGTGACAACAAACTGAATGACAATTTTTATTTATAGAGTGTGTAATTGTTATTTACATTGTCAAATAATAATTTACAATTAATTTCCTAAAAAGAACAATTTACAATTTATCTTCTCATTCCATTTTTTAGCAGGTGGAATTCTCATTGAAATAACTAAGTTGCTGGCACGATTCATAGATAGTTACTAGGATTAGCATCTACTGCATTTGAGAAAATAATTTCCAAAGACAAGCGCAACATTTGAAGGGATTATATATAAAATTGTATCGAATCATTTGTTTAATCATTTGGTTCAAAATTGTTCTCAAGGATCCCTATCTTCTTTTAATCATATAAAATAGTTGGATATATATGGACGGTACATTCATAGTTACAAGTTTTAAATTTAATGTTCATGTATTAGGATACAATATTGTAAATAAGTTTATTAATTATGCATTATAATGTTGGCTTTCTTCCCCCTTTTTTTTTTTTAAATTTTCTTTTAGTATAAATCACATATATCCTTATTTAGAGTATTCTCTTTAAGTCAGCAGTACAACAGAATAAAATATAAGCATATTATCTTTAAGTCAGTTAATGAAATCAGTAGTTGTCCCATTATATTTAATTACTAAATATAAGAGCGTATTCTCTCTTACAGAGTAAAATAAATTTCTAAAATATACTTATAATATTACATTAACTTCCTCTTTTATTATTTGATATGCCTCCATAATTTAGTAAATTATAATAAAATTAGATTTAATTAACCAAATAAGTAATAATAGCTTATTCCCAATTAACTAATATAGATGACAATTAAATTATAAAGTCTACTTATAATATTAGGAATCTATTGATCAAATCATTAATATTAACTTATCCTATTTAGCTAATTAGGCCCATACTACTAACAGTGGCACGATGACTTCCTTCGTGATTTTATCTTGTATGATAGCTGCTATGGATGGAGTAATCTTCGGCTATGATATTGGAATTTCAGGTTTGATTAAATTTAATTAATCCTTATTTTACTATTATAATCATAGTTAATTACGTAATTAGATTATGTTTATGTGAAGGTGGGGTGACATCAATTTATGCTTATAAAAATCTTTTATATATTTTACTATTACCCATTTATTACAATAAAGTTCCAAAATATACTTATCATTCCGAAATATACTTATAATTGCCAAATATAAGCGTCCCATTTAGTATATTCCCTAAACATTTTGCAATTCATGATATTGATAGATTATTGAATTCATTTTGCAAATAAGCATCCCATTTAGTGTATTTCCGAAATATACTTAAATAAATATTATAATTTTCGAAATTTCCTATATATATATTTTTTACCTTATATCATATATGTCCAAATAATATTTAACCATATCATTAGCTAATGACTATATAATTTTCAGTTGACATTCTAAGTGGATTTTCTTTTGATTTATTGAGAAAGTAAATCACCAAATTAGAATTGATTGCCGTTGGATTTTCAACTATTCAGGAATCAATTAACCAAATAAGAAATAATAGTTTATTCTAAATTAACAAAGGTAAAGAGATGGAGAGAAATTGCCATCAAGATACTGCTATATTGTTATCCTGGGTAACTTATTTAATAATAATATAATAAGTCTATAAAACATGGATTGCATGCCCACCTATTCCTAATTAAGTAATAAAACATTGATTGCTCGGCTACTTATTCCTAATTATATTAATCATAAGCCAATAATTGTATATTTTAAAAGACATATATAATGATTTGCGAAATAGTTATCTTGATCATAATAAATTCACATTAACTTAATAAGGAATAATGTCTCGTCTATATATATGGTAATATGATGCTTCTTATTCTACATCCATTTTGCTATTTAGCACACTTTTTTATTTTTGGCTGATAATCTATCATTGGCATCTCAATTTCGATCGGGAGTTGCAATATCAGAAGTCATTCTTTGTCAGTACTCCTTTATCATCGTGATCGAAAAACAGACAATTTCTTCTCTTTTCTTTTATGTATCAGATTTGGTATTAATTAAGTATGGTTATAGACTCTTAAATGACTATGTTTACGAATGCCCCAAGTTAGTTTTGGGGTTTTGCTTGATTAACGAATAGTTTTTGCAAAATATGAAAATCAAATAAAGTAAACAATTGTTTAAAAGAATGGCATGATATATATATATATAATAACTTGGTAATCCAGAGTTTGGTATGAGATATTGCCATATTTTCAAATAAAAAAATATTCCACTTTCTTTTTCAATAAAAAGGTATTTCACTTTTTAATACATTTGTTTACTAATTAAACTTAAGAAACTTGATATCAATATGAAATTTATATTATGAGCATCGAGTCTTTTGACAATCAAGACACTAACAAAAATTTTGTGACTTGTATGCTTGACTACTGTAAGATTATGATATTTATTGACTAATTTTTTTTACATAGATGGAGGAAAATAATCCATCTCTAGCAAGGATGAAGAGGAAAAACAAACTGAATGAAAAGTGGATCTCTAATAAACTAATGAGGTCTAATGATATCGGTAAAGGTAATTTTATTTTTTATATAATAATTTTACTTTCTATTATGTTTCTATGTATCATCAAATTTATTATGCATTATCTTTTATGTATATTCTTATACTGTGTAATTCAAGATATTTAATATTATAAATTTTTAATATGTATATTAGGACACGTAATACGCTATAGTGTGTAATTCAGCATTATTAATATGTACATTGGCAAAAAAAAAAAAAAAGTATATAGTTATAGAATTGATGAGACAAATTTCCAGATTGATGTTGGATATTACCAACCATAAACTAAAGAAGAAGAGGAAATTTTATTAGATTGACACATCAACATTTGCTAATGTGTCGCCCTATTGTGACATCTTTAGAGTTTAGCTTCTATATATTTATTTAGATAGTTATAGTTACAATTATAGTTATTACAAGTTTAAAAGATTTTTAGTAACGATGAATAATATTTTTAAATGTTAATTTTGATACAGCTTCCACTCATCAACATATTAGTGAGAGTAGTAGAAGGAGAATTCATCTTCATGACATTACTAATGGTATATATTTACTTCAGTATATTTGCATAAATATATTAGTTCGATATCAAATTATTTGAACCAATTACTAATACCATCCTTTTAATTTTCCTTTTGTTTCAGTTTGTTCTAATTTGAACTCTACATTTGAAAATGTTCTTGATGAGAATAGTATGATTCAGACTGATGTTTAAATTAATAATGGTACATAAAAAATATTAGATAATACAATTATATAAGTAGATGATAACTACTAATTTTATGTGTTCATTTTTATACAGCTTCCCCTGACCAACATATTAGAGAGAGTAGTAGAAGTAGAATTCATCTTCAAGACATCACTAATGGTATATATATTCTTGAGTTAATTTGTATAAATATATGAGTTTGATAACAAATTATTTGAACTAATTACTAATGGTACATAAGAAAATATTATATATTAATATGTATTGTTGATATTATTCTTGGGATTAGTTTCTATGCATGTTAAAGTAGTTTGGATATTATTCTATTAAATTTTATATATATATATATATATATATATTCCATTAATTTTTATTTTATTTCTTTAGATGTTTTCGATGTGGGCTATCCTGATTATACATGTACAGCACTCATGTGGTATCGAGAACGTATTAACAAGCATAGAAATAGTATCTCGCCTTGATTTTCACTTTGTTGTGGTGCTGGTAAAGTAAAGATTCTATTTTTGTAAGATCAGCCAATTACTTTAAAAAGCTTACTGTTCAGAGGGGATGACAGAAGTAAAAGTTTCTTAGAAAATATAAGAGGGTGTAACATGATGTTCTCATTTACCTCAATGGGTGGTAAGATTGATAAATTTGTGAATGATGGAAATGGTCCTTATGTATTTAGGCTTCATGGACATAATTTTCATATGATTGGTAGTCTCTTGCCCGAATTTGGATTGAATCCAAAGTTTGCACAATTGTATATCTATGACACAGAAAATGAGATTCAAATCAAGCTGGTGTCATAAGGTATCTTATTATATTGTGTTACATTATGATAAATATTTTGAACTTTATTCCATTTAATGATAGCTAACATTTTTTTAATGATTCAAATTCACACAGGTCATCAGGTAATAGTACGAATTTTGATCATTCCATAATCGACAACTTGAAAAGAATGCTTGATGATAATAATGTTTTGGCACAGTTATTTAGAATGGCTAGAGATAGAATAGTTACTCAGGATTACACAAATTACAAGTTAAGGTTGATTAGTAGTCGAACAAGGGATGGACGAATGTACAAGTTCCCTACTGCTTCAGAAGTAGTTGGTTTAGTTGTTGATGATGTTGACAGTGCAGATAGGTTTAGAGACATAGTCATCGAGAAGAAATCTAGGTTGTTGCAACGTCTTACTGAGTTGCACCCTTCTTATCTTCCAATGCAGTACCTGTTGCTTTTTCCATATAGTGAAGATGGATATAAGAAGGATATTAAATTCAGTGAAGATACTAACAGAAAAAGAGAAACAATAAGCATGCGAGAATTTTTTTGCTTCATACTACAACAAAGAGCTAATGAACCATAAACTCTATTGAGTTCAAGGAAGTTATTTCAATAGTTTTTAGTTGATTCTTATACAATGATTAAAGCAGAAAGGTTGTCATTCATTAGGAATAACTAGAAGAATCTTAGAGCAGATTTATATAAAGGATTAACAGAAGCTGTATTTAGAGGGGAGACGAATCCATCATCAGCTGGAAAGTAAATCATATTACCTTCATCTTATGTTGGTGGTGCACGGTGTGTGTTATTATAAACTTTAGTGCAATAATCCTTATATATGTTGTTTAATTTGTTTGTTCATCATATTGTTTGTATATTGAACATTTCTAATTATGAATGAATTTTTCAAGGTACATGATACAAAACTATGAAGATGCAATGGTGATATGTTGATGGGTCGGGTATCCTGATCTTTTTATTACTTTCACATGTAATTCAAAGTGGCCAGAGATACAGAGGTTTGTTGATAAAGCAAGTTAAAGACCAGAGGATAGACCTTATATAATAGCTAGAGTTTTCAAAATGAAGCTTGATCAATTTGTCTGTGACATAAAAAAATGATAAATTGTTTGGAAGGGTTAAAGCATGTATGTGTACTGAATCTTTTCGTATCACTTTTTTTATCCAATTTTGGTTATTTATATGCATTTTAATTGCATTTATATTGTTTATTATTGCAGTCATGTATACGATAGAGTTTCAAAAACGTGGTCTACCTTATGCACATATATTGTTATTCTTGCACCCAGAAGATGAGCATCCATCTGGAAAAGATATTGACAAGATAATTTCAGCTGAAATTCTTGACAAAGAAGAAAATCCCAACCTATATGCTATGGTGAAAAACTTCATGATACATGGTCCTTTTGGTGCTTCTAACAAAAATTCACCTTGCATGACTGATGGGAAGTGTTCAAAGCATTTTCCCAAAAAGTTTATTGAGGAGACAACTATTGATGAAGAAGGATATCCATTGTACAGAAGAAGAGATAACGGGAGAACTGTAGAGAAAAGCAAAATTCTTCTCGATAATAGATTTGTTGTTCCTTACAACACCAAATTATTATTGAAGTATGATGTACATATAAATGTCGAATGGTGCAACCAACATAGGGCTATCAAATATCTCTTCAAGTATATAAACAAAGGGGATGATTGGATAACTACATCTTTTTACCGGTTGAATGGACATGGAAATAATGGAGAAGAACTGGACGAAGTGAAAATGTATTACGATTGGAGATACATTTCTCCATGTGAGGCATCTTGGAGAATATTCGGATTTTCTATTAATCATCATGAGCCTACAGTGGAAAGACTTAGCTTTCATCTTCCAGATGAGCAAAGTATTATCTTTCATGATGATGACCCTAGAGAAGATGTTATGAGAAGAGGTGCGAATTAACATATGTTCAATTTCCGAGCAAGTTTGTGTGGAAAGAAGTTGTTAAAAGTAATGAGTCACCATTAGTAAAAAAGACGATAAAAAAATGGTGCTCAAAGGCAACATGGAATGAGTGTTAAGGATTTTATTGAATATTGTAAAAGGACCTACAACGTATGATGACATTAGAATTGTGAATGGCATATTGTATCCAGCTTTCACAGATGCTTGCTTTGCATTGGGTCTTCTAGATGATGATAGGGAGTATGTCGATGCTATAATAGAAGCAGCTTATTGGGGATCAAGTCATTATCTATGCTCATTATTTAGTACTTTATTGTTCTCCAATTGTATTTCAAGGCCGAAAATTGTCTCGGAAGATATTCTTCATTCTCATCGAAAAATAATTAATGACCAAGGTAATAAATAGTACTTTACCGCTTTTAACTTTCTAATTATATTGGCATTGTAAGCACCGGAATTTTCCATCCTAAAAAAAAGAGCACGTGTCACACGACTGTAATTGCCGAGTAGGTAGCAGAAGCCCATACCCTGAAGGAAGAAAAAGAGGAGGAGCATTTAATGCTCCTCCTGCCAAAAAAAAAGGAGAAAAAGAAGGAAGAAGGGGGGACTTTTTGGTTCTGATCTTAAGGAGTTTAGAGAGAGAAAAATTAGGAGAGAATTGAAGAAAAAGGGAAGAAAAAGGAAACCTAAAAAAAAGCATCTTTTTCTCCTCTTTTTCTTTTTAATTCTTAAGTGTTTAAATTAAAAATCTATTAGAAATCCTAGGTTAATAATCTGACACTTTAAACTCAATTAATTTCGGACTTAAAACTCTCAGAAACCTTGACATTTTGGGGGTATTTTGAACAACTTTTCAAACCTTAACTCAGAGGGAGAAAGAAGCAATTTGGAAGGGATTGGGGCGTTTCCAGCGGTCATTCCTACGGTGGATCAGTGCCAAAGAGGTAAACATACTTCAAACCTTTAATTTTGTTGCTTTTCTGGGTGATTTAGTGTGTTTTAGTACATATAAACCCAATTTTCGGGCTTGCTGTTTCTAGAAATCAAGAATAGTCGTACGACTGTTCTTATGGTGAAGAACAAAACAAAAGGCCGCGGGAAATGAAGAACAGTCGTACGAGTGTTCTTGATTTCCCGCGGCCTTTTGTTTTATTTGAATAAGTTTTGGCGAAATCCTGCAATTGGAAGAATTACAGTCGCACGACTGTAATTATAGTCGTACGACTGTAGTTACATGCGACCATTTCACGTCATCTTATAGACCTATAAAGCGTCGAAACCCTGTTCGTGTGCCGACACACATGTGACCATTTCATAAAATTCACTAGGTGCCCCAAAGGCGCCGAACCCTTGTCCGTGTGGCAATTCACATGTGACCTTTTTGCATAGCATTGGTGTTTTTGGAATGTCCGGAAAAAATATATAATAGAATACTAAGTGGGAAATTATTTTCATCATCATTTCACGCACGACATCACTCCATTCATTCATCATAAGTGTTTTCAACGTCACACTCTTCATGACATCATTCCATTCATTGACCCTAAATGTTTCCCAACTGATGTTGAGCAGAGTAAGCTGGAGCGACCTTGGACAAGATCTCAGGCTTCAAGGGCTGTTGGGGAACGAAAAGTGGTTGAAACGGAAAGTGACTCTGATTCCGGATAAGAAGTTGAGATGGCTAATCCAACATCGAGTCTCACTGATGCTTTGAAGGATTTCCTGAGATCACAAGATTTCTGTGATATGCTTAGGGAGGAAATGCGGGCTGTAGTGAGAGAAGCCGGGGAAACTGGTGGTAGTGGAACTGGAAAGGAAAAGGAGGCTGAATCATCCCAGCAACGAGGTGATGCCTCAGCTAGTCTAGAAAAGTTGCAAGAAATTAAGGCAGCCATGGAGAGAAAAATGAAGGCAAAATGCTCGGAATTGGATGAGGTTATGGCCCAGTTGAAGAAAGGGGCCAGTGTCAGTACAAAGTCTAAGAAAGGGGTTAATATTGATGCTATGATCAACAAGGGCATCGAGACTTTTTCCATTGGCTTCCAAGTGCCAAAGGTGCCTTCTTACAAAGGAATGGGTTCACCAGAAGCCCATGAGAATCTCTACGCCCGGGTCATGCTAACGGCGGGCTCCACTAAGCAACAGTTGATTAATCTCTTCCCGATTACACTTGAGGGAGGAGTGTTAGGTTGGTACAATTCCTTATCAGAGGCAGAGCAGTCAGATTGGGAGGTGCTATCGGCGGCCTTTATCAAATATTACAGCTTCAACACTAAGATTTAAGTGAAGCTATATGACCTCAAACGAATCAAGCAGAAACCCAATGAGACCTTCGATGAGTACTACCAATGATGGATGAACAAGATGATCCTTCTGAAAAACCGCCTTGATGAAGATGAACTGATATAGAAACTGATCGACGGCAGTAGGGACATCTTCAAGAACAATATGAAATTTCATCCATTCAGTGAGCTTAGTGAAGTCTATAGTATGGCGATGAAAATCGAGCGAGATGAAGAGGACAAAGGTAGTAGGAGTTCAGGCTATAGCTCTAGGTATAAGTCGACAGCTGCAGTCGGGTCTAGCGGTGGTTCTAGCTCAAGTTCCGGGGGCAAACAAGGACAGACTTCAGAAGTGAAACAAGTAGAGGTTGCTACAGTAACCTAGCAGCAGGGCAATCAGATTAGAAATCTAGGAGGATAGGGGATATCACCTTGGACTCTTCCCTTGGTTAAGATTTTTGCTAAGTGCAGAAATCGAGGATTGCTACAGTCTTTGAGGCCGTTTGAAAAACCTGCTGAGATAAATAAAGACAATTTCTGCACGTATCATGTTGTGACTGGCTATAGAACCAACAATTGCTACAAGCTGAGGGATGCAATTCAAAAGTTGATTGATGAAGGGAAGCTACAGGAGCCACCTCTCGTTGCCGGCATTTGAGAAGCAGGTTAACATGGTACATTCGGGGTTGCCGACCAATTTTATCTTTGCTCAAATTCTTCAAGCAAATCCCACTATTCAGGCTATTGCAATTAGTGAAGCTGAGGTAGAATCAGAATGTGAGAAGCAGATGGAACAGAAAGAGATCAAACCGATAAGTTTGAATGATCTTGACTTTGAGGATGAATATGAAGAGTTCGGTGGGGAGGAAACAGTTAAGCCGCCAGCTATTGAAAAGATGAAAATCTAAGAGGTCCAGCATGTGACCTGAAATGGCAGGGTATATCAACCAGCAGACCAAGTAAAAGATAAGGCCCCTATGACTGGATCCGGTAGTACATCTGCATAGGAGGGAGTTGAGAAAGAAGACCTAGTTATTTCTCAGTTGAAGAAAACCCCTGCACAAGCCAGTTTATGGCATCTGCTTTTGACTTCTAAAGAGCATAGGGCAGCCTTAATGAAGAAGTTGTCGGAGATCGAGGTTTCTCCTATTACATCACCGGAGGCCATGTGTTGTTTGTTAGATAAAATCCATTCTGGGTCTCCTGACATTATTTTCTCCGAAAAAGACCTACCTAGTGAGGGGAAGGCTCACAATAAGGCCCTATACATCAGAGCTAATGTGATGGACAAAGTGATACCATGTGTGATGGTGGACGATGGATCGACTCTGTGTTGGATATGCCCTAGTCCCGAGGCATTGGTCCTTGTATTTGTATCATACATCTATTGGATTTATGTATTATACTTATTTGTGTTATAAATAAAGGCATTAATTCATTTATTGTATTTATCTTGTGCAATATATTAAATGAAGTATCCAATGGACATATCCATATCCATGATGATAAGTGTCATGCACTTGGCAGTAAAACCATGGATAGGGTAAACGATATGACCATAAATAGATCTGTAGTCTGTTCCAGTCATGGGAATGATTGGAATAAGAGACTATCATTAACTCAGTTGTATGGCAGTGTCTTACCGGTCATTGGACATGGGATGTCAACCAAGTTAATGGGTACATGTAAAAAGGGCATGGTACTGGATAGATCCACTAAACGAGAAATCCACATGGTATAGTATCACAGGTGATTCTCGTGTAGTACTTGTATGGATCCTTTGACCTGACCATATGATGGTGTTGCATGTGAGGTCGCATACTTAGGGGTACGCCTAAAGGGCTTGTAACAGGGTGCCAAGTATGGGTAATTTTGGGTATGTCACTTAGCATGGGAATGCTATAGATATGTAGAAGGGATTTGTCACTCAGTAATCTACTGAGAAGATATCACCGGCCTCTTGATGAATGTGACTGATAAGAGTGTGGCCATACCCAAATGAGTTGGAACTTGTTTGTGAGCTTCAGTGCATTCGGGATCAAGTTAACGTCTGGACACAAAGAGGGTGATCAATCCATACCTCTATGTTGGACACTGATATTGATGAAATGGGATATACAAGTTCAAACTACAGGGTTATGATAACAGTTAGACTGCCATCTCCATCTTAATTGGGGGCTGTAATGGCTTGCTAGAGCCCAACTGCAGTCTGTGGGCCACAGGCCCACTGCCAACATAAAGATGGGCCTATAGGATCGTACACATTGAGCGACTGAACACTGACTTAAGGAATCACATGTATACTTGGAGTATACACTCTGGAGAGAGAAGTATATATTAATTATATTACAAAGATCAATTGGATTGATCATAATAATAAAATTAATATTTGATTGGCTCTTCATAATTAATTGGATTAATTATGAAATTATTTCCTAGGTGGAAATATTCATATGTATAGGTTTACATATGATTTTATTTTGTGAAGATCTAATTTTAATTTGATGGATTAAATTAATAGGGCAAACTAATTTTAATTTAAATGTAAATAATATGTTACTTGGTGTAATATATTAAATACATGGGTAAAATAAAGTTGGGCTTGAAATTAATTTAAACCAAACTAATTAAAATAAGATTGGGCCTGAATTAAGAGAAGGAAGCCCACACAAATGAAAGAGCCATGTTGGGCCAAAATTCCTTTAGGAATTTCGGCCAACCTAGGGTTTATTAGCCCTAGGAATTTAGGCCACCAGAGAAGAGAAAAGATAGCCAAAATTCTTCTAGCCTCCCTCTCCAAAGTTCGTGTTTTTTCCGACGCTAGCACGGGTAGTGTTTGTTAGGCGTTCGTGTACATGAATGAGGAGGGTTTCTAGTTTGATTCCTGCATTCTGCATCCATCGCTTGAAAGAGATATTCCTGGTAAGAGATTCATCTCTTTCTATTAGATTTTTGGTTTTCCAATTTCCATCTCAATTGCTCCTGGGCACGGATTTGAGGAAATCATCGCATTCTTCCGCTTTAATCGGGTGATTTCCAGTGAAAATCCTAACACTCTGAATATATATCCGCTGAAGATGCTGGCACTTCTAGGTCTGAGTGAAGGTGGGTTGAAAAAGTCCTCTACTGTGATCAGGGCCTATGATGATTCCAAGAGGACTGTAATTGGGACCTTTGAGGTTGAAGTGAGAGTGGGACCAGTCAAGCCGATGGTCAAATTTACTGTGATTGATATTCCAGTCACCTTTTCCTTGCTGTTAGGGAGGCCATGGTTTCACCCGTTGGGGGGTGTTCCTTCAATCTTGCATCAGAAGATCAAGTTTTCAGTAGACGGTGAGGTTGTGACAGTCGAGGCAGATTCTCAGTCTGTAATTACTGCCGTTAGTGAGGAGACCATACCATGTGGCTGGTTCCAAGTCGCCATAGTTGGGGAAGAGGAAGCCACAGATGCTCCAATGGTCATTTATGAAAATTATATGCCGGAGTCGCTATCCAGATATTTGCATAAGCAGAATTTTGTCCCGGGCATGGGACTTGGAATTAACCTGCAAGGGGTGCCTGAGATTAACATTGACTCGGGAAAGCCGAAACAATTTAGGTTGGGATACGTAGAACAGACATCTGACCAGAAGAACTCGAGAAGGGGCAAGAATGGCAAGCTTATAATGAAACCATTCCTGAAGGCAGGAGAAGGGTTATACAATGGCTAGGCTGAACCAGTAAGGGTCGGGAACATTGAATACCCCGGCTTTGAAATATTTTCTGATGTCGTTGATTTTGAGAAGAGTTGGGAAGAACCAGTGGCGCCCATATTGGTAGAAGAGGAAGTTGCTAAGTCTGTTATTCTGCAAAGTGAGCCGCCCGAAGTGATAGCAAAAGCAGTGGAGATGGCCAAAGAGAAAAATGAAGAGAAAACTTACGATGAAGCTGTAAAAGTAATTTCAGGTGCATTGACTGTTGCCTTAAGCAAGGCATTTGGGAAGTCCAAGGAAGGGTTCGGTGAGGCACTGATGGCCAAGGTAAACTTGGATTCTGTGGTTACTGAGAAAGCCAAGATCATGGAAAAGGCTAAGGCGCAGGTGGCTGAAAGTGAGGGGGCCATTATCACTGTTGAAAAAGAGACCAAAGCAGCTGTAGATCCAGATGATGCTCTGAAGATGGAAGTGGAAGCTGAAGAAGTGCAAGGCCCTCTACCTGTGGAGGATGAAAATGATTTTATTGTATCTGTTTCTTCCATTTTCAACATGAATGATGTACTTTATAACAAGTTTAATGCAATGAAATCTTAGTTTGCTTACTTGTGCGATGTTTATCCTGATAATTCTGTGCATGCATTTGAATCACCATCAAGCATGTTTAGCATTCATGACACTGCATTGCATGAAATCAACATAAGTACAGATGAAAATCCCAAAATGTTATTCATTTCATGTGAGCTAAAGCCCAAGGAAGAGTGAGAATTAACAAGAATATTGCAAAAACATGTTAAAGCTTTTTCCTAGTCATACGAAGACATGTCGAGTGTAGACACTGAGATATCAGTGCACAAGATTCCAATAGACCCTAAGTTCAAGCCAGTGAAGTAGAAACTAAGAAGACTGAGACCAGAATGGGCTACACTGGTGAAAGAAGAAGTGGCTAAGCAGATAGACACCAAGTTCCTCGAAGTGTTGGAGTATACAGAATGGCTAGCCAATATTATCCCAGTACCTAAAAAGGATGGAAGGGTCAGAGTATGTGTCGACTACAGAGACCTGAACAAAGCATGTCTAAAAGATAACTTCCCATTGCCTCACATCGATGTCTTGGTTGACAGTGCAGTAAAAGCAGCAAAGTATTCTTTCATGGATGGATTTTCAGGGTACAACCAGATCCTGATGGATGTGATAGACAAAGTGAAGACATCATTCATCATAGTAGGGCTGGGCACAGTTCGGTCCAATTTGGGGATTTAGAAATCTCCAGAATTGGATTAGAGGAATAAATCTCCAGAATTGGATTGTTCCAAAAATTTCGGTCCAGTCCAATTCGGTTATTCGGGGATTCGGTTCCGGTCCTATCCGATTATGAAGTCCGGGGATTCAGTCCGGTCCAATCCTAATATAAAAAATAAATCCTAAAAATAAAAAAGCACAGATATTTTCTTATATAATTTCAACTAAAAAATATAAATTCTAATAATATTTTTTTAAAATATTATATATTAAGTTGACTCAGTGGTTAGAAAGATTATAAATTATTATTTTTACATATATTATAAAATTTTAAAATTAAATAATCTCTTTATATATATTTAATACTAATAAATTCTCGCTTCTATCAGTCCGGTCCTCGGTCCAATCCAATTCAATCCAGTCCTCGGTCTGGTCCTGGGTAAATTACGGTCCAGTCCAGTCCAGTTCTTTTTTTAAAAAAAGTCAACAGTTCGGTCCAATTCTGGATCTTTTTCCTCGGATATTCGGTCCAATCCAGTATATCCGGTTCTTATGCCCAGCCCTACATCATAGAATGGGGTACCTTCTACTATAGAGGAATGCCCTTTGGGTGAAAGAATGCTGGAGCCACTTATCAAAGGGCTGTCACAACTTTGCTGCATGATATGATCCACAAAGAAGTCGAAGTGTATGTTGATGATATGCTTGTTAAATCAATGACCCAGGAGGAACATCCTGTTATCCTGGATAGATTTCTCACACGCATCGGAGAGTATAACTTACAACTTAATCCTAAGAAGTGCATATTCGGAGTCACATCAGGAAAATTTTTGGGTCATGTAGTCAGCCAGAGGGGAATAGAAATGGATCCAGATAAAATCAAGGCCCTTCGGGATATGCCGGCTCCAAAAACAGAGAAGGAAGTACGCTCATTCTTGGGCTACTTACAATACGTCAGTCGCTTCATAGCACGATCGACTTCCACCAGTGAGCCAATTTTCAAGCTGTTAAAGAAAGATAAGCCGATTGTATGCGATGATAGATGTCAGCTGGCATTCGAGAAAATCAAGGCTTATCTGGAAAACCTGCAAGTTCTGAGTCCAACAATTTCAGGGAAGCCTTTGATCTTGTATTTGGCCATTGAAGATTCCTCCGTAGGGGCAATATTGGCGCAAGAGCAAGATGACAGAAAGGAGTACCCTATCTATTACCTCAGCAAGAAGCTGCTGGAGTATGAAACCAAGTACACACTAGTGGAGAAGACATATGTGGCAATGATATAGCTGACCAAGAAATTGCGCCATTACTTCCAGTCATACAAAGTGCAAGCCATGGCTAAGGTGGATCTGATGAAGTATCTGTATAAAGCACCAGTATTGGTTGGGAAATTATCTAGGTGGCTGTTACTCTTATCGGAGTTCGACATTAAGTACATCACTAAAAAGACCATTAAAGGGCATGCTGTTGCAGAATTTCTAGCAAATCAGCCACTGGAATCAGACTACACAGAAAAGCTAGACTTCCTAGATGAACAGTTGGCCATGGTGGAAATAAAGAGATGGCTTATATGCTTCGATGGTGTCGTGAACAGAAAGGGTGCTGGAATCGGGGTAATCATAGCGACGCCAGACAGTGAAGTCATCCCTCTATCGAAGAGACTGGATTTTCGCAGAGTATGAAGCATGCTTGTTCGGGATGGAAGCTCTATTGACACTAAGGGCAAATGATGTCTTGATCATCGGAGAAGCACTTTTGGTGATTAGGCAAACTCATGGCGAATGGGAGCTAAAAGAAGAAGCCTTACGGCCCTATTTGGAGCTGCTACAGTACAAAAAAGAGTTATTTGGTCAATGTGAATTCAGACATGTCCCCATAGATGAGAACAAGATGGCTGATGCACTAACAACACTGTCTTCTATGTGGGAAAATCCAGAAGAAACTCAAGTACAACCGCTGGTTATAGCAACTTTCAGACAACCATGCTGTGAAGTGCGCAAAGTAATGGAACTGATGGCTGAAGAGAAGCCATGGTTCTTTGACATCTACCAGTATGTGAAGGAAGGAAAATACCCAGAGGGAGCCAGTGCTACTGATAAGGTGTCATTAAGGAAGCTAGCTAGTCAATTCAGAATCTTTGAAGATAGACTATACAAAAGAACAGCAAATGGAGTCCTCCTGAGATGCCTGACGGAGCAAGAAGCAGAAACAGTGATGCAGTAGGTGCATGTAGGATCCTGTGGGCCACATATGAATGGACTCGCTATGGCCAGGAAGATAATGAGATGGGGGTACTTCTGGATGACTATGCAGGCAGATTGTATAAGGAAGGTAAAAAGATGTCACAAGTGTCAGATTTATATTGATATCAGTCATCTTTCGCCACTTGAGCTATAGAATCTGGCATCTCCTTGGCTATTTTCGCCACTTGAGCTACAGAATTTGGCATCTCCTTGGCCATTTTCAGTATAGGGGATTGACATGATTGGAGAAATTCATCCTGCAGCTTCTAACGGGCACAAATTCATAGTAGTTGTGGTAGACTATTTCTCAAAGTGGGTAGAAGCAGAATCCTTTGCCAGTTTAACAGCCAAACAGATGGTCAGGTTCATCCAAAGGAACATCTTTACTCGATATGGGATTCCCCATCACGTAGTGACTGACAATAGAGTGCAGTTTCAAGGAGCAACAGCTGATCTGCTTGTAGGACATGGCATTGAACACCACAAGTCTTCTCCATACAGACTCTAAGATAACGGTGTAGTGGAAGCAGCTAATAAGGCGATAAAGAATATCTTGTGGAAAATGGTAACCACCTATAGAGATTGGGCGGACAAGCTACCATATGCTGTTTGGGGTTATAGAACCAGTGTCAGAACACCAACAGGGGAGACTCCATATGCCTTGGTGTATGGTATGGAAGCAGTATTACCAGTAGAAATAGAGCTCAAGTCACTCAGAGTCACCTTTGAAGCTCAGTTACCAGAAACTAAGTGGGTTCAAGCCAGATACGAGCAGTTGGTGGTGCTAGATGAAAAGTAGCTGAAAGCAATAGATCATCTACAGATGTACCAACGCAGAATGGCTAAGGCCTATAATCGGAATGTGAAATACCCGAGGCGGCAGTTGAAAGCAGGAGATTTGGTTCTGAAACAATTAAGGCCTACAAATGTCGATGTTCAAGGAAAGTTCAGACCCAACTAGGAAGGGCCCTATATTATGAAGAAAGTGCTATCGAAAGGTGGTGTTAGCATCATGGTGACATGGATGGAAATGAATTCACCAATCCTGTCAACCAAGACCGCTTGAAGCTTTATCATGTTTAAAAAAATAATAAAAAAAAGAGAGAAGAGAGTCTGCTAGGTTGAAAACTCGAAAAGAGCAGCCAAGGCAAAAGTTAAGACACGAGAGAAAATAATCAGTCAGAAAATCCAAAAGGGATGACTGGTGATGGATCATGCCTCTGTGTGGAATGTATACCATCAGGGGAACCAATCTTTTCAAATGTACTCATTTTGATTTCATCAATAAAGTGAAATGTTTGTTTAAATATATTTGTGTGGTCATGACAAATGCATAAACAAAGTTATCTTGCTTAAACATCCATTTAAAGAAAGCACTTTACATTCAACTGGTCGAACATATCATGTTGTTTAACAATGAAAATGTACTAAATACATACAATCTAAAATCCTTTGTCATCCTCCAAATCTAATTCATCTTTCCAAAGAACAACGGTGGCTGCCCAAGAACTTGCCGTTTCAATCGGTCTTTGCTTAAAAAAAAAAGCTCGCTGGGGTGAAAACCGAAAAGGCGCCTCAGCAAAAAATTAGAGCAGCTCGCTGGGCTGAAAACCCGTATTGGACAGTCCAAGCAAAATTTAGAGCACTCCCAGATTTATAAATCGCAGAGACAGAAAGGTAGAGTCACTCCACCGTTTCCCCATAGGAATCCTTACAGCATCTCCCCAGTAGGATTCTCCACATTACTCCCCAGCGGAACCTTTACAAAGGATACTATAATCCTTTTCCCCAGCATCGTCATGCATTCCCAGCAATTATCTCATTTCCCCAGCAGTCCTCATATATATCTTCAACAAGGGGAAGCCTTATGCAAATAGTGTCTTCCACCAGCCAGGGGCAAAGCATACCTTCCCCAGCAAAAAAGAGAAATATCAATCTTGCACGAACAATGAGAAATGCATCACTTAATCTCCATGTGTATATGCATCATCGTGCATACATACACGACATACACAGAGCATTGCATCCCCAGCTAGTCTTCATTCTTGATCGAAGGAGTAAAAATTTTTGTTCAAAATCTCTCAATCAAGGAATGAAGACTTGCTATTTCTAATGCAGGAATTCTTCATCACTGTCTCAGACACGAACAAATCTCCAGCAGATCCACCTTGGGTAACATAAACCCGGCATCGGTCCAGATCGGCTTCACTCCAAATCCTCAGCAGATCCACCTCGGGTAACATAGACCCAGTATCGGCCCAGATTGGCTTCATTCCACATCCCCAGCAGATCCACCTAGGGTAACATAAACCCGGCATCGGTCCAGATCGGCTTCATTCCAGATCCCCAGCAAACTTTGCCTCGGGTAACCTATACCTGGTATCGGCTTATCCGTCTTCCACCTTCCTTGCCTCGGGTAACATAGACCTGGTATCGGCTTATCCACCTTCCACTTTCCTTGCCTCGGGTAACATAAACCCGATATCGGCTTATTCGCCTTCCACCATCCTTGCCTCGGGTAACCTAAACCCGGTATCGGCTTATCTACCTTCTACCTTCCTTTCCTTAGGTAACTTAGACCCGGTATTGGCTTATCCGTCTTCCACCTTCCTTGCCTCGGGTAACCTAGACCCGGTATCGGCTGATCCGCATTCCACCTTCCTTGCCTCAGGTAACCTAAACCCGGTATCGGCTTATCCGCCTTCCACCTTCCTTGCCTCGGGTAATCTAGACCTGGTATCGGCTTATCCGCCTTCCACCTTCCTTGCCTTGGGTAACCTAAACCCGGTATCGGCTTATCCGCCTTCCACCTTCCTTGCCTCGGGTAACATAGACCCGGTATCGGCTTATCCGCCATCCATCTTCCTTGCCTTGGGTAACATAGACCCGGTATCAGCTTATTCCATCCAATCAACTCAACGTATCATCACGGTAGTGAGACTTCAGCAACTCAGTTGCACGTTTTCTTTCCTGTGTCTGCGGCGCTTTGATCCGCGCTCTCAAATTCATCACCTCAGGTATTGTAGACCTGAAGTAAGGTGTCAAATTTGATCAAGCCAGAGGCAGCTGTAAGCGCTCGAATTTTTCGTCCTAAAAAAAAGAGCACGTGTCACACGACTGTAATTGCAGGGCAGGTAGCAGAAGCCCATACCCTGAAGGAAGAAAAAGAGGAGGAGCATTTATGCTCCTCCGGCAAAAAAAAAAAAAAAGGAGAAAAAGAAGGAAAAAGTGTGGGACTTTTTGGTTCTGATCTTAAGGAGTTTAGAGAGAGAGAAAAATTAGGAGAGAATTGAAGAAAAAGGGAAGAAAAAGGAAACCTAAAGAAAAGCATCTTTTTCTCCTCTTTTTCTTTTTAATTCTTAAGTGTTTAAATTAAAATTCTATTAGAAATCCTAGGTTAATAATCTGACACTCTAAACTCAATTAATTTCAGACTTAAAACTCTCAGAAACCTTGACATTTTGGGGGTATTTTGAACAACTTTTCAAACCTTAACTCAAAGGGAGAAAGAAGCAATTTGGAAGGGATTGGGGCATTTGCAGCGGTCATTCCTACGGTGGATCAGTGCCAAAGAGGTAAACATACTTCAAACCTTCAATTTTATTGCTTTTCTGGGTGATTTGGTGTGTTTTGGTGCATATAAACCCAATTTTTGGGCTTCCTGTTTCTAGAAATCAAGAAAAGCCATACGACTGTTCTTATGGTAAAGAACAGTCGTACGACTGTAATTACAGTCATACAAGTGTTCTTGATTTCCCGCGGCCTTTTGTTTTATTTGAATAAATTTTGGCGAAATCCTACAATTGGAAGAATTACAGTCGTACGACACTGTAGTTACAGTCGCACGACTATAGTTAGAGTCGCACGACTGTAATGCTCATCCAGGGGCAGAATTTCTAGTTTAATCCCCAAAAATTCCCAAAAATCCATAAAAAATCAGAAAAATCCGAAAATCATTATTGTTTAATTTTGTTGTGTGCATTCACGACCTTAGATTTAATTTTCAGTATTATTGCATTTAGAACAATACAACGACGGAGATCCGATTCTCCCGAAAACCGACCCACCCCATATGCTAAGACTAATTAGACCGGAAAATAAAATGTTTTCAAAATAATTTTCTCAAAAGCCAAAATACAGGGACGTTTCAAAATGTTTTCCAGGTTTAATCGGGCCGGCTAGCCGAGCCGACCCAGTTATCCCCCTAAATGTATGTTCCCGAATCCTTAAAATCCTATTCTGTCCTATTTGAGTCCTATTTATGGTGTGCCGTAAACTGTGTTAACCGTCTGTTTTGCAGCTTTTAATTTCTTTTATTTTTATTTTTGATGTATTTAATAGATTAATTCGTGTATTTAGGCGATTGTAAATTTTTATATCATCGTGTATTTTAGGCGGTTGTAAAGTGAAGTTGAGAGTTTTTATTTTTATTCGATCGGGTTGTAATAATTTAATTAATTATTCATTGCTTTATTTTTATTTTTATCTGTATATGCGCTGTATGTTTTATTCAATAAAATTGACTTTAAAATTATAAAATACCAGACTTGAACACTGGCCAATTTTTTTTTTTTTTTTGATTAGACATGAAACAGGGGACTTGTCCAGACCTAGATCTCTGGATAGTGTGGCGGCCATTCGTTCGGTTCAGCTACACTGAAATTTCCCAGTTGAGCTGAGCCGGGTGGCAACTCCTACACTATTCATTGAGACTTAGGTCTCGATTCTTTTATGAAATAATTTAATTTTCTAGAAATGAATTTTTATTATAAAAAACCCCCACACGAGGGAGGGTTGCCCGATATCGAGGTGCCCCTTCCGAAAGGGATCCGCGTTCTGTCGAAAACATCGCCCGCTCACAGGCATGTTATCATTATTTACCACTTTTGCTTTTTAGATTTTTTACATAATTATTTATTATATCTACATTCAGTTTTCGCATTATTTACTTATACTTAATTATTTAAAAAAAATGCTAGTTATTATGATACAAATGGTTGCCAAAACATTGTTTCTTTTATAGATCTACAGATGATAGATGAGCAATTGATGAACTATGCACTGTTTGAAATTGAGAAAATTCTAAAGAGAAATAGGAGAAGCTTGAGAGACTTTCCTACTTTACCATATCCTGATTCAGCCTTAATTCAAGAAGTAGGAAGCATGTTGATTCATGATGAACTTAGTTATGATATAGCTTTATTGGAAGAAGAAAGTACAAAGCTCATTTCATCCTTAAATGATGATCAAAGAATGGTGTTTGATACCATTATGAATGCAATGCAAAATGATGATGGGGGCATGTTTTTTGTTTATGGATTTGGAGGCACAGGAAAGACATTTGTATGGAGAACTTTACCATCTGGTTTGAGATCTAAAGGTGATATTGTTCTCATAGTTGCTTCGAGTGGAATAGCATCTCTTCTTATTCCTGGTGGTAGGACTTCTCATTCTAGGTTTGGTATTCCATTGGTTATAAATGAAGATTCCACTTGCAATATTAAGTAAGGAAGTGCATTGGCAGAGTTGATTGTAAAACTCACCTTATTATATGGGACAAAGCACCAATGGTTCATAAACTCTATTTTTGAAGCTTTGGATAGAACATTGAGAGATATTTTAAGGTTCCGGAATAATAATAGCATGCATTTTCCATTTGGTGGAAAAATTGTTGCTTTGGGTGGAGATTTCAGACAAATTTTACCCGTCATCTTAAAGGGTAGTAGAGAAAACATAATATCTGCTACAATTAATTCCTTTTACCTATGGAGTTATTGTAAAGCGCTTAAGCTAACAAAAAATATGAGGCTTCAGACTGGTTATCAAAACACCGATTCAGATGACTTTAGATCATTTTCTGAATGGATGTTAAGCACTGGAGATGGAACAATTGGTGGAGAAAATGATGGTGAATCCACATTTCATGTACGCAATGATATCCTCATCAAAGATTCTAAAAATCCAATTGGGGCAATTGTAGATAGCTAGGGTTGTCAATCGGGTGGCGGGGGCCCGCCCGGACGGGAACGGAAAATCCCCGATTAAGATCCCCGCGAGGCGGGAGCGGGGACGAATTTATCCCCGTTTAAAACCCGCGGGGATCCCCAGTAAATTCCCCATTTAAATACCCAAATCCCCGATAATTCCCCGTTTATATTTCTTTATTATTAATATTATTACATTACATTATTATTATTTATAATTTATAAATTTATAAACTAAAGTAAAAAGAAAACTAATCTCTCATGAATAAATATTAATTATATGTTAGTTTATTTGATAATTGAGTTATGAGATTTTATGTCTGTACTTTAATGCATGTTTAGATAAATTAGAGGGCGAAAATTGAAAATTTATGGAGTTTTTTTATAAAATTGAAAATTAGTTTAACAGGTATGGGGATCCCCATGGGGAACCGGTTCCCCGTTGGGCTCGTGGATAGGACAAAAATTTGTCCCTGATTAATAAATGAGGTGGGGACCGGGATCCCCGCCGGGAACCGATTCCCCGCTGGGCTTGGGGATGGGATAAAAATTTATCCCCAATTAATAAACGGGTCGGTGACGGGGATCCCCGAATAGTCTGGGGATAGGGATGGGAAGTACAATCCCTGCCCCGCCCCGCCCCACCCCATTTACAACCTTATAGATAGCATGTACCCCAATTTGTTGCAAAGATGCCGAGATGAAGAATATTTACAGGAGCGTGCTATTCTTGGCCCACATTAGATATTGTGAATAAGGTGAATGATTATATTTTGGCTACATGGCCAGGTGAAGAAGTCTCATATTTAAGTTCAAATACTATTTGCAAAGCAGATAATCACTCTGATAGTCAAGGAGATATTTATACACCAGAATTTTTAAATACAATAAAACCGTCTAGTTTGCCAAACCATAAGCTGACATTAAAGATTGATGTTCTTGTGATGTTGCTTCGTAATATTGATCGGACTTCTGGATTGTGTAATGGTGCTTGATTAGTAGTCACTCAATTAGGAAAACATGTGATTGAAGCCAAAGTAATTACTGGTTGTAATATTAGGCACAAGGTTTTTATCCCTCTACTTGCTTTGACTCCATCGGATATCAGGTTGCCATTCAAATTTCAAAGAAGACAATATCCTTTGGTTATTTATTTTGGCATGACAATAAATAAAAGCCAAGGACAATCACTTTCACATGTCGGTTTATACCTTCCTCGCCCTGTTTTCAGTCATGGTTGTTGCATTATCTATAGTTAAAAACAAGACTAGATTGAAGATTCTTGTTTGTGATAACAAAGAGAAAACATGTAATTGTACTCAAAATGTAGTATTTAAAAAAGTTTTCAATAATTTATAGTTAATTACATCAATATAATCAAATATATGTAAAATTTTACATACATTTATTTTTGACATTTTAAATTTTCTATTATATTAAATATATTTAGAAAGATAAAATACATTACATACCTCTTAGAAATTTAATATAATCGATATAAAAATAAAAAATTATAAATAAATAAAGAGTTAAAATTAAATTTTATTTTTTACATTTGAAGTAAAATATTTCGTGCATGGCATGGGTATTGGGATAGTAATAATATAAATAATTAGAGTTGGGGATTTTAATGGGATTTTAACGGGGATATTATCGAGGAACCCTGAGGTAACTAAATGAGGTTGGGGGTTGGTGGGGCGTGAAGAGGTAATCCCATCCCCGTCTTTATCTCCGTTTAGCATTTGGGGATAAATTTATTCCCGTTCCTGCCCCACGGGGATCCTAAATAGGGAATTCCCATCCCAATTTGGATTGGCTCCCACGTCCCCATTGATAACCCTAACTAGTAGTATCGGCAGTTGTAGTCACATGGATTTAAGCCAAGGGTTTCAGAGAAAGGACAGCGGTGAGAAAAGGAGACAGGCAGTGTTAGAGATCGAACTGGTTTAGATCTTCGCCAGCTGAACAGAGCTTGAGCCATTGGCATCGGATGAGTGGAGAGAGACTGAGAGAGGGGTGACTGGCTTTAGAGAGAAGTGAGGTTTAGGGTTTGAGAAGTGGTTGAAAATGCTTTTATATGATGGATAATAACCATAGGGTAATAGTGATAGGTTGGATCTGCTGGGATTCGTCACGGGAAACCGACCGACAAAAGTGCGGAAATACACGTCGATTTCCTCGAATCCGGGTCCCGGGAGCTTAAGTAGTGAAAATCAAAAACAAAACACAAAGGAGGAGTATAAATGTCTTACTAAGATATCTCGTAAGAGATAGAAGAAGATATCTTGTAAGAGATAGAAGAAGACTGCAGAAATCAAGTATAGATTTCCTACACCGATGCGTACACGAACGGCTCTCGGACCGAAACCCGTGCTAGCGACTCGGAACTTTCAAGAAGAGAGGGAGAGAGCTATTTAGGTGGCCAAGAGAGCTTGTTAGAGTAACTTGGTAGAATGATATTTGTGCCACTTCACATGCAGCACCATCATATGGTCCGGTCAAAGGACTTATGCAAGTACTACGCGAGAATCATTTGTGATACTATACCATGTAGATTCCCGTTAAGTGGATCAATCCAGTACCATGTCTTTTTTGCATATACCCATTAACCTGGTTGACATTCCATGTTCTATGACCGGAAAGACACCGCCATACAACCAGGCTAATGATAGTCTTTAGTTCCATTCATTCCCATGATTGGAACAGACTACGGATTACTTTATGGCCATATCATTTTTCCTATCCATAGTCTTACTACCAAGTGCATGACACTTGACAACATGGATATGGATATGTCCATTGGATACTCTATTTAAAATATAGCACAAGACATATAGTAAATAGATTAATGCCTTTATTTCCTGACACAAATTGTATAATACATAAAGTTCACATTAATGTACAAATGTATGATACAAAGACAAGGACTAATAGGGCATATCCAACAGGATCCGGGTCAAAGTCCTAGTTTTGGGTTGAATTAGGAGAAATAGGTTAGGAAATGGTTTAAGGCCTAGCTTGAAAATTAATCTTTTTAATTTGTTTTCATGGCTTTCATTTTAGTTTTGATGCTAAGATTAAAACTAACGGAATTAAGTAAATATTATAAACTTAGATTAATAAAAATTTAAAGTTCTATTTCTATTTCCATAGTAGAAAAATTAACTAAATAAAAATGCGTATATTTGGAAGGGAAATTATACAATAGACCCGGTCCATATGGACTTTTCCAATGAAAAATTGACACATAAGTGTTTTTCATTTTTTCAATGATCATATTGTTTACGTGTCAGTTTTTTAGTGGAACGGTCTACATGGACCCGGTCCACTATAAAATTTCTCATATTTGGAATTCTTGAAGTTTAATTTACAAGGTCATGTTGTGGTCGTGCAATATAAACTTTATTTTTAAGGTAGTTTTTTTTGGGAGATTTAAATTTTATTTCCCTAATTTAATGTAATGTGTAATGTATAGAATATATGCACGTATTTGTATTTGTGGTACTTATATTATATATTATATGTGCAAATTTCAGATTTATGTTATGCATCTAAAAATATAAATTATTTAAATATGAATATAATATTTGTGTAAATTTTTATGTCTAAGTCATGGGTGTGAAAATTAATTAAAGTGAATAAAAATTTGCTTAAATAATAAATTTTTGTGTGAATTTTTATGTCCATATGTTATGAAAGTAAAAATCAAAATAAAATATATTTATAAATATATGTAATATATAAATTACATATTCATAAAGTGAATAAAGATTCAATTTATATATAAATTTCTACATTCATGTTATGAACGTAACAAATAAAAAGAAATATATAACTTACAACATTTAGTACCAATTATGGGCGGATTAGGATGATTATTATCTTCTCTACATGTAATCGGTAAACGAACCGTACAGATCCTTGGTTATTTAAGGTGTCCAATTGGACTGAAAATCAATTGGTGGCGACTCTATAAAAACACAATTATTAATCCAAACACTTCAATAAATAAACGAAACAATTTCATTTTATATTTTAATTTTTCGCTTGTCAGGACGGTTCCAACATACGTACACCAATATTTTTATACTTTTATACATTAATTATAAAAATAAAAATTTGGCTATTACTTATTCTCTTAATTTTTTCAATCATTTTCTTTATTGGTTTAATATAATATCTTTAAGTTTCAACAAATATTCATATAATTTTGATAATTTTTCAAAATGATAAATTTTTTGTTAATGTTGTTCATAGTATCGAGATGAAATGTTGTGTTTCTAGTTTTATATAGTTATACTTCTATTCTATATTTTTAAAAATATTTATTTATTTTAATGAAACAAATTCCACGCCAATATAAAATTTAACAAATTAATTAATATTAGTAATGCTAGAAGTATGCGAGAAAAAAATAAAATAAGAATAAAAATATATTGTACAATTATAAATTAGGATAAAGAACATTTTTGATATTTTTAGTGTAATTTGATCATTGATTCTCCTAAAAGGACTAAAAAGTTAACAATGATAAAGCTTATGGACCTTAAAGTACATTTATGGACTAACTAATGTAATATGTAAAAAAATAGGGAATAACAAATTGTTTACTCATAATAATAACAATATTAATAGTAATAAGAAGGCCTAATAAATTCGTTGTCCTTTAAAGTTGCAATATTAATAGTAATAAGAATTCAACTAAACCAGACAACTGAGGGAGAACGTATCACAATTGCTACCACGTGTCTGTTTTCAAAAGTCATTCAATGAATAGCCAATCATAACTTGACACGTGACAGCAAAAAAAAATTAATTAAAAACATTTGGTTCTTCTTCCCCACTTTACCATGAAAAAAAAAAAACCCAAAGTCTAGCAAGATGAAGCTTGAATGCTTCTTGAGTTGGATCCTCGTTTAATAAGCCATTATATGCTAAACTTGAACATATTATATATCTATGATCAAATTAACTCAAGATTTACGTCGTAATTAATTTTATATAATTAATTAAGAAACAAAAAATGCAAGTTATAATTAATTGGTCTTTCCCAAGCAAGCATGTGTGACAAATCTATGACAAAGATCTTCGAAACAAGGATCATTCATTAATTTATGTAAAGCTTTCTCTCTAAGCTTGGACAATGGCTGCTTTTCTTTTTTTTTTTTTCTTAACTAATTGATCGGAACAATGAAAAGGAAAACAAGGATAACTCCATTGATGATGGCAACAAGAAGCGAATTCTCTGACAGGAGCAAAAATCTGGCAGCAACATAACTCCAACAGCAACAGATTGAAGGTCGACGACAGCGGATTCGAATAAATTAGAAGAAGAAATTAGTTTGCAACGCCTGAAATTTGAAGAAATTAGAAGCAAAAAATAGTTTAAAAACAGTGGTTGAATAAATTAGAGATAGAGAAGGAAAATCAAATTGCAGAAATTAGGAAAATCAAATTTGAATGAGAAAAGGAAGAAGATGGAGCATTCTCTGGGCCATGAATTTGTTGATTTGGAAGGTTTGCCTGTTTTAATTTTAATGTTGCAGTTGTTTTTTCCTTTGAAATTAATTCTCAGCTATACGATCTTATCACCGATAACAAATTATAGCTGTTTGATTACTATTAATGAAGATCATATTGAAATTAATTTGAGTCAAAAACTTATTTGACTCTAGATTGAGTTATTTAACCCCAAACAAAAAAAAAATCCAATCCAATCCAAAATATCAAAAGTTCGTAGAATGACTGAAGCCCAATCCTAGCTCATCATCTTCTCCAAATCTTATATCAATTCTCATGATACTGTTGGGCTTTGTTCATTTCCTATGTAGAGTAAGAGACTCTTGTATGGGAAAATGTTCCTAAGTGGATGAGGCTCACGTGTGGATAAAATTCCTAAGTGGAAGAAACACCTGTGTGGATCAGGAAGAAAAAACTCCTGGAGGAAGAGACTCATGTATGAAACAGGAGAAAGAGACTATTGTGGTTTAGGAGGAGACTTTAAGTCTTTAAAACCCATGTATTATTACCCTTAAAGGATTGAAGGGTTCAAGTTGTTATGCCCTTCAAGAGGCAACATATTAAGGTATATGATACTCTTGTGAAGAAGGGCAATATGTGTGAAAACACAATAACAACTTTAGAGAGTTGTTGGATACAAAAGGGTAGAGAAAACTAGAGACAGAAACTTGTTTTGAGTTTATAAACCCTGTTCTTCAACTATACTATTCATTTTCTATCGATGATCTTTAACTAATTCAGAGTCCAATTGTACTGATATTTGGAAAGCCTATTATGAACTTTTAGTTCTTGGTTCTGAATGTTCAGATTGGACTTTGGAGGTTCATAAGTTGGCTTTTTCTTGTTTGCAACAGCTATTATTTTTTACCTTTTTCTTACAACCAGTTTTCGTGTTCTTCATGTGGTTCCGTTCCTACTGTAATTCACGTTGAGGCTTAAAAGGATCGAAACTACCCTCCTTGTGTTAGATCGAAACTACACTGTATATCAAGATGGATAAATTTCTCCGAAGTGCATTTGGTGTCACACTACTTGTAAGAAATCCCATTCGATTCAGTTGTAGTCCTTTGAGATATCAATTTTCAAAGCCGCGAACCTGATATTACCTGCCCTTTGCTGTCTCAAATAATGATCATCTACAAAAGCAATCATAACATTGTCACTAATCGTAAACTTAGGAAGGAAATCACCCTGCATTCCAGAAATAATCGAATCTAAAACAACTTTAAGTCTGTTTGATACTGCTTTTGTTATTATTTTAAAAGTAAAATTACAAATTGCAATTAGTCTCAAATCAAAAACTACTTCTGGACACAAACTTCTTAGGAATGATTTAATTCGTGTGGGAAAGAACCCAAATATAAAAATTGAACACAAAATTCAGCAATATCCAAAAAGAAAAAAGTTTAGAGAAATTACTGCTTAAGTGTGCATTATCATATAAGATAAGTCCGTAATTTGTTTGCTCAAATATTTATTTTATGAACAGTTTGCACATATTTGAGGGCTAAAGGTGAGTAGAGTTGGTAATGATACATTTAAGTAAACATTCAACAACCAAGTGGGATTGAATGGAGACCCTTGTTTGTAGCTCCAAAAAGGCATCTTTTGGAATATTAAAAGTTGCTTAATAATAATAATAATGATGATAATATAATTAAAATTCATCATGCCGACAAATCGCATATATAAGATGCGTGAAAAGATCGAACACATTGAAGAATAGTATGTTACTGGCACATTTACGGGACCAGATGTTGACTCTACCACTTTCTTTTTTTTTTTTTTTTAAATTACAATAATAACTGTGCATCAAGACTTTAGGGAACCAATTGTCAAATTAAGACTAGTCTTGCTAATTAAGACACCTAATTGTTCTAATTAATTTCTTAAAAATCATTTTCTTTAGAAATCATTGCCTCCCAAACTAGTTAAATGCTAGAACCTTCTTTTCCCCCCCAGTATGTTAAGATAACATGGATCTTGAATAGAACATAAATCTAAGTCGTACCAATTGAGTTATATCTGTTTTGAAAGAGAAAAAACATGATGTTGATTAGCTAAAAAAATGTAAGTATACATATCGATATCGGGCATTAAATATTGAAAATTTTGAGTTTTATTTTAATCTACGGATATGTATTTAAATATTCATCCAACCGGTGGAATATGCGATGATACTTCTTATAGTCTTATTACCATTATGTTATATCCCAACTAACGAAAACGGAAAGTTACTTTGCTTTTGCAATTAATATGCTAACGAAGGCATATGGGGAATGTCATAAAGCTAATTAAGTAATTAAAACCTTATGAAGATTAACATCACCAAAAGACTGATCAAGAGAGATCCACCAAATGCACAAATTCAGAAAATGATGAAAACAAAGCATCTTATATTGAGAAAAGTGAAGAAAAATCTCAAAAGCTCTGCCAGCTTCACACCGAAAGATGCCTAACCCAATCCCCTTATTTCAAAAGCATGTATATGCTTCTATCTATATTTTTATATCCAGCTTGTTTAATGTGCTTTTTATCAAGGTTTCTCAATAGCTAGATTTTAAATCCTCACATTGCCATTCTTTAATTTAATTTCAAACACATACCTATATGCTAGCTATACCTGTACTAGATAATCATTCTTCTCCAATATTCATTTTAAAATGAACTAGATTAAGTTTCTCAATATGGTATTAGAGTCTCTTAAACTAAAAGTAGAAGATTTTACTTCCATCAACATTATTTACTAATGAAATTTCCAACTCACAAAGTGGAGGTGTACCAATTGATCTATGCACCTTTGATTTATAATAGTGTTTGTGGAAAATGTTTAACATGGTTGTCTGGGTATCAAATGTTCGTACCGGTTAGCAATTGACACGTCTGCATAATTGATGACCTGTCAATTATCAAAAGGTGCATATCACATGGTTGTTAGACCACAATAGAATCTTTCATATTTGTGTTATATTCTACAAGCTTCAAGTGCAAATAATATACTAGCTAGCCTAGAAGTGTAGTGTTGTAGATATAATATAAATATTGTTTTTGGCTTTTCCTATCATGTTGCTTGACATATATATATATATATATATATATAAAGCCATGTACTAATAACATCAATAGTTGATTGTTTTACATACCCATCAAAATGAACCTCAACCCTTCTCTTATTTTCTTAATATCTTTCATTTCTACACTCCCATCCCTCATCTCATCCCAAGCTTGCAAGAATTCCTGCGGAAATACACCCATAAAGTACCCTTTCGGCACAGGCCTCGGCTGTGGAGATCCAAGGTTCCAAAAATACGTGATTTGCAGTGAACAAAAGCTGACTTTAACCACCCACACAGGTTGCTATCCAATCACAGATATTGACTACAATAAACAAGTAATTTACATCTCGGATCCATCAATGTCAACCTGCGCCTGCACACAGCCAAGCAAAGGCTTTGGCCTAGACTGGGATGCCCCTTTCTCTTTCCATGATGATTCTGTTTTCACTTTACTTGACTGCTCAACCTCTTCTTCTCCTATTTACAACACTAATTCTGAGACTCAGACTCAAAATAATGCTACAATTGTGCCTCAATGTGACAAAACAGGCGCACCCATTTGTAGCTTTTTGTATTCTTGTCAAGC
Organism: Euphorbia tirucalli; assembly: GCA_039660915.1. Taxonomy (NCBI): domain Eukaryota; kingdom Viridiplantae; phylum Streptophyta; class Magnoliopsida; order Malpighiales; family Euphorbiaceae; genus Euphorbia; species Euphorbia tirucalli. Next base: position 13,974,870 of record CM077636.1, on the reverse strand, counting down.
TATTAGCATGCTTAATCTTCCTATTTCTACCTGTTGTGTTTACACTCCTGTGGATCTCGGGCCGGCTTTCGAAATGGATTTGGAGAAGTTGCAGTGCAGTTCTTATTCTGGGTTTTATAGCTTTAATGGACAGGAAGCTAACCCTGAAAATTGGAAGTTTGGGATAGCATTGAAGTATAAGTTTAATGTGTATAATGATTATCCAAGTTCTTGTGGTGATTGTGAGAAGAGTAATGGTGTTTGTGGGTATGGTGGAGCTTATAATTCTTTTCTTTGTAATTGTCCTACTGGTTTCAACACTACTTCTGATTGTTTCTTTGGGTACAGTCACGGATCAATTCTCCTCCCGTTCCAAACAGGTACATTTATCCTTTTTTTTCACCGCAAACAAGAAAACATTTTGCATCAAGACAAATTTTATTATCATTAAGCTTTTTTATAAGATTCAAAAGTTTTTACCATATTTATATGACATTTTACAACTAGATGCATACAATCACAATTTTATAGCAACATCAAATATCTATTTTATTGTTACCCAAAGTTATAATAACAATTTTTATACTTGCAACAGCAAAAATCTTTTACTGTTAAATTTTGTATTTCTTGTAGTGTTTTCTTTTTACGTTTTTACTTTTCACAGAGAAAATCATCACGCTTGGTGTATACCAAAGTATATTAATCGACAAAAATCTAATATTATTTTAATAATCAACGATAATTTTATATAGCATGGCATTTAAGCATGACAATTTTATTGATTAAATGGTACATTTTAACAAAAATTTTAAAATTCAACGAAAGGCTTTGCCTATATAAAATCTATATGTCAAATTAAGGGTTTCAGTGCCTTTGATATTTGATGATTTCTTTAACTAATTATGAAGTTTGGGTTGCTGATTATGATATTGGCATTGTTAATTGCAGGTACTCTTTTGATCTATTTATTGGCATGCTTTCTGATTTGGGCCTTCGTAGATTCATCACTACGTTCATAACAAAAGCAAGAAAAAATTGTATTAATGCATCTTTTTGCAGATTGTTTAAAAAAAAAAGTAATTAATTAATGTGTCAATGTAACAGGTAATTTGGTGTCCTTTTTACTTTCCAGCATCTTTGTGTAAACAGTACATTGGGTGAACATAGTTGCAACATCTTTTTTCTTTTATCTATAATTATAAAAAATTTAAAAGCTAAAAAAAGGGGCAATGTCAAACTTGCCTATAAAGTAAGCTAAATAATGAATTAAGATTATCATAATAAAAGGAAAAGGGGTGTAATATTAGAAATTAGAGGTTATTAAATGGTCCATAGCAGCATAGAGAGAGTGATGAAAAATGATATAAAAACAAGTGATGGGGAATAAGATTCTTTGTATTGCATCCACTAAAGAGGAGAGCATATATTATCTAATCACTTTCATTGTAAAGCTTCTTTAATTAATTCTGTGGCCCTCCTTAATTATGTCCTCATCAACCTCTTTAATACGGATAAAGAAGCTTTATTTATGCCCTTAGTTTTTATTCTCATTTGCCTTTTTTCTAGATCAAATATTTCACAAGTTCAAAACAACCATGATTCTTTAGAACCCTACTATAAAGGATACATCACGCTTTTTAAAATGAAGCTATTAACTACATTTTGCAGCTATTAGCTTTCAATTATATATATATATATATATATATATATATATATATATATATATATATATATATATATATATATATATATATATAAAACTAATTCTTTCAAAAAAAAAAAAAAAACTAATTCTTAATTGTTGCACAAGGGGCCTAAGCCCATTTCGTAATATGGGCCTGGATCAAAAAGTACAGGCTCGTTATTTGATTACAAGCTAGGAAACCAAGGGCAGAACCTTTTGTATAAAAGGGGTAATGGAAATTAAATTGTTTTTCTCATTAATTCTGTTTTTTTGTTAAGAAAAGTCAAATCCGTGCGCAAACCGGCCCCGTTATTTACAACTTTCAAGCTACTTAGAAATTTTATTCTCATAATAATACAAGGGACTTGGAAATGGATTGAAGAAGGTGCATTTGATATGTGCAAAACAGGATAATTGTTTCGTAACGTATTTAAAATTATTTAAATCAAAGTGAATTTCATTTTGAATATTAGATTCATTATATTATTGTTATTTCTATTCAATTCAAATTATCTTTCTTATTTATCATGATATGATTTTATATTATGTATTATCTAGGGACTTACAAATTATATAAAACTATCTTTCTTGTTTTGATGCAATTTTAGTTAATTAGTCCATTTGGATTTTTTTATTTTTTTAGAAAATTTTGAGAGCACACCGGCTACAATTCCAAGAAATTTAAGCTGAGTGTAAAAACTGTTGGATATGCCCTGAGGCATTAATCCTTGTCTTTGTATCATACATTTGTACATTAATGTAAACTTTATATATTATACAATTTGTGTCAGGAAATAAAGGCATCAATCTATTTACAATATGTCTTGTGCAATATTTTAAATAGAGTATCCAATGGATATATCCATATCCATGTTGTCAAGTGTGAGGCACTTGGCAGTAAGACTGTGGATAGGGAAAACGATATGGCCATAAAATCATCCATAGTCTGTTCCAATCATGGGAATGAATGAAACTAAAGACTATTATTAACCTTGGTTGTATGGCGGTGTCTTACCGGTCATAGAACATGGAATGTCAACCAGGTTAATGGGTACATGCAAAAAGGGCATGGTACTGGATCGATCCACTTAACGGGAATCCACATGGTATCACATCACATCTGATTCTCGCGTAGTACTTGTATAAATCCTTTGACCGGACTATATGATGGTGCTGCATGTGAAGTAGCACACTTTGGTGTATGCCTAACAGGCCTGTAAAAGGGTGCCAAGTATGGGTATGTTCGGCTGTGTCAGTGAGCATGGCAGTACTATGGATATGCAGAAGGGAATGTCACTCAGTACTTTACTGAGACGATATCACCGGCTTCTTGATGAATGTTACTGATAAAAGTGTGGCCACACCCAAACAAGATTAGATCTTGTTTGTGAACATCAGTTCATTCGGGATCAAGTAATGTCCGGACACATATAGAGGGTGATCAACTATGCCTCTGTGTTGGACACCGGTATCAGTGACATGGGACATACAAGTTCAACTACTGGGTTACGGTGACAGTTTGACTGCTATCTCTGTCTTAATTGGGGGCTGCAGTGGCTTGCTAGAGCCCGCCTGTAGTCTGTGGTCCTTGGCCCACTGCCAACATAAAGACGGGCCCATTGGATCGTACACATTGAACGTCTGGACTTTAACTAGTCGGAAGTAGGGGTGAGCAAAACCAAACCAATGTCCAAAAACCGAAAATCCAAACCGAACCGAACCGAACCAAACCGATCCATTTCATAGTTTGGTTCGGTTTGGTTTAAGTTATAAAGAAGTTTGGACTTCGGTTCGGATCGGTTTGGTTCGGTTCAAAACCGAAAAACCGAATAATTAGTAAAATGTTAAAATTAATTATAAAATTAATATATACTAATTGTAGAGAATTTTAGACATTATATTCTTTTATAGTTTTATATTGTGATTTTTTTTATGCTAATTTATAGTTGTTAAAACTTGAGAGTTGAAAAAAAAAAAGGAAAAGAATTTTAGTATTTTATTGTGATGTAATAGTATTATTTAGTATTTCTATTTTTTTAAGTTAATTTTTTTGTATTTCTTTTTTTTTCTTAAACAAACTACTTATAAAAAATTTTTATTTTGATTTTTTTTTTAAAAGTTGATGTTTTTGGTTCGAGCTAGTCCAAACCGAACCGAACCGAACTAGTTCGGTTTGGACTGAACCGAACCAAAATTTAGTTTGGATCGGATTGGTTTATAAAATACAGTGTTTTTTGGATCGGTTTTTTTCGGTTCGGTTCGGTTTTTGAACCGAACCGGTCCATGCTCACCCCTAGTCGGAAGTGTGTACTTGGAGTATACAAGTTTGAAGAGAGAGAGATTTATTAATTATATTATAAATCAATTAGATTGATCAACATAATATAATTAATATTGATTTTGGCATTCTCTTAATTAATTCAATAAATTAATTTATGAGATTATTTCCTAGGTGGAAATATTTACACATGTATAGGTTTACATGTATCTCATCTTATATGTGTCTAATTTAATTCCTTGATTAATTTGATGTGTGTCAAATTAATTTTAATTTAAATGTATGTAACATATTATATGATATAATATACTTACATACATGTTGAATTAAAATGTTATTTAAAATCAAATAAAAACCAAAGAATTAAAGTGGGCTTAGGCTTGAAATGGTAAGCCCACTCTTTCATCATGTCTTGGCCGAAATTCATGGTGGCTTTAGGGCAAGGATGATGAGTCTTTAAGATGAGAAGAGTGAGTCATTGTTGGACAAAAGGTAATGATCAAATGGGTGAGTCATGGTGGACTTTTGGTTAGCAAAGTTGGACTTTACTAACTTGGATATTTTTTGTCATTATGATTAAAGCAAATGAGAAAATATCCCATCTCCTTTTGATCACCTCTTGGCCGAATTCTTCATGTCATGTGGCAAGGAAGATAACTCATTTTGAGACAAATTGTGATGAGTGAATTGCTCTCTCCCTCTCTTCTTGAAAGTTTCGAGTCACTAGCACGGGTTTCAGTCCGAGAACCGTTCGTGTGCGCATCGGTGGAGGAAATCTATACTTGATTTCTGCAATCTTCTTCTATCTCTTACGAGATATCTTGGTAAGACATTTATACTCCTCTTTTGTGTTTTGTTTTTGATTTTCACTACTTAAGCTCCCGGGACCCGGATTCGAGGAAATCGACGCGTGTTTCCGCACTTTTATCCGTCGGTTTCCCGTGACGAATCCCAGCAGAAACAAAAAAAAAAATAATAATATTAGTATATCTCTCTGATCAATTAATGAATTTTGTTATATATTTTCTACATTCCAGATTGATAGCTTACTTTTATCTTTTACGTAAATTAAGAAAAAATAGTTAAGTTAGTTAAAAGATAATTTTTATACCTCCTCTATTCTAAATATATGTCGTTTTAGTTTTTTTTGTTTGTTCTTTTTTATATGTTGTTTTATAATACTTATGCACTTTTGACCTTATTTTCTCAAATTTATTCTTATTTATTTCAAGAGATATGAGAATATCATATGGTAATTAAAAACAAAAAAAATTTATTAATGGTAAATTAGTCATTTTAATAACTTAATTAATTCTTCATTGGTTTTGGTGAACAACCTTAAACGACATATATTTAGGAACAGAGGGAGTATATGATATTCATATTTTACCCTTATTTAACTAACTAATAGAAATAGATGCGTATTAATTTATGTTGCGCAAAAATAAACCGGAAACGGAAACGGACACCAGAAAACTCTACTTCTAAAAAACATAGGGAACAAAAACTATGGGAAACATGTAAATTATATTTATAACTATTAAAACTATAAAAATGTATTTATATAATTATTTTTTGTAGAAAATAGAAAATGCATTCAATAAATAAATTCATTTAATATTTTTAAATATAAAACTAATTTAACATTATATTATGATATTTTGAATTTATAAAAGACTACAAGAGTCAAAGTAAAAATAGCTACTTAGAATTAAAAGAAATATCAAATAAGAAGTTCAAATTAGCAATTAAGAGTTTTGAATTGAAGAGTAAGTTTTAGTTTGGTATTTAACATTTTGGGATGAAAAGAGTACATGTATCTCACTTAATTATATATCAAGCCTTTCCATTTCAGTTCCTCAAGGATGAATAATATTCAAGAAAGGTCTCATGATGACTCGAATGAATTGCGGAGTGGGACAATGTCACCAACTAAGCTGAGGATGAAGTCTATGCCAGCTGATCACCACAACAGGAAGAAAGATGAATCAAACAACAATTCTTCAAAAGCCAAGGTTCGTAACTTGGTATTCCTATGTCTATTACTGCAAGATTTTGATTTGGAATTTTCTAATATGTTTACAAAATATTTGAATCTGTTCAATTGCTTGGTTATTTTCCTTTGCATACAACTTTAACCTCCAATATTAGTTGAAAGAATCATATACTTGGAATATCACATTCCTCAATGAACATTATATAATAATATAATTACAAAATGAGTACTAAACAATGTCTATAATCATTCTCAATTGAGACTAATTTTTCCCACAAAAAGATATTGAAACAGGGAGAACCTGTATTCAGAGTTTGATCTTTAAAAGTTCCATTTCATTCTTTCAACTCCTATGTTTTTTCCCCCTTTAGATTTTCCAAAATCAGTATAACCCTTCCCCTCTAACAGCATTCTCGCCTTGCCCGAGTATATCCTACAACAGCAAGGCAAGTCGGTATCTGTTCTCACAACTACAACACAAAAAGAACTTTTGTACGTTGAACATATCAGCATCAGAAATCCAGCATAGACGTTGAATCGCTCTGATTATGTACAGAATCTGCAAAACTTTTTTACTTTCTTCTTCATCTAACCATCTGTCATCTCATATTGCAGCACTGGGGGTTTCCATTGCGTAATTTGTCCCATAGGCATATCATCTGTCTTGGAGATTGATAATGAGCAGTGTAATATTCTTCTATGCATCCAAACTGGCAAAACTTCAAGCTATGCACATACTCTACGGATTTCGAACTATTGAACTTTTCCACCCACATTCCCATGCTCACATCTTCCATTTTAAATAACTGCACCAAAAACGCGTTTATTCAGGTTAATCGTACTGCCTACAACTTACATATATACAACACAACATAAATGAGAGAGAGCGGTGATATGATGACTTAACATACTCTCAATTTATGTGTTTGAAACTCTGCCACTATAAATTCAGCAATGTCGGATGACACAATGTAACCTGGACCATTTGCATAGGGCGGGTACTCTTCCTCTGGCCATTCCTGAGTTAGGAGCAATTGAACAGATTATTGTCAGCAATTAACTTTCAATCAGGCAACATTTCATAAATCCACAAACACATGTTTCTAGCTTTACAATGAGATAGATATTCCTATCAATTACAAAAACTGAGTGCACCAGTTAAAATTTTCCCATCAAATTCTCACAAATTTTGCAGAACAATATACCTCAAATGTCACAGCCCATTTACCACTACGCAAAGGCTTGTGGTTGTAGTTGATGTTTCCAATGTATAAACTTCTATCTACATGTACCTTCTCTGCTTCTTTGATCACAGCATCCACCCTCACAAAAGTGTCATCATCGCACTTCATAATATACTTCGCAGCTACATCTCGAACCTAGAAACAATAAACGAAAAATGGCAACGAATACAATTCTTCTTAGCCAGCTGATAAGAGATACGATAGTGATATGAAAAGCAAGGAATTAGATACGTGAAAGTTCAGCAAACAAGAAACAAGATGAAGTAGCAGCCAATCCATCTTTGCTCGATCACTCACCCCATATTCACAGATTGCAACAGTCTTCAACACAACGAGGTCATAATTGTCCATGTATGGAACTATAACAATATCACCAAAATAATCGGCTTCTTTCTTTAGCTCTATGTTTATTTCCTTTCTTCCATTCTGTTGAACAATGGATAGTTTCTGGTCATTATTAACATTCTCAACTAACAATTTTAAAGAGGATATGGTTTATAAAATTAAGCATGATTTTTTTTTCCATCCTCACCAGAGCTACAAAAAACCGAGCAACAACTTTGGAAGATCTTATCAACTTATGCTGCATCCAGGTTTTCCTCACAGCCATCCGCTCAGCAAAATGGTTGCCAGCCGAGAGAATGCCAACGAAAAGCTCCACTTGCCCGTCAAGAATAGGAGGTGCTTGCCACTTACTGGACATTTCAAGATGCTGTTGTGGCGAAAAGCTTGGATGTGAGGAAGGTAAAGAAGCAGCAAAAACAGAATGCACATCAACATCCCCATTCAAATATAACCCAGTGGCATCCTCAAGAACAAATCCCTGTAACATAAAAAAAAATAATTAACAAGCTCAGCGGTTCTATATTTGTCAAGAGGACAAGAATTTTGTACATTCTCAAGTCTACTCACAGTACGATATGGAAAAGAAGTTATATGTCTCCCATCAACATTGATGTGGTAACCTTCCAAGCCAGCACTCACAGTAAGAACAAACAATTTCCCCTCAGCAAATGGGAATGGCCAATTGTATAAGATCTTCTTCTTCCTTCCTATCAGTCTATTCAACCACCACGAGGTCTTCGAATCTTCAGAGTTACTATCATCATCTCGAAGCCATTTCTCACATTTCACCTGCCCATCAACTTCAAATAAAAAAAAAAATAACACTAAAGTCCCACTAACAGAATAATAATATAGAATTGAGGGCAAAACACAAGAGATTGAGACAGATGGTTGATTCACAGAGCAAATTGAGCTCCTACATTAAACTACGAAAGGTTTTTTTTTTTTTTTCCAAGGCCTCAAACGCATGCCAACAATAAGAATAATGGATAAATGCCAGGTGAGAGTACCAACTATGAAATAGACAAGAAGCAGTACGAGACAAGACATCATTTTCAGGTAATTCCGCAATAGCCTTAACAATGAATGAAATCCAATATCTAACTAAAAAATTACAATTCACAGCAAAACTAACAAAAGAAAACTCATTATTGAGCTGAATTTGCAGGAATAACTTGCAGAACAAAATTACTTACTCACCAGTTTCCTCATCAGCCCGAGAACTCCATCCCTCGCACCTCAACCCATTTCCCCATTGCATTCTATAGCAAGTATTCTGCTCAATCACGGGTTTGCCACTCCAATCGCCCTTCAATCGCGGATTAAAATGAAGGATTCTCGGCGGGTCTTCTCCGTCAACGGTCTTCAATCCCTGTAACTCCATCATGAACTGTGACACCATCAATTCCTCCTCCCCTTCCTTCAGAACAGCAATTTTGGGGTCCTTCTCCGGGTGGGCCCATCTCGGAATCGCCACCACCGTTATGTGCGAGCCCAGAGTCAGTCCACAAGGGAGCTCCATGATCCGGTTGCGTGCCAAAAACTCCGACCCGGATAAAGCAATTGAATGCGGGCACTGTTCGGTGCGATTGTCGGTGGCGATGCTATCATTGATAGAGCGTCGTTGAATTTTACCGGATTCCAAGTCCTCCCATAGTTTCTTCCCCGCCAGCCAGGCCTCTTTAGCAGCCTTGTGAAGCAAAGAGAATTCATCGGAAGCATCAGCGGAATCGAAAATAGTACCGTTGAAAAAAAGACCCGACAGTCTCCTCGTTTCTCGCATTCGCCTTGCAGGTGACCGATGAAGGACCGGCAGAGGGTCGAATAAAGTCAGCTGAAGTTCATCATTTCCGGCTAGTAAAGTCCTGGGCAAAGCATCGCCGAAAGAGCCATCGCCGGGAATGGACCCATAATCAAACCCTTTGAAAACGAGAGGAATTTCAAGGCTCATAAAGAGCAAGCAAAAGAGAAGAACACCCATCAAGGCCTGTATCAATGTGAGTCGACTCAGAGACACGAAAGACTCGAACTTGACTCGCTTCATTGTCGGTGCCTCGATAGATAAACACAAAAAACTGTGAAAAAAAAAAAAAAGAAGTTGAAATTTGTCAAATGGGTGAGCAAGTAATGGGGCTCCTTATATACTTTGCTCTTGAAACCCTAAAACCTAAATTTGAAGGAAACTTGGGTTGATTAAGCTACTTAATAAACAGAGGAAACGCACGCTCTTTACCAGGAAGAAAAAGAATAACTGCCATTAAAAGAAGGAAACCGAATCATGCAAAATCGTTTAACCTCTCACTAAACTTCATTTATTTTTCTTAATCCCCTGACCCGTTTTGACATGTTTCCACCTGAATTAAACGACACCGTTTCACGAGTTTTTTGGGTTCCTTTTTAAGTAACTATTTGCTATTAACGTCTTCTTACTATTACTGATATTTCTAACAAAAATAATTGCCAACATATTTCTTACAAAAAAATAATATCAATTTATTTATTAGATAAATTAGATTTAATTACTAGTGGTCGGTAAATAATTATATTGGAGAAAAAAAGTTCATATGCGATGGTGGACTGCACAGCACATTCTATTCAATTCACTTGGTGGTAGTGGTGGCGGCCTAGTTGTCATTCCCCTTCACACGTGATTTATACTGTGGTGTTACTATTCTTTTTTTCTTTTTAATTATTTAAGTAATTACTATTGTTATTAAAAGCTACTTTTCTATTTTTTTAAAAAAATAGGTAAGTGTGGAATTTATGAATAAATTGACCGTTGGAAGAAAATTTTGAAGTTGGGGGGTGGATGGGTGGTAGGCCTTTTTTAATAAATTAAAATTATAATCGTTAGATTTGTCTGCTTTTGTGTAATGATTTTTCAATTTTGAATAATTGAAGTTACTTGTCAATGTCATGCCAATAACTTAAGCACGTAATTTAAAAAAAAAAAAAAAAAAACAAAAGAAAATAATACTAAATAATTCAGTGAAAAGTAGGGAATAGTGATGTCTGATTGAGACATGAAACAAAAATATTGGGCTCTTAATTCAATATTTCATGTGTAATTTTAATTCTCATAATAATTATATAAATAAATATTATTCTTCATGACCACAGATGTCAAAATCGATTAGAATGGTGTTTTTATTACTCCGTTACGTGCCGTCAACATCTAATTTATAAACTTTTCTTATTGCGATAGCTGTGAATTTAAACAACTTTCCTTAACAAAACTCACTAGTATCACAAATATAAATTTAAAGTATAGAAATAAATATTCATGCAAAATTATTTAAATATATATTTAATAATACGATAAGAGTAAAATAAGTAAAAAATTTACAATTATGCTTTATCGCATTTTGAGTAAATTATTCTTGTAAATGTTACACTTATAGCACATAGATTTTAACATTTTTCATAGTTTGACACACAATAAGATTTCATTTTGTAATAGTACTATACATCAACTTGCATGTAATTTCACACATAAATTATGACATGCTATCAAATATAAAAGGCCGAATGCATCATTTGTCTCCTGTACTTGACACTAAACGTTTACTGATCTCCAGAACTTACATAAAATTCAGTTTGCCTCCTCAACTTGACAAAACCAATCCAAAATCTCCCATAAATCTAACATGGCATTGGAATTTCTTTCACGAGTTCGGTAATGTTTGAAATTAAAATCTAGTGTCATGTTAGATTTAGAAGAGACTTTGGATCCGTTTTATCAAATTAAGGGACGCAAATTCATGTAAGTTCAAAGGGTCAATAAATATTTAATGCCAAATACTAGAAAAATGATGTATTCAGCCAAGATAAAATTAATAAATGACACAGTTTGATTTAAGCTAAAAAAATTAATTGTTTATGAGTCGCATTGATATTAAAATTACATGTTTGCCTTTAAATAATTTTCTCTCATCCCAATTAATATCTTACTTTCTCTTCTACCTTATTCAACCACCTTCTTCTTATACGTAACTCTCCATTTCAATCCACTAATGACAAAGAAATTTTATAATATTTCAGAATATATACTCCCTAAATTATAAAAATACCAAAATTGTAATTTTCCTGGACATATTGAATCATTTTTCCGTTATTGCACTTAATTTTATTATCCCATTGTTGATAACTGAAATCAAGAAATTCTCTTCTCTTCACAAACTCTCTTCGACCCCTCTCCCTCTCCCTCTCTCTCCTCTCTTCTTTTCTCTCTCCGACCAATTTCACCAAAGAGACACCAATCTTCCAAATTTTAACTTTAAATGGATATCTTGTAATTCTGAGAGCTTGCTCGTTCAAATAAATAACAAGAAAAATTAAATTTCATGTTATTAATTTCTACCTTGGAGCCAAAAGGTATGTGATTCCACGAAAATAATCCTGTGACATTGAAATTAATTTCCTGCTTGAATTGTCAAGGCAGAATGGAATCCAATCTTATGTATTGGGCTTTATTGTGCTTTGTGAGCCGATGTAGCCCGTTATTTGAATAGAAAACTTACTTTTTGTACTTTTTCATATAGGGAGGAATTTGGGCAAGTTTGGAAACGTATGAACAAGATCCCCTGAAAACTAAAGTAATGGAAAATTAAGTTTGTCCAGATGATGCTACAAGCTACATGCACAACCTCGGGGAGCAGAATCCGGTTATAACCGAAAATTGAACCGAAATAAAACAAATTAAAAAAAAATATATTTGGTTCGATTATTTAGCTATTATAGTTTGGTTTAGTTTGGTTTTAATTTTAAAGATTTTCAATAATCAATTATTGTGTTTGTTTTTCACATAAAAAATTCCGGTTATATTAAAACGGTACCCAATCTAAATTCAAATGCAATATTAAAATATATTTTATATATGTTTTTATGTAATATTTATTTATTTTTTTTTTTACAAATTTATTTCTTTGATCTATTATATTTAACACAATTATGAAATCAGACCAGCCGAGCTGGTTGGACTGGATTCGACCAAAATTAGAGGTGTATCCAGTCAGTTTTCAGCCAACTGTTTGTTTGGTAAAAACTCGATCAATTTACGATTGACGGTTCAATGAACCAAAAAAAGTATACCGGACCGGTTTTCTGGTTCTACCAGACTATTTTATTATAAAAATTATTTTAATTAATAATGTACGTATTATTTTTAGATTTTTTTAAAAGACAAAATATTATTTTTATCTTCAAATTATTTTAAATTAAAATGACATTTAATTGAAATTATAAAAACTATATCAAATACATGGAGTTTTTTTAATTAATATATCGTGTTTAAAATCCTTAGTTTTAAAAAATTATAATAAAAATATTCAAAATTTTCACATGTTATAAACTTAAATGACATAAATATATTATTATTTTAATATATTTCTTAAATCCGGTTAATTTCGGATTAATTCCAATTAAATCCAAAATTCATGAATCCATCATTTCATCGGTTCGATGACTAGTCCGGGTTTAAAAACCATGATATTTAATATAACCATAATAATATTTTACCTTTTTTATATATTTTTTACAGTTATTATGCTTTTTTTTTGTAATTTTTTATTCATTATAAAAATTTTTGGTTATTATTTTGTTAGTAACCAAACCGAAATGTAAAATTTTGGTTTCGTTATATTTATTTATTTCATAATTTTGGTTCAGTTTAATTTAAAAATATAAAAATTTAGTTTATTTTTGTTCGGAAACTAAACTGACCAATGTTGACTCGTGGGCATTAGAGACACGACTCTATAATAAGGCACTGTTTAGGAGCAATGAAAGCTACATTGGATTTACACTTAGCAGCCAAGAAAAGGAACCACAAAATAAGCCAAACTGCTACTCAAACTTTTTTGGTTCAGCTGTTAGTTAATGATTGTTGTTTTTGCTGTTTGTTGTTTGTTGTTGTAGTAAGCTGCTAGTTATTCGCTAACTGATTGATAGTGTTTAATAAATTTATTATCAAACGTTACTGTTAAGATATAAAAAGATTAATATAGACATATATTTTATACTAGTATAAAATAATTACACAAAAATAAAAATATCACATAAATATTAATAACAATAATTACATAATTAGACAATCTAAAAATAATTTTTAACTTATTATATATTTTAAAAATTATTATTTTCATAAAATAGAAACTTTATAAGTGTACAAAAATAATTTAAATTCTAGTTTCATCTACGTAAACTACACCAAAATAATATGTTTTTAATCTTTGACTAAATTAATATATACAAATTTTTTTTTAAAAATGACATTAGCATAAATAAATTAATTTGAAGAATTATTTCACCTAATTTTGCAATATTTATAAACATAAAAAAAATTTCATAAAAAAGGATTTATGTATCTATATAAAAGTCTAATTTATTATTTTAGAATGATTAAATTTATAAAAACCAAATAATTATAAAAAAAATTTCGCAAAGAGTTTTAAAAAGAAACTTTTTGTGAAAAATTTTCTACAAAACAACTAAAAACTGTTATTTAATAAATTTAACCAAACACTAAGAACCCACATCTTCCCATCGAGAAAAACGTATTGCAATGCTCATAAACTAACAATCATTCAGCGATGATTATTAACAATTTCACTACAAAACACTAGAGGTACACCTCGGTTACACCACTTTTACACAAGCCAAATCTATTGGAAATTCCGGCGCCACTCATATACTTGGAATATCACATTCCTCAATTAACATTATAAAATAATATAATTACAAAATTACTACAAAACAATGTCCATAATTATTCTCAATTGAGACTAATCTTTCCCACAAAAAGATATTCAAACAGGGAGAACCTGTATTCAGAGTTTGATCTTAAAAGTTCCATTTCATTCCTGCAACTCCTATGTTTTTCCCCCTTAAAATTTTACAAAATAAGAATAGCCCTTCCCCTCTAACAGCATCGTTGCCTTGCCCGAGTATATCCTGCAACAGCAAGGCAAGTCGGTATCTGTTCTCACAACTACAACACAAAAAGAACTTTTGTACGTTGAACATATTAGCATCAGAAATCCAGCATATACGTTGAATTGCTTTGATTATGTACCAGAATCTGCAAAACATTTTTACTTTCTTCTTCATCTAACCATCTGTCTGTCATCTCATATTGCAGCACTGTGGGTTTCCGTTGCATAATTTGTCCCATAGGCATATCATCTGTCTTGGAGATTGATAATGAGCAGTGTAATATTCTTCTATGCATCCAAACTGGCAAAACTTCAAGCTATGCACATACTCTCCAGATTTTGAACTATTGAACTTTTCCACCCATCACATCTTCCATTTTAAATAACTGCACCAAAAACGCATTTATTCAGGTTAATCGTACTGTGTACGACTTACAAATATACAACACAACATAAATAAGCGAGAGCAGTGATATGATGATTTAACATACTCTCAATTTATGAGTTTGAAACTCTTTGCCACTATAAATTCCGCAACATCAGATGACACAATGTAACCTGGACCATTTGCATAGGGCGGGTACTCTTCCTCTGGCCATTCCGGAGTTAGGAGCAATTGAAGATTATTGTCGGCAATTACCTTTCGATTAGGCAACATTTCATAAATCCACAAACAAATGTTTCTAGCTTTTATAATTAGATACGTGAAAGTTCAGCAAACAAGAAACAAGATGAAGTAGCAGCCAATCCATCTTGCCCCATCACTCGCCCCATATTCACAGATTGCAAGAGTCTTCAAAACAACGAGGTCATAATTGTCCATGTATGGAACTATAACAATATCACCAAAATAATCTGCTTCTTCTTTAGCTCTATGTTTATTTCGTTTCTTCCATTCTGTTGAACAACGAATAGTTTCTGGTCATTATTAACATTCTCAACTAACAATTTTAAAGAGGATATGGTTTATAAAATTAAGCATGATTTTGTTTTCCATCCTCACCAGAGCTACAAAAAAACAGAGGAACAACTTTGGAAGATCTTATCAACTTAAGCTGCATCCAGGTTTTCCTCACAGCCATCCGCTCAGCAAAATGGTTGCCAACCGAGAGAATGCCAACGAAAAGCTCCACTTGCCCGTCAAGAACAGGAGGTGCTTGCGACTTACTGGACATTTCAAGATGCTGTTGTGGCGAAAAGCTTGGATGTGAGGGAGGTAAAGAAGCAGCAAAAACAGAATGCACATCAACATCCCCATTCAAATATAATCCAGTGGCATCCTCAAGAACAAAATCCCTGTAAACATAAAAAATAATAATTAACATGCACAGCAGTTCCATATTTGTCAAGAGGACAAGAATTTTGTACATTCTCAAGTTTACTCACAGTACGATATGGAAAAGAAGTTATATGTCTCCCATCAACATTGATGTGGAACCTTCCAAGCTAGCACTCACAGTAAGAACAAACAATTTGCCCTCAGCAGATTGGAATGGCCAATTGTACAAGATCTTCTTCTTCCTTCCTATCAGTCTATTCAACCACCACGAGGTCTTCAAATCTTCAGAGTTACTATCATCATCTCGAACCATTTCTCACATTTCACCTGCCCATCAACTCAAATAAAAAAAATAACACTAAAGTCCCACCAACAGAATAATAATATAGAATTGAAGGCAAAACACAAGAGATTGACACGGAGCAAATTGAGAACCTACATTAAACTATAAAAGGGGTTTTCTTTTCTCTATTTTTTTTTTAAAAAAAGAAGGCCTCAAACGCATGCCGACAATAAGAATAACGGAGAAATGCCAGGTGAGAGTAACAATTATGAAATAGACAAGAAGCAGTACGGGTCAAGACATCATTTTCAGGTAATTCCACAGTAGCCTTAAGGAAGAATGAATCCAAGATCTTACTTAAAAATTACAATTCACAGCAAAACTCATTATTGAGCTGAATTTGCAGGAATCGTAAATGAATTCCAGAAAAATTACTTACCACTCACCAGTTTCCTCATCAGCCCCAGAACTGCATCCCTCGTACCTCAACCCATTTCCCCATTGCATTCTATAGCAAGTATTCTCTCAATCACGGGTTTGCCACTCCAATCGCCCTTCAATCTCGGAATGAAGGATTCTCAGCGGGTCTTCTCCGTCGACGGTCTTCAATCCCTGTAACTCCATCATGAACTGTGACACCATCAATTCCTCTTCACCTTCCTTTAGAACAGCAATTTTGGGGTCCTTGTCCAGGTGGGCCATCTCGGAATCGCCGCCACCGTTATGTGCGAGCCCAGAGTCAGTCCACAAGGGAGCTCCATGATCCGGTTGCGTTCCAAAAACTCCGACCCGGATAAAGCAATTGAATGCAGGCACGGTTCGGTGCGATTGTCGGCGGCGATGCTATCATTGATCGACCGTGGTCGAATTTTACCCGATCCCAAGTCTTCCCATAGCCTCTTTAGCAGCCTTGTGAAGCAAAGAGAATTCATCGAAAGCATCAGTGGATAAAACAGGAATGAAAGCTAAATAATGAAAGCTAAAGAGCGGAGAATGGAATAGAGGGTTACGTTGGATTTACACTTAGCAGCCAAAAACAGGAACCACAAAACAAGCCAAACTGCTACTTAATTTACTAGGACCTCAATCACGTCTTCTACTTGAGAGAGACACATATTGCAATGCTCATAAATTGACAATCATTTAGCGATGAATACTAAGAATTTCACTACAAAACACTAAAAAGTACACCTCGGTTACACCACTTCTACACAAGCCAACTCTGTTGGAAATTCCCCGTCGCTCTCGCCTCCCCCTTCTTGTCCTTTTTCTATTCTCTAATTCTTCATGCTTCATTACACATATATATATACATCCAACATTATTCATCATTTCTCACTCAAAAAATTAAACTTACAAAGATGGTTTTTATAGACAGTTTTCCGGCTGTGAGCAAATGTACATCCATCGGCAGAGAAAAACACACGGTGGTGGCCGACATGGACGGGACTTTGCTTGTTGGCCGGAGCTCCTTTCCTTATTTTGGTCTAATTGCCTTCGAGGCCGGCGGTGTTTTTAGGCTTCTTTTCTTGCTGTTAGCCTCGCCGTTAGCAGGAGTTTTGTATTACTTTGTTTCGGAATCTGCTGGTATCCAAGTTTTAATCTTTGCTACCTTTGCTGGGATGAAAGTTTCGGACATTGAATCGGTGGCACGTGCGGTGCTACCGAAGTTCTATTCGAGTGATCTTCATCCTGAAACCTGGAGAGTGTTTTCTTCCTGCGGGAAACGTTGTGTTCTAACAGCGAATCCGAGGATAATGGTGGAATCATTTTTGAAGGATTTTTTGGGTGCGGATTTGGTTTTGGGTACTGAAATTTCAACCTACAAAGGTAGAGCTACTGGTTTTGTGAGCAGGCCTGGTGTTCTTGTAGGTGAAAACAAGGCTAATGCTCTCCTTCAGGCTTTTGGAGATTCAAAACCAGAGATTGGACTGGGTGATAGGCATACTGATGCTGCCTTTATGTCCATCTGCCAGGTAATTAGTTAGTTTCCAATATCACAAATTAATTACATTAAACATTTCGTAACATTAATCAAAATTAGATAGTATAATAAAAAAATTTCTCATAACCTTGTCCATCATCTTAAACTTCAATGTATTATCAAAGCAATCTAGATCAAAATGTTTACTTTAATAACTCTATTTATTTAATTATATTTTAATACAAAATAAGGTATTTAATTTCTTAATTGTACATCCTTCACCCTTCAAGTTGAAGAATTAATCACATAAAAAAACTATATGTTGGAGATATAAAAAAAAAATATTTTTTTGAACCTTAAGCAATAGGTTTTATGTTTTAGTTTAAATGGTAATTACTTCATACTTACAAGTTTAAATTTTGCAAATTATACTAATATTTAACTTTTGTAATCATTTCAATTTCTCTAGGTAATTTATTCTATGGAGTTTAAAGTTTTTCAAAATAACAACTAAGTGATTAGTTTTATTAGAAATGTTGGTCAAAATTGTATCCACCAATTATGTCACAGCGTGTATTTTAGGAACAAATAATATTAAGGATTATATTTTGCCAAAAAACAAAAGTGCCAAGTACAAGTATTACAGACATTAAACCAATCTATCAATCTGATAAATTTAAGCAAGTTGAAATCATGGTTTATGTGATATATAATTAATTACCTACTGAAATTTGTGTTATAATACAGGAGGGTTACCTTGTGCCGAAGGAGCCAGAAGTAAAACCAATAACAAATGACAAGTTACCGAAACCCATAATCTTCCACGATGGAAGGCTAGTTCAGAAGCCTACGCCATTAATGGCACTTCTTATAATTTTCTGGATCCCCATAGGCTTCATTCTAGCCTGCTTGAGAATCGCAGCAGGAGCACTTCTGCCCATGTCGATGGTCTACTACGCCTTCTTAGCACTCGGAGTGCGAGTCACTGTCAAAGGAAACCCTCCTCCCCCAGCCCAAAAATCAACTGGCCAAACCGGCGTCCTCTTTGTTTGCTCCCACAGAACCTTACTCGACCCAATATTCCTCTCCACCGCCCTCGGCCGCCCTATTGCCGCCGTCACATACTCCGTTTCTCGTCTTTCTGAAATCATCTCCCCCATCAAAACAGTTGCACTTAGCCGCGACCGAGCTACAGACGCATCAATGATCAAAAAGTTACTCGAAGAAGGAGACTTAGCCATATGTCCTGAAGGAACTACTTGTAGGGAGCCATTTCTTTTGAGGTTTTCGGCTTTGTTTGCTGAATTGACGGACCAAATTGTGCCGGTGGCTATGGTGAATAAAATGAGCATGTTTCATGGGACTACAGCTCGGGGGTGGAAAGGGATGGATCCGTTCTACTTCTTTATGAACCCTAGCCCGGCTTATGAGGTCACTTTTTTGAGCAAATTGCCGCATGAATTGACCTGCAGTTCAGGGAAATCGAGCCATGAAGTGGCTAATTACATACAGAGGGTGATTGCTTCTACACTTTCGTATGAATGTACTAATTTTACTAGGAAAGATAAGTACAAAGCTCTTGCGGGAAATGATGGCACTGTGGTTCAGAAGCCTAAGCTGAAACCCGATAAAATTATGGGCTGCTGATTCTAATGTTGAACTTAATTGATTTTGTTCGAGTCACAAGTTTGATTTCATGTGTCTGTATGAGAATATGGAAGTACCCTTATTGTGGTACTGCATGTCTGTCTTATGCAATTTGAGAGAAGTCAGCAGTGCTTCTCCTTCAGTGCTAAATTGTAGTATAATTCCATATTTGTTACACATGATATTTGGAGAATAAAAGGACTAATTAGAGCAACATATATACTTCCTCCGTTTTTTATTATATGATATTTAAAGTTGTTCATTAAGACCAATGAAAAATTAATTAGCTTATTAAAATGACTAGTTTACCCTTAATACTTCTCTCCTAAAACCTTATTTTCCATGCAAAAATTCTCTTCATTCTTAATTATCAAAATTTAATGTAGTATTTTTTGCATTAAATAATGAACCTCTCTCATACTTTAAATAAGGGTAAATATGAGAAAATATGATAAAAAATGCATTGGTAATGTAATGTGTCAAATAAAAAAAAAACAAAATGAAAAACCTAAAACATCGTATAATAAAAAACAGAGGGTGTATATGATACTCTTGTATTTTGCTTGTTGTGATAGATTCATATTGGAAAATTGATATAATTAAATTCAGTATGTTCAAAGAGAAAATGTTTCGAACAATATAAAGTAAATTCGACTATTAGCCAATAACCAAACACAATTCTTTCTCAAAATAATATTAAATTGCTTTTTTCCTTGTACTATATATTAATTCATCATCTAATGATATTTTGGGTTTATTTGTATGGTTCCGATGAGTTTTTTCTCTTTCAATTAATCCAATAAATGGTGTTTGGTCAGAATTCTAAAAAGGCTGTTAACTTTTTTAAGAAAATCAAATAGTTGTTCAAGGAAAGTTTCAATTTAGAATATTTCAGGAAAATTCATCCTACTTCTATGGCTTTGAAAAATTACTCTTTCTAACTAATTCATTAAAATAAGACTTCATTAATTCCTAGAGAAACTTTCCTCTCTAGTTTCTGCCTACACTTCCATTTCCTTTCCAAATCAAATCATCAATTACATTCTTTTCTTTTTTTAAAAAAAAAAATCAAATCTCATTCCTCATCTTTGTTTTTTTCATTTTCCTCCACTGGTATTTGAATTTTTAAGAATCCAAAGGCTCTGTAGAAAATCAAGTTAAATAAAAATGTCACGAACATTGAGCACTGGGGACTCAGCTGAGCTTGAAGGAAACCTAACGCTCTCTGATCGCTTGAAAGTCTTCAAAAGCTCTAAATTTGATCCTGATTCTTACGTCGTCTCCAAATGCCATAGCGTAAATGAGAAGGTCCTCTGTCTTTCTCCTTCAGAAAACCATTTTAATTAATTATATGGCCTAAAAGTAATTAGGATCGTGATTAGAATATTTGGGGGGTTGATTAATATAATTAATGAAAGCTTATTATGTTGATGGCAGGAAATAAGGCATATGTTTTCTTATCTTGGTGAGTTAAAGAAGGCATCTGCAGAGGAAATGCGTAAATGTGTTTTTGCCAATTATTCTGCATTCATACGGTAACAACACTTAGCAAAGTTGTGAATGTGCTTTACCAGAATTATAGTTCACCTTTCTCTGGCTTGTTAGGATAATAGGATTCTTTTTTCCTATAAAATTTAGTTTAATAGATGCAATTAGAGCCACCTAAAACCAGTAGGCTTTTATTTCTTGATCAGGGTTTGTGTCCTGAGCGAAGCTCATAAAGTTTTATACTCTTGATTTACTTGAATGTGCTGATTCACAAAAATTTTGATATTGTTTAATGCTTTTGTTCCGTAATTAAACTGTTTCAGTACATTATTGTCTAAACTTGTAGTGGATATGAGGTATCTTGTAGCTTGCAGTTCTTTGGTAGAGGTGGCTTAGTACTTTGATCTATGCATTGGTTGGAAAGTTGCAGCAGTTTAAAAAAAAAAAAAGCAAGTTTATCTTCCATTAAATGAAGATGATTCCACTTGTAGTATATCCTAGTTTATGTTTCTTAATGAGAAAACAATCGGCATTGTTTCCATTTGTAGCACATCAAAGGAAATTTTAGCTCTTGAAGGACATCTTCTTTCCATGAGGAATCTTCTATCAACTCAGGCAGCTCTAGTTCATGGTTTAGGAGAATGTGTTTGCATTGAATCATTGTGGGATCATTCTGAAGAATCCATAGCAGAGGACCAATCAGACTTCGAGAGTAAAGAACTTTCAAAAGGAGAAGATTGGTTAATAGAATTCCTGGAAACCCTTGATGTACTATTGGCTGAGAAGAGAGTGGATGAAGCTATGGCAGCCCTTGAACAAGAAGAAAAGTTAGTGAAAGAAGCCAGTAGGAAGAACACATTAAGCCCAAGTGCACTCCTTATGTTGCAGACTGCAATCAGAGAACAAAGACAAAGATTAGCTGATCAGCTTGCAGACACAATATGCCAACGTTCTACACGTGGAGTAGAGCTTCGTGCATCTGTTATAGCTCTCAAAAAACTCGGAGATGCTCCCCGTGCCCACACTTTGTTACTCAATTCTCACCAACAGAGATTGCAGGCTAATGTGCAGGGTCTTCGCTCACACAATGGAGGAGTATATACATGTGCTCTTGCCCAGCTTTTCTTTTCAACCATCGCACAGGCTGCAACTGATTCCTTGGCAGTGTTTGGAGAGGAACCAGCATACATGTCCGAGCTTGTAACTTGGGCTGTTAAACGGACTGAGGTTTTCTCTCTTTTTCTGAAAAGGAATGTCCTGGCTTCTTCAGCATCTGCAAGGGGCCTAAGGGTTGCTTCCGAGTGCATTCAGATATGCTTGGGTCATTGTTCTCTGCTGGAGGCTCGTGGATTGAGCCTATCTCCTATTTTATTGAGAACTTTTAAGTCCAGTGTTGAGCAAGCATTAAGTTCTAATTTAAAGAGAATTGAACAGACAAGTGCTGCACTGGCTGCTGCAGATGACTGGTTGCTTGCTTATCAACCAGTTTTTTGTAATGCAACGCAATCTAGACAAACGCTTTCAAGTAGTGCTAACCGATTCAATTCAATGGTCCAGGTGACTAATTTCACATCCTCATTAATAATATCACAACATTTCAAGAATATGATATCTTTGTTTGACATCTTCCCATGCATTAAATTGTTTTTTTGTTGCTGATTCATCTGGCAATGGTTCCTGCCTGATAATCATGAAAAAGCAGTTTGTTAAGTTATAGGTTTCATTTAAAAGGTTAGGCAACTTTGAGTGTAAGAAATAATAGCTTAACTCATGTTTTGTTGGATATGCAGTCCTTTATGCTCCTCATTTTCCTTTCAGATATCTATTATAGAAGCTTCTACCTAACACATTTTCCTTGTCCTGGTTCAGGAACTTTTAGAAGATGTAGCACCCCTTGAGAGCTTGCAGTTGGATGGTGCTGCCATAGAAGGTGTTCTCCAAGTATTCAACTCGTACATAAATTTGTTAATTCGAGCATTACCAGGTTCAGTAGAACATGAAGACAACTTGGACGGGTCGGGCAGTAAAATTGTGAGCATGGCAGAAACTGAAACCCAACAGCTAGCTTTACTAGCTAATGCATCTTTATTGGCAGATGAGCTGCTCCCACGTGCTTTCACAAAGCTTCTTCCATTGCCTACAAGGGGCGATGAACAATCAAAAAGAGCTTCAAACAAGCAATCTCGCCTCCCAGACCAAAGAGAATTAAAGAGAAAACTTCAACGCTCAGCTGATCGTTTGCGAGATAGCTTCTGCAGATTACATGCTCTTGAGCTCATCTTCACTGAAGAAGGTGACAGCCGTCTCAATGCATATATATACCTACGTTTGGATGATCAAGCTGAGGAGCCCGAATGGTTCCCATCTCCAATTTTTCAGGTACTACTTTTTTGCTCTGCGATAATTTCTTGAGTTTAAGTTGATGCTCTGTGCAACAAGAATGTTAGTATGAATTTGTGGGTAGATTAGCCTGTCTGGACTCATGTTGCCTTGTTCTTTTTGTTCAGTGTAACTGCTCCATTACAGAATTATATCTGAAAATATGCTAACAATTCGACATCTGCACTCCTGTTCAGGAGTTCTTTCTGAAATTGACCCAGGTGGCAAGCATAGTGACGGATATGTTTGTGGGTAGGGAAAAGGTTGCAACAGTTCTATTAATGAGACTAACAGAAACAGTTGTCCTTTGGCTTTCGGAAGATCAAGCCTTCTGGGAAGAGGTAGAAGCAGGATCGAAGCCTTTGGGACCGTTTGGCCTCCAACAGGTATACTATCATTTATGTTGTTTTTGTTGACTAAGCGTGGGTTTCTCATAATTGATCAACAATATGTAATGCAGTTGTATTTGGACATGGAGTTTGTGTTGTTGTTTGCCTCAGAAGGGCGTTACTTATCGAGGAATTTACATCAAGCTATAAAAAACATCATAGCAAAAGCAATAGACGCTGTATCTGCTACAGGGGTAGATCCTGAAAGGTAAAATAAACATACATAGTAGCCAATAATTGATTAATGGTGGATGTGTAATGATGAAAATTGTTTTTGCAGTGTATTGCCAGAGGACGAGTGGTTTGCTGAAGTAGCTCAAATAGCTATAAAAATGTTAACTGGGAAAGGAAACTTTGACACTGTAGAACAAGGTGCTCACAGCCCCACAGCCTCCTCAGTCATGTCACATGGAAGTAATTAGCTTATTCATTCATGTAAAAAAAATTTTAAGAAAAAATTAATTTTACTGACTTTTATATTGGATAGGTGTCTCTTCTCTTAGTTCAATAATGTTCATTCTTTTATTAATTTAAGTACATAATCAGAATGTATAGTTCTTTCCTAGCTAGCAAGCCTTTGTCACTGAAATATAACTGTTTGAATCTGAGATAATATAACCTTCTTAGCCTTGAGCATCAATTCTAAAATGACTTTATTTATAGGCTCAATTGCAGGACTGAATTCGTGACGTTAAAGGGACTGTGTTGGTTAAACCAACAACCATAAGCTGGGGACTATAGGAATTGCTGATGCTGAGTTTGCTTATTTGGAGGACAGCCATTTGTATTGTATGAGCTTAAGATTAAAAGGCTAGTCAATCCCCTAAATTTAAGCCCTAAAAATGGCAAGTTTCTTAAAAAACCATATAAATAAATAAATCATGTAGAATATGACAATCGGGAGCGCGGGAGCTTATTACAATAATAAATAATAATAATAATAATAATTTGAGAGGTGCATAAATCCAAATTTGTAGTGTAGTTGAATTAGGGAATAGGCATAGTAACGTTCGCAGCTTATGTTTTATTTATCCTCATAAGTCATGGTTTAATATAATTGTTCGGGAATTACCAGGAGAAAATAGGGGTGACCATGGACCGGTTGAACCGAACCGAAAGAAATCGATCCGAAAAACACTGTATTTTATAAACAAATCCGATCCAAACTAAATTTTAGTTCGGTTCTATCCAAACCGGTTCGGTTCGGTTTGGACTATGTCGAACCAAAAACATCAACTTCTTAAAAAAAAAAATCAAAATAAAAAATTTTATATGAGTAGTTTTTTTTTTTACAAAAAAAAAGAAATACAAAAAAATTAACTTAAAAAATTAGTAATACTAAATAATACTATTACATCACAATAAAATACTAAAATTCTCTACTTTTTTTTTTCAAACTCTCAAGTTTTAATAACTATAAATTCACATCTAAAAATCACAATATAAAACTATAATAGAATATAATGTCTAAAATTCTCTACAATTAGTACATATTAATTTTATAATTAATTTTAATATTTTACCAATTATTCGGGTTTTTTTTTTTGGTTTTGAACTGAACCGAACCGAACCAAAATCCAAACTCATTAACAGCTTAAAACCAAACCGAACCAAACTATAAAATGGATCGATTCGGTTCGGTTTGAATTTTCGGTTTTGGATATTGGTTCGGTTTTGCTCACCCTAGGAGAAAGGAAAAACTATGGAGTATTCTCGAGATACGGGGTCTTTGTTGAAGGTTTTTTCTTTTTCTTTTTTTTCTTTTTTTTTTTTTTTTTCCTGAGGACAATCTTCTTAAATTTGAAATGTGGAAGCTTTTGAAAATAAATTAGGAGCAAGGCAACAACGATGCAAGAACATGGGAGTTTTAAGACTTGCTCCCGACCGACAAACATGTACCAAGTACCATGCTATTGCCCTGACACCACTTCCCTATTTTAAATATGACAAAATATCTACTTTTTAAGTCTTTGATCCTTTGATTTTTGCCATAAACAAGTTCTGACATCGTAACTAAAATTTTAAATTGTTATTTCAGAACAGAATAAGCTACGTAGAACACATCACTTCAATTAGAACCATATTAAAAAAATGAAAATCTAATTAAAAAAAAAACAATACAATATTAATAAATGTGTATGCATTTGTTTGGACTCTGCAAATTTATTCGTTTTTAGAAATATACACAAAATTGGTTTTGCATTTACACTGAATAACATAACGGTAGTATAAATAATAAATTAAAACTAGCTACGAAGGTACTACTATATTTGTAATTTTGATTTTCTTTCCCCAATTTTTATTATTATTTTTGTTAAATTACATCTTATCTTAATATCATTTCTTTATCACATCTCAGTACTTAAAAATACCCTACACATGGAGATCTCAGTTCTCAACTGGCGTATCCCAATAGCAGCTTATAAGAAAAAAAAAAAAAAAGAAGATATTTTTGGAGTTTTTGAAGAGTACAAAGGGTCAAGGATTAGTTTACTAACTTTGAACCTATTGGGAGAAACAATTCCTGCCCATTTCTTATACTCCCTCCGTCCCAAAATAATAGTCCACTTAAACTAACAACGTAGATTAAGAAAATATGGTTAAGTTAGTTTAAAGACAAACTTTAAACACAAATTTCCTAATTTAACCTTTTTTAATTTTATTAACATAAACATGTAATTAAGGGTAATTAATATTTACGTTTTTCAAATTGCCAAGGTTTTCAATATATCAGGGGTAATTAATTGATTTAAGTTTCCAATGTCCATTTATATGAAAAACCAAAACTTCTCCCTCCAAAAAAAATTATACTGGTTTATCAAAAATTTGAAAAATTCAACATAAATTTATATTCAAATTTGGCTCTTGATTAAATTGTTTAAATTATAAAAATTTGATTCCACTTACCGCCAAATGGGTTTTAATTTCAAATTAGATTCTAGTATTAGGCTGCCTATATAATTATGTAATTACATTATCACATGCATACGAAAATGTCTAATTATACAGAATTGTTAGATCCTTTGATAACCCAATTCCCCTTATCAAATACTACTCCTTTACCCAATTCAGTTGATTTTAATCATGTCCCAATTCAAATGATTTCCAACCCAATTCCTTCACTTCATGAAACAACTTCATCACAAAACAATTTGACAAATTCGAACTCTATTCCAGAAGATGGTAACCATGTGCCAAGAAATTTGTCTCATCCATGTAAAAAGAAGAATATCACTTGTGATGAAAAGAAAGCTATCTTTACAATGTTGTTGAAGGAAAGTCAAAATGGAAATTTGCCATATGGAACACCAAAGAGAATTGCCAAGTTTTTTTCTATTTCTAGTAAATCGGTTACTCGTATTTGGAATGAAGGAAGATCTCTCATTACTGCTGATGGGATTTTTCCAGATTTTTCATCAAAGCTTGTTCAAAGAGCTGGTCGAAAGAAAATTACAATAAGTCTACAACAAATGAAAAATGTTCCTCTGCGTCGTAGAACAAATATACGGTCATTATCCAATGCTCTGAATATTTCCAAATCAACAACACATAGAAGAGTCAAAGAACGATCGATTCGGCCGCACACTAATGCTGTAAAACCTCATTTGACAAGTGACAATGAGAAAGCACGGTTGGAGTTTTGTTTGTCAATGATTGAGAAAGGTACTCTTACATCCATTCCTTCATTTGTTAATATGGAAAATCATATTCATATAGATGAAAAGTGGTTTTATATATCCAAGGGATCAACTAAGTATTATCTCCATCCGAATGAAAAAGAACCTGTCCGAACTTGCAAAAGTAAACGATTTGTACCTAAAATTATGTTTCTTGCTGCTGTTGCTCGTCCGCAATTTGATTCTACATCATGTAGAGGGTTCGATGGAAAGATTGGTATATGGCCATTTATTGTTAAGGAGCCAGCTAAGCGAAATAGTAAAAACCGTAGCATTGGGACTATAGAGACAAAGCCAATATCATCAATCACCAAAAGTGTCATTCGATCTTGTTTGATTGAAAAATTGCTGCCTGCAATTAAAGAAAAATGGCCTGCTTGTAGGTCTAAGACCATCTTCATCCAACAAGATAATGCAAAGCCCCACATAGAAGTTAATGATATCGAGTTTGTACAAGCTGCACGGGAAGATGGATTTGACATACGTCTAAGGTGTCAACCAGCAAATAGTCCCGATATGAATGTCTTGGATCTTGGTTTCTTTAGAGCTATCGATTCACTTCAACACCAAGAAGCTCCTAATACAATTGATGAATTTATCTTAGCTGTGGAAAAGGCTTTTGATACGTTCCCTAGTGAAGATATAAACAAGGTATTTTTGACCTTACAATTATGCATGCTTGAGGTGATGAAAGTTTTTGGTGGAAATGATTATAAAATTCCACATATAAGCAAGCAAAAGTTAATGAGAAATGGACAGCTACCCAATTCCATTGAGTGTGATTCTGAGGTTTTAAATTCAGCAATGGTAGCTCTTAATGAAAGATGGAATACGGGTTCTTAGTGTTGAAATGTTTGTTTTTTTTTTTTTAATTTCCTTTTATTTATATTCACACAGTAGTGCTATGTATTGAAAAATTGAATATGGAGTAGTTTTTTTAACTATGAATCTAATGCATCATTGTTAGTTTTCACAACAAGTTTATCTTCATTTTTTTTTTCTTATAACAGTACATCAAGCAACTAAATATCTTTCAAACAATATAATCCAAAACACACATGTAGAAAGACAAATAACACAAATATATCCAACTCTTAAAACTAAAATTTCTTTAATTGATAGTAATGTGTTCATACATAGATATTCTAACTGATACAGTTATACTCTTCATATAGAGTAACAAAAGTTGAACTACATAATAAGAATAAATTTGGCAATTAAAATCTCATAATTTATCTTCTTTGGACTCAACATTCAAATCGCATATCGGTCTTACCGTGAAAAACTTTGGGAGATAAATTTCTAGCATTTGAGATATAGCACGTTGATAATCTTGAGATGCAGAAATATATCCTTCTTCTGTTGGAGGACTGTTTAAATCCAACAATGGCTTGGACATATATATCTTTGACAATGGATTTTCAGTCATTTTATTGATAAGAGATTGATGTTATTTGAGTAAATTGATGATTAGAAAAAGCACCACAACTGAGGAGTGAAGCCTACTTATATTACTGGAGATGAAGTCTTTTCAGTTTCAAAACATTAAAGGAAATCATTTACGTGGAGTATATTACATGGAAATGTGTCCAATTTCATTAAATACTAATTAATGTATCCAATCTCATTCCACTATAAATTGAACTTGAGTTGAATTTTTATGAGGGGTATATTAGGAAAATCTAAGATCAATTAAATTCTATAAAAAAAAAGTGGACTATAATTTTGGGACATTCCAAAATGGAAATGTGGACTATTATTTTGGGACGGAGGGAGTAATATTATATCTATATGAATCTTTCTTTCTTTTTTTCTTTCCTTGATTTGACTCGCCCTTTATTGCGAAAACAAAGGACATAATTATTCAGACACATTAATGCTTTTCAGCATTACTATCTGTAAAGTGAGGGAAAAAAAAAAAGGAAGCAAAACAGTCTTCTTTTTCTTTTTTTTTGACTATTTCGGGCTCTCTAAATTATGACAGAGACCTTAAACACTCAGTATTATCAGATTTAATTTCCATAAACAAAATCAGAGTCATAATCCTATTTATTTTAGCAATAATCACTGAGCCTGATTCAATATCAGTCTTGTTTACTATGGCCTATCAGCTGCTTTGGTTTATTGTTCTATTAAGCATCACTGCAATTGGAGAGGCAAAGCAGAATGCTGGTAAATCATGTCATCCCAGTGATTTGAAGGGTCTAATTGATTTCAAATCTGGAATCCGTTCTGATACTTCTGCCAGACTAGCGAAATGGGCTGGTACTAATTGCTGCAAATGGGATGGAATTCGCTGCCAAAATACTACTGGTAGGGTGACAGAAATCCTTCTTTCAGGATTCATTTCCACTGATGATTTTGTTTTTCAATCTGAAATGAGAGGATCCTTGTCTCCCTCTATACTACTTTTGAGCTCTCTTCAAGTCATTGATCTCGGTGGCCTAATAAGCCTGGGCGGAATTATCCCCCCAGAGATTGGTTTTCGCCTTCCGAATCTGCGGAAGCTCTACTTATATGGCAACAAGCTCACTGGACAAGTTCCTGATAGTATCGGTAAGCTGTCAAAACTTGAAGAACTTCATCTTCATGAAAATCAATTGTCCGGTTATCTCCCTTCCAGACTTGGCAATCTGAAAAATCTCAATCAACTGTTTCTATATTCGAATCGACTCACTGGGGTGATCCCTGATTCGATTGCTAACTTGAAAAGTCTGGTGCGGATGGATCTTCACAGCAATGCTCTAACTGGTCATATGCCAGACAAAATTGGCGAAATGCAGGCGTTGCAAAAGCTGGACCTTTCGAGCAATTGCTTAAGTGGGAAAATCCCACTTTCGTTAGCTAGTTTGAATGCCATTTCGGAGCTGTATTTAGATACAAACAATCTACAAGGAGCAATCTCATTCCCAGCAATTTCTGGTCAAATGTCGTCTCTTGGATTTCTTAGACTGAATGATAACAATCTTACCGGAATGATACCCGAAAATTTTGGATATCTGGTATCTCTCCAAAGAGTTTCCCTAGCAAACAACAAGCTTAAAGGTGCAATTCCTTCCAGTTTGGGCAACCTAGCAGGTTTAACAGAGTTATACCTCAGTGGCAATCTGCTTTCAGGCACAATACCGAAAACAATCAGTCAACTCAGCAATCTAATTCTCTTGAACTTGTCGCACAATATGATTCAAGGGCCATTGCCTGGAAAATTTCCTTCCCTCCAAAATCTTCAAACTTTAGATTTGTCATTCAACCGCTTGAATCTTGTCTCTTTCCCACAATGGCTGGCAGAAATGCCATCACTTTCTAGGATATACTTAGCTGGGTGTGGAATGCAAGGAAAAATTCCAGACTTCTTACGAGCAACTCCAAGTCCAATACTGGAACTGGACTTGTCATCTAACCATCTCACAGGAACCTTGCCTGCATGGCTGGGGAACCTCGGTCAGCTCTATTCATTAAATCTGTCAAGAAATTTTCTCACTTCAGGGATACCTGATTCGATTACAAAATTGCAGCATTTGGGAATTCTAGATCTCCACTCAAACAAGCTAACAGGGCCCATAACTAAAGTTTTTGAGATGGGAAATGCATTTCCTGATGGCTCACTTGTATATGTTGATCTGTCTGATAACAACTTTTCCGGCGGAATTGAACAAGTTGGAGCAGGAGCTAAATCTGCGGTGCAGTTTCTGAACTTGTCACATAATTTTTTGGAAAGCACAATACCAACAACCATAGGGAGATTGAAAGTATTGCAGACTCTAGATTTGAGCTACAATAGGTTTAATTCGAGCTTGCCAGAAGCTTTAGCAAATTTGAGCACATTAGAAAGGCTGAAGCTGCAGAAAAACCGTTTCACTGGCAAAATACCAGTGGGATTCCTGAAGCTGAGAAAGTTGAAGGAACTGGATTTATCAGATAATCTTCTGGAAGGGCAAATTCCAACAGGTAAACCTTTGAGTGAGTTTCCACAGAGTTCCTATTCTGGAAACAAAGGTTTATGTGGGAAGCCTCTTACTCCTTGTAAGGATTAAGCTTACACAAAACTCCCATGACAAATACTTTATTATCTTCGTAATTGTTTTATGAAATGAAACATGATCCATTATTTATTTTTATATACTCTCTCTCTCTCTCTCTACAATGCCATAGAAATAATAATCATAGGCTAGATAATGATTTTATTCCATGTGCTACTATGGTAGTATGATTAAGCAATCAAATAATACATGTCGACCGGATTTCGTTAGATCTTGTGCAAGGAAATGAGACATAAGATATCGACACTTTTCCTTTTTAGCTATCAAGATAATTTACAGAATTGCACAAACGATAAAATGCAACACTGATTCAAAAGACACCCAAAAAAGACAAAGGAGAAAAAATTTCTCTGAGAATTAGCCTTTGATAAATATAGGTCTTACATCATTTAAGCACTTTGAGTATCACATGGATCTTGATTTAACCCTAGTTGATGGTAATTCATGTAGTTGATTCCATTTAATCTTACGCAACATAAGATCTGCTCCGGTAGCTCTTCTGCTTTGTTCCCCTGTTTGCCAGTCCAAAGTAAAGGTGTATATCAGATAGCAGGATCCATCATCATAAAACTCGTAATGCGTTATGAACTGCTTTTCTTCTAGAACAAGAAAATAAGCAGTAAAAGAAAGTTTATCAGTACCTGTATGGTGAGGCCAACATCCAGGACACATATTTTAAGTCTGTCAAGGAATGCTTCAAAACCTTTCCTAGATATGTAACTGAATCTGTGCATGTCTATGTCAATCTCAAAGTAGTTCTCCCCCTAGAAAGAGAACATATAAAAATTTGTTACATAAGAGGGGAAGTACACGGAACACATTTGCCATATCAATCGTGTTAATTCAAAGCTATTCGGGTATACTGATGTCTCATAACTAAGTCTCCATATACACATGTATATATCAAGGAATAAAAATCAAAACCAAAGCAATGGCAAAGCAACTTGAAAAATTACCATTACAAGTCAGAATGCAACTTACCGAGTAAAACTCATGCTGAGGACGAGAAAGAACAGGTTTTTCATTGTAGGCCTGCATAAGCTTCTTCTCTGCACCACTTAAATGTAGATCTTCAACATTCACAACTCGACCCAATATCTTCAACCTTTCACGAAAGGGCACAGTTGAATCTACAGCGAAACCTTTCACTTTTTCAACTTCATCATCAATTAACCTCTGCTCAAAATGTAAACAAGAATGTAGATAAAGGCATGGACATGAAACAATAACTCCAACTAACAACCTATAACAGATTTTCTGAATTGAATATATTGCAATCAAAATAAAAAAAGGGACCCATCTTACTCTGATACTATCTTGGAAATGAGCTGGAAGTTCCTTTGAGTAATTATCAGAAAGCTTAAAATACAAAACGAAACTCATTCCTTCTCCATCAGTTTCACTCTGGAAAAGTGTGGCAGTATACAATGGAATCTGCATGATCCATAGAAAACAATCACGGCAAGAATATTATACAAGAAGAAAGAAAAGAAGAAATTTTATTTCTAGTTCAAGTCCTTTACATAAGACACATGAATACACAGAAGTGCACAATTATGCTGAGAGTAAGAGCAAATTAATTGTTCAAAAGTTTGAATACCTGTACGTTTACAACAAGAATTGGCGGGAGCTTCCCAGAAGAATTAATAACAGGGAGCTCCACGAACCTAGCAATATGATCAATTTTTCGGGGCAATAAAAATACATCAACGCCAAACGGGTAATATGCAGCATAGTTTGGAGCAAATTCCTTCTTCTTGTCCCTGGTATTCGGAAAATGAGTGAAGTTGAAAAACAACTCTTACAAGGAAACAGCATACTCTGAAACTACACCATAGAATACTTCTTTTCACAATCTAACCTGAAATAATTTGGTCCCCGTACTCTGAAATTGCCTGGTTCTATATGAGACCAACAATCAAGCATTTTCTTTTCTATAGGACAAAATGGTACTTGAGAACCAGCAATAGGTCTCTGCAGAAATGGCTTCGAAGAAACTGAAACAGTGAAGGAAGAAGAATACAGCAAGTGCTAAAATTACAAATTTATACAAATCTGTAAAGGATTCAAATGCTTGAACTAGTATTACCAAAAAACCAACACTGTATATCAGATGTCTGTTGGATACAAATGAAACTTCTACCATGCAATAAGAGCAAAAAGAACATATATGATACTTAAAACAAACTACAGACAGGCATGAAGAAGAACCTAGTGAGCAGACGAATTGAATCAGCAAACTCAGCAAACATATTAACCAAGTAAAGCAGAAAGAGTAGCTGCTGTAAAAAAGATGTAAAATGGAGTAAAGCAGAATGAATGC
Source organism: Euphorbia tirucalli (assembly GCA_039660915.1). NCBI lineage: Eukaryota > Viridiplantae > Streptophyta > Magnoliopsida > Malpighiales > Euphorbiaceae > Euphorbia > Euphorbia tirucalli. Next base: position 13,940,983 of record CM077636.1, on the reverse strand, counting down.
TGATTTTCTTTCAAAATTTTGTAGCTATTAGAAAGTATCTTGCACGAAAAACTGCCGAGCGAATATCTCTAGGTTACAACTGCAAAAGTACAAATAGTCAAATATTATCTTTTCAGCAAAGCATATATCTAACAGATGACATAATGGTATAATAAATGTGAGCAAACCAATAAGATGCTACAGACAGATTATAGAATCCACTTAAAACTTGATACTTCAGTTCCACAAAGTCTGATGCAAATCATTGAGTGCGTAACACTAATTAGTCAAACTCTAGTCACATTTGTGCATGATCAAAAGATTTTAAGTAATCACAATTGCTTTACTTTATGTTCATAAGATACCTGAACTTCAAAAGTTGACAGTTCATTACTTACATTGTGAGTTATTGGGATGCCCATCTTTCCATTTGAATGAAAGTTTTAATGCAGTTTTTTTCCTTGCACTTGGAGGACTAGAGCTCAATGATCTCCTCTTGTCAACAGGTGGAACAGTAGACAGACAAGGCAAACAGTTCCCTGGACTAATTCCGCAATTCTCCAATAACCCATCCCCTCTATCAGCATTATCGTCGACACTGGATGAAATTTCATGAAGATACACAGGTTGCTTTGCTTCATTAGTAGGTTCCCCAGATTTTGATAGGCAGTCTACATCATCTGAGTTAGATACTTGATTGTTAGAACATTTATGGGCCTCGCTCACGGAGCTCCAAGCAGAATGCTCTGGCTTCTTCATCTGATCACTAGAAGTGGAATGTTGGTAACTGAAACGGTCTCCATGATTCGTGTCTCTTATTATAATACCCGATGGTGGAAAACCTTCAACTCCGTTTGAAGACAACACATCTGCACAACAACAACAAAAAAAACAAAAAAAAAAAAAAAAAAAGAACAAATTCATAATTCAACATCATGGAACTTGATATACATCAGCATAAGTAAAATTGTAAATTCCAAAAATCATAATCCAATAGAAAATGGAATGTCGAAAAACCATACCATCCGGCAAACTCTCAAAATCGTCATCACAATCAGATTCAAATATCGCAACTGAGTCAAACCATGCCTCCTCTATACTTCCTCCTGAAAAATGCAGTGTAAATAAGTTAGTTATGCGTTAATGTGAAAAAACAAAAAAAGAACCATGATCTATTTGAGTAGCATCCATGTCCACAAAAACAATAATGCTTCCAAATGTAATTAGTTTCCAGTTTGATTTAGCTCAAAGAGGTAAAAACCACACATAAAAAAGAAAACCTTACTTTGATTAAAGATCAATTAATGACAACATGCATGCCAAAACCATTGTCATCACATTTTACCAATATAACACTAATCATTGTGATAGTGCCCACATTTCATGCCAAAAGATTAACCACACTAAAATCCATTACCCTATCTAATCTACAAGTAGTAAACATTCCAAACTAAAAATTTAGAGTCAATCAAAATCAAAATCATCATCCTACCACTGACTACCCCTCAAAACAAATACAAAAGGGGCAAAATGGAAACAAGTTTGATAACAAAACAAGAAGGCAAAGTAGAGAGGAAGAGAGAGGTGTAGACCTTGAAAAATGGGGTTAGAGAAGGAGGAGAGGCGATGATCAGGTGGAGGAGCAGAAACAGAAGAAGCCCTATCAACAATATCCATTGATCCATCTGTTAATCGTGAATTAATTCTTTTCTTGATCGCTTTCCTCTTCTTCCTCATCTTCTTCTTTGAAGACCTTAATCTTCCACCCACACACCCTTCTGGGGTTGAAACACATCCCCCCATGTCTATTTCTCTCTCTAACCCCCACCGTTTCCCTCTCTAAGAAACACAGAGATATCAGAAAGTTACCATCTTTAATTAAAAAAAAAAAAAAAAAAGAGACCAATTCCACTTGTCCTAATGAAGGAGAAAAAGGAAAGAAAACCCAACTCCTCCTCCTCCTCCTCCTCCCAGATATAAAATTAGATTAAGAAAAAATTCCTTAGGAAGGCTATAAGCAACTAGTACCATTTGTAGACTTTATGATTTTTCAGAGAGAAAAAGGGGCAAATGAACAAAAAGGAAAACTCATTTGTAATTTGTAATCTAACCGCAGATAATTAAAGATGGTTTCTTTCTTCGGATGAATTAAAGTCAAAAATCCTTTTTTTTTTTAAAAAAAAAAAATTTATGGAATTCGACCCAAAAAAAAAAGGTAGATTATTTTTTAATTATGCAATGACAGCAGTTTGTGTTTGTTGTTTGTTGCTCTCTGCATAAGGCATCCAGTATGGCGGGTAGGACCCATTCATCATAACGATTCCGACACGTGGCTTCCTACCATTAGCCGAATTGTAAGTTTTATTTATGTTTGTGCGTGTGGTTTTTTTTTTTTTTTGGCAATGTAATTGAATTTTGTTTTGACTTGTCATAACCTTTCTCTGTTTTTTATTACAGGTTATTTAGATTTTCATTTGATACTATATATTATTAATATATTTTTTATTATAGTTTTTTATATTTATGCTTATTAAAATATGAAAAAAATTTATTATTTAATGTAAAAAATATTAAAAAATATTACTCCTTTCGGTTTTAAATATTAGTCACTTTATGATTTTTATTTTTTTATATGTCATTTTAGATTATCAATATGTTTTTTGTAACATTTTCTCATATTTACTCTCATTAAAAGTATGAGAGAAGTTTAATATTTAATACAAATAAGTCTTAATAATTAAGAAGTAAGAGAATTTTAATATAAAAAGCAGAGTTTTAGCAAAAAATTATTAAAGGTAGATTAATCATTTTAATAACACAATTAATAATTTATTGGTTTTGATGAATAATCTCAAACGACAATTATTCAAAACCTGATGGAGTATATTGAGCTTTGATAATTAAAAAAAAAAAAGAAAATTTTTGTATATAAAATAGAGTTTTAAAAAAAAAACTGTTAAGAATAAATTAATCATTTAATAACCTAATTAATATTTTATTAGTTTTAATAAATAATCTTAAAAAAAAAAAACTATCAAAGTGTACAAGTGTACTCCGCTGGACTTGCAGCATACCTATCAAACTTAGGAAGAATTTGGATGTGTACGTTTGACAAATTACGATGTTGCTTACGTAAAATATGATTGTTACTTGTCCTAATAAAATCACCTTTCCATAAGTTTTAATTAACCACCAACCCCGTACGTAATTAATCCTAATTAAGGATGGCATTTTTTTTAATTTTAAACTTGAACTGATTTTCCGCCTAACTTTACCCAAAAAAATTGACATCAGCTCCAAGTCAAAAATATTCGGTCATTTACGTTACTCTTTGTATTATGCCATTTTATATTTTAATAAATTTTGCAGAAATGATTAATTAGGTTGTAAACCAATCAAAGTAACTTAATCAGTTCACATTTCCACAAGTTCAATTATGATGCGTCAAGGGACTTCTAGAAATTAAGGTTGACGTGGACTCGTCAGTTAACAAGTTCAAGATTTTAGTGAAATTTAATTGATTATATGTTAATTGAAATATACGACTAAATGCAGAAATCCATTAAAAGAAAAGAAACACGTATAAAAGTTAAATATATTGTACAGTTTTTAAAGAATTATTTATGTAATTACAACTACAATAATTGCAGATATAAAAACATTTATGAGTTAGGCCAACTACCCCCTCAACATAGGAATGAAAAAGAAAGAACGTATATATATGGAGGATTAAAAAAAATATATGGGTATTAAAACAAGAAAATTTTTGGAATGCGTCAGTAGACTATTTCCGACTCATTCAGTGCTTACCACGTTAGCATATGTGCTGATGTGCAGCCTATGATTGGCCAGGAGTAGTAACTTCTGGTGCACATAGAAATTCTCATTAAAACGAACCTATTTGTGATACCAAATAAACAGTACCCGCATTCCTAATATTTGTGTGTCAACAACAACACAACCAAACAAAAATCAAATTAAATCATAGTGAAAAGAGTAGATCTCGAATTCTTAAACACTTTTAAAAGAGGTGCTCTAGACTAGTCAGAAATTAGTCTAGATACGAATATTAGTATCCGGTGGTAACACCGAAGCCATCTAGAATCATTTCATGGTTTGAAAAAAGTACCAAAAAAAAAAAAGATTGGTGATTCTATTAAAAGAGATTAAAAACAAATTAATTAATGAATATATTTAACAGTAATATAATTTGTTAATAAATATATTAGTTAGTTAAATACACAGTTACACGCTAAAAAATGTTAAATTCAACAACAACAATTTTTCTATCAAAAAGCTCATTTTGTAGCAATATTCAAAAGTTATTACCATACGTATATCAATGGCAGTAAAATTATATTAAGTTTTATTGTCAAATACATATAGCTGTAACTTTATTATAGCAGTAATATGTAGCAATTCTTTTGATGCTGACACTAAAATTTTTTTATATTGAATATTGTATTTCTTGTAGCGACAGATAATTAGTTCGGGTGATATGTACATAGTATACTAAATAAACCTAATATCTACGGTAACTCAATCTGTACAAAAATTACCAAAAAAATATTTATTTGTTTTTTTCAATTTTATTATTAAGTATGTTATAATATTTAATCATATCAACTCTTTATTATCTTTCTGCTAAATTAATGTGGCAGGTGATTGAAATTTAAAAAAAATCAATTCATCAAATTGGTAAGTTGGCTTACACTTCAATTATGGAATCAATGCAAAAAATAATTAGAAGAATGTTTGAGAGAAATAGATAATCACATTGATACTTAATTAATCTTTCGTTTAATTTGTAACATCCGGAATTTTTATATGTAAATTTTGATTCTTAATATTGTCTTTAATATTACTAATTGGTTCAGTGATCATAAAACGTTGACGAGGTCTATAAGTTTTGCCAAAATTGTCCAAAAAAATGTAGAGTTCTAACAGTGAGGAACTTAATTGGCTTAAATAGCGACATTGAACTCTCAATCTAGGCATTTAATACATTATGAGATAAAGTCACTATTTACTCTCAATGTTAGGTGTATTTTTCAATCTTATATCTTAATTTAATTTAAAACAAACAAAAGTCTCATTTATTTAGGGATATCCACAAAAATTAACATTACAGCTTGATTTGGTAGAGTAGATGGACGAAGGGGAATGATGGATGCACAAAATCCAATGAATGAATTAAGCTAAAATTTTGGTTCAATTCATTAATTGAATTTTGTACATCCATTCTTACCCCTCGTCCATCCCTCCATGGAAAGGAGCCCCAAAATAATTGGATTGATGAAAAATTAAAGTTAAAAAAAAAATGATAGGAAAATATTCACGAGGAAGGAAAAACAAACTGAAATACCACGGATCGGATACGAGAAAATATTCCATTAATTTTTAGTTGGGAAGTTGGTGCTTTATTGCTTTTTTATTTTTATTTTTTGCAAAATAGATAACACATTTTTAGAGTTAAGAAATTTGACGTCCTAAACTAACTAATTAATCACTTGTATTGTAAGTGTTACTCGCATTATTGCCTAATTCAATTAAACAAGCGCATATATATATATATATATATATATATATATATATATATATATATATATATATATATATATATATATATATATATATATATATTGGTGAGCTTTAAATGAACTTGGTTCAGCTGGTGCAACTTGGCATGGTTTTCTTTTATTAAAGTTGGAATTTTATATGGAACTAAATCAAATGGAAGATTTTAGTTCCTTCTTTACTGATTCATGTTGCGTAATCTTTCAAAAATACTATCATTTCAACACGACAATCATAGCATATTATTGAAAGCAGAGAAAACGATATATTTCTTAAAAAAAAAAAAAAAAAAAAAAAAACCATGATCAATTGAACTATTGAAGTATTAGGCCAAATACATGTACGACCCCTTCAACTTTAATTTTTGAGCTGTTTGGCTCCCTTAACTATTTTAACGATCTATCATCTATCTAACCCCTCATCTAAAAGTCAAATACATATGTAGTCCCTATTTTTGAGCGTTTTGGCCCCCTCAACTATTTTAGCAACCTATCTAACCCCTCATCTATTTTAAAATGGTATTTTTAAACACTTGAGTGAACATAACCAAACACAATAGAGTACCATGCATTACACGCGTCTGACACTAAAGACATGTAAGACACACGCTGGAAACCATCTTTTATTTAATTAATATTACAAACTATTATAAAGTGAAAATTTCCCAGCAATTAATAAAACTCAAGAGGAGGAAGAAATATGATTGCAGAAGAGACAACAAAGAAGAATGAAGAGAGTTTAACCAAAATGAGAAGAGAGGGAGAAAAAACTGCAGATAATTTATAAAATATTATCTTTGTAAAATCGTAAATTTCATCCCAAACGCACTGAGATTTCTCTTACCTCCAGGTCATATGACACATTAGTATTCAAGTGTCTAAAAATACCACTTTAAAATATATGAGGGGTTAAATAGGTCGCTAAAATAGTTGAGCGAGTCAAGCGGCTCAAAAATTAAAGTCAAAGAGACCACGTATGTATTTGGCTTTTAGAAAAGGGGTTAGATAGGTCGCTAAAGTAGTTGAGGGGGCTAAGTAACTCAAAAATTAAAATTAAAGGGACCGCGTATGTGTTTGGCCGAAATATTACTATATAATTAATATGTATTAATAAGTTTTATTCAATTCTTTCATTAAAATGTATCATTTTATTAGCATCGAATTATTTTGAGGTTAGTGTTAATAGTCCAAACTATCTGGCACATAATTGGATGTCAAATCATAAAATAGATATTTATTGATTTTTTATATAAATTTTAAATGTGAGAGAAGCGTGTTGAATATTTTATAGATTCATTTTAAAACAATTAAAAATAAAATAATTGCCCTCATTGGGAAAGTAAGGATTGCATGTGATTTCCTACAATTATATATATATATATATATAATTTTTTAGTCCAACTACTAATGTAATAAGTTAAAGCTTAAATTCAAATTCCAACTCAATTTCATGTCAGATCAAACTGTTATTATGTTGATTTATATTTGAAATATGGATCAATTGACCATTTACCAATTGATTTAGTGATATGTTATTATTATTTTTAACAGAAACATAATTCATTATATTAAATGGAATACAAGGAATGGCTCATAAAAGCCAATTAAGAATACATTTAGCATAAATACAAATAAGCTAAGAAGCAAGAGGCTTTCTTGGCAATTACATGTGCTATCCTATTGCAAATTCTCTTGACACGTTTGAAAACATAATCCTGGAAAAGAAAAGCAAGATGAAGGATGTCATGAATGATGATGCAAACTTCTTTTCATCGTAAACTTTACACGCATGTTTTATTAATAATATATTTTATGGGCTTTACTAATAAACGGAGAGGTCTAGAGACCGAGTCTATTTGAAACCAAATATCTCTTAAAAAAAAAAGAATTATAAAAATATATAAATAAATATTACATTACATAATATTAAGATAAAAAAGTTATTCTTTTAATTGTTTTTTTTTATATTCTAATTAAAAATTAAACATCATTTTTTATATATGTTATCAAACAATTATTCAACTATTTTGTTTATTTTATATTGCAGTCTTTTTTAAAGTTTTTTTTTTTAAAAAAAAAAAAAAAAAAAAACAGTTGCAGCTATAGTAGGAATTAATTCATCTTTATTGGCAAATATACCAGTGAATAAATAATGGGTTTTTTTCTTTTTCTTTTTTTTTTTTTATTTTATCTCTTATATCATTTTTTAATAAGTTATTGAAGTATTTTCCATAAAAAAAGAATAGGATTTATCCCCTTCCCAAGGATGATGTAGAGACGATAATAATTTTCATCATTCTACGAAAATCTCCAACCCATTACATTGGACATATACGAATAGAAATGCTAATATATAATATATTTAACTTGTATATATTATATTGTTCATATATAATAAAATTATATAATTCTGAATTAAATATCACACTTTCATCAATTAATATATAATTTCAACTTCATCTACCTTTATGCATGTTTGTTGTTTGTTTTTGAATAATAATTGACAAAAGGATTAATTCGATCATAATATTGATAACTATTTGATGGAAGGAATGATCATGAATTGAGAAGATAACCGGGGAATTTCTCTTAAATTCAGCGGTGAAGTTTGATAATAGTTCCATAATTCTTGCACATCAATAATAAGTGTATATACGGTTATCATTCAAGCGGAGCGAGAAAAAATACAGTTCCAGCGATGATTCATCTTAAAGAGAACAAGAAATCCTCATTGATGAGGAGAATTTTTTTCCATAGGACGAGATGGGACGGAAATGAGACATATGTCCCCATCTCCATCCTCATGGGATTTCACGGGGTTTTTTGCAATGTTATATATAGTTGAGAAATCTTTATCCAGCTCCTCCTATGCTAACGTTAGAAAGGTCGTGAGTAGAACGAAGCAACTGACATAGCCTTTGCATTAAATTTTTTGGTGTTTGACTTAAAATACAATCAATAACATTGCCATTTGTCCGCGAAAGTGTATAGTGATGTGTTTCCCTATGCCAAGAAGATAAAAAAGCATTAAATAGATTAGGCAATGCAATATCTAATTTGCTATAATTAAACATTGGAAATTGGTTCTGTTTGCCGTTCAAGTTAAGTTTCATTTTTAAATATATATGCACCCATCAATGTATGAAAATAAAATTTTTGGAAGATCCTAATTTTCTTCCTTTATGAGTTATGACTCCACATCTCATAAAAAGGATCTAAACAAGTTTTCATCCTTCTTTTTTAGTATAATGTTCAAATTGATTTTAAATACATAATTTTTTTTTTAATAAATAGCAGACGTTGGATTAACGCAGTAAAAGATAGGCGAAGAGAAGAATATATTAACGCAGATGTGAAGTCGAATCTTTGACGTGAAAAGAAAAATAAGACAAAATCTGCCGACCTTAGATTTAAAATTTTTTTTTTTTTTCCTAAGAAAATATGACATATTGTGGGTGCCAGATCCCAAAATGGAATAAAAATCCAAGTCAGTGTTAAGGATGATGCCATTGTTGAGAAGACAGAAATGGAACTCAGAATCACCAGGCTCCAGAAAGTGAAAAGATCTGTGGCTTACAATTTGGTGTATGAGTACGTAATTTCTAGGGTAGATTGGAATGGAAGGTACACAAGGAATTTGATTTGGCAGGCCCTTGACGACTCCACCTAATATCGACAAAACACTGAACGTGTGGACAATTTAACTAATGGATTTTTGTCGCCATCTGATTGACTTTCATTTGCAGTTATTGTCTGGCCTCCATTACAAATGGGGACCAATTTCCAAAAACAAACCTTCTTGATATCAGGCCAGGAAGGAACTCATAAAGGCAGAAGTCAGCTTTTGCTTGCCTAACTCAGATCACATTATTCAGTGGTGGAATTTTACTCCAGTTTTCAAACCACATTATACAGCCAGACCTTACAAACCCAGCCCAAAAAGTAATAACAATAAATGGGCTCCATGACCCCCGTATTCACCTGTTTACTGATCCCAACAATAACTTTATGAAATATCAACAAATAAATACGATTTAAACTGAGACGGGACGGTATGAAAGATACATTCTTCATTCTCGATATATTGACAAATTTCCATCTCCATGCTTGAAAATAAAACGGATATAATTTTATCTCCTCTCCACACTACTGCACTGAAATCCCTATTCCCCATTAAAATACTAAACTTTTTTCAAAATGCTTTTTATTCATAAAGAAAATTAAATTGAAATTGAAGTGTCTCATGAAAAATAAAATCATACATCATTCATTCACCAATAACTATTATTAAAGAAGTGTTTTTATTCCTAAATAAACTAATGAGGAAATAAAGTAGTAAAAATATGTGGAAATTTTGGATAAGTAACAAAAAATCTGTGGCTATCTCCGTTATGATTAATCGAAGCGGCAACGAAGACACGATGGAAAAAAATATTATTGTCCCCATCCCTATTAGGGGTTCGGAGTCAAAACTTAACTCCACTCTCGCCCATGGGAATTTTATATAATTAAGCACTGGGTGGCTCTATAGTATTTAAATGGTTAATTACACCGGTTCCTCTTCCCAAATCAAAAGACTCGGTCATTATCATGTCAAAAACATAACTCAGAATCATCCAACGAAAACTAGATCCTAACTATAACTTAACCTGGCACGTCTGAGGTTTCTGCTTGGGTTGTTGAGTTCTCTGAATCGAGGTTTTGAATTGTTGAAAGGCAGCGAACCTGTGCATGCAGAAACATTAAACATGGCAACATGTCAAGTGCCAACTATCGAAAACTTTTAGATATTGTTTTCTTAGCCGTAATGAAATCAAATTTATAGTGTAAAATATGCTATTAACTTAATTTCATTCCATTACATTAAGGGTTCATCAAATATAACATCAAAATCTTGAACATCATATTGAGTTATTTTGTGAACAATAATATACTACCTTGACAATCAAGATGCGTATCTGATTTCCACATACACATCAATCATGTCCAATGGAAGAAATTTTAGCTCTGAGGAATCTAATTCGCATTGGTTTGATATAAAGATGATATATCGCTTACCTTCCCATTGTTTTCTAGAATACTTGGACCATTAGGAGCAGACTGAAATTCCGAGTACGGCGACTGTGGGGAGAGAACCAAACAGCTTATGCATTATTAAGAAAATAAGGCAATTTATTGTTCTCTATTATAAACAATAATCTTGTTGAGTAGCTTATCGTCCACTTGCCTCCGACACACAGGAGCCCAAATGACTGTTATTTTCTAGCTGTGGATTGCCGATGGGGTTCTGCTCTTGGCATTTAGGTGAAGCTGGGTACAAAACATAGTCAACGATCCTTGAATATGTCTTGATTGTTTTTGTTTACAAGAAGCATATAGAAACTAGACAAAGCCTTTTAATTTGCATTCCTATTTGCATAATTATTGTAGGAACTTTTAGGAGCCATATATCAGTTTGCAATTATCATTTTAAGTTGTCTACACTCTACTGGAAGTTCATTTTCCTGGGAGTCCTACGAAAGGAATTGTAATACGAAAATATAACCTTGTGCGTAATAAACAGTTTGGTCTTCCAGAAGCACAATAAAAAAAGGGACTTTGGAACACTTACGAAAATTCTCTATGATCGATGGCTGTGAAAAATGTCAAAAACGAGTACCAAAAAAAATAAAAACTGTGCTACTCCTAACTCAATGAGTGGACAGTAACTCTTTTTATCATAATTTTTTATTATTCACTAATTTAGGTGGCCACAATACATGATTTTCTTTCGGAATGCATATAGTATATATACCAAGTCAATAAATAGTGTGATACGCTGATACATTCAGTTTATCTATTCCTAATTCCTAAATTACTGTAAACAACATGGAGGAAGAGAATACCTTGATTTTCTGCAGCAGTTATTCTATAACCTTTCTTTGGAGATGCTTCTTTGCTGTTTTGGACAACATCTTCAATCCTGGTTAGCCACTTGGGATATAAATAATTTCACAACTATGAATCAGCTTCCAAACAAAGTAAAGCAGTTTCAGATAGCTCAACTAAAAGAAACATATTTCTGATATGTTTCTTAATTTAACCCTGTTATCTTCTCTGAAGCACGTAGATAGTAGCCAAAATTTTGAAACTTTGGATAAGATGGCCTGTGAATTTGCAAAGACGTCTCTCTAGTTACCTATAATCTTCATTTGTCCCAACCATATCATTGTTTTGTTGACATTTGAGTGCAGGGAAAAATACCCTTTTCTCCTGTCAAGAAAATATAGGATATTTCAACTAAAGAAGCAAATGACAGAAGCAAGTTACCTACGCTAACCTGTGAAAGAATCCTAGAGGAATCAAGAATAACATGTACAACATAAATTAAATTTTCTAGAGAAATTTTATTCTCATGGTCAAACGCTTCTGTCTACAGAATGGTCAAAATGGAAAGTTAAAATGAATAGTTTTGAGTAAAGCTTTCCTCATACATTAAGTATGTCATGCTGGATAGATGTATCAAAATGTTATATGCTGCTAAAAGATGCACTAAGAAGTACTCCAAAACCAAACAGAATTCAAATGGTTCATAGGAATGAGAACAGATATTAAATTTGAGAAGGAGAAAACTTAAAACAGAAAGGAACATTTTACCTCTTCATCCATATCTGTAAAAGTTTCCTTAACCTTCTGCAATATTATTGCTAAGTTTCCCACTTCGCAGTGTAAAGCCTAATTGTAAAACCAATTGCAAAAGAGTGTAGAAGCCAATAAGCACTAGATGTGTAACAAGCCAACAGAAATAAACAACCAACAGTTTCAATATCGAACCTCTTTCTCATAAATCAGGTTATTTATTACTGCATCCTTTGCTGATATAGTTTTCTGAAGGTATGGAAGGTCAAGATAAATCATAACAAAATATTATTGGTAAACTGCAAATCATTTTGTTGGATCTAGCTTGGTATTTGATGGAATGGATATCTCTTCTATCTGAGCCTGACAGTCGTTCTGAATTTTTGCTTCTTCCAGCTGTGCTTCTAGCTCAGCAATAATTCTCTCCTTTTTTTGAAGCTCATCAACATTGTTTCTCAGTTTATTTTCCAGCTCCAATACCTTTTCTGTGCAAACCAGAGTGAGTTAGAACACACAAACAGCTTGAAAAACTTCGTTATTAGATCATATAGTACTAGGAAAAACTGATGTACTATGAATGGTTTGACGATGATAAATTATAACAAGGCTGTGCATGAATTGTTCAGGTGCAGCCAAGGAAAGATTGGAAGAATACTAACGTTTCTCTTTACAAGATGATCAGATAGCATAACCACACACTGCTTGTTGATTTGGATTGAAACAAGGTAAAATGTACCTTTTACAGTTTAGTGATGCATGTTCCTTAATGCAGGTGATTAAATAAAGTGTTTACCAACGAAAACATCTTCAAAAGCAGAGACCTTATCCATCTTGCTCCTTAAGCCAGCCACTGTACAAGGAAAAAAAAAAAAAAAAAGATAGCAAGAACCCAAGATTTTCATTAGATTATGAAACCAATGTCTTAGAAATTTACATATTCTGATGAGTTGTTGAAGATGAAACAGTTCAGAAAACTACATGCCTACTTCCTCTTTTTCACTCACAAGACATTGCACATTATTCATAAGTTGCTTGATAGAGATGGATTCCTTTTCTATAGAATCAATCAAATATAAATGAGAATTCAGCTTTTCTGATAGAACATTTAGCTTTTGATCTCTGGCTTTAATAGCGCGTTTCATTTCACAGGTAGATTCCTGCTCAAAAGTTTTGATTCAGCAAACAATATAATAAACCAAATCCTCTTTTCAATTTTAAAAAAGAAAATAAAGGTCCAATGAAACCTCATAAGCGTTGATAAAATTTTCCCTCGATTGAAGCAGGTTTTGTACTGTTCCCTGCAACTCCTTCTGTCTGCTTTCTAGCAAAGCATTGTCGTTGTGAAGGTAACTCACCTAGAAAAATAAAACAAACACATTATAAGTCGCAATTCGACTTTCTGAGGAGCTTTTGAACAAACACTTAGAGACAAACAGTGCGCTCGAGCTTTAGGCGCAATTCATGGGAGGCAGCTAACTCCGATTGCAGTTCCTGCAACTTCCTCCCGTATTCCTCCTCAGTTTGCTTCTGTTTCTGTAACCATACACAACGAACCGTAATTTTTTTTTTCTTTTAAATCAAAAAAACAAACATTAGAAGTGATGATTGAAATATGAAAACAAAACCTGAATTAGAAATTGACATTGTTGAGTAGCAGAGTTCTCTCTATCCTACATTTTTTATAAAAAAAAAAAAAAAAAAAAAGGAAAGGATTAGAGAGGGAGAGTGTGTACGGAATTAACAGGAAGAGGAAAATACTAATAGTACTGTGAGATGTCGAAATTCGGTTGCTAGAGCTTGAAGTTGGATCTTGAATTTGGACAGTTTAAGCAGCTCCATTTTCCCTCCAGACTCCAACACGCAGGCGTTCAACAAGAAGCAAGGATGAGGGGAGGAAGGAGATCCATAAGACGAAATGGTGGCTGGCCAGGCTTGCTGAGCAACGTAGCCCAACCCATCATACTTAATTAGTGGGCCTTTGTTTAGTCCAAACTTCAATTGTTTCTCTTCCCTTCTAGTGGAAATCACATGAAAAGTCAAAATTTCAATATTTTCTGCAATCAATATTTTGATTTCTATCAACTCTTTAATATCTAATAAATATCTATTCATTTTTCCCACTATAATTGAAATTTAATAAAATTTTAAATTGATTTGCCACGATGTTATCTAGTAAATTTATTTCTCCGTATTTCTTGTTTTTGTTCGTTTCTTATTATTCTTTCATTTTCTCTCTTCATTTTACCTTTCGGCAAATCTAATTTAATTTAATTTAATTTATCTTTCCATGATATTTATGAAATATGTAAATATGATAAATGTTCCTTTTAGTTATTAGCTGCATTTTAAATTTATATTTTTTTATAAAAAAGTTTAAAGGTAGTTGTCATATCTATAGTCTAAGGTTAGAAAAAATCTCAAGACCACAAAATTACTTATGGTATAACTCGTGTATCACTCCACCTATGGGGAATACTCCAACAACAAGAATAGAATTTGAATTTACATAAAGCACCATAAGAGTCATTTCTTTACCGCCAAACTCACTCATATGTATTATATTTCAAATTGATTACTGCATAATTGAAGCATTTATAAATAATTACTAATCAAAATATAAATTTATTGGAATAATATTCCTCAAGCGTTGTTCTCCTACTTTTTCGAAATATTTTTTAAAAAAATTGGATATGTTATATAACATCACTAATTTTTTTTTTCGGTGTCAATAAAATTACTCTCGCTCTAATATGTCGAAATCTGACACCGAATTAATAACGCACCTAATCAATACCAATTCTGAAATGCCAGTACATTACCACATCAGCTCCAACCAGTTTTAAGTACCAATTTTTTTTCGTATAGTGTTGTACACGTGAGTATCATGTTCGTGATATGTATCAATTTTTTCTATAGGTCAGAGTTTATATGGCGTTGTGATAATTAATTTGACTTTCTGTTGATTTGCCACGTTATTTCAACTCTAAATTCTGACAAATTAAGGTAAGAGTGACTTTATTGACACTAAAATGAAAGTTAAGTAAATTTATTGATACAAATTAAAGTTTAATTATTATGATGCAATAACTCTAAATTTCAGTGAGCGTAGTTATAATTTAACCCTTTTGATAATTATATAATCAAGTTTTCATGATTGATATTGTTGTAAATAACATTAGCAATTGTGGCTTCGAATAAATTACTTTTCATTTTAATATTCACCATATTAGATACAATTATGTTTCTTTTTAATTTTTTTGACTAAATTTATGAGATTCCCTAATTAACATACAAGAAATTTAGAATATGTGTAGCATACCACATCATCCATGTGACAAGCCAATAAAATAAAGTCAATCTAGTTTTCAACCAATGAAAAAAAAATAACAAGGTTTAATTAATTTATTAATTATTTAATAATTATTTATTTAGATAAAATCCTAAACAATAAAATAAAAACTCTAGACTTTAAAATATAAATTCTATAGGCTAATTTATAAGCCCTAGACCTAAAATATATTATGTGATATGATTTTATTGGCTTGACACACAGATGTTATGGTGTGCCAGGTGTAAAATAAATTTTAGGTATAAGGAACAATATGTATTTGTTGGACCGAAAGATCTAAAAAATATAACAATCGGGTAAATTCACCGTGAATAAATTAAGAAATACCAATCAGTCAATGACAACATAACTATACGTAATATATATATATATATAAACCTCTCAAAATTGAAATTTGGTTAAAACATTCAATAAACAGAAAGCATATTAAAAGATGAAATTAACTGGCTAACACAGTTCTACAGTAAGTAAAGTAGAAATAAGAAATTGAATCCATTAAAGATCCTTAACTGGAATTAAGGCATTGAGATAGTAATGTGCATGGAGGGAATAATTAAAGATGAGAATGATTTGAAGTTGTATTCCAATTAATAGTATATAATGGGATTCCAAATGTCCCATGTATAAGCATAAGCAGATGATTTCCCAATTTGCATAGCTAGAAATATTAAAGCTTAAGGTTCCACAGTACAATAATAAAAAGAATCCAAAAAGTTTGATTTGACAAGAAGAAACTGTTTCAGGAGATCAATTCATTCATTCCCCAGTTGGTGCTGGGGCACAAAGCAGTGGGTCATATATATAATTTTAGCCTTATAATTCAAGTCGCCCGACTTGCCACTAAAATTTGGTCTTTCTACTAAATTCTATCTCCTTTTTTTAATTGATTTCCTTCACATTATTGCAGTTGGCAGCCTGTCACCATTCTCACATTTTCCTTATTATTGCAGTTTGTCACCATGGCTATCATTCTTTGAAAACGGTTACGATTCGAACTCTTAATCTCTAAATTTTAAAATGTTCTTATGTCATGTCCTGGTATCATTTAATTCAAAAATTCAATGTAATATATAAACCCAATAATAGCTTTTATTATTATTTGTAACAATAAGTAGAATCGGATATATCTCTATGTATTTCATAAAAAAAAAAAAAAAAAAAAAGATATATCAATATATTAAATACGTTTAAAGTGAAAAAAAAAAAACAAAAATTTATTGCGTGGTGGGTGATTGTGTTAATTTGAGGTAATAAGACATTGAACAGTTTCTTTAAAAATTGAAAAAAAAAAAAAAATTAAGTGTCTCTATTTAATACCCCTACCACGTACCTAGCCATAGTGTGCAAATTAAACTTGGGGAGCTTAATTTTACACTTGATGGACGATAGTTAATCAAATGAATCTAACATTAGTTCTCATCAACCAATGTAAATATTGACTAAATTTGGTTTTAATCTTTAATAGACGTACGACCAAGATTGTGATGATTTGAAGGCAAACAAAGGATGCGTAAGGCGAAGAAAGTGTAATGTTTAAAAATAGGAAAAATGGGTAAGCATGGATATCAAAATTGCAAGTATTAGAAGCAAAACTCATAAGCATGCGTAAAATGCAGAGGCTGTACTTTGTTACCATTTTGAGTAAATTAACACATGCCATGCTGCTTTCTGCTTTATCCTATCTCTTATAATTTTTTATATATATATAATTCCCTTATTATTCTTATATCTAAATTATTAATTAAACTCTCATTAAGTTCCCACTAGCTACCTACCTACCTATATTGTAATATGCATGTGTATTTTCCTTTAAAGAAATACATACACCACGCCTAGGGATAAAGAAGATTGAAGACTGCATATTTTTTCTTCTCCACATGCTAAAACTATCAACACTTTTGTTATTTTCTTGGATTTAGGTGGTTGCCATAACTATGATTAATGAATGTACTTTGCCACTGAATTGGGACAGCTTCTTATTTATCCAAATCAAACTGGGATTTGCTCTCACTTCATCAGTTCTGGGTATATGTCTTGTCCTGTCTTGTCGTAGGTCTTATAAAATTGCTCTTCAAATTAATATATCATTTGTATTAGTAAAAACAAAATCCAATGAAGCAAATATAACTAAGAAGTACAAATGGCACGCAGTGACGGAACCAAAACAAATTTTTAAGGAGTCCAATTTCTATCAATTTTTATTAATTAAAAGTATTTTCGACATAATAAAACATACATTAACTATTAAGATAATAACTATATATTTTTTAATTTGTTGTACTAATCCATCGAGCAACTAAAAATAATTAAATTACTGAATGCACAAAACCTAGTAATAAATTGATATTTCTTTGCTATTAGCTAATATCTCGTTACTCTTTTTCAATTACTAAAAATTAGTGTCAATTCATTTTTCTAAATAATAATGTAGGAATGAGTTTTATTGAAAACATTATATAATTAGGACAAGGACAAAAACATATATAAATTAAGAATTTAACGTATTTATAATTTAGTAATCTTGATCATAAAATAAGTAAAGAGAAGTGAGTTAATTCTTAGTCGTGGAATCTAATGAAGTAAATAACACTATTTTTACAATTATTAGGGTAAACTTTAGAAAGAAAAAGAAAGTAAATCATCAATATTTATTTAGTAAATTTAATAATAATAAAGTTAAGTTAATTTGTATTTTTCATAGTTCACATACATGAAATAAATTATTTCAGAATATATATATATATATATATATATATATATATATATATAAAATTTTTCATCCATCAATTTTCGTTTTATAAAAAAAATTCTATTTTATAAAAGCATTATAAAATAGATATATAAAGTAAGCATAATTGAGAACTCTAAAAAGTTAAAATATTTAAATACGGATATTAAAATACCCAACTTTGTAGCTTTTTGAACGACTAGGCTTTGAGGAAAAAGGGGAAAAAAGGAAGAAAAAAAAAAACTATTTGGATTTGGATAATGTATCTGTAATTGTAAAGTAGTAGCATACTAAAGGGAAAAAAGAAAAAAGAAGAAGAAAAAGAAAAATAGTAGCATACGAACTGTTTTTATTTGTTTTCTTGTCCCTTTATTAATACGGCGGTGTTTTAGAAAGTTAAAATATTAAAAAAAAAAAATTCAGAAAATGGGTTGTCTTCAATCCTATTTATTTCTAGCCATCGCTAAACCAGACAAAACCATTATGTGGTAAAACTTGTAGAGGCAAATGGAGGACCAGTCAACCATCCAACGCTGGCTAGCATGATCGACGGACCTTGTTGCCCCATGCAATTTCGTCCCTAATGGCATGTATTATTTTAGTTTTTAAAAAATTTGTTTAAGGATTATCAATTTATTCTTTTTATTGCAAAAAGTATAGTGGCGTACAAGGGGTACACTAGTTTAGGGCTATAATAAAATTTCTTTCACTGCCACTGAAAAACCCAAGAGTTATATAGAGGGATTTACAAGAGATAGCTATATTATACTATTCCACCTATAAAGACTACAACAATGACAATGAAAATTTGATTGATGGAGGAGCGTCACTCCATCTATGGACTACAACAATGGCAATAAAAATCGGATCGATGAGGGAGCGCCACAAGTGTCGCTCCCTTACTAGTGGGCCTCACAACCACTCATAGACATTCTAATTGGCTATTATCATATGTCAATGTCCAAATAAATTTATTTCAGAGTTCTACATTTTTTACAAGGATACACTTAGGGTACTACATCATTCGTGTATTGGACTAAGAATTAATTGATATTAAGATGAGAAATATAATAAATTTAGTGATATATGTGATGCACGGATGATATGATGCGCAAGGTGTATTATAAAAATTGTTTCATATCGGAAAATTTTAAATATATATAAAAACTATTAGGAATTGAATCAGTTGATGATTAAAAAGATTAATATGCGAACATGAAATTAGATATGTAATTATGATAACAAGAGATTTATGCAATTTGATTATTTTTATCTATATCTATAGATGAAAATAAGCACATAATTCATTAATGATCAACAAGTTAGTACAACAGTAAAACAAAGTTTTATCATTTACACAAATTTTCTAAAAACTCAAATCACATCGCTTGCACATATGGTTATTGTCATGATACAAATACCAAAATTTTTTGCACAAATAAATAAGCAAATAACTTAGTTTTGTAATTATTTTCCCAGTACAATTTTTTGAAAAAGAAAATTTTTTAGGTTTTATTCTAATTAAGTTGAACGATTTAAATATAATTTTTTTGACATATTTTAACAAAACTTATTTTAAAGAAAGTATCTGAAATTGAGATGGATGTGATTTGAATTTTGACACGTGATGGGAAAAAACGTGTCCAAATGATTTAATTCTTAAAGTAGCATATAACATCGAGACAGAGAGAAAGCAGCAAATTGATCTTTCTAGTGATTGGGCATGGCTTACCAATTTGGATAATTAAATGGCTTGTTTCAGGCCTACTAGATAGAATTCGAGTGATAACCTAACCCAATCTAACCATATATGAGTTGGTTTTTAAAAATACATTCAACTTATGAATAGTGTTGGTTTTTAAAAATGTGTGCAACCCATGAATACTCACACAAAATTAGGTTGGCTTATATTGCGTTGGGTTGGGTTGAATATTATTCATACAATTACATAGTCTGCTGGATTGAAGAGGACATGCTTCCCGACTTTGAATTATTGGCAAGAGTCGATCACATATGTTTTCCAAATTTAATCTGATTCTAGAAATTCTCGATTTTAAGCTATTATAATTCTTTACCTTCATACTCGTACTTTAATTACAAAATATATTATTATTATTATTATTATTATTATTCTCGGTTTTAATTTTATTACTATTTCAAAATAGATTCTTTAATTTAGAGGCATAAAATAAAACAGGAATAATTTAACAAAAATAAAAAAAAAAAAATCTTTTATTCAAATCACAGTAATATGATAGTTTAGTAAAGAAATTAAGCATGGAATCTAAAATTTCAAAAATAAAATTAGTTAGTTTTTTCTACATTATTTAAAAAAAAAAATCAGCATCACATCATACTATGAATTAGAATAGTAATTGAGTAGAATAGCATTTGACACAATAATGTTAATTAACATATGCAAGTCCAAATAGAAACATGTTATTAGGTTGTTCATCATTCAGAAGAAAAATGATTTTTCACCTGTATTTATATGCATATAATTCTTCAGTTTTTTTAATTAAGAAAAATAATAGATTATAAGTGTAAAAGAAATAATGTAAAAAAGAATTTAACTAATAATTAAAACAAGTTAAGTCTTAGAGCATACAAGTTGTAATTTAATCACAGACTATGGATTCAATTTATAAACACGCAATTGAAAAGTGAAAATTATCAAAGGGATAAAATTGAATATCGATGAAAAATAGTACAAAAAAGTGAAGATTTTCAAAGGAAGTAAATTAAATTTTATATGTGACAGTTAATTTGAATCCAACCCAATCTAGTTACTTTTCCAATTTCATTCAACTAAACTCAACCCAACCCAACCCAACCCAATAAATAACCATCAAGATAAAGAATATATAGGATGAGTTTGATTGGGTTGGTTGAATTCATTGGATTGGGTTGATTTTGTACACCCCTAGCCTGTATGCCTTTAAACATAATATATACGTCACATCCATTGTTATAGGCAAAATTCAAAATTATATAAAGCCATGATTAATTAAGTTGAAAGAGATGATCATGGAGCTTTCATGAAGAGGATAAAAGAGCCTCAATTATCCAAATGCCTTCTTTCACATCACTGTTTACTCATGTCTTAAAGAGCTACTCTTATTTCAGATGCTTAAGACAATTGAGTAGTTCATCAAATTATTAAAATTTGGGAGTGTTTGTATTAAATTTGCATCCAGATGTATCATCATAATACTATGTCAATTTCAAGCACGTGAGAAATGCTACTAATAATTTTAACTATAATAATATTTCAAGACATGCATGTGGACTTACCAAAACCAAGCTTAGGGAATAAAGAAAGAAAGCAACCTCATGTATTTTTAAATATAAAAATTTTAAACCTATTTGATCAATGTAACGAACTTACGAGGCTACAAGCATATTATTCATTTCCATTTCAAAAAAGACTTTAATTTCGTTGATGAACTTTTACTCAATAAATAATTTAGGACAAATTTAGTATTTAACTAAATTTAGTTAAAACTTTTTTTTTTAATTTTTTTAAATCATAAATATTCTCATTGAGGTAATTTAATATTTAAAACTCTTCATCCACTTTGTTCATGTATCTAATGAGAATGGAACCTGAGTCTTTTTCCATAAAGTCAGTATGCATTGCTAATTGAGTTATAACCTGTAAAACATATCAACACTTTTGGACAATGAAATGAAATATTTTAGATTTTTTAATTAAATATGCTTAATCAATTTGAAATGATCAATACTTTAAGTGATTTATCTCCAAATTAATTTTCTTAATAAATTACAAACCCAACTCGAGACTTTACTTAAGCAAGTGATTATAAACTCTTTCCATTTGAACTAATCTTACAAGCATATTTGGTTTTATTGTTTACTGTTATTGTTTGTTGTTCTTAATTGTTAGTTTTTATATCCTATTGATAATCAGTATTTAGTAAAGACTTGATAAAATTTTACTATTAAGATGTAAAATAACATAACTAATATAGAAAAATAAAATAAATGGACATGTTTTTCATCTATAATGGAAACAACAGTTTTTCTTCCTAAAAAGTTATTAACAATTACTAACAAAAAAACATATTTATTTTTGTTGTTTGGTATTAAATAACTTGAAAAACAAGTATTAAAGTGGACTTTATAATTTGTTAGTTAAAGATAAAATTTTCGGATATAATAGTTGGATTTATATTAAACTATTAAATGTGCGTAAATCTATTGAGGTGGAATAATTCTGCTGTGTCCCGGGAGTAAATATTCCCAGCCAATCACAAGCTGCCACGTCAGCACATATGCTAACATGATAAACTTTGATTGGCCGGGAGTAGTATACTCCGAGCGCATAGTGAGGTGACATGGTACTTGGTTTTGGAATTAAATTATTCAATTGTGAAAATGAAGCAAGGCTAAGGAAAAAGCCTGTCCATAGGAATTGGTCAAAATTAATTGAGCATCTCCACCATTTCTATCGCACAATTATACGTCTTATCAAAAATCAAAATTAGAAAGATGCTACTTTCCTCCTCCGTATCTGATGCTTAATTTCAGTTCTTGCTCATATCATTTCCTTCTGGGATCCTTTTTTATTTTTAATTTTCCTTCATTCATAATTCTAATATCCTACTTCTACTTTGTCAGTCTTTTCCTTTATAGATAATAAAGACAGGCAGTTATTTGGCCTGTCTATTTGTCCAACTCAGTCGCCATCTTTTAATTTCTTCCTCATCTTAACACAATTTTTTAGAATTAGAAAACAAAATTTTAATTAGAATACATTTAAATAGTCATCGAATTGTAGTTAACTTGACAACGCATACTAAAAAGATATTCAAATTTGAATTCTAGTAAATACATATTAAGGGAGAGATGAAAAATTTTAAGTGTAATTAATCACCAAACAAAATTATTTTAATAAATATATATAATAAACAAGAGGAGATGACCCATATTTATACCAAACCTGAAGTTAGGAAAGAGTTGGTCATTTTTCCGGCACTCATTTTTAATAATTGCTAATTTTTAGGTATAATAATAAATTTCTGTCAAGTAAATGGTAGGTTTTTTTTTTATATCTAAAATTTAATTTGGTGAAATTTTCCGTGTCAATCGAAACAATGCTGTATGCAAATGCCACACGCCTTAAGAATGAACATCAATTTGATCTCATAAGCTTGATTTGTTATACCATAAACTTTTATCTCACAATATTTTAACCAAAATTAAAAATAAAGAACTAATTAAATCTCACTGAATAAAAATTTTGGGTTTAAAAGTTATAAAATTTTATAAAATCTAAACTTTGCCCAAATTTTCATGTAACATACAAAAAGTCCGGTGAACTCACAGATGATACAAAAATTATACACATCACATTAAACTTTGTATAATTTAAATCGTCAACCTTATATTTATATAAATTTAAAAAAAAAAAAACTTAAGAGAGTGTATATAATTTCTTTTAGTTTTTTTTTTTTTTTGAATGAACGATGAATTGCATTAACTCAAATCATGATTAAGTACATGAGACAAAGTAGAATAACAAGTGTCTGACACAATCGGATTAGTAGCATTTAGACCTAGTCGAGCAAGATGATGAGCTAGCTGATTAGCAGTCCGCCTTACATAGTTGAAAGAACACGAAAGCAAGGACTCGGATAAGAGCTTGCAATCGGCAATTATCATCCCAAAAGCAGAAAAATCATCACCATCCGAAGCCGTCAGAGCTGAAATGACAAGTTGAGCATCGCCTTCTACTTCAATAATTTCGTCTCCACGGTCTTTGATCCAACTCAAGGCCTCACGGCAAGAAATCGCTTCAGCTAATGTGGAATCTGTAATGCCAGAAACTGAAGAAATTCTTGACGCGATAAAAGAGCCGCTTGTATCACGGAGGACACATCCCACACCAATACACCGCCCTGTACCATCAACCGCTGCATCAAAATTGCATTTAAGACCAAGAGCAGGTGGTTTCCAATTCTGAACTGTAGGAGAACGACCAGAATTGCTGCATAAATTCTTCTGAACAGCCCGCCATCGAAGCAGAAAATCAGTTGCCGAGCGTGCCATTTGCTGCAATTGAAGCTGCCTCCGATGCCACACACCTTGATTTCTGCCATACCAGATGTACCATGCTATTGTAGCTCGCAAACCCACCTCTTCACTGCTGCAATTCCATAAAATATTCTGCCACCAGTCACCAAAATCTTGAGACTGCTCCCACATCCTGTCAACACCCGTAAACAACCAAACCTGAGTAGCAATCGGGCATTGTAACAAAATATGCAGCTCCGTTTCTTCAGCTTCATGACAAAAGGGACAAGTGACCTCCAGATCAATACGACGACTTTGTAGATTCTTTTTTGTTGGTAGAATATTCCAGGCCGCACGCCATAGGAAGTTTTTAACTTTCGGCGGACAATCCATAGCCCATAGCTTACCCCACGGAGCCGAGACAACCTCAACTGGTGGTCGCGGATACGACTCCATTAAATGATAGTAAGCTGATTTGACACTGTACAAACCTTTTTTGTCCCACCTCCAACAAACCCGATCATCTACCTCCCGCAGAGAAAGAGGAATAGCCATAATCAAACAGCGATCCTCCACCGAGAATAAGTCCGATAAGATGTCATAATCCCATTGACCTTCTGCTGATCTCAAAGAATCAACTGTACTATCTTCAAGTCCCGGTAAACATGATTGTATTGAAGGGCAACCGTTTTCTGTATGGAGCCATTTATCACGCCAAATACGAGTCCGTCTTCCATTGCCAATCCGGTGATATAAGCCATTCTGAATCAAACTTTGAGAAGCACGGATACTTGACCATATAAAACTGGGTTCTCTACCTTTTGGAGCTGTGCAAAAATCATTATTTGGAAAGTATCTTGCCTTATAAATTCTGGACACAAGAGCATTGGGGTTTTGCAAAAAACGCCAGCCTTGCTTTCCAAGAAACGCTACATTGAATTCATGGAATTTTCGAAAATTTAACCCTCCCCACATCCGTCTCACACATAACGAATCCCAGGCTTTCCATTTAACTCCTCTCCCCCACCAATATCCATTCAAAGCAGTCTCCATCTGTCGACAAATCTTTTTAGGAAGAAGGAAAACTGACATGATGTAAGAGGGCAACGCCTGTGCTACAGCTTTGATAAGAACCTCCCTTCCACTTTGAGAAAAACGCTTGGAATTCCAGCCCCGAATCTTCTTCTTTAATCTATCAACGATATACTGAAAAACTTCTGTTCTGTTTCTCCCAATCGATGCAGGTAACCCTAGGTAATGTTCCTGCGAATCCACCACCTGCACCCCTAACACGTTTTGGACTTCCATTTGCCGAGTTGGATTAACATTGGCACTGAACACAATCTTTTAGTTTTTCTTTTAAATTTCACGTACAATTACGTGTAGCTTGGACCTTAAAGTACTATTTCAAAGCAAAATATATATTTGTAAAGTAATATTATAAATTAAAAACCAAATCACATATACTTATTGTTGGTGCAACTTTGAATAATATAATATATTTTATGATATCTTAATGAAAATTCCATTAGACAATTAGGATAAAGATAGTGATCCCCCAACTTGGTTAACAACAATTTATGAGTGAGCTATTAAATGGTGGGCCTCTAAATTACACTTAAGAACTAGGATTATGTCCTAAATCAAGATCTCAAACCCATCATTATCCCTAACTTTCCAGTAAACAGAAAATTATATAGAATACAAACACATATTACATCATTCTCATAAACATAAAACAATCATTAGTCATCATTAAAAAAAACCTTTCTAGAAAATGAAAATCATGCCTTCATCAAAACCAAATATCAGAAAATTAATTTATTTTTTGATGAAATAAAAATAATTTTGTACAAATGGATATGTACTTTATGAAAGCTAAGCTAGGTGACCCCATAAAGTCAAAACCCAAAAATACCCCTATGATTTCTTACTTACTGAGTCAAAACTTCACCGTTGATAGTTAAAGAATAAAGAATATCAACAGGAAGTAATCAGATCGTACGGTGTAAAAGTAAGGTAAACGTGTTCTATCTATGAGATTAGAAGAGAATAAAGAGGAGCTGGATCCTCCGAGAAAACCTCACTGGAAGTGACTTAGTTTGCAACTCCCGAGGTCTCTGTCTATCTCTCTCTCTTTCCCTCCCTCCTCCTTTTTGCAATAGGAAAAGCCTCCACTATCTAAGGAGATCGCAATTACATTAACAAACGCCACTCTCTCTTTCTCTGGATTTGCCTCTTTCATTTTCAATTTGTGGGTTCGGTTCTTCTGCTCCTTTTGTGGATTGTGAAGCTACTTATAAAGCGCATCCCTTTATAAATTTGTGTTCTTTCTACGTGCCCAGTTAATATTTTGTTTATGAAAGTGGAAGTTTTTTGTTCAATTTGAGTTTGGGATACGAATCTATTTGTGTGGCGAGATACTAAATGGATCCGCCAGTGATGCTGAATGATGGGTCGTATAATTTCTCGGAGATCTGGCAGTTTCCGGTCAATGGGAATGGCCGAGGACACTTTGGCCAGAGTTTAGGTAGTCAGTTTGGGGACAATGATCCAATGAATTTGGAGCCCGGAGGAATTGGCGGCGGCGGCGGCGCAAGAAAACGCCGTGGTGCGGTGGAGGAGGATTCATCGAAGGTTGTCTGTTCTAGCAATGGAAATGGCAATGGAGTGGTACTAGTTCTACTTCTATTCGATTCATTAATTTTTCTAACAGATTTTCATTATCTGAGTTTGGTTATTATTGTTTTCTTTTTCTAATCATAAAGAGTAATTAATGTTGATAAAGAGTTGTTGTCTCCTTGTTGCTGTCTTTATGATGTGAGTTGTCTACGTAGAACCTTTTGAGGTTGTCTTTGTGAATCATGAATTCAATTGTTGATCTACGTTAGTAATAATTGTTAATTAAGTTGACTCATAATTAAGCTCTTTTTCTTATTAAAAGTTGAAAATTTGCTATGCTTATTTATGCTTAGGATATTTGGTATCAATATCTGGGGTAGTCTTTCGTTACTTTTCTAAATAATCTGAATTGGGCAGGATGATTCTGATTCAAAGCGGCTTAAAACACCAGGAAATAAAGATAAGAATCATGACTCTAAAACAGAAACAGAACCCAGTTCAGGCAAGCATGTGGAACAGAATACTCAACCATCAGAACCACCTAAACAGGATTACATCCATGTTCGAGCAAGAAGGGGGCAAGCTACTGATAGCCACAGTCTAGCAGAAAGAGTAATTTTCTTAATGTCTCTATCTTGCAAGTATTATTTATAGGCTGAAAGAAATTGATAAGAGAGCTTGTTCTTGGATTCTATGACAACTCCTATACTTTTTTTAATGCCCCCAATGCGCATAAATCTATCACTTAGGTTTTCTGATGAGAACTATTTTACGGACAGGCTAGAAGAGAAAAGATAAGTGAAAGAATGAAAATTCTTCAGGATCTAGTGCCTGGTTGTAATAAGGTATGCTGCTGAACTTTTCTACAAGTTCATATAATTAGCTTTTGTAATATGTAGTCCGATGAACTATGTTATGGAAATGTAAATTTTTTCTTATATAATGAATTTAGAATTGCTCAAAGATGGAGTTTTGGTTAATGAATATGCTCAAGCTTGTGGATATACAATATATTGTGCAATGGAATAGTTTTGAGATTTATAATTGGAATATGAGTGACATGTTTCATTTTGAAGCAATGTTTTTCTGAGATAGGTTTTCTGGTGCAGGTTATTGGCAAAGCACTTGTCCTTGATGAGATTATTAATTATATCCAATCATTACAACGCCAGGTTGAGGTATGCATCTTTATTTTCTGCAACTGATTAAATGCTCTCACTGGTCTACGTTTTTCCGTGTATGTATATATTCCTTCCTTTTTTTTTTCTTTTGTCTTAATTAAATTGCTTGAATCTGCAGTTCCTGTCCATGAAACTTGAAGCTGTAAATACAAGAATAAGTCCTGGGATTGAAGCATTTCCTTCTAAAGATGTAAGTTTTAAATGTTTATGGCATCAACTTATTTTTGCTTTTTAATATATATATATATATATAAACGTATTTGAACTGTCTTATGTGAGCTGTAATTGTGGCGTCAAACTGTCAATCAAAAACTCCAGTCTTCATTAAAAATTTGGGTCCCAAGTTCAGAGAGAGGTTGCTAAAACTTCTCATGTGGTCTTTGCATGATCAGAAATAGTTCAAGCAAACAGAATTGAATGGCCTCGTCTTGGTCACTTTTTGGCACTTTTTCTCAGAGTTCATCATGAATTTTTTATTTGTTTTTCAAATTCTTTACGTAAGAACTTTTGCTGAACAAATTGAATCATATGTTGCTTTATTGACCATTGATTAGAATCAAATATGTGTGGATTTGTTCGTAATTTTTTCTTGTTATGCATAGATTAGATATCTACAGAAAAAGAGACTAAGATGTTTGGATTGTGATTCTTGCTACGTATCAACTTTTGGTTTCAGTTTGGTCAACAGGCATTCGATGCTATGGGAATGGCATTTGGTTCACAAGGCACACGGGATTACAGTCGTGGTGCATCACCAGAGTGGCTGCATATGCAGGTTGGTGGTGGTTTTGAAAGAGCTTCATGATCTGAAAAGACATCTATATCCATTAGCAATAAGGGCATCAAAATAGCTAATGGCTCTCAGAATATATACCCTCACTATGTTAAATCAAAGATAGAACATATTTCCCGTTTCAGCATCAAATTTGGAGCTGTTGTTACTGTGTAAAAGACTGTTGCTTAAGTAACTATGCGGACATCTCCATTAATTTGTGTGTTGGAAATTATTCTTTATTCCAATTCCATTGGTTGCAGGCTTCGTACACTTTTCTGTAGTAATATGTGATTAGTGCCTTTCCTAGAATGAGAGTAATGTTCTTGTATAAGAAAAGTTGGTTTGTCCAAAATCTGTAATCCTAAATATTGTATAAACCTTGTTGTACCATTGCTGAGAAGCTGAAGCCTGTCCAAATAAGAAGGCCTTTGAGCTGTTTCTTTTAGATTCTGTATTGGTATTGCTTGGTTCTATCCTCTATGTATAACTAACTCAGCATATCTTAGTTGACTGCTTTAAATTCTACTTTGTGTCATATGAAGATAGGCACCAGAATTTGCATTGAAAAAATTTATAACTTACAATCTTGAAACTTGGCCGAGTGAGGTACTCTTCAATATTCTTACAGGTGGGTGAAGATGTAAAAAATATTTCTATGAACACCAACCTTCCCCTTATGTTACATAACAGAAGTGATTTAGGCGGTTTCTCACTGCGTCTTTAAAGATTTTCGGCAGCAAATCTGAGTTGCAGCTACACTCGATTACATTTAATGAAATTTCAATAACTTAAACATAAATTATACATTTGCTGTATTATGGTATTAATCAATTGAACTTTCAAAGTACTACCACATGTAATCAACATTACATATGACATGCACTGATCTAAGTTATTTTAATGGGCAAATTAATTTGAACTCTGAAGATTCCTCTCATTATACCTTCTATTCACAATCATACCAGAATTGTACGGCAAATATTACTACTTCTAGCATGTATCGGAATCCGAATGGCATTTGGTGCAAAAGCCCAAATGAAGGCGCATTATGCCACCGGTTGTGTGCCACCAAAGGAATTTCCCCCCTGGTTGAAGGTATTCCCACTAGACTGGAAGTATGAAATTGCAGCCCATACCACACGTAGAAGCAGGATAGCTGTGAAGACAGTGCTCCCAAGGGTGCAAACAACCTGTAATTTTCGTTTGTGATCATATAATTTGTGAGTCATTATTTATAGGATTTGTTTCTAATAAACAAAAATTCCATGGGCTCTTTGAAGAAAGTCTACCCTCCCCCGGAAGATGATGGGGATGCCAGTACTTCAGCATTTCACTTTTTCAATTTGATCTCATTTTTTGTCATCTAATTCAAACGAGTCCACTTCTCTACTTCCCTTGCGATCTCAGGACTCAGGAGTATTGCAAGATAACAGGAAGTTGTGATCATCTTAAGATGATGCTCTAAATTTTCCTACCTACATTGAACATCATCTACTGAATGGTTCTGTAATAGAAAAGGATCAAAGTACTAATACCTCAAGCAGTGCTTTAACAGTAGAAAGTGCAGCCAGTAGTAGAATCCCATCTACAGCAAAAGACACCTGGATTCCGGAAAACAAAAAAGTAGAAACCTAAGAAAACAATTAGAGGATAAAGCAAACAGTGATTTCATGAGTGAAAGGCAGAGGGTATAATAAATTGCTCAGAACCTCAAATTGGCAAAAAAGAAGATGTGGTTTTCGTTCATTACTTAGCATGTAGGATAGATGCAAATTGCAGTTACATGGGCCTACATGCCTTATTTTTCTTCTAGTAAATTTTTTCTACCCGTTAGTGTATAGACATCCAAAAAACCACATCCTATATTAGAGCGGACGAATTCCACCAGCACAAGGGCAAGACTACAGAAACCTCTTTCGAGGACACTTTCAATATATAACAAGCAACAACCATAACATTAATAGCTCAAGTTCTTAAGTAGACAGAAGTTATCAAAACACCACCAACTTATTCCATTAACCTTTCCTATTAGTAGTTGATATTATCTCAGAGATAAAATATTATCATTACATAAGTAATCATTGGTCAATTGCATCTCAAAACTGAGGAAGTATTATACTTTTCTCACAACATATGCCTCACCATGCTAACTTCTCCATCATGTTCCTTTCATAATATCCTCTGGACGAACTCCAATGACATTATAAAAGATCATACATTTTTGTTTTTCCTCTGTCTTCTGTTAACATCAGTTACCTGATAGTAGATCCTAGTTGCGAAAGATTGCATTGTTGCATATGTTGGTAAAATTCAACAGGGACAATAAGCATATATCACGCTACTATGCATGTCAAAAGTACAAATGGCATTGCAAAATCCACGATCCCCACTTTGATTCCAAGTCTCAAAAAATCTATCACTATTCACTAGTAGATTTTGATTACAGTATACAAGCATTGGTTTGGCTGATATGTGCACATGTCTTTTGTTTACACTTTTAGTAATTATTTAAGTACATAACATTAGCTTGCAAAACTGAAAAACATTTCAGCATTGCATTGCCTCTTTTTTGCCCTTCCATTGCACACGCTATTATTAGATAATAACTTTCATGGTTTCATGCCAAGAAAGACATGACATTCTTGATTTTTACTGCAATAATTTTTCGTCATAACCAAGCTGCTCCAATAGATACCACCAATTCTTGGTATAACAAATTACCAAATTCTTTATCTATTGAACGGTGAAAAAAAAAAGCAATTAATTCACAAATAATCTCTTGACCTTTCACCATTTCAAAGGAAATCATAGAGGGTTTTTCTACCAAACTACAAGCAGGTAAAAGAGTACAAAATCGATTCGTCAATGATAACCATTAATCAGCCGAAAAGTAAGTAAAATTTTACCAGCTGCGGTGACATTACAGAGGGCAAAATCAAGCGAGAAGCTTTCTTGGCACGCCTAGAGATCTTCTTGAACATGCTCTGCAGGAATCTGATAAGCAAATCAATACTGCTCTCAGTCTCATCCTCATCAGAGTCGTAATCGGTCAAGTAATTATCATCGAAGAATACTTCACCAATCTCGTCGCCCTGGTCACCGGATGAGCCATCCAGCTGAGAACAAAAAATTCATTGGTAAAAATGATGAAATCAAGAGATTAGTAAGAGAGAGGGAAGGAAAGGCCTTACCTTGGCATGGCAAATGATGAAGGAAGGGTTTTTAAAAGGAGTAGCAAGGTGATGATGGAAAGGGGTGGAGAATGGAAGCTTTGGAGAAGGGTGAAGAAAGAGGTTGGAAATGGTCGGTCTGAAAGTGAGAGTGGTGAATGAGAATGGGGATGAGGTTGTCGCTATTGCCATCTCTCCTTTCTCATTAAAAAGCGAAAAAAACTTAAAGACCTGTTTGGGTTCATAACATAACTGACGAAAATACTAAAAAAAAAAAAAAAAAAAAAAGGAAGCAAGCAATTACCTTTGGAAGTTGGACTATAATTTTTAATTTTATGTAGAAAGTTAAAATGAGGTAAAACGACTCTTTTTAAGAGTTATTAACAGCATCCTACCTGTTACAGTGAAGAAAAATGAAACCACACTTTATGATTTGTCGATGAACGAGCAATTTAACGAACTCATGAACCACATGATTTGCGGATTATTGAATAAAATTGAAAGAAACACTATTCAAAGACCTAACAATAGTTAAACAGTCATTCAAAATCCAATCCGATGATATACGATTCTCTTTCGAGAATTCAAAGCTTGAATAATTTATTGAGCATCCATATCTACAAAAACCGAATTAAGTTTTAAAACTTTATCTAATTTAAGGTCTCTCATAAACTTATTGTTTAGTTCATAGTCACATTGGGAACTCCTTAAAGTTTAGGTGCGCTACCATGAACATACTTGAATATGTTCAAAAAACATGATCATGTCATATACGCATACCATTGTTCAAAAATGTCGCATCCACATTGCATTTCACCACAATGCCTGTTGGAGGTACCCATTTTTGGATCGAATTTGCTACTACAGAAAACGTTGATCGGGCTTTGCCTTAAAACAATTCTACAGAAAACGTTCGCCATATGTACAGTTACCTTTCAACCATAGATAATACTTTATTCTTTCAAACCCTTTAATTTCTAGCAAATCCTACACTTCAAGTAAACATTATAAATGTTAATTGCATTTAAAAATTTTAATATTATCTTCTTTGTCATTCTTTACTTGTAAGTTATAATTGAGATGATGATCTTTATGGAGTTTATTTGTGCAATTTCACAAAATCTATGCATTCTCGTTTAAGCACTGTAGCTTTAGCTTCTAATTTTTCTTTTATTCAATTTGTTTTTTTATTTGTTTGCTCACGAATGAAGTGGCACCCGTCTTAGCTGGTTTTTTTTTTTTTTTTTTTTATAATTACAAAGGAAAGCTTCAGCCCCAAAAACAAAACACAACAAGAAACAAATTGGGAAATCATTTTTTTTTATGAGAGATGTCAATATGATCTTCAATTAGAATATTTAAGATGTTTGCAAGCGGATCAACACACTTGTGAAGTTCCAAATGATAAGATCATCTGAAATTCACCAACCTATCATCTGCATGATTTCCCTCTCTATAGGTATGTCGAACAACAATGTCCTGATTCCAGTTCTTTATAACAATGCATTGTTTGAGCAACCACTTGTACAGATAACAACTCAAAACCTCAATGTTCTGATTCCAGTTCTTTAGAACAATTCATTGTCCGAGCAACCACCTATAGAGATGATAACTCAGAACCCCTCATGTTGTTAATGTATGACATGTAGAGAAAATTATTTGTATTATTGTCCACCTTTTTCATATGATATTTGATGCTAATTTATAATGAATAACATTGATCCTATCTAGTAAAAAAAAAAAAAAAATCTCCTTCGTTCTTTCATCCCCTCCCTTTTTTACATTGTGTGCTCTTCAAATTTCTTTTGCAACCAAACTTTACTCTTTAACTCTATATATCAAAACATAATCCATGTTCGTTTTTTTGTTCCTTTTTTCTCTTTTCCATTCACAATCTTTATTCCTCTATTTCTTTCATTTCTCTTCCTCCGTATACATGTCTTTTTCATTTTTACAATTGCATATTAGAGGAAAAAAATTAACTAGAATGGAGTAGATTGAGACAAATCAAAGGCAGAACAACTCATGTCCATCTACTATACATAACTCCACTTAGTTTCATTCTCTTACATACATTCACTGTCCTCTAACTCTTATTGCGATAATTTTCCACTGCTAAGATAAGAGAGAAAAAGGAGCAACAATTACGGAAAAGTGTGGTCTTTGTTATGTAGTAGTTTGAAAAGGATTGTGGATGGCTGCTACGGTAGTTTGGAGTGGTGATTTTGAGAGATTATATGGTGTGCTTGGTATAGCACGTTATTCGTAAACTAAGTCAATAAAACCATTTCAACTCATGCTTCAACTAATTGAAAAATGATAATATTGTGCAAATATAATATGAATAAACAACAAAATATACATGTATATATAAAATGAAATTTTACCACAAAATGATATAAAAGAATCTTAACCTTAGATTGTTATTCATTAACTTCAAGGTCAAAGTTATATCTTAAGACTTTTCGTTTATTCTAAACTACGTGGTTGCTATAAATTTATTTTTCCGCCTAATTTACCCTTAAGGGCACTGACTTTATAGTAACATTAGATCCCATGTAAGATTTAAGAGATGGATTAACTGGAACACCTTTGAGACTATTAGTATGCAAAGACTAATAACCGCTTTATCATTTATGAGTGTGTTTATAGGTGTCGATATAATGAAATAAAAAAAATTAAAAATCCATTAAAAAATCATAATACAACAACAAACACAGGGATCAATCAAAATTTGATCAAAGATAAGGTTAAAACAAAGTAAGGTTTTTTTAGAGAGATAAACTTGAGATAAGGTTGAATGTAATAGAATAAAAGGGATTAGTATTATAAAAAATAAATAAAGTAAATTAAATTAAATAGAAAGGTACCTACTGGTTTTGCATTAATACGGAAAGAAAATGTATTTATAATTTAAATAGAAAAATGAGGGGATGCTCAAAGGAATCATAAGTAGAAGATTTAGTTTTAGGGAGTAATTTCCTCTTAATTATTTATTTTTTATTTGATTATTTAGATAAAATTTTATACCCTTGAATAAAATTATAGATTCTAAAATATGAAACTTAAATTCTTATATATAAATTTTTAAATTCAAAAATATATTACGTGACATGATTTTAGTGACATGATTTTATTGACATGATATATGGATAATGTGGTATACAAAATGCATTTTATAATTTTGCAATTATTCTAATTCACAGTATCGAATAAGTATTAGATAAGTTGAATAGTGTATAATATTTAGTTTCAACAGGACAAAAAATTGGAAAGATAATATAGTTATGGAATATAACATCATAAGTACAAAATGATTCATTGTGCATATTGTTTTCCATGTTGAGGTTGTTGAATGTTGATCGCCAAAAAGGGAAGCAATGGCTCGAGTGAATTAATTAAATACATTATTTTAGAAATCCCACATTTTATTAGTGGAATGGGTTGTTCTTGTTCAACTTCACCCCTAAATTATTTCCATTATTTAAGCAAATATTAGTCCGCATGATATCCATCGTTAACATTCGCATCTACGTGACATACGCTTTCTACCGAATCTCCTCGACTTCCTCACTCCAGTCCTGTCTTTGGTCTCAAATTCTAAAGAGGCCATTGACTCGAAACGACGCCGTGGGACTCTTTCCATTCTTCAACTCCGTTTTCACTTTTTTATGGAAACTCCTACATGAACTGAACTCAAGCGCGTGCCACTAAAATATCCCATTTCTTATTGCCGGCGGGACCCATCGGCAACGGAAACCCACGCTCCAGCGGGGTGCGCGTGGCTTCTCTTTTAAACCATCGAGCTAACGTTGAAGACTAAAACACGCGGTTTAATTGGATTTTGGTGAAAACCACGAAACGTAAAACAATTCATATGATTACTGCAAAACGAAAAGTATTAAAAAAAGAAATAAAAAAAATTTGAAGCGAGGTCTGATTGATTTTTCAATTTGTTTTCTCCTCAATCTCTCTGTTTCATCGTCCGTAGAACAACGAAGCTTTATTTCAAGAAATCGAAGGGACGGTCGCAGCCAGGGCGGAGAGATAAGGGGGTGCGAATCGGAATATTCTGTTGGGGGGAATTTGGTTGAGTTGCTTTTAAGTTTGGATCGGTTAGTATATCTTCATATTCTGGGTGAGGAGAACGATGAGTGGTGGATGGGAGAGGATTAGGGTATCGTCATCGAGATTAGGTCGGGAAACTAGCTTGACGGATCGTACTCGGACGGTTCGACTTGGCCGCGTCCAGCCTCAGGCTCCTGGTCACCGCACCATCTTCTGCAATGATCGTGAGGCTAATTTCCCTGTCAGATTCAAGGTTCCTTCTTATATCTTAATGCATGCTGCATTTTGTATTTTTATATTCAAACACATGTTTCATTTGCCCAGGGAAATATAGGTTTTGCTTTTATTTTGTGGTACGGTAAAACGGGAGCTTTACTGTACTTGTTGTATAATTGTATATGTAATTTGTTTTAATCCTAGAATCTTGGCTTCATCTTTTATAAGGGGTTTAGCATAATCCAGTGAAGCTAAGAGGCAAAATGGGTGGAAATTTCTTGTTCCTTCACGATAGGTATCAAACATTATAGTATCTTTTGCCTTTTCGTCGGATTAAGTGTAATTATTTACTACAAGTGATGTGAAGTTCAAAGACGATTTCTTGATCGAAGTTTGATTTCATTTTATTCTTTGGAAGATATATTGGAAATCCTTTGAAGGAGGAATAAGAAGAGGGAAATGGTTACAAAGGAGGAAAATAATCATGTAAAATTCAATGTGCGAATGTGCATGTGAGTTTGGAGGCACGCTGGCATTTCACAGCACTGAACTAAATCACGGAATACGTGAAATTAGATATCCACTTCTCAAGATTAGGCTTTAATTCATCATGGTTCATTTGGACTCTGCTTTCAACTGCTGTAGCAATGAGGTTTTAATTAAATTCTAAATAATGTGGAAGGTGTCACAATTTTATATGAATACTGAAGGATCTAATGTGTTTCATGGTAGCAATAACTCAGTTATATTTGTGCAGTAAAACGGGAATTAGTGAATGAAATTACAATGCCTACTGTTTGTCACATTATAGTGAGTCATGTCCCTCAGTCTTGACCTTGAACAGAAATTAATGCGAGGATTCATCACATGGGGTTCTATATCTGATATTTCTTTCATCACAAGAACAGCAGATGAAGATCAGCCCAATGGCTTGCCTGTTGTTGTTCAGCAAATGTTTAGAAATTGTGATCAGGGTCTAGTTTCATGTCCTTATGCTGCAGAACATACATTTTGAATCCAGAAAAGGAAAAAGCATTGTATCTACGAAGAAGTATAAATGTGGGAACACTTGACTTTACTGTCGCTTTATCTTTCAGATAGAACATTAAAATGCAAGTTAGCTTTCTTTATTAGATTATGCCCCAAGGATACCTCTGTGGCTTTGGAAAAGTTTCCTTAATACCTTACTACTGCACATGTACTTGTATTTCAGAATGTTGTCCAGTTTAACTTTGATTTGCGTGTGGTCATGGTTAGTAGTTATAGGTTAGCGATGCAAATTTTCTGTGCAGTGTGCATCAATATTCTATCCTTGACTGAAAGAATTTCAATTGCAAAATGATGATTTTATGTCTGAGTTTATGGCTACCAAAACACAT
Organism: Euphorbia tirucalli; assembly: GCA_039660915.1. NCBI lineage: Eukaryota > Viridiplantae > Streptophyta > Magnoliopsida > Malpighiales > Euphorbiaceae > Euphorbia > Euphorbia tirucalli. Next base: position 13,903,286 of record CM077636.1, on the reverse strand, counting down.
AAATTACCTGTTTGTGCAAGACCAGATATATGCTAGATTGGCTAAAAGTTTATCTAACCTTTAGCATGATAGGACATGCATCTTGGGTCACACTACTCTTAACGTTTGTAGTTTATAACTGGGAAATGCATGTACGTTTCTTTCCAAAGAGATGACTTGCTGTCCAAACATTAGGGGAGCAGGGACAAAAAGAATTAAACCTCCTAGTGCTTGGATGTATGGTGCCAAGGGCAAAAAAGAATTTGGTCTCTGTGCTGGTAATGAGGTGGAATAGTTGTGCAAAATCCCATTTTGCAGGTTGTTGCTACTAAAAGTTTGTGTGCTTCATTCTCTTGCACTGAAAGATAACCATTTGACTTTGGTATTTCAAAATATTTATTGATCCTTAATGATGCTTTGTGATAATTACTTTCTTGTATTCATTTCCGGTGAATTTGGTTTGGCCTTAATTTATATGGGAATCATTTGTTTCAGGGGAATTCTATATCTACCACAAAGTACAATTTCTTGACTTTTCTACCAAAGGGCTTGTTTGAACAGGTAAATTTATTTTAGCAAATGCTGGTTTTAATTGTTGGATGCATGGCACTGAGTAGATATTAAATGTTAAGGGTGTCAAAATGTTACTAAACCTTTTTGTCAAACTAGAACCAAAACTAAGGTACTTAGGAGCTCTAAAACGTAGATGACTTAGCTGACAAACCTCACAGAATATCGTTTTTGGTTTTTAGGTACACCTTTAGGTTAGTCTCCTATATAATAAATGACTAGTATCATCATTGTGCATTTGTGTCAGACACAGCTTCGCCCGGTAAGAGATAAAGATTATTAACTAACAACCGCTCCATTTGTTTACCAAGAGTTCTCAATTTTTTCATTCCTTTCCATACCAGTGCTTTTAGATGGAAGGAATAATGACTGAAAAGGAAAAAGAGGATGAATGAAGTAGGGAAGAAGTCCTAGTGTCTTTTTGGTTGGTGGTAAAAGGTAAGGAGGAACTGAAATAAGTGTTTTCATTCCTGCACCTTTGCCCAACAGAACCGGTCCTTCCAAATTTTGAGGATTGGTGGGAATTCGGGAGAAATTGGCATCCTTACTTTTCCATTATTGCTTAAAAAATGAAGCATTTATTTTGCTGAACTTTTAGTCAACAAATGATATTTTTAAGTCCTCTTCTTTCCTTTTGTCCTAATTAAACCCACAGAGCGAAAGGTGGACATCCATCCTCTCATACTTCCATCTTCTACTTCTTCATTCTACATCCTCCTAATATTCATATTCGAACCAAATGAAGGCTTAGTCCATGCGTGTTTGTTCCCTTATCTTTACATAAAAAATGACTTGTGAAATTCAACAGTGTCTTTATCATGCAGATATAATTAAACAGCATCTGCAAGTGAACAAAATGCAGACATAAATTTATATAAGTGAATTCTGGCATAACCTTATAAAACCTTAGTTTGATAACCTTACTTGCTTGGAAGTCCTTGAAGCTAGGGTTGTTTGATGGCTGGATTGAAAATTTTATTTAACGGGTTAGTTTCTCATTAGTATATGCTGTAAATCTGGTCCAGACGTCTAGTTTTGATGCCTTGTGATATTTTTTGTTTGTCAGTTTCCTGAGAAAATTCAGTGTTTCTGTTGAACAGTTCAGGCGGGTGGCCAATTGTTACTTTCTCTTGATCTCAATTTTATCAATGACGCCAATCAGGTATATTAATTTAAACTTGTGCTATTCCAGTTTTTTATAACCACCAGTATACATCACCGTCATGTTTGTTAGATGTTACATATACAGTTTAAATTGCTAGTTATATAATGCTTGTCAAGGTTTACTATAGTTTTAGCAACATTATTTTTGATTCCTAAAACACGCTCTTAGCCTTTTTTGCCTTTTCATATGTTTTTCTTTTAGCATAAACATTTCCATTTAAATGAATGGATTTCTCAATACTATATAGACAGCTACATTTTGTCTCGGATAAATCCAAAATTTTATTTTATTTTATTTTGCTATTACTTCTTGGGACTGATAATAGGGAATTTTACTTATATTTGAAAGAAAGGCCTAACTTTTAAATAATTTCTCTAGGTGGACTTCAAAAATTGTGAACTGAAGTTTCTCTCTTAATATTTACTTGTAATTATGAGCAATGATAATGAAATCTCATTAAAACAAGCCATTAACTTTTTCTACTTGCAGTTAGCACTTACTCTTTATAGGGATATTCATGGCCAGCTAGAAAGTATATTCTTCTGGAATTTGTTGATCTCATTGAAAATAAGGCGTGGTTGTCATATTGTAAACTAAAATTTTCATTTTGTGAATTGAGAATTTTATTTTATTGATAGAAAAATCATAATATTATTGATAGAGTAAAATTCTCAGGTTTTCTAAACTCTTGATTCATGATTTTTTGTCATAATATTTGTGCATACTTTTTTTTTGAACTGGAGCCTGATATGGGAAAAAAAGATAGGAGCAGAAAAAGAACATGGTTGAGGTTATCATCTCCTTCCTAATGATGCCATGTTATAGACATGTCAAGAACTTACTTCAAATCAAAAGCAGGGTTATTTATTTTTCAAAATGGTGGGTCATCTCAATAGATGCATACAATTAATACCAAATGCTTTTGATGGTATGTTGCAAGTAAACTGACACACGAACAAAATTGAAATTGGACACCAGGAAATGATATTTTTGTTCAAATTATAAGAAACAAAAACGTTGGGAAAATGTGTAAATAATAAAAATATAAGGGTGTCTTCAAAAAATTAATATTATAAGGTATGCATATTTATTTTTGCATATATGTTGAATAAGAAATAAATTACATAAAAGTTACATAAGAAGGAAAATAAAGGGTCTTGCATTTTGAGAGCTCGATGAAGATCTAGAAAAGATTAGGGGTCTCATGAAATGTGATCACCGCTTGATGAAATGACTGAGAGTCCGGTTAATTATGATTAAGAAGAAATGACAAGAAGGGAATAAGTATGGTGTCTTTTCAATTTCCAATCGTTTTCCCATAAATACTGAGATTAAAAGTTGTCCCTCTTGCTTTTCTTTAGAAGGTACCATTCTGGCCTTGAAATATGCAAACATGAACATTTTTTTATTCCTAATTCTTTTCTTTTTCTAACTCCTGCATTTACTTTTGTTCCTCCCTATCCATTCTGGGACCTCTAGGACTCCAAGTAGAGTATTAGGATTTAGTCAATGGTAGGCCTTGGAAATTGCAGAGCGCTACTCTGTGAATGACAGGAAGATGGTAAGAGCAAGTATCGAGTAATTGAGTTGTTGAGGATATGAAAAGGGGATCAGAGGGCGGATAAATATGACACTAAGTTGCTTTTACTTTTTGGCTCCAAATTTTTTCGCATTCACATGAAACTTTGTGAAGTCACCTTAGATTTTGTCCTGGTGACTTAAGTTGCACAATTGTGATTCTAATTTTTGAGCACACATTTCTTAAATGAAGGAAATCTTTTAGTACTTTCTTTAATTTGCTCATTGACCTTCTTGTCTTTACTTTTCCAACAAGCATGTTATATGTGTTGACTCTTCTTTGTATTGCTATCTTAGATAAATTTTTGAGTTCTGTTCTCAATGTTAATGAAATCTATTTATTCTTTGTAAGAATAGAGTATATCAGGTGTTTCGCTGCTTTGGATTTGTAGCATTTTGAAAACTCTCCTCTGGGATTTTGTAATGCTCTGTTTCAGACTTTATATTATTTTATGCTTTATTTGTGTGTTCTTATTGATTGATTTACTTTCATCTTTGATCTTGCACGTAGAATTCATGCTTGAGCTCTTGTTTTTTTATTAGTAAAGTCGCATTGATGATGTTGAAGCAAGTAAAATGAAATATTGGCATCAGGTTTAGGTAATGTTTTTCAAAATTACTATGCAAATTTTATTTAACTAGCTTCTGGTTATGCAGTCCGGTCAATCCTGTGACAAATGTGGTGCCTCTGTCCCTGGTGCTTCTAGTCTCTCTTATTAAGGAGGCATTTGAGGATTGGGTATGTACTTTGATTGTGTTCTTTGTCTCTTCTACCCTATGGTTGAATTATGTGTTTGGAAATTAATCTTCATAAACAGAACTTGTTTCTTCACAAGCCTGGCAAGTTTGGATGGGGTTAGGTTGAGGCCAAGTTGTACATATGCTAATTTCATGCTTTTTTGCTTTTCTAAATTATGCAATACAGAAACGCCTTCAGAATGATATGGTGATTAACAATAATCCTGTAGAAGTGTTGCAAGATCAAAGGTGGGAGACTATCCCGTGGAAGAGGTTACAAGTTGGAGATGTTGTTAGGGTAAAGCATACTTAATGTTTATTTTCCTGGTGGATAATATTTTCATGAGTTTTAAAATTTCATTATTTATTGCAATTGCTGATGTATTGAGAAGGTAAAACTTTGGTTTGTGATGGGTGATGCTTAACGGGAATTCCTGGAAAGTAATCCCTACGATTGGGAGCATTTTATATGATCCAAAACCTCTGGAAACCTTTTTATGTAAACGTTGTTGCCTTTGCTTTTCTAATCTTTCCAATATCTACTCTTTTTTGGTGGTGTTTGAGAGTGGGTAAAGACGTAGAGGTGAGTGTCTATTGTGGGTTTGGTCCTTGTTTACAGTGTTGAATTTTGATACACAATCATAATTAATTTTTTATATTTACATAATAGTATGATAGAGATGTGAACTTATACAATGAAGAAGGAAGACACCTTTCGTACATAATTTGCAATCTCTACATGTGAAAAGGGGTAAAAGATCAAAATAATCATGAAAATTGCATGTTTTTTCTAACATGGATAACTCTTCTTGATTTTATAAATTGTTGGGTTGGGTGATTTATTAGATGCTGCAACTCTGAAAGCTTAAAAGGCATGTGCAGCCTGCTTCTAATACTGTATGTATATTGTCAAAGCCTTTAAGTTGAGCTGGCTGTTCACTGATATATATGCTTCTCCCATTTCCATCACTTGTTTTCCTCCCAAAACCACTCTTGGAGACCAAAATTGGGAGCTCATTACAGTTGTGGAATTCAAGGGTGAAAGGACATAATGAAAAGTCTATATTTTGGGTTATCAATAAGGTTAGTAATGCATTTGAGATCTGGAAATTGAGTCGGAGCACGAATAGGTGGGATAAGCTGAGTGCATAATTAATAAGTTACAGGCTTACAGCCCTTCCATTTGGCTGACCATTAGCTTTGCATGTGTCTCACTTCTTAGAATCTAATACTAATCATACCATGATTGCCATAATTATTGTCAGCTGTGCCAGATTTCTTAGAAATCTTGGCCCTTTTTCTTTATTTTGCTGAAAATGGTTTTGTCTGCAGATTAAGCAGGATGGATTCTTTCCTGCAGATCTTCTTTTTCTTGCTTCTACAAACCCGGATGGTGTCTGCTATATTGAGGTTTGACTTATCCAATTCCTCAGTTCAAACAATTATCATAACTCTTCTTAATCTTATGTCCTCATAGAGAGTTTTTCACTGATGACTCTTAACTTTTTGGTTTGTTTATGTGGGGTTTGGCAGACTGCAAATTTGGATGGTGAAACAAATTTGAAGATCAGAAAAGCATTGGAAAGGACTTGGGATTACTTGACCCCAGAAAAGGCTTCTGAATTTAAAGGTTATCTTAGTTGTAAATACCGTGTTTATTAAATATGATAGAGTTTCAACTCTTCTCGCTCATTAACAAGCTTTTTTTGGAAGGATAATGCATCAGTGGTTTATATTTCTACAAGTTTCAAATATTTTTAAATTAAGCCGTACTTGTTTGGGTTATGTTGTAGCTTGATGACATATTCCAAAAGAGCAGAATTACAGAACCACAAAAAGTAGTTTATGTTCTTTCAGTTTTGCGGAAGTTTCAATATATTACTACAGGAAAACACAACCCAGAAACAGAATGTGATAAAACTATAACTCTGAAAAGAAATAACCAGGTGAACTTTTATGGAATCCTTAAATAAACCAATGATCAAAATTTACACTAGTTCGGTATTCATAAAAGAGAGAACTGAATTCAAAACAAGGAACACTTACCACGGGTACCTGCCCCTTTTCCCAGCATCTGTGCCGCAAATAGCAAACGTACTCACACATCTGTACAGCTCCTTATGACAGCCTGCAGTAGTGTATCACAATCCCCCAGGAGTAACAAACTCCTTCAGCTCTCCATGTGTCACCCCTTCTTTCAAGAATACACTTTTCATTAGGCTCATGAAACAGTTGATCCAAGACTTTTCCATTTTCTTGTGAATTCTCAGGCTAATGACCTCTACAAGAATTGATAAATATACCCTAAATTGTTTTACCTTTTTATTTCTTGATCCTGCAATGCTCTACATTCGGTTGCCACGATGTAACACAAATCATTTCATGCTACATCTATGTAAGACAACACATTTTAATTTCATTATGCTGTTACCATCTATTATTTTTTAATGTTAACTAGACCTGTATCATGCGTTTTTTCTTATGAAATTTCCTTGTGATGTTTTATCGCATTGAAGTATTGCTGTTTTATTTTCTGTCCTTGTTACTTGGAAATAAGCACAAGTGTTATCAGGTTGGATGCTCGAATTCTTTCCAGCTTTTTATTTATGAAAACTTGCATTTTGTTTATTACCTTATAATTATCATTTTTGTTAGTGCAGGTGAAGTGCAGTGTGAGCAACCGAACAATTCGCTGTATACTTTCACTGGAAATCTTATAATTCAAAAACAAACTTTACCTCTCTCTCCAAACCAACTTCTTTTACGAGTATGTTGCAATGTGACTCTTGTATGATTTACAATTAATGGTATATATCTTTCATCATTATTCCCACCAGGATGTTTATCAGATAGTAAGAACTGAATGCTTTTACGTAAAAACATGAAATCCTAATTCAAATGGAAAGAATGAAAAAGGAAACTTTTTTTATTCTATTAAATTATTACATGATGGCTGCTTGAGACTTCATCTGTGATGCATTGATTTTTGGTTTGGTCATTGACTTTGGAATATGGATTCCCAGGGGTGCAGTCTCAGAAACACAGAGTACATTGTTGCAGTTGTGATTTTTACGGGCCATGAAACAAAGGTTTGTTACTTTTTTTAATTTTTCTATAATGGATGTTAGTCCTTAGATGGTCTTATAATGTGTTGTCAATTACTTCTTTTTGAGTTAAATTCAGCTCTGATGAGTACACAGCAAAAGCTTTTGTGATCTCAAACTTGGAACCTTTCTTTTTTTTCAATGCTAGAAGTATTGATAAAATCAGTTTGTCATATCCTTGGCATTTTGGTTTCTTACCTTTCTGCTCTATGTAGTGTGCAAGTCTACTTTTGCAAGTAGAAGTTGCTTTATGAAATAATTGGATTTAATTGCAGGTTATGATGAATTCAATGAATGTTCCTTCCAAGAGGAGTACATTGGAGAGGAAACTTGATAAACTTATACTTGCTCTTTTCGGATCTCTTTTCTTCATGTGCCTGATTGGAGCCATAGCCAGGTCAGATGTTTATAGATTTGAAAACAGCTGCAATTTCTTTTTTCGTATCCTTTTCTGCCTATTTAAGTTGATTTTACTCCCATTTCTTTTTATCTCACACTTAATTATAACTTCTGCTTTCTTTGAACCCTGTAGTGGTATATTCATAAACCGTAAGTACTACTACTTGGGTCTTAATAACAGTGTACCCACGGAGTTTAACCCTGGCAACCGTTTTGGGGTAATACTATGCTGCGAGAAAACAATTTGATTTGATCTTTCCTTCTCATTACTTGGTTTTGATTCTCTTTATTGGTTTTATAGGTTATTGCTCTGACTTTATTTACACTTATTACCTTATACTCAACAATAATCCCCATCTCTTTATATGTTTCCATTGAGGTAGGTTCTCTTGCTTTTAATATTATCATCTGATTTATCATTGCACAGTTAATTCTTTGCAATATGCTATTTTTATTTATGCTATTAACTTATTTTCAGATGATCAAATTTATTCAATGCACCGAATTCATCAACAAGGATTTACATATGTACCACTCTGAATCCAACACTGCTGCTTTGGCCCGGACTTCCAATTTAAATGAGGAACTTGGACAGGTAACTTAATGGCATTGGTATATGGCTGTTCCAATGTTTTGTTATTCACATCTTCCTTAAGTTGTGCTATGCCCATTTGTAGCAATGTGATGCCTCCATTGATTCTCTTTAAATTTGCTCCTTTAAGTATGCTATGTCAACTCATTATTCTTTTTGTGCCTTTTCTTTTGGCAGGTGGAATATATCTTTTCTGATAAAACTGGAACTTTAACAAGAAATTTAATGGAGTTCTTCAAGTGTTCAATTGGTGGAGAGGTTTATGGTGCTGGTGTCACTGAAATAGAGCGGGGTGGTGCACAACGGAATGGGATAAAAGTTGAAGAAGTATGTGTTGCTTCATTTTGTTAAGATATTTCTCTATAGTACTTTTTCCCTTTCCTTTCCTTTTTATTTTTTATGGCACAGAAATTTAACCATCTTTGAACCTCCTGCAGACACACAAATCAGCTAGCGAAGTACATGATAAGGGATTTAATTTTGATGATGACCGGATTATGCGAGGAGCTTGGAGGAATGAGCCCAATTCTGACACATGCAAGGTGTGGTTTGTCATTCAGCTGGCCCAGAATGAAGTACCATTTTTACACAGTTTGTTCTGAGTATAATTCTTATTACAAGCGGTCATGCCAATGTATGCCATGGGAGGATTCATTTGAAAACAGTGCATATTTTTGTATGTGATAGAGTTTTGATGCTTTTTTTACATTAAATGATTTAATTGCTGCAACTTGGGTCGGAATTCTTCTCTGACATGATATATTATATAACTGGATACATATGATTTAGGGACAATTGAAGCATGGCTTGAGAACAAGGAATCATATCCCTAGACTTTTATGTTTTTTTGTTAATAGATTGAACAATTTTCTGTCTTTGATAAAGTTGGCGTTGATAATATTTTGAGTTACTCGCTACTTTGCATCTATGGGTATTGTTTGAAATTACTAGCTGACATGATAGTGAGAAATGCAGTTTCTATGTATTGACTGGATATAGCTCGGATGATTAAATCTGCTATATACCATAACTAGGTTTTCGTTCCAATATTCATTTATGCCATTTACATAATGGGTTAACCTCAAGGAAGAAACTGTTTTAGTTTTTTTTAACTTCGTTTCAAGGACGAGTGTATATTTTATTTTGGAATTTGGGGGTTTAACTGTGACAATTCACCACAGTTTACATGATTTTGCTTGCCAGAATGAAAATGAAAAAATGAAAACATTTTTTTAATATATGTGGTATGAAATTCTGTCTATTTAGCTGATTACTCAATTACGATACTTGAAGATGCAGTTTTTTCATTGTGTAGGAATTTTTCAGATGCCTTGCTATTTGTCACACTGTACTTCCTGAAGGGGAAGAATCCCCGGAGAAGATCACGTACCAGGCTGCATCTCCAGATGAGGCTGCTTTGGTTACGGCTGCAAAGAATTTTGGTTTTTTCTTCTACAGGTTTATTGCTGCGATACTTTCTGTTTTTCTTGTTATTTTTAACATTTTGCTACTTGGGTAGTAGCTATTTGAAAAATAATTCCTCAAAACATCAAATGCGTGGTGTGTCTAATACAAAATTTTGTTTGAAGGCGCACACCTACAATGATATATGTTCGTGAATCTCATGTGGAGAAGATAGGTAAAATGGAGGATGTCTGTTATGAAATTCTGAATGTTCTTGAGTTCAACAGGTTGGCTTAGGTTCATTTTTCACCATAGTTTATTTTTGTGTGCGTGGCTGATAGCCTAACATGGAGTTTAATATCTGTAGCACACGGAAACGCCAGTCTGTTGTTTGTCGATATCCTGATGGCAGACTTGTGTTATACTGCAAGGTACTATCTTATTGAGGCTTCTTGTACAATATAAAAGTTACTCTGGAACCTGGCATAGGAAGTGATAAGTAGTTAAGATACTTCTGTTTACAGGGTGCTGATACTGTAATTTACGAGAGATTGGCTGATGGAAATGATAGCTTAAAGAATGTAACCAGGGAACACCTGGAACAGTTTGGATCTGCTGGGTTACGCACTCTCTGCCTAGCCTATAGAGATTTAAGTCCTGAAATATATGAAAGCTGGAATGAGAAGTTTATCCAAGCTAAATCTTCACTTAGAGATCGCGAAAAGAAGTTAGATGAGGTATACATAAACTTAGATTTTATGAATTGTTGGGTTTTCCTTGTTTTTTTGAACATGAAGAAGTATTGTCCTCTTGAAACTACAATTAATTGGTTAATGTCAATCAAGGGTTATCAATGAATTTAAACTTAAAATTAAGAAAAAAATATAAACTCACCACTAACACTATGTTTGGTTTGGGGGTTCTCATGGTATGGTAAGGTAGGTGTATAATTGTACCCATGTTTGTTTTGAAGTGTTAATGAGACGGTATGGTAACCCATGGTAAATCCATGGGTCGAAGGGATTGGTTTTTTTAACACCCCAATTTGGAGTGTTTTCATGGTAAGATGTTTGGTTATTACTAAATTATCCTTAATCTTTTTTCTTATTTTCATGTTTGGTTATTATGCTCTTTTCAAAATTGAGAAAGTTGAAATCCTAAGGTTATAATTGTAATTTTTATATAATATTATTAAATTAAAAAAGAAGTATAATTATTAACTCATGAGTTTACCTTACCATGAATCCAAACACGATATGGTGTTTCATACATGCTTACCATACCACACCCCATTTATCATACCATACTATACTTTATTAACCCCTAAACCAAACAGTGTAAATGTTCCAAATGCTTGATTAAGTTATATAATTCCAATTTGTCTGTAGTCACAATTTTAAGTGTTGATTTTTGGTGCAAATAAGCTCAATATATGTGTGTATATATGATGATTTAAGTTGACCATTAACCTTATTATTAAAGATACTAGTCACACAGCTGTAATAGTCTATAAAATTCATGATGTTAACATGGTTGTCATTTTAAGTTCTGATTCTTTGAATTGTCGCTAGAAGTTGTGGTCTAATTTTAACAAACATTAGTCTTCTTTGAATATATTTAGAAGAGTTAGCGTGGATTTGCACCTTATTTCATACATTGATTCCGTTACTTTTACTTTCGTAGAAACTTTTTCTTTACAAAAGGTTTCAGTTTTATGTGATGTTTGTGATTTTGTTATTAATGTTGACTATAGCTTATTGATTACTCTTTCATGTGGATCCTTTTGATCTAGTATGGCCTGCTTGGAATGTATAATGTTCATAAAATTTGTGAAACAGAATTGAGTTCCAATTTTTTTTTTTTCTTGGAATGAAAACATTTTAGGTTTTCAATGCTGATTGTACACGCCTGAACCAAATTCCGTCAATATATAACCTTTGAAAGTTAAGCTTATTGAGACAAAACTACGCTTATAGGGACACTCCTTAGAAAATAAGAGAAAAATTATAATAGGAGGGTATTTTAACAAATAAATCAAGTGAACTTTAGTTGTTCATTCATTGAAAGCATAAATCTGTCAAATTCTTTGTGATTCCATATTTCAAGTTGTCATGCCGAGCATGAAAATTGATTTATGAAGTGATTTCATGAGCAAATTTTTTCATTCCAAGTGGAGCCATATTACTGATTTTCATGGGCTTATTCAATGTAAAAAATTTAAACCTTTTTGTAAACACACATTTTAATTGAATTATTTCTGTTGGGCATTAATGCTTTAAACTTACTCAACCGTAATAATTTTTGTTGCTTATTTGAATAAACGAAGTATAAACAATTAAAATTTTCTTTTGTCCCATCCCTTTCTTATGCGCCCTTTTCTTTCCTCTTTGCCCTCCTTCTCGTCCCCATTTCTTTTTATCTTTTTGATTTGGAATTTAGGGAAAGTATTTTGCGCTGATAGTTTTGTTGGATTGAAGAGCACTCTTTTTGTGTTATTTGAGTTATTTAAGGGCTTACAAGTTAATTTGGCTTCAAAAGTGTGTGTGTCTATAGATATATATTTATCACACCACGTATGTCCCTAACCTTTCCCCCCAAGACTCATGGACTACAAAAAGTTGTTGTAAATTATGGCCAATACTACACACATAGAGAGAATGGGCAAAACTAAAACGGTTGGATTAAGTTGCGAAGTTGCTAGATCATATGGATTTTTTACTACTGGGGCATTAGGTGGTAGTGTTTTTTTTTTTCCTAACTACTCTTAGGATGTCAGCTTTGAGGTGGTTGTTGCTGTATGTTGATGGCAGCTTTGAGGAAAGTGGGTGGATATAGTCATGCCTAACTGTTGTAAGAGGATTGCTTAATGTGTGAATAATGAACAGATCTCTTTCAAAAGCATGTACATTTTCTTTAGTTATTGAATGCTTATTTTGGTTTTGCTGTTGGCTTGGATGCACTTAAGTTTCATCATCTCACTCAAATTTTGTGAGTTCTTTGCAGGTGGCAGAACTTATAGAGAAGGAACTTATTTTAATTGGGAGCACTGCCATAGAAGACAAACTTCAAGAAGGAGTTCCGGGTTGTATTGAGACTCTTTCTAGAGCTGGAATCAAGATTTGGGTGCTAACAGGGGACAAGATGGAAACTGCAATAAATATAGCTTATGGTGAGTCATATTGAATATAACATGGTATTTCGCTTTGTTAGTCTCTTCAGATCTGAGCTGTTATTTTGTAGCTTCCATCTTCAGTAAATTGAATATTTTTTTGGCTATTTGTTACAGCTTGTAACTTAATTAACAATGAGATGAAACAATTTATTATCAGTTCAGAAACTGAGGGAATCCGACAAGTTGAAAACAGGGTAAATAGCATCCATCCTTGAGCTGCTTATATTATATGCTTGTCTTGTAGAATCTTCCACAATTTATTTTTGTGTCTTACCAGGGTGACCAAGTAGAAATTGCACGCTTTATGAAGGAAGAAGTAAAAAAAGAGCTGAAGAAGTGCCTGGAGGAAGCACAGCATTATTTGAGCACTGTATCTGGACCAAAGTTAGCTCTTGTTATAGATGGAAAGTGTTTGATGTATGCATTGGACCCAAGTTTGCGAGTAATGTTGCTGAATTTGAGCTTGAATTGTAGTTCAGTTGTTTGCTGCCGGGTTTCTCCATTACAGAAGGCTCAGGTGATTTTTCATGGAAAATTATGATTATTAAACATGTTAAAAAAATTGAAACTGAGTTATGCATAAACATCTGGAATATGTACTCATATAGTGGAACAGAAAAGCATCGTATAATTTAAAAGATAAAGAGTAGTATTCTTTCATTTATCTGTACATAAATTTTTTGTTAGCTTGGGGGGAACCTGATAGCTCTAGAGCAGAAAGATCCAAGTGACATGATTTCACTGGTGTAGAGCTGAGCATTCTGTAGAGATTTATTTGATACAAGGAACAATATATATTCTTATGTTTGTTGTTGTTTGACTTATAAAGAGCTAGATTTGAAAAAGCATCAGTTTGCAGGTTACTAGTCTGGTCAAGAAAGGTGCACGCAAAATAACTCTTAGCATTGGAGACGGTGCAAATGATGTGAGCATGATTCAAGCTGCTCATATTGGTGTTGGAATAAGTGGGTTAGAAGGGATGCAAGCAGTCATGGCTAGTGATTTTGCAATTGCACAGTTTCGCTATCTTGCTGATTTACTTCTTGTGCACGGACGGTGGTCATATCTTAGGATATGCAAGGTTTGAACTTTGTGCAAGTTTGAGTATTTTGTCACTTCCTGTTAAGTATCTATCCAGGGAAGAGGAGTCATGGAAACTCGTTTTTGCAGGTCATCACATATTTCTTTTACAAGAATCTTACATTCACACTGACTCAATTTTGGTTCACCTTTCATACTGGTTTTTCTGGTCAAAGATTCTATGATGATTGGTTCCAGTCACTGTATAATGTTATATTTACGGCATTGCCAGTGATCATGGTTGGGCTTTTTGATAAGGTGCTTAATCCTTCCCATAGTTATCTGAACCTCATATTAGGGACGTATGTCTGTTGATCTGTATATCTATATCTATATCTAGTTTGTTGGTTTGCCTATACCATCTTCTAATTATTTTATTCTTTTGCCAGGATGTCAGTGCATCCCTTTCAAAGAAGTACCCTGAACTGTACAAAGAGGGAATAAGAAATGTCTTTTTCAAGTGGAGAGTTGTGGTGACATGGGCTTGCTTTTCTGTATACCAGTCTCTGATTTTCTATTACTTTGTGACTGTTTCAAGTACCAAGGGTAAAAATTCATCAGGCAAGATATTTGGCCTCTGGGATGTCAGCACAATGGCCTTCACTTGTGTTGTTGTCACTGTCAACTTGCGTCTCCTTATGATTTGTAATTCCATCACGAGGTGGCATTACATTAGTGTTGGAGGAAGCATCTTAGCTTGGTTTATTTTCGTTTTTATATACTCAGTTTTTAGGGTAAGTCAGTTCTCTCTCCCCCATCCTCGCTTTACTTCATGTATTTCTAATTATGTGGGGCAAAATTGTGTCTTGACGTCCAGAAGCTCTTAATGATTAATCTGCTCGCTAACTTGCCCTTTCATTCGGATTCACTGCAGGAGAATGTGCTTTTTGTCATATATGTTCTAATGAGTACTATTTATTTCTATCTGGCGCTTATTTTGGTTCCTGTCGTTGCACTTCTTGGAGACTTCATTTATCAAGGGTAAGGTTCACTAAACCTTTTACCCCCCTACTTCTTTCTGCTGCCATGCTCCTATTATTATTATTATGTATAGTAACTGAAGTTTCATATGAGCAAATTGCTTTCTTGGGGATTTTATCACTTCTATCCAAGTGAATTACAGTTTTGAACTAAAATATAGTGCGTGGATGTCTTTTGTAATCATGAAAGAAAAGCTGAGGACTAAGTTCATCCACTATGAGGACTTTCAGTACCTCGTATCATGGGCACCAGCTGTTACATTGCATAATAATTAGATGAAATAAATTCTGTGTTGTTTCTAAAAAAATCTATTATTCTTATGCAATTTGATTTATTGCTCAGTGTTTCTGATTCAACAACATTTGCAATGGATCTGGCCACAGGGTTCAAAGATGGTTCTTCCCCTACGATTATCAGATTGTTCAGGAAATTCACAGGCATGAACCGGATGACAATAGTAGGGCAGGATATCTGTACATAGAGAACCGGCTTACACCACAACAAGAAAGGAGCTATGCCATAGCTCAGCTCCCCAGAGAGCTATCGAGACACACTGGCTTTGCTTTTGATTCTCCTGGGTATGAGTCATTTTTCGCTGCACAGTTTGGCATATATGCCCCACAAAAGGCATGGGATGTTGCAAAGAGAGCCAGTGTGAGGTCACGGCCAAAGCTTCCTAGAAAACATTAAGCTGGACAAATATTGCTGTATAAAGTATTTTTTTGGTCCTGATACAAGTGGTCAGTCTTAAAAGATTTGTAAATTTAGATGTTAGATTCGTTTAGTTGTGATATATCCTACGTTCCAATTTTTGTTCACCTGTATGCAGTTCAGAAGGAATTTTACTAATCTTTAGGTTCTTAGTGTACTCATGTACGGCTAATTGTTGTAATTTAAGCTCAATTGAGAATTTTGGTGGTGCTAGCTGATTCAGCTTTCAATTTGAAGTACGACTCAACGGAGTTCATTTGGTAATCACAGCTCGTTTGTGGAAAAGATTTTTTCAATATGTTGTATTATTTTTTTATTATTATTATAATTATACAAATCAATTTATCAAAAATATTAATGTCAACATGAAGAAAGTACAGCAAAATTGATGTAGTAAAACCTTTATAAATTAATACTCGATAAATTAATAATCTCTTTAAAATAATAATTTCTTCTGGTCCCGACTTGGGTCAGTTTAAAAAATGATTAAATTTAATAAATTAATAAGATAATAATTTTTTGGAACAACCTTTTATAAATACATTGTTTTATTATCTCTATAAATTAATTATTTCTCAAGTACATATGTCAATTATATATACATATATACTTAGGATACTTGAGCAAAATATGACTCTATAGTATTTTGTTTTCTCTTGAAATTTAAATCTAGTTGAATTTTATCTCTAACTATTCTCAGTGCATTCAAAAGTTCTGGTGTATCCTTGTCAAATTGTTACAAAAAATTGTAAAGAGTGGTTGATGCTATAATTGCTTCCTTTCTTGTGACTGGTTCCAAAGGTACCGATCGTCCTCAACTTCATCCTCAATTGAATTTTCCATGACACTTTCCACAATTTTTTCTAAACTTTGGACTTGTAAGCATTTATTGTTTTCACCTGGATAAATCCAATATTTGATTGACATTAATTTGACTGCGGTAACCAAGCTGACCAATCATTCCTTTAAGTTCATGAATGTCTTCTTCAGTAGTTGCTTCCTTTAAATTCATTGAGACAGATTTATCCCTTGTACGAATTTTGTAATCTTTGAAACAATTTGCTATTATCTTTTGTTTGACATCTATTTTCCAAGATGAGACTGCAAGATTTATAACATCTAACACATTAGCTTTTTCTGGATCGGAATGTCCCAACTCATAGTAATTCATTAATTATGATACAATTTTTTAATAGTAATTCATTAATTATGATACATTGAATATTATGCGATGAACTTTCAAGTTCATTTAACTTATATAATGCACGTTTAATTTTATTACATAAAAATATGATGAATATAGCTCATTGATTTTAGACAAAAACTTTATTTACATTAGTAATTTAAAATTTATTTTAAAAAAAATTTAAAATCACTCTATAAATTAATAATTAATAATTTATTGATTAATTAATATCTCTATAAATTAATAAAATTCTATAGTTCCAATATTATTAATTTACAGAGGTTTTCCTGTATTTGAGTATGTATAACAGTAGGGCAAAAGTTAATTTATAAGATAGGTTCGTTTGGGTAAACAATTTAATATAACATCGAGCAATTTTGTTCCAACAGATTCAGATAATCATTGGATGGTTTAATGAATGATAAAAAAGCTTCATCGGGACTTTGTAAATCTCATCCATGACTGAAAGCAAAACTTGTTTATTTCCTGATGCAATTGTAACAGCTCGGAACCCTGCTTAATCAATTGCTGTTTTTTGCTAGCAGAATCTTCACTCTGGTTATAAGCTGGGTCTTGATAGGCTTCATAATTTATTCGAGGGATCCAATAAAATTGGCCAGTTTCCATGAAACGGACTGCTGAGATTCATCCAGTGATTCTTCATCATCATCAATGTCGTCATCATTTTCAAAAATCAAATGAATCCCGTATTTCTTTAATCTAAGCCCGTTAAAATAGGGTCTCTCTCGCATTGCAATCAGTATTTTATCACCTTGTTTCAGCATCAAAACTAGCTGATGAAAATGAGGATATCGACACAAGTAGAGTTGATCCTCATTTGTGTTGGGAACTCCAATTAACTTGAGTGTTGTTGTATATATTGGCTCCTGGAGTCTCAAGATCTTTGCTTGAATGTCCACTATCGCCGGTAGCTCATCTCTAAAGCTGTCCCTTGCCTTTTGGTCAAGATTGATAACAACGCCTATAATTATACCTTTGGTGTCACGATTTTTTGGAGTTGAGAATCTGGGAATTTCCTGATCAAACCAATCAGGGACCACTTTTCCTGGGATGCTCAAATTGAACAAATGCTTCAACGCAACCTGCAGTTCAAGGAAATACAACTACTTTAGTCTCTAGACAATAACCTACATGAAGTAATCAACTGCTAGACGTATTTTGATTAAAATATTTCTCAAGAATTCAGAGCTCAAATGTTCAGTGTGTAGGGAGAGACAACCTTTGAAAGTCTTTTCTTGATAGCTGGAGAACATGCAAAGCAACCACTTGCGAACAGCCTCCTCAGAGACTTCAAGCATTCCAAGCCTGGGATATCCATTAATCCATTGCAATTTGTCAAGTCAAAATCTTGTAGATTCTCTAAGTTCGATAGATCACAAATACTCTCCAGTGCTATACAATTTGCGACATTCAATCTAAGCAAACTTGAGGGGAGTAAGGGAAGAAATCTGAGCTGTTTGCAGTGGGCCAAGACTAGATCTTTGAGAATTGAAAGGCCCCTCAAACTATATGGAAGGCTGTAGAAATCGTTGTGGCTAAGTTTTAATTCCTGCAGAGATGCTAACTTCCCAAGTTCATCTGGAATTTGACCAATGATTTTCCAGGCACAAGCATCCAATACCATAAGTGAGGAGAGATTTGACAATGATCTGGGAAGAGTAGGCCCAGTATTCTGTGGCTGATGAGTGTGTGCCTTTTTCCCCATTTTCAATATTAACAAGCTTGAGAGCCCCCCAATTTCATCAGGCAATTTTGAAACAGAAGTTTGTACCATGTAAAAATCCCTGAGACTTTTTAGATTTCCAATTGAGGTTGGCAGTAGTTGGAGCTTCTCACACTCATTTAAATTCAACATGTTGAGTCTTTCCAGCATTCCTATGGATTCTGGCAATTCTGTGATAGTGGCATTGTTCAAGACCAAAGTTGTTATGCTAAGCATCTTTCCAATTGATTCCGGTAACACTCTAAGCGATTCACAGTTTCCCATGTAAAGCTTCTCAAGCATGCTTAAAGAGCCTATCCCATCAGGTATTTCTGTTATTGGTGTACCCCCTAACCAAAAACCAACCAATGATGCTAGATTGCCTATTGAATCAGGTAACTTGCTTAGAGACCGACAATTGCCAACCGAAAGATTCTTCAAATGAGATAATGCACCAATTGATCTTGGCAATTCATTAACTAAACTACTATCAAGAAAGAGTTCAACTAAGGATGTAAGATTGCCAATCGAATCAGGAAGTGCAGTGAGCGAACGACACTTCCTAAGATTTAGTATCTCAAGGTTTGGCAATAATCCTATTGTATCGGGTATCTCTTCCAATCCAGAACCATCAAGAGAAAGCTCTATTAGAGAACTTAGTTTCCCTATGTGTACAGGAACATGTCTCAACAACTTACAGTCCTTTAGACTAAACCTTTCGAGTTTCTTTAGGTGGAAAATGGAATCAGGCAGTTGAACGATTGCTGTGTCATCAACGAGAAGCTCCCTCAAGCATTTCATACTTCTCATATCCTCTGGTAATTCTTTTAGTTTTAAGCAACCAGAGAGATTAAGGATCTCAAGATGCTTTAAGCCAGAAACATCACTTGGAAATTCAACAAGGTTTGAACAGTTTTCCAGGTTCAAATGAATAAGTTTCTGTAAGTCACCCACTGATTTATGAATACAAACCAGTGCCTTGCAATTCTTAAGAATCAGTTTTTCCAAGGCAGATTGAACAGATAAATCAGGGAGATCAGTCAGACGAAAACAGTCTTGGAGATTTATAACCAACAACCTCTTAGCTCTCTATAAAAAAAAATCATTAGTTAATTAAATATATTAGAGGCATATATCACAGAAATTTTCACCATAACAAAAGAAAGAAGAGAAACATGCACAAAAAATAGATGGAGAGTAAACTCATTAAAGGCTTAGAGAAACATATAGTCTTTTTGATTGCTTAATTTCTACTATAAACTGTTGACCCCTTCTTTTCAAGTGTTTACCAAATTTTTCTTCAGCTCTAATTTGCGTGAAAAACTAAAAGAAGAAGAAGAAAAAAAAAACCATACAACGTCTCTACTCGGCTTTTAAGAAACTTATGGGTCAACTTCATACTTTTCTTTCATTTCTTTGAACTTCTTTGTGCAATATCTTAGTTCCTTAGCTAATCCTATGTCCACGTAAATTTGTTCCTTAACCATTTTCTTTATTTCTTGTTTCCTACTTGTTAATCTTTTTAAAAAGTGATCTTGAGAAAGAGTAGCCAGCAGAGATGTTGGAATTAGCAACCAGAAACCTACAATTATTTTACAACACGATGCACATGACTAAAAATTACCATACACAGTCGATAAATGGAGAAGAAAGACTAAAGCTGTGAATTAGAAAAATTCATTTTCAAAATATTCCCACATGCCTTTTCAGTCACTGTCCATTTCTTGGTATACCGCTCCTACTTTGTCCACTAATTTGTTTATGGTATTATTTTAGCTTCTTTTGGTGCTACTTCAGGTCCAAAATATGAATCAGTTTGACATGACACTGACGCAAGAAATATTTACTGGTTTCCACATCTTAAGTAGAATACTTTATCAATTACAGAGGGATGATAATCTTGCAGAAATTTATAGTCTAAGTTACATATTTTGTTTGATTATGTATTGATTTTGGAGCAGTGTTTCAGTTTGTGTGTGCATTTGGCAATTGTGTTTTTAAATAAAAAAAAAATCGATTGTATTTTGTCCCTTTTCCCTTCTGTAATTAATTTCAGCTCCAATACAAATAGGATCATAATTGATTTCAAGGAGCTACCATGTCTAAATGGTCAGCAAGGTCTGTCAAAAAGTTGAAATATAATATGCATCCTATTTGTATGGTCAGATATGCTTTGCTAGTTGATCATGTACGTGCTGAAATTGCAATCTTTGTTTTGTGGAAATATATATCATACTAACCATATGGATATATGGAAGTCAAAAGGTAAGAAACATATAGCAAGTGAATATATTTGAACTAAATTTTCTAAAATTATTCTTTCCAATCATTTTGAAGAGATTATAGGCAGAAAAGGCATAAAAGCCACGGAAAGCCCTTGGACCAATTTTATATGGACACTAAGTAGCATTTTAATATGAAATAAATACGTTACTAACTCTCAGTTATCTTTACAAATGATTCTCAAAAGAATACATCAATAACAACATGGGGATATATTAACCAATCAATTATCATTAAATAAGATTTTTGAAGACTATAATATTGGAATATGGGATAGAGACATACCTTATTACTGGAGTCCCACAACTTTTTGACCTTGCTGTATGAGAGATCAAGTACAGCACAATGCTGCATGCAAAAGTCTGCTGGAAGACTTCTCAAACAGCATCCATTCCATTGTAGAAACTTCAATTCAGCAGGCATATATTTGAAGCTCCCGTTCAATTCCACGCCATTGATTTGAAGTAGCCTTAGGTTAATCATTTGTTTAAATGACTTTGTATGCAACATCTTATCTTTTGCATTCTGAACTCCACAATGAAATCGATTTTTATATATCTCCTTCATGCATATGAGTGCCGAAGTAAAAGTAGGCATCATTTTAGAGTTCACGTAGTATGTATCTTCATGCAAGTTTTTTCCCAAGTCAAGAGCAATACCTTGAATACTTCTTGTTCCCTAAAGCCAATTTACTTAGATGAGAAAGGAGTAGCATGGAAGGCTAACAATGCAAAAAGGATAATTCAAGTGATATCAGGGCTATGAAATTAATGGGCAACAACAGGCACACTGAATTTAGTCAATGTGTGAGCCACTTGAATGGAGACTTTTATTACTAAGAAGAGGTATCATGCTGTACACATGTACGTAGAATAATTGTAAGACTAGTAATATAGTAACGATATGGCAGGAAAACAATCGAAAAACAAATTAATGTCTCATTCGATTCTTTCTGAGTTTTAAATAGCTTCAAAAAAGTTTAAAACAAAAAATGAGAGTGTACCAGTAAGCAATACTTTGATGCCAGATATATGATGAAAATTATACCTTTTTATACTTCAACACATTGACAACATCCTCATGATCCCAAAGCCTACTGCGCATACCATTATCAGGACTTTCTCGGCGAACAATTTGTCTTCCCATGTCCCTAAGTTGATCATGCATCCACAGGATATCATTCTCAACAACTTTGATCAAAGATTTAGCCGCAAGATCTCTGATCAACGTCTCAGCACTATATCCATAGCCTTTGAATATGTAACCTACATCTTCTGACTTCATTTTAATGAAGAAACATGCAATATCAAGGAATGCACATTTCTGTTGATCATCCAGCTCATTAAAACTTATCTCTAATACCTTTTGGAGCTCACCATGAGGAGAAATCTGTTCCAGCCTTTGCAATGCCTCTAACCAGAGGTTTTCTTTCCTCTTGTCAGATAGAGAGGAACCATAAACTTCCAGAGCCAAAGGCAGATTTCCTGTGAGAGACACAATTTTCTCAGAGATACCTGCAAATTCGGATAAGGGTTTCTCTCTTCCAAATGCATGATAACTAAATAATTGAAGAGCCTCATGAAAATCTAACCCATTCATCTCATAAATGACATCCACCATGCTCTTAGGCACTACTTGCTTATCTCTAGTGGTGATGATGATTCTACTTCCTTCATAGTACCAATGTCTTTTTCCAACTAAGAGATCAAATCGAGTTGCATCATCAATATCATCTAAAACTATCAGAACTGGTTCTTCTTGAATTATCTCTCTCAATGATTTATTTTGCGTTACATTTGGAGAAAGATCAGAGATAAGTCTCTTTTCAAGTATTGCTAAACCATCCTTTTGACGGGAAGTTTCCTTGACATTAGAGATGAAGCTGCGGCGTTTGAAATGGATGATGATTTTGTTAAAAAGAGCCTTTGCAAGGGTGGTTTTACCAGCTCCACCCATTCCATAAATTCCCATAAATTTGACACCATTGGCATTGATTTCTAGCATTCTCATCAACTCCTCTAGACGAGAATCAAGTCCAACTGGATATCTAGGTACACCCAGCGGGCTATTACTTAATTTAGTCAAAACTTTCTTCACTAATGACTCTATTAACTTGTGTTCTTCCCTGCCAAAACAACATCAAAACCAGAAGTCATTAAAAAAAAAAAAAAGAACAAAATAAAATTGGAGTGTAGAGCTACAATATGATAGCAGATGAAAAATGATAACTATTAACTAGTTAATCTCCCTAGCTTTTACTGCAATTCAATGCATCAACAATTGTAGTAACATATAGCATTAGACTCAACAAAGAAGGAAATAACATTAACAGGGGAATGTGCCACCAAATACAATTGAATTTGGTTCTCTGTTCCAGCAGTTGAAGTGTTTGGCCAGAAATTCCAAGGAAATTCACCACTGTGCCACTTTCTCCGTTCTGGTTCCACTTTCATCTCATAATAGTCTAAATTTAGACGTGCATTATAAGTCTTCCTGTCCACAAGTAATGTACACTTAACGGAGTCTAAATATTGTAGGACCAAAATTAAACAAGTACAACTAGATCAATTAACTTCTGAGTATCCATTAATTAGGATAAATAGGTTGGAAAATCTCAAGTAAACAATTAATTAAACTAACGCAATCACAAAATAAATGCAATCTAATTTTGTGATTGGGGTATAGACCTTTGACTGTTAATTAATTATTTGATTAATGAGCTAGTATAATTTGTATCAATTAATTATCCAATAAAGTTAATGAGTCCTAGTCCAAACAAACTTGTGCATTATGTCTTGTTGCTTTCTGTTATTGAACTAAAACGAAAAGATTTGTTTAACAAATAATTAACTAAATAATAATAATAAAAAAACTACCAAAGTTTAGAATCCCAGCCAGAGATTCCTCCAGCCTTCTCCATGGCCTTCCTCCATCGGCAAACCTTTTCCCCCCCAAACCTCTCCTCTAATTTGCGGAAATCCTCCTGAAACGGCCCGTTTTGTCTCCTGACATCAGATGGATCAACTTGATAAAAAACAGGAAGCAACATCCGTCGGCATTCGAGTATCCTCGCGAGCTCTTCAAGACACCACTTGGAATCGGCATATCTTTTGGAAATAATAGCAATGGCAGCAGCTGAATCCTCAATGGCGTCGAGTAAGCTAGGAGCAATCTCTTCCCCTCTCTGCAGTTCCTCATCGTCGCGAAAAGTTCGCACACCATGCTTTAGGAGCTCCCTGTAAAGTTTCTCTGTGAAAGTATGGCGGGTGTCTTCGCCTCTGAAGCTCAAGAAGACGTCCCAACGGAACCGAAACGACGGCGTTGAAGATCGACCGTCGTCGCTATAGGTGTCCATTATTGTTGGTTTTCTTCGTTAGAGAGTGGCTACAGAGAGAAAAATATGACAAGTAGCCATAAAGAAAAATGAAAAGGAAGTTTAGTCATGGAAGAATGGAATTTAGACTTTGCTTGCGAGTCGGTGGATAAGAATAGCAAAGCAAAGAATGTGGCGGTGCGGTGTAATATTTGATGGGAAAATAAAGATCTAACTAAAATCATGCTTGGGTGAAGAAAGAGAGATTAAGTAAAACCATGTTTTGGGATGTGGGACTCTTTTTCGGAAGGGGCGCCTCGATTTCGGATGGGGCCCTTCTTCGTGTGGGGTTTTTGGATTGGAAATTCATTTTTTGGAAAATTAATTGTTTCTTAAAAGAATCGAGACCTAAATCTTGATAAAAAGTATAGGAGTCGCCACCCGGCTCAGCTCGACCGGGAAATTACAGTGTAGCTGAACCAAAGTGAGAACCGCTACACTTTTCAGAGATCTAGGTTCGGACAAGTCCCTTATTTTGTGTCTAATTTAAATATTATTAGCCAATGTTCCAGTTACGACACTTTAAATTGCTAAAAATTGATTTTTATTGAATAATGCACGCAGCGCGCATACATAATAATACAGCAAAAATAAAAAATAAAAGGAATAAATATTTAGGAGCTTACAACCCAATTGAAAGAAAAATAAAACTCTCGGCCTCACTTATACAATCGCCTAGAATACACGAGGTTCTAAAAAATAATTACAACCGCCTAAATACACGATTAATTCTATTAAAATACAAATAAAAATAAAAATAAAAAGGGAATAAATAAAAGCTGCAAAACAAAGGTTAGCACAATTTTACGGCACGCTACAAATTGGACTCAAATAGACAGAATCGGGAAATTAGGATTTGGGGTCATGCAATTGGGGGTAACCGCGTTGGCCCGGTCGGCCGATCCGGTTGGACCTGAAAAATCATTTTGAAACGTCCCTGTATTTTTGGTTTTGTGAGAAAATCGTTTTTGAAAACATTTTTCCGGTTTATTTTAATTTATCACATGTGAGGTGGGTCGGTTTTCGGGAGAAACGGGGTCTCCGTCGTGATTTTGTTCTAAATACAATTTCACCGAAAAATAAATCTATGGTTGTGAATGCACACTCCAAAATTCATTTTTGATGATTTTTTAATTTTTCAAGATTTTTCTAATTTTCTGAATTTCTGATTTTTATGAAATTTTTTGGGTTTTTATGAATTTTTTGGATTTTAGGGATTTCTGTTTCTGGCCGAGAACTACAGTCTTGCGACTATAGGCTGACCTGAAGCAAAAATCGCTAAAAAACCTAAAATGAGAAACTTAACACTAGGAAAATAAAAACAGTGGTACGACTGTATGAGGTTTGGCACGACTGTAATTACAGTCGTGCCCCTGTTCTTGTGAAAAGAATAGTCGTACGACTGTTCTTATTTTTCCAGAAACAGAAGTGCAAAAACTTGAATAAAAACGCACAAAAAACAACCAAATCACCCAGAAAGCTGGAAAATGAGTTAAGTTGAAGATTATTTACCTCCTTGGCGTCGATCCACAGCTGGAATGACCCCTGGCTACGCACCAATCCACGTGAATTTGCTCCTTTTCCTTGAAATGTCAAGGTTGCAAAGAGAGTCCAAAAATTCTCCAAAAAGCTACGGATTTGAGTTTGTTTTTGTCCAAAGATGATTTAGATTTCTTGTGTGAATTTTAACCTAGGGTTTCTAATTCGTTTTAAAGATTAACATCAAGAAATTAAGAAGAAAATGATAGAAGAAAGCAAGATATTTCTTTTTTCTCTTCCTTTCTTTTCTTCCTTTTCTCTCTCTAAATTTTTTCTAAGTCTGAAAATTCTTCCCCAAAAAAGTCCTTCCCTCTTCTGTTTTGCGCCTTTTTATCTCATTTTTTCTGGAAAATCTTGAGCATTAAATGCTCAAGATTTTTCCCAATTTTTAATTCAAGAGGTATGGGTTCTACAACCTGCTCCCGATAATACAGTCGTACGACTGTACTTATGTTACAGTCATACGACTGTAAACAAAAACCGACGACTGTAAATACAGTCGTGGGTCAACGGTCAGAATTTTTTTTTTTAACGAAAAAATTTCGTGTTCACAGGCTGCCCCTCGTGTAGCTAAAGTCCAGTTTTCGAAACGGATTTAGGTACACGACAAAGAACACGAAATTCGCGATGATATGCAAGTGTGCGGTTCGTGTGTGAACTTCGGGTGACTTTGGTAGTCAGGTGGTCCATATACCTTTTGCATGAAGATGACATCGACAAAAAAGACGGCTTTTGGAGTCGGGCGGTTCCTTACGATGATTTTCGCGTAAGGATGCCGCCAAGAAAAAATGACTTTTGGAGTCAAATGGTCGTGTATGATTTGCCATACAGAGCCAAAGATGCATGCAATGTGCGCTTGGTGAACGTATTTATTCCTTGATCGACAATTTTGAAACAAAAATTTTTGCTCCTTCGATCAAGAATAAATACGGGAATACGCGTCCTGGTTGCCTTTTATAGTCATGCGGGACTAAACTTGTAAATGTGGAGTGTATGACAGCCGTGTGCGATTGGCGCACTCAACGGACCGACATGGAAATTCTGGTTCCGTTTTATAGTCACGGTGGACTGAAATTGGGAAGTGTGATAGTCACGCGCAACTTGGTGCACAGGACTGAAATTGAATTTTGGGTTCCCTTTTAAAGTCGTGGTGGACTGTGATTTTGTGAAAATGTGTGACAGTCGTGTGCGACTGGGCGCACTTAATGGACTGAAGCTGAATTTAGGTTCCCTTTTAAAGTCGTGGTGGACTGTGATTTTTTTGAAAATGTGATGATCGGGTGTGACTTGGCACACGGGGCGTGTTGAAAATGCAATTTGGTGAGATTGTACTTACAGTGAATTTTTTCGCAGTTTCCTCGGGTTTCGTGCCCCTTGATTGAGGCGGACCGTTGCCAAAAAAAAAATAGTCGCTGCTGGGTTGGCCCTGCAAAATTACTGAAATATCTTTCCGTGGGGAACAATTAAGCATTTGGTGATAAAAATAGGGTTTAAAGAATAACTAAGAAAATTAGAAAATTCCCCCCTTTTTTTCCACTACAGTCGTGCGACTGTGTTCAAATTTTGAATACAGTCGTACGACTGTAGTTCGCAGGCAGAAAAGATAAAAGGGGCGGTTTCCGCCCCTTCTTCTCCCACATATAGCATTTCCGAAAACCTCTACTTCTTTTCTCTCTGAAAACCGGTTCCTCTCCCCAAAATCTTGCAAAAATGTTGAAGAAAATGGGAAAAAAACTGATGAAACTCTCGAAAAACTTGATTCAGAGACCCAACAATCCAAATGACATCCCCTTCGTGAGCACTTCACACGGATACGGTCATCCGCTATACATGGAGCACCTCGGGGTTAGACTCGGGATGGAGATCCTAATTCTGCTGGAGATGGACTCCCATCTATCCGTTACTCAGGTTGGTACCCGATTTTTAATCCTTGATTTTGAGTTTTTTGGGCATTTTTTCCTTTGAATGCATGGATCTGATTTGGCATGATTTACTGCTTTCTGGGTTGATTGGTTGAGTAGAATGCATGCTAAGAATCCCCTGTAGTTAATAGGAACAAGAAACTAGGGAAAACGAGTTAGAAATTATGAAAATTGCATAAAAATCGAATTCTGCCTGCAGGGATATGAACAGTCGTGCGACTGTTCATGCCAATGAAGAACAGTCATATGACTGTGGGCTATACAGTCGTGCGACTGTAGTTACGCTCGTACTACAGTCGTACAACTGTAGCAAGAAAAACAGGCCTAAAATTTTTATTTTTTGATTAATTCTGATTATGTTACTGTTATATAAAAATTGAATATATATGTATTGTACTTTCCCAAAAATGCAGGCGAATAGGATTTCCGGCAGCCGGAATCTTTCCTTGCAGCGGGTCTGGTGGGACCGGCTTCCCGAGCCTGTGAGGGCCCGGGTCAGGACCCTGTGTCTTGAGGCCTTTATACTGTCACTGCCCACGAGCACCCCTCATACTACCCACGCCGAGTTGACGGTTCTGTGCGAGAGATGGGTCTATGCTACCCATACATTCCACTTGCCCATCGGGGAGTTCACCGTCACTCCCTCGGACTTCGCAGCGATCACCGAATTCAGGTTTGGTGGGACCCCCATCGTGTTCAACTGCTACTTGACCCGTCATCAGCTGATGGATGGTTATATAGGCGGATTGGTCGGTTGCACCCCTGAAAAGGGGAAGATCTTGTGCTCCAGGTTGGAGGTTTTCTAGTCCGGTCGGCCAGACCTATCGGAGGAGGATGTGGAGCGGTATGCTCGGGCTTATGTGCTCGTTCTTTTGTCCTGCACGCTGTTTTCCACTGGGTAGAGTACTTGTAATTTGACTCTGCTGCCCACTTTGGCGGACTTGGCTGCCTTCCCTTCCCTGAATTGGGCGCGAGCTGTGTTGGGGCAGCTGTACTATGGGTTGAACTTATGTGTCCGGGGGGAGCAGCAGGAGATTCTCGGCTTCTGGTTCGGCCTTCTGGTATTATCTCTTCTTCTGTTTTTTTTTAAATACTTTTTGTTAACTATAGATTTGGGCCTTCGAGCACCGCATTTTGGAGCCGCCAGAGCTGAGGGACATCCAGGGAGATGTTTAGCCGACCGTCCTGCGTTGCTGGACACAGGGATGGCAGAGTATCGGCCGGGATTTGGAGAAGGTGAGGCAGAGTCTGCTTGACACTACCTGGCAGAGGGTAAGTAAACGAAACTCATTAGTAGGAAAATTTAATTAACTTTTACTTACTTGTGTTGAATTTCCTTTGTTGCATTTTTACAGATCCGGCACCATCCTTGGCACGGTCTGGGTGCTGTTTCCCTCCTTGTGCAGACATCCGCGTGATTTGACTTTCGCCGGTTTGTCCTGGAGTGTCCCATGTCACAGGAGTGGTATTTGGGCGAGCGCCTCACTCTTTCTGACCATGTCGATGGTCCAGCTGGTCTGCCTGTGTCTCCACCACTCCCACATACGCTGTTCTGGCCTCACCTAGCTGATCACGATGTAGATCATGATATATTTGGGGAGGGCCACAGCGTTAGACCCATTGATGGGGATTATCCGACCTACATCCAGCAGTGCCTACTGCCGGTTGCGGGTGGCGCGCCAGCGGCTCCTCCTCCTCGTCGGGTATTCACTCCTTTTTTTTTTACTTCATTCTGCTTACAGGTTAAGAGGCGCAGGGGAACCGGGTCCACTCAGCCGAGTGGGCCGGCCGGTGGGAGTGCTGAGGTGGCCACGATTGGCGAGGACGCTCCGATTCAGGATAGGAGCCACCCCGTCCATGCGGGTAGTGCCGCAGCCTCAGCTTCATGGGCTGCTGGTGTAGTGGAGGGTCATCTGATGACCAAGCTCCGGACCGGCTTTAACATGATGGGGCTGGGTGGCAGCTACTCTTACAGGACGTGGCCGGTTTCCCGTGAGCAGCCGGCTAGATTCTTTCCGGAGGACACCACCCATGTAAGTCTAAGCTTCTTCTTCTTTTTTTTTTTTTTGACTTTCTAATATTCTCTAGGTTCCACGGGCCGAGGTGGAGGATATAGCCTACCAGTATAAAGGCATGGGGGACTTCATGGTCCAGGAGAACGCCTTCTGGGCTGTAAGCATTCTGCATTTCCTGCACCATCTCATAATTTATGCAATGCATGAGTGTGTATGTATGTATGCATGTTAATTTATATTATTGATTGCAGTCTCGAGTCCTGATGCTTCAGGACCAGGTCAGGTAGGCTGCTTCTTCTGAGGCTCGGGTCTTGGCTGCGACCCAAGAGACCGATCGGGCGAGGGCTGAGACAGCCAGGGTACAGGCTGAGCTGGCCCGGTTGCGGGCGAACTTCGATTCCTACAGGACCACACATCAGAGTGAGTTCAAGGAGGAGGAGGAGGAGGACGGAGAGGGACAGGATGAGAGCTAGATAGAGCGCTTTGTTTTTCATACATATTGTCCTTGTTTTTTTTTTTGTATTGGATTTTTACGCACATCGTGAACTGCACTTTTCACATTATGGGATTTGATTTTATTTTATTGATCTTTGAAAATTCACTCTTCTTCTTTTTTTTTTCAATTTTTGCTTCCTTTTATCCAGGCTTTTACAATTTTCTAGAATCATTACAAGACTCTGATTGGCTTAAATTGAAGCATTTTGGGTTGTGGAATATCAAGGCCTATTACAAACACCTCTGGAACATCAAACTGTTGAGCGCCTGTGATCGTTTCTGGGATCCGGTGGATAACGTTTTCCGTTTCTCATGCCAAGAGCTCTGCCCCTTATGTGAAGAATTCAGTGCCATCCTGAACATCCCGTGTCATAAAGGGGTAGACATTGCCGTCCCTGGGTTCACCTTTGGTAACATTTCTTCCTTGGTGAGCTTGTTTGGGCTTCCCAATCCCGAGGTGGAAGCTCTACTTTCCACCGGTTCCCCTTCTCCTGGGTTGAGCTCGGATTCCATACTGTAGTGGTGCATCAATGCCCCTAGGGACCACATGAGCTAGGCTTGTATGGTTAGTCTATTACTAGTGAGCCAGTATTTTTGTGGTCCTAGTGATGGGGTTGTCTCCTTCAGAGCCGTCTCCCTTATCCCTCAGATGGCTGCGGGAGCATCTCCAGCTCCTTTTGCACTTGCTGAGACGCTGATCAGTTTGCATACATCTAAGACAAGCGGTGTTCTCCACATCGGCCCTCATCTCACACTGCTCCAGGTAAATCTCCTTATTGGTCGGTGTATTCCTGGGACTAAACGAACTCCTAACCCTTGCTTTTTATCATATTGCAGATCTGGTTGTTGGAGAAGCTATCGATTCTTAAGATCCCGAGGGGGAATTTTAAGAAATACCATCCGGCCAACTTCAGGCAAAGAGGCTTCTCCATTGACTCCTATACTGATATGTCTGCTGATGAGTGGGGTGTTTGGTTATCTCGCCTGGCTGATGACCGGATTAGGTGGGTGTGCCCCTGGTGGAAGATTACCCACGTGATTGTGGATATGTGGGCACATGGTGTGCAGTTGTTGGGATTGACCAGGGTGACATTCTATTCTCCGAGTCGCCTCTGCCGATAGTACGGCCATCTATAGGATATCCCCCAGCGCTCTTGTGTCACTCCTTGTGAGGGGTACACCGCTTCTTGGCCAGATCACATCAGACTTCGCTGGGCTAGAGATACCCATCGTATGGCATTGAGCTATGCTTCTCTTGCTCCCACAGAGACAGATGATCGTTACAAGCAGTGGTTGGCTGAGATCCAGGACCTATCGACCCGCGAGGCGCGTGAGCACGTGACTTTCCACTGGCTTGCTCCTTCTGAGGCCGCGAGATCACTTCCTGTCAAGAAAAGGAGAACATGAAAGAAAAGTGATTTTCATTATTATGCATGTATTGACTATCATTATTATTATTTATATATATCTCCTTTATTATTGGCGTGACCCTTTTTTTTTTGCCTTAATTTTTGCTTAAATCGCCCTTGCGGGTTTTCGACTTAACAGGCCCTCTTTTTTTTTTTTTTTTTTTTTGAATCAAATGGATGATGTTCACAATTCGCACACTTAGGCATCTAAATGTCTTTGTTTATCTGGATGTTTCGACAAATGAATCATGTAACATACTCCAAACATTCATGCAATATGTTGAGCATGACGCATTTCATTAATGAAATTTAATTATTGTATCAATTGAAAATGCCAAAACTAGTACATATCTCGAACGAACTCATTCCTATTATCAACCATCCTATACAGGTTTTATGATCGATAAGCTAACTCTCGTCGCCTTTATTTTTGCTTAAGCCTCCCTTGCGGGTTTTCGACTTAACATGCTTTTTTTTTACACATGGTAGCATTTGAGGTGATCTCGATTAATCGGATTGGTGAACTCGTTGCCGTCCATGTCCATAATCTTCACTGCACCTTTGGAGAGTATTTTCTTAACCACATATGGCCCTTCCCAGTTGGGTTTCAATTTGGCCCTCGCGTCCGTGTTAGTCGGCCTCATCTGTTTCAACACTAGCTCTCCCGCTTTCAGTGGCTGTTTCTGATGACGAACCCGTCAATTATAGGCCCTAGCCATCCGTTGGTGGTACATCTGTAGATGCTCTAGAGCCTTGAGGTGCTTTTCGTCGACCATAGCTAGTTGTTCAAACCTCGCCTTTACCCGTTCTGTTTCAGGCAATTGGGCTTCTAAGACCGTCCTTAGTGACTTCAATTCCACTTCAATAGGAAGGACTGCTTCCATCCCATAAACCAGGGAATAAGGTGTCTCCCTAGTTGGCGTTCTAACACTGGTTCTGTATCCCCATAGAGCATAAGGTAATCTATCTGCCCAATCCCTGTAGGTTGAAGTAGTCTTGGACAAAATTTTCTTAATAGACTTATTCGCCGCTTCCACTGCTCCATTGGCTTGTGGCCTATAAGGTGAAGACTTACGATGCTCTACATTGTATTCTTCGAATAATTCAGCTGTGGCCCCTTGAAACTGCACTCCGTTATCGGTCACCACGTGATGTGGTATACCGTATCTCGCGAAGATGTGCTTTGTTATAAATTTAGCCATGTTCTTAGCCGTGATGTGACATAAGACTCGGCTTCAACCCGCTTGGAAAAATAATCCACTGCCACTACAATGAATTTGTGACCATTCGATGCTGGAGGCCGAATTTCACCAATTATGTCTATACACCACACTGCAAATGGCCAAGGAGTCATGAGATTCTGTAACTCCATAGGTGGAAGATGGCTGATATCCCTGTAAATCTGGCACTCGTGGCACTTTTTCACTTCTTCTGCACAATCTGTTTGCATAGTAAGCCAGAAGTACCCTTGTCTCATGATCTTCTTCGCCAGAGCTAAACCGTTCATATGCGGACCACAAATCCCTGAATGCATTTCTTGCATAACCCTCTTGACTTCTGCTTCCGTCAGACACTTTAACAACAATCCATCAGCGGTCCTTCTGAAAAGCTGTCCATCAAACCATCTGAACTGAGCTGCCAATCTCCTTAGTGTGGCCTTATCCGATGCATCAGCCTCTTCGGGATATTGGCCATTTTGTAGAAAGTCAGCTATATCTTGGTACCAGGGCTTATCATCTGTAACTAATTTCAGGACCTCACTAGAACGATGGAATGGTGTTCTAGCGGTTTCCAGGATCAAGGGCTGCATCGGTGCCTTCTGAGGTCCTTCCTGCATGGATGACAAGGTAGCTAACGAATCTGCCATCTGATTATCATCTCTAGCCATATGCCTGAATTCAATATGCCCAAATACTTTCACCATTTCCCACAAAGTCTCCAAGTATGGGCGAAGTGATTCTTCTTTGATTTCCCATTCCCCAGTGGCTTGACGGATTACCAACAGCGAATCTCCAACAATGGTCACATCATTTGCCCCTAGTGAGATGAGAGCATCAATGCCAAATAAACAGGCTTCATATTCTGCGCCGTTGTTAGTTACCAAGAATTCTAGCCGCTTTGACAAAGGAATTATCTCCCCCTCAGGAGTTACAATAATTACTCCGAGGCCTGCTCCTCTCTTGTTTACAGCTCCGTCAAAGTGCATAATCCATTTTCTGACCTCCACCTCCACCAAGGCCAACTGTTCATCCGGAAACTCCAGGTTCTCTACATAATCAGATTCAAGCGGCTGATTGGCTAGGAACTCAGCCACTGCTCTTCCTTTGATCACCTTCTTCGTCACATACTCAATATCGAATTCTGATAGCAAAAGCAACCACCAGGACAGTTTCCCTGTTAAGGACGGGGCAGAGCAGAGGTATTTCATCGGATCAACTTTCGCCACAGCTTGTATCTTATAGGATTGGAAATAGTGTCTCAATTTCTTCGTCAGCCAAACCATAGCAGTGCAAGTCTTTTCCACTACGGTGTACCGTGTTTCATAATCTAGCAGCTTCTTGCTGAGGTAGTAAATAGCATACTCCCTCTTATCATCTTGTTCTTGAACCAACATCGCCCCTATGGAGGTCTCTTCAATGGCTAAGTACAGGGTCAAAGGCTTTCCCAGAGTTGGAGGCTTCAGCACTGGTGGATTGATAAAGTATTCTTTGATCCTATCGAATGCAACCTGACACTGGTCATTCCACACGATGGGTTGTTCTTTCCGAAGAAGCTTGAAAATGGGCTCACAGATAGTGGTCAATCTGGCAATGAATCTGCTGACATATTGAAGCGACCCTAGAAAAGATCTGACTTCCTTCTCTGTTTTCGGCGCTGGCATATCTCGGATAGCTTTAATCTTATCTGGGTCCATCTCGATGCCTTTCTGACTAACAATGTGCCCCAATAGTTTGCCCGATGCAACTCCAAATACACATTTCTTCGGATTGAGCCGCAAGTTATACTTTTCAATCCTGGTCATGAATCTATCCAGGATAACAGGGTGCTCTTCCCGGGTCATGAACTTCACCCGCATATCATCAACATACACCTCGACCTCCTTGTGGATCATGTCATGTAGCAGTGTTGTAACCGCCCTCTGATAAGTTGCCCCAGCATTCTTCAACCGAAAAGGCATTACTCTGTAGCAGTACACCCCCCACTCGGTGATGAAGGCCGTCTTGACTTTATCAATGACATTCATTAAGATCTGATTATACCCAGAGAAGCCATCCATAAACGAGTACATAACTGCCCTTGCTGCACTGTCAATCAGGACATCGATGTGAGGGAGTTGGAAGTCATCCTTTGGGGAGGCCTTATTCAAATCCCGGTAATCCACGCAAACTCTGACTCTTCCATCTTTCTTGGCAACTAGGACTATATTGGCTAACCATTTAGGATAGTCTACCACCTCCAGGAAGTTGGCCTTAATCTGCTTTGCTACCTCTTCTTTGACTTTCTCAGCCCATTCTGGACGTAGACGCCTGAGTTTCTGCTTTACTGCACTGAACTTAGGATCAATTGGGATTCTGTGTTCTGCTATCCCTCTGTCAACCCCCGGCATATCGTCGTAAGACCAGGCAAACGCTCCCACATGTTTTTTAAGTATTTTTGTCAATTCTCTCTCTTCTTCAGGAGTGAGTTCGTTAGAGATAGATACCATTTTAGGATTTTCAATTGTACCCAAATTAATTTCATGTAATGCAGTGTCGTGAATGCTGAACACATTGAATGAATGATTGCATGTATGCACAGAGCCATTAGGAAAAACATCACACAAATAAGCAAAGTTAGACTTCATTTCATTCATCGCCTTATAGGCGGAATTGTTCACATCAAATACATAAGATAGGTTTACAAAGAAATCATTTTCCTCCTCCACATGCGGAGGATCTTCAGCAGCAAGGTCTTCTGGATCAGCAGGTCCTTCTTCGAACAAGTCATTCAGATCAGCCTCGAGGGTCGCCTTCTGTGCTTCTGATAGAACATCTTCTTCCTTCTTCGCTTTCCCTTTAGCCATCATCTTGGTGAGCTCAGCAACAGCCTTTTCTACCAACTCTGCCTGTCCCGAAACAGCTTCCTTTCTCACAGGACTCTCTTTTAACCCTTTCTTCAGCAAAGCAGAAAATGCCTTAGTAATGGCATCCACCAGGGGATCTGCATCTTTTTTTGGCTGCTTCTCCGGAATGATGGGAGCCACTACTTCAACTTGGGTTATTAGAGGAGTATTGATCTCTTTCGCAGCTTCAAGCTTAAGCATTTCTTCCACCAAACCGACCCCATATTTTGAGAAGTCGATGACATCAGCAAAGATCTCAAACCCGGGGACTGTTTCCCCATCAACCATCATTGGCTCCGGCTTGCCATCATATGACCCACCACTTGCTCGGACAAAAGTGTCCAAGAGGTGGACTTTCTTCGTCTCAGGGATCTCCTTCTTTTCAGTACCCTTGTAACCAAGACCTCCCCGGTGTGATTGGCCTATAGTGATATCAAATTTCACAACCCCTTGCTAGTGGACTCTAAGCCCCTTTCCTGGGATGAAATTCTGCCTTTGAAAATACTTATGGATCCAAGGAGAAAACATCAGGTCTTTCTCCTTGTGTTTTGAGACAACTGTTATCTGAAAGCCAGTCAGGGGTTGTTCACATGAGTTCAATGCAGCTACCACAGAAGATTCATCCGCCTTAAGAGTCACGATCTTCCCTCTCATTGGAATCTTTACTTTTTGATGTAGAGTTGAGGGCACTCCTCCCAATGCATGGAACCAGGGTCTTCCCAAAAGCAAGGAAAATGTCACCGGAATGTCGATGACAGTGAACAGCACAGTCGATCTAACTTCCCCAACTGACACCTCCGCCTCAAAAGTACCGATCACGGTACGTTTCGAATCGTCATAGGCCCGGATCACTGTGTTAGATCGCGATAGTGCTTCTTTAGATAGGTGGAGGCTAGGTAGTACTTTCAAAGGACAGATATTCAGTGCTGACCCATCATCAACCATTACACAAGGTAAAGTTCTGTCCATCATTTCAACTTTCAAGTACAAGGCACGGTTGTGATTAGTTCCTTCCGGTGGTAGGTCATCATCAGTGAAAGTGATCCCCTTGGTACTATCAGGTTGCAGGATCTTTGTACTCCCAATTACCATGCACACCTCTTCAGGAGACATCAATGGGTTAGCATCCATTTCTATAAGCTTCCTCGCCACCGCAGCCCGGTGCCTTTGGGACTCCATAAGTAGATGCCACACAGATGCACGTGCAGGCATCTTTTTGAGCTGTTCTACCACTAGATCTTCCTTTTCATCCACCTTGATGGGCAAGTAATCCTAGACCGGGGCTTCTACTCTTTTACTTGGTTCCCCCAATCGTTGTGGTTTAGGATGGTACACCCTTCCACTCCTCGTGACATTGTTCACAGGGGCATCTTCCTTTCTTATGTACATCCCGTACTTGGTGAAAACGGGATAAAAAGGTGCTGTCTGACTCATGAGCTTGGGTCTACTCATTAGTTCGAACTCATCCGCATCGTCATCCAACTCCACATCATCTAAATTCATGGGCTTGTTCTCTTCCACAGGTGGTTCAGCATCCTCGCCCACTACCACTTGTATTGCAGGGTTCGCCTTTGCAATCTGAGCCAGGACGAAGTTAGGAGACAACCCCGACTGTACCATGTTCACCCTTCTTTCAAACTGAGGCAATGGATTGCTCTGAACATTAGGCTTTGGGCGAGGCGCTTCTATCTTCTTTTCATCAATCAGCTGCTGAATTGGCTTTTTCAATGCATGGCACTCATTAGTTCGATGCCCCTTGGTTACATGATAAGAGCAAAAATTGTTCTTGTTCGCCTCAACCAGAGGCGTGTATGGTTTCAGGCTTTGAAGAAAACCCAAATTTCTGCACTTCAGAAAAATCCGCCTAAGAGAATCCTCCCAAGGAGAAATCCCTTTTCCAGCTGTTTGTTGATTTGCCCCTTGTGCCACTGCCGCTACTTCTACTTGCTTGACGGGGGCAGTTGGCTGACTCGGTTTGGCGCTTGTCGACGAGGAGGCTGCAAGACTGCTATTGCTCTTGTACCCTGAGGAATACGTCCGGCTTCGGTATCCTCCCCCAGAACTATTATGGGCCGGGTCGATCTCGTACTTCTCCACCTTACGGGCCAATTCGTGCACTTCCACCAGGGATTGAAACTTGTGATATTTCATCACATTTCGATAGACCTCTAAGCTCCCATCAATCAACTTCACAATCAGCTCATCCTCCAACAGCTTCTGATGGAGGAGGATCATCTTGTCCATCCACCTTTGATAGTACTCCGAGAAGGTCTCATTCGGTTTCTGTTTCACCGCCTCTAAGTCTTGTAGCTTGACCTCTAGCTGTGTATTGAAACTGAAATACTTTATGAAAGCATCAGACAGTGCATCCCAATCACCTTGCACATTCTCGGGTTTGTTGTACCAAGTGATGACTCCTCCTTCCAGATTAGTGGGGAATAGTCCCACCAATTGATTCATTGTAAGCCCCGCCATAGTCATGATCTGCACATATTGGTTCAAATGAGCCGTAGGAGGGCTTTTCCCGACATAAGGCGCAATTCTAGGCATCTGGAAGCTTACAGGTAACATCTCAACCCCTTCGGCTATTAGTGTGGATGGGTCAATGCGCTTGGAGGATTGGATCTTATAATTGGCGCGCAGCTCTGCTATAGTTTCCTCTATTTCCTTCATTTTCCTTTCTAAAGCAAACTCCACATCTGCATCTGATTGTCCATCATTCAGTCTCCCCCCACCACTCTCCTCTCGGGCATCCCTCTCTGGTCACTGATTGGATGACTCACTCAATGCACTCTGCACTTGGCTCTTGATGAGGTTTTTGAATTCATCAGAGTTCATGAATTCCCGGATGGCAATAGTGGCCATCATGGCTGCTGCAGCTTCAGGTGTGAGTGCCATGTCTTGAAAGCTTTGCTGTAACTGTTTGAACTCTGGTGAAAACTCAGCACTCAATTCAGATGCCGTCTCAACCTCTCTGAACTGAACGAACTCCTAAGACTCACTGGACGACGAATCACTGTGCTCTAGTCTCACGAGCCTATGTCCCGATCTGAGCCAAACTACAAAACATTTTGAACCAAAGTTAGTAAAAGATGATCACCCAAAGAGTTATGAACTCTAGGGGATATGCATGTATGCATGGCGTGTTAGATGAATGATATGTGGATGTTGTATGAAATGAACTCGTAACACGAACTTTGAACAACTGATCCTTCGGGTGGTGAAGTATACATGAATTCCTATTTATGTATGTTATGAATTGCAATCTAAGTATTCGATGCATGGATGAAACTTTTGGCGCTCGGGGAGTACCTCGGATTTTGCGAGATGAGATAAATGTTCTTAGTGAACGGACGGAGTTTCGACACTCGGGGAGTGCCTCGAATTTTTGTGACGTGAGGTCGACATGCGCATGGCACATGGTTGGGGTTTCGGTGTCCGGGAGACGCCTTGAATTTTTGGTGATATGAAATGAACTCGTGCTTGGTGTACGAGCGGAATTTCAATACTCAGGGAGTATCTCGATTTCCGCATCATGATATGAGATGAATGCGTTCTTGGTGAACTGGCAGAAATCCGGCGCTCGTGGAGCACCTAAATGATTTAATGAGATGAAACGGATTTCGTCGGCGCTCGTGGAGCACCTAAATGATTTGATGAGATGAAATGAATTTTTTCGGTGCTCTTGGAGCGTCTAAATGATTAAATGAGATGTGATGAATTTTTCGGTGCTCATGGAGCGCCTAAATGATTAAATGAAATGTGATGAATTTTTTCGGCACTCGTGGAGCGCCTAAATGATTGAATGAAATGTGATGAATTTTTTCGGTACTTGTGGAGCGCCTAAATGATTAAATGAAACGTGATGAACTTTTTTGGCACTCGTGGAGCGCCTAAATGATTAAATGAAAGGTGATGAATTTTTTCGGTACTTGTGGAGCGCCTAAATGATTAAATGAAACGTGATGATTTTTTTCGGCACTCGTGGAGCGCCTAAATGATTAAATGAAATGTGATGAATTTTTTTCGGCACTCGTGGAGCGCCTAAATGATTTAAATGAAATGTGATAAATTTTTTTTTTGGGCACTCGTGGAGCGCCTAAATGATTTCCTACTTGGTAGGCGGTGTAAAGTGTGTGACCCTTTTGAGGTTGTTCAAGGTCCGCATGAATGCTTTATGTATGACACGTGTTCCACATGGCTACAAAACAAATTGGTTAATGCTTATGACATTCAAATAATGTATGTGAATTAATGTTTTTTTTTCACATGATGAAAGGATGCATGGCTACAAAAAAATATGGTTAGCGCAAATGTCACACATGTGATCAATGTATTTACACACGAAAAATAATGGATATGGCTGTACAAAAGATGTAAGTTAGTGTCACATAAATGCTTTACATATGGTATGTTATGTTTGTGAAAAATGCGGATGATGATATGTTATGGAAGGACAAGATGACACGTAGCAATTAGCACACGAATCGTATTCCTCCAACCTTATTCCTCCAAACGTGGTCAAGTCGATAAAATTCTAACCGAGTCCTAGGAGGGGTTCTCTTCGATCACCAACCAGGGATGATGAAGGCGCATTTTATTTTATTCACACGATTTATGTTGGTATCCTAAGGGAATCCAACTAGGGCTGCCTAAATGAGTTCGGTCCAAAGTCGGGATAACATCAAGGCTCCCATAGCAAAATATACTCCTCACTTCTCCCCACTCAAGAGTCCGAACGAAGGGGTTCGTACGAGGCTATGGGTGGTGTTTCTGTTGGGATTCGTCATTGGAAAAATAACGTGGCGCAGCGGAAAATACACCGTTTAAAATTTCCTAGAATCCACCTATCGTATCCAATTACCATTGATTAGAATAAAATCAAATAAGAATCAAGAGAGATTAACTCACCGGATTCGTCTCCTCTAGAGACTGCTGCAGAATCGTTTCTTGAAACAGCGATCTCCAAAGTCCGGTGCACGATCAACTATTGAGAGGGAACCGGTGCTAGCCGAAGACGCGAAGGAATGGAGGATTAATGCTGGGATTTTCGGCTATTTGGGGCTGCTATTGGTGGCTGAAATTTCCAGCAATTAATTAGAGTTGAATTAGGTTTTTCCTCCTTAAGTGTGCCCTTATATAGACACCTTGTCTAATTAGGTTTTAATTAGGTTAATTAAACCCAAGCCCACTAGGATTATAATTACATAAATAAACTTTAATTCAAAAGTATATACTATGTAATTTAATTCCATTTGACTAAATTTAATTACCCCTAAATAAAATTAAATCACACTTAAGTTAATACAATATATGTATTTAATTTTCCTACTTAGGAAAATTATTTAATTAATTGTTTACTTTATGTAATTCAATTAATTAATAAATAAATTAATTACATTATGTAAACTTATTAATTAAATTAAATTCAACCCAATGTCAATTAATTACCTTGACACCAAATGTCAACTAATTAATTAACGCATTCCTTCTAATGTACATTACATGTACAATTTCTATAAGTTCTAGCTCAGTTGATCTATGTGCACGATCCTATGGGTCTGTCTTTATGTTGGCAGTAGGCCCAAGGCCCACAGACTGTAAGTGGGTTCTAGCAAACCATTACAGCCCCCAATTAAGACAGAGATGCAGCAATCTTTAGAAGACACTCACCCGGTAGTAATCTCATGGTGTCCTTTGCCTAACGATATCGATATGAATAAACAAGAGGCATGGCATCCGTCATCCTCTTCTGTTGTTTATTGTATTTCTTGATCTTGAGTTGACTGATTAATCAAATAAGCAACCAACTTATTTGGGTATGACCATACACTTATCAGTCCCACTTATCAAGTGGCTAATGATATCATCTCGGTGTTACCCGAGTGGCAATTCCATCACTTCATCATCAATATCAACATGTTCACCGGTCCACCCAATCATACCCGTATGTAGCATCCTTTTACAGACCTGTTAGGCGTAGGTCAAAGTGAACCGGATTCCATATTGATATTATAATGAAATCTGGTCTGAGGACAAAAGAGACCTACTCAAGAAAGACCTATGACGCGACAACCATGTGACTTTCTTGTGCGGATCGATCCAGTCCCATGTCAACGACATGTACCTATATTCATGACTGACTATACAAGTACTATGGCTAGTTAAGAACTTCCATACAGTCATCGAATATACAAGTCCGTGGTTCTATTCGTTCCCACGATTAGAACAGACCTGGGATTGGTTTTATGATTATCAATTAATGGATACTCTACTCATATTATAGCACAAGATATAAATGAAATAGATTAATTACCTTTATTAATGTGACACAAATAATGTATTCATACATGGCTCTTAATGTATAATACAAAATACAAGAATCCAATGCCCTAAGAACTAGGGCACACCAACAGTTTCGTATTCGTGCCCCCAAGACTAAGAGGAACTTAGGCGACACTTCAACGATTCACCGGGCTAAATAATGGATACCTAACCTAATGCAACAAATGTCTAACTACAAAAATGCATAAAGTGCCATATAAGAATCATCCGCTTAATTTAAATTAGACACTTTTCAGGGTTTGTCAAATTCTTTTAAGTTTTTGAAAAACTTTTGAGAAAATCCCCAGCGGAGTCGCCACTGTGAGCGGACTACGCATTTTCGACGGGACCCGGGACTCCCTTTCGGAAGGGACACCTCGATTTTGGACGGGGCCCTCCCTCGCATGGGGTTTTTGGATTGGAAATTTGTTTTTTGGAAAATTAGTTGTTTCTTAAAAGAATCGAGACCTAAATCTCGATAAAAAGTATAGGAGTCGCCACCCGGCTCAGCTCGACCGGAAAATTATAGTGTAGCTGAAACAAAGTGAGAACCGCTACACTTTTCAGAGATCTAGGTTCGGACAAGTCCCTTATTTCGTGTCTAATTTAAATATTATTAGCCAATGTTCCAGTTACGACACTTTAAATTGCTAAAAATTGATTTTTATTGAATAATGCACGCAGCGCGCATACATAATAATACAGCAAAAATAAAAAATAAAAGGAATAAATATTTAGGAGCTTACAACCCAATTGAAAGAAAAATAAAACTCTCGGCCTCACTTATACGATCGCCTAGAATACACGAGGTTCTAAAAAATAATTACAATCGCCTAAATACACAATTAATTCTATTAAAATACAAATAAAAATAAAAATAAAAAGCGAATAAATAAAAACTGCAAAACAAAGGTTAGCACAATTTTACGGCACGTCACAAATTGGACTCAAATAGAAGAATCGGGAAATTAGGATTTGGGGTCATGCAATTGGGGGTAACCGGGTTGGCTCGGTCGGCCGGTCCGGTTAGACCTGGAAAATCATTTTGAAACGTCCATGTATTTTTGGTTTTGTGAGAAAATCGTTTTTGAAAACATTTTTCCGGTTTATTTTAATTTATCACATGTGAGGTAGGTCGGTTTTCGGGAGAAACGGGTCTCCGTCGTGGTTTTGTTCTAAATACAATTTCACCGAAAAATAAATCTATGGTCGTGAATGCACACTCCAAAATTCATTTTTGATGATTTTTTTATTTTTCAAGATTTTTCTAATTTTCTGAATTTCTGATTTTTATGAAATTTTTTGGGTTTTAATGAATTTTTTGGATTTTAGGGATTTCTGTTTCTGGCCGAGAACTACAGTCGTGCGACTGTAGGCTGACCTGAGGCAGAAATCGCTAAAAAACCTAAAATGAGAAACTTAACACTGGAAAAATAAAAACAGTGGTATGACTGTATGAGGTTTGGCACGACTGTAATTACAGTCGTGCCCCTGTTCTTGTGAAAAGAACAGTCGTACGACTGTTCTTATTTTTCCAGAAACAGAAGTGCAAAAACTTGAATAAAAATGCACAAAAAACAACCAAATCACCCAGAAAGCTGAAAAATGAGTTAAGTTGAAGATTATTTACCTTCTTGGCGCCTCCACAGCTGGAATGACCCCTTGCTACGCACCAATCCACGTGAATTTGCTCCTTTTTCTTGAAATGTTAAGGTTGCAAAGAGAGTCCAAAAATTCTCTAAAAAGCTACGGATTTGAGTTTGTTTTTGTCCAAAGATGATTTAGACTTCTTGTGTGAATGTTAACCTAGGGTTTCTAATTCGTTTTAAAGATTAACATCAAGAAATTAAGAAGAAAATGATAGAAGAAAGCAAGATATTTCTTTTTTCTCTTCCTTCCTTTTCTTCCTTTTCTCTCTCTAAATTTTTTCTAAGTCTGAAAATTCTTCCCCAAAAAAGTCCTTCCCTCTTTTGTTTTCTGCCTTTTTATCTCATTTTTTCCGGAAAATCTTGAGCATTAAATGCTCAAGATTTTCCCCAATTTTTAATTCAAAAGGTATGGGTTCTGCTACCTGCTCCCGATAATACAATCGTATGACTGTACTTATGTTATAGTCGTACGACTGTAAACAAAAACCCACGACTGTAAATACAGTCGTGGGTCAACGGTCAGAATTTTTTTTTTTTTTTTTACGAAAAAATTTCGTGTTCACAATGCTTAGGCGAAGAAGTAGAGATTTTTTAAAACAGGGTTAAAAATGGTAATTATTCAAATAGCTTTTAAAAATAAAAAGGAATTTGAATAATAGAAAAATACAGGGTTAAATTTGTAAACTCATTATTTTACGATCCATAATTACTCAAAAACCATCAAATTAGTGGGATTGAAAAATAAGGAAAACAAAGGTTTTCGGAGAATCATGATCTACCACCAAATCTCATTTTCTTTCTTTATTTTTCCTTCCAAATATAGACCAATGCATACACTATCTTAAAAAACCATCTTCAAACTTCATCGAAGCAAAA
Organism: Euphorbia tirucalli; assembly: GCA_039660915.1. Lineage (NCBI taxonomy): Eukaryota > Viridiplantae > Streptophyta > Magnoliopsida > Malpighiales > Euphorbiaceae > Euphorbia > Euphorbia tirucalli. The sequence continues at coordinate 13,858,917 of CM077636.1, read as the reverse complement.
CCTAAAAAATTAGTTTAATCGAGATGGAAAGATTATGATTTTGTGTGGAATCTGCGCTGACCCTTGGAAGCGAGTGTTGTTGAGCCAACTGGGATTTGGTTTCCACTGTTGCACAAATTTAGTATTCTACTTCCTACCAATCAAAATTTAGCCACATTCTCAAATTACTTACTAACAACTAGATTATTGTTAATTATATAAGCTTATTTATGATATATAGAATATGAAATTAAACATACAATCACAGTATTAATTAAGATTGGTTTGAGTGAGTTAAGTGTATCATGTATCAAAAACTGTAATTGATAGATAATACATCTAAAAAGTTTGTCACGAACCTCAAATCGATTAATTAGATAATTACCTAAAAAAGTAAAAAATATATGATCACAATAATAAAATATTTACGTCATTCCAATATTTATATTTACATGCATGTGGAAGAAAAAGTTCAACAATAATCAATAAATTGGTACAATATTAAAGAGATCACATCCATTTCCCAATCTCATAAAATTTAATTACTCTGAAATCTCAGTGCAAATAAATAAATAAATAATCCTTACTTGTTAGGTTTTATATAGCCCAGTTGCTTATTATAATAGGCTTGATGTATGAAAAAAAAAAAAAAAATTAGACGTATAAGCTTAATTATAATAAAATGATATGTAAAAAAGAATATATAATTTATTAGTAATCTTCAAGCTACTATAACCTAAAAAAATTATTTCATTTATCCAAGTCTCTGATATCAAATATGATCCTTTTTCAGTTTGTAATCCTTTTTCAAATTATTTCAATTTATAATCCTTTTTCTAGTAGGATTCACTTAAGGAAGAAGTTTCTAATTCTCTCATCCTAATAAGGAAAACTGAACTAATTAGAATTCTAAACAGATCGTAATAATCTTCACTTTGTATATAATTCTATTGAAGATAAAACTTTCGTCAACCTTAATTAACTTTAAAATTTTGGAGCTTCATAAACTTATTTATCTTCTTTAATTGTTTATTTTTTTAACTAGAATGACACATCTAGAGATTGTATTGATAAAATTTTTTGATATCGAGCTACATAAATGAAACCATCATACTTGATGAAACTACTTGTTAGGAATTGAATTCATGTTGATTATAATATGTTTGATATACAAAAGGAAAAAAGAACATATAATCACAGGAATAAGAAATTTACATGGTTCATCTAATTTTCCTTTGGGCGATAGGAGTGCATAATTCATTAATAATAAACAAGTCAGTACAATGGTAAAACAATTACATTCTTTATGTAATTAAGTCTCTAAAATTCGATTGCAACCAAGTTCATATAAATGATATTCTAGTAAAAGTTCCAAAACTTCCGGTGCACAAATAGACATGAAAAATATAATCATTTTCTTATTATATATGATTCACTTAAAAATGATATTTTAATTAGAAAAAGTAAACTAAATAAGATTATATAATTAAATAATATTGAAATTCGCAATGGATATGTTGATTAGTAATAGAAGATTTATATGTAAGGTTTGAGTGAGAAGCTAGGTGAGTATAGAAGAAAAGAAGCATTGGATTCGTTCCAACATAAAACTTTTGATGTTTGTACAGTAAAGATTCATATATGGCATGGATAAGACAAAATGTGCCTTATGCTTTAGCCATATAATTATGGCCGTCACATTGTTATTTACTAATATTCCCTAAATAACTATTAATATTCAATCCCAAAAAGAACCATATATTCTAGTAGCTCCATGCATCGCTAGCTAGCTTTAACAATTTTACCAAATTTAATTGACATTTTTTGTTTTCTTGTTTTGAGATTAGCTAGCTTTGCCAACTACGAGTGGTTCAACTCAGATGAGCATATATACGTGGACCATGCCCGCCGGAATTGTAAAGTTGACAATGATGTGGATATTCCATATATACTATTTACATATACATGTATATATGTATATATCAATAAACAAAATTATTCAACCATAAGACAGTGGCTACATGTATTTTACTAATCTCCCTCCAAAATTTTTTTATTTTGCTCTCTTAATGAATTCCTTATCAAACTTAAGGCTAAATGGGACATTTGCTAGCTACCAAAGTCAAGCTAGAACTCGAGATCAAGTCCCGTGATTTTTCCTCCAAAGACACTCCCATTCCTGCCTAAAAATAGTCACCGAAAAGGTCTTCCAAGACGAGAAAGAGAAAAGAAAGGGTAAGGAATGTCTCCATCTTGCGCCAAAGGGACGAACAGAAAAAATAAAATTTACGGATTTGGATCCTCTCACGTTAGACTTTAAACTTAAGCGGTCAAGTTTAATTTATCTCAACCATTTAATGAAAAATCAAAGGTTAAAATTAATTATTTCATAAAAGGTAGCTGATATTGTTCATAATTTGTTACTCAAACCTAATCATTCATTATGCATCAGATTACAATTTGATTTCTCGAGTTTAATGTTAACTTGAGAGGATCCCAACTCAAAATTACAAATTATAGGTTAGAGTGGTTGGGAACTTTGCCCTAATTCTTAATTAAAATCTCATGTATAACGAAAACAGTAATGCCCCTTTTTAGTTAGGTTATTTCAGATTTGAATCTAGTAAAAGACTGCAAGTAATTGAAAAAAAACGAAAGACAGAAATTTATCGCGATAAGTTGAGATATTCTAGAATTTTCTGTAAATTAGATAGAAATTTTCATTTGGCTTTAGGTATATGATGAAACCAAAATAATCCTATGTGTAAATACATATATATATATATATAGCATATGAACATGCGACTTTGGCTATCCAAGAAAACAATTCGAAGAAATGTGAATAATATTAAAAAAGATTCCGAAAAGTTGGGGAGACCCCCAAATGGTATAATTCTAATTCCAAGGAAGAATCGTTTGTTGTTTTAATTAAGACCTTGTATACACAACAGCATTGTCGAAAGGTCAACTTTCATCCACTTCGCTAGGATCAATCGATCACTCTTGCTCTTCAATTTTTCGACTCTTTCAACCGATTTCATGTCCATGTATTGCTCAAATTTCCTGAATATACTCTTATTATGTGGAATATACAATTTACAAAGGAGGTTAAATTCATGAAAGAAATACATTATTAAAAGCCTAAGAAAATTTTGGGGTGACAACGAAAAAGAAATTTTCCATTACTTGCGGGTAGGGGTGCGCAAAAAAAACCGAAAAACCGTGAAACTGAACCGAAACCGAGCTAAAAATATGGTTAACTGAAACCGATGGACTAGTGTACGATTTTTATTTTTAGAAATTAACGGGTACGGTTTAAGTTTAGGTTTTTACACTAAAAATCCATGTGGACTCGCGGTTAACCTATTATTTACAAATATTTACTTAAAAAATTATGTATATATATATAGGCCATATGAATAATAAGTGAAACATTTAGGCCTTTGATGTTATTATACTTTCTCACTATACAATACTAAGAAGTCTCGGTCACTCCCTTACAATCCCATCTCCTCTCAATTCTTAATTTCACACTCATTAAAAAACGAACGGTGAAAAACAATTTTATTAATTGATATTTGATCTTGCACAACAATTTCTATGGTTGGAAACTTTTTTTTATTAATGTTTTAATTATTGGAGTTTATGGTTAAAATGTTATTTTAATTGATAATTAAGACTATGGTTTGTAATTTTATATTTTTATTTGATATTTGACATTCATAGTCTATTTATTTGAGGTTTCAAATATTATAAATTTAGCAACCTATAATGTCTATTTCGTAAATAGTTAACCATAAAGAAATGGTAAACCGACTGAAATTAATGGTTAACCGAATTTAATGGATAGTGTATGGTTAGTAAATTAAAAAAACCGTTTAAATGGTTAACCGTTTGTAAAAGTCCACATGAATTGGTTAACCAACCGTGTGCACCCCTACTTGCGGGGACGAAGATGAAAAGTCACAGAAACGATCCCCACATGGACGGGGTTAAAGAAATTTTTGTTCATTGTTGACATATTTGAAGATGGTGATGGTGGTAATACAATTTGTGCTTTTAACCCAACTCAAGTGATGAGATGCTATTCCTCCCAGTACAAAGGGATCAAAACCTTTCACAGCCCATGTTGGACTTATTGGTTGTACCTTTCCGGTTAATCCATCAGAAATTTGTAGAGGAAAAATATGACAGAAATCACATATCATATATCCCTTTTTTTATGAGAAAAGCAAGGAGTATATAAGCTAAAATGGTTATTAAGGTAGTTAAGAATTAACTAATCAACATATTCTTGCACATGTAGGGCTGCCCACCTAGTGGATTGGGGTTGCACCCGCAAGGTGTGGACGACGCAAATGCTGAACCGAAATGGGCTACTGCAGACCTTCCTACTTTTGTTTCGGCCCATATTATTTTTTTTTTCTCTAGAGTTCAAAATGTTTTAAAACTCTAAACTTATTTCTCTGCAAAATAAATTGTAATCAGTTACAATTAACCAAGTTTTATTTCTCATTAAGGAGAATAATTCTCCAATTAAATTTAGTATGTCATTTAATTTCAAAACCTCTTATGCAGCCTATAATTCAAAGTTTTTCCATTATGCTTTACGCTTACAGAACTCCAGCAAAAATTTTCTCTTCATTTTCGAAATAGGATGTTAGCTCAAGGTTTTGGTGATATTCATTTATGCACGATTGAGTTTGAATTAGTCGTTGTTGTATTCTTGGAGATGGTTGTTCGTAGAAGAACAATCTTGTTTTAAGAAGACTATTCATACAGGTTTTAAGGTTTCAATTTTTATTATTCTCGATTAGGTTTATTCTATTCATGTGTAATTTATAATTCTTTCAATTTAATAATATTATTGTTCCATTTTCGATTTGTTCTTATTATTTTATATGTACAATGTTTCTAACATGTCTATCTGCCCCTCCCTTCTTATTAGTTATCTTTCCCTCGAATATTACACAAGATATATGATAGAGTATAGACTCAATTGTAACATATGTAGTATTATAAGGACTAATATTGTAATTAGTAGTCATTAGAAACCTTAAACAAAGGTGGTATATATTCACGCTGTTTACATTAATACAATTGAGCTTGATAGCCTTTACTTAATTGTAATGTATGTAGTATTATAAGGACTAATGAAATTAGTAGTCATTTGAAACCCCAAACTAAGGTTGTATATATTCACGTTGTTTATATTAATACAGTTGAGCTTGATAGCATTTACATAGTATCAGAGATATTTAGGATTTCAACACCACATAAAACTTAGCCGTCGATCTACCCATCAACCATGTCGAAGTCTTCAGCTCCGATCAGTTCATCAATTTCGGCAACCATTATTGTTGCTTCATCAACCAATGTTATTGCTCCATCCACAGTTAAATTCCACTCTCCTCTTTTCTGCCACCACCACTTGTATTTGTAATCACTGTGCTAACTAGTAGTATTGTCACTCTATAAGTCAGCTTAGCCTCACACTACTACCAATTGGTATTTTTTAGCCATTCATACTACTCTTATTGTTGCCCTCATTACCTTCTAGTCGGCGTTAAGTACTCAAACTGAGTTCAAATTAACCCCCAATAATTTCCTGGTTTGGAAATTAGAGCTTCTCCCATTATTGTGTGGGTGTAGTCTTGCTCATCATGTACTTGGAAATCAACAGCCACCCACTCAGCACCTCTGGGATGGTACAGAAAATCATACCTTCAAAATTTAGGAACATAAAGATTAATAAGTCCTCAGTTGGCTAATCTCTAATAGAGTATATATATGTTTTATATATTTATGTTTTATATCTTTATATATTCTACCTTGTATAGAACTCTAACTGTAGAATCCTACTTGTATTTGTATTCCTCTACTATATATATTCAATGGATTACCTCTCCACACTTTAGGAGAGAATTCACAAACCCTAAATCTATCTTGGTATTAGAGCTAGGCCGAACTCCAAACCCTAAAGGATTTCTTCTCTTTTTCTTTCTTGTTTCTTGTGGTGACCGAAACCCTAACCTTGGTTCTCTCTTCTCTTCTTTCTTGTCTTGTGGAACCGAAACCCTAATCTTGCTTCCTCTCTCTTGTGGTGACCGAAACCCTACCTCGAAAAATTCTCTTTTTACTCATTCTTTTTCTTCTCATTATGGCAACCACCGGTAACTCTACCAATTCTTCAGCCACCTCTTCTCCTGCCGATTCCATTGGTTATAGTCTTGGGGGGACAGCTACCTCAACTTTTTCTCATCAACTTCCGCTAAAACTTGACTCAACTAACTATGTGCTTTGGCGCACACTAATTATGTCTATGCTTTCGGGATGTGGTTTAGCTGCTCATGTGGATGGTATGGCGCAAGTTCCAGCAGAGAGACTAGATAATAATGATGTCAATCCCCTTTATCAGATGTGGTTTGAAAAAGATCAACAGGTTCTCAGTTGGACCTTGAATTCTATCTCTCCATCTCTCCTCCCGCAGATCATTGGTGTTAAAACGGCTCGTGATGCTTGGGTAAAGTTAGAAAACGCTTGTGCTTCTGGTTCAAGGGCTCAGGTACGAGACTTGAAACAACAACTCCACTCCCTGGTAAAGTTGAACTCTGAAACAATTTCTGATTATATGTAACGTGCCAAATTAATTTCCGATCGGTTAGCCTCTTTACAATACATAGTCTCAGATGAAGATCTTGTTGATGCTATTTTAAATAGGCTTCGGGGTCCCTTTCGTGATGTTTGTCGTACGTGGGGGGCACGTACTATCTCTTATGATGATTTATTTGGTTTGTTGTTGACTGAGGAACGGCATATTAAAAAGGAAAAATCCTTGACGGAGGAATTGAATGCACCAACTGCCTTTTTCATGGCAAGGCAGCCTAGTTCAGGTGGCCGCGGAAGAGGACGCAGACGCCATCAGCAGCACCCTCAGGGACAGTACGCCCCCTCCTACCGCCGACAACAGCAGCAATCCATCCTTGGCCCATATCCACAGCAGCAACACGGACAGACTTACTTTTCCGGCCAGCAATATTCACGCCACCAGCAAGGGCAGTACACTCAATCCGCACCAGCTGATGTGTCGACGGTTACATGCCATAATTGCAGAGGATTGGGGCATTATGCACGTCAATGTTCATCTCCCAAACTTAACCATCAGCGTAATCCTCACCCTCCAACCTCCAACCATACTACTACCAACCCAACCGACTCTTCATGGATTATGGATAGTGGAGCTACACACCACCTCACTCCGGACTTGGGTCAACTCCACCTACACTCAGAATACAATGGGCCTGAAGAGGTTCATCTAGGTAGTGGCTCGCGTCTCCCTATTACTCATGTTGGGTCTTCTTTTATTCCTACTGCTGTTCATCCTTTAAAATTATCTCAAGTCCTCCATGTCCCATCTTCTCATTCTAATCTTGTTTCTATTAGTGCTCTAACCCGTGCTAATGATGTTTCTGTTGAATTTTTTGATTCTTATTTTATTGTGAAGGACCTGACTTCCAAACAGGTGATACTTCAAGGCCAGAATAAGAATGTGCTATACACTCTTTCTCCAGGTGTTCCACCTCCTATTCGGGGCACATCTCACATCATTAGCCACATGGCATGCACTGCTTGGTCATCCTGCTTTACCAGTAGTCAGTCATATTTTGCGTCATAATAATATTAGTTTCTTAGCTAGTAGGGATCGCACCACTTGTTCTAGCTGTGCGGTTAGCAAGAGTCATAAACTTCCTTTTTCTCCTTCTACTTCTGTTGTTGATGGACCTCTTGATATTATTTGTTCTGATTTATGGGGCCCTGCCCCTATTGAATCTCACGATGGTTTTGTTTACTATTTGCTCTTTTATGATCAGTTTAGCAAATATTGTTGGATTTATTTTTTAAAATATAAATCTGAGGTATTAAGTACATTCATTAAATTTCGTCAGTAGTTGAAAAATATTTCCGTCGTCCTATTAAGATTTTTCATTCTGATGGTGGAGGGGAATTTATTGCTATGAGGTCTTATTTAGCTGAAAATGGCATTCAACATTGTATGTCATGCCCTTATACCCCTGAACAAAATGGAGCAGCAGAACGAAAACATCGACATGTAGTAGAAACGGGTCTCTCCTTATTACATTGTGCTAAATTGCCTATGGAATTTTGGACATATGCCTTTGATACTGCTACCTATTTAATTAATATAATGCCATCACCTGCGTTACATTCCTTTACACCATATTTTCAATTATTTAATCATCATCCTGACTACTCTTTTTTACGTGTATTTGGTTGTCTTTGCTACCCTTGGTTGCGTCCATATTCTTCGAATAAATTAAATTTTCGCTCTGGCAAATGCATCTTTTTGGGCTATAGTAAATTACATAAAGGTTATAGGTGCTTTGATCCTGTGTCCAAGAAAATCTTTATCTCACGCCATGTTGTTTTTGATGAGCAGGTGTTCCCTTTTTCGGAGTTGTGTAGTTATGCTGTTCCTGCTCCATCTCCTATCCAACCCGAGCTTCCCAGTTGCCAAATCACCCCTACCCTCCAGCTACTGCCACATCATCCACCCAATCCCTCTACCTCTGCTCAGCCCGTAACCCAAACTCCACCACCTTCTCTGACCGAACCTGCTGCCCAACCACCCGCAGTCCCAACCGAACCACTTCCCTCCACACCATACCTGGCATCTCCTTGATTGTTGACCTCCAAGAAGCCGTGCATAAGGCCCCTGTCCCCTCTACGGCACCGTCCACTTCTCCTGTTGCTACCGAGGTTCAGCCCACTCACCGGATGGTTACTAGGCGGCAAACGGGTAAATTGCCACCTCCTCCAAAGTTTTTTCACACATTGGTACTTCCTCCAGACCCCACCAGTTTCACGGAAGCAGCCAAGAGTGCTCATTGGCGTAAAGCAATGGCAGAAGAATATTCCGCATTGGTGACTAATGGTACGTGGGAATTAGTTCCTGCAAATTCAGCTCAGAATGTAATTGGATGTAAATGGGTGTTCAAGACGAAGACCAAACCTGACGGGTCCGTTGAGCGTTACAAAGCACGCTTGGTGGCCAAGGGTTTCCACCAACGTCCGGGTCTTAATTTCCATGATACCTTCAGCCCTGTGGTTAAACCTACAACAATTCGGCTACTCCTCTCACTCGCTATTTCTTTTGGGTGGTCAATCTCACATTTGGATGTCTCTAATGCATTCCTACATGGTGATCTTGATGAACCAGTTTACATGGTCCAGCCCCCTGGTTTTGTGGATAAAACCTTGCCCTCTCATGTTTGTCGCCTTCGGAAGTCTCTCTATGGCCTCAAGCAATCTCCTCGGATGTGGCACCGCCGTCTGACTCAAGCACTAGTTGCTCATGGTTTTCTTTGCTCAAGAGCTGATGTGTCCTTGTATTATTGGCGTCAAGGTACTCGGGTTATGTTTTGTCTTATTTATGTTGATGATTTGTTGATCTTGGGTAATGATTTGGGTCAAGTGGCTTCCTTAATTGCCTCTCTTCAATCTCAATTTGCTATTCGGAATTTGGGACCAGTCAAGTATTTTTTGGGTATTGAACTTACAAGACATGATGGTTCCTTGTTTCTAACTCAGAAGAAGTATGTTTGTGATCTTTTATCCAAGGCACGTATGTTGAATTCCAGACCGGTGGACACTCCAGGTCATTCCACTGATCAGTTGTGTGTCTCCGGAGAACCATCACCTGATGTTACAGAATATAGGAGCTTGGTGGGTGGTTTGCAGTACCTTACAATCACACGTCCAGACATTGCTTTTGCGGTACACAAAGTTGCTCAGTATATGCATGCACCAACAGTCCTGCATTGGCAAGCGTTAAAACGCATATTGCGTTACTTGAAGGCTACGACTTGTTATGGTTTGCGATTTCAGCCTTAAACTCAGACCCGTCTCCATGCTTTTTCGGATTCAGATTGGGCGGGTGATATTGATGATCGACGGTCCACCTCCGGTTTTGCCATTTTTCATGGCACCAATCTTATTTCGTGGGCTTCCCAAAAGCAACGCACTGTGTCTCGCTCTTCTACGGAAGCAGAATATCGTGCCCTTGCTACTTCTACATTAGAATTGTCTTGGCTTGGCATGTTACTTGTTGAACTTGGCTTTCCTATGGAGCATGCTCCCACTCTCTGGTGTGACAATCTTAGTGCTACCTACCTTACGGCCAACCCTATTTTTCATCACCGTACCAAACATCTGGAGCTTGACTTTCATTTTGTTCGGGAACGTGTCGCTTCTAAGCAGTTGGTTGTTCGGTATATCTCTACTGATGATCGGGTGGCCGAAATTCTCCCCAAGCCTCTCCCCAGGCCGCGTTTTCGCCTTCTAAGGGACAAGTTGGCTGTGGTCTCCACCCCAGCTCAACTTGCGGGGGAGTTATAGAGTATATATATGTTTTATATATTTATGTTTTATATCTTTATATATTCTACCTTGTATAGAACTCTAATTGTAGAATCCTACTTGTATTTGTATTCCTCTACTATATATATTCAATGGATTACCTCTCCACACTTTAGAAGAGAATTCACAAACCCTAAATCTATCTATCTCCTCCGTTTTGCCCTCTTTTTTGCCTCAAATGGTGGGTTCCCAAACAGCTCATGATGCATGGAACAAATTACATGATGCCCATGCCTTGAGTTCTAAGGCACAGATTCAAAATCTTCGGAATCAACTTCATGATATATATCACATGGAGATGATGATATTACCATATATGTTCAAAAGACCAAATCTAGTTCTGATGAATTGGCAACATGAGGGTACACAATGCCTAAAGAAGATTTGGTTGATCAAAACTTAACCAAATTGGGTGATAGTTATAGCCAATTTGTGTATACCCTCCTGATTAAACTTGAACCATTTAGTTTTGATGATATTTTTGGCATGCTTCTTAATGAAGAAAGACAACTTGTAAGAATTAAAAAGCTTGAACCCCTAACTGCACATTACACTGTAAGTCATACAAACTCATAGAATTTTAGCCATGGAGGCCACGGTAGGGGCGGCCAGATCAGCCCTCGTGGTGGTCGTGGAAGGAGTAGATTCCAACAAGGTGGCAACTCTTATGTTCAAGGAAATCAGCAGCAATATGGGTCTTATGGACAAGGCAATTTTGGTCTAATTTGCTATAATTGTCGTGAAAACAGTCATTTAGATAATGTTTGCCCATCCCACCAACAGTACTGTATTGCGAGAATGGGGATTCTAAATACAATATCAGAGTTTATTAGTCCAATGTTGGATGACTCATTGTTGGTTCACTCGTAGATATTCAATCTTGCAAACTTCACCATCCAAATGTGTGAGGGGTGCATAATAAGCATATGCAATGAGTCATTTATATGTATGAGAGAGTTTTCTCTTTCAAAATGCATGTTGGGGTGAAAGTAGGCCCAAATTTAAGGGACACCAATATTTAAATTTTAAATCTCTTATTTTATAAAACAAGAAGCTTATTATGCACCGAGCAATGCATGACTAATTAAAAAAGAGATGCATATCGCTTCATAGAAGATGAAGATGAAGATGATTGGTGTTAATGAATAAAATTGTTAGTGGGGAAGTTGCACCCAATCTATAATTTAATTTTTCCTTGAAGACTTTAATATCATGTCAAAGGTGTTAAGGAATCATTTAATTCAAAGGTTTAAGTTGATAGGCCTAAGACGCAAAAACAATATTTTTCTATTATGTCGATCAAATGTACCTTACACGTCAATGCTCCTTAAATTTGAAGCTTATACAATAAATGTCGGTCCACTCTATCACATATTGAAATTTCAAAAATAATTAATAGCATTGTCAAGGTTCAAACTCACGCTTCTCGGTGGAATCATATACTGTATGAGAGCATCATTTTAATAAAAAACTTAAGCCCATGAGTAAGTTTCATCAAAAATAAGAAAAGATATGTTGTCTTGTATTAAAGTTGAATTTCAATCAACTGGTGAATATTCTTATAAAAAAATTTTATAAGATTTTATAGTTCTGATTTGGATAATACGTTAAAAATAAAAAAGAAAAAAGAATGTCAAGTTAATGCAAAATATGTGTATAAGATGGGGATGGAGTGAAGTGAAAAATAATAGAACAAAACATTGCATAATGCGTAGACATTTTTTAAAAGTTATTCACACAAATTGTTTCATATCGTACCAAAAGCACACGTATTCATTTAAAATGATGTGCTGATAAGCTAATAATGTTGCTGAATTGGAATTCCATCTTAATTCGGAAAAAGACAAAGAGGTTCTAAGAAGATGATTGGATAAGCTTTTGGATCGCAAACAAATATGACAAATATGAAGATGCCGGCCAATATAAATGAGAATAAAGAGTTTGGTTCAATCTCATATACTTATTTAGTTCAGTTCAACACTTTTAAATCCTTAAAGGTATACTTTATCATTTAATTTGTTGGAAAAAAAAAATATAGCGACAAAAATTGTTACTCTCAACTATAATACAAAGATATTTTTTTCTCAACTGAAAGGTTTAGAATTCGAATCTCATTGAGATCGGATATTATATTCTTAGTTAATAATAAAAATATTTATAAAAAAAAAAAACTTCTTTTCTGCGCGAATTAAATTTTTGTTCGCTTTAATGATTATAACTGTTTTTTTAAATAATTATAGCTTAATTATAGGATTATATGCATTCATTCAGAACCTCTTTGATAAAGAAATAAAAGCAAGTTTGAGGGAAAAAAATACCAAAATTAATGATGTGATAATAAAGTAATATAAAAATGATTAGAGATAACAATATTACACTAATTAGCTATCAATTTAATTTAAACTTGACGGTTGCTCAACTCCTATCACTTTCATTTGATAATACAATTTCAAACACATGACAATGGATTATGCTGTATATATAAATAAAAAAAATGATTGATTCCTTGAGACTTAAGATCTTTTACTTGTTTCCTATCAAAATAATAATAATAATAATAATAGAGATCCTTTACTTGTTGGAGGTTGATTACTACGTACCACATGTTAGAGTGACAGATTTTGTAGGTAATATGTTATATCGTATGTCTGCATGAAAATACACAGAAACAAAAAGACAGAGTATAATTAAGAGTATAAATAAAGCAAAGGGCTTGTGATGTTCGAAACCAGCTAAGCTAAGCTAAGCTAATTTAGCCACCTCTGGGTTCGAGAAAGGACAACAGACAATCACTCCTACCTATAAAGACTACCAACTTCCCCCAATCCTTTTAACTTCAATTTTAATAACACAAAAAAGCAAAATCCTTGCCTTAACACCATTTATTCTTTCTTCCTTAACTCTAATTAATTACTATTCTTCACAAACAAAACTACTACATATCCACAAATTGCTGTAATCTGTACCTTACAGATATAGGCAGGCATCATCTTCCTCCCCTTAATTTGTTAGTAAAAATAGGGACAAGAAGACATGGTCAACAAGTGTAGTGGATGTAATTCTTTGTTGTTGTTGTTATTAGCAGCGTTGGGTTTTGTGTGGTTTTTGTCAGTTGGAAGTACTGCAACAACAGTTACTGTTCATTCCACTACTGGATTTAACAGACATGATCATCATGAGGTTCAATTTGGAAGAGAAAAGCTTGTTTATGATCCTCAATTGGATTTCAACTACATGATGAGCAAGCGTAAAGTACCCAATGGTCCTGATCCCATTCATAACAGGTTCCTACTTACTATTTTTTTTATTTTTTCTTTACTTACTATATGTTCATGCATGGTTTTCCACATAATAAAAAAAAAAATTTCTAAAATTAGAAAGCGTCACTCAACTGTTTTCCAGTTTCATTTTAATTTCTACCAACCTTACTTGGGTCATACACTTCTTTCTCATCGTCAAGTGGATCTAATTTGATATATACATTGTACGAAATTAATATTTTTATTTTTATTTGATACGAATTAAGCCTGTTATTGAATTTTTTAATATATATATTTTTTACGAGAAAGGAAATTATCCATTAATATCGAAAACAAAAAAACAACCATACCAGTTAATCTACGACGTATTCGATTCCAACTTTTAAAATCTTCAAATGTATAATTTGATAATTTTACGTGTCCTAAATGCATGAACTCCTGTAATTTCTTTATAATAATATGGTATGGAAAGCCTTTAATTTCCTTATCCAATTAATTAGAGAATAATATCTTCAACTGCTAAAGGCTTTATCCAAACATAGATATAATTAGGCTATATATTTGTACTTGTAAGATATATATACATAATTTATTATGTATATTTTTGTTGGCAAGTGTATATATATATAATTAAAATAAACTGCTACAAATAAATAATTTAAATATATATTTTCATCTTTAAAATATTTGAGTTGTTCAAAATCACTGATCATATATAGTAATTAATACTCTTGTTTTATTCATCAACCCGAATTAATTAGTATTAGTAGATGATTAATTATGTATTCAACTTCTGTTGAGAGCTTGGTCAATATATATTGGTTTTATTTTGAAAAAAGAAAAGAAAAGAAATTAGGAGGGTTGTCAAGCTTGAACTGTTTCATTGAAATCCATAATCAAAACTTCAACAATTTGTGATGGGTTACAGCAGTAACATAAAGATGTCTTAAACCCCACTTACTAATACAAAGAAAAAGGGAAAATAAAGCCTGTCTCTTTCACTTTATTCCATCCGTCACTCTTAAACATGTTTATTCATAGCTAATTAATTACTAACATTTTATTTTCTTCTCTGCATTTACGATACCTTTATTATAAGTTATAACCTTTTCATGTAACCTTTTCTTTTTTCTTTTATAATTTTTTTTTTTTTTTTTTTTGTTTACTTTTCTGTTGGCAATAACATATAATTAATTGGTGCAGCCTTAATTATTTAAGTGGGTAAAAAATAGAAAGAATTCGTCCATAGCGGCAGTTTTTTCGTAGAAAGATTTTCTAGATGAAATGAAATTATACAATAGACTCGGTTTATGTGAACTTTTCTAATAAAAAAGTGATACATAAGTATTTTTTATTTTATCAATACTTATATTATTTACGTATCAATTTTTCATTGGAATGGTCCACTGTAAATTTTTCTTGCAGACGAATTCTTTTACTTCCACTTAATTACGTACAAATGCTCTATTCCAATCCAAATATGATTGGTTTGGCCTGGACCCCCCAAATATTCCATGCTAATTATGCTTCCACGTTCCAGCATTAGCTTTAATTAGGTTAATTTCTCGCTCACCCTACCTTTTCGAAATTCTATTTAGTAAATATATATATATATAGTTCAAAAAATAAAACACATATATTGAGATTCTTAATTTTATTATATTGGTGCTTTAAATATTGGAGTATACTTGTCTATAGTAGTTAATTCTTTCCGATGAGTTTTCAAATCCTCCTCTTTTTTTCTATTAGGGGATCTATAAATTTGTCAGAAATAATAATAAAAACTATAACTGGGTCTTACCTATCAGTTTAAGCTTTTAGATCAATTGGTCTCATGGCATGGTATCAGAGCCACTTACACCTAGAGGTCGAGGGTTCGAATCCTGATAGCTTCATCTGTTTATTAAAATTCAATACATGGTAGGATAGACCTATGTTGTGCACGCTTTAAGCCCAATGGTCATTCGCGTGCGGGAGAGTGTCAGAGATAATAATAAAAATTATGATTGGGCCTTACCTATCAGCTTAAACTGCCTTACCTATTAGTTTAAGCTTTTATGTCAATTGGTTTCATGACAAAATTGACATAAAGAGTACTAATAGAACGAATTTCAAATCAACTCTTTAAAAAACAAAAAGAAAAAAAAATCATATGAGAAAGAAAAGAAAAAAAATATAACATGCTATAATTTTTTATTTAATAATTTGTATAGTTTTTAATGGTAAAGTAAGTGAGTTTAAAGAGATGAACTCTAAATCTCTGATTTAGTAAGAGATGCAATTATCACTACAATATAGTTAGATGTGCATGTGATATGAAAATTTATTTATTTAAGATTATGAATTTAAATCTTTATTTTTTAGATTATATATTTATTATATGTGATTTTTAGGAGAGCTGGGAGCTCGAAACGACCTCCTGGGAGAGCTTAATTAGCAAGAAATGAAAGGATTTTAACAAGGCTGATGAGCAGAAATTAAGTTGCAAAAGCTGATGATGAGAAGAAGAAGATATGGCTGCCATCTTTGTATGTATTCTTTAGAAATTGGGACCTAAAAATCTTGCTGAAATTATTTGAGAATCGATCCCAGGCAGAGCAAGTAAATCTTGATTTCTTACTTGCACAAAATAGATTTGCTATGTTGGGTTAGTAACAGAACAGAAGAAAAAAAAAAAAAAAAAAAAAGGAATCTACAGCATACACAAAATTATACCCCTCATTATCTAGAGAATCTACAGAAAGATTAGACAGCCTTTCTAAAAACTATTTTTACTTTAGTGTTTTGAGTACTTGTTTTCTTTTCTTTTTCTTTTTCTTTTTTGTTGAGTGTAAGAGAGAAGATTCAAAAGAGAGGTACATATATATTTAGTGAGATAAAAAAAAAAAATTCATATCTAGTATATAAAATATAAAATTATGCTTTTCTTTGTGATGATCGATGAACAGTACGATGACCGTAAATTAATCAAAATATGCATCATTAAAAATATTAGATTTATAAAAAAAAAAATAATAATTTACCAGTCATATCTAAAACTTATTATCGTATATATTGATATCAATAACAGTAAAATTATACCAAATCTTGTTGCCAATACATATCATTATAATTTTACAGTAACAACATACAATAATTTTTTATTGCTGTCAAAAATTATGGTAAAAAATTTTTATACTTTCTCGATAGCAAAACTTTTTGTTGCCAAATTTTGTTTTTCTTGTAGTGATATTTAAGATATAAATAATAATAATTATTATTATTTTAAAAAAACCTTACATATTAACATAAATTTTTAAAATCAAATACCTCCTATTTTTAAAAGGAGGTCATGTAAGACAAATTTTCTTATCATTTATAAGAAATCGAGAGATCATTTAATAATTTTTTGAAATCTACCTCATCTTTAATATTGACTAGTAAAATAACACTGTAATTAAGGCATTTCAATGACATCATTAATTTGTGTAATAAATTTTTGGTTGACATTCTTTAAAAATGGAGGGAGTAGTTTTTTTAACAAAATAAACCCTACAAGATTCTTTTTTTTTTTTAATAAAGCATTTAGGACCTAAAATATATGTATAATATTCCAGCAGCCAAACATATATAAGGAAAGGACATGAACCAATATATATCTAATCAGTTTCCTTTAGGTTTTGTTCTTGCATCTTTTTATTCCTTTTGGGTGTAATAATGAATTAATTTCTTGAAATTTTGTATTATTTAATAAAAGCAAAAAAATAAAAATAAAAAAAAAATAAAAATAAAAATGAAGGTGAAGCCACAATGAAATTAAAGGTATAGTTCATGGGAAAGAAGAGTAAAAGCATATAGTGTTGGTCCGAATCAAAGGATTCTTTAGTATGGTTTTGGTCTTTGGTCCATTCAAACTTAATTTGCATGAGATTCTTCTAGTCTCGTAGTAATCAAAAATTTTTTTTACTAAAGATGAGAGAACAATATATATATATATATAACATATGCTTTGTTTTCTTTTCGTTGTTTTAACAAAAGATGGCTCTCTACTCCAAAGTTTTTTATGCCCTTTATCTTTTCCTCTTTTTCTTTTTTATATAGCATTATTCATATTCTCTTTTGATTTGATTGTGAAGGGAAGATTACTCACTTGCTATATAGTTTTAAAGTTTATTTCAAATTTGTACAAATATTTATTATCGAAATAGGAAAAAAAAAAAAAACTCTAATGCTTTTCTTTCTTTTGTTTTCTTAGTGGCATAGTCATATAGCTGATTTCAAATAATTGTATGCATGTATCTTTCCATTTGTTTTCCGATAGATTCTATTATGATCTAGGGAGCATGTGGTATTCATCGCTAAGTGATTGATATATCATCAATTATGCTGATGTGTCAATCATCCAATAATATATACTACCGTACTCTTACACTACATTAGAAATTTTCGTTTTACCCCATGCAATTACTAAACCATGGCTCTAATTAATAAATGAATAGACTGATAGGCAAGAAGTAATTATAATATTATCATTGTTAATACATACTATTCAAGTTCCAGATTGACAAAATTTATATTTTCTTTAATATAATATGCAGAGAATTGAAAATTAAAATTTCATAGACATCGTCTATCTAAACGGGTGTCTAATTAACTAAACTCAAACTCCGTATTTGGATCACTTCTACTAGAAATTTTCAAACTATTTTAGCTAGTGTATGTCATAGCTAAGTTGGTGAGTGACTTGTTTAATATTTGAATATCCAAGAAGTCAACTCATAAATAAGTACATAGTTTCTCCTCCTTAAAAGAGAACAAGGTCAATTTTGAATTGAACTGGTCATATTACAAGAAATGTTAGATTTGACGGTAAAATAAAAGTTCATTTAATAGTAATATTCAAAAGTTGCTACAAAAAAACACATTTAACAACAAAAATATAGTATATTTTTTGTTACAAATATTTACGGTCATAATTTTGTAGCAGTAACATGCAACAACTACTTTATTGCTGCCAAAAAGTTCATTTAATACTAATATATAAAGGTTGTTGCCAAAAAAGGCTCATTTAGTAGCAATAAAGTAATTGATACATATTACTGCTACAAAGTTCCGACCATAGGTACTTATAACAAAAATTTGGTACAATTTTACTGTTAAATGTACTTTTTGGCAGCAACTTTTAGATATTATTGTTGAAGAACATATTTTGCAGCAAAATTATTTTGATGCAAATGTTTTTGTTGCTGAATCCACCATTTCTTGTAGCGTTATTAATAAATATCACTTTTAATTATTCTTATCGTACATAATGACGCAAGTCTAGCTCAATTTAATCTTTGATGTTTTTTTAGCATTTTATTAAAGAAACAGTGTAGATCTTTAAAGTGTAAATGTTGGGTGATTGCATATATAAGAGAACACATATATGGACTTGAAATCATATAATACAAAACTAATTAATTTATGTTAAGGTCTAATCTGTACCACTTTAATATCATTTTTTAGTTTCATTTATTTCAAATTCATAACCATTATAACTTCAAAAAAATTGAACTAAAATATTTTTTTATTGTATGGTAAAATTGAATTATGATATTCCACCATCGAAATAACATTGGACCACCTTGTACCTTATAAATTAAAAGGTGTGGAGTTAAATTGCCTCCTGTGTTATTCTTCGAAAGTTATTTTTCATTCTTACAATAGTTGTTAGTGCCTTTTGTTGGAAATTTATATTCAACAACATGTTTAAATATGATTCAAACAATTAAAAATTGAAAGTTGCTTTCTAAGTCATTTTTCTCATTGAAAATGTGATATCTCCACTAACTTTAAGGATTAAAGTAAATAATATAATTATAACCCCTAATGTACTAAGAAGATGCAGTAGACAAGTGAAGAGACCCTGTAGGTCTTGAGAGTATTGTGTTTGACTGGATGAGTGATTATATAAGTGGAGTTGAACCCATGTAACATAAAATCAATTGACTTGTGCTAAAACCCAATTTGCTCCACTTATTTACTATTCTTTGGTTTCATTTGTTTTCAATGTAGAATTCTCCAACATCTCCAACACTCTCCCTTAAGTGCAATTGGGCTTGGACCAATTGTCACTTATCAAATATTCCTTGGCCCATCTCCTTTAAGGCCCAAAGTCATTAACGGATCTAGCATTCACTACTAGCCAAAAACACCACCAGGACTTTAAACATGGGCCCAAAATCATTTCGGCTGTCAGACATTCTTCTGCTCTGGTACCATGAAGAGACTCTGTGGACTTGAGAGTGTTGTGCTTAATTGGATGAGTGAGCATACAAATGAGGTTTAGCCCATGTAACACAAAACTAATTGTCTTGTGTTAAAGCTCAATTTATACCACTTATATAACTACTCTTTGATCTCATTTATTTTCGATGTAAAATTCTCCAACATCTCCATCAACAAGCAGCAGGCACTGAGAAAAACTCTGATAATATAATTAGGAAAATTCATGTTAGGAACGGTGATTTAAATCTCTAATTTCTAGTAAGTTGTTATTGTAAGAAGGGACAAATTGTTGAAAAGTTAAAAAATCAATGGTAAAATTGATAATTTTAAAAGGTCAGGAATTAAATCTATTTTAGAGAATATTACAGTTGCAATTCTTTCTGAAAGCCTAAATTATTTCAATTTTAATGAGTAGAGAGCTATAGCTTTTATTGCCACGTCGTGGGAAAAAGTTGATATTACATAATAATATATATTTACTATTGACAAGATTCTGGAACGTGCATAATAAAAAAATTCAAATAGGACAATGGGATTTCATTTTGGAAGAATTAAGAATAAATTAAGAGAAAGTGAAAACATATGAAGTAAAATCGATGCATATGTTATTGATTCTATTAATTACGCATATTATGTTTTACAATATTATTGTTTTCATTAGTTTATAAATTTTAGTAGGTCATTGATTGGTTCTGATTAACTATTTCGCTTTTATATAAGCGGTGTTTAGTAATTCTTCAAAAAAAGAAAAAAAAAATCTAATCCGAATTGATTACGATGTGTGATCTAATTTTAGATATACATATAAGAATTAAGAAGCAGCCAAAATTTGACTTATTTTTCTCTTTCAATACGTAAGGAACCAAATAATTAAAGAGATAAGAATGGAGTTTCGTTCAAGAAATTCGGAACACACTGATTTTGACTGGTTTAATAGGTCAAATTAAGCGAGCCCACAATCCAGTCCACAAAAAATGGCCCATACCAGATATTATCAAATTAATTTATATGCATACATGTATGTATGATATATAAATTTGATATCTGATGTACATACATATTTGAAATTTCATATATACCATTCTTCTACTAATTATAAATTTCAAAACTATTTTAGTTAAAACATCAAATGAAATTATCATTCTATGTATATTTCCCAAATTAATAACCACAAAATGATTCCAGGCTATAGATGACTTTTTTTTTTACTCACAAAGGAAGATTTAAATTTAAATTTAAAACCAGCAAAATATATTGAGGCTTTGACTTTTAAAATTAAAAATGCATTCTTAATTAAGAGTAAATTGGTAATTTCATATTTGTTTAATAATATACAAAAATTTTAAAAATTATATATACTAGTTAAGTTAATTTATGTTGAATGGAAATGGAAGCAAATAGAAAAACTGAAACAAAAAACATTGAAAATTGCTTAAATAAACTTGAACAAATAAAAGTTAAACCACATCATCTCTGTAATAAGTAAATGCTTTCTTTTCTCCTGGAATTGTTGAAATTATTCGTAATAAGATTAAAAATATAATAATATTTTATAAATTTTAAAAGTATCATTATACATTTTTTATTGATTTATATATATAGAATAAAAATTACATACAAATCACCGAGAGAAATAAAATCAAATTTCTAATTTAAAAAAAATAATAAATTTTTCAAAATTATAAAAATATAATCATAATTTGTACAAGTTCTTAAAAGTATAGAACACATAAAAATCTAATAGTACATTTTTAAAAATAGAAAATTACATAATAAATTATTTACCATAAAATAATAAAATAGGGCGTTTGCAAGAAAATAAAGCTATAAATTAAGAAGAAAAAGGATGGACTGACACGTGTACTCTGCTTGATATGATATTGACCAGGCGGAGCCACCGGAGCTACAAAGGTAAGAAAGAAAAACAACACCTTTCCTTCGTTCGTTCCTTACAATATTGAAGGAATCAAGTAAACCTGTCAATTTCAATGTCGTAAAATTAAATTAATCCCTCATTTCATTTGCATTTGAGTTTCATTTCA
The DNA here is from genome assembly GCA_039660915.1 of Euphorbia tirucalli. NCBI lineage: Eukaryota > Viridiplantae > Streptophyta > Magnoliopsida > Malpighiales > Euphorbiaceae > Euphorbia > Euphorbia tirucalli. Next base: position 13,836,950 of record CM077636.1, on the reverse strand, counting down.
CATCTCAGCAGCACGCCCTCTATCTTCGTTTATGATTATTTCTCTAATTTTAATTCTATTTTATTTCGTAAATAATTTTCCTAACAAATAAAATCTTTTTTCTTTTCTTTTCTTTCTTTTTTTTTTTTTTTTATTTGAAAAAAAGTTTTCCATTTCGCAGTGAACAAAAACACAAAAAGCAGAGAAGTTTAGGAATGATAGGCAGATCTTCAGAACGATTCGTTTTTCTGTTACAGAACCGCCGCCACAAATAAAGATCGTTAGTTGATCGTGGAATCTTCTCTGGTTTTGGATTCGGATTCAAGATTTTTTTGGTTGACCGTAAGATCTTTGTGGGCTGGAGAAGATGCCGTCGCACGGGGATCTTGACCGACAGATCGCTCATCTCATGGATTGTAAGCCTTTACCTGAAGCCGAGGTGAAGACGCTTTGCGATCAGGCTAGGGCGATTCTTGTTGAGGAATGGAACGTTCAGCCTGTCAAATGTCCGGTCACCGTCTGCGGTGATATCCATGGCCAGTTTTACGATCTTATCGAGCTCTTTAGGATAGGAGGGAATGCGCCTGACACCAATTATCTCTTCATGGGCGATTATGTAGGTTCGTTTTCAATTCGTTTTTTAGACTTAGATGTGTTTATATTTTTTAGATTTCAAATTGGAGATTTGGATTTTTTGGATTCTGGATTAATGGAAAAGAAAAATTGAAGGACAGCTGTTTAATCTTTGTTTTATATGCTATCAATGAAATTTAAGAGCTAGTTTATATTATTCGATCCTTGTATTCTAGGATTTTGTTGTACCGCTGCATGATTTCTTTTTTTTCGTTACCTTGACCTGGAATTAAAACTAATGCAATTATGGCCAATTGTATTCATAGGCTGTTAATATGTAGGAGTTGTTCTTAATGATCTATTGACTTTTTCCTGTTAATTCACTTATCGGTTCTTTTTTTTATGAAGTTCTGGGAAATATTGAGACTCTGGCTGATTATGCTTCAAGCATGTTCTGGATATACTTAATATGATTTATTCTTATAGGGGCAATTTATTTTGTACTAGGCCTGATTTCTACCGATTAAATTTGTGTAGCATATGATGAGGATGATGTGGTGATAATGCAAATATCATAATTGGTTCCTTTTACTTGCAGGTGTTGCCTTCTACTAATTTTTTTGTGTTTTATTTGTACAAATTTTAGGCCCTGAATTTGAACACTCTGTTTAAAGATTTAAACCATGCTTGAAATATATAGTACGTACAAGAACTTGTAATCTTATCAATTACATTAATGCAGATCGTGGGTATTATTCTGTGGAGACTGTCACACTTTTAGTGGCCCTGAAAGTACGATATAGAGATAGAATTACAATCCTAAGAGGAAACCATGAGAGCAGGCAGATCACTCAAGTGTAAGATTATGTTTTGCTTTGTTACTTTCTCAAATGATGTGATCATAGTTTTTGTTCATTTTGAATTGTGATATAGCTGTCCTTGAGTAGCATTAGTTTTCTTTCTTTCCAGTTTTTATTTGTTCTTAAAGCTTACGAGTTGCTACAGTTATGCTAATGTTGGTAGAGCATAAAATGAATTCGTTATATTTTCTGCTCTGTGCGACAATGTCACAGTTTTTATGTTGTAATATGGTCATTCAAACATATGCAACCTGGGTTGAACAGTCAAACAGTCATATCAGCTCTTTGGGAGTCAACTTTGTCAGGAAGCATCTCATTGTTTGGCCAATTGGGTCTATTCTTGTAAGTCATTTGACTGCTGGAATGATGATATGTGATCGAGCAAAGACCATACGCTTGCATTAGAATATCATGTCAGAGCAGAGAAGAGCCTATGTTCTTTAATTGCACTGAAATAATATATGAAGCCAATGTAAAGTGATTTTTGTTTCAATTGAAAAGAGATATTACTTAATTGTTTATCATATATGCTAATGACATCTATTTCTAGGAGGGAAAACTTTTAATCTAGTGATATGTCTTATCATTTAATTACAATGTACCCACTGTCCAACTAAAAGTATTAACTAAGTATCAGCTAAGTGATGGCAACAATTCCTGTTGAACTCTTCTCTTTTGCCTGCAAGTAGCATCAAGTCTTATGTTGTTTATTGTGATCTAAATATATGAAATTCACTGTGTAACTTACAAGCCATCCAGCAACATGAATGTCAAATGATGTCACCCAATTCCCAAAAAAGAAAAAAAAAAAAGTTTGGGCGTATTTGGTGATGACTTTATGCAAGTTATATGAGTTGGATATTATGCTTAGTCACCCAAGGTAGGTTAAATTTGTACTGATATCAGCGAATTACATGATCATGTATTTTGTTCCCATGAGCCTCTCACTCTGTGTCATGTGTGTCTGAATTTACAGAATGCTAATTATTTTGCTTTTGGATATTAATCCTGTCTTTGGGTTGAATTCCACTTTCAGTTATGGTTTCTATGATGAGTGCTTAAGAAAATATGGAAATGCCAACGTATGGAAGTATTTTACTGACCTTTTCGATTATCTACCACTTACAGCCCTCATTGAGAGCCAGGTGGGAGTTATTTGCTGACTAGTTATCTTTGAGGATTGAACTAAATCATGGCTTCTAACTGGTAGAATTGTATTGCAGATCTTCTGTTTGCACGGTGGACTCTCACCATCTCTGGATACATTAGATAATATCCGAGCTTTGGACCGCATACAAGAGGTATGGCCTAATGCTCATCGTATTTATTTCTGAGATGAACTATTTCGAAAATTTAATTTTTTGTCAATTAAGATTTTGCTAGAGGCAGCAAACAAATGTTAAAGCATGCTGGTGGTTATTGCCTCATGATAGGTCTCAAGGGTGTTAAGGAACAAGCTATGTGAAATTATTTAACCCTTCATTTTTGTATGTGCTACAGTTGCCTGAAATTTGCGATGACTATGCATGGAAAAACCAATAAAACATTGAGATTACAGGGCTCAATGTTTGGTATAAAATTAAACTTGAACTTTAAAAGAATCGTGCTTTTTTTTTCTTTTTTGGTAAAGGCCAAAACTGGTTTAAACTTTAATCATAAAATTTTATTGATACCTAATTTTTTTCTGAAAATGCATCAATTTATATTCCTATCTTATTGTTTGTTCAGTCCATTAATATCTCGTAAGTCACTGTAGAATTTATTCGATGATAGTGATATTTATTGCCTGTTTCCCTGTGCAAGTAGGTTCCACATGAAGGACCCATGTGTGATCTCTTGTGGTCTGATCCGGACGATAGATGTGGATGGGGAATTTCTCCTCGCGGTGCTGGCTACACATTTGGACAGGATATAGCAGCACAGTTCAACCATACAAATGGCCTCTCTCTCATTTCACGAGCCCACCAGCTTGTCATGGAAGGATACAATTGGTGTCAGGTGAATGAACCCAGATAAGAATTTATTTTCCTTTTCCAATTTGTCTCTCTCTCACATTGTATTATTGAAGCCAATATTAATTTTTACTACAGGAAAAGAATGTGGTTACTGTTTTTAGTGCCCCAAATTATTGCTATCGATGTGGTAATATGGCAGCTATTCTAGAGATTGGCGAAAACATGGACCAAAACTTCCTTCAATTTGATCCTGCACCTCGGCAAATCGAGCCTGACACTACACGCAAGACCCCTGATTATTTTTTATAATTTACATATTTCTGCCGGCTGTTTGTAATCTCTGTTTGTTGCTGTATCACTGTAGATCTGTCTTTAAAAGAAGAGGTTTTTTTGTTGTTGTTGTTTAAGATGAGGTTAATCGACAACATCATTCTTTGTTTGGAGTTTGTCCTGCTGCTGCTGCTGCTGCTTTATTGATGTGCTCAAGTAACCCATAGGAAAGTTGACAGAAGGCACCAATGGCCATATGTCTTGTATATTTTCAGAGGAAGCAGCAAATTATATATTATTTTGTAATTTTGTAATTTTACAAATTCAAGGTAGAGAGCCCTGTTTTTTTGACATGCTTACGAAATGTCATACTGCTCGTTTTCATTTATGTTCAGATCCAGTACATAGATAGCTATAAAGAGAAGTGTATGCGTACTGATAGAGTTGCCAAATTCAGTAAAAACAGTTAGAATTTGGTGCTGCATCTCCATCACAATTGCCAGCAGTTTTCACATATTTATAAGCAAATATTGTCGTCTAATTATAAATTACAATTGATTATGAATGATTAGCATTGAGCAACCAAGGAAAATATTACAATCCTGACGATAGCTTGGCTAACACGGCAGCTCTTCTAGGAAAATTCTGAGATTTATGTGTAATGGCTTCCTATAAGTTCTCAACTTTCCTCTCACTAGTTATAACATGTAACATTTCAGCGTAGGCAAATTTAATTTCTTTTACTTTTGTATGTTACAGATGCACCGTTTCAAGTTACAACTATGAGAAGCGTACGTTAATAGTGGTCCAATTAGTGTTTTTTTTTTTTTTTTTGGGGGGGGGGGGGGGGGGGGGGGAGAGAGAGAGAGAGAGAGGGAGAGAGAGAGAGAAAACTGGATATATATAACCAATGAATGAGAGGAACTCACAATTGCAAAGGTCTCTCGAGGTTCAAAATCAGCACCTCCTCCATCTCTATACAAGCACACAATTCCTGTATCTATATTCACAGTATAAACTAGTTTTCTCTCATGGTATATAAAACGCAAACTAATTAACCAAAAAAAAAACATTTAGATGCTTTGTTGCATTTGGTGACAAGAATGCTAGAATATGTACGGAAGAGATGAATACATCAATGCGTAAAATGATTGTTCCAATGTGGGCATAATATATTTCTTACGAACTAAAATACAATAATGGAGCCCTTCGCCAAAGATTTAATGATTTTATGAAGGCCAAAACTAAACCAAAAAGGGTATATTTTATATGAGAAATAAATACCAACTTTCCAAGGAGTTAAGATAATTACATGTCAAAATAGTACTCAAACTAATGTAATCAAACAGCTTCCATATTTAAAACGCAAGTCAAAACCTGGTCATCTGAATCCTCCCCCCTCCAACTCCAGACATGGTAGTGGTCTGTTTCTTACGAAAATACACAGCTGAGCCGCTTACGAGAAGCAAACACAATATAATCCCCTGTTCAACATGAATGACAGACAAACAATGGACGCAAAATTAGCTCTGTAAAATTTTAAGGTATCAACAGCGAAGATTTAATTACATTTGCACTTTGCAGTGTTTACATTATTCTCAACAATTTCTGCCCTATACTTGCATCAAAATGCAACACATTAAACAGGATGTCCATAGACAGGCATTTATCTAAACTTGAACCTCTTTTTTGCTGTTTTCAGTCTATATCAATCTGTCTCTCTCCCAACAACACCACACCCCCCCTCCCTCTGGAACTCCATTATCTGTGTACATAACAAATTAACATATGATGTCCAAAATTAAGTTCTCCCTCTCAGTTTTTGGAATACCTTTTGTTTGGTGGAAGAATAAAATTACTAGAAGACTTGCGTTCAAGAAAATATGACCTCTTTCAGTCTTGTAATAGGAATAAAGAAACAAAAAAGTTGTTTTAATAAAGTTTTAACATCATGCATTTTCAATGCCAAAATACTTCAAGAAACAGGCACAAAATGCTTGAGTCTGTGCCACAAGGTTGAAAAGGCAAAACGTCCTCTTTGTAACAGACCAGTACATAAAGATGCAAGGATGTACATAAACTATTAGAAATGAACTTCCATAGGATTGTGTATACCAGGAAGTTACAAAGTTCAATCAATATCGGTATAAGGACTTAAAGAGTGTAAAATATTTACCATGTTTTGGAATTCTAACATGCATATTATATTGGCAATAAAAGATAAGAAAATAAACCCCTAATAAAAAAACATTATAGCCAACATAGTTGAAATACAGGAATTACCTAGATTATTTATCTATGACATTTTATGTATGCAAAAATATATATTTACAAATGACCATTTATGATTGTGGCATCATAAACACAATTTGTGTATAAAAAAAGAACATAATATTTTTCGCCCTTAACTTAGAATTTCCAGCTTCACATCTAGAAGGCAATCAGATAACATAGAGTAAGGGCAAAGAAAAGATCCACATACCTCAAATCCCATTACTGACAACTTCTCTTCATTAACTGGTGGTATACAACTTCTATATGTAATATAAGCCTGTGAGCCATTCTCTAATGTTGATGAATCATCTAGTAGACTTCTACACGTTCTAGAAGATGTATCATGCAGCACTGCAGATGGATTTGCTTTTTCCTCAGTATTCTCTATAACAGATCGACTAGTTTGAGATTTCTTCTCTATTCCATTCTTTGCACCCTCTCTAACTTCAACACATTTTAAAGGGATGCGATAACCAGTCTCACTGCAACGATATTTTTCATCTTTCTGCAAAAGAAAAGGAAATGGAGAGGGCAACTAAGAGCACAGAAAAAGCATATCCACCAGAAGAAAGAATGTAGATTCTCCAAAACTATTCAACATATTATGTAGGTGAAAGAGAAAAATTTTTAAAGCATGTATCATGACTTGGTAGTTTGTATTAGAAATACTATTATAGTACTCTTAAGTTTCTAAAGTCACATAAATTATGCATTACACATGAAATATGAAATGAAAGCACATTTATGAACTATCAGAAAATAATTTAATATGATCAAACCACTCAATCAGAAGCAAAATATTGAAGTCTTGTCACTTAATCTTCAAAAGGTTAGTTCTGAAACAACGCATTTAAGATGCACATGTATCATACTTACACTCTCATATGCTTAAGGCCATTAAATTCTTTTTCATCCCAGGAAAATGCATTTGCTTTCTTCATGAGTTATTTCTTTGACATATTATATTTGGGAATGACATATAAGGAAGTAAACAAGTTTTCTTATTAGCATATTTAATTTGGAGTTCTACAATTATGTGTTGAAATATTTGAATATTCATGAATGCTAAACAATTTTATGCTGCATCTAACTTTATCTTTCAGCAACGAACTCAAGGTAATTATGCAGATTAAATTCAACTTGTGAACTCGTTATCATTAGCATCCAAGTGAGTTTAACATCAATGTACAACAGTAGAGTAGTTTTACAACCAAAATTAGGCTAAAAAATGGCGTAAGTGGAGATATTTGATGAATGTTGTTGCAGGTCCAGCCGCAGTAAATCCCAAATTTTCTGAGCCCAGCTCTCAGTTTTACTATAGAGAGTTGCATCTTTATTTAAGCATGCCTTCATTAGAATTAGATGTTAAGGAATGACACTTCAATTTGAGTTCCAAAGAGGTAAAGCTGTAGTTAAACAAACAATTCACTATGCACACAAACCAAGTACTATATAATACTCTTCTTCTGGTACTAATTGTATTAAATTAGATGCTTCAATTCTAGACTGGTTATCTTTATTTGAAATTGGTAAATGACTTGCAATACCAAAGAACTCGGAGGTTTCGAATAAATATAATTTTTTTTTTTCAAAAAAAAAAAAAAAAGGCACACATATCTTGTGAAGTTGGAAAAATCTCCCAGTAAACATGTATTAATTCATGAAGCATCATGAAAAGTGAAGTAGATCACTTCCATTTTTAAAAGACAAGGCAATCAAGTAAGGTTCTTAGTTTGCTATCTAGATTCTTGAGACTTCTACTTGACTCACAGAAATACAAACTCAACTTGCAGGTCTCAATGTCCTTGTATCTTGTATACAGATTATAATACAACCAAGCGAACAACTTATAAACCTAACAAGTTATGCTAGGCTATTAGACTAGACACAATTGATTAAATAACGCATAATAAGTAAAATCAATTCCATTATTATTTCAAACCCCCTCAACCAAATTCGATCATTCAGCACGCTTAAATTAATCCAGCAAGTAGATGAGGAATTAAAGCCGAAAGATCATTACCAGAAAAATGAAATAAAATAAAAATATAAGGATAAAGGAATCAACCTTCTCGGAGTAGAGGCAAGGAACGCAGGCGCCAGAAGGGGAGCAATCGAAGGTCAGATTACTGCCACGGGGTTTATCTTTGAAACCGAGTAAAGTTCTGCGGCTGACGCTTCCATTTCTGTTTCCAAAAGAATGAGAAAAGCTTAAAATCCATCAAAATGTCGCTAGTTCACACATAAATTTACTTACACGGTGTGATCTGAGGCGAGAATCGAAGATGCAGAAAAGAGCAGCGCCGCTGATAGGTATAATGGAAGAAAAGTAAGAAAAAATCGTGAACTCCATGGCTCCATTTCTCCTCTTTTTTCTGCTTGCCTTGGCAACTCCAAGCGAGCATTTTCCGCAACGAATCTGGTTTTGTTATCATTGCTAGTAGTATTATCCTAGTTAAATCATGTTAAATCATGGGGTAAAGTGGCCACATTTTACTGTTTCACGGAGGGTTGTCAATCGGATAGCAGGACCCGTTTCTGGTGGAGGCCTGTCTAGATGGGGATGATGAATCCCCGATTAAAATCCTCATGAGACGGGGACAAAGACGAATTTGTCCCCGATTAATAAACGGGGATAGGGATAGTAATAGCCCTACCCGTCCCGCGGGTCCCGTCCCCATTCCCATTAAACATCCTCGGGAATCCCCGATTAAATACCCGAATCTCCGTTTATATTTGTTTATTTATTACTTATAATGTTATAAAATAAAATAAATAAAACTAATAATACCCAATTCGATTTCCAGTACTCTACTATAAACTAATAATACCCAATATTTTATAAACTAATAATTCCCAATTTGATTTCCAGTACTCTGCTATAAACTAATAATACTCAATATTTTATAAACAAATAATACCCAATCCTATTGAAATCCCTAACTCTCACTCACTGGTGGTCTTCGTCTCCCGCTCCTTCTGCTCCGCCACATATCTCAGTTTACGGATCCACGCGAAATCAACCGTTGGTAGGAGCTGATGATGTTATATTGATGTTATTTTATGTATAATTATTAATTATATATTAATGTATTTGAGAATTGAGTTTTGAGAATTTTATGTTTGTAGTTTGATGTATATTTAGATAAATTTGAGGGTGAAAATTGAAATTTTATGGGTTTTTTTATAAAATATAAAATTAGCTAAACAGGGATGGGAATCCCCGCGGGAATCCGATTCCCCGTTGGGGACAGGGATGAGATAGAACTTTATTCCCGATTAATAAACAGGGCGGGGACAGAGATTCCCGAATAATCTGGGGATGGGGATGGGAAATGCAATCCCCGCCCCATCCCGTCCTATTTACAACCCTAGTTTCATGTCTAGTTTTTCAATGCAAAACAAGTACATCACAAAATATTTATTGAAAACCTAAAAACTGATAAAAAGCAAATGTATAGGAAGGTAATTTCCATGGTTAAAACAAAGTAACCATCCTTTGTTTTACATGACCTATAAGATTATAACATATAATTAGTTTTTAAAAAAAATTAATTTTAAAAAAAAATTAACCTGTTGCCACAGGTTACCAACAAGTTAAAGAAAATATTAAAATTACGTAAAGTAGTATATAATTTATATGCACCCATTTATTTTATGAATATTCATTCCTATTTATATAAAAATGTCAAAACTTTAACAAATTTCCATAATATTATTAAATTTTTTTATAAATTACTTACTTTTCATTTAATTATTTGTATTTATAAATACTTTAGTAGTCTTTAAATTGATCATTAATATGAACTAAAACTACATATTATACTCATTTTAGGTAAATAAATATATTTTAGTAGTTTCTTTTCATTTTTTGCAAAATTAAAATTTTTTTTGTAAAGTAATAATATTACAAGAATTAATTATCACTTCACGTAAAATATGTCTAATATTACACGGATTCCGTAGAATTCAAAAATTTTAGTAAAACCTAATACAGTTTTTTGTAATATACGGAATTTTTCATCATTATACAAGAAACTATTGCTCAATTATTATATTTTCGTAAAATTAAAATATTTTCGTGAAGTATTTATTCTTTTATATGTCAGTAGTTTCCTTTGATTTTTAACGAAATTGAAGAATTTTTTGTAAATTAATAATATTACGAGAATTGGATATCACTTCACGTAAAATATGTCTAGCATTACATGGATTCCGTAAAATTTTAAGATTTTACCTGAAGCCTAATTTTTCTACATTTTTCTGTAATATGTGAAATTTTTCATTTTTAAACGGAAAACTATTACTCAATTATTATATATTCGTACAATTAAAATATTTCTCGCGAAGTATTTGTTTTTTTATATTTCAGTAGTTTTTATTTATTTTTTGCGAAATTGAAAATTTTTTGGTAAATTAATGAAATTTACGAGAATTGGATATCACTTCAAGAAAAATATGTCTAACATTTCATAATTTTCACAGAATTTAAAGATTTTACGTGAAACCTAATTTTTCTACATTTTTTTGTAATATGCAGAATTTTTCATCATTATATGAAAATTGTTACTCAATTATTCTATTTTCGTACAATTAAAACATTTCTCGTGAAGTATTTATTCTTTTATATTTTAGTAGTTTCCAGTTATTTTTCGAAAAATTAAAGATTTTTTGGTAAATTAATAATATTACGAGAATTGGGTATCACTTCACGTAAAATATGTCTAGCATTACATGGATTCCGTAGAGTTTTAAGAATTTACGTGAAACCTAATTTTTCTACATTTTTCTGTAATATACGGAATTTTTCATCTTTATACGGGAAACTATTTGTGAGCGGACGACCTTAAAGCGGAACGCGGCGAAGCGAACCGGGGAAAAAAGAAAAGAGTTTGGAATTGATTGAGATTTGTGAATTTTATGGAAAACGGGTTTTGTTTATGTTGAGTTAGGAAAATTTTTTATTTAATTTGGAAACCATTTCGTAGAAAACATTTTCCCTTTTTTAACTTAAAGACCTCGAAACTTAAATTTCGAGATCAGTGACAGAGTCGCCACCCGGATCAGCTCATCCGGGAATTCCGGTACAGGTCTCTACCGAGGGCAGGCTACTGTACCTAATCCAGAGATTTAGGGTTCGGGCAAATAACTTACTTGACCTCTAGTTTGCTTTCACTTTACAGTTTATATTACCATATTTAATTTGCTTTATTATCTTTCTCTAACTCCAATTAGTTTATTTTAATTATCCAATGCTAAAGCAAAATGCAAGAAATATATTACGAGAAATAAAGTCATACATTCAAAACATACAAAAGAATAATAGAGGCCTATTATACGACCCAATCGAATAAAAATGGAAAACTCTCGCCTCACTTTTACAATCGCCTAATATACACGATTTATCTAGAAATAGTACAATCGCCTAGGATACACGTATTAATCTATTAAATACATAAAAAATAAAAATAAAAGAAATTAAAACCTGCAAAACAGAGGGTTAGCACAATTTACGGCACGCCACAAGTTGGACTCAAACATGATAGAATGAGGAGCTTAGGATTGGGGGCATGCATTTAGGGGATAACCGGGTTGGCTCGGCTAGCCGGCCCGGTTAGACCTGGAAAACATTTTGAAACGTCCTTGTATTTTTGGTTTTGGGAGAAAATTGTTTTGAAAACAATTTTTTTGGTTTGATTTAACTTTAACATGTGAGGTGGGTCGGTTTTCGGGAGAACTGGGTCTCTGTCGTGGTATTGTTCTAAATGCAATTTAATTGAAAATTGAATCTAGGGTCGTGAATGCACATAACAAAATTCATTTTGATGATTTTTGGTGTTTTTTGAATTTTTAGAGATTTTTGGAAATTTTTGGGGTTAAAAGGGAAATTCTGGTTCTGGAAAGAGCTTTACAGTCGTGCGACTGTAACTACAGTCGTGCGACTGTAAATTACGGTCGTGCGACTGTAAACACTCCAGACTCAGGATTTCGCCAAAATTTTATTTGAATCGAAATGAAAGAAAAACAACCTGGAAATCAAGAACACCCGTACGACTGTAATTACAGTCGTACGACTGTTCATAAGATCCAAGAACAGTCGTGCGACTGTTCTTGATTCCCAGAAGCAGAAATGCGGAAGTGAGGCAAAAATGCACAAAAATCACATCCGGCACCCAGAAAGCAAGAAAAAGAGAAAGGAAAAGGAGTGCCTACCTTTTTAGAAGCTTATCCAAGTCGAATTGACCACTGGCGTCACTTCAATCCACACGAATTTGCACTTTTCCTTTGAGATTGAGGTTGAGAGCTTTGTATCCAAAAATCCAAAATGCTTGGGATTCTGATAGTTTAAGTCCGAGATCTTGATTTGTTTGTGAAGTTAAGTGGTTAATTTAAGGATTTCTACCAAATTTTAATCATAATTCTGAGAATTAAAAAAGATAAAAGAGGAAAAGAAGGATTGGTGAGTTTGGGTTTTTCTTTCTTTTCCTTCTCTCTTTTCTCCTTTCTCTCTCTAAATCCCTTTCACCAGAAATCCCAGCCCTTTCTTTTGTCTTCCTTCTCCTTTTTATTCTGCTTTTCTGAGGTTTCTTGTCTCAGACCGGTGCAATTAATGCTCCCTTTTTTTCCATTTTCTGCTGCAGAGGTACGGGCTTCTGCAACTGCCCTAACATTACAGTTGTACTGTGAACATGAAATTTTATCAACCAAAAAGAATGAAAAGAAAAATTGAAAAAAAAAATAAAAAAAAAATCGAAAAAAAAAATTGCAGTGGTACGACTGTAATAAAAAATTACAGTCGTACGACTGTATTATCGGGGCAGGTGAGCCAACCCATACCTCAAAAGCTGAAAGAGCAGAGAAATAAAAAGGAGAAAAAGAAGGAAAGAAAAAAAAAAGGGAGAAGAGAGGAGGAAGAAAAAATCAAAAAGAAAAGGAGGAACTCCTCATCAAAATCTCTCAGCATTTGGAAATTTCTGGACCCAAATCTCAAACCCTAACTCAAGGAGAAAAGTCCGGATTTTAGTGGATTGGAACGACGCCGGGGGTCAATCCTACGGTGGATGCACGCCACAGAGGTAAATACCCCTTTTTCCTTCTCTTTTACAAGCTTTCTGGGTGATTGGTGTGCTTTTTCTGCATTTTTATCCGTTTTTCTGCATTTTTATTTCTAGAGATCAAGAACAGTCGTACGACTATTCTTGAGTTGATGAACAGTCGTACGACTGTAGTTACAGTCGTACAACTGTAGTTGATTTCCAGGTGATTTTCTTTTCGGCTTGTTTTAAATAAGATTTTGGTGAAATCTTGAATTTTCAGCATTTACAGTCGTACGACTGTAGTTGAGTTTGCACGACTGTAATTTACAATCGTACCACTGTAGTTCCCAGAATCAGAATTTCGCCTTTAAAACCCAAAAATTTCTTAAAAAATCCATAAAAAATCATAAAAAAATTCCCAAAAATTTCCAAAAAATTAGAAAACCCCATAAATCATCAAAATGAATTTTGTTGTGTGCATCACGACCCTAGATTCAATTTTCGGTAAAATTGCATTTAGAACAATTCCACGACGGAGACCCGGTTCTCCCGAAAATCGACCCACTTTGCATGCTAAGTTAAAATAAACCGGAAAAATGTTTTCAAAAAAAATGATTTTCTCACAAAACCAAAAATACAGGGACGTTTCAAAATGGTTTTCCAGGTCTAACTGGGTTGGCCGATCGGGCCAACCCGGTTACCCCCAATTGCATGACCCCAAATCCTTGTTTCCTAATTCTGTCTACTTGAGTCCTACTTATGGTGTGCCGTATAAATTGTGCTAACCTCAGTTTTGCAGCTTTTATTTTATGTTAATTTTCTATTTTATTTGTATTTCAATAGAATTAAATCGTGTATTTAGGCGGTTGTAATTTTTTTTAGATTCTCGTGTACTCTAGGCGATTGTATCAGTGAGGCGAGAGTTTTATTTTCCTTTCAATTGGGTTGTAAGCTCTTAAATATTTATTCTTTTTACTTTTTATGTTGTATTATTATTCCGTATGCGCGCTGCGTGTATTATTTAATGAAAATCAATCTTTAGTAATTTAAAGTGTCGTAAATAGAACATTGGTAATAATATTTAAATTAGACACGAAATAAGGGACTTGTCCGAACCTAGATCTCTGAAAAGTGTGGCAGTTCCCGCTTTGGTTCAGCTACACTGTAATTTCCCGGTTGAGCTGAGCCGAGTGGCGGCTCCTATACTTTTTATCGAGATTTAGGTCTCGATTCTTTTTTGAAATAATCCGCTTTTCCAAAAAACGAATTTCCAAATCAAAAACCCCACGCGAAGGAGGGCCCCGCCCGAAATCGAGACGCCCCTTTTGAAAGGGAGTCCCGCGTCCCGTCAAAAACGCGTCGTCCGCTCACAGTGGCGACTCCGCTGGGGATTCCTCAAAGGTTTTTTCAAAAACTTAAAAGAATTTGACAAGCCCTGAAAAGTGTCTAATTTAAATTAAGCGGATGATTCTTATATGGCACTTTATGCATTTTTGTAGTTAGACATTTTTGCATTAGGTTAAGTATCCGTTATTTAGCCCAGTGAATCGTTGAAGTGTCGCCTAAGTTCCTCTTGGTCTTAGGGGCACGAATACGAAACCCCACCCATAGCCTCGTACGAACCCCTTCGTTCGGACCCTTGAGTGGGGAGAAGTGAGGAGTATATTCTGCTATGGGAGCCTTGATGTTATCCCGACTTTGGACCGAACTCATTTAGGCAACCTTAGTTGGATTCCCTTAGGATACCAAAATAAATTGTGTGAATAAGATAAAATATGCCTTCATCACCCCCGGTTGGTGATCGAAGAGAACCCCTCCTAGGACTCGGTTAGAATTTTATCGACCTGACCACGTTGGAGGAATAAGGTTGGAAGATTACGATCCGTGTGCTAATTGTTAAGCGTCTTCTTGTCCCTCCATAACATATCATCATCCACATTTTCTCACAAACATAACATACCGCATGTAAAGCATTTGTGTGATACTAACTCACATCTTCTGTATAGCCATTTGCATTTTTCGCATGAGAATTCATTGATCACCCGCGTGACATTTACACTAACCACATTTTTGTAGCCAAGCATCCTTTCATTGTGTGAAAAAATTAATTAATTCACATACATCATTTGAATGCCATAAGCATTAACCGATTAATTAATTCACATACATCACATAAAACATTCACATGGACCTTGGGCAATTCCATAAATCTCACACACATCACACAGCTTACCAAGTAGGAAATCATTTTAGGCGCTCCATGAGCGCCGACAAAATTCATCACATTTCATTAAATCACTTTTGGTGCTCCACGAGTACCGACAAAATTCATCACATTTTATTAAATCACTTTTGGTGCTCCATGAGTACCGACAAAATTCATCACATTTCATTAAATCATTTTAGGCGCTCCACGAGTGCCAACAAAATTCATCACATTTCATTAAATCATTTTAGGTGCTCCACGAGTGCCGACAAAATTCATCACATTTCATTAAATCACTTTCGGTGCTCCACGAGTACTGACAAAATTCATCACATTTCATTAAATCATTTTCGGTGCTCCATGAGTACCGACAAAATTCATCACATTTCATTAAATCATTTTAGGCGCTCCATGAGCGCCGACAAAATTCATCACATTTCAACAAATCATTTTAGGCACTCCACGAGTGCCGAAAAATTCATTTTACACATCAAACCATTTAGGTGCTCCCTGAGCGCCGGAACTCTGCCCGTTCACCAAGAACGCATTCATTTCATGTTGCGGCACGGAAACCGAGATACTCCCCGAGTATTGAAATTCCGCTCGTACATCACTTCATATCATCAAAAATTCAAGGTGTCCTCCGGACACCGAAACCCCGACCATGTGCCATGCACATGTCGATCTCACATCACAAAAAAATCCGAGGCACTCTACGAGTGCTGAAACTCTGTCCGTTCGCTAAGAACAATCATCTAATTTCACAAAACCTGAGGTACTCCCCGAGTTCCAAAGGTCTCATTCATGCATCAAATCACTTAGGTGCTCCACGAGCGCCGAGAAATTACATTTCATGCATTAAATCACTTAGGTGCTCCACGAGCACCGAAAAATTACATTTCATTCATTAAATCATGTTGGCGCTCCACGGGTGCCGAAAATTCCTTCGCATGCATTAAATCATTTAGGTGCTCCCCGAGCACCGAAAATCCCGACCATGTGCCACGCGCATGTTCATCTCATTTCATATCACAAAAACCCAAGGTGCTCCAAAAGCACCGAAAAATTCATTTCATTCCATTTAGGTGCTACACGAACGTCTAAAACTTTTCATTTCACACATTAAGTCATTTAGGTGCTCCACGAGTGCCGAAAAACCCATTCCATTCCACTAAATCATAGGTGCTCCACGAGCGCCGAAAAAATTCTATTTCATGCATTCAATCATTTAGGTGCCCCACAAGCACCTAAAAATTTCATTTCATGCATTCAATTTTTTTAGGCGCTCCACGAGCGCCGAAAAATTTCATCGCATCGATCACATCATTTAGGTCCTCCACGAGCGCCGGGAACCCATTTTATTAAATCATTTAGGTGCTCCACGAGCACCGAAAAATTTCACTTCATGCCATCAAATCATTTAGGTGCTCCACGAGCGCCGTAAAATTTCCTCGCATACATCAAGTCACTTAGGCGCTTCACGAGCGCCGAAAAATTATATTTCAAGTATTCCATCATTTAGGTGCTCCACGAGCACCGAAAAATTCATTTCATTCCATGAAATCATTTAGGTGCTCCACGAGTATAGAAAAATTCATTCCATTCCACTAAATCAGAGGTGCTCCACGAGCACCGAAAAATTCATTTCATTCCACCAAATCATTTAGGTGCTCCACGAGCACCGAAAAGTTCATTTCATTTCATCGAATCATTTAGGTGCTCCACGGGCGCCGAAAAATTACATTCCATACATTCAGGTGCTCCACGAGTGCCGAAAAATTCCATCGCATACATCAAGTGACTTAGGCACTCCACGAGTGCCGAAAATTTACATTTCATGCATCAAATCATTTAGGTGCTCCACGAGTACCGAAAAGTTCATTTCACTTCATCGAATCATTTAGGTGCTCCACGAGCGCCGGAAAAAATTACATTTCATCCATTAAATCGTGTAGGCGCTCCGCGGGTGCCAAAAATTCCATCGCATGCATTAAATCATTTAGGTGCTCCCCGAGCACCGAAAATCCCGACCATGTGCCACGCGCATGTTTATCTCATTTCATATCGCAAAAACCCAAAATGCTCCCTGGGGCACCGAAACCCTACCTGTTCATTAAGAACTTATTCATTTCATATCATGATTTGGAAGTTAAGATGCTCCCCGAGCATCAAAATTCCATTCGTGCACCAAGCACGAGTTCATTTCATATCACGACATCAAAACTCAAGGTACTCCCTGAGCGCCGAAAATCCCGACCATGTGCCACGTGCATGTTCATCTCATATCATATCATGAAATCCTAAGGTGCTCCTCGAGCTCCGAAACTTTGCTTATGTGTCATTCTAACCACGTTCTCGTGCAGCCATTTTCAAGACATCTACATAAGCATGACATTTAGTCTAACCACATTTTCATGCAGCCACAACATTTTATTTGTGTGCTATGCATATTTATGTCCTGCATATTATTATCTTCACGAAGCATACACGACATCATCATGTATGTCATGCATCCTAACCACGTTTTTGTGCAGCCACTTGCATTTTGTGTGACACAAGCATTCACGTTATCTCATATCATTTAAATTAAGGACATTCTAAGGATACCCTTCACAGTCACTTCATTTCATAACATATCGGGAGTCCTAAAACTACCCGTGTTCTGCCCATGTACCGGAATACACTCGGCCATTTCACTAGACCATTTCATTCAATAGGAGACCACAATGGTCTTAGGTCTATTTTCGTGTAGTAGGTCACACGATATCATTGCATGACTTCACGTCATTTATCATTAGCATCGTGGGATACTGAAGTTCTATTGGTGCATCGCGATCCACTTCGGATTATTGCATGACGTTGACATTATCGTATCATTTGAGGTGCTCCACGAGTACCGGATTATTACGCATATAGGGGCATTTCATAGCATTATCGAATCATGAAAGGCATTCCATGAACACCGAATTTCCGTCCGTGTCCTTGCCTACACATGACTTGTCTATAAACATCATCTCATATCATATGCTTCAAAAGCATCAGAACTTTGTCCTTGGACCGGCCCCTACGTGACCATTTCACTTCATCTCATAGACCTACGAGGTGTTGAAACCCTATCCGTGTGTTGATACACACGCGATCATTTCACGACATTCACTAGGTGCTCCAAAAGCACCGAACCCCTGTTTGTGTGGCGGCCTACATGTGGTCTTTTGCATGGCATCAGGTGTTCTCAGAATGTCCCAAAAAAAAAATTCAAATCAACCTCATCATTATCTCCCTCATGACATCATATATGCAACTCATTCATACACATACATATCCCATCATGCATTCATGAATAAACCGTCTGTGATTTGGTGTTCTTCACGAGTATGTGCCCGCCAATACTAATAAGTGCTCTTATCAGAAAGAAAAAGGAAAAGATCTCGGAGATGGCCAACCCAATGAACTTCAACTCCATAACGGATATCGTAGAGGATCATATCGCCTTATCATGATTCCGTAAGGCAGTCAGGAAGGGAGCCGCAGCAGTGCTGAGAGAAGTGCTAGGAGATGACCTAGACAAGGTAGAAAGGCTGACAGTGAAGTGCACTGAATTGGAAGCACAAGTGGCAGAACTCGAAGGGAAAATGAGAAATACGGCATTCTCAGACTCCAACTCTGATGCCAGCGAAAAAGAGAAAGCCCAGTTTGATAACACTCGCCCTCGACACCTTGGAAGACCCTCTCTCCAGAATTCAGGTTTGCCAAGGCTAACTGATGAGGTAGAACTGAAGAGGCCCCTCAAGACGAATGTTGGTGCCGCCTCCGTTCCCCGGCATACCAAAAACTCGCTTATCGGGGGTAGTGGGAAAGGCATTTCTCCATGGGCTGACTCATTAGGTACGCTATTCCTCAGGTGCAGAAATATGGGTCTATTGCAGAGTGTCAGACCTTATGTGCCGCCAACGCCAGAGCAAAGGAGTAATTTCTGCAGCTATCATGTGATCATAGGCCATCGGACCAATGAATGTCATGCTTTAAGAAAGGAGATCTAGAAGCTGGTCGATGATGGAAAATTGGAAATCTCGGCTTTCTCTGATAAACAACCAGGGGCAGTCAGGGAGACCACCAAAGAAATTTCTCAAACCTCCCGAGGAGAGGAATATGATGAAGAAATTCTGAGTCTGCTCTGATAAGAGTGGGTCGAGGATGCTGAAGCAGAAATGGTGACCAATCGGAGAATAACCGGATTCTGTGAGATCAATACCTCTTAGAGATTCCTTCTTACAAGGGACTCATTTTGTTTATGGGATGTACTGATTTCATCATGAATGCAATGAAATTTATTTTTGTCTTACTTGTGTGATGATTACTTGTACATGGCATTATGCATGCATTTGATAATCTGAAATGACATGTCCAACACACATAATATCAAAATGCATGACATCATTTTGAGTATTGTGGGGAACCTAAAAGTGAACCTGGCCCTGAACGAACTCTCTCTTGAAAGGTGAGCTTGTGAGATAAATAAAATAATACGATGGTACCACTTCCGCCGAGGCATCTGCTAATTCAATTCAACAATCCTTGAAAGACACTACCAATCTTGCCCCAAAGCTCCAATTTAAAAAGCACGTACAATACCCAAATCACCCTAAACTGAAAAGTTAAGGCAAAACAAAACCAAAAAGCCCTCCTTGAGGCACCCAAAACCGAAAAGCCCTTCTTAAGGCAAAACAAAACCAAAAAGCCCTCCTTGAGGCACCCTAAACCGAAAAGCCCTTCTTAAGGCAAAACAAAACCAAAAAGCCCTCCTTGAGGCATCTTAAACCGAAAAGCCCTTCTTAAGGCAAAACAAAACCAAAAAGCCCTCCTTGAGGCACCCAAACTCAGAAAGCCTTCTTAAGGCAAAACAAAACCAAAAAGCCCTCCTTGAGGCACCCAAACTCAAAAAGCCTTCTTAAGGCAAAACAAAACTGAAAAGCCCTCCTTGAGGCACCCAAACTCAGAAAGCCTTCTTAAGGCAAAACAAAACCAAAAAGCCCTCCTTGAGGCACCCTAAACCGAAAAGCCCTTCTTAAGCAAAACAAAACCAAAAAGCCCTCCTTGATATACCCAAACCCAGAAAGCCTTTCTTAAGGCAAAATAAAACTAGAAAGCCTTCCTTAAGGTGAAATCAAACCAGAAAGCCCTCCTTCAGGCAAAATCAAACTAGAAAGCCCTCCTTGAGGCGAAATCAAGCTTATCCAAACTTATCGAAAGCACCAACCACCAAGAAATTCAAATGACCTTCACTATCCAACTTATTGTGAAACTCTGGGCCTTTCCTTGGTTGTAGTGCATGTATAATCTTGTTTGCATGATATTCCTGTGCACATAACATTACGCATGCATTGTTCATCCAAAAAGGCATATTAAGCACACATGACATGCACGAATTTGAATGCAGCAGGAAAACCAAAAGGTGGCTGTGGCTTTGATTTAGTTCCTTCAAAAAAAAAGGAACCTCAATGCTGCTCCATATCGCATTCTACATCATCTCATCATCAGAAGGGTGACAGAGCAGAGAGAGAATTTGAATACAAGTCTACTACAAATGAGCTCAACAATGGTTACCCAAGAAATTGACTATTAAAGCTGAATAAAAAAAAAGATTGAAGCTAATCTTGGTGGGAAAAACAAGCCTAATGATCAGAAACCTACCAAATCAGTTTCAAAGACATGATCTGCTGCAAATTCTGGACAAGCATTGTCTGGAGAAAAACAAGAATAAGTCCAAAGGGAAGTCTGCTTATGATTTCCTCTATTCGCCTATGGATTTCAAGACTGGAGGAAATGTTGGTTATGCATTTGTGAACTTCACCAACAGTGTTGGGACAACTCGGCTTTACAAAGCTTACAGCAATCATGAAGGGGACGATGCCATCAACAGGAAAGCTTACAAAGTCTGTTGTGCTCACATTCCAAAGGAAAGTTGCACTTACCAACCATTTCAAGTATTCAGTCTTCGGAAACCTTGCTTAAACTGAAATCTGGGGTGAATTAGAAACATGAATACAGAATCAGACCACAGGAGAATCCAGTGGTTACTTGAATTCATCTCAGGTTGTCTATCCATAATGGCAACTCTATCCAGTGACCGGGCAGTCATAAAAAAAAAAACTCCAATGTGGAAAACCGAAAGGACATGTTGGTAGCTTGAAGGGGCATCAATCAAAACCAGAGCCATACTTTGGATTTTCCTAATGCATCTACATTCATTATGTCATAGATGTTTTATATTCAATTTTGATGTTCAATATGCATTCCTCATGTCATTGCATGTCAATGGCCACATACGGGTGACAGCATGCAGCGAACCATGTCCGATTCAATGTTTCATACCCCAAACACAAACCCTTAATGCTAGGGGCAGGTAAAAAGCCAAACCACTGAATGTCATCAGCAGCAACGTCCTCACGACTTCTGATGAGCATTGTCAAGGTGTACTTTCCAATCTCGAAACGGATCAATACAAAGAGATCAATTCGGCTGGGACGCTCGTGCAAAACTCTTGGACCATTCAAAAAAAAATAAAAAAAATAAAAAATCACAAAGAGAAAATTTCTGACACAGAAAACCGAGAGGACGTGTTGGTAACAAGAAGAGGGTGATGTTTAAAGCTGAAGTCACTGTTAATTTCCCTATTATACTCATTATGATGTCGTCGTAATGATATTATGCACGTTTGACATTCTGCTTAGATGTTCATATCGCATACATCGTGCCATTACACATAAACATCCATTAATAGGTCATTGCATCCAATTCCCATAATAATAAAAATGAAGTCCATGTTGTGTATAGAAAATCACAAAAAAAAAGGTGTAGTACGGAGCACTCTATCTAGCTCTCATCCTGTCCCTCACCCACCTCCTTCTCCTCGGACTCACTCTGATACGAAGCCCTATAAGCGTCAAAGTCCTCCTGCACCCGAGTCAAATCAGCCTACATCCGGGCCATGTGAACCCACACCCGGGTCAACTCGTGGGTCGCAGCCAAAGCTTGAGCCTCAGAAGCAGCTGCTTGTCTGGCCTGATCCTAGAGCATCTGCACTCGAATCTGCAAAATAACAACATAAGTTAACATGCATACATACATTCATATTCATCCATGCATTGCATAAATCATGTAATGATATAAGGATTGTAGAATGCTTACCGCCCAACTGGTGTTCTCCTGGACCAGATGAGCCTCCAAGCCCAAAGCGACCTGAGAAGTAGTTGCCGCAACATTGGCGGAACGTACGGGATGACTCCTATCCTGAACAAGGCCATGCCCACCAGCAGTAGCAATCTCAGCACTTTCATATGTTGGGCTAGTCCGCTGAGCAGAACTGGATCCCCTACGTCTCTTGACCTGCAAACGGAAGAGCAAACAAAAAAAAAAGAGAAAAAAGGAAAGGGGAAAGACAATACCAGAAGGCCAAAACAGAAACCAAAGATCTCCTGCTGCCACCCTCTGGCGCACAGGTCAAGTTCGTGGATTCTGCTCCGATGCAGCTCGAGCCCAATCCAAAAAAGGAAAGGCAGCCAGGTCCGCTAGAGTGGGGAGCAAAGTCAGATTACAAGTGCTCTGTTCGGTGGGAAAAAGTGTGCATGATAACAAGACAAACACATAAGCCCGAGCACACCGCTCCAAGTCCTCCTCAGACAGGTCTGGGTGAGCAGCCCAATAAGCCTCCACCCTGGAGCATAGGATCTTCCCCTTCTCAAGGGTGCAGCCGATCAACCTGCCTATATAATCATCCTTCGACTGATGGTGAGTAAAATAGCAGATGAAGCTGATCGGGGGTCCGCCGAACCAGAACCCAGTGATAGCAACGAAATCTGAAGGAGTAACGGCGAACTCCTTGATGGGCAAATGAAATGTGTGGGAGATGCAAGCCCACCTCTCACACAAAGCCGTCAACACAGCATGGGTAGTAGGCTACATGCTCATCGACAATGACATATTAAAGGTCTCTGGACCCTGAATCCTAACCCGATCTCTCACAGACTCGGGGAGGCGGCCCCGCCAGACCCCGGGCGGAGAGAGATTTATGCTGCCAGAAATTCCTTGGTCCTACACAATGAGGAAAGCCAACAAGTTAGCCGTTAATCTTTCTAACAATGGTCCGCCTCATCCAAGGGGCACGAAACCCGAGAAACCTCAAAAAACTCACTGTAAGTACAATTTCACCAAATTTCATTTTTGACATATCCTGTATGCCAAGTCACACTAGTCTGCCACACACAGACACACACAAGCACGTACCTTTTACCAAATCTCAGTCCCCCCGCGACTATAAAACGGAACTAGGTTTTTTGGGTCAGCCCGTTGCGTGCGCCAGGTCGCACATGGCTGTCACACACTCACATTCACACATTTCACAAATCTCAGTCCCACATGACTATAAAAGGTGACCCGAAACGCATCTTCTCGTATTTATTCTTGATCGAATGGGTAAAAATTTTTGTTTCAAAATTATCGATCAAGGAATAAATACGTTCACTAAGCACACATTGCATGCTTTCTTTTGGCTCTGTATGGCAAATCATACACAACCATTTGACTCCAAAAGTCATTTTATCTTGCGTCATCCTTACGCAAAAATCATCGTGAGGAACCGCTCGACGCCAAAAGTCGTTTTATATTTCTCTGTATCATATTCGTGCGTCATCCTTGCGCGAAAATCATCGTAAGGAACCCCTCGACTTCAAAAGTCATTTTATATTTCTCTATATCATCTTCGTGTGTCATCCTTGCGCTAAAATCGTCGTAAGGAACTGCTCGACTCCAAAAGTCGTATTCTTCTCTATATCATCTCCGTGCGTCATCCTGGCGCGAAAATCGTCATAAGGAACCGCCCGACTCCAAAAGTCATATTCTTCTTTGTATTATCTTGGCGTCATCCTTACGTGAAAATCGTCGTAAGGAACCTTCTAACTCCAAAATTCGTATTCTTTTCTGTATCATCTTCTTGCCGTCATCCTTACATTAAAATCGTCGTAAGAAACCGCCTGACTCCAAAAGTCGTATTTTTCTCCACACACGAGTCACACGCTTGGATATCATCTCGAATTTCATGTTCTTTGTCGTGTACCTAAATCCGTTTCAAAAATCAGACTTTAGCTACACAAGGGGCAGCCTGTGAACACGAAATTTTATCGTCCAAAAAAAATTGAAAAAAAAATCGAAAAAAAATTTAAAAAAAAATCGAAAAAAAAATTACAGTGGTACGACTGTAACAAAAAATTACAGTCATACGACTGTATTATCCGGGCAGGTGAGCCAACCCATACCTCAAAAGCTGAAAGAGCAGAGAAATAAAAAGGAGAAAAAGAAGGAAAGAAAAAAAAAGGGAGAAGAGAGGAGGAAGAAAAAATCAAAAAGAAAAGGAGGAACTCCTCATCAAAATCTCTCAGCATTTGGAAATCTCTGGACCCAAATCTCAAACCCTAACTCAAGGAGAAAAGTCCGGATTTTAGTGGATTGGAACGACGCCGGGGGTCAATCCTATGGTGGACGCACGCCACAGAGGTAAATACCCCTTTTCCCTTCTCTTTTACAAGCTTTCTGGGTGATTGGTGTGCTTTTTCTGTATTTTTATCCGTTTTTCTGCATTTTTGTTTCTGGTTATCAAGAACAGTCATACGACTGTTCTTGAGTTGATGAACACTCGTACGACTGTAGTTACAATCATACGACTGTAGTTGATTTCCAGGAGATTTTCTTTCCAGCTTGTTTTAAATAAGATTTTGGTGAAATCTTAAATTTTCAGCATTTACAGTCGTACGACTGTAGTTGAGTTTGCACGACTGTAATTTACAGTCGTACCACTGTAGTTCCCAGAATCAGAATTTCGCCTTTAAAACCCAAAAATTTCTTAAAAAATCCATAAAAAATCATAAAAAAATTCCCAAAAATTCCCAAAAAATTAGAAAACCCCATAAATCATCAAAATGAATTTTGTTGTGTGCATCACGACCCTAGATTCAATTTTCAGTAAAATTGCATTTAGAACAATTCCACGATGGAGACCCGGTTCTCCCGAAAACCGACCCACTTTGCATGCTAAGTTAAAATAAACCGGAAAAATGTTTTCAAAAAAAATGATTTTCTCACAAAACCAAAAATACAGAGACGTTTCAAAATGGTTTTCCAGGTCTAACCGGGCCGGCCGATCGGGCCAACCTGGTTACCCCCAATTGCATGACCCCAAATCCTAGTTCCTAATTCTGTCTACTTGAGTCCTACTTATGGTGTGCCATATAAATTATGCTAACCTCTGTTTTGCAGCTTTTATTTTATGTTAATTTTCTATTTTATTTGTATTTCAATAGAATTAAATCGTGTATTTAGGCGGTTGTAATTTTTTTTAGATTCTCGTGTACTCTAGGTGATTGTATCAGTGAGGCGAGAGTTTTATTTTCCTTTCAATTGGGTTGTAAGCTCTTAAATATTTATTCTTTTTACTTTTTATGTTGTATTATTATTCCGTATGCCCGCTGCGTTTATTATTTAATGAAAATCAATCTTTAGTAATTTAAAGTGTCGTAAATAGAACATTGGCAATAATATTTAAATTAGACACGAAATAAGGGACTTGTCCGAACCTAGATCTCTGAAAAGTGTGGCAGTTCCCGCTTTGGTTCAGCTACACTGTAATTTCCCGGTTGAGCTGAGCCGGGTGGCGACTCCTATACTCTTTATCGAGATTTAGGTCTCGATTCTTTTCCGAAATAATCCGCTTTTCCAAAAAACGAATTTCCAAATAAAAAACCCCACGCGAGGGAGGGCCCAGCCCGAAATCGAGGCACCCCTTCCGAAAGGGAGTCCTGCGTCACGTCGAAAACGCGTCGTCCGCTCACATGTACGACTGTAATTTTTAAGTTACAGTCGCACGACTGTAAAGACACTCATACGACCTTTTTTTTTTAAGAGGAGTAAAATTCCGGCGCTTACAGCTGCCCCTCGCGTTATCAAATTCACCACCTGATCTTAGTCTAGGATAGTTGATGTGAATTTGAGAAACGCGACTCAAAGCGCAGCAGACACAGGAAAGAACCCACCGTTGAAAATACCCGATATCGGGTCTAGGTTACCCGAGGCAAAGCTAGGGAAGAAATAAGCTGATGTCGGGTCTAGGTTACCCGAGGCAAAGATGAGGAAGAAATAAGCTGATGTGGGGTCTAGGTTACCCGAGGCAAAGCTGAGGAAGAAATAAGCTAATATCGGGTCTAGGTTACCCGAAGCAAAGGAAGGTGGATTGATGGATTAGCCGATACCGGATCTATATTACCCGAGGCAAAGCTGAGGAAGAAATAAGCCGATACGGGTCTAGGTTACCCGAGGCAAAGCTGAGGAAGAAATAAGCCGATACGGGTCTAGGTTACCCGAGGCAAAGGAAGATGGAATTTTGATGATTTGAAATCTTACTAGAATTGGATGAACTTGAAATAATAAAAGGTTCAAGGATTTGCAATCATGCTTGAACGAAGAAAGGGGTTCAAGGATTTGTGACCATGCTTGAACGTAATGGAGTTCAAGGGTTCGAAATCTGGCTTAAATGAAGAAAGGTAGCTTTAGGGATGATAATGGCTCGAGGATGAGTATTTATCCCTTGATCGATGATTTTGGAAACAAAAATTTTTGCCCCTTTGATCAAAGATACATACGGCTTGATTGTTCTACCCCTTGGAGACTTGATATGTTGAGATTTGGATTTGTGCTGACGCTTAAGGTCCAATGGATGCCCCGGCGTTGTGCCATCTCTACTTTGAGAGCAATCCTGGTTCGGAACAGCCCGATGATAATGACGGGTACCTGTGCTTGGGTTGGTTGTGATGTATGCATGTATATTTTGGATGCACACATATGTTTCGATGTGTGCATGCTCAAATGGACTTTAGAAAATGCATTTCGTGCCATTTGCTCAATCTTGGCATTCCCGGTTCTTGCTGGGGAAGATATGTTATGCGATTGATCATCCATAGTTGGAGAAGCAACATTTTGGGTGCAATGTAATTCTTGCAATCCTGCCAGGGATAAGTGATGGCTAATAAGGAAGTACGATGACTGTTGGAGAGAAAGTGATGCTGTTATTGGCAACAATGTCGTTGAGAAATGATATAAAGGATCTTGTTGGAGATTGATGAAATGTTCCTGCTGGGGGAATGACGGAGAGGTTTTGCCTTCTTTGCCCCTAAGCTCCATGGATTTGGAAGTGCAATAAATTTTGCCTGAGCCGCCCGAAGTGGGTTTTTGACTCAGCGAGCCGCTCTAACTTTTGCCTAAGGCGCCTTTTCGATTTTCACCTTAGCGAGCTTTTCATATGCCCTAAATTTTGCCTAAACCGCCCAATATGGGTTTTCAGCTTAGCGGGCTGCTCTAATTTTTGCCTGAGGCGCCTTTTTGGTTTTCACCTCAGCGAGCTCTCTTTTTTTTTTTAGGAAAAGACTTCTAATTTAGTACAGGTCAACGATAACTGGGAATTAATTGAAGCATCACCATGCCCACTTGCTCAGCTGCCCCTCTGATGATGAGACAATTGCAAAAAGCCTTGTAGGACTTGGTTGTTCCATCACTGTTGCTGAAGCTCACAGGCGTATAGCCATATATGATGCATGATATGAATTCAATTTCAGGCAAACTTGAGATATTTAAATGAACAAGGTAAGGCATTCATTCATTCATTAATAATGTTTTAGCATAATGCACATTATATATGAAATGAAATTAAGGACAAGATGAGTATGGTATCCGTCTTGACCGAACCCACGACTGCCACCAACTGGTCCTTACGGATTTTCCTGCCAGTGGTGCTCACCTTACTGTCCTAATTTTTGCTTGGATTGCTTTCGTGATTTTCAATCCATCGAACTCCTTTCTTTTTTTTTCGAAACCTGAGCCTATCCCGATTGAAGGGGTTGACGACTTGGTCTCTGTCTTTCTCGGTAGGACCGCTTTGATCCTGCAGGTTGATTGCTGCGCTGTTTCCTTAACGTTATTCTTGCATTAATTCAGTGTATTTGCGAGGCAAATGGTAGCATGCTAACTTAGCCTTTGCAGATAGATGCCATATTTGGCAACACCTTTTTGATGTGCTTGTTAGCTGCTTGTACCATCCTGCTGGATTATGGGTGGTGCGGAGGTGATGCATGATGCCTTCTCCTTTATTCTGGAATGATTGTACTGTTGCCCCAGAACTTACATTCTATTATCAGGGATGATATGGTGCGAAACATCATATGATACAGATGCATTCTTATTTCGGAACTTAGCACCCTTTTTTTTTGCTGTGGAACTTCCGCTTGGCTGGACTTGTCTTCCGAATTCTTTGTAATGCTGCATCCTGCGATCCTTTGTCGATCTCTAGGTGTGTCGTCATAGGACTAGGCAAAGGTCTTCATATGCTTTTAGGCATTTTGCAATTTTTCTTTCTCTTATCAGTCGTGAGGTTTTTCAGGATGAATACCATTTTGGATGCTCATCTGTCCTTAGATTCATTTCATGTGATGATGTGTCATGTATGCTAAAGACATTAAATGAATGTTTGTATGCATGCACAATGTTCCGTCCATGAAAATATCACACAAATAATTAAAATCAAATTACATTACACTAAACGCCTTATGGGCTGCATTGTTCACAAAATAAGATAAAGAACAAAACAGATACATCAAAATAATTCACATCCTCCACATACGGAGGGTCTTCTTTTGCTGTTGCATCATCAACTTCGATAGCTAATCAAAGCTGGGCAAAAGATTGCTCTGGACATTGGGCTTCAAGGGTGGCTCCACCATTTTCCCGTCAGCGATCAATTGTCGAATGGCCTTCAGCAGTTGCTTGCAGTCGTTTGTGTAGTGCCCCACTGTCACATGATAGGAACAAAACTTGCCTTTGTCTGTCTCAATCGGGTTCTCGAACGGCTTCAGAGAACTCAAGACACCGCCGTTCCTACATTTGGCAAATAATTAGCTCAACGAAATAGCCCATGGGGATATGCCCTTTCCATCACCCTCGAAGAGTGGACTCCTGGTTTGTCGTGGAACAAGGTCAATATTCGCTTTGAGGGGGGCCTTCAATTCTGCTTCACCAGTCAGCCATCTTATTACTCCTTCGAGCTCTGTCACTCATGCCTCCAATTCAGAACACCTAGCCGTTAGCTTTTCTACCTTGTCACAATCATCTCCTAGCATCTCCTTTAACATTGTCGCCGCTTCATCCCTGACCGCCTTTCGGAATCGTGATGAAGCAACATAATCATCCACGACATCTGTTATGGTGGTGAAGTTCATTGGGCCAGCCATTCTCAAGACTCCTTCCTTTTCTCCCCTGATAAGAACATTTGTTAGCACTGACTGGGGCATGCGTAAAGAGGATACCAAGTCAAGAGATGATATGGGCATGAGTGCATGATGTGATGCATGCATGCATGAATGATGACGTCATGTGATGCCATGTCATGTTATGCAATTCTAAGCTAGTCAAGTGCACACAAAGCCAAGAATGGAAACGTGCAAAATGCAATGAATGTTGTTGATGAAACTATATGCTGAGGGAGAGCGTGGCGTATAAATATACACCACATGGATAAAATGACAAGCAGGGTGTCCACGGATTGAAGCAAGATGATACTTGCGAAGCGCTTACGTGTAGAGCGTATCTTACATGGGAGAAGAGTTAATATTTGAAGCGGTATGTGTAGAGCGGATCTTACACTGGGAAGAGACGTAATGTTTAGAGTGATACGTGTAGAGCATGTCTTACACGGGAAGAAATTTGGTATTTGGAGCGGTACGTGTAGAGCTTGTCTTACACGGGGAGGATATATAGAGTTTGATACGGTACGTGCAGAGCTTGTCTTGCACGGGAAAAGATTTGGAGCGATACGTGTAGAGCTTGTCTTACACGGGGAGGATGGGTAGAGTTTAATGCGGTACGTGCAGAGCTTGTCTTGCACAGGAAGATTTGGAGTGGTATGTGTAGAGCTTGTCTTACACGGGGAGGAGGTTTAGTGTTTGATGTGGTACGTGTAGAGCGTATCTTACACGGGAGAGGTTTGGTATTTAGAGAGGTACGTGTAGAGCGGATCTTACACGGGGAGGAGGTTTAGTGTTTGATGCGGTACATGCAGAGCTTGTCTTGCACGGGAAGATATTTGAAGCGATACGTGTAGAGCTTGTCTTACACGGAGAGGAAGTGTAGAGTTTGATGCGGTACGTGCAGAGCTTGTCTTTCACGGGAAGGATTTGGAGAGGTACGTGTAAAGCTTGTCTTACACGGGATGGAAGTGTAGAGTTTGATGCGGTACGTGCAGAGCTTATCTTGCACGGGAAGGATTTGGAGCGGTGCGTGTAGAGCTTGTCTTACACGGGGTGGAAGTGTAGAGTTTGATGCGGTACGTGCGGAGCTTGTCTTGCAGGGGAAGGATTTGGAGCGGTACGTGTAGAGCTTGTCTTACACGGGGTGGAAGTGTAGAGTTTGATGCAGTACGTGCAGAGCTTATCTTGCACGGGAAGGATTTGGTATTTGGGTGTGCGGGACACAAGGATAAGGTTTCTAATGATTATAGAAGACCTAAGGGGCTTGATGAAGTTTCTAGCGTTTTTGGAACACTTAAATGACTTAGAGTATGCTGTAAAGTCTTTGGTGCTTGTGAAATGCTTGAACGTAGTGGAGTGCTTGAATGTTTGACGGATGAATGAGATATACATCGTGAGGTAATGAGGATGATTCCCTTGTTTTTATTCTTCTTTTTTTTTTTTACTTTGGACATTCCAAGAACACCCAATGCTATGCAAAAAAGTTACGTGTGGACCGCCACACGCATAAAAGTTCGGTGCTTTTGGGGCACCTAATGAATTTCGTGAAATAGTTGCGTGTGTACTGACACACGGATGGAGTTTCGACATCTTAAAGATCTATGAGATGATATGAAATGGTCACATAGGACCGGCCCATGGACAGAGTTCTGATGCTTTTGAGCATATGAAATGAAATGATGTTGTAAGAGAGTCATGTGCCATATGAGACACAGACAGGAGTTTGGCGTTTGGGAACACCTTGCATGATCTGGGATGTTATGAGATGACCCTATATACGTACTAACCTGGCACCTGGTGGGTGCCTTGAATGATATAGTGATGTCATGAAGTAACACGATGTGGATCACGGTGTTGTATAATATTTATGATGGATGGATATGATGTCATGAAATGCATCGTGTGGATTGTCACACGGAAATATACCTAGGACCATTGTGGTCTCTATTGAATGAAATGATTTGGTGGAATGGCCGAATGCAATCCGGTGCATTGGCAGAACACGGGTATTTTGGGATACCCGATATATGATGGAATGATATGATCATGGTGGGCATCCTTGGAATGCCCCTACTTTAATTTAGGTGATATGTCGTGAATGCTTATGACACACAAAATGCAAATGGCTGCACAAAAACGTGGTTAGAATGCGTGACATACATAATGATGTTATGTATGCTATGTGAAAAAATGTTAATCACACAAATATAATGTTATAGCTGAAAAAGAAATGGTTAGTATGAATGGCAAGCGAATGGTTTAATGTTTTCACACGAAAATAAAATACACGTGGCTGCATAAAAATGTGGGTTAATATGGCACACGAAAGCTATGTATGTTTGATGCTTTGTGAAAAGTCAGAAAAACAGAAAACAACATGGAACAAACGTCAGCACACGCAAAATATGTGCTCCCTTCCAACCTTATTTCTCCTTTTGATTGGTCTCGTAATTCTTCCTAGGTGTTGGGTCTCTTTGGCATCAACCGGGGATACCAAAGGAGCACACTCAATGTTCATTTTTAAGTTAAGTTTTGGTAGTCCTAAGGGAAATTGCTAAGCCATTGCATGTGGGCCAAAGTCAAAACCAAGGGTCGTACAGTTTCCCATAGCAAATAAACACTTCCCCACAGTAGAACACGATGTAAGGTCATGTGGGGCTATGAGTGGTTTACCCCGTCGGGTGTCTCCAATCCTGGCGGTAGAGGTAGGCCACCTTCTTGGGTAAACCAGGGTGAAAACAGTGTATTTGAAGGGTTGAGAAGAAGAAAATGTCATAATATGCAATGTGCAAATAAATATGGTAATATGAATTAGTGAAGTGACTACAAGCGAGGTCTTATTTCGGTAGTTGCCTAAGTTCCTTAAGTTTTTAAGAAAAACATTTTTAAGAAACATATCTTCCCCAGCAGAGTCGCCACTGTAAGCGGACGACCTTAAAGCTGAACGCGGCGAAGCGAACCGGGGAAAAAAGAAAAGAGTTTGGAATTGATTGAGATTTGTGAATTTTATGGAAAACGGGTTTTGTTTATGTTGAGTTAGGAAAACTTTTGATTTAATTTGGAAATCATTTCGTAGAAAACATTTTCCAGTTTTTTAACTTAAAGACCTCGAAACTTAAATTCTGAGATCAGTGACAGAGTCGCCACCCGGATCAGCTCATCCGGGAATTCAGGTACAAGTCCCTACCGAGGGCAGGCTACTGTACCTAATCCAGAGATTTAGGGTTCGGGCAAATAACTTACTTGACCTCTAGCTTGCTTTCACTTTACAGTTTATATTACCATATTTAATTTGCTTTATTATCTTTCTATAACTCCAATTAGTTTATTTTAATTATCCGATGCTAAAGCAAAATGCAAGAAATATATTACGAGAAATAAAGTTATACATTCAAAATATACAAAAGAATAATAAAGGCCTATTATACAACCCAATCGAATAAAAATGGAAAACTCTCGCCTCACTTTTACAATCGCCTAATATACACGATTTATCTAGAAATATTACAATCGCCTAGGATACACGTATTAATCTATTAAATACATCAAAAATAAAAATAAAAGAAATTAAAACCTGCAAAACAGAAGGTTAGCACAATTTACGGCACGCCACAAGTTGGACTCAAACATGACAGAATAAGGAGCTTAGGATTGGGGGCATGCATTTAGGGGATAACCGGGTTGGCTCGGCTAGCTGTCCCGGTTAGACCTGGAAAACATTTTGAAACGTCCCTGTATTTTTGGTTTTGTGAGAAAATCATTTTGAAAACAATTTTTTCGGTTTGATTTAACTTTAACATGTGAGGTGGGTCGGTTTTCGGGAGAACTGGGTCTCCGTCGTGGCATTGTTCTAAATGCAATTTAACTGAAAATTGAATCTAGGGTCGTGAATGCACACAACAAAATTCATTTTGATAATTGTTGGGGTTTTTTGAATTTTTAGGGATTTTTGGAAATTTTTGGGTTAAAAGGGAAATTTTGGTTCTGGAAAGGGCGTTACAGTCGCACGACCGCAACTACAGTCGTACGACTGTAAATTACGGTCGTGCGACTGTAAACACTCCAGACTCAGGATTTCGCCAAAATTTTATTTGAATCGAAATGAAAGAAAAACAACTTGGAAATCAAGAACACCCGTACGACTGTTCATAAAATCCAAGAACAGTCGTGCGACTGTTCTTGATTCCCAGAAGCAGAAATGCAGAAGTAAGGCAAAAATGCACAAAAATCACATCCGGCACCCAGAAAGCAAGAAAAAGAGAAAGGAAAAGGAGTGCCTATCTTTTTAGAAGCTTATCCAAGTCGAATTGACCCCTGGCGTCGCTCCAGACTTTATAATGAGAAAAAACTTACTGCTTAAGGCGTTCACTGTGTATCAATTATAACCTGCAGTAACCGGAACAAAGTGTTCAGCGAAAAGTTAAAAATAGAAAAAGGGATTTCTTTGTTTGTAAGAAGCACTTTTAGAGAAAGCTTGGTCTTCAGATATCAAAACACAAGCAGGTCCTTACGTGTTTACTATAGGTTCCAATTTCATCATTGTAAAATCCTGGAAGAGTCATGTTCCACTTCTTTCTGCATTTAATTACAAGAACATCAGAAGAAGTGTCCCCACTTTAAAAAAAAAAAAAGCTGGAACACCATTTTTTCTATGTCGGACATGTGTCTGACACTGCCCCGTGTCCCCGGAGTGTCCTGTTGGATATGCCCTAGTCCCGAGGCATTGGTCCTTGTATTTGTAATATACATTTATTGGATTCATGTATCATACTTATTTGTGTTATTAATGAAGGCATTAATTCATTTTTTATATCTATCTTGTGCAATATATTAAATGAAGTATCCAATGGACATATCCATATCCATGATGAACAGTGTCATACACTTGGCAGTAAGACCATGGATAGGGTAAACGATATGACCATGAATAGATCCGTAGTCTGTTCCAGTCATGGGAATGAATGGAACAAGAGACTATCATTAACCTGGTTATATGGCGGTGTCTTACCGGTCATTGGACATGGAATGTCAACCAAGTTAATGGGTACGTGCATAAGGGGCATGGTACTGGATAGATCCACTAAACGAGAAATCCACATGGTATAGTATCACAAGTGATTCTGGTGTAGTACTTGTATGGATCATTTGACCTGACCATATGATAGTGTTGCATGTGAGGTCGCATACTTAGGGGTACGCCTAAAGGGCCTGTAATAGGGTGCCAAGTATGGGTGCTTTCGGGTATGTCACTTAGCATGGTAATGCTATGGATATGCAGAAGGGATTTGTCACTTAGTAGTCCACTGGGAAGATATCACTGGCCTCTTGGTGAATGCGACTGATAAGAGTGTGGCCACACCCGAACAAGTGGGAACTTGTTTGTGAGCCTAGTGCATTCGGGATCAAGTTAATATCTGGACACAAAAGAGGGTAATCAATCCATGCCTCTGTGTCGGACACCGATATCAATGACATGGGATGTACAAGTTTAAACTACAGGGTTATGATAACAGTTAGACTGCTATCTCCATCTTAATTAGGGGCTACAGTGGCTTGCTAGAGCCCAACTGCAGTCTGTGGGCCAAAGGCCCACTGCCAACATAAAGATGGGCCCACGAGATCGTACACATTGAGCGACTGAACACCGACTTAAGGAATCACATGTATGCTTGGAGTATACACTCTGGAGAGATAGGTATATATATATTAATTATATTATAAAGATCAATTGGATTGATCCTAATAATAAAATTAATATATTTAATTGGCTCTTCATAATTAATTGGATTAATTATGAGATTATTTCCTAGGTGGAAATATTCATATGTATAGGTTTACATATGATTTATTTTGTGAAGATCCAATTTTAATTTGATGGATTAAATTAATTGGTCAAACTAATTTTAATTTAAATGTAAATAATATATTACTTGGTGTAATATATTAAAAACATGGGTATATTAAAGTTGAGCTTGAAATTAATTTAAACCAGATTAATTAAAATAAGATTGGGCCTGAATTAAGAGAAGGAAGCCCACACAAAATGAATGAGCCAAGCTGGGCCTTAATTCCATAAGGGAATTCGGCCAACCTAGGTTTTAATCCTAGGAGAATTTCGGCCAATTGAACGGGAACACACAATAGCCGATATTCTCAAGCCCCTTCTCTCCATAGTTTGTGTTTTTCCAACGCTGGCACGGGTGGTGTTCGTTTGGCGTTCGTGTACGTGAACGAGGAGGGATTCTATATTGATTCCTGCAGTCCGCATCCGTCTCTGAAAGAGATATTCTAGGTAAGAGAATTATCTCTTTCTATGAAATTTTTGATTTTACAATTTCCATTTCAATTGCTCCTGGGCACGGATTTGAGGAAATCATCGCTTTTATCGGGTGATTTCCCGTGAAAAATCCCAACATGTCCAACACGGATACATTGACCTCCTAGAAGTGTCGGTGCTTCATAGACATAGAATGATATCTACTGGATTTATAAGTGATTGTAGAAATTTAAAACTTTAAAGTTAAACTTCCACTTATAAGTTGGAGTGAATTTGATAGGTGAAGCTAATAGTTTATGTTCAGCAATACAAAGTTGAACTTACTCTATTCCAAAGAATTAAACAAATCTAACTCGCAAATATATTAGTTCTTACATTTAAAATTCAAAAAAAAAAAAAAAAGAGAGAAAAAAAAAAGAAAGAAAACCAAAACCTGGAACTTAATGCATACCATCATTTTGGATTAATAGATGAAAATTTATTTCAAACGAACAGTCAAGGGAAAGAAATTCACTCACAAAAAAAAAAGTGTTTACCAAAGTATAATTTAGGGTCTCAACTAGAATACATCAAAACACAATAGACTGAAAGACTTAGATTCTTTTATCAAGTGATTCCCCCACCACGACTAGTATAGAATAGATCTATTAATACACCGGGCTACCTATATAACAACAACAAACAACATGCCTTTTGAGAAAAGAACTTTTAACCATCAAAACCAAACATAAAACACACTCTATCATAATAAATAAAGATAAATGGGCTTACTAGCTATATTACTAACTTGTATAATCACCAATACTCGCAATAGGAAAAGCTACAAATACAAACATATAAAACGTGAACTTCATTGAACAATAATCTAAAAATGTAGAAATATTACAAGTATTAACTTGAGATCTATTCATAATTATTAAAGATGAAGAAGAAGTTGCAAGCTAAAAACTAAATACGTTAATTCATGAACATAACAAATACAATTAGACTTGCAATTCATAGATACCGATCCAAACTTATCAGGTAAAGGAAAAAAAAAAGCTTCCTAATAAGCGAAATCAATGGATTCATAAAAATCTAGAAACTGAAATAACTTAAGTAACAATTTCAGTAGAATTTTAGCTATTTAAAGACAATAACTTGCTTAAACAATAATTTGAATGTAATTTAACATATCGAAAACAATCAAATGCTTGTAAATATGCATTTGATACTAGATCAGCTAATAACAAATTTAGAAACAAAGAAACTATAAGTTAACCAAGGAAAAAGCCCAAATTGAATGTAATAAGACCGAATAACAACTTTCTTCAGATTCCCAAGACGAATGCTGTAATTTCCAATGTAAACTATACAACAACTGGTTTACACTTTTATGTCTCTCGAAAAATATAAAAAGAGAAAGATGAAAAGTATTTTAAACTTCTAGATACCAGAAAGAAGAAAAGTTAGGATTTTGAAAGTGGGAATTACAACAAAAATTTGGGACATAGTAATCAAATTTCTTTCAAGGGTTTAAG
The DNA here is from genome assembly GCA_039660915.1 of Euphorbia tirucalli. Taxonomy (NCBI): domain Eukaryota; kingdom Viridiplantae; phylum Streptophyta; class Magnoliopsida; order Malpighiales; family Euphorbiaceae; genus Euphorbia; species Euphorbia tirucalli. The sequence continues at coordinate 13,799,660 of CM077636.1, read as the reverse complement.
GAGGCTTTTCCAAAAGTACATTCCTTTCAATTTCAACAACTCAAAGACCCTTAATAATGCAGACTCTAAAACGCAATTACACAAAAAAAAAATCAACCTAATTAATTTATCCAAATCTAGGCATGAAATCTCCAACGGTTCACAAGCCATATACAGAGACCTACAGCTAGCAATTTGCAATCAATGTGATTCGACAAATAGAGAAAATTAGATGGAACATATTTTAAACCTCACCGTCAAGAAGGAAACCAACAGTACAAACTCCGCCACCATCAGCTTATCATTCAACTCAGTTCCTTCGTCCAAGTAAACACCACTAGAAACTCCCTCAACTCGCCACCAGAAACTCCCACAACTCGTCGAATTTTGACTAAAATAACAGATATAGGGATCGTAAGTTGAAACAGGACAATGATAAACACAGGAGAGACGGAGGAAGTAGAAGGGCGCAGAACGTGAAGATGAAGAGTAATTAACTGTGTTCAATTCCAAATCAAAATCCATCGCTACAAGGGGTAGCAGGTTACAATTACTAAAAAAAATTGATGGATCAGATTTAGTGTGTTTTTGAATCCACCGTGGTTATTACAACGTATACTTACTTTGTTTCAAGGGGAAGTGAGGATAGCTGGCACCTGTATAGTAAATGTATATTGATTTCTCATTTTAATGGTCCATATAAATAGAGTACACATAAAATTTCTCTTATAAAATGTAAATAATTATAGACTTCTCGCACATTTAATTGGCCAAATGGATATAAATCGGTTTTTTTCCAATCTAATTTAATCATGAAAACCCAATATTTGTGATTGAGTCTTTTTATTTTAAAATTGTTCAACAAATATATTTATGGACAAAATTATCCTTCCCCATATAAAATCCCCCATTGCGAAATTGGCCTTTCACTTATTAAAGTATATTTTTTTTACTCTTCAAATTATGGTTACATCACAAAAACAGTCATTAAAAAGGTTCCTTGAAAAATTTGATTTAGGATATTTTAAGAGATGAGAGATCGACAAATTATGTTCATAAACATATAGCATATTAGAAATTTCGATAGAAAAAATTATAATAATAAATAGAGGCAGATCATAATATTATAAAATCAAAATATAAGAAGGTGTAAAATATAAATAGCTAAAACACTAAATCTCAAAGAAATTAGAATTTTTTAGATATAAATTATATGTTACTCTGGTTTGGCTAAATAAAATTTGCAAATGAAATGGTGAAAAAAATACTATTTAGTTTTAGGCCTGTAATATGAGTAATCCAAAAATTTTAAAATCACATTTTTGACAGAAAAAAAGAAAAAGTTACAACGTAATTAGAATTTTAACTTACTAATATCACAAATATATACCTTATATTAACAATAAACCAAATGTGCTTTTTTCTAAGAGTGGGATAAAAGTGAAAATTAAAAGAAGTCACAAAAAAATGAAAATAAGAAAAGTTTGGTAGAAAAAGGGAAAATATGTAAAAAAGCTTCTTTTTTTTTTTCCAATTAAATCCTTAATTTTGTAGTTGTTATGGGCCATTTTAACCAGTCTCAAGGACCCATGGAACTCTCTATACCAGAGGCATTTCAGCCTGTAAATATTTTTTGTTATTGCTTTTGGACTTTGGAGAACCAACTTCTTTAATTTCACTTGCCGAATTATCAATTTTTGGTCAACTTCTTTAACTGCTTTTGGTCTAGTTAAATTGATTTTTTTGATTTAATTTAAGTGGTTGAAGTGTCTTGCTAAAATTCTTCAATTTATAGTGGAGCTTGATTCCTCCAAACGTGTTTATATGCTATTAAATCTTTTGGCTTAAAATTTGATTTATTAAGCATTCAATTTTGATAACTGTAGTTTACAAATTAATTCACTAAACGCGAGATAAAAGTTGACAGAAAAATAAAATAAAATAAAATAAGACTAGATAAGTTTCGTTATTCAATGAAATTTGTTGAAAACGAGGAAAATCCAGTCTCAGCTTTATGCAGGTTTTGAGCATTACATATATCATGTGAATAAAGTGAAAATGTGAAATGAGGGACTCGTGTTATTTGGTCGGATCGGAGCTCCAAAGCCAGCTTATGTTTTTTTGGACGAAGTCTACTCTCTCTTTCTCATGTGAATAGTTCCTTTATGCTTATCAATTTTCCTCAATTGAAGCAAAATCTACCAAAAGTAAACTTAAATAATAATGGAGAAGTATTTTGGATGGCTGTGAGATGGATAAGCTTCTCTATGGTCTTTTCAAAAACAAACAAAAATGAGAAAAAAATCTAACAAAACAGCTTGGGAAAATGTTGTTACTATTATTATTGATTTCAAGTTTCAAAAGCAACGAAACACAAATTATAAGGTAAACAATTATATAACTCCTTTAAATCCGGTTAAATAGAACACTGTTTTCCTATTCCCTCCGGTTTTAAATATTAGTCACTTTAGGATTTTTACTTTGGTTTTTTTTACATGCCATATTAGATTACCAATGCATTTTTTGTCATATTTTTTCATATTTACCCTTATTAAAAGTATGAGAGAAGTTCAATATTTAATACAAATAAGTCTTAATAATTAACAAGGAAGAAAATTTTAACATAGAAAATAGAGTTTTAGTACAAAATTATTAAGTATAGATTAGTCATTTTAATAACACCATTAATAATTTATTGGTTTTGATGAATAACCTTAAACGACAAATATTCACAACCGGAGAGAGTATTTTTTTTACATACCTAATTTATAGCTTTTTGTATTTTGTTTCCGTCATCTTCCCTTTATTTATTATTTTGTCCTTTTTTTTTAAAAAAAAAAAAAAAGAAAGAAAAATTCTTAACATGGCATGTATTGTGAACAAAATTAGTCTTACCTGATTGATTGTGTAAAGTTCTCTCCAACAAAATTGCACTTTCATTTATTATGTGACATTTTTTCTACCCTTCTATTATTACATTTGAAAAAAACACACACACACACATTTTTCACTAGGAACTTGAATCCTGCATAATCTTTTTTAAAAATTGAGAGAGAATGCTGATTTTATTCATAAATATATATCATATTAGAAATTTTGGTAGAAAATATATAATAACCAAATAAAAGCAAAAGGAAACCGAGTTTCTGACTGAAAAAGGAAAAAGAAACAAGGTAAATTTAGTTATTTTCGTAACTAAGTCATCTAATTAAATATGTAAGTTAATTATATTTGATTGATCTATAGACTATTGGACTTGACTGTATGAGTAAATACATACATGTGCTTAATTATATGTAATACAACCATTTGACTTTATAAAATTCTATCTACAACACTTATATAATATTTTTTTAGTCTCTTTTTTCAATCTGGGAGTGGGATTATTGTCCAACAACTGAAAATTGGCCAGATGAAGCTGGTATTTACATATGAGTGTGAGTGTTCTCTCATAGTAAGACAACTTCATAGTTCAATCAAATCTTTAATCCATCTTCTCCATATGAAATAAATGTCTCTTAATATTTTTGTATGCACTATCCAGTCGAATCATAATTGGAGCCGAGATAGATATTTAAAAAAGAAGTGAAACTATCTGAGGAAAAGTTTTTCTATTCACCAAAGACTTAATTAAACATGAGAACTCACCTAAGAGATGATGGCTTCACACCATTTGTCTCTTATTGTGTTTTCAATATTTGATCTAAATTATTTTTTATTTTTTTAAGTATTGGCTCCTTATTATTTTTTATAAATCACCTTTTTCGTTTTTCAAGTAAATACTAGTAACATATTGAAGTCTGTCACGATCACCAATAGATTTACCCTCATAAACCTTTCAGAAAAAGAAAATGTTAGGCTTAATTTGAATTTGCGCCCAACAATTTTTAGACAATCTTGTATGTAAATGCTTTTTTTATATATATGTGCAATTGAAAGAGAAATTGTTGGATTTTGAACTAAAACTCCGAATTTCCTTTGCAACCCATTAACGTTCATTTACTATTGAAATGAAACTCGAATGGGTAGTTGAGAATTGGAATCGAATCTGCTTAAAAAGTTTTGATTATTGCGTCAAAGTACTTAAAATATCAAGTAGACCATCTTAATTAATTAACTCATTCAAGAAAATTACTTAATTCGACCAATCTTATATTAACTAAGCCTATAAACAAAAACATTAATATTGCTAAACAAGTTCATTATCTATTCGCGTTGGCGATTTCCTCAAATTTGGCAGCTGCAGGATTTGAGAAGAGTAGTGGAAATTGGGTGATTGGAGAGCAGAGAGTAATTATTTTATTTGTTTTGAACGAGAAATGGGTGTAAATGGACCAATAATTGAGAGCCCCAAATTTAAAGTCGCATCATATTTGCACAATCAATCTATAACCTTTATGGAAAAGTATTGATTGCAGTCACGCAGATTGCAAGCAAAAGCCAAGGGATTGATTCAACCATATATATCTACAGATATGAATCAGATGATATCATGTGTAATACAAGAAAATTGTGGGGTCGACAACATGTGCAAATGCAACCAGTAGGCACCAGCCAGTCAATTGGGTTAAAAAACCTTTTAGGTCCCATCAACTTTTTATCTTTTTGTAACATGATTTATTTACATTTCTTTTTTGCGCCAATATTATTCAAAAAAACATCAAAATGCCGAAAATAGGATTATACAATCTTATTTTGTTAACATGTTAAAAGAATATGATGAAATATGTTTATTTATTAACGGAATATAACGTAACATGTTTATTTTAGAACTTTTTTACATATTATAAACACAAACGAATAAAAATCATATCATAAGAAACGAAAAAGAAAAAGTGAAATAGTATAGGGGGTAAAAAAACTCTTTAAACTGCCAATAATAATGCTTATTATCAGAATTGAGATGAGATGTGTTTGCAAAAAGGTCATCACCCCACATGCCAGCAGGCTGAGCTGAAAGGGGCACCACCATTCAGGCAGGCATATGGTCCCCAACACAAAATAAACCATACCAAACTTCGATATATACAGACAATGTTGACCATCAAGTTCATTAATTTACCCCCTTTTTATTGACTGGCACGTGTTGCTTCTTGATTGTTTTCACAAGATGTTTGTGCCGTGCAGTTTCTACCCAAATGGTATGGGTTAAATGATTGTCCAATCTGCACTTTACTTTCTTGCCTTATGACATTAATTCTGCTTCTACGCAATTATTGGTGGGAATTGACTGAATGCCTGCAAATGCTTGTATCTGTTGTGCAAACGTAAGGCCATAATTAGTTCTGAACCAGACTACTTTCTTTTTACGAAACATAGTTTAATTGGCAGAGCAGTCGATTCCACTTTCAACTAGGTTATTGATGAGTTGACATTACATTAAAAAATTTCGAGCTCGCTTGCAGGAATGAAAAACCTTAACTAATTAAATTCTTAACATAGTTATCTGAATAACAAATTTTGTGACTACAAAAAAATTAATAATAATAATAATAATAAATTTCGATAATTAACGATTTGTCTACGGTTATTGTAATGTAAACTAGTAGGGTATATCAATTTGACATCTAAGTTTTACATGAGTCAACTTTTGAATATTAACACCTTTTATTTTAGTCGAATTTGACTTACAACCATAACTAACTAAGTTTCAAGGTTCAAATTGATACTAAAATTTACTATCAAGTAAATTGATGTTGGAAGCAAAGTTTAAGGACCAAATTTTCCAATTATAATGATGAACATGTTAAGAGATCTTGATGAATTAGGAGTTTGTATCTCCTTGTACAGGATGGTGTAAAAATACTGATGGTTGTTGTCATTAAGCAAAAGGGGAGAATATATATATACTACATCATTATAATTAAAATGATATTTCAGATTTTTAAAATATTTGGGAAGTATATATTTCTTTAGTTATAAAATATAATTTAAATTTTTTGATATATCTTCATATCAACTAGAAGAATATGTACTCTAAAAGTATTCTACAATTTCTCTTAAAAGAAAAGGAAAAAGATTAGTTACTTTTAAATTCATAAATCTTAAATTTATCGTATTATGAAAAAAATCAAAAATTTCAATTTAATTGTGCATTGTCAAAATTTAATTAATTATAAGTCTTGTTAATTATTTGACTATTATTTAATTTTTTTTAGTGTATTTGATTACTCGGGTTCGAGGTTTATCAAACAAGTTTTAGATGAGTTCTAAATTAATCATATTTAAATGTATAATTAATTACTAGGTTCGAGATTTATTAAACAAGTTTTATATGAGCCCTACATAAATCCCATTTAGAGCTCACCTTTTCACATAAAAAATGTTATTTTAACTCGTGGAGACTGAATAATTATAAAAGGAAATGGGAAAGTAAATTATTGTAATTTGTTAGTTATTCGTATAGATTGTAAATTGGTTAACTTCTGATAGTCGGGCCATTAAATTTTTATAAACAAAAAATCCTTAATTGCATATACAACCAATAAATTATCGTAATGTTCATTCGTGGAAATAGGTATTTGGCATCTCCACTAGTTAGTGTCTCTTTTTTTCAGGTTCCAGCAATAATATATGGTCTTTTACATAGTACAAATTACCTTGTAAAGCTGATAAAGGTGAAGTATGGTTGTATGAATGTGTTGTAATTATCTTGTATAGTAATTTAGGAATTCCACCAACTTTAAATAACTACCGGATTAAGCAATGCATACATGAGTCCATATGTAAGCGCCGTTTTGCCTTTTCTAAATCATGTAGAACCAAAAATAGGTTCAACTTGATGATGAAGAATCATAGATGAGTGAACTAACTCATGTTATCATAAAAGTTGACAATAGGTATGAGGATCTTTTCACTCTATTTGACATCCCTTTCAGGATGCTTTTATGTGGTGGTATCGTGTCAAATCCGAGTCATAAGATATTAATGGGTGATTCAACTTAATAATTTTGGAAATTACCAAGTCAAATCCGAGTCATAAGACACTAATTTTGGATATCAGCAAGAGATTAATTAGCGCAAACAGAAACTTACCTACATCGAAGTTGAAGCAGAATATGCATAGAAACAATTAGAAAACTAAGCAGAGCTGGCCATCCCTGGTAGCATTATTGAAAAAAAGGAACAATCTTCTCGTAGGAAACAAGAAATATTACAAGCCAGAATGATTCAGAAATCAGAAACAACTTTGTCACTGATGACAACAGAACCTTCCTTAATTGCATTTAAGGGTATAAATGCATAATGCTTGATGCAATATACAGAATTTATCCAATAAATGAGCATAACAACAGATCCTCTTCAAGCGGAAGTGTTAATTAATCGCCTACAAGATGGATCCTCCATAAAAAAATAGCAGAGAATGCTGAGTGCAACAATGCTCTAATTCCATCCCAGCCTCGCAAAGGCGGCTACTCTTTACATTAGGTATCCTGTTTGCCAAAAATCAATGGAAAATCATCATACTGTTCAGAAAAACCATGTTTCTCAGCCATGCTCTTCAAGGACTCGTATACTTGGTACATTGTAGGCCTATCTTTAGGTCTAGAAACAACACAACTCCAAGCAACTTTCAGGAACTGTATAATTTCATCATCATGACCTTTCCCACACAGAGCTTGATCAATGGAGTCCTTGCTTCGACCAGTGCTTGCTAGATGATTAACCCAATCCACCAAATTCCCTTTGAATCCTTCCTCTGCGTTGCTAATCTCCAAAGGTTTCTGCCCTGTAACCAACTCCAAAAGCACAACTCCGAAGCTGTAAACATCACCTTTCAGCGACGCAACCAAAGTGCTTGAGTACTCGGGAGCAACATAACCAAACTCCCCTAGATCACCATTGACAAAAGAACTGTCATTAGAGTCGCGTGAACCTACCAATCTCGCCAACCCAAAATCCGTAAACCTAGCATCAAAATCATCATCAAGAAGGATCACATTTGAGCTGATGTACTGATGCATATACGGCGGCTGGCAACCATGGTGGAGCCAAGCTAGTCCCCTAGCAGCTCCAACACCAATTTTGACCCTCGTCGGCCAATCCAAAACACCAGATGGAGAAACCCCAAATCCAATACCATGTAATTGAGAAGACAAAGTACCATTAGGCATATGCTTATACACCAAAAGTCTTTCTTCTTCAACAACACAAAAACCCAACAATGGCACCAAATTAGGATGTCTAAGCTGACCTAATCTATTCATTTCAGACCTGAATTGCTTCTCACTGAGCTTACAAGCACTAAGCCTTTTAATAGCGAGAGCAGAGCCATCAGGTAAAACAGCTTTATACGATACCCCAGTCCTAGTTGAAATCACAATATTTTCCAAATCGAAATTGTTAGTAGCTAGCAATAGATCAGATAGTTTGATCTTATTAATCGGCTTCTGAAACAATGAGACTTGAACAAGCTTATGCGATCTTAACAATTGTACCCAACTAGATTCATCCTTTCCACTCCCACCGCCATAGCCTTCAGCTTTCTTATTGGCTCGAACATGTAACCACCACCAAATCACAAACCCTAAGGTCAAAGAACCAGCAGCACCTATTACTCCAGCAACAATTATAATTCCAAGGCTCTTACCGCTCAATCCGCCGCACTTTCCCAGAGGCTTACCGCAAAGCCCGTCGTTCCCGTCAAAATCGTCCTCCGGCAATGTCGCCAAATCCGCCGGAATTGTGCCGGACAGATCGTTACCCGCAACTGAAAACTGTTTTAACCGGTCAAGACTACCCAGGCCGTACGGGATCGAACCAGATAACTTGTTGTCACTCAAAAAGAGATTATTCAAGAACTTGCAGTTAACGATCTCCGGCGGGATGGAACCGGTGAAGCTATTGCGGGAGAGATCTAGAGTGACAACATAAGGCAACCAGGTACAGATTTGAGGAGGAATGGGACCGGAAAGAGCATTGTTAGAGAGATCTAAGGCCTGGAGACTTCGACAATACTTGAGTGAATCGGGAAGCTGACCGGAGAGCTGAGACGCCGGTAGCTGAAGGCTGATGATGCGAGTTTCCTTCTCGTTCCAACAAGAAACTCCATCTAGCTTGCAAACGGAGGCGACTGAGTTGTTGGTTAAGTCCCAGGAAGCGAGTCGACTCAGTGGGTCGGTAAAAGATTTCTTCAAGCCTTCAAGGCAAGTCACATCATCTTCAATGGCAAAAGAGAAGAAAGGCACACTTAACAGGAAGAGGAAGAGAAAAGCTAAGAACTTCATCGTTATTTTTTTAGGCGGAGGAGGAAAGCCGGCGGAAAAGAGGGAGAAGGAGCTGCGGTGGTGGCAGAGGAAAATAGAGGGCCATTGACTGAGTTTGAAGAAAACCAGAAAAAAGCAAATATGGGGTGTGTTACAAATTACAATACAAACCCTTTTAGATTGGCAGTTTGTTTCTTTTATCTGTCTATGCTTTGTCGTTTCTTGGTCTATGGATATGTCTTACGCCGTCGTTTGATGCGGATACGGTGCCGTATCAGTCAGATGGTAACGAATCAGTTATCACTAACTAATGGAAGTTTGCGCTAAGTGCAAAGATGTAGAAAAGTCATAATCAGGATGTTGACAAGTTGTTTTAATTTCTAACTGAAAAAACCATTTAATTAGTTTCCATTTGTTAGTTCAGTTTGGAATATTCATTTTTGTGATATTACCTAAATTAGTTTGCAACATTTCTTTGTTAATATAATCATTTCTTACTCTTTTTTTTTCTGTTGGTTTATTTTTTAAAGTTAATATTTTATTAAGGTAATATACAGTCTGTCGAGGCAGAAATTTGGGAGATTGAAGTTCAAATGGACTGATGCACCATTTCAAGCACAAGGTTTGATGGCAAGCCATGCATGTTTGTTCCTTTGAAGTCACAAATTTTTTTTTTTTGAGACTTGAGAGTCTACACATTGGTCACCAAGGGGTTCTATCAATTCAAAAATCTAAAGTACCAAGTGAGAAAGCTCACAATATTATAAATATTTTTAATCTGTTACAACAAAAATTGGAAGATGGCATAATGGGGTACCCAATCTTTTTAATAGTTGTTGAGTTAGCATTGGATCTTTTAATTTGACATATTAAATTTTTAGTCGATTATAATCACATACATTAGATTTGTTATTAATAAAACAACTAGTTCTGCATATAAAACTCGATTCAATGTGCGAGACTCCTTTCATATGCGTTTTAGAATTGTATTTTTACAATTTAAAATGAGATTTATATAATTTTTCACGTGTAAAAGCATTTTTAAAATGTAGAGAGTGCAATTTTAAATATCACTAAAATAAACAATTTTTTATTCAAACGACTATTATACTCACAATTAAACGAGAGTCTGATAATTAGAGTTTAACATCTACAACGATAACATAATTAATCATGGTTGTAATTTCGGACCGACCTAACCGGTTCAACCAGACCCGAAGACCAGGCTGGTATAGTTATTGCAAAATCAGTGGGTCATCAAGACCCTTGTAAAACCCAACAACCCAGTCGGGTCAACAAGTGATTCAACCAAGGGGAACCTATTTCATGGGATAATTAAGTCAAAAATCTTATTTAAAAAAATAATTTCAACCCTTTGTAAATAAATATTTGTTACTTCAATGTCTCAATATATTAACATATTGACCCTATTGCTTCAAAAGAAGCTTTAAAAAGGATGTTAAGATGAATGATTTTGCAATATGGAATTTCTTTCCTCCTTGTATGAATGAGATGCTCAAATATGTTAATATATGTAAATCCCACAAATCCCACATTGGAAAATCATTTTTTTAAAAACATTTTTGAACATTCTATATAAGAAGGAAGCAAATATAATATTGGAAAATAACTCCTTTTTAATATGTATGAGTCATTGTTTGTTATGTGAAAATGCTAGATATTATAAGAATATATTTATTTGTCTATTTTTTTTTTTTTTTTTGTAAAACGATTCATTCAGTTCAATAACATTTTGATTCGGTTGGACCATTGATCCTCTCTTTTTTCCGGTTCTTTGACCGGTCTGAGTCTAATAATCATGTAATTAATTGACAGTTTGTTAAACCAAAATTAAAACAAAAAAATTGTAGCACATTATTTTTTATACATATATAACTTTGTGTTTTTCCGAAATCAATTATTAGTTAAACAACTAGATGCTTTCACGAGTCAAGTCAACCTTAATTAATGCCGCGACAATAAAGAGTTTTGGCGTTAGTCAAATCCCCTATGAAGCTCAGGTCAGTAGAGCGATAGATGATGGTAATTCCAATTGAGATAGTACAGAGTATAGATGGTAACCTTTTTTTATTGCTGTGTATGTAGCCTCCTCTATATATGAGTTCTTCTACTTGAGCTATCTCTTGTTGGGCCTGCTATTAGTGGGCTTTCTTTCTGGGCCCTGCATTACCTTGTGAATAAATGGCAATGCTCCTTAGATTATTAAGACATCAACTGCAACAATTTATCACTAAACTTGGCTTGCAAATCTATTTTCGTATGTGAATTTAAGGTATAATTTTAGTCTTTAACTTGACATTTATAGTCACAATAGTCCAAGAAAATTAATAAAAACTCACTAGTCATATGCTGAGTAAGAGTCTCAAAATGAGTTGATGGATCATAAAGTCTTTAACTTGACATTTATAGTCACAATAGTCCAAGAAAATTAATGAAAACTCACTAGTCATATGCTGTGTAAGAGTCTCAAAATGAGTTGATGGATCATAAAGTGTCATGTGATTTACTCTAATGACACGATACGAACCATTTAATAAACGAGTTCACTCGTTTACCAAGCAAATTGAAAATGGGTAAAAAATTAACACAAGTTTTTTGACACGTTTAGCTTATTACATAACAAAATGAAGTAAATAGGTTGTAAGATCTACCAACCTATCACAACATTTATTACTAAATCAAAATTCTAAATCCAAAATATGAATTAACAAAATCGATATTATCTATTCCAAACATACATAATATAAGATATTCTACTAATTCGATGCAAGTTTCAACCACTTATATTAAAAAAGTTAAATAAGTGTGTGTCAGGAAAATTAAAAATATATTTTTTCTTTTAACTACTTTAATTATATTTTCTTAAACTACGTAAGTGTTTAAACTACTTTATCAAATTAGAACGAATGGAATAATATTTAAGTCACTTAACACTTTAATAAACTAAACACATAAAAATACTAATTATGAAGTCCATGTACCAACCAAATGGGTTAAATGAGATGGATTTGACAAGATGTGTCAACTCATAAAACGTCAATACAATTCATTTATTTTAGGGAATTTAGAAAAAATATAGATAAAATAGAGTTTGTTTACAAACATATCTTCAAAAGAAAATTTTGCAAATATACTTTCAAAACTTTTCAAAATTACAAAGATACGTTCAAAACTTTGCAAATATCTTTCTCTACTTTGTCCACTTTTATAATTTTAATCTAATTTCGCATTTATCTCACAATCCGTTTATTTTTTTTCATGCGTTTTTAAAAAGTTTTTTTTTTCTCTTCAAAACGAGATCCATAGATTTTTTTTTTCACCTTCAGTTTTTGTATAAATAGTATATAAACAATGTATAAATAGTATATAAACAATGTATAAAAACATTATATAGTAGAAAAAAATACATAAACAATGTATGTGACAATGAAAACATATATAACAACAATAAAAAACTGTTAAACCTTGTTTATATATTGATTATACCATTTGATACTTTGATTATACCTTTTGATATACTGATTATACCTTAGTTATATTTACTGATACACTGATTATACCTTAGTTATACCTTCTGATATACTAATTATACCTTATGGTGCATTAATTATACCTTATTAAAAGTTATAATTATGTGTACAAGACATAACTAATATACAATATTTATAAAAGTTATAATTACACTGTTATACATTGCTTATACATTGTTATACAGTGCTTATACACTGTTATAAACTGCTTATACACTATAATGCTTAAACAATGTATAAATAAGGTATAAACAATGTATAAATAAGATATAATAGTTGTACAAAGGTATAACTAAGGTATAATAAGAGTATCAAAGGTGTAACAAAGGTATAACTAAGGTATAACATTTGTACAAAAATGTAACTAAGGTGCAATAAGAGTATCAAAAGTATAACTAAGGTGTAATAAGAGTATCAAAGGCATAAGTAAGGCACATCAATGATTATACTTTAGTTACACCTTAAGTTACACTATTACAGTGATTATACCTTAAAATACATTTAAGATACACTATTATAGTGATTATACCTTATTATACCTTAAAATACACTTAAGATACATTATTATAGTGATTATACCTTAGTTATACCTTAAGATATACTATTACAATGATTATACCTCAGTTATACCTTAATTATACATTATTACAGTGATTCTATGTTAATTATACCTTATCATACACTTAAGATGCAATCTCAGTAATGTAGTCCCAAAATGCAGTTCAAAAAGATGCAGTCCCAATAATAAAATACAGACCAAAAAGATGCAGTCCTAAAAGTATAGTCCTAAAATATAGTTCCAAAGTGCAGTCTCAGTAATAAAATGTAGTTCCAAAAGATGTATTCTCAATAATAAAATGCAGTCACAAAATGTAGTCCCTAAGTGCAGTTTCAAAATGCAGTCTAAAAAGATGCAGTCCCAATAATGCAATTCCAAAGTGCAGTCTTAATAATAAAATGCAGTCCAAAAAGATGCAGTTCCAAAGTGCAGTTGCAAAATGCAGTCCAAAAAGATACAATCCTATTAATAAAATAAAATATAGTCCCAAAGTGCAGTCCTAAAATGCAGTCCCAAAAGGTATAATCAGTGTATCAGAAGATAAAACTAAGGTATAATCAATGTATCGGTGTATCAAAAAGTATAATCAAAGTATCAGATGTTATAATTAATGTATAAACAAGGCTAACAGTTTTACAAAGGTATAAATAATGTATAACTAAGGTATAATCAGTGTTTCACAAGGTATATTAGGTATAATATTTATAAATGTTATAAATACACTGTCATACACTGTATATACACTGTCATTCACTGTATATACACTGTTATAAGCTGCTTATACACTATTATACACAACTTATATATTACAATGCTCAAACAATGTATAAATAAGGTATAATCAGTTATCGAAAGTTATAATTAGTGTATCAAAAGGTATAACTAAAGCATAATCAGTGTAGCAATGTATCAGTAAGTATAACTAAGATATAATTAATGTATCAAAAGATATAACTACGATATAATTAGTATACCAAAAGGTATAAGTAGTATATTCAAAGCTACAATAAATATATCTTAAAGTATAACTATGGTATAATTAATGTGTTAGTGTCTCAAATAGTACAACTAAGGTATAAATAAAGTATAACTAATGTATAATTTATGAATTTAAGCTATAAACAAGCTTTAATGTATACCTAACCTAAATAACTATATCAAACTATAAAAACAAAAAAGTATACAAAATGTATATAACAATATTATGCAAAATTCATACAAAATCACAATAGAAAACACACCATTACCAAATAGAATATAATCAGAGTATCAGTGAGGTATAAACAAGGTATTAAAGTATAAACAAAGTATAATCAGTGAATTAGAATGTATAACAAGAGAATCAGAAGATATAATCAGTGTAAAAGTGTATCAGTAAGTACAACTAAGGTATAAACACTGTATCAGAAGCTGTAACTAAGGTATAACTAGAAAAATTATACAAAAGGTATAACTAAGGTATAACAAGAGTAAAAAGAGACAAAAAAAAAAAAAAAAAAAAAAAAGAAACAAAATTCTAACAATCTTTCACCATTTTTGTATCAGAAATAAAAAGAAACACACAATCTAAACTACATGCAACAAAATATGAAAAAATGAATACAAAGACTGAATAAACACAAATATGAAAGCGAAAAATGGAGATCGAAAAAACATGATCATCTCTCAAATGCAGAAACTGAAGATGAAGAGAAAGTAACATCGATAAAACCACAAACCATGATCAACGATGAAGTACGTGAAGAAGAGAATGTGAAAAGGTAGAAAAGAAATCAAAAAACGTGAAAAAGAAAGAACTTAAGCAGAAGAGTAGAAAAGAATTGGATTAAAAAAAGGTAAAAGAATATATAATAAAACGTAAACCACCAAAATAAACACTGAAACGAGGGTAGTTTTGACAATTTCCCTTTATTTCACTAGTTAAATATGTTAGCCTATTTATATCCGAATCCATTAAGTTTTAACTCTAAATTCATTTATTTGATAGATTACACGAATCATATTATCCTCCCATAACATAATTTCATAGCCCTTATAGCAACACATGCTTATTATTTTAGATTAATTTCTACTAGATAAAGTTGAGAGACCCAATTCATCCCTTATCCATCATTTATCAAATGTCCAATTGGTTAAGCGACATACTGCATATGTAATTGTTAATGTCACTCGTTACTTAAGGCCATCTCTAACCCTAAACTCCAAATTTCCACCCCAAATCTAATTTCCGCTGCAATTTAGCAGGGGCTACAATTTTTTTTCTCCAACTCTCCACTCCAAATTTCCACTTCAAATTAAAATATTATTAATTTATTCCTTTTTACCTAACATTTTTATTATTATTATATTCCTTTCTACATATATTTATATTATTTGATCTTTTTATCAACTCATCAAAAAAAATTTTAATTTTAATAATTTATAAATAAATATATTTAATTACATAATAATTTTTTAATAAATAAATAATTTAATTAAATAAAATCGTATTAGATAAAAGTAAAAATTAATATGTTAATACATAATAGATAATATAAATTAATTAAACCGGAATACAATCACACCATAAAAGTCCATTTGAATACAATAATTTAATTAAACCGAAGTACAATATAAATACGATAGTATTACAATACTACATAGATATTATTCCAAATCACAAATACGTTTACACTACAAACACGATAAAAAGTTAATAAAAAAAAGCACAATACAAAGTAGTACATGATAAGAAATACAACTAAAATAATACAACATACATAATTGAAATACAAAAATAACATTTAAAAAATAATACATAACAAATTACTAAATGCTTCAATTAGAATATTCCTCCCACAAGTGCTCAAATAATGCATTTTGGAGTTCAAAATGTGTTGTTCGATTTCTAATTTTGCGTTGCCGACGGATGAATTCATCAAATTCATCATTAGGATTTTGGACCCGATTTGCAGTTCTTCCTTCAGTTATGATCGGACGAGATATTGGCACATCCAGCTCACGTTCATCCTCAATTATCATATAGTGGAGAATAATGCAAGTCTTCATTATATCATGTAGCTGACCTTTTCTCCAAAAACGTGCTGGGTTAGCAATAATTGAGAATCGAGATTTCAAAACTCCAAATTTACGCTCAACATCCTATTGGATATGCCCTAGTCCTGAGGCACTGGACCTTGTATTTGTATTATACATTTATTGGATTTATATATTATACTCATTTTGTGTTATTAATAAAGGCATTAATTCATTTATTATATATATCTTGTGCAATATCTTAAATGAAGTATCCAATAGACATATCCATATCCATGATGACAAGTATCATACACTTGGCAGTAAGACCATGGACAGGGTAAACGATATGACTATAAAGAGATCCGTAGTTTGTTCCAGTCATGGGAATGAATGGAACTAGAGACTATCATTAACCTGGTGTAGGCACCGGAATTTTCCGTCCTTAAAAAAAACGCAGGTGTCACACGACTGTAACTTATAGTCGTACGACTGTACGATCGGAGCAGGTACAGAACACCATGCCCATGACATAAGAAAGAAAAGGGGAAAGATTGGGCAATTCATGCCCAGATTCTGGTGAAGAAAAAGAGCAATAAGAGAAGGGAGAAGGGAGGACAAGCAAAGACTTTTTGACAAATAGAATTTTCTGGTCTTAGAGAGAGAGAAAATTGGGAAAAAGGGAAGAAAAAGAGAGAGAAACCACACAAACACAAGACTTCTTTTTCTCTTCTTTTTCTTTATAATTCTTGAGTGTTTAAGTTTAAAATCTATTAGACATCAATAGGTTAACAACTTAACACTCTAAATCTAATCAATCTCGGACTAAAAAATCATCAGAATCCCTAACATATGGAGATTTCGGACCAAACCTCTCAACCTTGACTCAAGGGAAAAAAGAGCAAATTTAAATAGATTGGAGCGATGCTAGAGGTCATTCCTATGGTGGATAAGCGCCCAAGAGGTAAACACACTTTATTCCCTCTTTTTCTCGTGCTTTCTGGGTGATTTGGTGCCATTTTATGCATTTTTATCCATTTTCTGCGTTTTCTGTTTCTGAAAATCAAGAATAGTCGTGCGACTATTCTTGAGTTGATGAACAGTCGTACGACTGCAAATACAGTCGTACGAGTGTTCTTGGTTTCCATCTGTTTTCTTTCAGTTTTATTTCAAATAATTTTGGCGAAATGTTGAGTTTGAATGGTTTACAGTCGCACGACTATAATTACAGTCGTACGACTGTAATACCTGTTCAGAATCAGAATTTTCATTTTTATCCATAAAAATTTCTAAAAATCCATAAAAATTCAGAAAACCAGAAAATCACCAAAAATGAATTTTGTCGTGTGCATTCACTACCTTAGATTCAATTTCTAGTGAAATTGCATTTAGAACAATACCAAGACGGAGACCCGACTCTCCCGAAAACCGACTCACCTCACATCTTAAATTAAATTAAACTGGAAAATAAATTGTTTTCAAAATGATTTTCTTACAAAACCAAAATACAGGGACGTTTCAAAATGTTTTCCTGGTCTAATTGAGCCGACTAGCCGAGACGACCCGGTTATCCCCCTAAATGCATGTTCCCGAATCCTTAAAATCCCATTCTGTCCTATTTGAGTCCTATTTGTGGAGTGCCGTAAACTATGCTAACACTCTGTTTTGTAGCTTTTAATTTCTTTTATTTTTATTTTGGATGTATTTTAATAGATTAATTCATGTATCCCAGGTGATTGTAATTTTTAGATAAATTATGTATTTTAGGCGGTTGTAAAAGTGAGGTCGAGAGTTTTTATCTTTTATTCGATCAGGTTGTAATAATTTGATCATTTACTATTTTACTTTATCTGTATGCGCGCTGTATATTTAACTTAATGCAATAAAATTGACTTTAGAGTTATGAAATACCGTCTATGAACATTGGCTATATTTATTTTAATTAGACACGAAATAAAGGACTTGTCCGGACCTAGATCTCTAGATAGTGTAGCGGCCGTTCGTTTGGTTCAGCTACAATATAAATTTCCCGGTTGAGCCGAGCCGGGTGACGACTCCTACAATATGCGTCGAGACTTAGGTCTCGGTTCTTCTATGAAATTATTCTATGTTTTACAAAACGCGAATTTCCATTATAAAAACCCCACGCGAGGGAGGGGTCCGCCCGAAATAGAGGCGCCCCTTCCGAAAGGGAGTCCGCGTTCCATCGAAAACATCGTCCACTCATAGTGGCGACTCCGCTGGGGATTTCTTACATTTTAGTTAGACATGCTTGCATTAGGTTAAGTATCCCATTTTAGCCCAGTGGATTGTTGAGGTGTCGCTTTTGTTCCTCATGGTCTTAGGGGCACGGATACGAAACACCACCCATAGCCTCGTACGAACCCCTTTGTTCGGACCCTTGAGTGGGGAGAAGTGAAGAGTATATTTTGCTATGGGAACCTTGATTTTATCCCGACTTGGACCGAACTCATATAGGCATCCTTAGTTGGATTCCCTTAGGATACCAAAATAATTGTGTGAATAAAGTAAAATCGTGCCTTCATCATCCCCGGTTGATGATCGAAGAGAACTCCACCTAGGACTCGGTTAGAATTTTTGAGACCGACCACGTTTGGAGGAATAAGGTTTGAAGAATTCGTTTCGTGTGCTATGTGTTTCTCACCATCCCGTGACACATCACCGTTGCCATCTATGCGTGCATAACATACCATAATCACCATTTTCCATACACATGACATACCATTCACAAAACATTTTTTGTGTGATACTAACCCACATTTTTATGCAGCCATTTGCATTTTATTTTCGTGCGAAAACATTAAATCATCCATTTGCCATTCATACTAACCATTTCTTTTTCAGCCATAACATTAAATTTATGTGATTAGCATTTTTTCACATAGCATACATAACATCATTATGTGTGTTATGCATCCTAACCATGTTTTTGTGCAACCATTTGCATTTTGTGTGTCATAAGCATTCATGACATATCACCTAAATTAAATTAGGGGCATTCCAAGGATGCCCACCACGATCATCTCATTTCATGACATATCGGGTATCCCAAAATACCCGTGTTCTGCCAATGCACCGGATTGCATTCGGCCATTCCACCAAATTATCTCATTTAATAAAGACCACAATGGTCCTTGGTATATTTCTGTGTGATAATCCACACGATGCATTTCATGACATCATACCTATTCATCATAAATATCATATAACACTGTGATCCACATCGGGTTACTTCATGACATTACTACATTATTCAATGCGCTCCCCGAGTATCGGATTAGTACACATGTAGGGACATTTCATAACATCCTAAATCATGAAAGGTGTTTCCCGAACGCCAAACTTCTGTCCGTGTCTCCTGTGACACGTGAATTTCATATAACATCATTTCATATCATATGCCTCAAAAGCATCAGAACTCTATCCATAGACCGGTCCTATGCGACCATTTCATATCATCTCATAAACCTATAAAGCGTTGAACTCCGTCCGTGTGCCGGTACACACGTGACCATTTCACAAAATTCATTAGGTGCCCCAAAGGCGCTGAACCTCTGTCCACGTGATGGTCCACACGTGGTATTTTTGCATAGCATTGGGTGTACTTGGAATGTCCAAAATAAAAAAAATTAATAAAAAAGGTCACATTCATTATCATCCACATTCATAAAGCATCATCCAAGCATTATCATCCATACCATCCAACCATGCACTTTTTAACCCTAACATTCTTTATGTGCATTAAAGCAGAATAAGCTGGAGCGTCCTAGAACAAGATCCTAGACTGCAAGAGCACGTGAGAGCGAAAGATCAGTCGAATCAAGCAGCGCAACAGAGTCCGGGGAAGAAGTAGCAATGGCTAATGAAACGCCAAACATTGCTAGTGTTCTGAAGGATTTCGTCCGATCCCAAGACTTCCGGGATATGCTGAAGGAAGAACTGAGGGTTATTGTTAGGGAAAGTGGTGAAGCTGGTGATGGTGGAACCGATAAAGAAAAAGAGGGGGAGATCTCTCAACATGGGGCTGATGCTTCGGCCAGTATAGAAAAGCTACAGGAAATCGAGACAGCTATGGAACAGAAAATGAAGGCCAAATACTCTGAGCTAGATGAGATAGAAGCTGAGCTGAAAAAGGTGGCCAATATCAGTTTGGGTTCCAAGCGGGGAGTCAACGTGGATGCCATGATAAATAAAGGTATCGAGACATTCCCTGTGGGGTTCCAAGTCCCCAAAATTCCTTCTTACAAGGGGCTCGAAACACCAGAAGCTCACATCAACCTCTATGCCCGTATAATGCTAACCGCGGGAGCTACCAAACAGTAGTTGGTCAACTTCTTCCCAACAACGCTAGAAGAAGGAGCTTTAAACTAGTACAACTCCCTAACAGAGGAAGTACAGTCAGATTGGGGAAATTATCAGCGGCCTTCATCAAATATTATAGCTTCAACATAAAGATCTAGGTGAAGCTCTATGACTTGGAAAGGATTAATCAGAAGTTGAATGAACCCTTTGACGAGTATTATCAAAGGTGGATGAACAAGATGATCCTGTTGAAGAATCGCCCCGATGAAGACGAACTGATTCAGAAACTAATTAAGGGCAGTAGGGATGTGTACAGAGACAACATGAAGTTCCATGCTTTCAATGAACTCAGCGAGGTCTACAATATGGCCATGAAAGTTGAGAGGGACGAGGAAGAAAAAGCGGTGAGTCAAAAGGGTGGCAGAAGCTTCAGACACAGTCTAGGGTATCGATCGGCAACTGCCGCCGGATCAAGCAATAGATCTGGTTTCGGCTTTACAAACAAAAGTGACCAATCCCTAGAGGATAAACCGACTGAAGTTGCTGTAGTGTCTCAACAACAAGGATATCAAGCTGGAGATTTGCATAATCGGGGCCTATCCCCTTGGAATATTTCTTTGACCAAGATTTTTATGAAATGTAAGAACGGCGGTCTCTTGAGTTCTCTAAAGCCTTTCAAGAAGTCGGCTGAGACAGACAAAGGCAAATTCTATTCCTATCACGTGACAGTGGGGCACCACACGAATGACTGTAAGCAACTACTGAGGGCTATTCGACAACTGATCGCTGATGGGAAAATCATGGAGCCACCTTTGAAGCCCAGTGTTAAGAACAATCCTTTGCCTAACTTTGACTAGTCTGTGTGTGTGAAGCTATCGAAGTTGATGATGCAGCAGCAAAAGAAGACCCTCCGTATGTGGAGGACGTTAATTATTTTGATGTATCTATTTTTATTTTCTATCTTGTTTTGTGAACAATGCAGCCCACAAGGCGTCTAATGTAATGTAATTTGATTTCAATTATTTGTGTGATATTTTCCTGGATCGAACACTGTGCATGCATACAAACATTCATTTAATGTCTTTAGCATACATGACACATCATTACGAACCTAAGGACAGATGAGCATCCAAAATGATATCCGTCCTGAAAGACCTCATGACTGATAAGAGAAAGAAAAGAAAAATTGCAAAATACCTAAAAGCGTGTGAAGACCTTCGCCTAGTCCTATGATGGCACACCTAGAGATTGACAAAGGATTGCAGCATACAAAATTACAAAGAATCCGAAAGACAAGTCCAGCCAAGCGAAAGTTCCGAAAAAAAAAATGGTTTCAAGTTCCGAAATAAGAATGCATCTGTATCATATGATGTTTCGCACCATATCATCCCCGATAATAGAACACGAGTTCTGGGGCAACAGTGCAATCATTCCAGAATAAAGGAGAGAGGTATCATGCATCGCCTTTGTACCACCCATAAGCCAGCAGGATAGTACAAGCAGCTAACAAGCACATCAAAAAAGTGTTGTCAAATATGGCATCTATCTATAAAGACTAAGTTAGCATGTTACCATTTGTCTCGCAGATACACTAAACTAATGTAAGAGTAACATTAGGGAAACAGCGTAGCCATCAACCTGTAGGATCGAAGCGGTCCTACCGATAAAGACAAAGACCAAGTCGTCAACCCCTTCAATCGGGACAGGCTCAGGTTTCAATAAAAAAAAAGTCCGATGGATTGAAAATAACGAAAGCAATCCATGCAAAATTTAGGACGATGAGGTGAGCACTACCGGTAGGAAAATCCGCAGGGACCAGTTGGTGGCAGTCGTGGATTCGGTCAAGACGGATACCATACTCATCTCGTCCTTAATTTCATTTCATATATAATGTGCATTATGCTAAAACATTATCAATGAATGAATGAATGAATGCCTTGCCCTGTTCATTTAAATATCCCAAGTTTGCTTGAAATTGAATTCACATTATGCATCATATATGGCTATACGCTTGTGAGCTTCAGCAACAGCGATGGAGCAACCAAGTCTTACAAGACTTTCCACAATCATCTCATCATCAGAGGGACAGCGGGGCAAGTGGACATGGCACCGCTTCAATTAATTCCTGGTTGTCGTCGACCTGTACTGAATTGGAAGACTTCTTCTAATCCCACGACATCTTTAAAAAAAAAAAAAGCTCGCTGAGGTGAAAACCAAAAAGGCATCTCAGGCAAAAATTAAAGCAGCTCGCTATGAGCGGACGACGTTTTCAACGGAACACGAGACTCCCTTTCGGAAGGGGTGCCTCGATCTCGGGCGGACCCCTCCCTCGCGTGGGGTTTTTATAATGGAAATTCGTTTTGGAAAACATGGAATTATTGTATAAAAGAACCGAGACCTAAGTCTCGATGAATATTATAGGAGTCGCCACCCGGCTCAGCTCAACCAGGAAATTTATAACGTAGCTGAACCGGACGAACGACCGCTACACTATCCAGAGATTTGGGTCCGGACAAGTCTCTTATTTCGTGTCTAATTAAAATAAAATTAGCCAATGTTCTCAAATGGTATTTCATAATTCTAAAAATCGATTTTATTGAAATAAATAGACATACAGTGCGCATACAGGTAAAGTAAAATAGTACATGAGTAAATTATTACAACCCGATCGAATAAAAGATAAAAACTCTCAGCCTCACTTTTACAATCGCCTAATATACACGATTTATCTAAAAATTACAAATCGCCTAGGATATACATATTAATCTATTAAATACATCAAAAATAAAAATAAAAAGCTGCAAAACAAAGGTTAGCGCAATTTACAGCACACCACAAATATGACATAAACATGACAGAATTGGGAAATTAAGAATTTAGGGGCATGCATTTAGGGGGTAACCGGGTTGGCTCGGCTAGCCGGCCCGGTTAGACCTGAAAAACATTTTGAAACGTCCCTGTATTTTGGTTTTGTGGGAAAAATCATTTTGAAAACAATTTTGCCGGTTTACATACATTTTTTACATATGAGGTGGGTCGGTTTTCGGGAGAATCGGCTCTCCGTCGTGGCATTGTTTTAAATGCAATTTTTCTCAAAATTAAATTTAGGGTCGTGAATGCACACAACAAAATTCATTTTTGATGATTTTGGATTTTCTGAATTTTTTTGGAATTTTTGGAAATTTTTTGGGATTATTTTGGAAATTCTGAATCTGGAAAAATGTTACAGTTGTACGACTGTAAATTACAGTCGTGCGACTGTAAGCAATCCAAACTCAGGATTTCGCCAAAATTTATTTGAAATAAACTGAGAGAAAATCATCTGGAAACCATGAACACTCATACGACTGTTCATCAAACTTAAGAACAGTTGCACGACTGTTCTTGATTTCCAGAAACAGAAACGCGAAAACTTGAATAAAAATGCACAAAAATCACACCAATTACCCAGAAAGCATGAAAAAGAGAACGAAAAAAGAGTGTCTACCTTTCGGGCGCTTACCCAACGTCGAATTGACCCCTGGCGTCACTCCAATCCACACAAATTTGCTCTTTTCTCCTTGAGTTGGGGTTGGGAACTTAGGTCCAAAAAATCTCCAAAATACAACGGTTTCTGATGATTTTAGTCCGAGATTATGATTTGTTTGTGGAGTCAAATTATTAACCTAGGGATTTCTATCAAATTCTTGCACTTAAACTTGGAGAATTAAAGAAAAAAGAAGAGGAAGAGAAAACTTTGGAGTTGGGTTTCTTTTTTTTCTCTTCCTTGTCTCTTTTCTTCCTTCTCTCTCTAATTTTTTTTTTCAGAACCAAAACCCTCCTTTTCTCTTCTCCTTTCTCTTTTTATCTTATCTCCTCTCCTTTCTTTCTGCTAAGGGGGCGAGCATTTAATGTTCCCTCCTTCTTTTTCTTCTTTGCGCTGCAGAGGTATGGGTTTCTATACCTGCCCCGATCTTACAACCGTATGACTGTAATTTTTACATTACAATCGCACGACCGTAATGACAGTGTACATTACAGTCGTGTGACACCTACTTTTTTTTTTTTTTTGAGGGAGTAAAATTCCGGTGCTTACACTTGCTAAGCTGAAAACCCATATTGGGCAGTTTAGGCAAAAGTTAGGGTATATGAAAAGCTCGCTAAGGTGAAAACCAAAAAGGCACCTCAGGTAAAAGTTAGAGCAGCTCGCTGAGTTGAAAACCTACTTTGGGCGGCTCAGGCAAAATTTAGAGCACTTCCAAATTCATAAAGCCTAAGGGCAGAGAAGGCAAAACCTCTCCGCCATTCCCCCAACAGGAACATTTCATTAATCCCCAACAAGATCCTCTGTATTATTTCTCAACGACATCATTACCAAGAACATCATCACTTTCTCTCCAACAGTCGTCGTACTTCCTCATTAGCCGTCATATATCTCTGGCAGGAATGCAAAAATTACATTACGCCTAAAATTTTGTTTCTCCAACTACGGACGATCAATCGCACAACATATCTTCCCCAGTAAGAACCTGGAGTGTCAAGATTGAGCAAACGGTGCGAAATGCATTTTCTAAAGTTCATTTGCACATGCATACATTGAAACACATACATGCATTCAAAACATACATGCATACATGCATATATGTATCACAACCAACCTAATCACAGGTATCCATCATTATCATCGGGCTATTCCGAACCAGGATCGCTCTCAAAGCAGAGATGGCATAATGCCAGGGCATCTATTGGGCCTTAAAATATGATAAGGTCTGCGCAAACTCAAATCTCAACATATCAAGTCTCCAAGAGGCAGAACAATCAAGCCATATTTATCCTTGATCGAAGGGGCAAAAATTTTTGCTTCCAAAATTATCGATCATCAAATAAATACTTATTCTCAACCTGATTCCAAGATTATCACTCCTAAAGTCCTACCTCCTCAAGCATGATTTTGGATCCTTGAAACATCTTCAAGCTTGATTTATAATCCTTGACAAAACCTCCTCAAGTGTGATCTTGGATCCTTGAAACATCTTCAAGCCTGATACATGATCCTTGACAAAACTCTCTCAAGCTTGATTTTGAATCCTTGAACTCCTTCAAGCCTGATCATGATCCTTGCCAACCTCCTCAAACGTGATTTTGGATCCTTGAACTCCTTCAAGCCTGATTCATAATCTTTACAAACCTCCTTAAACGTGATTTTGGATCATTGAACTCCTTCAAGCCTGATTCATGATCCTTGCAAACCTCCTCAAGCGTGATTTTGGATCTTTGAACTCCTGCAAGCCTGATTCATGATCCTTGACAAACCTCCTCAAGCGTGATTTTGGATCCTTGAACTCCTTTAAGCCAGATTCTTAATCCTTGATAAACTCCTCTCCAAGCTAGATTTCGACTCCTTGAACATCTTAAGGCTAGATTCTTAATCCTTGCAAACCTTTCAAACTTGATTTTGAATCCTTGAACTCCTTCAAGCCTGATTCATGATCCTTGTAAACCTCCTCAAGCGTGATTTTAAATCCTTGAAATTACCTCAAGCCTGATTCATGATCCTTGACAACACCCTTTCAAGCTTGATTTTGAATCCTTGAACTCCTTTAAGCCTGATTCATGATCCTTGACAAACCTCCTCAAGCGTGATTTTGGATCCTTTAAACTTCTTCAAGCCTGATTCTTAATCCTTGAAAACCTTCCAAGTCAGATTTCGGATTCTTGAAGATCGATTCAAGCAAGATCCTAGATCTTTGAAGCCAATTCAAATCCCGCACTCCATTTTCCTTGCCTCGGGTAACCTAGACCCGGTATAAGCTTATTTCATCATCAACTCTACCTCGGGTAACATAGACCCGGTATCGGCTTATTCCATCCAATCAACTCAACGCGTCACCACGGCAGTAAGGCTTCAGCAACTCAGTTGCTTATTTTATTTCTTGTGTCTACGGTGCTTTGATTCGTGTTCTCAAATTCATCACCTCAACTATTCCAGACCAAGATCGGGTGATAAATTTGATCACGCGAGGGGCAGCTGTAAGCACCGGAATTTTTCGTCCTTAAAAAAAAACGCAATTGTCGCATGACTGTAACTTACAGTCATGCGATTGTCGTTATAGTCGTATGATTGTATGATCAGAGCAGGTGCAGAACACCATGCCCATGACATAAGAAAGAAGAGGGGAAAGATTGGGCAATTAATGCCCAGATTTTGGTGAAGAAAAAGAGCAATAAGAGAAGGGAGAAGGGAGGAAAAGAAAAGACTTTTTAACACTTAGAATTTTCTGGTCTTAGAGAGAGAGAGAATTGGGAAAAAGGGAAGAAAAAGAGAGAAAAACCACACAAACACAAGACTTCTTTTTCTCTTCTTTTTCTTTATAATTCTTGAGTGTTTAAGTTTAAAATCTGTTAGACATCAATGGGTTAACAACTTAACACTCTAAATCTAATCAATCTCCGACTAAAAAATCATCAGAATCCCTAGCATATGGAGATTTCGGACCAAACCTCTTAACCTTGACTCAAGGGGAAAAAGAGCAAATTTAAGTGGATTGGAGTGATGCCAGGGGTCAATCCTATGGTGGATAAGTGCCCAAGAGGTAAACACACTTCATTCCCTCTTTTTCTATTGCTTTCTGGGTGATTTGGTGCCTTTTTGTGCATTTTTATCCATTTTCTGCGTTTTTTGTTTCTGGAAATCAAGAACAGTCATGTGACTGTTCTTGAGTTGATGAACGGTTACAGTCGTACGAGTGTTCTTGGTTTCCAGCTGTTTTCTTTCAGTTTTATTTCAAATAATTTTGGCGAAATGCTGAGTTTGAATGGTTTACAGTCGTACGAATGTAATTACAGTCGCATTTAGAACAATACCATGACGCAGACCCGACTCTCCCGAAAACCGACCCACCTCACATGTTAAATTAAATTAAACCGGAAAATAAATCGTTTTCAAAACGATTTTCTCACAAAACCAAAATACAGGGACGTTTCAAAATGTTTTCCAGGTCTAATCGGGCTGGCTAGCCGAGCCGACCCGGTTATCCCCCTAAATGCATGTTCTCGAATCCTTAAAATCCCATTCGGTCCTATTTGTGGAGTGCCGTAAATTGTGCTAACACTCTGTTTTGCAGCTTTTAATTTCTTTTATTTTTATTTTGGATGTATTTTAATAGATTAATTCGTGTATCCTAGGCGATTGTAATTTTTAAATAAATCGTGTATTTTCAGAAGTTATAAAAGTGAGGTCGAGAGTTTTTATCTTTTATTCAATCGGGTTGTAATAATTTGTTCATTTACTATTTTACTTTATCTGTATGCCCGGTGTATGTTTAACTTAATGCAATAAAACTGACTTTAGAATTATGAAATACCGTCTATGAACATTGGCCATATTTATTTTAATTAGACACGAAATAAAGGACTTGTCCGAACCTAGATCTCTAGATAGTGTAGCGGCCGTTCGTCCGATTCAGCTACAATATAAATTTCCCGGTTGAGCTGAGCCAGGTGGCGACTCCTACAATATTCATCGAGACTTAGGTCTCGGTTCTTTTATGAAATAATTCTATGTTTTACAAAACACGAATTTCCATTATAAAAACCCCACGTGAGGGAGGGGTCCGCCCGAAATCGAGGCGCCCCTTCCGAAAGGGAGTCCGTATTCCGTCGAAAACGTCATCCGCTCACACCCGGTTGTGTGGCGGTGCCTTATCGGTCATTGGACATGGAATGTCAACCAAGTTAATGGGTACATGTAAAAGGGCATGGTACTGGATATATCCACTAAACGAGAAATCCATATGATATAGTATCACAAGTGATTCTCATGTAGTACTTGTATGGATCCTTTGACCTGACCATATGATGGTATCGCATGCGAGGTCGTATACTTAGGGGTACGCCTAAAGGGCCTGTAATAGGGTGCCAAGTATAGGTACTTTCGGGTATGTCACTTCGCATGGCAATGCTATGGATATGCAGAAGGGATTTGTCACTCAGCAGTCCACTGAGAAGATATCACCGGCCTCTTGATGAATGTGACTGATAAGAGTGTGGCCATACCCAAACAAGTTGAAACTTGTTTGTGAGCATCAGTACATTCGAGATCAAGTAAATGTCCGGACACAAAAGAGGGTGATCAATCCATGCCTCTGTGTTGGACACAGATATCAATGACATGGGATATACACTTTTAAACTATAGGGTTATGATTTCAGTTGCATTGCCATCTCCATCTTAATTGGGGACTGCAGTGGCTTGCTAGAGCCCAACTGCAGTCTGTGGGCCACAGGCCCATTGCCAATATAAAAATGGGCCCACGGGATCGTACACACTAAGCGACTGAACACAGACTTAAGGAATCACCTGTATACTTAGAGTATACACTCTGGAGAGAGAGGATTATATTAATTATATTATAAAGATTAATTGGATTGATCATAATAATAGGATTAATATTTGATTGGCTTTCTCGTAATTAATTGGATTAATTTATGAGATTATTTCCTAGGTGGAAATATTCATATGTATAGAATTTATTTTGTGAAGATCTAATTTTAATTTCGTGGATTAAATTAATTAGTCAAACCAATTTTAATTAAATGTAAATAATATGTTACATGATGTAATACATTATATGCATGTTAAAATTAAAGTTGGACTTGAAATTAATTTAAACCAAATAAATTAAAATAGATTTAGGCCTCAAGAGAAGAAGAGAAGCCCACACAAAGTGAGCCAACATGGGCCGAAATTCTCAAGGAGAATTTCGGCCACCTAGGTTAAAAATAACCCTAGGTATTTCGGCCATGGTAAAAAACCAAGCCACTATAGCCAAAATTCTCATCCTCTCCCTCTCCATAGTTCGTGATTTTCCGACGTGAGCATGGGTTGTGTTCGAAAGACGTTTGTGTACGTGAACGAGGAGGGATTCTACCTTGATTCCTGCAGTCTGCATCCATCTCTTGTAGAGATCAATCTCTTGTTGGTTAATTTTTAAGTTTTACAATTTTCATTTCAATTGCTCCTGGGCACGGATTTGAGGAAATCACTGCGTTCTTCCTCTTTAATCGGGTGATTTTTGGTGACAAATCCCAACACATCCTTCCTACATGCTTCTTGCATCATTGCAAAATGTTTTTTCTTTCTCCCTTAAGGGTTGTCTGAACAATAGTTGACCATTTTGGATATCTTCCATCAGCTAAATAATAGCCCATATTGAATTCCTTCCCTCCAATTTTGTAATAGACTGGAGAAGCAATGCCATTAGCAAGATCAGAGAATAAAGTAGATGAATCCAACACATTAATATCATTGTTGGTACCCAGCATACCAAAATAAGCATGACATATCCATTGATCATAATCAGCCACTGCTTCTAGAATAATACTTGGTCTCCTGAACGACCGCTGAATTGTCCTTGCCAAGCTGTCGGACAATTCTTCCATTCCCAAGGCATGCAATCCAAACTTCCCAACATTCCTAGAAAGCCTCGACTCTATCCAATACGAAGCAATCTAACGATATCGGTAGCATTTGGTGATCTCAGATATTCTTCTGAGAAAATTTCAACAATAGCTGGACAGAATCTCTTAAAGGATTCAATTGCAGTTGATTCAGCAACTTTGGTGTATTCATCAAGGGCATCTGTAGGAACGCCATATGCCAATAATCACATTGCAGCGGTAACTTTTTGATGAGTCGATAGACCAAGTCTACCAACAACGTCGTGTCGTTGTACGAAGTAGTAATCATGATGCCTAACAGCACTGAGAATTCTATGGAATAGGCCACGTTGCAATCGGTACCTTCTTCGAAACTTATCATCTTTGAATCGTGGATTATCATCGAAATAGTCATCATACATAATGAAGTCTGCATATTTTCTGTTACGATAGATGGCTTGAACATGAGATGAATTACTGGTTTGACTGCCCATTTCACATTCCATGATAAACTTTTGATTTTCTTGGAAAGCAGAAAATAACATTTCAGTTTGCATATAAGCTTCCTCGTCTGATGAAAGGTATTGAGTAGGATCTTCATCACCCAGCTTAAAATTGTTATTCTTTTTTCAAAGGAAAGAAGTAAGAGAAATATTGTATTAGATAATGAAGAGAGTAGATGGTGTGAATTAAAGAAAGATGTATGCTTGATATTTAAAGAGAAGTGGTATGAATTATTGGAGCATTTGAAATCTTCTTAATTATTGTACCACTTGCAGAGATATTTTATTTGAAATAGTGTATGTTACTGTTGTTGTAGTGGTTGTCACTGGCGTATAGTATATGTCATTATGGGTTACAGTTTTTTTTTTATTTAAATTTTGGCATATAATAAGTGTCATTAGTGATTATCAATGTAGTATGCAGAGACTTGTCTTTTTCTTTTTCAAATTTTGATACATTATTGCATTGCGGTGGTAGTGGAAACAGCTGTAGCGTGCAGAGAGTTGTCTTTTTCTTTTTCAAATTTTTATACATTATTACATTGTGGTGGTAGTGGGAACAACTATAGCGTGCAAAGACAAGTGTTTTAGCTTGTGTTGGTAATTGTTACATACCTTGAAAGTTGTGGTATTGTATTGTTACTGTAGCCTATAGAAACTTGTAATACAATGTCAATTTCTATTTACTCATTTAATATTTTTTTGGTATTAATTTTATGATATTTCCAAGTTGTATACATATTAATATTTTTTTAAAATTTTCACCATTTTAATTTATTTTTGATATTTTATCATTATTAATTAATCAAATTTTAAGAATTTGAGCAAAATTATTAAAAAAATTCAAAACCACAAATACACGTATAAATTAAATTAAACACACAAATTAATAAAAACACATAACCTAAATACCATAAAATAAATACATTTTTTTAAAACTAAAAAAATAAAAAATTGAAAAACAATAAAAAAGAAAAAAAAAATTGGAGGGAACAGTCCCCGCCAAGTTGGGCGGGGCACTATTCCCCACCAAATAAATGGGTAAACTTTTGGCAGTGGGTTGGAACAAACCTACCGTCAAATTTAGCATCTCTAACCCAATTTGGCATCGGGTTGGAGATACCCTAACAAAGGCTGCAATTCATCTTTTCTACGTTTTTGTTCATAATTCGATCTTTTAATCTCATAGGTTGTGACGAGCATCTTTTTTACCCCAATATAAATTAGCCTGTTTAGATATTTTACTAGTTTGAAGTTGATTGAAGAAAAAAAAAAAAAAGAAAAAAAAAAAAGAAAAAGAAATTTGAAGATGAATAGTCAATTCTGCAGTGTGATCTATAATGAACTCCGAGTCCATAACAATAACCATACATGCACACATACCAAGAGGGTTCAAGTTCTTACATTAAAAGATTGTCTGTACCCTCATCATAATAGACCTTTGATTGGGGATCTTCTATTTTTCAATTAATTTTCCTTTTTGCAGAGGTAAAAATAGGTCCCTTGCTTGGGAAATTGTTTCTTAGCCCCAAGTCATTCAATCGGGCCGGTGCTAAATTTAATAGTCAATTTGGCAATCATAGAAGAGGCAATAAACATGGGTTTCATCCAATTGGCTATGTGTGCCCAAAAGATTCACCTTTTTTTTAATTCAAGTCCAAATAATCAACAATCGGTTTAAGGTTTTTTAGGTACATTAAGACGGTCCTTCTTCAGATTAAAGTCCAGTAAATACACAAGGACTCCAACTCAGTTAGCTTAAAGCCGATGGAAACTATTACAGCTCATGCATTGAAGTGATAGTTACAAGTTTAAGGTTATAATAATCGGATCCATGCTTGTGTGCGACTGTGATGACACTGTTTCTTTAATAAAACAAAAGTAATTTCTCAACGCAGAAACAAACAAAAAGGCAAAGCAAAGGAAACAAATTCATATATATATATATATATATATATATATATATATATATAGGATCCCTGCTGAAAGTCCTAATTAATTCCTGAACCAACAATTCCACAGCAAATTGAATTTAAACAGAGAATAATACAACAGGGTGGCCTTTCATTTCACCACAAAAAAAAAGGACAGGTAGCACACAAAATAGGACAAGAATCCATTATCATATCATATATATCCTACATAATCTTCCCCATTAAAACGAATACGACATCCATCTTTTTTTCTCCATTGCCTAATTACTCTCCTTTCTACTCTGTACACCGAGGAATAATTTAATCACCTAATACTAATTAAATACTAACCTAATTTCATCTTCTACATTCTTCTTCTTAACAATAACATAATTATATCTATATATGCATATTTATTTTCTTCACGCAACACTGATTATGCTGTCACCTCCAGACATGGCCTGAAAAGCTGAGGAGTACTGTGGTGTAGATGCGGGCTCATCGGAAGGAGTGGAAAGCTTCAATGACAGTGGCGACGTTTCTTCGGTGGGACTTTTCTGGTTTAAATTAAGGTCAGCCATTTTTGAAGAGGGAGGAACTGGAATTATTGGTATTGGACGAATCAATTTTGGCGATGTTCTCATTTTGTCCATATTTAACGGTCCTAATGAGAAATTCTCCATTGAATTATCGCCAAGTTTAACAGGAAAACTCGACATAGGAAATCCTCCTAGATTTTTGGTCATATTGTGTGGCTGCGGCGGTAGGGGAAGAGCTGCCGTTTCTTGAGAAAGTAGTAGTTGTTCTTCTTCAATTGATGAACCTAAGAACTGTAAAAGAACAAATGCAAAAAATTATGAACAAAATGATACCTAAAACTAATTTTAAGACCAAATTGAATTGAGAGTCAAAATAATACAGTGTCAGTGGTGATGTCAAAAAGACTAGACCGGCGACGGCGGCGACTGTGGTTGGTTCGCCGGAGGAAATACTTTTGAGCATGACTGGCCACTTGTGTTGGCGTACGCGTCTTCACAAAATTTCTCGAAATTCCTCTCCAATCTCCCTTTCCTACTTTCTGCAGCCCCAGCAAGAAAAGCCTGTGTTCTTCTTCTGTCCATGGGACCCCTGCCATAAAATCAAACAAATTGAATTTGGATCCCATAATAAACTCTTTAATATTTTAAAAATTGGTTTTTGCTTAATTCAATTTTACTACAGTATAGTACCTCTCTTGCGCTCGCGGCACCTCCCGGGGGCGTGAAGGACGTCGTCGGATTCGTAACCGGCGGCGACATCAGCGTTGGTATCCTGAGGCAGCTGCTCGTACTGTGAAAGATTATTCATGCTAACACTCTTCCGAAAGGAGGAAGAAGCGCCTTCAGCAGTGACTCGAACGCCAAAGAGCATAATACCATTATTATCGCCGGCGGAGAAGGCAGTGGGAACATCGGGAGGAGGGGTATCGGAGCAAGTACGAGAGTTATGGCCATTATTTCCACAGTGAGAGCAACTGCGGGACATGATTGCGTTTTAGCAATATGGGGATTTGGTATGGAGAGAAGGAAAGGGTTATAATTAAAGTATTAGGCCATGCAAGAGGGGATGAAAGGAGAAGGAAAGTAGATGGAAAAAGAGGAACAGGAAGAGTGTGTTTGAAAAGACAGACTTGTCTCGTTGTGTGGCATTGCTTAGGTTGATATAGTCGTTTTCTTTTGTTAACTTTAGATCCAATTAATTAATGGTGTTAATTAGATCCGATTAATGGGTTAAAGTATGTTGAGGCATTTTTAAATATTCTCTCTTCCAATTAAACTTTTTTTAATACAGCCTGATATAAACTTTCTTTTATTAATGCTATCGGACTATTCGTGGTGCTACATTGGCCATGAGTTGCCGCACTATTATCGAATGAAATTATCTCAACGTTGTATGAATAAATCCCATCATAGGTGCAAGTAAAGTACAAATAAATCCCTCCAATACTTACCTGATTATGTACTATTTTTAATTACATATTTATTATTAAATTTTATATTATCTTTATTTAGAATTTTAAGGATTTGAACGAGAGTTATTTCTTAAAAGTTCTCAATACTTTGTTAATTTGTGAAATATTAAACTTACGTATTGATGATTTTTTTTTTTTTTTTTTTTTTTTGTGATTGATATATTTATTTGTATTTGTATTTGTATTATTTAATTTTCATATTAAATAGGTAACTTTTACGCGTATTGAAAAGTCAAATGTATTATGAAATTATGTAAGGTGAAAATGAGATTTATTGGAACCAAGGATAATAATTTTGGTAATTGCATTGGGAACAAAACAGGTAATACGTACATAAAGGTCGAACTGCTTTTAAAATCGACGAGGAAAATTATTATTCGCCTAATATTATTATCTACAGAAATTTTATCTTGGTTTTAGTATTTTTTAAGAAAATATTAACAAAAGTATCAGCGAAAAAAAGAAACATTGAATGGAACTTAAAATTTGATTGCTTAAATCATTAATATTATAAACCCTCGCAAAGAATGTGATCTCGAAGAATAAGCTATTCTATGTATAACTTCTCATTTTCACAAATCGATTCAAAAAATTAAACCTAATATTAAATAGCTCTAACAAACTAGTTATGAATGAACAATTAATTGAATAAATAGTAAGATTATCCATAAATTAGCAGTAAATTGTAATAAAATTGAATTTAAGTCTTAAAGACTTAATTCAACTTAATACTCCGCATAAACTAATTGCTTGATAATGAGAATATCATACCCCATAAGTCAAAAGCCTCTAAATGTTGACCAATAGCTTTAGTTTGATTTTATTAGTTTGACACACAGATGACGTAATATGCTAAAGATATTTTATAATTTGTTGCAAGTAGTATTACATAAATAGACTACTAATAGCAATGTCGTTATGTCGGTTGTCTTTTGTAGTTGTGCATAATGCATAAAAATGTGAAACTTGATAGTTTTAAATTAATAAACAAATTATATATCAATATAATGAAAAAAAAAAAAAGAAAGAAAAAGAAATGCCACCAGCTTTTACGTAATTCTATAAAATGATCAATCGAAACTTATAATTTCGTCGGAGAAAGCTAAAATGATGATGGAGTGATATTTTAAAACAATTAGATTGTGTTTTTTTGTTGTTAAATATAACGCCTCAATGTGTAAATTAAACGTATATAATTAATTAGTGGCAAGCTAATGTGAAAGTATAAAAAATAACACATAAAATATAAACAAGTGGAATATGGAAAATTGGGGGAAAAGAATGAAAAAGCAATTGAGGTGGAGGAAGGGAATGTGTGGGGCCGCCGTGAAGTTGGAATATTCCTATTCGAATATGGTGAAATGCGTGTTAAATTTAAATAAAATAAAATTGTAATGTAGGAGTGGTGAATCAGCCAATTGTGGTGTTTGGATGTGGAGGATAGGGCTTAGGAGAACTGCGTCCTTCCCCCTTTTTTTTTGTGGTGGAGAATGCTTTCTTTCTTTATTTTCTTTTTTATTTTATCATTATTGCTAAAATCTTACCACCTCTATATCCAAAAGCTAAATATTGGATGGTTCAAAAAAAAAAAAAAAGCTAAATATTGGATGGAAAGGTATACTTTTTAGATTTAACCTAAAATAAAATTAAACCAATATGAAATGATACTCGTATAAACGCACCGTCAATTATATTGTGGTACATGGTACGTATTTTTAACAAAGTTGGCAAACTACACCGATTACTTCAATTTTATTTAATATTTCACATTATTAATAATAAAGCTCTGTAGCTATAAATATTCCTTATTGTTTGAGTATGTTTTGAGTGAGCTATGCATTTGTTTTCTGTAGTATCATGGTCTTGTATATAATATTATGTCACTTGTAGATATTTAATTCACACTTCAGATTATTAGAGATGTTATAATGGGTTGTGATACATCAACACAATTTGTATAATATGAAAGTTTTGCCACTTTGGGTTGAGGAATTATGTAGGTTTAATCTGAACAATAAATGCATAGTATCACAGGTTGACTCGTAAATCTGTTTATAACCCATTTAACTTTTTCAAAGACTAAACATAAATTTCATACATGTAATAAGAGTGTCAAATCGTTGCGATTGCGATTTACAGTCGCAGAGCCAGGAGTTGATCCTTGGAGGCCAAAAACTAAGTGACCCCTAAAATCGGGGACACTGTCGTCTTGCCGCCGATAAGTATTTTTCAGCCTATGAACATTTTTACTAGGTTTTTTTCGAGAATTGAAATCAAATTTCTCTTAGTTCTATATCCCTTGTTCATTTTATAACAACACAATCAAAATATTGAATATAAATTTTAAAATCTCAATTTATCAATTTCAATCCAAATTATAATACAATTTAATAGTTAACTTTCCAATTAAATAATTAATTCAATTTCAACCAAACTTATAACCCAGTTAATTCAATTCATTTATCAATTTATTGACTTTTAATAATTAAACAATTTTAATTCATATTAAATAAATGAATAATCAAATAATTAAACGTAAAATATAATCCCTACATCATTACTCTATCAAATCATAAAGCATAGAGATTAAAATAATAGTAGTGTAGTAAAAATGGGATCATAACAATTCTCATTATGTTTAATTTCATTCCCATTGTGAATTATTAAATTCAGGTTAGGATAAAACTACACATCAATTAAGAAATTAAGCGATGAAAACTAAACTATAGACTAACTTATAAATCCTAAATTTTAAAGACTAATTTATAAATTTAGCTCCTAAAATATATACCCTAGACGCATAAATTTTAGGTTTCAAACTATATTACGTGACATGATTTATTAATAGAATTATTAATTAGTAATTTGAATAGAAATATATAGAATTTAAATTATATGAAAAAAAAAAAGATGCAGACCCATCATATAGAGAGTAAATTATGGGCCAAGACACAGACCCTTCACTCATCCCCTTTCCTTCTTTCCTTTTATTTTTTTTTCTTAATAAAAAATAAATTTTTTTCTTCCTTTATATAGGGCTTTTGAGGGATTTTTCCGCCTCCAAAACCAAACGGGGGCGATGGTCAAGGGATATTTTCCCTGGATTTCGGTGGCTGTTGCCCCTCTTGCTGCTGCCCCTGATGATTCGTATAGTATTAAAATTTGACGAATCAGGATTGGGGTTGTGTATATGAGTTACTGTTTAAAAAGTGGATAGTACTAGCGTTGACTTTATATATATTACTAAGAGAGGTGAATACGACACTATTTTGACCTAGATGATTTTAGGGGTATGCAATATGTTACATATCTAAGTATCCTTTATTAAGGAAGCTATTAACTATGTGACTTTTTATAACTTTTTATATTTGAGGAAGTTGTTTACTTTCAGATATCTTCTTGAGTGGTTTTTTAAGTGAATAGAAATTTGTTTACAAATTTTATATTTTAAACAGTTTAACTTAATTAAAAATACATACAATTATCTTCTAATCAATTAGGCATGAGTTGGTATTGTACTTTAATTATGGGTGATACTGCTTGAATTATGTAACACGAAGAAAAGGTAAATTTAAACAAACAATATGAAGAAGATAAATTTGTAATTATGTGTTGAAGAAAAGAGATAAGTGGAGTGTCAAAGGAATCGACAGAGAATAGAGAGCACGTGTTGTTCACTTGCATTTAAAAGTCTATCTTTTAATAGTATAAATGAATGAACGAATGGAAATGAAAATTGGTAGGGAAGGGATGGCACATTGTTTGGCTATGGCTTCTGCTTTTTGTCTTGTCTAAATGCCGTCTGAGTGGATGCGTACGATATTGTTGGCGGCTAATGTTCCGGGTTTAATCGTGCCTTGCACTTTCTCTTTTTCTTTTTTATTCCCGCCACCTCGCAATATAATATATTTTTATTAGTAATCCGATTGTGCATTTTCATTAAAAAAATAATAAGTACTAGAAAATGCTGAACTGATTTTTTTTTTTTTTTTTTTCTTAACATTTTGAAGATCGTGAGGATGGATACCCAATATCATCCTTGTACGACAACAATAATAAATCAACGATTAATTTATACTTAGAATTCCAATCAATGGCAGAATAAAAATATGCAATATTTCATATTAAAATCGAAGCATGTTTTCAACATAATGAAAAAAACATTTATATAGGATGCTTAACGCAACCTTAAACATGAAAGGAAAACTAATCCAAAACATTTAAAGAAAATAGTTTGATTTTCGTGATAACATCCCATTTTATAATAATTAGACTGGTTAAACCAAAACTCTTTGTAAGTTTTATCCGCCTGATGAATTGAACTAGGATAGATAAAATTGATATGTAATTTATTATAAAAAAGAAAAAGAAAAAAGGAAAAATCCTATGGGATAATTACTCGAATACTAATTAATTATTGACTCAAATGATTAATTTGGAGGTATGTACAGTTGTAGACTGGAAGATGCATGTGAATAGGATGATTTCAATGTAAAATGAGTAACAGTGTTAAATAAAAAACTGCCAGATGTTAAAAATAGGGCCAGAACAAAAGCAATCTCTAAACAAGTGGCTTGAATTTGTGGAATACCATATCGAAATCTTTAGCCATTTAAATTCAATCGGATTTCACATCAATTTGGGAATTTGTCCGAGTAGTTGTAAACAAAAATCTTAATCGTGGTTTGAAAGAATCCAAGTGGAGACTTGAGCATCGATAAAAAGGTTGGTCCATGCCCATTAATTACAACTTATCCAAAATTTTACTATCAATCTCCTTAACTACCTTTTATATGTATATAGCCAATTAGGACAGCAAACCCATGATAAGGGGAAAAAATAAAACGAAAATTGAAAAAATATGGTTTTGTTAAATTTCTTGGTTTACTTGCTAAAAGATTACTTGAAACGTGCTCTTCAAAGATGATTATGTATAATAATTAGATAAACTATCTTTTATCATTGAATTGCATCCCGGAGTTAGCACATTTAAATAACCTTTTAAAATTTTGTGTATCACATTTTTCATAATTCAAAAGATATTCAACAATTTCAACTTGATCAGATTTTACGAGCAAAATAATGTAATTCCATGTATAAAATGAAATAATTATAGAAAAAAATTAGCTCAACAAGGAGAAGATGTTTGAATCCAATAAAAGAATTGGTTAATTTTGTATTTGATTTTATTTTTTAGTAAGGAGAATTATTCTTTTATTTTGATAAGAGATTTATGTTAGTATTTTTTTTATAAAAAAAAAATGGGAAATAAGTAAGTTTTTTTTTAAAAGTTAAACTAAACTAGAAAAATAGGTTAATTGAAATTCATGGACTAGTTGTTTTTCATTTAAAAAGTTGTAGGTTAATTGAAAACAGAAAAATAACTGATTGTGTATATATTTACATGTAAATAATATAAATATATGTACAATTTTAGTTATTCATCTATAAATATTTATATTTATGTATTAATATTAAGTTAAAAATATTTAAAAATTTTAAATTTATTTATTTAAGTGTGTTTTTAGTTGAATTTGAATTTTAGAATTATGTTCATAATTTATAACCTATGATATAGGTTTAACATTCAAAAACTTTTTTTTTTTTTTAATGAAAACTCTAATGAGCAACTTTCTTTCTTTATACATACCCAAATTAAAATTGCTGTGAAATTTAAGATATGGGAGCCAAATTGGAAAATAACACTACAGGTCGTGGCAAATATTCTGACTGATGAAAAAAAACAAGAATCATTACTACTACAAGCTTTCACCTAATACCAACTCTGGAAAAGTTGTTAATGATTAACTAGTTCTTCACCGGTGCGATGCACGGTGTATTTTCAACTTTGTTTCAATGTCCATTGTGTAGTTAGAGTTATTAAATATATTAAACTTACTAAATTTATTATGAAGAAAATAAATGAATACATAATTTACAACAAAACAATATAATTAATTTCTTGGAATGTTTCACTACAAATTATTAAAAATTTCTTTAAATACTACATTTTGAGTATAACCGCATATCTGATCTTCATTATCACATATGAGTATTTTCAATCCAGATTTGCTTTTGACTCTAGATACCGCAACATACATTTGGCTATGACTAAAAACTAGGGTTGTCAACGGGGACCCGGGGACCCGTCCCCGCTGGGGGCCCGTCCGAACGGGGACGGGGATTCCCCGTTTAGAATCCCCGCGGGGTGGGGACGGGGATACTTTTGTCCCCGTTTACTAAACGGGGAAGGGGATGGGATTTATCTCCCCCGCCCCGCGGACCCGTCCCCATCCCCGTTTAGTTCCCGATGGGGATTTTCGTTAAATCCCCGTTTATTTATTTATTTTATTATTTATTTATACATATACATAAATAATTAAATTTTATAATAATAAAACTAAAACTAGGGATTGGTTTATATCTCTAGGTGCAAAACTTAAAATTTAGTCTTTGCACTTGATAGAATTTATCAATTTAGAAACCTCTAATTTAATTTTTGTATATTGGACTCCTGTACTCTATTTTGAAATAATAATATTAGTAATTGTAATATTTTAATTAAATATCACTTTCTTATAAGAAAAATTAAGTGATTTATTTAATGGTATCCAAACTGTAATGCTTTTTAACTTATTTTTGTACCAAATTAAATTTTATTTAAAATTTCAAAAAAAAAAAAAATCTTAACGGGGACGGGGATCCCCGCGGGGAACCCGTTCCCCGACGGGGCCGGGGATGGGGATGAAGATCATCCCCATTTACTAAACCGGGACAGGGACGGGGATCCCCGCCCCGCCCCGTTTACATCCCTACTAAAAACAGGACGTGGAAGATATAAACTAACATGTGAAAGTGATTGTACTTGACTTTCGTTTATTGTCATGGCGAAACATACAGCTAAAGGATATTGTCTTCTTTGAAATTTAAAAGGCAATCTGATATCTGACGGAGTCAAAGCAAGTAGAGGAATAAAAACCTTGTGTCCAATATTGCAACCAGTAATCACTTCAGCTTCGATCACACGTCTCCCCAATTGAGTAACAACTAATCATGTACCATTACACAGTCCAGAAGTTTGATCAATATTACGAAACAACATTACAGGTATACCAATCTTCAGTGTCAGCTTATGATTTGGTAAACCCGAAGAATTAATAGTATTTAAAAATTCTGGAGTGTAAACATCTTCATGACTATTTGAATAGTTATCAACTTTGCAAATAGTATCAGAACTTAGATAAGATACTTCTTCACCTGGCCATGTAGACAAAATATAATCATTAACC
Organism: Euphorbia tirucalli; assembly: GCA_039660915.1. Taxonomy (NCBI): domain Eukaryota; kingdom Viridiplantae; phylum Streptophyta; class Magnoliopsida; order Malpighiales; family Euphorbiaceae; genus Euphorbia; species Euphorbia tirucalli. The sequence continues at coordinate 13,757,895 of CM077636.1, read as the reverse complement.
TTGTTCACAATATCCAATGTTGGAGCAAGGATTGCACGCTCTTGTAAATATCCTCCATCTTGATACTTCTGCAGCATATTTGGGTACGTGCTATTAATAATTGCACCAATAGGATTTTCATTATCTTTGATAAGGATATCGTCAGGTACATCAAATGAAACTTCGCCATCATTATCTCCACCAATTGTTCCATCTCCAATACTTAACATCCATTCGGAAAATGATCTCAAGTCATTAGAATGAATGTTTGAACAATTGGTTTGACGTCTCATGTTTTTTGTCAATTTAAGAACTTTACAATAACTCCATAAGTAAGAAGAGTTAAGAGATGCTGATACTATATTTTGTCTACTGCCTTTTGGTATGATAGGTAATATTTGTCTGAAATCTCTCCCCAAAACCACAACCTTTCCACCAAATGGCAGATTCAAGCTATTACTATTGGAGCTTCATCCCATACAATAAGTTGGGTTTTAGCAATCAACTCAGCTAATGGACTTCCTTGCTTTATGTTGCAAGTGGATTCTTCATTTATGACTAACCGAATACAAAACCTTGAATGAGCAGTCCTGCCACCAGGCATAAGACGAGAAGCTATTCCACTTGAAGCTACAGTAAGAACAATATCCCCTTTGGATCTCAGAAAATAAGATAAAGTCCTCCATATAAAGCTCTTTCCAGTACCTCCATATCCATAAACAAAAAAGATTCCCCCTTCTTTTTTCTGCATAGCATTAATGATAGTTTCAAATACTATTTTTTGATCCTCATTTAATGAACGGATAAGCTCTCTACTTTCTTTTGCTAGTAAAAGTCTATCATAACTAAGTTCATCATGTATTAGTCTATTTCTTCCTTCTTCAATCGGCGTTATATCTGGAAATGGTAATGTTGGAAAATCTTTCAAGCTTCTCCCATTTCTCTTTAGAATTTTTTCAATTTCAGCCAATGCATAGTTCATCAATTGCTCATTTGTCATCTGCAGATCTTTCATTCAAAAAAATATAACAATTTTATTATAAAAGTAACTCTTATATGTAAAAAATATATATATAAAAAATTAGTATATTAACAAAGTATTTATGTCAATATAACATAACATATTAAAATATAAAATTTAATACATGAAATTTATTAGCAAAAAAATGATTTTTTTAAATGATGAATATATTCTAATTATGTATTACCTTGATTATCAAACATTTTACGCTGACGATGAAGAATATCATCAATGAAAAGTTGCAAAGTTTGATTCCAAACAGACTCTGGTCTTGAAATACAATTGGAGAACAACAAAGTAGCAAATAATGAGCGTAAATAATGTCCCGATCCCCAAAAAGATGCTTCTCTTATGGCATCAACATATTCCTTATCATCATCCAATAGTCCTAATGCAAAGCACGCATCTTTGAAAGTTGGATACAATATGCCATTTACAATTTTGATGTCATCATATCTTATCGGCCCTTTTACAATATTTAACAACATCCTGAGATAGTATAACTCACCCGCTCCGGGGTGGACATAGAATATTCTTCCAATACTCAAACCACATTGCCTTGGACACCATTTTTTCATCTTCTTTTTAGCTGTTGATGATTGATTATTTTCCTCAACTTCTTTCCACACAAACTTATTTGGAAATTCCATATAAGTTAATCCTCTTGCCTCTGGATATTTTTCATTTGCCTTCATCCATTGTAGAAACTTAGTATTCTCTTCCCCTCCTCTTTTAACAACATGGTCATCATCATGGAATACAATACTTTGTTCATCTGGAAGATGACACGATAATTAATAGGAAAACCAAATATTCTCCAAGCAGCCTCACACGGTGAAATGTATCTACAATCATAATACATTTTCACTTCATCCAGTTCTTCTACATTGTCCCTGTATCCATTCATTTGGTAAAAGGAAGTGGTTATTCGATCATTTCCTTTATTTATGTACTTGAACAAATATTTGATGGCTCTATGTTGATTGCACCACTCAACATTTATATGTGCATCATACTTCAATAATAATTGAGTGTTGTAAGGAACAACAAATCTGTTGTCAAGAAGAATTTTATTTTTCTCAACAATTCTTCCATTATCCCTTCTTTTATACAAAGGATACCCTTCATCATCAACAGTTGTCTCCTCAATAAATTTCTTAGGAAAGTGCTTTGAACATTTTCCATCAATCATGCACGGTGAATTTCTATTAGTAGCACCACAAGGTCCATGTATCATGAAGTTTTTCACAATCTCATATAACTTAGGATTGCTATCTTTATCAGTAATCTCAGCTGAAATTATGTTGTCAATATCTTTTCCAGATGGAGGCTTATCTTCCGGATGCAAGAATAACAATATATGAGCATGAGGGAGACCAAGTTTTTAGAACTCTATTGTGTACATAACTGCAATATAATTTATATTAATATAAAAAAAATTTAGAAATAATTGAACTTCTCATAAAAGTATATATATTAAGAAATAAATATCACTTACGTGCTTTAACCCTTCCAAATACTTTTTCATTTTTCACATCATAAACAAATTTGTCTAGCTTCATTTTGAAAACTCTAGCTATGATATCGGGTCTATCCTCTGGTCTCAAACATTGTTTTTCAACAAATCGCTGTATTTCAGGCCACTTTGAATTACATGTAAAGGTAATGAAGAGATCAGGATATCTAGTCCATCTATATATTGCCATTGCATTTTGATAATTTTGTATCATATACCTTAAAAAAAGAGAAAAAATTAGTGGTCTCATTTTTTTATATCATGGAATTTACAAAATGCATGTAGTTTTTCCACTTTAAATTTGTCGACAAACATTATAAATAACCTTAATATTAAATCTTGCAAGTAATAGTAAAGGATCACTCACCTTACACCGCCA